>CM064327.1:234574832-235824832 GCA_032595735.1 Pelochelys cantorii
TAAGTGAGGTACAAATCCCTCAGTGATTTGATACATCATCCTGGGATGTGTATAACGTAGAATGGACGACTCATCTGATACAAGGAACAAAAGAGCCTTCATTAAAAGAATGAAAGACACAAAGCCAAACACAAAAAGCTTTAACAAGTGACAACACTAAGGGGGATCATCCAGCTTTAAATCTGCTCATTTGCACATATGCATTATGGATCTGATCACATCCCATTAAAGCCAATGGGAGTCTCTCCGTTCACTTCAGAGTGGGTTTTGGATTAGATACACCATTACATGGTCACAAACTATTTGTCCCATGGAATCCCTGCCTCATTCATTACAAGACAAGGTTTGCAGTCCTGTGTGCATTAAGCAGAGGTCCCCAAACTGTGGAGAAGGGACATTTGGGGGGGGGGTGGCGGGGACCAGGCCAGCCCTCATGGCAGGCATGGAGGGAGCACCACCCAGCCCCTCCCAGCTCTGCTCCTGTCCTGCCCCTAGCTGTGTCCCCAAGCCCTCTCCCTGTCCCCAGGCCTAACCCCAGCCTTGGCATGGCTCCATTCCTGGCTCTGTATCACCCCTTAGCTTTGACCACGAGCCATGGCTTTGTTCCCAGCCCAGGGCTGAGGCTGGGGGCAAAGCCAGTAGAGTTACAGCTGACTGCAGGCCAGACTGCTGGCCCCTAGAGCAGCTCCACTATCACCCTCAGCTTTGGTCCAGGGCCATGGCCCTGCTTTTGGTCCCAGACCAACCCCCAGCTGTGGCCCCTGCCTTAGCCCGCTTGCCCCTATTCATTTTTGTCCCCCATATCTCTCCAGAACCACAACCCTGCTCCCAGCCCTGGCTGTGAGGGGTGTGGGAGTTTGGACAGGAATAAGGATGGGGCACAACTTAAGTTTCCTGCAAGCATTCAAGAAAATCACACAGGCCCAGGACCTATGGCAGTTGGGGGAGGGCCGCCCCATCCTTGGCCCCAAACTAACCCACCCTCCAACCTGCCACCACAGGCAGCCCATGTCAGCCCAGCATTAATCCTGTCACGGGGGTGCTGGCAGCCTGGTCCCCATCCAACTTCTGTGGCCCATCCCCAGCTTCCATCAGGCTGCAGTGGCCCGGCTACAGTGGCCTGGGCCCAGCCCTGGCCCCCATCTGCCCCTGGCCCCAACAGCCCATCTGGCCCCACCAGAGTGGAGAAAGTTGCCATTCCCCTATACCCGGGTCTTGCTGTGAAAAAAGAGCAGGGGGGAATTCTCTCGCCTCGCAGTATCCCCCTTCTTCACCTCAAACCTCTTCCAAACCTGGCCCCACCCCACAAGCTGTATCCCCAGCTGGAGTCCTCACATCTCTGCACCCTAACCTTCTGCTCTAGCCCTCAGTCCCTCAACTCTGGCCCTACCTCAGAGATCACACTCCCAACTGGAGTCCTCACACCCTTGCTGGAGAAGAAAGTTCCAAGCAGTCCCAGCAAATTTTCTGAAAGATTTGAGATATGTAAACTGAAAAATAAAAAAAATCCCATTTCCTGAGTAATAGGAATATGTGCACAAAAAGTGTTCAGAAGTGAGCCCATTAAATAACATTTAGCCAATAGTTGAAAACAATTTAAACTATCTATCCCAACAGCCCAACCTAGATGTCTTGAAGTCACCAGGGCATGAGTAAATGCATCCTAGAATGCGCAAGGAGCTGATTGAGAAGTAATCTGAGGCTACATCTAGAATACAGGCTTTTTGTGCAAGAACCTTTTTTCAGAAGAGATCTTCCGAAAAAACTTCTTGCAAAAGAGAGCATCCACACTGCAAATGTGCATCAAAAAAGCTATGCACTTTTTCGTAAGATAGCATCCAGACTGCCTGGATGCTATCTTGCACGTAAGCAGTGATTGCTTTGGACAGAATGGCCACCTGGGCACCTGTGTTTTTTCCACTTCCCTCTTCTTCAGAAAAAAACTCCCTCTTCCCCGTCCGCACGTGCTTTTTTGTGAAAGAGCTCTTTCGCAAAAAGGCTTCTTTCTCATAGAATGAGGAATACCAATTGCGCAAAAACCCCTCTGTTCTTTTGATTTACTGTTGAAAGAACACGCTTGCAGTGTGGATGTAACTCAGGTTTTGTCAGAAAAACAGCCATTTTTCCAACAAAACTCTGTAGTCTAAACATATCCTGAGCCATTAGCTATTATCTTTGAAAAGTCATGAAATTTGGGAGAGATTCCAGAATACTGGAAAAGGGCAAACATAGTAGCCATCTATAAAAAGGGAAATAAGGTCAACCCAGGAAATTATAGACCAGTAAGCTTAACTTCTGTGCCAGGAAAGATAATGGAGCAAATAATTCAGGAATCCATCTGCAAACATCTGGAAGGTAATGAGGTGACAAGTAACAGCATGGATTTGTAAAGAACAAATCATGTTAAATCAGCCAGACAGCTTTCTTTGATAGGCTAACAAGCCTTATGGATAAGGGAGAAGTGATATATCTAGACTTTAGTAAAGCAGTTGATATGGTCTTGCATGACCTTCTTACTAAGAAACTAGGGACATACAACATAGATTGGGCTCCTATGAGATGGGTGCATAACTGGTTGGATAACCATTCTCAGAGAGGTATCAGTGCTTCACAGTCATGCTGAAAGGGCATAACAAGTGAGATTCTGCAGGGATCAGTTTTGGGACTGGTTCTGTTCAATAATGGCCGAGAGAGTACACTTATAAAGTTCATAGATTATACCAAGCAGGCAGAAGTTGCAAGTGATTTGGAAGATAGGGTCATAATTTAAAATGATCTGGACAAACTGGAGAAATGGTCTGAGGTAAACAGTGTGACATTGCAAAAAAACCAAACATCATTCTGAGGGTGCATCTAGACAGCAGTGCTATTTCGGGATACTTCTGGTATAGCTTTCAAAATAACAGGCGTGCTATTCTGATGTCCCGGTAAACCTCATTCCATGATAATTAAGCGCCCTTTTTTGAAATACACTCAGATTAAGCTAAGCAATTTGTGTAGCTCAAATTGTGTAGCTTATTTCAAGCTATGGGTGTAGTGTAGACGCACCCTGGGATGCATTAACAGGAGTGTTGTGAACAAGACATGAGAAGTAGTTCTTTCACTCTACTTTGCCCTGGTTAGGCTTCAGCTAGAGCAGCGGTTCCCAACCTTTTCCAGATGGGGACCCATTTTGATAATTCAGGAAGACTTGGTGACCCAAGGCAATTAAAAAACGGGGGGAGGAGGGCGGTCAGAGCCACCTGGGGCGACACTTGGTGACCCTTTTGAAATATAATGGCAACCCATATTTGGGTCCTGACCCATAGGTTGGGAAACCCTGAACTAGAGTATTGTGTCCAGTTCTGGGCACCACAGTTCAGTAAATATGTGGAGAAATTGGAGAAGTTCCAGGGAGGAGCAGCAAAAATGATTAAAATGTTAGAAAACATGACCTATGAGGGAAGACTGAAGGAATTGGGTTTGTTAAGTTTTGAAACAAGAAGACTGAGGGGGGACATGATAACAGTTTTCAAGTACCAAAAAGGGTATTACAAGGAGGAGGGATTCTCCTTAACCTCTGAGGATAGGACAAGAAGCAATGAATGGACTTAAATTGTAGCATGGGAGGTTTAGGTTGGACACTAGGAAAAACTTCCTATTAAGGTGGTTAAACACTGAAATAAATTGCCTAGGGAGGTTGTAGACTCTCCATCATTGGAGGTATTTAAGAGCAGGTTAGATAAGCTGTTATCATATCAGGGATGATCTGGAAGATGGTGCTGGGTCCTGCCATGAGGGCAGGGGACTTGATTTGATGACCTCTCAAGGTCCTTTCCAATTTTAGTATTCTATGATTCTATGATCCTATCCATCCTTGGGGTCTGAAATTGATCCTAGTAAAATTGATGGGACCGCCTTTTGAATCTCTTTTTTATTTCTGCTCCACCTATATAGGATGGTAGCAATTGTAGTTGCTATTACATCTGCCAAAAGGGTGGGTGAGTCGAGAGCCTACTGTCAGTCTACATGGACAACTTTCCATAACAATAACATTAACTCTGCCCTCACCTAAAATTTCTCACTAAGGTAGTCTCTAATTTTCATGTTAATTTGGCAATCTCTTTGCCAACATTTGTCCTGGAAGCTCATGCACATAGAAAGGAGATATGGCATTCATCAAATGTGAAAAGGGCTCTAGCTTTTCTACTTGGAATGAACTAAGTCCTTTAGGATTTCCAGACTGTTGTTTGTTGTAGCTGTAGACAGAGCTAAGTGCCAGCCACTCTTCACTCAGTCAATCTCATCCTGGATCTCTTTAGTGCATTCATTTATGCAATCAATTAGCTAACATAACCCCACCAGATAGAGTACTGGCAGATTCTAGCAGAGTGCAGGCAACATGAATGCTTTTCTTGGTTCAGGTTCCTATCAAAGACATTTGCAAAGTGGTGACTTGGTCATCAGCCCGTACTTTTGCTTCTCATTATCCAATTTCCTCTCAGTTTGGGCTGGGTTGTCCGATAATCATTGTTCACCTCCATGTTTGTCTGCTTGTGAGTCATGTATAGACTGGACTGGAAATGTGCAAGCACTGGAAGAAAACAATTACCTAACTTTATGTAACTTTTCTTTGAGCTGTGTTGCACATTTCCATTCCATTACTCACACTCCTTCCCTTCTTTGTCATAGTGTATCTGGTATGATCCTCTTATAGTAGCATACAAGCGTGTGTGACAACAACGTGCTCAAGCCATCCTGTTGGGCACTGCTGAAGGAAAAAGCCAACTGTGCTCAAGGTGTGCACACACCTAAAATGGACTGGACATGGGCAACACACCTTGAACAACACTTACAGAAAGACAGTTAATTGTATGTGTACACTGTTCAAGAAAAATTAATTTGAGATGATATAGTTACTGGTTTTCAAGACAAGCCTGTGCATATGTTGTAATACACTCCCACAATGCTCCTTAGAATTTAATTTTGGTGACTTACACTACCTAAGTATGCAGCCTAATATTTTTTAAATTAATATTTAACCATAAATTGCTGGATTTAAAGAAAAATGTCATCTTTAGGAATGCCAACTTCTAAAATGCCTGAGCTGCTTGGGATTGCAGCAGACTGTGGATGTACAATTATCCTCTCCTGTTGTTCTTAGAGAATTAAAAGAAACCTCTGTTTTATTTCTGCTAAGAGGCAGACTCAAGTGTACTCCTTTGGCTTCTGACTATTTTAAATTGGCCAATAATAGTAATTTAAAGAATTTGGTTATATTTATATTTCTTACACTTTTATTTGTATACTTGCTAGTACAATCTATTTTTATGTCAACATATGGTTTTTTTTTATCTACTTTTGTTCTTTTCTTTTCAATGATTTTTTTTTGCAATATCTGAAATTTATTTGCAGACATCCAGTGGGAAGTGTTTTTAGGTCAGTGACTAATTTTCCCAAGCCCACTTTACAAGCTCTGGTGACTTACGCTGGCTCTATTTATAGTGGAAAGATGGCTACTTTCATATCTTTTTAGCTTTTCTTCTTTCAGTTGATGATTTACTTCTGCCTGTTCACTCAGTCAAGTGATGTTGTGGGTAGAGTTCAAAAGCTACAGAAACTTCAAAGTGATTTGTTCCTTAATTACATCAATCTCTCCACCAGGCATTTCAAGGTAGGCATGGAACATGCATCAAAGAACTCTACTGTGTATACCTTGAAGTACCATATGAATCATCTACTTGTTTAAATATTTGGCCCCCATTTCTGTAATATGTGAGTAATTCAGTCTCTAATGCATTTCTCAGACCACCCCTGTGAGATAGGAAAGTGCTGTTATCCCTGTGTTAGAGGCAGGGTACAGAGAGGCTAGGGGATTTGCCCAGAGTCACATAGAAAGCCTGAGGTGGAACAGTAAATTGAATCCACATCTTAGAAGTCTTAGGCTAGCGCTCTAACCAGTGGACCATCCTTCTTAAGAATAAAGAAATGCCCTGCCCCGGAGAGCTCACAGTAGGGGTATGTCTAGACTGCACTCTAAAATCAAAATAAGATATTGCGTATCTTATTTCGATTTTATTTTGAAATAGGCTATTTCAAAGTTTGGCACGTCTACATGGTGCCAAATTTCAAAATAAAGCACTATTTCAAGACATCCCTTATTCCTTGTGGAATGAGGTTTACAGGGATGCTGAAATAGCATGTCCGTTATTTCGAAAAAGCGGACACATTCCTTGGACATGGGGTAGTTATTTTGGGATACCTCTGGTATCCTGAAATAACCTTGCAGTCTAGAAGTACCCTAGAAGACACTACTAGTGGATAAAAAAAACAGCTGTGGGAGACTATAGCTATCCCTTCAAGCCACATAGGATGCCTTTGGTACTGCAGCATCTCAACAGCAACTATAGGGTGTGTCTAGACTACAGGGTTTCTTTGAAAAAAAGTGGCCTTTTTTCGAAAAAACTTCCCCTGCAGCTAGACTGCTGCCGTGTTCTTTCAAAAGTAAATAGAAAGAACGCGGCAGTTTTTTCGACCACAGAAAACCTTGTTTTATGAGGAATAACGCCTTTTTTCAAAAGTGCTCTTTCGAAAAAAGGCGCTATGTAATGCAAACTGTACTTTTTCAAAAGAGAGCATCCAGACTGCCTGGGTGCTCTCTTTCGGAAAAGCAGCTTGCTTTTTCGAAAGTACTGGTTGTAGTCTAGATGCTCTTTTTCAAAAGAGGCTTTTTCGAAAGTATCTTTCGAAAAAGGCGTGTAGTCTAGATGTACCCAAAGTGGCAACAAGGAGGGCCATGTGACTAAAGAGTTCTGGGTTAGCTGAGGATGTATGTGACGGGGCAGAGACACCCCGCACTGGAGGGCAGAGAGTAGCCCAGGCCCAGCTGGCTGAGAAGGCCCCGCCCATCCAGCCTTCCTGGGCATGCTCCCAGCGGAGCCAGAGCATAAAAGCAGAGGGAGCCCTGCAGTTAGGAGAGGCAACGGGGAAAGATGAGGGCCGTCTGCACCTACCTCAGCATTCCTGCAACAGCTGACGCCGCCCTCGCAGTCGCAGCGGGGCCAGCAGCCACAGCCACCACCACAGCCCACAGCCATTCCAGGAGCAACGCTGGCAGCCACTATCGCTTGGGAGAGAAGCGCCCACAACCCCAGCGCCAGCCTCAGCCAAGGACCAGTCCTGGAGGCAAGTAGACCACAGGGGTGTCAGGGCATGGTAGGAAGCAGCCCAGGGCAAAGGACTAACCAAGGGGCTCGGCGTGTAGCGGCAGGAATCCCCACCAAGCAGGCAGGAGCGACTGTCTCTGCCTATAGGGCCCTGGGCTGGGACCTGGTGGAGAGGGAGGGCCCCGGTCCCCCTACCACCCTTTTTCCTTCCCTGGATTAATCACCCCCTGGCCAGGAGAGACTTCCCAGCGACTGGCCTCAAGGGTCATGTTTGCTCTAATAGAGGGACATGTACTTTTGAGTTGGGCCTCAAGGGCCATAGAGACCCTCATAGAGGGCCATAGAGACCTGATGGACGGGCCGATGCATGGGGACAGTAACTGCCAAGGCAGTCCCAACGCTAAGGGGGTAAACACCCCCCAACAATGTACAAAATAAACCAGAACATCTGTCTTATGTGGGAGCAGAAATGAAATGCTGGAGAAAGTCAGGAATTCCAGATCTACTTTGTGTTTGTAGCAATCTTCACACGGGAAATAGGTACCTTTTTATTACCAGATGCAAGAACAGGTTACCAAACCTGTTACATGATAGAAGAGTTTTCCATGAGTCATCCCTCTCTTTTTCTTCAAGCCTTACCCATGCTATGCTTTTTTTTCTTCCCAGTACCCAGGGCAGGTCCAGCAGTCTCTGACAGCTGACTCCCTCCCTGACACACACACAGCCTGGGTGCCTCCCAGTTCAAGGCTTAATCCACAAATCCCTAGATTCTACCTTATTCCAGCTCTGAAGAGGACAGTTAAATAAAATCGAAATACTCCACTGTATCTGTTTTTTGCTTTGGAAGAGACCATTAGGAACAGTTTCTCCAGGATATAAGGGAGACTTTCTGCAAGGATTTCATGCCAATAGCGATGAATTTGAGATATCAAACAGGTTTATACTGGTTATCTGTACTTTTCTTAAAGAGGAAGCTTGATTTGCTGCTTATGCATGTTCCCCTCCCCAGGAGTGATTCAGATGAGTAGGGTTTATAGAAGGCATATCAGAAGTTATCAGATTTTTATAGCAAAAGTAAGGTGCTCTGCGGCCACCATACTCTGTGAGAGTTGTTTTACTTAATTAAATGCTTTCCCTCTCACACCTTTTGTTTTATTGATATTTTCTCCGAAAAAAACAGATCATCCCATCTGGCCATGACAAAAAAATCTGTTTCCTTTATTTTGTCTGCCTTCTTAGATAGCTTGACATTGGTGTATGTTGACAGTGGACATGCATCTCTTCCTTTCACAGCTAGCAACACATGAAGACCTTCTCTTCCTAAGGATATGTCTATACTACAATATTAAGTTGACTTAAGTTATGTCAAAAATCATAAGTTAGGGAGCACATCCACACATGCTTCTTGCATCAGCTGTGTCCACAGTCATTGTGCTTTCATTGATAGAGTTGCATCATGGGTAGTTTGCACACCCCTTCCCAAAAGGGGGGGGTAGTGGGTGCGTGGACACCTCCATTAAGTCTGCTTGTCCATCTCCAATCCTGCTACCCCAGCTTCTAAGGACCAAAGCAAGGGTGATAGCCTGGTGCCTGGGGCAGTGTTGCTTAGTAGGCAGAGTCAATAGAGTGGCCCTTTGGTGCAGGGCAATGTGGCCTACTAGCCTATCCCCAATGGGCTACTAGTAAGGGGGGCAGGTGGCCTGGTAGGGGATCCCTTCCTACCATTGTCTCGGATGAGACTGTCCATGAGGTATTGTGGTCTATGGGGTCTGTAGCATAGGTCACTTCCTGGGGCTCCAATGGGTACGTCTACACAGCAACATTATTTTGAAATAACTTAGTCTGTATCTACACAGCAGGCAGTTATTTTGAAATAAAGTAGAAATACTGTCAAGCTGGAGGACTGCTTACTTTCACTCCTGTAACACTTGTACGAGGAGTAAGGGAAGTTGAAGGAAGAGTGCTCTATTTCAAAATAAGTGCTGTGTAGATGCTCCTAATTTCTAAATAAGCTATTTCGAAATAAGTTAAACAATTGATGTAGATCAATTTGTATAGCTTATTTCGAGTTAAGCCCTGCTGTGTAGATGCACCCCATTAATTGCAGAAGTCCAAGTTGGCCTTTGGGGCCTCCATGCTCTACAGGCAGGAGTTGTATTCAGTCTTCAACAGGAGCTTCCAGCCTATGTCCTTTCCCTCTGGCATCCATCCCAAACTCCCTCAACTATAAAATAGAGCTAAGTTTTTTATTTCTACTGATGACACACATCTGCACATACTTTGGTGCACATAAAATTTATTTTGCACATTGATGGAAAAACGTAGAGGGAGCATTGTTTCCAACATAACAACAGGGCTCACTTCAGCTCTGCTTAATACTCCCAGGACAGTTTAAGATGCTGGAACTCTGAATGACCCATGACCCAGACAGAAAGAAACAAAATAGGAGAGAGGAAGGCGGGTGTGCACAAATCCCTGGCATGAGAGAGAAAAGGGACTAGTGGATCCTGATGTGGGGAGAATTGGGGACACACAGAGTCCATGACATGGGACAAAGGGAGGAATGGGGGTCTGTGGTATGTGGGGTTAAGGGTATACAAAGCACATAGAATGGGGGACAAATATGGTGAAGGAGTTATTATGGCACATGGGGTCTCTGGCATGTGGTAGAGGAGACAATGGGGCATACAGAGCCCCTCTCATTGCAGGAGGGAAGAGTGGAAGAATCTGGCATGTGGCAGTAAGGGGAATGTGAGGGCACACGGAGTCTGCTGTATGAGGGTTGGGGGCTGCAGAGAGTCCCTGAAATACAGAAGGAAAGGAAGGGGCATACAGTGGGACAGAAGAATTTCTGAAGGCCCTTTCTGTGTGCAGTAATCTTGGCTTACAGAAGCAACAAAGTGTTCCCTTCTCCATCTAGAAAGTACAGAGGCTTTTTATTTAATGTAGAAATAATTCCCGGTAGCTGTAAACCTGAGTCTCCTCTCAGCCTCCTCAGGTGCTTTAATAGCTGCCTCACAAGATAACCCTGCAGTCAAGGATGATAGCTTCCTCTGGAGCTTTAGCTCTACGCCATAGCAGAAGATGATTTTGGAGGGCAACCTGCAAGTTCTTCAACCTCACTACTAGTTGCCTCAGCTAGCCTGGGAGAGACCCATTCTTTAAATCACAACTGCTTTGCTAGTTAGTCCAGTTATTACCTGTTTTAGGGGTATGTATTTATTGGCTGAAATAAACAGCTGGTTAGTTGTAGGTGGAGAAATACTGTGTTTACATAATATTTCATTACTAGTCAGGTCTGTTGTCATTACTTCTGCAAAAGTGCCTTGTCCTGTAAACATTTCCCACTAGATAGATTGTTTATACCTTGCAGGCAGGTCCACAGGTGACTTAGTATCTGACACATTTTCTTTCCTGGTCACATGGGCTCTTTTGGTGTGGTTATTTTCTTGAAGAAAGAAATCTCAAGAAAAAAAAAAAGACTAGAACACATGCAGTGACAGGGACCAGTGTGCATTCATGCAGTTAGAGCTTGTAGATGTGGTTTTCTGATGTCACTGTAGATCTAATTATAAGAGTCAAGAGTAAGAGAATCAAATGCTTGGTCCCAAGTGGAATAAAAGTGCAATTAAGTACATCTGATTACAGTTACAACCTTTCTTTCAGTATTGTCAGCAGCTGTAAGGCTCAAATATCTAGAAGTCCCTCTTAAACCTGTGATCATGCAGTGGATACACAGAGCTCCTGGCACTTGGGCAACAGGGCCCACAGCATGAAATGGTGGCAGCAGTGCTCCCAGCACAGCCTCCTTATTTGAAGGGAGGAAAGACTTTTTTCCTTCTCCTGGGCCAAGGAAGTGGTGGTGGTAGTGTAACTCACACATCTAATGTCGTTCACTGGCCCATGTAGTGGCACTTAGACCAGTTACAACAAAAGATAAGAACAAGGGAGCTCCACAGCCTAAACTGAGAGCTACCTGGCTTTATAGCTCAAGCTGTAGCGGCTCCTATACTAAGCGCTAGAAGTCCCAGGTTCAAATTCACCTAGTGGTGGTTACAGTAGCAAAGAAAGACACTACCCACACCCCCCTTTCCTGAGAAGCCTTTCCCTCTCATGTGCAGTAATTAATGTTGAGAGCTAATAGCTGTGACCCAGATCCTCAAAAGTATATATGCTCCTAATGGGCACTAGTTTCAATGCAGAGTTGAAGCCTTAATACCTTTAAGGAGCTGGGGCTGTATGACTGCTGAATAATAGTAGCCTGAAGTTTGGAAGTGCTGAGCATTATTTACTCTGTGCAGTTACACCTGAGATGAATTCAGCCCAGTGGATATAAAAGCATTCTTCCTTTAGCAAAACTTGGGTCTACTAAATGCAAGTGGTGACAGAGTACACTCTGTTGCTAGATATAGCTCTGTGCAATGTTTATATTCTGTTTATATGTGTAGGTATTTATATTGCACTCATTCTTTATTCTTGGACTTCATTAAAAGGTCTATTCTCCTCTGTAGCTGGAGTTTCATTATATAATTTTCTCTCATTATTTCTCATAGTTATTTGAACCCTTACTTTTGTTCTCTCTCTGCCTCCTTGATATGTAGGCACTTAGCACTTAACTGTTAACTAGACATCTTGGCTATGGCTACACTGCAGGCTTTTTGCGCAAGAACAGCTGTTCTTGTGCAAAAACTTGCGGAGTGTCTACACTGCACGTGCGTTCTTGTGCAAGTAAATTTACAGTAAAGCGTCGGAAAAGAGGGCTTCTTGTGCAAGAGTTATTCCTCTCCCCATGAGGAATAAGCCCTCTTGTGCAAAGAAGGCAGTGTGGACAGGCAACGGGTTTCTTGCGCAAGAAACCCCTGTGGCTAAAATGGCCATCAGAGCTTTCTTGAGCAAGAGAGCGTCCACACTGCCATGGACGCTCTTGCGCAAAAGCACATCTCTTACGCAAAAGCACATGGCAGTGTGGACGCACTCTTGTGCAAGACCTTTTGCACAAGAACTCTTGTGCAAAACAGTTCTTGTGCAAGAAGCCTGCAGCGTAGACGTAGCCCCTAGTTCTCAGCTCTGTTTGACAGAAAATCCACTAAACCTCAAGGGCATTCATGTCTTCAATGTCCCAAGATATAGTTTTATGTCAGATTAATTATTTCTTTACAATTTGACATGAGTTAGAACTTGTCCACAATAAAGTCAAATAGGTTGAATGATCAGATTACATTTCTAATCAGCATAGAATTAATTTTTCTATGACTCTGTCAATCATCTACACATAAAAATTACATTTACTTTCATTTAACTTTTTTCTCACTACTTTTGGGATATCAGATTTTATTTTCTAAACCTTATTTATCATACATGGAACATCTATATTTAAATGTGCCATTAGACACACAATACATCTACTGGTTCAGAGACTGCAGTTGTCTTGCCTTAGTTAAGAGCTCATAAGCATTTTCATTTTAAACTTGTACTTCCAAAGGTTCATAAGTATCTATAAAACTTTGCACTGGGGCTAAAATTTTGACATATTATTACTAGTAGGACCTCTGTTCGCCATTAGGGGCAGAGGGGTGGGGTGGAGGGTGGAAGCTGTACGATGAAAGTATCTATTCTAGCGAATATTTTTCCACAGGTAAATTATGAGTCTGGAAAACTGAAACCATATTAAAATATGATTGACACCAGTCTATTATTTAAAATGCATTCCTACTTTTTTAATTACTGTCTTCCATGTTATTTACTGCACAGACTGAAAATGGTTTTGGATTAAATATTATCTTCCAGATTCTTACATATCAACAGTGGTAGCTGGAGTCAAAAGACTTCCTGTTTTAATTAATACAATGATCCACCTCAGGCTGTCCAATCATTTACAGGTTTTCCTGAATGTTATAGGAAGATCTCAGAGACAGACCTTATGAATCCCAACAGATTCCATTTTCGTGACTTGACAGTAATTTTTCTTATTGAAGCCCACTTCCTTCCCAGTGGGGTAAGCTGTGTAATTTAAGAAATGCAATTATGCAAGAGTAAGCACCACATAAGCTCAGTCAGCTCCAAGCAGGCCTGTTTTCAAAGGCCCAGACCTAGTGTTGAGGGGCTCTATGGTTGTTCTGCACTAGGCAGCATAGAGCTGTTCACAGAAGAAAGACACTCATACTGGTCTCTTATCAAAAGAAACACACCACAGATCTTCCTTTGAAGTCAATGGCACTTAACCAAGTTAATAATGGTACAGGAAGCCGCTCTGACTTTATTGTACCAAGTTCTATCAAATAATAAGATTATACCTACATCATGCATTTGCTGTCACTGAAATAAAGTCATTATAATTGAACAGCCAAGAATAACTTTTTGACATTTATTTCACAGGTGTTTTGGGCTCAGCTCTTGTGTAGCACCAGCAGGCGTCCATTATCCTGTGGCAATGTTCTCTTCCCTTGACATTACCTTTTAAATCTATAATGTAGCACCTACCTCTTTTGTCAATAAGGTGACAACTGAAATTTGCGGATGAAATCAAGAAGAATACAAGACAAAACTGAGAACACAAGTAATAAAATAGGAAAAAAGAAAATTACATTCATTTGTTCAAAGCTTATTTATATGTATTTAAAGACTGCTTTTTAAATGTTTAGTTTAAAATATATCAATGTTTTCATTGCTTCAAAACTCACCTCCAGTAACAACCTTTGATTTTTCTATCTTCCTTCTTACGTAGTAGGAACTTTTCATTTGATTCTAATAGATACAAGAGGAGACAGAAACCAAGTTTTTCAAATGTGGATGCCTCAAGTTAGGGACCTAACTCCAGATTTACACCCCCCCAAAAAACCTGTTTTTAAAAGGCGCTGAGCCACTCTCATTGAAGGAACGAATCCAGCCCATTGCATTTAATGACATATCTCCTACAGCAGACTTTGTATTTACTTACACCAAGAGAAACAGACTGGCAAGAGTGAATACACTCTGTTAGTTACTAGCATGTATGGCTAGATTTATGTCTGGGAAATATTTCTATTTTGTTAAGTTAGGTACCATTTTATGAGTTCTCGCTTTTGGCCCAAGTTTCTTAGTGTTATAGACTAAAACACATACAATATATAAAGGTCTACAAAGAAACTAGTGTGCCAAAAAGGAACTACAGTAAAACTCCAATAGTCCAGCATCTAATCGTACGGCACTCCAGATAGTCCGGCATCAAAATGGCAAGAGCCTAGTGAGTGAGCTTCGGCAAAAAACGAGTCACAAGGCAGCAGCGGTAGCAGCTGAACCGAGCGAAAAGGGTAAAAAAGGGTTAAAAAACATAAGAGTACAGTATACTATATACAGTATGTACAATAAAAAGGGTTAAAAACACTTTATATACAGTATATTTATAACCATCTTATAGTACCTCCTGATAGTCCAGCATATCCAATAATCCGGCACCACCTAGGTCCCAAAGGTTCCAGATTATCGGAAATCTACTGTAATATGTTATCTGTACCCAGCAAGATCCTAGCCAAGGTCATCATACAGCAGATCTCAGATGCTGTCAACAATTCTCTAGGACAGAACAAAATGGATTTTGCAAGGGAAGAGGATGTATAGACCAGATTTTCACCCTGAGAAACATCATAGAGCAGTGCACAGAGTGGCAGAGACAGTTGTACATAAACTTTGTTGACTTTGAGAAGGCTTTTGACCGCATACACAGAGAAAGCCTTTGGCACATTCTGAGAGCCTACGGAATCCCTTTACAAGTGGTCCAGCTCATTAAGAGTTTTTACACCAACTTCACATGTAGCACGGGATACTGCAATCTGTCTTTTGGAGTCAAGACTGGGGTCAGACAGGGATGCGTCATGTCTGCACTACTCTTCAACATGGTGATTGACTGGGTGATGCGGAGAACAACAGCAAATGCGTCAAGGGGTATCAGATGGACACCTTTTTCCACATTGGAAGACCCTAACTTTGCGGACGACCTTGCGTTGCTTTCCCATACCCATCAACACATGCAGGAAAAGACACAACGCCTATGCACCTTTGGACGCCAGGTTGGACTAAGAGTTAGCCAGAAGAAAACAGAGATTATGATTCTCAATATAGATTCACCAGCACCAATCAAGATAGAGGATGCAGACTTACCCAGCACAGACAGCTTTATGTACTTAGGCAGCATCATCCGCCATGATGGAGGCACCAAGAACGACATCCAGAGCAGACTAAGAAAGGCCAGAAATGTCCTCAGGAGTATGAACAATGTATGGAGATCTACACAGTAGTGTCCACATCAAGCTTAAGCTGTACCAGAGCTGTGTCATATCAACATTACTATATGGCTCAGAGTGCTGGCGGATGACAGAGTGCGACCGTGCCAAGCTCTCATCCTTTCGCACCACCAGCCTTCGTAAGATACTTCGCATCTTTTGGCCGAAAACAATCTCCAACCACGACCTGCTCCTGTGATGCCACCAGGAGGACATGACCACTATCATTATGAGAAGACGCTGGAGATGGATAGGGCACGTGATGAGAAGGGAGGCAGATGCCATTGTAAAGACAGAACTTCACCGGACACCTGAAGGACGACAGAAACGTGGGAGGCCCAAGACAACATGGCGGCGTACTGTTGAGGCAGATATGAAGAGAATGAACTACAACTGGGACACACTGGAGAAAATGGCCAAAAACAAACAAAAATGGAGAACCTTCATTGCTGCCCTACACACCAGAGGGCGTAATAGGCATTAACTTAACTGTAATATGCAATAATGTTATGAATACTGTGATGTAATAATTATTATTGAGGGTAAATTGTAATATGGGGGGGGTGCAATGGGAATGTTTATTATATGCCTATAATGCTCAAATTCAATGGCTGTGTACAGAATAGCAACACAGCATCCCAGACAGGAATACCCAATCATACAATCAGTACAATGGTATCCATCAAGGCTCTAGGATGAAATGACACAGCTGGTTTGCTAGGCTGGAAGGCTAGAAATCAAATCTGATAGAGCAGCAGTAGAGTGGAATGGAGGGGAGGAGCACTGGCTCCTGCTTCCCTCCCCTTGCTGCCTCTATATCAGAGGCAGCAAAGGGGGAGGGGGAGGGAGAGGCAGAAATGTGAGTTAGTCGACTCAACTACCCGATAAGCCTAGGCTTATCGGGTAGTTGACTAATTGACTATTCTCTTACATCCCTATTAAAGGCAAAAAGAAAAGTTTTGATTTCTTTCTCTTTGGATGAAACTCAGACTATTTAGGACACTCACTCCCAGCAGAAGAAAATAGGTAAGACGCTCCTATTAATTTTATGTTACTAAAGTATAGCCATTGGGTAAGTAAACTAATAACTCAAGAAAAGTTCTGCTTTTATAAAATTACATATCTTTTGGGGAGCTATTGCAATATTGCTAACCTCAAGCATTCAAACAGCTCCCTAGGGTGCCTTAGAGCAAGGATTTTTATACAACTATGAGGTTCAGGAACATACTTTTTAAAGGATAAAAATGGAAAATCTCAATGTAATCACATGATGTCAGGAATTGAGGTTGTAAGAGCAATACCAAATCTCATGCAACTGCTGCTATGAGACACCAGAGTAGAAAACCACAAGACAAAACACTCCATAACCTGAGAAGTTTTGGTTTCTTCTGTCAGTATTGACAATCATAAATCAGGCCTCCATAAATCATGAAATTGGCTTAAAATATAAAGATTTTTTTAAAGAAAATTTGGAAATCTGCAATTAATTTGTGTTATACTCTGCACAATAATCAATCAACAATTTATAGAAAGCACAATCTTCATCTTACATTGCATTGAAACTGAGAGTAGTCGTTGTTTGAGAAAGCTATGAATACAGAAGCAACGAAGGATAGGAAGACAGCACAGCATTGGTAACACCAGAGATGGGCAGAATATGGCCCACAAGCCAGGTGCGACCTGCTACTCCTTCAGATCTGGCCTACCACCATTAGGAGTGTTAAAGACTAGTCGACTATCCGATAAGAAAATGCTTATCGGATAGTCAGTTGACTAGTCGATTTCCCCCCCTCCCCCCCCCCCGCTTGCTGCCTCTATCAGAATCCTGGGTTCTGGGGAAATGCTGCGCGGAACCCACGGTCAGCTGGGGAGTCTCCAGCTGATCCTGGGTTCCGCTGAAATGCTGCGTGGAGCCCGGGATCAGCTAGGGACTCCCCAACTGACCATGGGTTCCACACGGCATTTCCCCAGAACCTAGGCAAATCCGTGTGGCATTTCAAAGCTGGCACCCACATGCAGCCTGCAGTCAGTGGGACCGCTGGTCCCAGGCTGCACTTGGAGTTCCACATTCCTCCTTTGAAATATACAAGAGCTCCACTAGGGCTTTTGTACATTTCAAAGGAGGAATGCGGAAGTGCCTATCGACTAGTCGATGGAAATTCCATCGACTACTCAACTAGTCAATTAACCGCTAGTTAACATTTTTAGCCACCATCCCACGGCCCAGTAGGACCCTAGGTCAGGCTCCTTGCGTGCCATGCGCTCACATGCTGCTCAAAGTGGCCAGCTGCAAGGATGATGTGTGTTTCTGTGTGCCACGTGCTCCTGGGAGGTACCACATGTTGTCCCCACCCCAGCAAAATCTTGCAGCTCCCATTGGCTGGAAACCGGTCAATGGCCAGTGGCCTGGGCCTTGCACCTCTGCCCCAGACACTGCACCCCATCCTACACCGTAATCCCCTGCCCTAGCTCACAACCCCCTCCTTTGTCCAAATGCTTTCCCTGTGACCCTATACCTTTTCCTGCATCTCAGTTCCCTGCCCCCAGCTCCCTCCTGCAGTCAACCTCCATCACAGATCCTGCAGTTCCTCCATTAATATCACAGAAGAGTGTAGCCCCTGATTACTTAAATTCTTGGAGTGGCCCCCATCAAAAATTATTGCCCATCTCTGGGCCCTAGTCTACACTAGGGAGTTATTTCAAAATAATCCCCCTTATTTTGAAATAATAAGCAGAGCGTCCATACTACCAAGCCCATTATTTTGAAATAGTGGGTTGGTTATTTAAAAATCTGTACTCCTGCTTTCCTTGGGGAATATTTCAAAATAGTTATTATGGGAGTCATTTTGAATTTAGTTATTTCAAAATAATTTCCGAGTGGAGACATGCCCTCGGTTACACTCACTTCTTGTTTGGAAAGGTTATCATTATCACATTCAGGCAGGGCTGGTAATAATTGTATGCAAATTAATACTTAAGAAACTGGTGGCTTAGATTAGAATATCATTTTCCAAAGACAGTTTCCTACTTGTCATTGCTGAATGGACGTTGCCAGCAGGACAGGCACAGGATGTAATTTGGATTAGAAAGCCAGCACCTACAGTTTGATCAATGATAAATTATGGCCTATTTTCTGGTTTAAGTTTGAATGGAAACCACTTCTCAGGAAGAGAGAGGCTCTTGTGAATTTTCTGTCATTTTGGAGCCAAAAATAATGTAAGAACTAACTATGGTTTCTGTGCGGTTAATCCTACCCTTCACCTCAACCCCATTCTAAACTATGTCAAACTGGACTGACTGGTTGGCCCATCTCTATTACTTTCATTCACCTTTGTTCTGTGTTTCATTTAAAGACATAATAAAATTATTGTGAAGATTTAAAAAAAAAAACCCATAAAGGGTGCATCTACACAGCAGGGCTTAACTCAAAATAAGCTACGCAAATTGAGCTATGTCAATTGCGTGGCTTATTTCAAAATAGCTTATTTTGAAATTGGGAGCATCTACACAGCACTTATTTTGAAATAGAGCCCTCTTCCTCCATCTTTCCTTACTCCTTGTACAATGAGGGTTACAAGAGTCCAAGTAAGAAGTCCTCCAGCTTGACAGTATTTTTACATTATTTCAAAATAACTGCCTGCTGTGTAGATGTTCCCAAAGAGATTAAACTCCTGAAACAACTTTTAACATATACCTAAGAATGAACCATGTCTGTCTAGGGACATCACCCTCCCCCACAGGGGTTCCAACCAGGCATTTTCAGCAGCAAAAGTAAAAAGCCTCTACAGGGCACCAAGCTGGAACAGTTTTTAATAACGGGAGTCCTGCAACTCACTGAACTGCCAACTTATTCATTGGTATCATCACACGAAGCCAAGGTGAGCTGGCGGTGCACCCCCACCCCCGCATAGTTCCAGCGCCCCTGAAACCCGCTGTTTCTCAAGAGAGAATAATGAAGACATAAGGGGAGGAAAAACCCCTCGAAGGAAACTGGCTGGGAGCTGCGGGCACGGCTCCTTACTGTGCAGGCTTGAAGGCGGGAGCGCGCGAGCTCTGTGCGGGCAGAAGGCGCGTGGCTGCAGGCGGGATTGCGCTGGGTGCGGGTGCGAGGGGCGGGGGAGGGCGCGCGGCAGAAGCTGCTCTAGAGGCCCAGCCCAGCGCAGGTGGACGACCCGGGGCTCATCACGGGGCTCCGCTCGCTGTCCTCTCCGGGTGGGGGCGGAGCCTAGCGGGCAAGAGGCGGGCCGGGGGCGGGGTGATGCGGAGAGAGGAGGAGCAGGGAAGAGGCAGAGAAAGGGGAGGAGCTTCGTGCGCCGCTTCCCCCCTCCCCTTGCAGCGAGGTTCCGGCGCTCGTGGCGCGCGGCGGAGGCAGCGCGTGTCTAGCGGCGCTAGGGGCAGGCAGCTGCACAAGCGAGTCGGACGGGCGCGATGCTCCCGTGAGCCGCCGCCGCCGCCTCCCCGCGCCGGGCGCTTGGTTCCCTGGCCGGGCGGCAGCAGCACGAGGTGCTGCAGCGCTGAGCCGGGGGCTTCCCCGCTCCCGAGCCCCTGCACGCGCGCCGGGTGCCCCGTCCCAGCCCAGCGGGCAGGCGTTACCACCCACTTGAACCGGAACCTTTTTGCAAAGGCAGCCTCGGGGCTGCGGTGCCGCCGCTGTGCGCGCCGGGGGGTGGATCCAGCCGGCTCGCTCGGAGGTCGTTGGGCTCAGCCGCTGGCCATGGGGCTGAGCGTGCACCGAGCTTAGCCGGCTTGTGCCGTACCTGCCGGGCGGGATGGTTTAGCGGCCGCGCCCTCCGCTCGGCTGGGCGTGCTTGGGGCACGGCTCCGTGGATGAGCCGGCGGGGGGATCAGCCGGGGAGTGCGGCAGGAGGGAGCAGCCGCCACCGCCTATTCCTCTGCTGCTCGTTGTTTTCTTCGCCGCTGCCCATGGCTTGCCGCCGCCGCTGGTGACGGGCTACCCCTGCATCCTCCCGCGCCTGGCCCGGCGGCGAAGGAAGATGGGAAACACCACCTCTTGCTGCGTCTCCTCCAGCCCCAAGCTGCGCAGGAATGCCCACTCCCGCCTGGAGTCCTACCGCCCCGAGCCCGAGCTCAGCCGCGAGGACACGGGCTGCAACCTGCAGCACATCAGCGACCGGGAGAACATAGACGGTAAGAGAGAGGTGTGCGAGCTGCTGGGATGCAGCTTGGGAAATCCCCCCACGTTTCCCCTGGGCTGGGGAAATCCCGTCTATCTCCAGCCCTAGGGGCAGCGCCTGGGAAGTGCATCCACCCCAGGCACAGGGGGAACCAAGTGGGGAACTCTCTGCTTTCCTGCTCAAAGAGGGGGAGGAAAGACATGAAAACTCCCAGCCCCCAATATTTATTCCTTGCCAGGTTTCCTCAGAGGAAAATTTATTCAGCCCCCTCCTCTTCCAGGTTTTGTTAGGGGTCTTCTGGGGATTGCAAAATACATGTGAGACAGAGGGTGTGGAGGTTTTTTGGACCTCCATCCGCAATTTTGAGGCCTTTCAGTGCCCCTAGCCTTGTATAGTACAACTCAGCATTATTTGCCCCCTGTTAATACATCATGATGTAGCCTATTTATTCCCACCAGCTCCTCTTAACTTCTGTGTGGTTCCCATCTCCCCACACATGTGGTTCAGTGTTTGGGATCTTTGTACAGATTCATGTACATTGCACTATGACATTATTTATCTGCCCACTCCTCTCATTTGAGGCCTTTACAGTTTGTCTACTTTGGCATTGAAAGGCTAGGGCTGGTACTTTCAAGATGTTTGTGTCTTTCCCCCCTTACCTAGCATTGATTGTGTGCACTGGTTCGTAGCTTTCAGACCCAATTCACTCAACTGTTTGATTTTTCACAAGTGAATTCAGGTGCACCCAAATTTTCTGAACAAGATGGTCCATGGAATCATCTGTTATGGACTAACCCTCATGTGTTTCTATGTGCATGCCAAGGCTCATCTTTGTAGGGGAATAAAACAAAGGACAGACCCCCATAGTTATGGATGAGGGAGAAATTGATCTTGTAACAGCGTTAATTTCCAGTGACTTATTTCCTTCCATTACACTGATGAGGTCTTGGTATAATGGAGTGATGAATAGTCTCTACAGCATTATTGGGAAAAATTATATTCTCATTGACTTAGTAATGACCAAACATGTTTTGTATTCTGGTTAAGCAGAACCTGACCTATTTCTGAGTAGGATTTTAAAATATACATACAAGCTAGTTTCTGATTAGCCGAAATAGTTAGTCCTAAAACTTAATTGGTAAAGCAAGGACTTCCTAATAGCTTGGCATGAATTCCCTTTGGTAGAAAGCCAAAAAGTCCCTTGGCACACACAAAATTCTTTCAACATTATGTGATCAGTTGCAAACTAAGCCAGTTCTAACCATTGGTTAAAATTTGGAGTTCTTAATAATTGAGTAACCGTACCTCAGGTTAGGATTATTTCTTTTAATGAAGTTACATTCTGGAATTGTGACCTATTGTGCTTCAGACATTTTTGTTTCTACAGTAGAAAAATAGGATTGTAATGGGTTCAATTGGTGGGGAAAAAATGCATAATGACCAGTTAAAAAAAATTTGGAGACATGAAAGAACAAGTTGTTGACCTGTGAATGACTGATCTACCAATGTTGTCCCGTGTAGCAGCAAACAACTTTTTGCATTATCTCATGGATCTCACATCAGTAGGAATAGGCCTTGCTATAGTTTTAAGTGAAATGGTTGGGTTTTTTTGGAGAAGGGTTGTGCACTCTTTAAAATGTGATGACAATATCGAAAATACTAAATGTCTTTCCTTATACATGTACTTTTCACCAAGAATTCTCTTCATGGTTTGGTTAGAGCATTGGCTTACAATCTTTACAGACCCCTGTACTCCCTGAGCAGTGTTTGTCTGGCATATCCCAAATTTCACCTCACTTAATATACTTGCTTACAAAATCAGACATAATAAAAAATTGTCATGGCATGTCATTAAAGAAAAATTGCTGCCTCATTTCTACCATATAATTATAAAATAGATCAATTGGTATATAAATACTGTACTTACATTTCAGTGACTAGTCTATGGAGCAGTATAAACAAGTCATTGGATGAAATTTAGTTTGTACTGACTTTTGTAGTGCTTTTTATGTACTCTGTAGTAAAATTAGGCAAATATGTAGATGCATTCATGTACTCCTTGGAAGACCTCCCGGACACCAAATAGGACCTGCCTCGGGGGCACAAATACCTCTGGTTGTGTACCACTGGCACTAGGACGAATTTTCAGATAAGTAACAGTGCTCCATGAATGGAAGCACTGATGGCACATGTGTGCATGTTGTCTCTGCCCTAATAAATTCTTGTCAATTAAAGGACCCTGTGCATTACCTTTGGAACATAGAAAATCTGTACTATAATGGGAAACGTACTTTCTCTATTTCATCAGGCTTAGCACTGTGGCAAATGAAGTTAAATTCTCAGCTGAGGGAGCTGCCTTTGACCTGTAAGCATATAAAAATATTGGGTTTTGTTTCTCTGGCCTTGCTCAAGATCAGAGGCATCAGCGTTCATTGAAGAGGCTGATGAAGAGTGAGTTAGTGTCTTTTCATTGAACACAATTCAGGATATTATGGGTATTTCAAATTACTGTTTTACTCACTGCTGTGTATGTGTTGTCTTGCAGTCAAATTCACCAGAGGTCTTTGATCAAAGATGATAGACTGATAACAAAATGTAATAAGATGATGAAATATTATTTCCTGAGACTGGATACATGTTTTGTATTAGATTTCTTGAAACTATCTAACATACAGGTGCCTATGGTGGGAAAATGGAAGAAAACAACAATAGTGCACTTGTAGTAATATTTCTACTGTTTTTCAGTAACTTGAAAATATTTTATGTGAAACAATGGAGGAATAATATTGTGGTCAATTTTTTTATTTTTATACAAGGGAATATCTGGTCTTGCTTCATCAAGCATCCTACAAAATATCTAAAATCCAGGAAATATTCCTTAGAGCTATTCAAATCTGCAAACATTTCAGATTGTTCAAGAGTTGGATTTTTTTTTTTTTAAAAGAAAAAAAAATCCAACTGGCACTGTAAGCAAACAATTTGGATATTTATGCTACTTTGTTTTTTAAACCTGTTTCTCGCTATCCGTTACTGTACAGGTACAGTACGTTTGACAATGATGACGTCCAAGTCCTAGCAATGCTAATTCACTGGCACTGCTTGGGGCCCCCCCCCCCCCCCCCCCCTTCTCTCAAGTACTGATTATAAGCTGTGCTTCAGGAATTACAGATAGTTGCAAGTAGATTGAATTGTTGTTATCCTTTACTGCCAGTCTGCCTTCAGTCTCCTTGTGTTAATCAAGATGTATAGAATTCTAACTTCTAGGACTGGACAAAGCAACTTTTGTAAATTACAACTACCACTCATAAGGCGGGCTCATCTCTGCGGCCCTCCTGCTGGTAGTTCTTTAGTCCACAGCACTCATCCTTCTGGCTGGTGTTTCCCCACGCCTTCACTCCACGTTCCGGTTGTAGACCTGCGTCGCTCCCCTACCATGGCGTCCTCTTCAGGACACTGCCCTCCAGCAGTGCCCACTCTTAACAGTTTGTTGTCCTTCTTCCGGGAGGCTGTATCAGCAGTCCTTAGTTTCTGTTGCTACTGTGGACAGCTGTGGCCTCCAAGCCTGGCCCCACTGTTCCAGGGACAAGCTACAGTTTACATGGACCACACCTTGGTAGCAAGGTGTGATGCAAGGGGGAGCTCAGGCCTGGCCACTACTCTGGATCCTGACTGAGGGACCCTCTGGCAGCAACCTTGTCCTGCCCTCCTCTACTTACCTTCACTGCCTCCTGTTTCCTGGGCCACTTCCCCTGTGATCCTTTACACCCTCTGAGCCTAGCATCAAGGCCAGCAGCCTGACAGGTATCACGCAGGAGCCTCCCTCTCTAGGTCCCCTGAGCTTGCCCAGTGCTGCTCTATCAAAGGTGCTTCTCTGGGAATCAGGTCCTGCATTTTCTCTGGTCAGGCCCTAACTGACTCTTTCTTTTGGGCAGCTCTGTATATGTAGGGCTGCCCCAGCAAGCCACACCCTAATTGGCTACTAAAAAGCCTCTCCTTAATTGGCCTGGGCTGTGCACAGGCTCCCTCCTGCCTGCATTAACCCCCTCTGGCCAGTTTGGGACAGTTGACCGACTACGCTACCTTAAACATTCTCCCATCCTGAAACCAATCTTAATCTGTCACTAAGGTTTGAAAAAAAAAGTAACTTCTCACCTGTCTGTTCCCTGGATCATTGCATGCTCTGGTGCAAGGGAGGGCCAGAATGGAAATGCTCAAGTACTGTGAAAACTGATTACTGTGGCATTTCCAGGGTAAGTAGAAGCTATGGACATCTTATATGAGAGGGATTTTTTTCTCAAACTTTCCAGCCTAATTTTGTGATAAAACTGGTTCTAGTGAATAAATGAACTTTTCAGAGCCTGTTCAAACAGAGCCTTTTGAGGTCTGCTAGTTGTGTACTGAAACGATTGCAAATGCTGTCATGAAGAACAGGTACCAGTGAATTGTAGTTATAAGACCCGATCATGCAGTTCTTGCAGGGGAGGGAACCCTCATTGTGCTCAGTGGAAATTCTGCCTGAGAGAGGAATATAGGATTAGGGCTACAGCTATATCTGACTGATGCCATATTATCAAAAAGCACCATTTTTGTAAGATATCGGGAACTCTTCATGTCTGTAAGTGAAGGAAATTTTGGAAATGTTTGAATGGGAACAAACTTTGTTCAGAGACTTCGAAGCTAGAAGGCTAAATTTCTGTTTTGAATATTTTTTTCTGTATGATGGCAATACGGAAATAATTCATGAATCACTTTTTTGATTATCTTAAATCAATAACACACATTTCTGAAGATTTGGATCCATTGGGTTTCGCTGATAATTAGACGATTATTTTCAGGCTTAGCCAGAGGCAGTAGTGATATCTGCTTTGCTGCTATATTCTGCTTTGCTGCTATATTCTGAAGAGGAATCATAATATATAGCTCAGAAGATGACCATTCTTCAATGACTGATGGCTTATAGAAACTTTTAAAGTTTATGAAATGGTTTAATCTTTAAAATCTTGTTTCAAGAAAGTTGTGGCAACAGGCTGAGGATTTCTTAATGAATTTGATGATCTTCTGTCTGTAGTTCATGAAGACATTTATCTAGCAGTATCCTGGCTACAAATATAAGAGAAAGCAGTTGATCATTTCATGTGTTAATCCGGTAAATTACAGTGAAACCTTTGTTATCTGGCACTCTGTTAACCAGAAAACTTTAACTGGCATTGCCCCCAGCCACAATACTGTCAATCTTCAGGAGCACAGCCTGGCTTGATTTACCATGATGGGCTTAACAATTTTTTATTTAAGTAGTACTAATCATTTTTAACTCAAAATAGAAATGTGAGACCAATGCCTCACTACAAAACTACCAATATTAAAAACTTGAGTTTTACTATTATTGTCCATTGGTTTTTCCTAGGTTGATGGGACCCTCAGATAACCGGAATTTTTAGATAACCAGAATGCCCTAATCCCCGAGCATGCCGGATAACACAGTTTTATTGTATTGTTATTACTTAAGGCTTGTCTACACTGGCATGTTTTGTCACCAAAAACTGCCTTTTGTTGACAGAACCATGAGGGTACGCACTACAATGCAAATTTTGTTGGAAAAAAACACCCAGTTTTGGTGACTTCCACCCCTGCAAAAGACTTTTCTTTCCCCTCCTTTTATTGTGGACAAAGCTAATGTGGACTCTGCTGTTTGTTCTGTTGAGAGAATGTCTGGCCTGGTGGCTGAACTCAGTGTTTTGTGATCTCTGCTACCTGTAGGCATGCACCCCTCCTCTTTCAAAGCTCTGGGAAGTATCTGACAGCTGAGTGAACTGTTCCATTTGGAGAACGAACAAAGAGCAAATTATTGGAATTCTTCTGTTCTGCTCTGCTAAGAACACAGTGGCAGGCAGACTGCTGCTGCAAAGGAAAGGCTGACGAGACTGCTGTGCTACTTTGACATTCCTCAGCATGGAGGGCTCACAGAGCTATGAGGGAATCCCAAGAAGTGCAGGGATCAGCTCTTCCTTCCCACAGTACTGCACTGTGGGATGCTTACCCACATTGCTTTGATCTGTCATCATGGTGCTAGCAATGTGGCCATGAAATGTGGACAGTGGGAGGCAGAAAAACTGGTTTGACTGATTTTCATTTTTGGCGACTTGCATGTTGACAGCACTTTTGTCACCAAACATTCCCAGTGTAGACATAGCCTTAGATGGCCTCACTTTTTTTTAAGCCTATTTTTTTTGCCCACTTCAAAATTGCTGTATCATTTGGTTATTGGTCTGATTAAAAACGTAAGCTGGATTGTTTATTCCTTTTACCTATGGAGGTTCTGGATTTGGAAATTACACAGAATGGGCTCTGTAAGAGTCAGTGCTGTGGTGATAAGTGATAAACGATAGCTTGATACAGGAAATTTAGAATGCAGATTGGCTGTTGTCTAGACAGCGCTGAAATTTATACATGCTGTCAGCATGTCTGCTGTGTCACAGTCAGATCCACTGTTTGGCTTAACTAGTGAAAGAACTGAGAGATCGCTGTTTTGAAAAAAGTGGCTCTTGGACCTGGTTTTCCTGAGTGGCACATGTTTTTCCACAGTAGATTCTTTGTATATTGAGCTTTGGTGGGGAGATGATGAGCTCGCAAGATACATGGCATGAGACCACTGTCATACCCTGAAACCAGCTGAGCTCAAAGACTAGTCCATTGAGCTGGGGCTAATGGGAAGTTGCTTTTGGTATTGGTAGAAAATACAGTTCTTTTTGTAAGAAGTTACTCTGGTTTCTCTCCCCCTGCTGCCCCCGGCAAAATCCTTTTAATGTTGCTTGGTCACATTTTACATTGCCAATTGCAGATCAGATAACTGCATCCCGTGTTACTCCATCCATAATATACCAATTCATCACTTTTGAGGTATGTTAATTTTTCTGCAGCTGATAGACAAACTCTTGTAAAACAGCAGACCATTAAAATGAAAATGGGTAGTAGCCATGTGAGAACATCTGAATTAAGTTAACACAGGCTGAGTCTACACTGGCACTTTACAGTGATGTAATGTTCTGGCTCAGAAGTTTGAAAAAACATCCCATTCTCCAAGTGAAGCAAGTTACAGCATTGCAAAGTGCCAATGTGAACCTTGTTAAAAGGTTCAGAGCTCACTCCAAGCACTGTTAGCGACTTCCCTCATGGAGGAGGTTTACATAGAGTGCTAGTGCTGGTGCCATGGCTCTAAACTTTTAAGTGTAGACAAAGCCAAAGCGTGCCTCAGGTGTGCAGAACTCAGTGAGAATTATGTGGTTTTATATGTTATCAAGTATAACACTCAAGAATAGTAAGGTATTATAATCTTTCTGGGCTACTTAACGAAGATTTACTGAATGAGAATATTGGTTCCTTTCAGAGCTTATGCCTGGTGGGTAGTGTCCTGCCCTCGCTTTCATTTTTCCAATCTCACCGTACTCAACAAAATTGCACAAGTATAACTGTTAGTAGAATTTGGCCTGAAGCATCTGTGACTTTTAACTGGTTGGTATGAGGGATATTAACGACAAGTCAGCTATCTGATAAGCATTTGCTTATGGGATAGTCTGTTGACTAGTCGATTCCCCCTCCCCCCGCTGCCTCTATCAGCAAAGGGGGGGGGAGGAGGGGTACTTCAAAGCAGCAGCGCTGCACAGACCAGTCAGTCAACTGCATTTTAACATCCCTAGTTGGTACTGGGTTCTTGTGATAGTGTGGGGGTATATCAGGATGAGCACTAAAATGGAGGTGATCTACCAGGGTTAGACCCTGGTGGGCTACTGCTGCTATATTTCCCTACATCAGGGGTTCTTAACCTTTTTACCTTCACACCTCCTGTGAAAGTGAACTTCATGTTCACACCCCCCTGGAAGCCATTTTGTGCACAGCCTAGCTCCGCCCCCTCACCTGACAGGAAGCTAAGGGGCGTGGCTAGGACTATAAGAACTCTGCCAGGGAGCTCAGTCGGGGCCCAGCCTCTGAGAGAGAGAGAGTCCTGCCCAGAGCTCCTGGCTGACGAGGCTGAGACCTGGCCTGGGCCTCCCACAGCCGCCTTCCCTCAGGCCAGCGAAGGCTTCCCTGCCTGGGCCGCCGAGGCCTGGCCAAGCCGGCCAGCAGGGCTACCCTCTGACCTAGAGGAACCCAAGGCTCTGCTGGTGCCTGGCGATTCGGAGGACCGGCCTGAGCTGAAGGCCCAGCTCAAACCCCAAGGCCTGCCTGAACCCTGGGACCTGGCGAACCAGCTGGACGCTGGACGCAGCTGTCCGAGCTAATTCCCAAGTCCAACGGCTGGTGGCACTGTGGGGTGAGTGAACCCCGTTACAATGCCTAAATGAATAATATGAGCTTTTTACTTTGAACCTTTTCCTAACAAACTTACGTAATATTTGAAGATGAAAGTCAGCAATGCTCGCGTACTGTTATTGTAGTGTGTCATCACATAGGCCTGATTGATTTGCACTGCTGTTGTAGCGTGCCGATCTCTAGAAGTTAATAAGAAATGAATGTGTTTAATTTTAATTCATAATATTAATTATGAAGAAATCTAAACTTGAGAATTTTATCCAGTGAGAAGGCAATTGCGATAAACTTTCTGGGAGGCACCTCACACCTCCCCTGGGGAGGCGCACCTCATTGGTTAAGAACCCCTGCCCTATACCTTCACAGGTATGGGAGATTGCAGCTCCTAGTGACCAGGAACATCAATGCGTTGCTGCTGGGAACGGTGATCACCACTACCTGCAGAGATGCAGGTAAATATGGCAGTGTCGGGGCCCACTAGCGACTAACCCTTGTGGACCAGATTTGGGCTGCAGGCCAGTATTTGCCCACCCCTAGGGTAGATTCAAAACAGTTAAGGGAGATCTCCTTTTCTGTGAATGACTATTGCATGATTTCCATGTCTATATTTAGGATGTCACATGTATAATTTTGTTCCATAGAACCAGCCAACCAACAGAAAGATATACATTTGACTGTTGTATTTTATCAGCACACTTCTGAACATGTAGGGCCATGTTTCATAAGACCAGAACCAGACCCACAAAAGCAATTTTGCCATTGTCTTAGTTCAGTTTGCAGTGTCCAGCTACTTCAGAAATCTGTGCATGTGATCTTGTGTACCACAGACAAAACTGTTTTTAAAATGTAATCTTGCTCCTATTACAAAATATTATAGAAATGGACCGTATGATTTTTAACTACTGTGTGTCTGAATGATCTCTTTGTTTTTATGTCTCTCTTGAAAGACAGTGTAGTGTAGTGTGTCTAATCTCTGTGCTGGAACATTGGTTCAGTGTTGGCTCAGGGACAGCTTTGCTATCTACTGACTTTCTAACACTACCTTGCAGCGTCTAGTGTTTTTCTTGGAGGTCATGTATCTGAGCATGGTTGACAGCCCAGGGGTTGGCAACCTACGGCACGTGTGCCATAAGTGGCATGTGAGCCGACTTTAGGGTGGTACGTGATGGGAGACTGGCACGGCCCAGGGCAGGAAGTTTAAATCTTGGCATGCCACTTGAGAGAGGTTGCCGACCCCTGTTTTAGCTTCTAATAATACTACTGTCTTTCCATGTTTAGTACTTGCCTCAAAGCATTCCTATTCATTGCCCACTGTTATGCTTTCACTCTTGTTTCAAACTATTTTATCATGTACTCAGCTGGTTGTTGTTGTACTGTTCTGGTGGAATGTATTTACATATTTCATATTTTAGCAGTGCAAGCAGTACTAATGCTAAAAGACATTTACTTGCAGGCAAACATCTGCTTTTGACACGGCCTGTCTATTACTTATACTATAATTCTTGCTTACTTTGCTTCAAGTACCAGACCCATATTTCAGGCTCTTTTTTTCTCCTACGCCAGACTCTGTCCACGTTGGACCCAAGCTTAGACAGAAGCATCCTCTGCCCGCGCGGCAGGCCCTGGATTGCCACGGGCAGAGACTGCTTTGCGGCAGCCTCCCCTCTCCCCACGCTGCTGCCTCTGATAAGGCTCATTATTCGACTTCTCGTTCACATACCTAATATCCAGACAACCACTAGAGTTTCCTTTCTGCAAAGGAAGAACAGACACTGTACATGGGCTAAATTTTTTTCCCCATCATCTTTAGCAAGAAGTGTAAGGAAATGCTGTGTGAAAGGGAAAACAATGATTCATTTTTAAGTTGAAGGCCAGAATCTACTCTAGAAACTTTTGCCAGCACAGCGCTATTTGTTAAAGGTGTGGGTTTTTTGTAACTTTCTATCAGCAAAAGCCATAGTGTAAATACAGTCAGACTGGCAACAAAAATGCTTTTACCAATATAGATTTTCATTCACGAAATTGATATAAACTATACCAACAGCAGAATTTTTTGCCCATATAAACTGAATGTGCTTGAGGAGGCTTTACTAGTATATCTTAAATGTCTATGCTACCACTTACATTGGTATAATTCATGTCACTTGGGTGTGAATGAGCCATCCCCCTGAGCGACACAATTACACTGACTGAGCAGCTATGTGGACAGCAGTACGTTGGCAACAGAGATTCTCCCATCACTCATTAGGAGTGGATGAAGTAAATTGACAGGAGAGCTCTCTCCTATGTTGGCTTAGAGCAGCTACACTAAAGAGCTTACAGCAGCACAGATGCAGCTGCACTACTCTAAGCTCTCTAATGTGGCCACAGCCTATACTGAAAACTTACGTCAGAACTGCTGAGTCTTTCCAGGATGTGAAAAACCACATCCCCGAGAGACATGGCTATGCTGACCTAACCTGTGGTGTGCACAGCCCCAGGTTGACATGAGAATTCTTCCAGCCACCCAGCTACTGCTTCTCAGGTAGTGGAACTATAGCAGTGAGAGAACCTCTCCAATTGCTGTATTGAGTGTCTGCACTGAAGTGCTACATTGGTGATGCTGCAGCATTGACCTGACCTAGGAGAAGTGAGATTATCTGTGTAAGAGATGGCAGGATCCTCAGCTAGTGTAAACTGCCACAATTCACTGAACCAGACTATGGTACCAGTTTACAGAGCTGAAAATAGGGATGTAACTGGTTAACTGGTAAGCATCACCCTCACCTGGTGACACTTTACTATAACCTGGCCCAGGCCAAGCTTCCCCCTACCTACAGTGGATTCAGCCCGGCCCAAGCAGCCCACGGTGCGATGAGCCTGACTAGGCTGCAGTAACCCCCTGCCCATGCTGCACTGCAGATTGGGAGCCACTACAGCCTGGCTGGGCCTGTTGCACCGTGCCGCAAGCAGGGGGCCACTGCTTCCTGCCGGTGAGATCCTAGTTAAGTGGTTAGCCGGTTAAACATAACTAGTTAAACTTTAACTGATTAAACAGTATTTTACACCCCTTGCTGAAAATCTTCCCCAGAATGTTTATGGTTAAGCTAATATATCCTTTGAGTTCACAGACATGAAATTTTTACATCAAGAGGAAAAACAAGGATTTAAATGCAGAATCCACAACCACCCTCCACAAGTGCTGGAAACAGTTTCTAACCAGATGTACAGCTAATAGCCCAAGACTAGATTTTACTGCTAGGTCACATTGTAACTTGAGCTCACCTGTCTTCCCTTGCACATACAGAAATCTCTAGCTTGAGTCAAGTGATGCTTTAAACTCAAGCTACCTGGGCTAATCAGGGGAAAGGGTTGGAGCTCAAAGGCAGCTGATGCTTGAGCTATGCAGTGAGCATGCTACCAGCAGCTGTGCTCAAATCACAGCAACTTTTCGAGTGTTAATCCAAGCATTCCACATAGCTGAAGTGTTTCACAGCAAGTCCACTCTGACTCAGCTAGGCTAGCTCAAGTGGAGTAACTCAAGCTAACTGCTGCAGTAAAGACAAACCTACAATGGTATAAAGATAAATTCTTTCTTTACAGGTACAGCTGTACTCACCAGTATTGCGTTAATAAAAATAACCAACATTTAGCAGAACTGTGCACACATGCATGCACACCCAGAGACTTATAGTCTGGATGCTCAATACTCTTGAGGATAAAGTTTTCTATTTCAAAATGTCACATTTCATCCTTTTTCTTCACATTGCTTTTTAAAATTATGGTTATACTGGTTAATTCTTTGGCTGAATTAACCAATGACAAAGCAAAAAGTTCCAAAGCAAGACTTGTGCTAATCTTCAAAAACGCCATTTTCATTAAATTTAGGTATCAGTCTACAGTAAGGATTATATGCCATTTAAGTTGATATCTTAACGAGAAGATGAAATAACATAGAAAAGACATTTTTACTGGGCACTGAATATTACAATATTGATGATGTAATACTGGCCAACAACACTATAATCAGGATTCCTCATGTATCTTCTTAGTGTGGATTTCTTAGTTGTGTGTGCAAATGTGACAGTACAGTGGTTTTTATATGTTCAAACGGAAATTTAAATCCACAGTATTCTGTGTCAGGTATTCTTCTGAACTAAACTTTGGTGCTGTCATGCATCTCAAACATTAAATGAAATTCTTGGAAACAAATCACATAAGCCAAGAGAGTAATACGCTTACAAGAGGACTAGTTTTATCAAGTGCATCTTGATAGTTCCATTTTTACATGTTTATACATACACTTTACACAGAGTGAATTAACTTACTTCCTGCTAATGACGTGTCAGAAATGAGATTTTAGTCAGGCTTTGAACAAGATCTTGGTAGTCACCTGGCAAAGAGGGAGCAAAAAGGGAAAAAAGCCTGGAGATGAAAGGGTGATTAAAAAATCAACACACAAAGCAAGGTAAACATCAACACTGGCATTAGCAGTAGAACGCAATACAGGAGCTAAGGCTAGGGCAGGTACCAAACATGTCATTAATGCGTATATGTAAGGTATATATCACAGATGGTTTATCTCTATCTATAAATGTTGGGATACCTCGACTTAACTCTTTGGCCGGCCTAGGAAGCAATAGTCAAATCCATATTATTGATTAAGCTGTGTCCATTGTCATGGGTACAAATTCATAGGAGGCCATCTAGCTACCGGTGACCATTAATATACTTCAACAATAAACCTGACTCGGGTGCCTTTGTATCTTGTCTGAGTCTGTGGTCTTTGGGGTCTTTCGTAAAGACTATTATGCTAGCTACCTGCACAGAGCTGGCATGATATACTGAGGAAGCATATGAAAACACATAGTCTAATGTTTATCATCATTGACAGAGCAGGAGAGCTGTCAGGATGCCATACCAGTAAATCTTGAATTTATTACATCACTGTCCTGAATTACTACAGCTGGTCCCCGGTAGCAGCCCCCTGTAGACAGATGCTGGAGGCAGGCCCCTCCCTTTCCCCAGCAGCCTCTATCCATGGGAAACTCATACCTTCCCTCCTCTTCCCCCCCTCCCCCCTGTAGACAGGGGCTGCTGCTGCCCCACACTGCTGTGTCTGTGTCCGGCAACAGTGCGGGGCAGCAGGCAACTGGTCCACGAACGGAGATGGTTTTTAAACTGGCTCCCCTATTGCACCGACTTTCACCTGGCACCACACGCTGCTGCCTCTGATATAGAGGTTAGCAGTGCAGAGTGGCGGGGGCTCCTCGGGAGTGGGGCCAGAGCATGCTGGCTGGTGGCCCCACCCCTGGGGAATATAGAGTAGTTGACGAACCTCTAAGAATTCATGCGGTTAGTCGACTATTCTATTACCCACTATCTAACATCCTTACTGGATACCAGTTGTTTTCCTCTTCTTTGCATCGTTGTTGTTGTTATGTATTATTTAAACACTTGATAAGAATAAATTATTGTTATTTATTATCTCAGATATGCCAAAAACTGAACCTCTTTTAGTTTAGTTGGAAAATGTGACCTTTTTTCAATAGTATGGGAACAGATGAGTATTTTTGCATCACTGCATCCTTGTGGACAGAACTGTAGAACAGACTTTTAATGATGCCAAACTTAAAAAGGAACTATATCCCAAAGCAGTACATTGTTGCCATTTAATGGCAAGAAACTGATGGGCCCGTCTTCCAACTAGTGAAACCTTGGGAGCAAAACTGGAAATCAGTAGTACATGCAAGTTTGCTTCTAATGCGGTGCTTTCCGTTAGAACATAAGAACATAAGAATGGCCATACTGGGTCAGACCAAAGGTCCATCGAGCCCAGCATCCCATCTGCCGACGGTGGCCAATGCCAGGTGCCCCAGAGAAGGAGAACAGAAGACAATGATCAAGTGATTTATCTCCTGCCATCCATCTCCTGCCCTTGTTATGAAGGCTAGGGCACCATACTTTATCTCTGGCTAATAGCCATTTATGGACCTAACCTGCAAAAATTTATCAAGCTCTTTTTTAAACCCTAATAGAGTCCTGGCCTTCACAGCCTCCTCGGGCAAGGAGTTCCACAGGTTGACTGTGCGCTGTGTGAAGAAAAATTTCCTTTTATTAGTTTTGAACCTACTACCCATCAATTTCATTTGGTGTCCTCTAGTTCTTGTATTATGGGAAAAGGTAAATAATTTTTCTATAATCACTTTCTCCACACCATTCATGATTTTATATACCTCTATCATATCGCCCCTCAATCGCCTTTTTTCCAAACTGAAAAGTCCCAGTCTCTCTAGCCTCTCCCCATATGGGACCCTTTCCAAGCCCCTAATCATCTTAGTCGCCCTTTTCTGAACCTTTTCTAATGCCAATATATCTTTTTTGAGGTGAGGAGACCACATCTGCACGCAGTACTCGAGATGTGGGCGTACCATAGTTTTATATAGGGGAAGTATGATATCTTTTGTCTTATTATCTATCCCTTTTTTAATAATTCCTAACATCCTATTTGCCTTACTAACTGCCGCTGCACACTGCGTGGATGTCTTCATAGAACTATCCACTATAACTCCAAGATCCCTTTCCTGATCTGTCGTAGCTAAATTTGACCCCATCATGTAGTACGTGTAATTTGGGTTATTTTTTCCAACATGCATTACCTTACACTTACCCACATTAAATTTCATTTGCCATTTTGCTGCCCAATCACTCAGTTTGCTGAGATCTTTTTGTAGTTCTTCACAATCCCTTTTGCTTTTGACTGTCCTGAACAACTTTGTGTCATCTGCAAACTTGGCCACCTCACTGCTTACCTCATTTTCTAGATCATTGATGAACAAGTTGAACAGGATTGGTCCCAGTACTGACCCCTGGGGAACACCACTAGTTACCCTCCTCCATTGTGAAAATTTACCATTTATTCCCACCCTTTGTTTTCTGTCTTTTAACCAATTCTTGATCCATGAAAGGACCTTTCCTCCTATCCCATGACCACCTAATTTACGTAAAAGCCTTTGGTGTGGGACCGTGTCAAAGGCTTTCTGGAAATCTAGGTATATTATATCCACTGGGTGCCCCTTGTCCGCATGTTTATTAACCCCTTCAAAGAATTCTAACAGATTAGTTAGACACGACTTCCCTCTGCAGAAACCATGCTGACTTTTGCCCAACAATTCGTGCTCTTCTATGTGCCTTGCAATTTTACTCTTTACTAGTGTTTCTACTAATTTGCCTGGTACTGATGTTAAACTTATCGGTCTATAATTGCCAGGATCTCCTCTAGAGCCTTTTTTAAATATTGGTGTTATATTGGCCATCTTCCAGTCATTTGGTACCAAAGTGGATTTAAAGGATAGGTTACAAACCACTGTTAATAACTCCGCAATTTCACATTTGAGTTCTTTCAGAACCCTTGGGTGAATGCCGTTGTGCATTAGTATTTCAGCAAGGCAACGTAACTTGATGTGGTAACTGTTATTACACTGTTCTTGCACTGATGAGGCCTCTTCCCAGCTTTCTAATGGATATAGAAATGCACTATGAATTATTCCTGCTTCTTCGTATGCAGGGAAGAATTTATTACTTTCAGATGCTGAGAAGCAGCTGTTCATAGTACGCAAGTCTTGCATAGAAGAAAAGAATTGAGATGTACTTGATCAGTGAATCTTAAGCTTGCTTGCTTGCACACTCTCTACAGAGCATGGGAGAATGTGAGAGCTTGTGTGTGTGGAGTGAATGATGATTTTTTTTTTTGTTGTCTCAGTGTTGGTTGTAGGTTTTTGTTTTTCATTTCTGCATAGTTTCATTGTTTGTTGCAAGTAGTAGTGTTGTCCTCCTCTTCCCTTTTCCAGCTCTGCTTTCTTTCTTCAGAGAGAAATAAGATTACAGTGGGATCCATGTCAGATGGATCCGTACTCTGACTTGCAGAGATGGGATGAATTATATGTGGCTTGTTACTTGTGCTGTGGGGAACACTTTCTTTGCTGCAGGTGAGACCGGTGACTAAAATACAAAACCTTCTTCTTAAATGAACAAGTCAATATTTATTTCTCCTGCTCAGGAACAGTTCAGGAGATTAAAAAAACCTCCTGCTTTACCTCTTTATCCTACTGTCTCAAAATTGTTTTTCTAATGTTCCCTGATCATCTTCAAAAATAAAATTTGACAACTCATACCTCATTCCTCAGAGGGGGACATGAAATGTATTCTGGGAGCAAGTGAGAAGCTTTTTTTGGGAGGAGGACAATGTACTCTGCACATTTTACCCACAGCAATGAAGAGCTAGCAAAGTTGATTCCTTTAGACATCTCAGTCCCTTTTTTAGTGCTGTGCATTAGGAAAGATTTATGTTAAGTTTGCATAGATTTATAACAAGTCATTGCTGTCAATACATTAATATGTTTATTATGACAGTTTTGACACTTTGTACCTCCAAAGTAGCATCCTGGAACTCCTATATTGGTCACGATCATATAATTATATGTTTTGTACAAAGTATGCCTTGCAAAGTTTCATTTTAAGTCTTGACCTGTTGAACCTTCATGTTCTGGGGTTTGTATGTAATATCATTCCATGTGAAGTTATGGAGTAGTGCTATTTGTTACTGAGATATATTGTAAGGCTGGGAGACATTCATAGCTGGCCTTTTAGTGGGGACAAAGGAGCAACTACCACTGGCCAGACAGGCATTGTTGCCTATCAGAAGGGAATCCCCTCTTTCAGAGACTTCTCACAGAGGGCACGTACACAGGGCTGCCTAACCCATGACATAGCAAGGATCTTTTGGGCATCTGGAAGACCATTTAAAGAGGGACAGTGACATCATCACTCTCCTTCCCTATCTCTACACCTGGAAGATTGTTAGGAAGACAGACTTTGAACTGGGGAGATTAGTCCCAGGCTGGGAAAGGCATCTAGCCTATGAATTAAGAACTGTGAGCTCCCTGTAATATACATTAGGGCAGCGGTTCCCAACCGCAGGGCTGCAGCCTGGCCGCTAGCAGCCTGGCCACGGCGGTTCTGGGGACCAGGGCTAGGATACATCGACCAGCACCTCCCCTCCTGCTGTGGCTGTTGGGAGAGGCATGTCCTGTCCCCGCCTCTCAGCCAACCAGTGCCGGGCAGAGGCAAGATAGGGGTCTCCTCCCGGACACGGAAGAGCGGTTCGTTGTGTGGTGGGAGGGCCGCGTGGAGGCCAGCATGGCAACCCCAGATCAGTCACGGCCTGGGCATAAGTGCTTAGCTGGAGGCAGCACAGTGCTAGGTGAGGGTGCAGGGCAGACACTGGGGGCTCTGGAGGCGGGGCTAGTGCTGGGGTTGGGGGCTTGACATTGGGGAGTTCTGGGCTACCTGGGATAGGGAGCTGGAACTGGGGAGGGTTCAGGGGGGATGGGTGCAGTGGAGCTCTGGAAACAGGATACTGGCACTGGGGGGCCTGGTGTGCGGGGCTCTAAGGGGTGGGGGACTGGTACTGAGGCATTTTGGATGGGAGGCTGGCACTGGGGGGGATTGGGTGCAGGGGATTCTGGGGTCAGTGACTGGTGCTGGGGGCTGGTGGAGGGAGGGGATTAGGGATGGCACTGGGGAGCTTAAGGGGCTGGCATGTACCTCAGCCCCGGCCCACAGAGCCTTTGCAAACAGGTGGCTTCAGCTGCATCAGCCGGTCACCACGTGGCAATTGCTCGTGGCAGCTCTGGGGGCCAGGGCTTTTTGCAGACAGGTCACATTTTATTTGCATATTCATTATTTGCATAATAAATATGCAGCTAGAATGTTGCCAGCCCGCCAAAAGTTTGTGAATGGGTTTGCTAGTCTACGGTACGAAAAAGGTTGGGAACCACTGCATTAGGGTTTGAGATTGATTCAAAAATAGCTGTAGAATGTAGACTGAGAGCCTATCAATAAGGATAATAGGGATATAAAAACCAACTACTATAGATAAGCGGTTAAATGATTTCTTTAACTGGTTAACCACCAGCCCTTGGGTGGGGAGAGGCTGTCCAGGGTGGTCAGGGTACCATAAGATGCCTGCTTATTGGTTAACCAGTTAACTTCTTATATCTCTAAAGAATAACCAACTCTGATCTGTCTGCTACTTATAATCCTCAAATTCTGTCTTTCTGTAGTTAATAAATCTGTGTTATATTTTACCTAAAACTGTGTGGTTTTGGTCAAAATGCTTGGGGAATCTCAACTTGGATTACTTGAAATGCTGATGCATGTCCATTTTCCCTTAATATACAGTGCAAGCTCATTAGTTAATCTGCCACTTTAAGGCGGTCTTGAGCAGCATAAGATGGTATATTTTGGAGTGCAAAGGTGGAGGTGTGGGTGATGTACTGATGTGTCTCTGTATGATTCATAAGGCTCAGGGAGCACTGATGCAGTTTAGCTGGATGTGGGACTCTACATGTTCATGCCTGAATGATCACAACTGCTGGAGAGGATTTGCTGTTTGTCACTGGCATAGCATTCCTGCACACTAAATTGGTGATGCTTTATCGATCATAGTGGTGTTAATTTAAGGTAAAGATGCAATGAATCAATGGGAGAATGCTCTTCTGTCAACTTCAGTACTCTGCCTCCCCCAGTGGCAGAAAGTGAGTTGGTCTCCCATCAACATAGTGTAATGTAGACATTGCATTAGGTTTATGTGAGGGTATGTCTAGACTGCACGCTTCTTTTGAAAGAAGCTTTTTCAAAAGAATCTTTCGAAAAAGCTTCTTTCAAAAGAGATCTAGACAGCCACAACTTTTTTCGAAAAAGCGATCCGCTTTTTTGAAAGAGAGCACCCAGGCAATCTGGATGCTGTGTTTTGAAAAAGCCCTGTTTGCGGTCAAGAACACCTTTTTTCAAAAGAGCTCTTTCAAAAAAAGGCGGTCTTCCTTGTAAAATGAGTTTTACTGCTGTCGAAAAAACTGCTGCGTTCTTTCGACTTAAGTGAGAGAATGTGGCAGCAGTCTAGACACAGGTGAAGTTTTTTCAAAAAAAGATCACTTTTTTGAAAAAACCCTGTAGTCTAGACATAGCCTAAGTGACACAGCTTGGAGGTGATTTTTTTTCAAACAGCTGAGGGAAGTAACTTACTTTGATTTAAGTGGCAGTGTAAACCAGGCCTTAGATAGGCAAGGATTACTTTCAGTTTTCATTCTAATACATGTTTCTTCCTTTTTCTCTTTTATGAGAACACATGCTTGTAGCTTGGCTGACCTCGTCAGCAGTATGGATGTTAAAAGGTGCGTAATTGGCTAATCATGTAGTCGATACAATTTGTATCAACTATGTGATTAGTCTGAGGCGCTCAGTTCCGGCTTGCGCCGGGTCCAGGAGCTACCTCTGGGCTGGCTCTTACTACATTTAAAATGCTGAGCGGGGATAGCTTCAAGGGCTGGTCACGAGCAGCCCTTATGGCAGCCTCCCCTGCTCCCACGCCCTGCACTGCTGCCTCTGATAGAGACAGAAGCAGCAGCATGGGCGGGGGCGGGGCAGCGGCACTATGGAAATGGTGCTGGGGGGTACTGGCTTTTAAGCTGACTCCGCTCAGTGCCAGCTCCTGTTCCCTCCTCTCCTTGCTGCCTCTGTATCAGATACAGCAAGTGGGGGGGGGAGGGGAGGGGAGGGAATGTGAGTAGTCGACTCAACTACTCCCTTACATCCCTAGGCAGCCGAGGTAGATGTTATAAATCTTTGTCTACCTGTCCCTAAGTTTCATTAACACTAAATAGCATTACATATGTCCATCTAACCGAGAAGACACTCACTCAGTATAGAGCTATTAAATTTAACTGCATTTTCATTTTAGAGCATGGCTTTTTTTCTTAAAGACTTTAGAGGGGTAGCCGAGTTAGTCTGTAACAGGGAAAACTTCAACAACAACAAATAGTCCGGTAGCACTTGACTAAACCATCTACATGTTTTGTTAGTCTTTAAAGTGCTACCAGACTATTTATTGTTTTTAAGTTTTTCTTACTGTTATTAGCATGATCAAAGAAACTAAATTGGGGACTGAGTTCAATAATTTCAAGATAAGCTGCCTCATATGCAAGATGACACACTGTTTTGTTGTCTGCATTGGAATTTGAAACCATTTTTAGTTTTACTAGGAGGAAGCATATTTCATGATGCTCGCTCGGTGCATCTACACAGCATTGCTTTACTCGAAATAAGCTATGCATATTGAGCTACGTCAATTGTGTAGCTTATTTTGAAATTGGGAGCGTCTACGCAGCACTTATTTCAAAATAGAGCACTCTTTCTCCGACTCCCCTTCCTCCTTGTACAATGAGGATTACAGGAGTTGGAGTAAGAAGTCCTCCAGCTTGACAGTATTTCGACATTATTTTGAAATAACTGACTGCTCTGTGGACATGGACTAAGTTATTTCGAAATAATGTTGCTTTGTAGACGTACCTCCAGTTTCATACTCTGCTGTAGACAGACCTTAGCCTTCTGCAGATACCCAAATTCCATGGAGGGAGTTCAGGATGCAGTAGTAGACTTGAGATGAAATTCCCTGGTGCGCCTTCTTTTTTACACTTTTTGAAGTTTTTTTGTGAATATTAAACCCATGTAGCAATTAATAGGCTAATTTTCTAGTGTTTTAGTATTTCTCTTCAATCTACATTAGCATAAAACATTTTTCCAATTATAAAATAACTCAAACTGAGATCAAATCAGCTTTGAATTAATTAAAAATGTTCCTTGGTATATGCTGCTATTCTGTATATTTTAAGGGCCTGGTTCAAATAAAATAAATGAGGTCTATTTCAAGCTTATTGTCTTGTAAAAACAAGGTACTCATTGAGACTAGGGCTAACCTACAGTGCAAAAAAACCCCCCAAAACCCTGCGCTGTAGCAGTGAGTTTTGGAGCCTAGGTAAACTGACTTTGGTTCCTGGGGCTTGTGCTTCTGGGTTAAAAATAACTGTAGACAAACCAACCTATGTGGGAGCCTGTATGTTTTATGTTTACCCTTGTAGCATGATTCCTGCAAGCCTGAGTTGATTAACCTGGGCTCCAAGGGCTTGCTGCTGGTTTTTTGTTGTTTTTGTTGTGTAGACATACCTGTGAGCACTTGTGCAGGTATGGTTTCTGCTAGTGACTCATCCTCTTAACTCTTTCCCTTTGGATTAAATACATTGTTAAAAATAGCTTTTTTTAATTAAAAACTACTAAAACCCAACAGTTCTATTCATATGGAACCCTGGCAAGTGACTCTGGGAGGACTGTTTTAGGTTAAAACCAAACGTCAGCAAAAAATCCAATTTTGCAGGTTAACCACTGGAGTTTTATTATCACATGTCATGTGCATGTGTACATGCAACAGATAATATTGTTTAGCTTTTCTACTCTCCCTATCACAGGGTTAGTTATCATTTGTACTCCCTTCTCTGTAGTTGGATCAGACAGAAATCCACATGAGCTATTATTTTTAGTAGACTTGGAGTTGGTGGGAGGAGGGAGTGCAAAGGGGCCTAGTTTAAGGTTTTAAACCAGGAGTAGGAAACCTTTTTTGGTTGGGGGTCTCTGACCCATGGAAAAATCAGTTCTCACAAGTTGAGAAGCAAAAAACCGCCCAAAAAACCTCAAACACCCATGCCTCACTGACATGGCCATTGACTGAGAAGCAAGTAACACGTTCCCCTCCTACATTGTGTGCTCTAGCCCCTTGGTGGGGCTGGGGTGCCAGCACAGGCTCCCAAGTGCTGGGGGGGACCCTGAGTCTTGGGAGCTGGATCGACCATAAGTTGCCCACCCCTGCTTTAAACCATACTGTCTGTAACTAAAAGTCCTTTCGTCTACCTTGGTTGGCTTTTCAGGTAATCGTCATGTCAAATGTATTTTGTTAAAGCACTATATTTACAATTCTGATACCAGCCACAGAAGGAAGTAAAATACACGATACAAGGTGGTGTAGCCTTTTGGTTTTGTGTGTTAATGTTTTCAAAGGGTTGAGTGTGAGAGGAATGGGATTTAGAAGCTCTTGGATATCTGTGACATGACAAAACCAGCATGCAGTATGAATTTTAACTAGGGTTGTTGATTAATTGGTAACTCACGTAAATAACTCTAATTAATCTTGATTAATTACACTGTTAAAAATATCAATTGAAATGTATTGAATATTTTGTATGTTTTTTTTTTCTGAATTTTCAAATATATTGATTTCAGTTGCAATACACAAGATGGTTACTTTTTTAAAAAACAGGTAGGCTTTTAAGACATTTTAAACAAGATTTTTCTTAATATTCTAGTAGACAGTTATTTCTAGAATAAGTATTTTTAAAAATTGCAGTGTGTGCAATCCAAACATTAAGGCATTGTGGTAGGGCATGAGAACCTGAAAGTGAACCATCTACCTATAAATAACATGAGTGTCTCGTGCTCACGCTCTCTCTAAAAAACATAATTTTAGAGCCTGATCTGTTCCATTATTAAGAGAAAAATAAGTGCTTAAATAACAGCACTACTCTTTCAACCTTTTCTTAGAATACAGTGGTCCTTAACTCTCACAAGAATCTATGAAAGGGTGCTGTGTTTCTGTCTACTGTGCTGCATGTTAACTGTGTAATCTTAAAACCTGGTCTGGGATGTCAAATACATCCCTAATTACAGTATTATCTAAGGATAAATAGGATTGTCTGTCTGATTTACCTCTTCTGTTCATGTTAGTTTGTATATCTCAGTCACGGTGCCTTTCTAAACTAAGTTGTCACAATTTTTTCTCTCTTTACCTGGAAATCTTTCCAAAGCTCTAATTTTTCTGTTCACCTTGCCTATCCCTAGATCATTTCTTTTTCTGTTGTTTTTTGAGATACAGTGAGCAGAACTGAACATAATGGTCTAGGTGAGAGTGTATTTATGATGATGTTACGATTTTCAATGTTTTGTTTCCATTTTAACATCTGCTGTGCATTTCTGGTTCCTACTGCGCCTGCAGGTTTTATTGAAGGGGCAATGATACTGGTCCTTGTTTTCTGAAGCGTGCACACCAACAGATCAGATAGTTGTCTCCAGTGAGATAAGAATTGATATTTTTGATCTTCAGTGCCTTCTGACGTGAAATAGTATTGTTTGTATTTTGATTAATGAGATTGGAGTGTACACTTTCTCTGGTAACATTTGTATGATAGTGTGATAAGAATTCATATTTTTAATCTTCAGTGCCTTTTGACATGACATAGCATTGCTAGTATTTTGATTAATGATACTGTGGAGCATACACTTTCTCTGGTAACATTTTCATGCAAGTAATCCACTTAGTTACTATGCTTGACATTAAATTTTTATTTCATCCCCTTGCTTTAAAAAGTACTGAGCTGTGTATGCTGCTTTCCTCTTGCTAAAAAGCTACAAGCAGATTCAGTCCATTAGTAAAAATGTTAAGGCCTGCAATTCATAGAATAAATGTTTCAATTTCTGTCACTGTAACTTGTTTCTGCCAAACTTTCATCTGTCCAGCTGTAAAGCTTCTTTTGCTACATATTTTTGCATTTCTTTCTTAATGTAAATGAGATCTCATTTCCCTATTGAGACCCCAAGCCCATCCATTTGCAGTTACATTGAAAAACACATTACGTTGCAGAGAGATAGGAAACTCTTGCTTTTGTCTTTCTTCTCCTCCTAAAAGGGAGGCAATGTACATGAGTCTGTTAAAATAAGATTGTTCTGTAAAGCTGCTGAAATTGTCTTCTGTTGCTTTTTCCTCCCTGCTGTTACAGTGTTTTGTTGCTCTCATCATCGCTACAAGCAACTTGTTCTGTGTTCTCATACTGTGCTAATCAAACCCTGGAGGGTATGCTAGAGATTGTCAGCACACCTGCCAAATTTTGTGATAGTATAGTCAGCTGAATGGTATAGCTTGACCTATCTTATTTACTTGACAAAAACTAGTAGAAATACCTAGACCAGGGGTCAGCAGCCTTTCAGAAGTGGTGTGCTGAGATTAACTTTTTCACTTCTATTTATGGATCAGTGTGCTGTTGATCCTTTTACTGGCCTTAATGCAGTACAATGAATATACCATGTATTAATTAGTAACACAGGATTTTAAAAAATCAAGATAAAAGTTTTAGATATCTGCAACACTCCAAAAAATTCTGTTAAAAGAATCTTTCTTTCTTACCTTAAGCCATGAACATCTATGTATACTTCGTTAGAAATGTAATCATGCATATGTCCTCCTAGCACCCGCCCCCCCCTCCACCCATGCAGTCTGCTTTCCTCCCCCCCGCTCCAACCCAGCCAGAGAGGACTGCAATCAGGATTGCAACAAATGAGTCAGATACCCCAAATAAACTGTCCCCTGCTTCTACCTCACTGCACAGATGCTAGCCTCACAACACAAACTGCCTCACTGTCTCCACCTCACCCCAATGCCAACACCCACCCACTCCCTATTTTCCCCACTTACCTCATGCAGTCTGCTCCTTACCTCCCCGTTCCCAAGAGGCTTGAGAGTGCTGAGTTTCGGCCTCTCATTCCTACACTCAAGGGATTCTTCAAACTCCCTTCCACTCTGACTCCCCCTCCCAATTACCCACTCACCTACTCCCTCACTCCTCTTCTGCCTGCCTAGCCATTTATTCTCTCCTTACTTTGCTTTTTATTACCTGCTCTGAGAGCTGTTTAGTTTCAAGCATGGAGAAGCTCCGTTTAGCTGCTTGCTCATCAAGACAACACCCTGCCCCCGCTGAGCTTCCTACCTGATTGGGAGCTTTGAACTTGGGAGCAGAGCTCTGAAAACAGCTGCAGGGTAGCACAGGCAGCACAGCTTAGAGGGAACTGTGGTCCCCTGCCACTGGTCCTCTCAGCCTCTTGCCCCTCCCTGTCCCCGGCTTCTTTGGCCCCTCTGTTGCCAGAGCGACACAGTTACCCCGGCCCAGCTGCCATAACCGCTACTCGAACCAGCACTGCAGCTGGCATGGCAGCACAGAGCCCTGTCCCTGCTGCCGGGGTATTGTTCCTGGTGCTGGCCAGCTCTGGCCCCACCTGGGTTGCTGCAGCCATGGCTCCGCTGCCACAGCCCATAAGGGCCCAATCTGCAGCCTCTCCACCTGCCTCCCAGAGCTGGTGCTGTGGCTGAGTGCTGGCCACAAGACTCAAGTGGCAGCACAGGCTCCCTGCTGCATGGGGAAGGAGGGGTGGGACTGAGCTCCCACCCCGCGTGCCACTGAAAATTGGCTCGTGCTGTAACATGCTGACCCCTGACCTAGACTGTAAGAAAGAGTGTGGCATTTCCTAGTCCATGTCAGTTCTGGGAATGGGTTTTTAATCTTTCTTGCATCTTGGTGAAATAATCAGTGGAGGTACAGGGGAAATAAATGAAGACATTTAGTGTTTGCTAACTGCATTATCTCAGACCATGATCTCAGTAGGAAAATGGTGCAGGAAATAATGGTGTGCAACAATGCTCCCTACAATTTCTTTTATCCAGATGTGGAATAAATCTTGATATATGTACTGAGGCATATGTGGCTATGCCCCACCATGTGGAACACATGCTACCGGCTGTGGGCAGTCTGTGAGTCATCTGGGCATAGGGTTCCCAGGTGTCTGATTTTGAACCGAACAGTCCGGTATTTGAGCTTTCTGTCCGAGAAACAAATTGAGAAAATACAGGACCGTGCACGGGTGGGCAGCACCCCGAGATCTGTGTGCCCAGGCCAGCCCCACTGCCCGCTGGTTGGTTCCCCCCCCCCCCCCCCGGCCAATCCCACTCCTCCCAGCCAGCCCCGCTCCCCACCGGCCGGTTCTCCTCTGACCAGCCCCGCTCCCCACCGGCCGGTTCTCCTCTGACCAGCCCTGCTCCCCCCAACCTCCTCCCGGCCAGCCCTGCTCCCCCCCCCTCCACCCCCAATCTGAGATCAAGTGTGTCCGGTATTTTTTTGAAACCATCTGGTAACACTAGCTGGGCAGCTCCCAAATCTCTGCTGTCCATGTGCTCAATTTACAGGGAACACTGGTGTGCAAGCCTTTAAATCTGCAATGCACACAACCATGTACTCAAGTCTATTTCATTCTGCAAAACACTTAAATACATGCATAAGAACTAAAGCACTTAAGCCTGTGCTTAGTTCTCAGAGAAGGGTGGAACTTAAGCACATTCTGAAGTGCTTTGTTGAATCGGGGCATGCATAGGATTAATATTAGCAAAAGCCATTGTCTACATGGAGTTTGATCCTGCCAGACCCCGAACACTTCATTGCCAGTCCAGTGAAGCAGATGAGCGTGTGTAACATGAGAGCTGTGGTAGTTCCATTGACCTCATTCTGGTTTTTAATGTAGTGTTCTGTTTTGCTGAATGGTCTCGCTTGCAAAATAGACATTTGCTAAACTTTATTACTGTGTTATCTAAAAGAGATTAATATGAATAGCACTACTTGTGCTACTTTGCCAGCAACATTTATTTTGATGGTATTATCTACCTTTGAGGACGTTTGGAGTGAAATAACTGGAAGCTGAAGAAATCTAAAGTTAGCTCTGATTTACATTTGCAGACCAGTCTATGTATTGGTGAGTTGGTTCTCCAGAAAAATGCGTACATCAGCTTAAAAGAGCATTGTCATAATGTTGGTTATGTGCTTATAACTGAGATTGATACATTTCCATGCCCTTATTTAGAAAATCCTCTTGAGTTTTAATACATGATTTACGTCCCTTCAAATCGACAAAGTCCTGGCTAGGATGATTTATTTGGGATTGGTCTTACTTTTAGCAGGGCATTGGACTCAATGGCTTCCTGAGGTCTCTTCTAACCCTATGATTTTATGAATCTTTCCCTTCTTCGAGTGACCGGGAGATACCATGATCACGAAGGTGGTTTTTCCTGGGTGAGGCTCAACCATTGCACTGTGGGTGTGCTGACCCCTGTGATTTCCCCAAATGCGAGAATCTTGATTGCATAATTTGTGGTAGTGCGGGACTGCGTGCATGTTTTCTCCTGGGGAAAAATATTCCAGTTCAGGTATGTGCACATCCAGTATGCTGCTGTTCTCAGCAATACTTGTAGGGGAGGACTTGTGCCCTCTATTGTCTCTTGATATATGAAAATATAAAGGACAAAGATGCTCCCAGATGCCCCCTTGGATCCTCCCTAGGGCCATAACAGTTGTTGGAGCATCTTGTCTTGCCTTTGCAACCATTTCCAATTTGTCTGCTTTGTACCAGTTGCTGCTAATTTAGTGGTAGTTTTAGGGTTAGGTAGACTTTCCTGTTAGTGTTAAGCACTTTAGTTCTTTTGAATTCTGGTACTGGAACTGCCTCGATCATCAGGCTTCAAGCCTGTCATTCCTGAAAAAAGAAGCTGCCGGTATGACTCACTCCAGGTGCTTGAAGTGTTTTGGAAGGTCACAAATTTGGGTCTGTGTCAAGTTTGTAGGGGCTTGAAGCCGAGGACCAAAAAGGCAGGGTGGTCAGACTTAAATTTCTATTCGTGCAGACAGCTCTCCACCCTTGCTGAGCCTTGCCACTCTGAATGGCTGCAAAACACATGCGGTTCAGTCAGGAGTGCTCCTCCTGTATTGGCTGACTGGTGGCACCAGTCTCCCTCCCAAGCATGGAGGAAGAAACCCTTTAAGTTGAAGGACTCAGGATCTTGGAGAGGGAACTTCCTGACACCAAAGTTCAGCAAGCTTGAGACAGAGGAAGCAGAAAGCACTTGAATTCGAGACACCCAAGGAAGTCATCCACTTGGGCAGATGGGTTGACTCTGGCACAAGCACTGTTTGAACTCGGCCTCTGAGGAAGCACTGTTGGAACTCAGTAGCGCTGTCTGTGGTGTCCTACAAGCAGATTGCTGTCCTAGTGCCATTAGATCTGGAATCTGAAGGGGCACTATGGGACTTACTAAGTCTGTTGATAGCATTTTCATCAGCAGATCAGTTCCTCTTGCATGGAATCTTTTGGCTGGACAGCCCGCTGTTGTGGCCCAGAATGTGGTACTAAGGGCGCCCCTGGATCTGAGTGCTTTATCATTCAGAGCTGTCCAGAGAGAAGCTGGCAATGATTTCTCTGTTGCCATCTTCTCTAAGCTCTCAACATCAGGTATAGCTCCCCTGGGTCAGATTAATCTTCACACTTGCAAGTTCGCTCGCGTGTCTTGTAGTTGCATCTCATACTTCACTGTAGCTCTCCAAAGATTTACTGCTACCGGTAAGCTCTGGAGGGGCCCAGTAAAGATCCGCTCTAGGGCCTTATCCCAGTGGCTGTTTTGAATCCTTGAGAGTTTCTGCCTGCCTTCAGGTTGTCCCTACTCTGCTACTTGGAATAGGCATCAAGACCCATCCCAACCAAGTACAGTTGGAGGTTGGGCTCAATACTGAACAGGAGGGTTGCCCCAGAAGTGCCAGAGGAGGCTCCGCTGTAAAGATCTTGGCTTTATCCTTTTTCCTACTTGACGAGGCAGTGGTATCAGAAGGCCTCGTGATGGCTATAAGGTCCATCAGCGCCTTTCAAAGAGGGTAGCTCCTGCCTTTAATATCCAGGTGCAAGAGGTTTGCGAGTTGTCCCACAGTGACATTTTGGCCACTGTAGGACCATCTCCGGTGTCACGATGTATGAAGCTATCGTGGAGCTCACCAAAGTACTGTGGCAGACTGCACCTTCATACATCAACATCATAGTGGGGTGCGTGCAGGTAATATTACCCCTCATGGCTTCAAGCACTTTTATATCCATTCCCTCTGGGGTCTCAGAGCTGCCAATGAGAGAGATGCGTGCTGCAATGGCACTCCATCTCAGAAAAACTCTTTCTGTTTGGTAGAAAACTTTATTGGATGGGCTGGAACTCAGGATTGCTGAGCATCAGACAGTGCTGGGATGCTATGATTTTAGCATGTGGGACAATATTATAAAATAAAGGACAGACTGCCAGAAGGCACAAGACAAATTTCTTGCAGTGGTGGATTCATTAATGGCTTGGATCTCACTTCAGCTGGGTTTAGATGCTGCTGACTGAAGCTTGAGCTATGTCTGAAGCCAATACGATGTATAGATGTTCATGGCTGCAGTTGTTGGGTCTCCCTCAAGTTGTCCAACAGACCTGCATTCCGAGAGGTTATCACTCTTCTCTGAGCAGATTTATGGAAAAACTGCATAGCCAGAAGGACTCGAGGGCAATAGTTAAATCATGGGGCATTTAAAGACCTGCCTCTCAATTTAAAAAAAAAAAAAATTATATTCAAGCCCCACATCACTATCATTTTTACACACCTTGCTACTTCCTTGTGAGGAGAAAAGCAGAGGTTGTAGATCATCTTTTTCTGCAGCAGCTTCTAGTTTGCCCAGTAATCTGGGAGTACAGACCAAATTTTTTTAACATGTTTTTGGTGGGCAGCATGCCAGCTTCTGCTCTGCTATGCTTTTTGGAAAAAGTGCCACTTCTGTTGGGCCCAGACGAATCTTTCAGGACCATGGTTACTTCCTCAGTGTCAATCTGCAGATGAGCATTCACTCTAAATTTTTTGTGTTCATGTGAGGAATTAATTTTGTTGTGTGCACCAGTGTGGATGTGATGTCACAAAGTTTGTTTCACTTATGGTGAGTGGCAGAGTTGGGGCTGAGGAGTTTGGTGTAGGGTTGGGGCTCAGAGCTGGGGCAGAATGTTGGGGTGTGGACTCTAAGCTTTAGGGTTGGGCTGGGGATGAGAGGTTAGAAGTGCAGGCTGCTTGGAGGGGAGAGGATTGCCGCCAGCCCTCACTGCTACACCTTGATCAGGTGAGAGGTGCCTCTCCATAGCTGTGGCATCTCCAGCAGGGCCAGGCCGGGGGAGGGGTGTAGCTGGGTTGGGGCCTCTCCCTTAGGTGTAGCAGGTCTGTGCCAGGGCTGGACCAGGGGGAGGGGTGCCTGTTGTCATGTCCCTCCACTCCCCGCAGCCTTGGTAAGTCCATTCTGGTGCTGGGTTAGGGTCAGGGAGAGGTGTCCTCCCCCCCATCCATGCAGGTCTGGGGCAGATCCATGCTGGGGGCTAGTGGGGACAGGTGGTTCTCCCTGCTGCAGCCTTGAGCTCCTGTGTGGGGCTGAACAGTCAGCGGTGTGGCTGCACAGCTTAGAGAGAACTTAGCAGCATACTGCCTATCTGACAATCTGTAGGCATCATAGGGAACCCTTCCAGTAGAATTTTTTTCAAAGGGAGTTCAACATGTACCTTTAAATAGCAGAAAGGCATCTGATCAGTGTATTAACCTGATGAAGTAGAAGAGATTTTTCCATCTGGTTCCAGCACTACAGGTTTTTCTCTCAGTGTGGGGTCCAGTAAATCATTTTCTGGAATATCTGTTACTCATGAAACAGTCCTGGCCATCAAGGTTTATTTAGCAGCTATCTTGGCTTTCTGTCCCCCTGTAGCCAGTTGGTTCATTTTATCATTAATTTATTGTGTGATATTATGATTAACATATTATGTCATATAAAATCAAAGCATAAGATTGATTAGTATTAGTATTTAGACTGGATGAGGTGTATTAAATAAATTTGCGCTGAAATGATGAGGCCTGTAAAATGTCAGTTTAGCCATAGTAGGCCATATGCTTAAAAATTGCTTGACATAAGAGACCAAAGAACAGGGGGGTATTGATTTAAATAACTGATTTAAATCATGATTTTAAATCACCAAGAAATAAATCAAGTGACTAAAAACATTAAGCCTGACTGTGCTTAGAGGGCAGTTAATTTTGGAATAAGTCCCATTGAACTCACTGACACTTCTGTTTTTTGAGAAAACAAGTACAGAATGGGATTCCCTTGGAAAAGTTGAGGTATGCTGAAGTAAAATAAGGAATAGACTAATGGCATCACCATTATCGTCTGTGACTATGATGTTCCAAAATAAAGGGCACGTATTATGTAATATAAAATAAGAAAATAACACTCAGTGGCAACTGGTAATTCTAGATTTCTCTTACTGTAGCTTTCTGTTTTGTATGCTTGAGATTCTAAACCTAGGTAATGAATTAAACAAACCTGAAAGGATTAGGTAAGCTAAACTTTTTTTCCCTAGCTATATCCAGCACAACAAACAGCTTGGGAATGTACTTGTCATATCACACTTATATTAAAAGGCATAGAGAGAGTCTTGAAGAATGATGCACTGCAAAATGAATTAAGTTATTAACCAGGTGATCCACTCAGCCATATCCACATCTTCATCTACAATCATTTTCTCCCAAAAAGCAGTTTTCCTTATATTTAATTCTTACAACTAGGCCCTGCATCTTCTTGCATTGCTCTCACTTGACACAATTTCCTTTTTTACTCAGGGAATGAATTTCTTCAAAATATTCCTAGATAGATAAATTTGACACTTTACCAATGGGCCTTAACAAAGATGCTAATTCTTACCCATTACAAAGATAGCTTCCCCAATTATCACCCCTAATATCATTATCTCATAGACACTAACCTCCCCCCCCCCTTGTCAATTTTATGTGTTCACTTTTTTTTGATTGTATCCCTTTGGTATATATGGTCATGCCAATTTTCTTCCACAATTTGATCTGAGGAAGTGGATCTGGCCCACAAAAGCTCATCACCTAATAAACCATCTTGTTAGTCTTTAAAGTGCTGCATTGTTTCAGCAAGACCAGACTAACATGGCTTCATCTCTGTTACTTTCCTAGATAGGGTCTCTCTTACCACAGCAAGGCTGCAGCTGGCCCAGGTCAGCTGATTTCTGCTCACAGGGCTCAGGCTGTGGGGCTGTAAAATTGCTATGCAGATGTTTGGGTTTTGCTGCAGCTGTGAAACTGAAAAGACAGCCTGGCTCCCCATCTGGGCTGCTGCCACGGCTGCTGCTGCGCTCTGCTCCAAGCTTGGTGGCTGCCGGGGCTTCCCACAGGAAGCCTGGCTGCACGGAGCCTTCCAGCTCAGAGCCTGCTGCTTCCCAGGCTCTTGGTTCCTGCTGGGAGCATGGCAGCTACTCACAATTTGGGTGTGGATCTCCCCACTAGATGTGAGAAACTTTGGTGTGGAGTTAGGCTCTGGGTGGGAGCAGCACAGAGCTGAGAGCCCTAGCTGTCAGTCCACCACAGTGTCCTTCTTCAGCCACTGGAAGCGCTCCTGGTGAGGACACTCACGATTGACAGAAAGAGGGTAGTGTGGACGTTACCTAGGTCTGTTCAAGATTGTAGTATGGACGTAATATTGGGTTCAGTATTTCCACCTTCCTTGGTTGCGAGGATTCATTATTACCTTACTGTGGAGTCCATTGACACAGCAAACTGTTTAGGGTGGGAACTTATCTCTGGATGAGTTACTTTATTTAGTTTTATGATATAGCTGTTGTACTTACCCCTTTTGCAGAGTATGTGTTACGTGTGTTCAAGGGTGTATGTGTTTCCATGTGAGAGATTTTCAGGCTTTGGTGTCTTTTTGTTGGTTGTTTTTTTTTTTTTTTTTTTTAAAAAAAAGCTCAGGCAGCAGTAAAAGGAGTATTGTGAAATTATTCACTCTTTGCATGTTAGGAAGAAGAAAGCTAAAGAAAAATGTCAGGCAGCATTGAGAATGAAAGCCAAAGGAGTTTCTGATGTTCGCTTATTGGGCACATGATGCATCAGAATCCTGGAAACAAGAATCAATGTAAAGTTAATATTTATTCTCCTTGTTCCCTCTGACAATTCTAATATTTCCTGGCATGAAAATCTTATTTAAAAAACAGTATCTTGATACTATAAACTAATCTTTAAAATGGTTTTCTGTTAGTTATAAATGTTGATAAATGCATCTTGCATGATCATAGCGATATTGGTGACAGAATCAAAAGCACTTCCCTTTTTTGCCCTGACTATATGCAGTATAAATCCTGAATATCATTAGGAAATGAACTGCTCTTTGCCCTCCCAGAGGTGGTCCTTTCAGGTTAGGTTTGAGGCTTGTTGGTGGGGAAACAGAGGCGCTTGCATTGTTAGGGCTCATGCTTATCTCTGTTCTGTTAGAACTTCATCCTCCCTGGGTGCATTGTTTAAACACTTTTCACCAGTACTAAAATTCACTTAAAACTTTCAGGGACAGATATTCATCTCTTGTAAAGTAGAAGGTCATGTGCCTCACAGCTTCAGTAGACTGACAGTACTGCACACACCAGCAGCTGCTTGCATCTATTGTACCCCAGGAGATCCCTGTAAACCCCCCACCCATGTCCTTCTATTTTTAGGGATGACTCCCTGCAGCTGCACCCCATTCCCCTCCCAGGGGTTCTGTGCGCCACCCAAACCAGTGTTCCCCAGCTCTGTCTACTCTGTTTTCCCCAGTTCTCCCACCATGCGAGGAGCTCTCTGTTCCTAGTGCAGGACAGAACAGGAGCAATCCAATGATTTGCTCTTCATTCCCCAAAAGGAGCAGCATGCTCATTTGTCACATAATTCCCTGAGGGGGAGGAAAGCATGCTAGCAGGGCAGAAGAGATCAAAACATTGAGCAGAGCCATCAGGGCAGGCATTGTGGGATATTGACAGAACTGGCTTCTGCCAACAGAACAAACAGCAGTGTCTATGTTGGTTAACAATAAAAGGAGGGGGAAAGGAAAAAGAACACTCAGAGGTAGATGTTTTTGGTGTTGAAACTAAATCTTTTTCCTGACAAAAGTTGCAGTGTGTACATGCTCACTCTTTGTTGCCAAAAGGCAGTTTTTGTTGACAAAACTTGGTAGTATAAATAAGGCCAATGTTGTCTTCATTTCAGAGAGACGGAGAAAAAAGCAAAGAAGTGCTTGTCAAGCATGTAGTAAAATCACATGCTTTAATATAAAACGAGTGATCTCAGTGTTAGGGGTGTAATAGTATAGTCAATTAACTGATAAGCAAAAGCTTATAGGTTAATGCTATAGACTATATGCATTTCTCCTCCCCCTGTCCCCTGCTAGTAAATTTTGTAGTAGGCTGACTCTGTCCTGGCTTACACTGGGTCTGGGACATACCTCCACTGTGGCTCTGCATTTAAAGTCTATTAGGAGCTAGGCTGGCAGGCAGCCCGGCTCAGTTCTGGCTCACATCAGGTCTGGGAGTTCAGACCCCCATCTCCCTGGACAGGGGCTGCTGCTGCCTTGCGCTGCTTCCTCTGTATCCGAGGCAATAGTGTGGGACAACAGGCAGCCAGTTCACGAGGGGAGCTGGTTTTTAAACTAGCTCCCTTCATGGACCAGCTCCCACTTGCCACCCCACACTGCTGATACAGAGGCAGTGGTGGGGGGGCTCCTTTGGCGTGGGGCTGGAGCGCACTGCACTGGCTGCCAGCCCTACCCCTGGGGACTACAGAATAGTCAAGTAACCGATAAAAAATCATGAGGTTAATCGACTATTACTCAGTGTTATGGGCTAGAAGACAAATATCTATTTAGAAAGCACCATATCTTTATTTACAGAATGCTAGGCGATCTGGGATTTGATAGGTGACTGTCCCCTCCTCCTTCATAGGAATTTTGTAATGGTTGTATTAATCATGCTCCTTGTCACTGGATATGACAACTGGGTTTGTATGAGCCATGGGGGGGTATACCTCACCACGAATAACTTGGAAAAGAAGCCCAGCGTTTTTTTGTTTTTGGAAATTTACTATTTGTTTCATAGGTGTTGATGTCTCCCCTTTCTCCAGCTTAAATTGTAGTTTAGAAAAGGCCAGCATGACCAGATGTGACTTCTGACTCCTGCCAGAGTTAACTGAAGATTTCTGGTCTGGTAGCACTTTTTTTAGACTAACAAAACATGTAGATGGTATGAGTTTTCGTGGGCACAGCCCACTTCAGATAACTCCGGTCATCTGGAGAAGTGGGCTGTACCCACAAAAGCTCATGATACCATCTACATGTTGTGTTAGTCTATAAAGTGCTACCAGACCATTTGTTGTTTTTTTTCTGTAACAGACTAACTCGGCTATCCCCTGAAGCTTCTGAAGATTTTCTGGTAGTAGCACACTTTACTTACCCCAAACACCCCAGTTTAACCTGTTTCTTGTGCTTGGAGTTCCATGAGGCTTTTTTTCTCTTTTGTGGTAAGTGTCTTCCTAAAAACTTAAACAACAAATAGTCTGGTAGCACTTTAAAGACTAACAAAACATACTCTCCTGTCTATCTAGGAGGCACTAGCTGTGGAAAAATGTGCTAAGAGTCAAACATTGACTTACAGTTAAAGAGCTTATGTAAAGTACCTATATTAACAGCTTTGGAAAAGGAGCTTTCCTGGTCAGCCACAAAATGGGTGCAGCCTAGGGAGTGCTGGTGAATGCTTTTCTGTAGACGAAGGTAGGAACCTTTTTTTTAGGTAGGGGTCTACTGACCCACAATAAAATCGGTCGGGAGCCACATAAGAAGAAAAAACCCAACTCTTCTGGGCTTCTGGCGGTCTGGGGCTAGTAGACTTTGTGGGGCTGCCCTAGGCTCAGTGAGAGGTTCCATGTGTGGGGGAGCAGGGTATGGGAAGGAGGGTGCTCAAACTGTGGGTGCGAGTGTAAGATGTGGGGATGTGGGAGGGGGAGCATAGTGAGGGGGGTGGGGTCTGGACAGGAAGGGGCAGGGGTTGAGGAGCCTACCTGGCAGAGCTTCAAGGAGGAGATAAGGGTGACTCAGAATGGTTGTGTGTGGTGCAGGAAAGAGCTCCCTGCTGGCACTGCCCCCTGCTGCTCCTGTTGACTGCTGCTTCTGCCAGGCAGAACCAATGGACCAAATCTGGCCCCAGTTTGCCTTGTTGGTCCACCTCAACCCTTACTTGAAAGGACGTTTGGTGGGAAGTTATAGTTGAGCCTCCAGGAACATCCAGTCCTTAGCTTCTCTACTGAGAGACCTGCCTGGGAAGAACTGTCCTGAGACTACCAGCCCTTTCCCATACCATGCACCATTTGGGTAAATAGTGAAGGGGGATGAGGGATGTTTAAAAAGCACTGGTGTGTTACAGTATGTGTTTAATTGTTTGTCTGACTTGGAGCTTCTACCCCATCTTATTAGACAAAATTTCATTACCTAATGGCTGTCTCTGAAGGAGAAAAGAGATTAATTGGGAGCAGAAAACTTATTTGAACAGTTGAATCTCTGGTATGCTGTTCTGTGTGTTTCAGAAGAGGGTCAACATTAGGGATGTGAAAGTGTAAACTGTTAACAGATAAGCCTGGACTTTTCATGGTTAATGTTCATGGTTACATGCAGGCTCCCATCCCGTTCCTCAGGAGCTGGCTGCCACCTTGTGCTGCTGCTTCTGTATCAGAGGCAGCAGCGGGGGAGCAGCAGCCAGCTCCTTGGGAGCAGGACTGCAGGTAGGTGCTGGTATGCACCAGGAGCTATCTTAAAAGCTGGCTAGCAATGCACACCAGTTGCCACCCCGTGCTGCAGGTGCGGGTAACCATGTAACAGCTGGGATTTTTAGCAGTTACATGTTTACCCAATTACCTACTTTTTAACATACCTACTCAACGTACTAAGAAGAAAATCAGAAAGGAAAGCATCTTAATACGGAGCCAAATGAAAAAGCCCTTTTCCATAGAGAAGATGGTCTTTAATATGTATTGGATAGTTAGATAAGTGGAAAGACTTTATTAATTAACAAGAGCTTAACAAAAACCCTGGCCTTTGCTGCTTGTTGTTTGAAAAATCTGCCTGAATGGAAGATAGAAGATCACAAAGAGACAACGGTGTGGAAAACCAGGATGCATCATGACCCTAATTTTAGTATTTGCACTTTATTGGCAAACAGGAATAAGTTGTTTTAGGTTTGTCATAAAGAAATGAAGATCAAGAACCTTGAAGCACTAATGTAAATAAATAAGCCAATTTCTGTGTTAAATCATGTTGGTCTCTGGTTATTATTGTGATTTTTTGCTAAATTGATGCACTTGGTTTCTTCACACCTAGCTGGGTGTTATTCTACTTGGCTGAAATTTAACACTCTCGCCATCCTGGTCAGGTGCTCAGTAATAGATCCCTACTACTATATTTTTATTATTAGACCATTGAATCACTATCCATAGAGATTTTATAGAACAGTTTAGTTCATTTAAGATCACTTGATTGGATTGTATGCTTTGTTTCACGTAGTCCCTCTTGCCCACCAGCACGACCTGTTTTGTCCTTCTGGTTTTGTACCATAGGCCAGTGGTTTTCATACTACAGGTTGTGACCCTGTACTGGGTTGTGGAATGTCAGGCTCTGGGTCTCATTGCTGAAGGGTGATCAGGTGACCAGTGGGGGTGCTAAGGAAGAGGAGGTCTCCTGCTGCCTGAGCTGTGCTCCAAAAGTGGCTGGCAACAGGCCTGGCTCCTTGGTGGAGGAGGGGGGGAGAGTGTACAGGGCTCTGGAGACTGCCCTGCCTTGAGCACTAGCTCCACATTCCCATTGACTGGGAACCTGCTGATGGCTGCTTTTGGGGTGCAGCATTTTCTGCAGTGCCAGGAGAGGCAGGAAGTCTGCCTTAGTACCCCTGTTGCACCACAGACTGGGAGCTGCTTAAGGAAAGCCCTTCCTGCCATAGCCCTGACACCCCCAGAGCTGGAGCCCCCTCCTACACTCCAAAGCTCCCATCCTCAACCCCACTTTGGAGCCCCCACACTAGTCAAATTGTTGGGTTGCAGGCATCAACAATTTTCTTGAACTGGATCATGGGAAAATAAGTTTGAAAACCACTGCCCTAGGCAATGTGTGAGGGGGGCGTGAACCCCGAGTGCCATGGGTGGGAGGGACAAGAGCCAGCCAGCCTCCAGTGGTGGGATTAGTGGCGGGGGCACTTGATGCCAGCAGAGGGCAGGGCAGGCGGTGCAATGACCCCAATTTGCTGTGCTCCTCTGGCTGCATCACTCAGGGAAGGGTGGGGCGGGACCACTCTGCACTTGCCCATGGAGCAACACAGCTGAGAAGCAGAGTGAAGTGGAGCTATTGCTTTGCTTGTCCCACTGCTGCCTGTGCCGCCCTTTTAGCCCCGCTAGTCCCTGGGCCATATCACTTGGTGAAGGGAAGAGAGGCAGAGCAGGGGTGAGGAAGAGGTAGGGAGAAGGTGAAACGGGCAGAACAAGGGTGGGGAGAGGCAGGAGCTGGGGTGGAGGTGTGGGTTGTCGCAATCCTTTCCTGGGCTCCCCTCTTTACCAATTGCCTCACTTTTTGGCTTTTTGCCATTACATGATGTAATGGAATGGGACTACTTTTCATTTGACTGTTTCAGATCAGATCCTGCTTGTAGTTTATCATTTTCCATCCTCACCTCCTTAGTAAGACATAGAGAATCTCTGCTAATAGACCCTCCCCTTCGGGAGGTCTGTTCAAAAAATGTGCTCTTTCACATTTGTTGGCTTTCCCCAGCTCTTAAAATTAAATAGGTCATAGAGCAGTTTTTAAACTAAATGCCAGCAATCTGGTTCCATTTTGGTTTAGGTAGAGCTTAAACCTTGACTACTGGATGTGCATGTGTGTGAGCCAGTGAGAGATACTAATGTGGTTGTGGAGGGTTAAATATTAGGGAAGCTAAATAATTTAGTAAAGTTGGTCACTGAATGCATAACCTTAAAATCCACCACCTGCACTTTCTAGTACCACTGCATTGCTAAAGCATATTAAAGCAAAGGAAGAAGTTGCACATTTCTTGTGAGGTTGAAGAAACCTTGTGGTGTAAAGGGGATATTTGTTAACCTACCAAAATAATTTACTTAGTACAATATTGTTGGGTTAAGAAACAGCAACTTGATCATTAATAAAACTTCTGTATGGTTATGAAAAGTATAAATAACTTGCTGTTTCTCTGTTCTCTGAGGCAATAAAATGATTCAGAGGCTTCAGTTTTAAAACTTCATTGTTTCTCCATAGAATACTTTGGTTTTATCATGTTTTCATTAAATGTCATGCTAAGGCTAAGATATATATGTGGATTGGGTATCTTAAGTGTTAAATTAAATGAAAGACTTTGATTGTATTTTCATCGATCAGCAACGTTACTGGGATAATTGTTTTTTCTTGTGACTAACAACGGCTAGACTTTTGAGCCTGTTGCTGGGTTCTGTAAAACAGAGTCTGTTCTCAGGACTCTCAGATGGAGTCTGACTTTGGGATTGTTAGGAAATGAACAGAGCTTCAGGATTAATACTTGTCTCTCTGTGGGTGCACCGACGTCTTGTTAGGAGTGCTTGTGTGTGTTTTTATGCATCCTTATTATTGCTTGTGTTGGAAAAGGTTAATCTCTGTTTAACCCATACCCTTAAGAGATTATTTTCCTTTACTGTATTAATTATTTACAGACTTGTAAATACTTTAAATTCTTGAAAATTCTGAAGTCTTACGTTAATTCTAGATAAATTGATGACATGCACTCTTACGTGAACACCATAATTCCTTTTAAGGAAACCTGCCTTTTTACCCATAGGTACCTATCAGTGTGTATGACTTCCTAGTATGGGAATGGAAGCTGAATCTAATAAATAAATGCTGATGTTATTAGAGCCATAGCAGAATGGAACCGGATGATGATTTTTTACTATCAGCCACAGTATGTATATGGTGGAGAGAATTTCTAGTGTAATCCTTACTACTTTGTTCTAAAATGATGTCTTCTCTTCTTAAACCCTTGTACTCGGAGTCAAGCATAGGTCATCTACAAGTCTCCTCCACTTCACTCTGCTTCACATATCCCTAAAATGATGTGCCAGTAACATAATTCCAGTGGAACTGATATTTAGAACTGTGGTTTAAGCTGCATAAAAGCCATGTCCTTAGTAAAGTTGTGATGTTAGGGAATTACATATGAATGCTGCGCACTGGAAAAGTCTGAAAAGTTTCAAAAGTGAAAAGTTTTGTAATATATGTAAAATAGTTAAACCATTTCTGCAGCAATGTTGCTCTTTTGCATAAATTTTTCAGTAAGCAGCTTCCTTTCCTATTTTTAAATAATGGGGGTGACTGCACAGTGGAAGTGTATATTCACATACTTATCCCTACAGTTTGAGAGGCCAAAGAGTGAGTGGGCACAGTGATAAGGAGGAAACATTTGCACTGCTTCTGTCTGTACTAGAGATGTGAACATATATCCAAGTACATGATTAACTGATGAGCCTTGGGCTCATAAGTTAAGCCTTTCGGTTCAATGCAGGCTCCCTTCCCTATTGCTTCTGTATCAGAGGCAGTAGGGGAAGGGGGGAGGAGGGAGCCGGTGTGGTTTTTAAGCCACCTACACCCTCCCTGCCCTTTGTGCTGGTGCCTCTTACATGGCAAAGAGTAATTCTAATTTCTAGCCATGAGGGAAACAGTGGATTCCTCTTGATGTCAGTTTACAGGTATAGGTGATAAGCCAGTTATTGAAAAGTGATGTAGCATTCTTTTTTTCTCAAGCCAGCATTTTTTTTTTTTGAGTCTTTAAGAAAACAAACAAATAAAAAAACAAATCCTAATTGAGGATTCCACAAAGCCTAAGTCTGGTGCTTTGAATATGCAATAGCAGTGCTTTCTCAGGTGCTTAATCACCTGTGCCTGTATTCTGTGTGTTAGGGTTAAGAAGGACTTCCTGTTGAGAGCTAAACATTTACCCTCAGTTGGAATTTAAGGAGTAACTGGTTTTTTTTAATGTGTCAAAGAGATGCAGTGTATGGACTGGAGGGATCTCCGTGAGAATACTGTAATGAATGAAGTGAGCATCTATTTCACACCAGAATTTGTTTAAATCAGGGCAAGCCTGAGACAAATGTAGGCGAGTTCCCCAATTAATATTTCAGTCTTACACAGATTGGTTCGTCATGGATACTTTATGGTATATTGCAACACGGAGGAAAAAACTCATTTGAGAACTAGTTATTGAAAGGCAGTTTATGGCTTTAATTTTATTATAGTTTATTGCTTAGGTCTGACATTGAGAGGCAATGTATGAGCTACATAAAAATCCTGCCACTTCCAGACTTGGTGTACAAAATAAGCATGTGTAAAATTATGATGACAGGCATGTATATAGTCTTTGTGTGATAGTTGGTGAACCTGGGAAGTACTCAGGTGAGAAACCCATGATGAAGTTGCAGCAAAAGGAGAAGATCCTGATGGATTTTCCTCTTAGAGAAAGCAATCGCTATGCAGTGATGTGGGAGTGGTGTAAGGTTTCTTGATTTGATAAAGGAACCTTAGGAAGTTATTGCTACCCACCCATCTATTTCTGTACTGACTTGTCCAACAAGAGTCCCCAAAGAAGGATTTGTTGTATTCTGAGCTGATTGTATAGATTAATATATTGTCTCTTCTCTTTGCTTTGAGAACTGAAAGCATTAGTCTCATGCAAGGCGCTAATACTAATACAGTAAAGTCTCGGTTATCCAACCTTCACTTGTCCGACCTTCCGTTTTATCCGACGGTGCTGCCTGTCACGTGATGGCAAGGGGCTCCAAGGACACTTCCTACCACAATGGCCTTGTTTTCCCTTTTTCCAGGGCTGGGCAGGAGCTCTGGTTGGCAGGTCTGCGGGGGCTCCCCTCAGCCCGGCACGCAGCGTGGGCTCGGCAACCTTACCTCCCCACCCCACGCCTGGGGCAGCTCACGCCCGCGCTGCGGGCTCACCCAGCGCTCAGGTATGCTGGGCCCGATCCTGGCCGTTCTGCCGTGTTAGCGGCTCCGCTTTTAGGAGCGGGCCCGGACCCGCTTCCCCCTCCCAAAACTTTGCGGGCTGGGGGGGCGGGCAAGGGAGGGAGTTGCCCCCCTGCAGAGTGAGCCCGGCAAGCGAGGAGTCCGGGCAGAAGCAGGAAGGGAAGGGGGGAGGGGGGTGTGTGGCGAGGGGAGGGGCCGCCACCAGCTGAGGAGAGGCAAGAGCGCTGGGGCCTTGGGCACATCCGGGCGGCCCAGGGGAGGAGGGAGGAAGAGGAAGGGGGAGGACGCGGCCCCTCACGAGGACCCAGCATCCGGAATCTGCCGGGGAGGGGGCAGTGCACGCACGCCAACTGCCCCCAAGACAAGAAGCGGAGTGTGCCTGGGAGGGCCCCCCTCCCCCAGCCCCCGCCTCTGCTGCTGCCAATGCTGCTCCGTTCCCGCCCCTTGGCCAGAGCGCGCTGGGGCCCCGCCCCGCCACGAGCCAGCGCCGTCCCTGTTATTTGACATTTCCCGTTATCGGACCATCCTCCAGTCCCGTTTAGGTCGGATAACCGAGACGTTACTGTAACAGATATTCACTCCTCTCCTTGTTGGGTTTGTAAAATTAAGATTTATTTATCATATCCACTAAACTCATTGTGTTTGTAGTGTTGGAGTGTGCAATATTTTTCTCTTCCGATCCTTCTATACAGAGCTGACTGACCAGGTTTATTGAAGTCAATGAAAGGACTTGAATCAGTGAGCTTTGGATAAGTATCTGAAGGTGTAACTTTTAGTTTCTGACTACAACTTAGAAATTATTTCTCCTTTCCCTCCCACTATTGTTTCGAGCGGTGTTTCTCAACCAGTGGTACGAGTACCCTTAGGGGTACTTGAGAGAAGTCTGCGGGATATGTCAACACAATTGAAATTTGGAGGGAACTGAATTTTTGTTTTAAGTTTTACAGTGTTTTATTATTTGTGTACTTTTTACACCCAAAAATTGCCTGCCTGGCTATGATAAGTTGTTTAAACAAATGTGTTGCAATGGTAGAAGAAAATTTTGTGTCTGAAAACTGTAGGTACTGGGGATACTTCTTTCTTTTTTTTTTTTTTAAAGGGGTACTTTATAAAAAAAGGTTGAGACACTGGTTTAGAGCTTATAATCTTTAGAGAACAGAGTTTAAGTAATTGGATTTGATGTGTCACTTAATGCTAGATAATTCATTTTTAATAGTTGATAAGGATCAGGCCTTGAAAAGAAACATTTAAAATTGATATCAGTTCCCCATAAGCCGTTAATTTTGGGAGGTACATGATGCAGCACATTTAAACCCTGTCTTTTCTATCTTTGCTGTAATGGGTGCTGGACGTATAGATGTCTGTGAACGTATTTGCCAAAATATTTTCATCTTACATTTTTAATTTTGCGGGTTTTGCCCACAAAAGCTCATGATACTGTATATTTTTGTTAGTCTCTAAGTTGCCACAGGACTACTTGTTGTTTTTAAAGAAATGATCACTTTTCCATCTCCTATATACTGTACACCAGCGGTTCTGAAACTTTTTGGGCTCCGGAGCCCTTTACATGTGTAAAAATGTATGCAGAGCCCCAGCAGTCCACTGATTATATGTGTTGTACCTATTGATGTGTCCAGTTTGTCAACCTCGTGGAGCCCCTGAAGATGTCTCGCGGAGCCCTGGGGCTCCGCGGAGCACAGTTTGAGAAACACTGCTGTATACTATGTATATGTTTACTATAGACCTTGAATTCTTTACTAATCCACTTTTATCAAAAATGCCTTACTAAATACTTCCCCCTCACTATGAGGGAATATGTGCATGCTTTAACTTTTTTGCTTTCATTTTTAATGTTTTTATCACAGATTTTAATGCAACCAATGGTTATATTTTAACTCTGTAGTGAGGCCTTTTTTGCTGTGAGCAAGCATGCTTGGGGTTACCAGATGAGTTGCAAAAAAATTCCAGGCACGCGTGATCTCAGAATGGGAAGGGGGGAGGGGATGATCGGCCGGGAGGGGGTCGGGAGGAGTGGGGCTGGCTGGGGAAGATGGGGGGGGGGGGTGGGGAATCAGCTGGCGGGGAGCGGGGCTGGGAGGGAGTTGGGGGCGGGGGGGCAGGGGCTGATCCGGGGGGAGGGGAACCAGATGGTGGGAAGCAGGGCTAGCTGGGAGAGGGTTGGGGGGAGTGGGGCTGGCCGGGAGAGATTGGGGGAAGAAACCGGCCGGCGGGGAGCAGGGCTGGCTGGGAGGGGGTCGGGAGGAGTGGTGCTGGCCGGAGAAGATCCGGGGGGGAACCGGCTGATGGGAAGCAGGGCTGGCGGGAGGGGAAGAGCGGGGGTGGGGAACTGGCTGGTGGGGAGCGGGTTGACCTGGGCGCATGCAGATCCTGGGGCACTGCATGTCCCGCGTATGGTCCCGGCACGGTGCATGAGCAAGTCCTGGCCTGGGGATCCTGGCCCCGCCCCCCTCTTCTCTACTGTGTAGCTGCGTACCACCTGGCTGGGTGATACTCATGATAATAATAAAACTTACTTAATTAGAAAATACCGGACATTTATATGTCCGGGATTTTCTCAATTTGTTTTCCGGACAGAAAGCTCAAATACTGGACTGTCCAGTTCATAATGGGACACCTGGCAACCCTAAGCATGCTGAAGATGACTCTGTAGACTGGAAGTAAACTGCAGAAATTCCCTTACCACTTAAGAATTGATTGATTCTTGATGCAAACCCTGAGACCTTTTTAATCTGCAAGTGTTTTCTCTTGTTCTAGGGTGGTGTGGCAGAGGCCAGTGCAGTCCTGTATCGTACACTTTGAAGGTTGTAAATGTAATGCCCTTTTAAATAGGAAAATACCATGTAAGCAGCAGGCTGTTTGACTAAAGAAGTTTTTTTTTTCTTACGCACATTTTGAACTCTCAGTATGTTTGTGGAAAGTGTGTGACCTTTTTGTCTGACGTGATCATTCCTTCAGTGTTTGCTCTGTTAGCTGTTTCACTTTCCTCTCAGACTGCAATCAAGCCAAGGGGTGATTGGCAGTATTTGTTGTTGTTTTGAATTTGCCCTTCTTTTTCATGTATATGAAATTCCAGCACTTTACATGGCATTGAAAGAGTGAGGGGAGTGTAACATTCTCTTTTTCTCTCTCTCTCTCTTTTCCCCCCTTCCCCCCCAGTTGGATCTTTTCCTATCCTCCACCAACTTTTGCCTAGTCCTTTACTAAGTTCAGTTCCACCAAGAGGAAAAGTGCTTTCCTTCAATATCATGAAGAAGATAGTGAAGAGCTAAGTAACCTCACAGAAACAAAAAACAGGACTATGTTGCACTTTAAAGACTAACAAGATGGTTTATTAGGTGATGAGCTTTCGTGGGCCAGACCCACTTCCTCAGATCAAATAGTGGAAGAAAATTGTCACAACCATATATACCAAAGGATACAATTAAAAAGAAAATGAACACATATGAAAAGGACAAATCAAATTTCAGAACAGAAGGGGAATGGAGGGGGGGAGGTAAATGTCTGTGAGCTAATGATATTAGAGGTGATAATTGGGGAAGCTATCTTTGTAATGGGTGAGATAATTAGAGTCTTTATTCAAACCTAGGTGTAAAGTGTCGAATTTAAGCATGAATGACAGTTCAGAGGATTCTCTTTCAAGTGTAGTCTTAAAAGGCCTTTGAAGCAGGATGCAGGTAATCAAGTCGTTGAGACAATGTCCTTTCTGGTTGAAATGGCAAGAAACTGTTTTTTCTTTGTGATCCTGTTTAATATCTGTTTTGTGGGCATTGATCCTTTGGTGAAGTGGCAAACCTTACAGGGCACACTTCAGCAACACATCAGCTGACCATAGCTCTGATGTATGTGTGCCAAGTCTGTCTGTTTGATTATGGTTCCCCTTTTTGGTTGAATTGACTTATTTCTTCACATTAGAGGCTAAAAGTCTCAACCATTTACTAACAAGGTAATGCATCAGTGTACGGAATCTTCATGCAATTAGGCTATCCAAGATAGAGGCAGGAAGTATGAGTGCGGGATTGTGGGGGAGTTCGTTGTGCATGGGGGAAGGAAAATATAGACATGTTTGAATAACATTGAGCTGCTTCAATGGCAGCTGGATGATGGCCAGCATTCCTAACCTCTGCTGTGAGAAAGCAAGTGGCCGTGACATCAGAGAAGGCACTAGTCACAGAGGCTGTATTTGGGAGTGGGGAGAGGAGAATGTTGACGGATGGAAGACTGGGTGGAAATATAAAGGAAGAATAAAGAGAAAAATGAGATGTTCTGCATTAACTCTTGTTTGTATTCTAGCCTCTCTTTTGGCCCCTTTACTAATAGTTGCAAGTGGTGTGTGATGCAGTGAGAAGGCGACTTGGTGTTTTTATATTAGTTATGTCAGAAAGATCTTGTGGTTGGGATAATCTAACCAATAGGGACACAAGGCCTGGGGCTACAGATTTTGGGGCTGTCATTCTGGAATGGCAGCTGGATGGAAAACCCCAGCAAGAGACCAATTTGATAGCTTTCTTTGATAGGATAACAAGTCTTGTGGATAAGGGAGAAGCGGTGGACTAGACTTTAGTAAGGCATTTGACATGGTCTCGCATGACCTTTTTATCAATAAACTAGGCAAATACAACTTAAGATGGGGCTACTATGGGTGCATAACTGGCTGGAAAACAGTTCTCAGAGTAGTTATTAATGGTTAACAGTTATGCTGGAAGGGCATAACAAGTGAGGTTCCGCAGGGGTTTGTCTGGGACTGGTTCTGTTGAATACCTTCATAAACAATTTAGATGATGGCATAGAGTACACTTATTAAGTTGGCAGATGATACCAAGCTGGGAGGGGTTGCAAGTGCTTGGGAGGATAGGGTCATAATTCAAAATGATCTGGAGAAATGGTCGAAGTAAATAGGATGAAGTTTAATAAGAACAAATGCAAAGCACTCAACTTGGGAAGGAACAATCAGTTTCACACATACAGAATGGGAAGTGACTGTCCAGGAAGGAGTACTTCAGAAAGGGATCTAGGGGTCATAGTGGACTGCAAGCTAAATGAGAGTCAATAAGGTGACACTGTTGCAAAAAAAAAAAAAAGCAAACATGATTCTGGGATGCATTAACAGGTGTGTTGAGAGCAAGACATGAAAAGTCATTCTTCTGCTCTACTCTGCGCTGATTAGGCTTCAGTTGGAGTATTGTGTCCAGTTCTGGGCATCACATTTTAAGAAAGATGTGGAAAAATTGGAGGAGGTCTAGAGAAGAGCAACAAAGATGATTAAAGGTCTAGAAAACATAACCTATGAGGGAATACTGAAAGAATTGCGCTTGTTCGGTTTTGAAAAGAGAAGACTGAGAGGGGACATGATAGCAGCTTTCAAGTATCTTAAAAGGGTGTTACAAGAAGGACGGAGAAAAATTGTTCTCCTGGGCCTCTGAGGATAGGAGAAGAAGCAATGGGCTTAAATTGCAGCATGGGAGGTTTAGGTTGGATATTAGGAAAAACTTCCTAACTGTCAGGGTGGCTTAAACGCTGGAATAAATTGCCTAGAGAGGTTGTGGAATCTCCATCACTGGAGATACTTAAGAGCAGCTTAGATAGACATCTATCAGGGATGATCTAGACCAGGACTACTCAACTTTTGAAGTCCTAGGTGCCATAAAGATACTCTAAGCGCATGCTGAGGGCTGCAGTTTAAGTGTGGATGGATATGAATGCAAATGTATGCAAATAGCTTCCTTCACACTGACGGGCATGAATACAAAGATTAAGGCAGGACTACACAACACGCAGGCCCCATTTAAGTCAGGTCTGCTGATATGAATAAAATGCAACATTTACTCACTTTTCACCCATATGAGAGCACTTTTAATGAGCAATGACAGTCCAGGAATTTAACTACGAAACCCCATATCAACAGAAGACCATTATATTGACTCTTTCTTTGTTTTGGCTCCCACCTGTGGACTGCATGTTGAGCCCTGCATAAATCCAGACCGCACTGTGGGCTGCCAACAAACGGACTGCGGGACACATGTGGCCCATGGGTCGCATGTTGAGTAGCCCTGATCTAGATGTTGCTTAATCCTGCCGTGAGGGCAAGGGGCTGGACTTGATATTCTCCTGAGGTCCCTTTTGGTTCTGGTATTTTATGATTCTAAGAGGAGCAGGGTGGATAACAGGAAGATCTTGATTGGTGGCTAGCTTGCCCCAGTGACTTCAGCAACAACAGTAGCACCAGCCATCTTAGGCAGTGAGATGCAGCTTGAATGTTTGTTGGACACATCAGAGGAGTAGTGTGGTGGTGGGCAGTGTTCCCTTTAAGGTGCGTGGCTTAGAGGGAACACTGGTGGTGGAGAATGAATGAATAGGTGATTTTGGGGAAGGAGGATACCAGGGATGTGCCTGTGGGGGTCATTGAGAGAAGGGGGGAAGAGGGGAGAAAAGAAGATTGTGGGTGCTCATGAAGGAGGAAAGACGCTGAACAGAGTGGGGTTAAACTTGGAAGGGGTGCTGCAATCCTTTGATTATTTTGAGCAATTGTACATTGTGATTAAAGATGAAGAAAAGGAGGTAACACACAATGCTTGTGGTGGCTATAGGTGCAGAATGGACAAGGTGACGGAAGGTATCAAGTCTACATCTACACTGGAACGTTATTTTGGAATAGCACTAGTTATTTCGAAATAGCTTAGTCTGCAGTTATTTTGAAATAATGTCTAAATACTGTCAAGCTGGAGGACTTCTTACTCCAACTCCTGTAACCCTCATTGTAAGAGGAGTAAGGGAAGTCGGAGAAAGAGTGTTCTGTTTTGAAATAAGTGCTGTATAGATGCTCCCCATTTCAAAATAAGCTATTTCGAAATAAGCTACGCAATTGATGTAGCTTAATTTGCGTAGCTTATTTCGAGTTAAGCCTTGCTGTGTAGACGCACCCTAAATGACACAACTTTCTGAACACTGCAGAATAATTCCAGCCTGATTATAAATTCAGGCTGTCATGTCAAACTCTTGTGCATGTGATTAACTTCAGTTATGCATTTATCTTGCTACTAAGGCTGTCAATTTATCTGCATTAATGCCTGCGATTAATGCAAGCCAGGATTAATGTGTTAAAAAAATTAATGCATTAATTGCAGGTGTTAATGCTGTACTGCCCCTTTGAAGTGCCGCTCCGGCGTTTGAAAGGGGGCAGCACATGAGGGGTATGTCTAGACTACATCCCTCTGCTGGCAGAGGCATGTAAATTAGACTACCCGACATAGTCAATGAAGCAGGGATTTAATATCCCCTGCTTCGTTAAAATAAAAATGGCCGCCGCGCTGTGCTGGCTCAGCTGATCGTGGCAGCAAACGTGGCAGTCAAGATGTGGATTGGTCGGCGAGGAAAGCCTTTGTCGACCGATCCCTTATGCTTCGTGAAATGTATAAACAAAAGAAAGTATTCATGAGTGTGAAGACATTGCACTTGAATAACTGAAATAAGTAGCGAAGTTGTTTGCCCTATTTGGCCTATAGTCTAATTTAAACTATCTTGTTTGTTAATTAAATGAATTATTCATGAGGGAAAAACTGACATGATGAAAGTTTGTTTGAAAGGCATGCTAGTATGTGTGCTCGGTCAGACCTTTGTGAAAGAAACTAATGAAAAAGTTTCTTTTAGGATGTCTGGTGTAAATTTAGAAGGAGATATGCAGATCTTTTCTAGAATAAATATTTTTAGTAACATTAATTGTCCTAATTTTGTTGTATATTTTGCTAGTTCTTGCCTATTGGAAGAAACAGAGATCAAAACTGAAATCAAGTAAAGCAGGAAGCTTGTTATACCTGTTTTATCCCTCTGTTGTAATTCTGGCTAGAGCTGGGAAGTACCCTTCCTTTGCACTAGATTAGTTCTTCGACAGATTTTGAGTCCATCAGCTTAGGATAGTTAGCCTATGATAGGGAAGAAAAGTTTTCAGGGAGGAGAATTAATTGAACAGAGACAAGCTTTTATTCAATTTGTGTGGCTTTCTCCCAGATTCCTTCATCTCTTTTAGCATGTATTCCAGTAGGTCCAGAACTATGAGAGTGCTCCACGTCAATCACCCATTAAGGCTATGTCTACACTACACATTTTTCTCGGCAAAAAAATGCTAATGAAGGACTCATTTGCACGAGTCGCAATCTCATTTGCATATTTTCTGCTGATCCGTTTTTGCGCAGAAACAAGCAGTGTGGACATTTCCTTTTCGCGCAAAAACCCCTTTTTCCATAAGTTTGGTAAAAGGCATAAGGATCTTGTGCGAAAAGGGTTTTTTGTGTAAAAAGAAAAGGTCCACACTGCTTGTTTTTGCACAAAAACAGATTGGCAGTAAATATGCAGATGAGATCGCAACTCATGCAAATGAGTCCCTCATCAGCATATTTTTTGCCGAGAACTCGTAGTGTAGACATAGCCTATGAGTATCTCATACTGCTCTCTGAATCTGGGAGAAATCTGCCTCCCCTGTGCCCCCCTAGCATGGGGGAGATGGTGCCGTGAGGAACTTTTAAGCTGGCTCCCTGCAACACCAACTTCTGCTTTCCCCCCCTTGCTGCCTCTGATACATGCAGTCAGGTAGTGACTTGACTAGTCACTTACATCCTTAGTCCCTGGCCTGTAACAGTGCTTGGGATTCTTCTGTCCCAAGTGCAGGACTCTGCACTTCTCCTTGTTGAACCTCATCAGATTTCTTTTGGTCCAATTGTCCAATTTGTCTAGGTCACTCTGGACCCTGTCCCTGCCCTCCAATGTATCTATCTCTCCCCCTAGCTTACTGTCATCTGCACACTTGCTGAGGTAGCAATCCATCTTCTCATCCAGGTCACTAATTAATAAAGATATTGAATAAAACCAGCCCCAGAACTGACCTCTGGGGCAGTGAAGTCCAGTCCCCTGAACTCATGGCAGGACAAAGCACCATCTAGATCGGGGTGGGCATTATGGCCTGTGGGCCAAAATCTGTCCTGCTAAGTTGTTTGATCCGTCCCACGGCCCCTCTGGCGGGGGAACCGGCGGGGCTAGAGACGTTGCATACTCCCCCACCCCCAGAACCTCATTGTCCATGGGGGGGAGAGCGTACAAAGTCTCCCCTCTCCTCTGCCGTTAGGGACACGCAGCGCATAGACAGAGCCACCAGCTGTTGAAAACAGCTTATGCGCTGTGCAACCTTAGCACGGAGCAAGAGAGTTCATGTGCTCCTTGGCCTCTAGCTGTGATGATTAGGGATGTTAGCGTGTAATTCAACAGTTATGTAACCACACACAATTTTATCAGTTACACGACTATTCTATAATCCCCGGGGGCAGGGCTGGCCAGTGTGCTCCTGCCCCACTCCTGGGGAGACCCCTGCCATCCCGCGCTACTGTGTCTCTATCAACATGGACTCCCCCTGCCCCCCCTTCCCCCCAACCCACACAGGCAGGGGCTGCTGCCATAGACAGCCTCTGTCTCTGGTGGGCCCAAGTTGGCCCGGCAGATGCTACTCTGTGGAATGTGGAGCAGCCTCTGTCTGCAGGGAGCTTGGATCCTTTGCGGACAGGGGCTGCTGCCACGGCAGCCTCCCCTGTCCCATCCCCCGCCCTCCTGCCTGTGATACAGAGGCAGCAAGGGGAGGGGGATAAAAGTGTAGTAGACAGGATTAACTGATAAGCCTAGTTGACTGCACATTGACATCCCTAGTGATGATTGGCCTGGGAGCAGGGGAGCATGCAAAGTCTCCGCCCCTTCCCCTGCCAGGGATGTGTGGTGCATAAAGGGAGTTGCCAGCAGTTTCCTTTAGGTGCTATGTGACCCTGGTCGGGGGAGGTGAGTTTCCTCGTGCTCCCTTGTCCCTGGGCCCCTGCTCCCAGCTGTGGTGATTGGCCTGGAGCTGGGGGAGTGCATGCAAAGTCTCTTGCCCCCCATGGACATGTGGCCCTGAGCAGCACATGGAGGGAACCTATGTGTCTGGGACTGCTGCCGGAGGGAGGGAGCCTGCCTAAGGGGCCTTGTTGGACTGTTGGCTGGGAGCTTTCTAAGGTAAGTGATTCCTGGCCAGAGCCTGCTTCCAGCAACTCAGCCCCTCCCACTTCCTAACTCCCTGCCCCTGGTCACCACCCCCTCCTGACCTAGGTCACCACCCAAATCCTCTGCACATGGCCACGGATCACAATTCCCTCCCAGACTCTGCACCCCTGCTACACTTGTCCCTCAGTTCAGAATTCACCCCTGTACCTCTACCCCTGCACCCCTACTCCCTCCCAGACACAGCACCCCAGTTCCCAGATCACAACCCCCTACTTGATCTAAACTCCCTCTCAGTCCCCCACACCCTCTCCTGCATCCTAGTCCCCAACTCCAAGCTCCTTTCTGCACCCAACCTCCGTCCCAGACCCTGCTACCCCTCCATAGAAAAGTGCAGCCCTTGGCCACTTTCAAAAATCTTGAAATGGCCCCCAATCAAAAATTATTGCCCACTCTGATCTAGATCAGTCTGACAAATGCTTATCTAACCTTCTCTTAAATATCTCCAATGATAGAGATTCCCCAACTTCCCTGGTTTTAAGGAATTCAGACCAAAGGAAAGCATGATGTACAGCAACTAGCTCCCTTGAGAGGTTTCCAGCACACTTTTGTATGGTATCCTTACTCAGAGAAACACAATATTACTCCTTTGTATGCTTTTTACCAGGACCTGGCAGGTGTTGCAATTTAAATAAATTGACTTCACTGATGTTGGGGAATTGTTTTCTAGGGACTAGAGTTGAGACTGCCACAGTTATTTATTTTAAAACTTGTCAGTGGACTCTCAGAAATGAACTGTGTGTCAGCCCCCACACCTCCCACCAAATGGGTCAGTAACATTGAGTCAAGCTAATCTAGAGAAGCTAGTTCCAATTATTTTTCTTTTTCAGATGGCTGACCACTGTGCTTCTGTACTCATGATTGCTAAATGAGTACTAACATGCTTTCTCAACTTTTTGAAGTGTGAAGAAAAATCAGTGCTATTCTAACATTACTTCTGTAAACTTAGAATTTTGGGTCAATGGCTCACAGCTACGTAAAGGTAGGTGGGCAATTGATGCTCTTTGATAACATTTTTTTAAAATAGCAATTATTATAGATGTTGAATGTTAGTGCCTCTATGCAGAGAGAAAGATAAGAGACTGGTACTATTTTTGTCTTAAAATCTTTTATGTGTTTAACTATGACGTAGATACTTGAGATTTAATTTTTCTTTCAAAATTCATTTTTTCCTCTCAGCATATTCAGAGCTGCGTGGGTCACTTTTATTATTTCAACAGGAATTGTTAATACTTAGATTTAGGAACCTGACTTTCTGTTCTCAAGTTTGAAAATGTGGCTCTGAGTGTTTCTGGTATAATGTGGTTGAACTGCAAACAGTTTTTAGTTATGGCTTAATACATATTATAAAGGCTGTATTTTAAAATAATTCAGTTGTTCTCTTTGGCATATAGCAGTTTTCATATATTTTATCTGGACAGCCTGGAAAACGAATTTCATGTGTGGTTTTGTAGAGTAGGCTGTGCTTAGAGGTATATACGTGGGAGGAGTCATGTATGCTCAATTCTCTTGCATTGTGATTGATTCTGAGATGGAAAGTTATGTTGGGGAAGTTTATGGCTTCGTAATATTCCTGTTGAATGGGAGCAGGAGCAGGACTTTGGCTATACTGTGTCTTTTATGTGTCACCTGTCTTTGATAAATGGTTTATTCTGCCAAACAGCAACATACAATAAACAGAGTAGAAGTGCAGTATCTGATAACTCTGTACAAAGTAACACATTTTTAGTAACATATGATCAGCTATAGAAGTCCCTTGATGCCCTTCCCAACCTGGGAATTTATCTAATGTCCTCTTTATGAATTGATGGAGAGTGAATTGTAAGAGCTATAAAACAAATGTCAGCAGTACAATGGAGAATGATGACAAATTGTGCCTTCTGTGCATAGCTCATTTTGCCGGTCGTAGGCATGCTGTCAAACTGGGGGGAAAGTTGTTTTAATTTTGCTGATAAAGTAATAACTCTGCTTGCCTTAAGTGATGATTATAAAAATATAATCTTTGAAATATTGATGGGTATATCCAGAAGTAAGGCAATATGTTAGACCAAAAAAAGCTTGCGATTCAAGTCTACAGTGTTGACTGACCTCCCCCCCTTGTGTTGCAGCCATGTACACAATTCCTAAGTATTTAAGTAATCAGAATAGAACCTATACTTATTCTTCCAGCTTCCTGTATTTCTCCTCATGTCCTCAACCATCAAAGGCTGCTGTGATAACATTTCACAAGAAACATGCCCTAATTAACTTCATCAAAAACTGTCCTGTTCAAAACAAAAAACTTGAAGCTCGTTGCCTTGGAAAGTGTGCCATTTGGAAGAAGGATATGGAAAATAAGGGATGCTAGTAGAGGAAGGAAAAACAGTTATCTTGGATAATGTTTTCTTTTAGTTTTCTCTTGTTAATCTGTTCTTTGCTTTATCCTTAAATTATTGTTTTAGGGACTTGGAAGTTAAAAATAAGTGGGATAGTAGTACAAGAAATATAAAATGAAGACAGTACTGAAAGATGTTCAGTTACACGTATTCCTTTGTGTATTACCTGCATTTGTGCAGATGTTCTGAATTCTGGGGATTTGTGCACATATTTAGGTGTGGGCTAAATAAAGGTGTGTATATATAGTGTTACTTAGAGAATAATTGCTGCAGTTTTAAGTGTTCTGTTTTACTTATTATGGAATAAGGCTCAATATAATATCTGTTAAATCTAAGAAGAATGCACTTCTTTGTTTTGTATTATTGGTATTTTATTCCACATTAACATGGGAACATTCTAAATGTATTCCTAACCATAATTGCAATCCTAGATTGTATATTCTTGTTTTCTGATGCTAGATTGTGACCCTGTGCCTGCACGGTTCTATTTGGGTGGGAGTTTTGCTGTTATCTCAGTTGGAGCACTACTGGGCTGTAAAGCACTGTTTTGTTCCAGAGGGAGAAGTGGATTGATGTTAATTTACTGTGAAGAAGAAAATGCTGCAGAATTTACTACCTTTCATGGCACTCTAGTCCAGTGGTTCCCAAGGCGGTGCCCGCAGGTGCCATAGCGCCCACCGGGGCATTTATGTACGCCTGCCAAGTGACCAGGGCTGGCCCAAGCCATTCTTGCGCCCCGGGCGCGTAGCGTGTGCGCGGCCCCCTGCACCGGGCGCATGGCGTGTGCGCGGCCCCTGCCCCGGGTGCCCGGCAGCCCCAAAAGGTTGGGGACCACTGCCACTACTGCAGCCATGTGCCAGTAATAGATTTGTGGTGATTTTCAGAGCTGCTCAGGTGTATGTTGTATGGAGAAACAGGTTGTAACTTGCAAACTATTTGCTCCAAATTATGCTCCTGTACTAGCATTGGGAGGGAATGCCCTATTTTTGCACTATGACATTTTTCAGTTGGCTCTTATAATACAGGCAAGTTATAAACCATTACTCCAAAGCTTGATAGTTTAATCTTTTCGTAAATTGCTGTCTCAGGAAATAGCCTGATTCCAATGTGGCATACCGGAATACTTGAATGACAACTACAAAGAAAGAAATGCGCAGAAGACATTATGCAGTTTTCCTATCTTTGTTTCATCTTTTTTAAAATTAAAAGCCTGGATAATTCCCTAGACTCTGTGCTCTCCTTTATGGGACCAGAGGCTTCTAGCGTACTGTTCTGTGGGGGGTTCAACTGCCTTCACAGTGACCTTTTGCTGTGCATTCTGCATGTGTGGCAGCCTCTCAAGTTTGAAATCTTACTACCCCAATGAGATGGTGTGTCAGGGGAAGGTCTGAGAGACTTGCAAGTCCCCTTCCCCACATCTCTCGCGTGTGACGGGGAGATGATCTAGAGTGAAGCACTGGAGTCAGGGGTGGCCATCCATATAGGCGAACTAGGCAGTTGCCTAGGGCGCCAAGTTAAATGGGGCGCCACATGGTGGCGCAATATCATTGAGGGGTTTGGAGGTGGGGGCACCAATTGCATGGTTCGCCTAGGGCGCCACTTGCTGCAGCTAGTCTAGGCCTGTCCCTGACTGGAGTATTCTTGTTTGTTGGAGTCTAGTGCACAAATCTTTTTGCTAGATTTGTCATATAAGATTCAGGAAAACTACTTTAGGTTAGATTTTTGAGAGGGGTGCTTTTTTAATTCCTTGAGTGAATTGAGAGCACAAGTCCCATTGAAAGACAGTGGGACTTTTGTGCTTTGCTCATTCGGCACTTTAGAAAATTCCACTTCTTTCTCTTTTTTTTTTTTTCTTTTAAAAAAGACACAAAAGCCACCACCGCCTTCCCAAAAAAACCCAAAACCCCCAAACAAATTATAAAAAAAAACCCCTCACCCGACACACCTCTACTCCTTTTTTGCAGACTACCAAAAAGGTTTGTTTCTAAAACTTACATATAAAAATGCAAAAATGACTTTCATGTGTATCATCCACACCAAATATGAACTTTGGTTCTGAAATGTGGCCTTCCGATCACAAAGATAATAGCCATGTGCATGACCTCTTATTCCCAGGCATTCTGTCACATACTGGGCTTGATTCAGAGATGAAATGAGAGGTCCCTGAAATTAAGTAAATTGTGATCTCATGCCTTTCTATTCCATTGTTTCAGCTTACTATATAACTCATCCGCCATTGAGTAAAGAAATATAGAGACCCAGATTTTCAACTGGAGTAACTATTTTGTAGGTTTATACCATTTTAGTATCTGGCCTGTAATCTGTGGGTACATTTTCCTATTTTATGTTCTGAATCCAGAAAGGAACCGTTACGGTAATCTCATCTCATCTGGCCATTTGGATACCGTCCATATAATATTCCTGAAGTGACTCCTGCTTCAGTTCCACAATTTCTTGGTGAATTATAACCAGTCTTTTAGAATGACCTCGAGTAGTGATGTAAAGACTTTAGTTAATGTAGAATCCACCACAGACTTAGTTGAATTGCCTTAATGCTCAGTTACCCCGACAGGTTTTTGTCTTGTTTCCAGCCAAACGTTTTAGCTTGCAGCTGATGGCGCTGCTATGTGTAGTATTATGTTTATGTATAGTAGATCAAGGATACACATCATATATTGCAGATGTTTCCTAACTACTACCCTAGGGTGTGTCTAGACTACATGGCTCCGTCGACGGAGCCATGTAGATGAGTGTACTTGGCAAAGGGAAATGAAGTGACGATTTAAATAATCGCCGCCTCATTTACATCAAAATGGCCACCATGCTATGCCAATCAGCTGATTGTCGGCACAGCGCGGTAGTCTAGACGGGGATCAGCCGACCCCAGAACCCTTTGTCATCAGATCCTGTAAGCCTTGTGAAACCTTTACCAGTGTATGCTTTTATATCTAAGCTTTTATTTTGCAAATCAATGGACAATTTCAAGTGAGATCACTTAGCTGCCTCTTCAGCCCATATCTTATTGCAAGGCAGTTAGTTTTTCTTTCTGTTTCAGAGCAAACATCCTTTAGCTCTCTGTGACCCAGGCAATAGCAGTGGTGTGGGAGTTTCATTGATGGTACAGTAATTCCTCATTTAACACGTGCCCGCTTAACACGTTTTCGCGATAGCATGATTTTTTTTAGGGAACGTTTTTTGAATTACGCGACGGTCCCCGGAATAACATGATTTCCCCAACCCGCCCGTTGCTGGCAGCTGTGTGGGGCTTCCCCTGCCTCCCTGCAAAGCGGCGGAGGGATTGCCGCTCGTTGCGCCGTTCCCTGGCGACCTCCCCTCACCGGACGCAGTGCGGGTCTCAGCAGACCTGTCATAGGAGCATACTCCCAACCCAATCCCCCTTCCCTCTCCTCCCTTTTCCTTCCCCAGAGCCAAACATCTCCCATCCCTCCTGTAACCCAGTCCCCTTTCTCCCCCAACCTTATGTCCTGGTCCCAACAGACAACACCGCTTGAAACGCAACCCCCACCTTTTCCATTATTTTCAATGGGAAAATTGACCCCGCATAACACGTTTTCACTTAACATGATCATTTTCTGAAACCTATCTATAGTGTTAAATGAGGAATTACTGGAATGTGTGAATGTTGTCTACACCACAACTTCCACCATTGCTATCACTGTTGTAACTACTCTGGTGATGAGATATGGCTACTTAAGTATGTTAGGTGAGGGCACGGCCTCTGTGAAACTGGACAATAACAAGAATAAATGCTCAGTTTGAAATATAGTTATATTTAAATGGGTGGGGAAGGGGAGTTAAAAGCAGTTTTAGGTGCTCACTTTGCTCCTGAGTCCCTAGAAAATATTAGGGAATGTAGAGTTAGTTTCCTATTATTTTTTAAATAAAATGCTTATTTTCCTCTCCTTTGTATGAGAGATCTACACAAACAAGGGAAACAGAATTGAGGGAGAACTGGAAACTGATTATGCACAGAGAATTGTCAAATGCACAAGATAAACAAACTAGAGCAAAGAGATTTGTTGTAATAAAAGTAGATTTAAGGAATAATCAGACAAGTCTTTTTTGTTAACTGTTTCTTTTAAACTTTTACTCAAATAAGTAATATGATTTTTGAGCCAAAAAAACAAATTTACTCATCAAATTACAAGACAATACAAAATAAAGATTATTTTGGCTTCAGAGTACACAGTTTTGAGTAGCTGCTTAAGAACATTATTTAGCTAACAAGAATGTGGCTTTAGTAGGGTGTGACTAATGCGCTTTACAAGTTTCCAAAATAAATAATCAATACAAAGTGAACAGCTGAGATGCTTTTATAATAATTTAAGTGAGGTTTTTAGGACTTCTGAAAATATTTGTTATAACCACTCTGAAAAATAAAGTAAACTATTGAAAGAACAGGCAGAGTACAATCATTGCCAAGGCTAGCTTTCCTCTTTATCCTTCCAGTCCTAGACCTGGAGAGACTATCTCTAACTCTAGGAAAGGTAGTTGGGCTCTATTGGCCATTTTGTGTTGTGGATGCTGGTGGTTCTCGTAAGTTTTGTCTCCCATGAAATGACTGATGCCATGAGCAGTGCTGACACCTCCAACTCATTTTACTTTCACAAGGCTGTCTAGCAGCTGTTAAACGCAAGCAACTCTTGAACATTACCAGCCTATTTCATATGCAGGTAAGGGACCTAGAGTCCAAAGGCTTTGTCTCTACCTGTGGACCGTGCCAGATTCACTCTAGCAGAAGAGGTAACATTGCTACTAGACCAACTTATTTGCTAGGGTGACTTGCCAAAAATGAATTCAGGATGCTTTGCAGGAGTATATAAGGCCATCTCTGTCTTTCACATCTGTTCCCTTTTTCCTCTTCATATGGGGCTTTTAAACATACAGGGATTCTGATAAGTGCACCTTATGTGGCTGATTGTATATTTCAAGTACTTCTCTGTTTTTAAGGGATGAGCTCATAGCCAGAGGGGACTGAGTTCTAATTACAAAGAAATCCAGCTTTTCAGATCTGTTTAATTGGCAGGTTGTCCAGTGGGAAGTTGTATTTTAGCAACATTTTGGAGAGTGGATTTTTTTTTTTTTTAAATCTCCAGATGGTGAAAAGTGTGATATAATTCAATGCAGAAACTGTTAAAGCAACAGTGAAGTTGTGTGGTTGTGGTAAGTCAGGAAAGGCAAAAGTGAAGCCTCCTGCAATGCTATTAATTTGGCATTGTTTGTGCAGTAGTATCATTTTGGTTTCTGATTTTTCTTTTTTTAAAATTTTTTCTTTTCATTTGTTACTTCTCTTTGGGTTTTATTAGCATAAATTTGTGCAGTGTGAACAAGTTACAGCTTCCGTATGGCCCTCTTAGTTATCCTGGAAAAAAAAAAAAGCAAGCAAATGGTCTGGTAGCACTTTATAGACTGAAAAAACACGTAGATGGTATCATGAGCTTTCATGGGCACAGCCCACTTCTTCAGATGACCGGAGTTACGATTAGAGGATAAGCAAACTCAAAATAAATAGGAGAAGGGGGGGAGGGGGAGGAGAGAGTCAAGAAAGATGTTCTGTTGCCCACCCCCCTACCTCTATGCATAAAGTATCAGGAGAAAGGGTGCTAAACCTGAGTAGATAAAGATCAAAGTCAGTGGATGGAAAAGGCAGGAAGGATACCATTCAGAAAGTAGTTAGCACCTTCATTGATAAAGGTTCCACTACCCCATGTCTTACGGTAGTCTTAATGAGTTTTGAGTACTTATGTATTCTTTCTGGGGGGAGGGGGGAGAGAAAGAGACTGTACTTAATGATACTAGCAATCAATTTTTTCACCTAGGCTCTGGAGTTCATGTATCAATAAGGAGACTTGGGTGCAGGAGAGAAATGTCTTCGACTTCTGTTGCTGCTGTCATCTGGCTGTAAACACAGTTATTTCAAGGGTAAGGTGCAGATTAAGGCAGCAGTGTGTGGGGTTTCCCTGTGATATCAGCTGTGTCTTTCCAGTGGAAATAAAAGCTTGTATAAGCAAGCTTGGAACAAAACTAAGAACATCCTCTCTTTCAGCACTGTTACTCTCTCCTTTCCTCCCTTCTCCATTTAGTGAAGGCAAGGCAGGGTTTTATTTTTCCTTTGTAAAACTGTGCCGTGTACTTAATGATACACGGTATCTTTAATATAAGGATGCCTAACTCATGACCGGTGGGCCACATGTGGCCCATGAAGGCAATGTTCTGAGGTGATGTGTGTTTGATTGCACACGTTAAATCCATTCTTTGAATTGTGTTCTGCACCTTTTAAATTGAAGAATTTGAATCATCCTTTTGCTGTAGGGAAGAGTGAGGGATGCTATCAATTATTGCTTCCCCTGCAGCCCCAGGAATCAGTCTTGGTCTGAGCTGGGATCACTTCTCAGGCTCATCTGCTCAACTGCACCCCCGCTGGCAACCTGCTGCAGTGCAGAGGGAAGAGTGTTCTTCCAAGATGTAGATGCCTCACAGAAATTGGCTCAGCTGGCTATGCCTGAGCCTGGGGGAAATTGTTAAAGTTTTGATTGTGGCCCCTTGGACTTCCTGAAATATGTTCCACCCTGGAGCCTGAACTTTTCAGTCTAATACTTACTGTCCCTGCAACTGCCTGTAGGCAGCAGCTGCTCTTTTGGGGCAAAGGCAGAAAGATTGTGATGTTTGAAAGGGCACAGGGCTTAATTAGGTTCTGCTAAAATCTTAGCTCATGCTCAAACAGCTATACAAATCATGTTTTAATGATAACAAATCAGATATTCGAAATGGTAACACACAGAAACCTGTTGGAGAACATTTTAACTTGCCGGGCACTCATTAATGGATTTAAAGGTGGCTGTTCTCTTACAAAACAATTTCAGGAATTCACTAGAAAGAGAATCTGAGGAACTAGCCTTGATATGCAAATTTAATTCTATGTCGCACAGCATAAACACAGACATGAACTGAATGGGCCATTATTTTCAACACCTAAATGACACCAAAAGCTAAGTATCGGGCACTTACAGCCTACTCTATTAGCCTCATTTAGCACTTTAATTGACCATTTTTTCCCTCCCCCCCCCCCTTTTCTGATTTATATTTCAAACTCTGGGCCCCTTGCTCCATATTTGTCATCTGAAGAAGTGGGTTATGCCCACAAAAGCTCTTGATACTTTTTTTTTGTTAGTCTGTAAGGTGCTACAGGACCATTTTTGTGTTTTACATTTTTTTTTTTTTTTTTTTTTAATTACAGACTGACACGGCTACCATTCTGAGCTGTTTTAATGAGTGCTTAAACAAATTTCTCTCTTACCTAGCAAAATTTAATTTCTAACTAAGACAGGGTTTTGTGTAGCTGCCCATATCTTTTGTGTGTGAAGTGTGTGTGCAATCTAAATGAGATGCCCTTTCTTGCAATTGTTCAGAGTTCTGTGTTGTAAATTTTGGTTTTCTTTTGGGTAGGTAATTGACTGCTTAGAAGTGGTTGGATGAATTTTAAAAAACCCAAAACAACCCCTTCTCCCTAACCTAAGATGTTAGGAATTGCCTTAAAGATTTTTTTGGGTAGTTAATAATAAACGGAAGTAAATTTCCTACATAGATATATCCGGAATCTGCTCTCACTATTGATGTGGTTTTGCTCTTACAATGATTGTTTGCGTAAAAAGCAAATGGAGATAATTTTTCTGGTGTTTGTATACGATATATATGATAACTTGATTTTATTCCATGAATATGGTTCTTCAGTTCCATAATAAAACACACATCCTCACCGAAGCAGCATTACTATCAGAAACAGATTATAGTCTTGATGTTTTTTCTAGTACACTCCACCTGGTTATGTAGTTTAAGATGTGCTTATGTTTCTTCATTTGTTGGTGATGGTGGTAAATCTGCCACCCTGACTGATACTGAGTTATTCCTTCTTTCTCTGATCATTCCCATTTGTCTTAATAAGATTGTTTAATGGGATTGTTTGTGTTGTGAGGTGGTACTTCCACTTGATTCTATTAAGAGGTTGGTCATAAGGCATTTTCCAATATATATTTCTCAAATAACTCTCTTGTGGCCATACAGAATTATTATTGACACTTTTCTGTAATGCATCTTTCACTGCTCAACCCATTACAGAGTTTAAAAACCAACATACCAAATGAAGATTTCCATTCCAGTCGCTGTCAGAATCAGCCATTATTCAGTGGGAGGTTACCAGCCACTGTAACAGCACGAGTATCACTATGTTCAGGGATGCAGTTGAAGTCAGACTGAACTTTTAAAGATGCAGAGTAAAATTACCTGGATGGAATGTGACCAGAGCACTAAGCCAGATCCCCTTCTTGTACACTTGTGTTGAATTTTTCTGCAGAAGTAGCAGTATTGAAAAGAAGCTTCATTTTGAAGACTGTATTTGTGATGTGAAAGTCCCTTTAGTGCTACTATTGCAAACAGTGGTGTTCTTCCTTACCTCTGATGGTCAAAGCCAATGTGACTTCTCCAACCAAGTCAGTTTCTGTTAATCTCCTTTGTGCCACTTCAGGCCTAGGTCACTTAGGCCATTGGTCTTATGCACCTATGTTTGCATACATCTTTTAAAGGATGTTGCATGAAAAGCCAGAACATAGATGAATTGTTTTGCCCTATCAGTGCTTCCATATGGAATGTCATACGTTTCCTGAACATCCAGGAGCTAGAACTGTTGATAGTTGACTGGGAAGGAGGAGAATTGAGTGAAACCAGACATATGTCTTTGTCAGACTACGGACCAGTTGACACTACACAGGCTTAGCCAATACAGCTGTACTGGTATAGCTATGGCTACAGATTCTCCTAGTGTAGTCAGTGTACGCTAAGAGAAGTTTTTTCTATAGGCATAGTAACACCATCTCCCTAAAACACACTAACTATGCCAAATAGGGATGTAGTCGACTATCTGATAAGCTTACGCTTATTGGGTAGTTGAGTCTGTATTAGTAGCAGCAAAGAGGGAGGGAAGCATGTGCCAGTGCTGGGGGGAGCGAGCTTAAAAGCTAGTTCCTCCCCAGAACCATCTCTGCTGTGCTGCTTGCCTCTTCCTCCCCCATGCTGCTGTCTCTATCAGAGGTTGGAGCAGCCTCCGTGGACGGGGCTGTTTCGTGGCAGCAGCCCCTATCCTGGATGCAGTACAAGCTGGGTCTGAGCAAGCCCGACTCGGTCCTGGCTCATGCTGGATCTGGGACCACTGCAGCTCTGCATTTTAAATGTAGTAAGAACCAGGCTCGCTCCCAGACCACGTGCCAGCTAAGACTGAGCGTCTTCCCTTATCGATTAATTGTGTAGTTGATACAAATTGTATTGACTATACAATTAGCTAGTTACTTGTCTCTCAACATTCTTAATGCTGACAGAAGCTTTCTTCTGTCCGCACAGTTGCATTGCTATGGGGAGTTTTGCTGGCTTCACTGCTGGCTAAGGGTATGTGATTGTGTTTCTTTTAAACACCCCTGCTAGACATAGCTCTACACTTTGTAGTGTAGACCTGGCATCAGTAATGCTGCCATGTACTATTGCATGGTTGTCATGTTTTATCTCAGGCCATGTCTTCACTTAGGGGAAGATTGATGCAACTGCGATGGATTTTCTGGTATTAGATTTAGCAGGTCTAATTAAGACCCACTAAATTGAACTCAGAGTGTACCCTCCTTGGTGGCCTGTATTCCTACTCCTGTGAGGAGTAAGAGAATCATTCACTCCCATTGACCTCTGACCATGGTGGTGGTGGAGAAACTTGAATCAAGGTACATTGACTCCACCCACATAATCAACATAACTAGAGTTGCATATCATGGTTCAACCTTCTCTTTTAGTGTAGACCTGGCCTCAGAGGTAATGTTGCAGTGGTGGGCAAAACAGTTTAATCCTCTCTGTCAATGTATATTTACAATCAGCCCATCTACGAGTAGGTGCAACTCCACTGCAGTCAATGGAGTTGTCCTGCTTCAGTTAAGGGCTGAACAGGACTCCTAATCCAGTGGTGCTCAACCTTTTTTAATTTGCAACCCCCAGGGGAAAAAAAAAAAGAAAAATTTTTGTTGGGGGGGGGGGGGAAAGCCATGCGGGGAACATTTTGTTGCAGCCCCTTTAATTTAAAGCACCAATCTGCTCCCCCCCACCATGCATACGTTGAGCACCGAGCAGGGAAAACAAAATGGTGGCCGGCAACTCTTCACCGGTTGCGCACCGCTGTCCTAATCTATACAGTCAGTTAGGTACGTGGGAGTCCTTGAAATGAGATGTGCTATAAAAATATCAAAGTCCATCTGCTTTATAAAAAGATCATGCTTGTCTATACATCAAGCTATTGGTTAAAATCTCCTTCATATCGATTAGTTGTTTACCAGTGCTACCTTCTTGTTAAAGCCCTGCAAATCCACTGGTATCTGCAGGTATCCACATCTACGGATGTTGATGCAGATATCTGCAGCTCATTTTTGTGGATATGGATGCGGATACAATTTTTATATCTAGAATCCTGCAAATTTGTGGATATCCCCTTTATATCTGCTGCTGTCAGCATCTTTCCAGCTCAGAATTTGTATCTGCACCTGTATCCACAAAAATGTTTTCCTGCAGGGCTGCACTACTTGGAGCTCCAAGAATGTAAAACCGTGCAGATAATCCATTTTGCTGTATTGAGATGCTAATCTGGCTTTTTAATGAGATAACACAAAACTTTGGGTATGTTTTCATGTTTACATTAAAAAGCATGGAAGCTTTTTTTCTATGAAACCTAAATTCTTCATGAAAAGTAAATTGAGGTGGCTACGTATGCTTGCTGACTTTCCATAGGCCTATACTTTCTCCTGTAAAAGGTTTTATTCTTAAACCTACAACTTTTTCTCCATGTTTCTCAAATGAGCTTATCAAACCTTTTATGGAACTGAAAGTGATTGGTTTTCATGTTGTGCATGGTTGAGACAAAGATTCATCTGAGAGTGAAATAATCGGAGTTCTTTTATGTATGACAGAGAAACTGCAGCTCTACAGAGTATATATTTTGATTCATTTTTCTTCCTAAATAAGTATGACAAGTTTTCCAGGTAACACAGCTTCACTGTTCTTCAAAACTGGATGCTGATGCTCAAGGATCATTTTTTTTTTTTTTTTTTTTAAATCTGGATCATTTTTTCCTCATTGCATAAGTATTGGTTTAAACCAGGGGTCACCAACTAGTAGATCGAGGTCTACTGGTGGATCTTGGAGCTGCTGACAGGTGATCTTGACTAGTTTGGCCAAGAGGCTATCAAGTGCTGGCACTTCAGTTGCCCCTCCACCCACTGCTGTGCACCTCCTGCCCTTGGAGCTGTCCTGCCTGCCCCTCGCTTGCTGTGCAGAGCAGGGAAGGAAGAGGAGGGGGCGCTGATGTCAGGGTGCCTGCTCTCTCACCCTGTAGTCTATCTCCACAGAACGGAGGAGGGCACTACAGGGCTTGGGATGGAGGGAGTTTGCTGGCTGCTCTTGAAAGTGGTGGAGGGCCAGGGCAGCGGTGAGCCTGCTTTAGCCCCACTGCACCAACTGTGGTAAGCAGTGTCCAGCTGGAGCCTGCATCCTGAACCCCTGCCCCAGACATAAATCCCCTCCTGCACCCCAAACCCCTGCCCTAGCCTTGAGTGCCCCCTAGACCTGAGTGCCCTCTAGACCCAAACTCCCTTCAGAGCCTGTACCCTGAACCCCCTCCTGTACCCCAACTCCCTGCCCCAGGCTCAGCTCAGAGCCCCTCACACTCTAAATCCCTTAACGCAAGACCAGAGCCTGCACCCCAACCCTCTGCCCCTGCCTAATGAAAGGGAGGAAGGGGGAGGGAGGGAATGAGGGAGGATGGAGTGAGCAGGGACAGGGCCTTGGAGAAGGGGCACAAAGGAGGCCCGGCAAGGGTATTTGGGTTTGAGGTAGATCCTGGATTGCACTTAAATTCAAAAAAGTCATCTTATGTTTAAAAAGATTGGCAATCACTGGTTTAAACAATAGAAGAGTCAAATGGTGGACTCTGGAATGCTTTGCTGCTTAATTTCTCAAGAAGAATGTTTGAAAAGTCTGTATCAAGATAAAAATTGCACATTGAAAATTATCTTGACCTACATTAATGTAGTTTTTAGATTATGAATATTGAAACATAAAAATCATCTTCTCGCTTTAGCATTTTGCATGTGTTGGAGAAGGAAGCAATACTAATCAGTTTCATGTCTTTATGTGGTCTGTTTCCAGTTAGTTTCATTATCTGGCTTTTGTACAGCATCTTGCAAAATACACTGGCCGCTGAGTAAATATTTATTTTACCTGACTGTCAAAACTAAGTGTGGGTGTGCGTGGGTGGAATGGATGAGTAGGTTTGGTGCATTGGATAGCAAAACCCTAGTGCTATTGTGTTTGGTTTCACAGGACTACACGTAGATGCATCAGAATTAGTTTTTTATTTTTCTTTTAATAAATCTTTTAATAACTTTTGAAAGGGAAAGAAGATATAGTACTGAGCTGAACTTCTAGTAAAAACAAGTTGTTGTGTCTTGCACTGCTAATTTCTATACCTAGGCACCTAATATAGTGGTTGTCAACCTTTTTTCATTTGTGGATTGCTAAATAATTTAGAATAGAGGCAATCTTAGATAGGTATCTGCAGATTCTCAAGTGTCTGCGGGCTTCAGATAGAAAACGACTTACAATCCTGTTATAGAATATTAGAACAGGAGGGAACCTCGAAAGATCAGCAAGTCCTTCCCCTGCCCTCGTGGCAGGACCAAGCACCATCTAGATCATTCCAATTAGATGTCTATCCAACCTGCTCTTAAATATCTCCACAATCTCCCTAGGCAATTTATTCCAGTGTTTGACCACCCTGACAGGAACTTTTTCCTAATATCCAACCTAAACCTCCCTTGCTGCAATTTAAGCCCATTGCTGCTTCTCTTATCCTCCGAGGCCCAGGAGAACAATATTTCTCCCTCCTCCTTGTGACACCCTTTTAGATGTAAAGAGATGGATACATACAAATGGATCAGCGAATCTGGGATTCCAGATGGGATTCCAGAGTGTTTATTTCTTGCTCTGCCAGTGTTATTAAAAGCATTAGCTTTAGGAGACAAAGAAATGAGCTGTACAGTAGTGAATGTTTTGCGGTATTTCTGTTTGCATGTCCTGTGTACAGAATTGTGCATTGGGTGTGAACCAGTATGTGCTGCCACACATTTTGGTTGTTCTGTTTGGCCTTGGCATTAGGCGGGGAGGGGTGTGCTGCATTGTGGAGTAATGTTTTTCCATCTCCAGCTTGTCTCCAGGGAAAGGTGTGCCTATTGTGAGTTTCCTACGATTACGTCCTTTAAATTATTGTGAAGTGTTGTGGGCTGCTCATAGCTGTGCCGTTTTAGAGCTGTTCCTTCACAATGACTAAACGCTGCAAATCTGATTTTTAACTTTTGTCTACATACACTGAGTTCTCTTCATAAATTAACATTTGAGTGGTAATGTTTTTTGGTGGGGTGGGGTGTCATGGCTGTGATTTGTGCTTCCTGACTAGCACCACTGCAGCTCTGTTTCAGTAGAGGCTATCTGATTTAGCAGGTACTAATGCTGGCAAAATAACTTTCAGTATCTCTTAACTTTCAGTCTTTATTCAGACAAATCCACATGCTATCTCAGTTGTCAAGACTTTCTTGAGGCTTGGTGTGAAATCATCTCAGCTTCCTTCAGTGAAATGTCTCCAGATATTGCCCTGAAGGTACAGATCTATGAGCATCCCCAAACAAAGCTCTGTTTTCTGTGGCTTTTCTGTACTCAGACTTCCTGTTTCTGCTATTGGTAAAATGGTGTTATGCTTGACCCTGATCATCTCCTCTCATGCTTCTCTTCTGTGTGAGAGGAATTTTGTTCAGGCACATTTGGAAGACACCATCTAGGCTTGGCTGTCAGCCAGGATCTATAGAAATCCTTCGGGGTAGCCCTGAAATTACTTTACAACAAGGCTCTTTCTGACTAAAGCCTGGTTTGTTTTCTCCCTTTTCTATCCAGTCTGGAATGTATTTGCTTTTTGCCTTTCTGTGCTGAAAAACATTTTAGGCCTACTCTAATATCAGTAGACCGTTCAGAGGATTAAATAAGTTCCCTCCTACCTTCAGTGGTTCTCTTGGCCTTATTTTCTCTAATTTTCCAATTTTACTCTTGTAGACTGTTCCCTCTGGTTTATTATTCTGTCTTAAGCGCTAGTTAGAGAGAAATCTGCTTCTGGAATAACATTTGGCTTTTATCTTTATAGAGAAGGATGTTTTCATAGAATCATAGAATACTAGGACTGGAAGGGACCTCGAGAGGTCATCGAGTCCAGTCCCCTGCCCTCATGGCAGGACCCAGTACTATCTAGACCATCCCTGATAGACATTTATCTAACCTTCTCTTAAATATCTCCAGAGATGGAGATTCCACAACCTCGCTAGGCAATTGATTCCAGTGTTTAACCACCCTGACACTTAGGAACTTTTTCCTAATGTCCAACGTAAACTTCCCTTGCTGCAGTTTAAGCCCATTGCTTCTTGTTCTATCCTCAGAGGCCAGGAAGAACAATTTTTCTCCTTCCTCCTTGTGACACCCTTTTAGATACCTGAAAACAGCTATCATGTCCCCCTCAATATTCTCTTTTCCAAACTAAACAAGCCCAACTCTTTCAGTCTTCCTTCATACGTTATGTTCTCTCGACCTTTAATCATTCTTGTTGCTCTTCTCTGGACCTTCTCCAATTTCTCCACATCTTCCTTGAAATGTGGTGCCCAGAACTGGACACACTACTTCAACTGAGGCCTAAGCAGTGCAGAGTAGAGTGGAAGAATGACTTCTCATGTCTTGCTCACAACATTCTTGTTAATGCATCCTAGAATCTTGTTTGTTTGTTTGTTTGTTTGTTTGTTTTTGCAACAGCGTCACACTGTTGACTCATATTTAGCTTGTGGTCCACTATAACCCCTAGATTCCTTTCTGCCGTACTCCTTCCTAGACAGTCGCTTCCTATTCTGTATGTGTGAAACGGATTGTTCCTTCCTACGTGAAGCACTCTGCATTTGTCCTTATTAAACTTCATCCTGTTTACCTCAGACCATTTCTTCAATTTGTCCAGATCTTTTTGAATTATGACCCTATCCTCCAAAGCAGTTGCAACCCCTCCCAGCTTGATATCATCTGCAAACTTAATAAGTGTACACTCTATGCCGATATCTAAATCGTTTTGCACATTGGTAGTTAAAGGACACATGAAGAGCAGTGAATTTGCCATTACTACTATAAGTGTGCTTGACAAATGAATCAATGAAGAGAGGCAGCTTAAGGAGGGTATTGGATATTCAGATTTGTTTTAATAGTACAAGTGATATAATAAAATAATAACTAGGGGGCAGTGCCCTCTGCTCGCCATGCTCGCCGGCAGGCCTGGCTCTCCCCCTGGCCACCAGGGAGGGCTGGCAGTTGCATCAGCCTGAGTCCTTTCTCTCCGCACCCTGCTCTCCCCCCCGCCCCAGGCTCAGGCTTTGGGGCACTCCATGGTTGTCTCCTGGCTGCCAGAGAGGGAAGGGGGACGCTCCGAGGCCTTGCATGCCCCGTGTTGACCTCCCGGCTGCTGAAGGGGGAGTGGGAGGCTCCAATGCCTGGAGTGGCCCCACGCTCTCCTCTCGGCTGCCAAGCAGCCAGCACTGGGGAAAGGGGTGGGAGCGGCTGCGGGATGCCACAGTGAAGTGATGACCAGTGTTCCCTCTAAGCTGCTGGTCAGCACAGCTTCACATGTGATTAATCAGGCAGCCCCCCCTTGTCTCCTTCTCTTCCCCCCCCCCCCCCCCAAAGTCAGGCACAGAGTCCTCAGCCTCTGACTGGGCGGGGCTGATTAATCACCTATGAAGTTCTGCTGCCCTGCAGCTTAGAGGGAACACTGGTGATGACATCAGTTCGTCATCCTGCAGGAAAAACTTTTTTATAGGTATAGTATGATAAGATGATACACTGAATGAACCTCTCAAAGGTTATCCCAACAAGAGGATAGAATTAGACAGAGTTAAAGCTTCACATGGACTGCCAATATTCCTGACCACTTGATCAGGCATTAAAAGCAGTTTGGCTTAAAAATGGCTAGAGCAATGGGCACCTCTGTATGAAAAGAAATAATGAAGAGGAAGAATTGGTTTGCCTTAAATTACAGCAATATACAACATCAGTATTAATAGAAATTATAGTGAACTAACACGCACCCCCCTCCTTCCCCCCCGGCTTCTATTCTAACTCCTGCCATTGGTTCTGTTCTCTAATTAGGGAAGGGACTATGTTTGCTGTAGTTTTGTTGCTGAACTGCTGCACCCTGTTGACATCTGTTAAAGGTGGAGCTAGAACACTGCTGTCACTAAATATTGTGCTGCTGTGAGGCAATACAAATAATCTATCCTAAGTTACACTGTTGCTCAGAAAGCAAAAAGAGCCATTGAAATGCACTGCGTGGTGCATTATGACATCACTAAACCATTTATTATGTCAGGTAGAGAGATACTAATACAAGGTTCAGAAGAATAATCACAATGTATATAATGAACTTTTAAGTCAAGTTCTATAATAGCAGGTGGGGGGAGGGATAGCTCAGTGGTTTGAGCGTTGGCCTGCTTAAACCCAGGATCATGAGTTCAATCCTTGAGGGGGCCATTTAGGGATCTGGGGCAAATCAGTCAGCAATGGTACTTGGTCCTGCTGTGAGGGCAGGGGACTGGACTCAATGACCTCTCAAGGTCCCTTCCAGTTATATGAGATGGTATATCTACATATATACAGGGCCAGCTTTAGGAAGTGCAGGGCCCAATTTCAACGGGGCCCCACAGCAATTTTGGTTGAGCAAAAAAAAAAAGCACAAAAAAATCCCCTGCCAACACACACACACATTCCCTCCCACGGCACAGGAAAACCCTGCACTAAACTCTCACTTCCTGTGGCGCAGGCAGCCGACACACTCCTCCTCCAGGGCTGGCAGATTTGTATAACTTTTGGTGGTGCCCCATTAGCCACACCCCCTGACCCCTGTTAACCAGGCCTCTGGAGGTAACACGCTCCGGGCAAGATGCACACATGACCAGAAGTAAAAGGTGTCATGTCACCCCTCTCAAAGGACTTTTCCCACCATCCTCCTACCAACAGGGATTACTTTGGCCCCCACCAAACCCCCCTCATGCAACTATCCTGCAATTCCATTAACCCAATGTGTGTCTCATTAACTCAGGGGCAGAGAGACTGGGGGAAGTGTTCCCTCTAAGGCTATGTCTACATTGGCGGCTTCTTACGCAAGTACAGCCGTTCTTGCGCAAGAACCCACAGAGCAGCCACACTGCCCGCCTGCTCTTGCACAAGGAAATTTACAGTATGGCGTGGTAAGAGAGGGTGTCTTGCGCAAGAGCTATGCTCTTTTCTAACAGGTGTAAGCCCTCTTGTGCAGGAGCTCTTGTGCAAGAGGGCAGTGTGGATGCTCGGCAGGGATTTCTTGTGCAAGAAAGCCCTATGGCTAAAATTGCCATCAGAGCTTTCTTGCGCAAGAGAGCGTCCACACGGCCATGGATGCTCTTGGGCAAAAGCACAGCTCGCACATGGCACTGTGGACGTTTTCTTGCGCAAGAACCCTTGCACAAGAAGCCACTAGTGTAGACGTAGCCTGGGGGTCCATCTCACACAGAACTGGCTCGAGCCCCCACCCAGTAGCCCCCTGGGTGCCTCTGAGAGGCAATGCTTCCCCATTCGCAAGCATAGAGTCTGAGTGAAGAAAAGAAACTTTTAATGAAAGAGAGAGAAATCACATGGCATTATCTTGGGAAAATACCACAACAGAGTTCACTTACCCAAACTTTCTCCGTACCCCACTTCAGATGCCCCACTTACAGCTCTGTCCAGTCAGTGCAGAACCTGACACATCATCCAGATGACTCCCCTCCTTGAGCCTGAGGCTAGGCCACCTTTGTGCTACTCCTAGACTACGTCTACACTGGCAGCTTCTTGCACAAGAACTCTTTTGTGGAAGAGTTCTTGTGCAAAAACTCTTCCACAAAAGAGCGTCTACACTGCCATGTGCTTTTGTGCAAGAGATGTGCTTTTGCACAAGAGCATCCATGGCAGTGTAGACGCTCTCTTGTGCAAGAAAGCTCTGATGGCCATTTTAACCATAGGGGCTTCTTGCGCAAGAAATTCATGTTGCCTGTCTGTCTACAGTGGCCTCTTCTGGAAGAGCTCTTGCGCAAGAGGGGTTATTCCTCATGGGGAGAGGAATAACTCTTCCGGAAGAAGCCCTGTTTTCCAACGCTGTACTGTGAATTTACTTTTGGAAGAACGCTTGTGCAGTGTAGACAGCCGGCAAGTTTTTGCGGAAGAACAGCTATTCTTGCACAAGAAGCTGCCAGTGTAGACGTAGCCCTGTTGTCCGCTGGCCACTCCTGCCAGCTGGTCGTTCCCGCCAGCCGTTCCACTGGCTACAATGGGTCTGGCTCCCGGCCAAACCAGTGATTTCAACTCTTTAGCCATCATCTAGGCTGGCAAAAAATTCCAGCTTCCACTGGACTAGCAAAAAAGACTCCTCATGGAGTCTGCTTTAGGTCTGTCCTTAAAACCAGAGGGAAAGGGGCAGGTTGAGCTAGTCTTTCAGCTCCCACCTGGCAGGCATGAAGCAGGCAGACTCAGCTCTCAAGCCCTTTCCACCCCAACTCAGTTCACTCAACTCTGGCGGGGGGGGGGGAAGGGGAGGCTTGTTCTTCTGAGACCTCTTACAATGATGGTGTCTCTCCTGCGAGCACTGGTGTCATATTTTACAGTTCCCACATTTAGGGGTAGCATGATTTGTGACCCCCACAACAGCCCCAAATTATTTACAATACACCACATTCCATTCCAACATTGATCCTCCATCAGCCCTGGCCGAATTGGATTTACATAACCACACGTCGGATTCCTTCCTCCTCCTGGCATGAGCTGTATTTACATATCAGCAGTTAACAGTTAATTATCTTGCAGAGCTAAACAATTGGAGTGAGCTCACCCACCCCCAGGGCAGCTCTCCTTTTAGCTGGCTGATAGCAAGCGGTAGTTTAGCCCCTGCTTACACATGCTCCACTGCTTCTGTCTGTCCCGGCAGAGTGGTGCCCCAGAAATACTGGTGCCCTAGGCAACTGCCTATCCTGCCTATGCGTAAGGATGGCCCTGCACCCATGCCCCAGGGCTATGCAGATCCATTGCTCATCAGTAAGGAAGTCATGTTGGTCCTGACTAAGGATGGTAAATTGCGGTTAATTTACTATTTAAGTAGTTGATGGAATTTCAATAGGCACTTGAGCATTCCTCCTTTGAAATGTACAAGAGCTCCTGTTGGGGCTCTTGTACATTTCAAAGGAGGAATGTGGAACACCTGGGGCTAGGGGGAAGTCTCGCTGACTTCGGACTGCATGTGGGTGTGCCAGGTGTGCTGGGGGGGCGGGGGGCTCTTGTGCATTTCAAAGCGAAGTGCACTCATGGAGCTTGGGGTCAGCGGGGGACTCCCCGGCTGATCCTGGGCTCCATGCCGCATTTCAGTGGAACCCAGGATCAGCTGGGGTCTCTACAGCTGCTCCTGGGTTCCGTGGAAATGCCCAGGCATGACTGCTGCTTTGAAATGCTGTCTCTCCTCTCTTGCGCGCCCTCTCCCCCCCCCCCATATCCTGGTGATTAGAGCACTCACCTGAGAGGGGAAAGATCTGAGTTGAAGTCTTGCTCTCAAGTGAGAATTCAAACCTGGGTCTTGCACAGCCATTTTTGGAATTCAACGAAAGAATTTGCCTAATTTTTCACTGTGCTGGCCAAACCAGAACTAGGAAAAAAAGTCTCTTGTTTCCCCAAGCAATAATAGCAACATGTTTTCTCTCAGAGGGGTTTCTTTGATCCCAACCTCACAGTTCCATTTCGCCATTCAGTTCCTGCCCCACAACTACCAATAATCTCTTTTCACAGACAGTTTATGGTTTTGAAGGTCCTTTCAGGGAAACGTAACCCAAAAGGGTTTCCTAGGTGATGGGAGCTGCAACAAATAGGTACATTGGAGCCATCCAGGCTGCAATCGCTCTGAATAATTATTTCTTTTGATTTATAATGTAATAAGTGCCCATTTGCTACTCTAACACTACTCAACAATGCCACCGAAACAAAGCAACAATACTATCACAAAAGCTCAAGCCCACTCCTCCCCCTAACATCCCTCCTCCAAAAACGACTGCTCTGCAGTATTCCTTCAACATTTAACAATCCTGGACCTATTTCAAATGAGGGACACACCACGGCTCAATTCCCCCTCAGTGAGAATGCTCCACCAATACTCTAGCAATGGTGTTCTTCACCGACGACCTGAGTCACTGGTTAGGAACAAAGGAATTGTCATGCTGGGTCAGAACATGGGCTGTTCTGTTTCTGAGGACAACCAGCATTCAGACCTTTCAGAAGATGCAAGGATCTTAGAATAGTTCGATGTGGTATGATCCACACCCCAATGGAGGCAATATCCTAATTCATAATAAAGATTGGCTTCGAACACTGAAGTGCCATTTTTAAATCCATCCCTTCCCCCCATCTTTTCTCATTTATGTGGAAACAAAGATTAGTTGCACTTCCTTATCTGCACCAAAAACACAAAACCAACCATTAAACTAAATTAGTGGGTTTTGTTTGCTTAATGTGGTACACTGTTGTATAAATAGTTTCAAATCGTCTTTTAGTCCTACATTTTACAAAAATATCTACCTACATTTCCAACGCATTTACTTCTGTAGCATCTTTAACAAACCTCTTTCTCAGCACACAAGTACATTAAAAAGAAAGTGAAAAATTAAAACCGCCACATAAATGCAAAAAAAACTGAGTCCCATGTTACAAAAATGATTTTTTCTTTGCTTTGTACACGTATTGCTGTTCTAAACAACACAATCACATGCTGACTTCAGACTTTGTGCATTCATCAGGAGCACAGTCTAAAATGAATTCACTCGACAAGTAATGGCTTTCAGAAAGAAGAAAGTGCTAGGATTGTGCTTAGAAGAATTCAAAACAAACTGTAGGGCAACTAGCATTCAGTCCTGAACTCTGATAGCCTTCGCTTCAAGGCCCTTAAAATGCAACATTATCCTGTTTAGTACCTTAAAACATATACAGAATTAGATAGTCTATGGACAGAACTTTTCAGTAATACTTCATTATGCCAGAAAAATAAAATGGATGAGTACATCAGAAAAGTATCTAGAATAAAATCAAGCTTTTCTTGGAAATAATTTAGTATTAATTCAACTCTTATGGATGGTGTTAAAGTATCCCATTGCAACTCTGAATTCCACCCATCTTGTTGCCTATATGACCTGTACTTTCTGTAAGCTAATTGAGTTGTAGAAGAGAAACAGAAAACAAGTAATATGCTAAGTCCTTTTTATTAACTACATTCGCTATAAAATGTTCTCGTATTTTAAAAACACTGATATAGTTCACAGACCAAAGTTATGCTAGCAAAATGGCTTTGCAATGCAAGAGTTACGTGTCTACAACAATAAATACATGCCTTTCTGTATGGATGATTGAGGAAGAGATGTGTAGAAATCATAATGTTTTTGCTCTTTGCTCACAAATATAAAAAAATGAAGTTCAGCAGCATCATTCAAAATAGAGACACAATGCACATGCTATCATGACTTGGAAGCTGCCTGTGGATGGATAGACAAAAAAAGAGTGAAATAGGTATGGTTTCCTAGCCAAAATCAAATTCTTAAAAGAGGAATTGTTAGGAGGAAGAATACATGCCAGATGAGGGGAGGGTAAAAATATTCCATCCTTGGAATCATGTTAAGGCAAAAATAAGATAAATGAAAACAAATACTGAAATACATACAGTTGTACATTGGTGGTAAAGCTTTTTCCTGTTACAGACTAACTTGGCTATCCCTCTGAAGCTTATCTACTCACTGTCTCTTCTCTCCCCCCTCCCCCATTTTTTCCCCTTCTCTCCCTCCCTCCCCCCCTTATTTATTCTTGGATCTGGACTTCCAACACTCCTATCATCTGAAGAAGTGGGTTGTGCCCATGGAAGTTCATGATACCATCTACATGTTTTGTTAGTCTGTAACAGGAAAAAACTTAAACAACTAAAAGTCTAGTAGCACCTTAAAGACTAACTCGGCTATCTCTCTGAAGGTAAAAAGCTTGTTCAAGTAAACTAAATTCCAAAAAAGGATTCTCACCCAAGGATGCGTTAATCTTACTTTTGGTCCTGTACCCTTAAGGCTTCTTTTTCCACAATACTGTCTAAAGTGGCCTTTCACAAGATTAAATTAACCTTTTATTATTATTTGCAGGATTATTACAAAGTAAGTCCCTTCAATTCTCAAGTGCACAGTCGACTCCAGAGTTGAAAAAAAATTTTTTTCAAGGCTGAGCCACCTTCACAAAAACAAACCATAATAAAGATTTTTAAATACACAAAATGAGTCTTAATACTTTTTATTAGATTAGCCACAAAAATAGGAACACGTATGTTGTCAGTATAATCTTTTCAGCCACAAATGAGAAATGACAAAGGTTTCAAAAGTGGGGTTGGTGTTTAGTTAGAATAATAAAGATATGATGGCAAATTCCTTCTGGGATGGACTTTGTGGATAATTCAAGATAAATATTAAAAGTTTGATATTTAAAAATCCAGTGTCGGTGTGGTAAATGTAACTCTATGCAATCCCTGGGCAGACCACTGTATTAAATTTATGAGTAGATTATGTATGACTGTTCTACAGAGGGTCCCCGCTTTAAGTCTCCTCCTCATCCATTGTTTCACCTATCCATCATTCACCAACAGGAGAAAGTGTTCCAATGCACATACGTTCCCAGCCACATATCAGCCCTTGGCAGAACTGTAAGTTACAAATGACTGATAGTCCTGACCCAGTTAAGGAAGTTAGACTAGTCAACTATCCAATAAGCAAATGGAAGAGGTTCACAGTCTGCTGTGGAAGCTAGGAGGGGAGGAAGGAGGCTTTGCGCACTGCACTACCCCCACCTCCAGCTAAATCTTGCAGCTCTCATTGGTCAATTTCTAGCCAATAGGAGATAAGAAATTTTGTGAGGGCAAGGGCAGTGTGTGAAGCCTCCCTCCCTCTCTCCTCTCCCCCATGACCAGAGCAGAGCCATGTGGTGCAGCCAGCCCAGGAGCTGGGATTGCAGCAGACAGCCTGCTTCAGGTTTCTGCAGTGCAACTGGCTATGAGCCACCTAGTTAAGCACCTCTCAGCCAGCACCTGCCTCTGGCACCCCATCCCCAGCTACCTTCCCCAGGGCAACACCCAAACACTCTGTACCCATTTTTCCCCTTCTCCCAGGTCACTACTCCCTCCCAGACTCTGCACCCCCTCATATAGCCCTACCTTAGGCCAGAATCCTCTCCCCTCCTTCACCCAAACTCCCTCTCAGATCCCACATCCCTTCCTGCACCCCAGTCTCCTACCGCAAGCTCCCTGCTGCACCCAACCTCCATCCCAGACCCTCCACTTCCTTCATAGATGTGCCAATATTTTGGAGTGGTCCTCCATTAAAAATTATTGCCCACCCCCCGCTATATTGAATGACATCTTGCTTCACAACAACAGTTAGTACTGGTGGAGTGAGTGAGGTTACTCAGTGGAAGAGTATGAGAATTGGATACAGTGATTGTTTTGCTAGGAGACTGAAGGAAGTCAGACACAATTTGCTTTCCAAGCAAGAGCTTGAATAGTCTTGTGGTTGTCTATGCATACACATGCTTTTGAGATCAGTAAGTTCTGTAGCAGTTAGGGCAGCTCCATGTGGTCAGAGCAGCCCCTAAGCATTTTATTTTATTGGAGACTGGTAATAAACAATGATAAACCTGTCAGCCAGAAGTAAAAGGATTGCTTTGACTTTCAGCACCAGAGAGGGGTGGGTGCGCAAGAGAACTATAATCTGTTAAGGAAAGTTGTTTTCTATTTTTGCTTTCTACTAGCTGTTGTGTAAGTACAGTATTCCGGTCTCTGTTACACGTTGGCACAGGAGGTAGGCTTGGAGAGTTGAGACAACTGGTCCCTTTTTCTTCTGGTTTCATAGAGAGGAGGAGAGCCCTGCAGAGAAGAGAATGACTGGCTGTGTATGTGGGAGGGGTTAAAGGCTTCTGTTCTATAGTGTGTTCTCAGTACTTGCCAGAGTATCCTTAGTGAAAAGAACAGTCACTCTGGGAAGATCAGAGGTAATGGGAGCTGCCTGGAGAGATCAGAGGCTGAGGAGGAGGGAAAGATCAGCTAGACCTGCTGGGAAGAAGATTGGTGGTGCACTGCAAGCTGTCTATATGCAGAATTTAGCATTAGGAGGGCAGTGACTGGGGACAGAGAAATAAATGGAGAGATCAGAGTAGTGGGAGACAAAGACAAAGAGGCCAGGATTTGTTTGTCAGAGAGCAACAGCCCCCAATCAACCACCTTCTCTTTCATAGTTCTTTAACACACTTTCTCCACCCACAAGGCTACAAACTGTTGTCTTCCTTTTTTGGTAACTATAGTGTTTTAAGAAATAACATAACTCAACCCTTACCAGCCAAGGCAGCTGCGTGTTCTTATTGTGTGATCCTTGTTCTTTCCCACCCAATGTTTTTCACCGTGTAAATGAGTATGACTCCCTGTAAAATAGCATTTTTTCACCTTTTTAGGTCATGACGTTCCGATCTGTCCTATACAAATCCATCCAGTTTTTGTGAGCACTTGCAGTTCTAACTAAGGTGACTACATTTCCCTATACCGAATATGGGACACCTGGTCAAATTACTTATATTGAAGTGAATTCAACAGCAATCAATCATACAGATGCTCACATTAACATCACGTTGACTGAGTCCCTGTTAAAGAAGGTACTCAATATTTCTTTTTAAGGTTTTAGGACTTACATGGGGAGTTAGGCTGTAATAGTGTAATCGATTAACTCATAAGCAAAAGCTTATAAGTTAACGCTATCGACGACATGTATTTTCTCCCTGCCCCCTCCCCCTTTGCCAATAAATTTTTTAGCGGGCTGACAAGCAGCCTGACTCAGTCCAGGCTCATGCCTGGTCCGGGACCTATCCTTTCTGTGGCTCTGCATTTAAAGTGTATTAGGAGCCAGGTGGGCAGGCAGCCCGGCTCAGCTCCAACTCGCTTGGCATCTGGGAGCTTAGCCGTGCCCCTACCCTGGACGGGGACTGCTGCCACCCCATGGTGGTGACAGACAGCTGGTCCGCGAGGGGAGCTGGTTTTTAAACTGGCTTCCTTCGTGGACCAGCTCCCTCCTGGCACCTCGTGCTGCTGCCTCTGATACAGAGGCAACAGCGTGGAGTGGCAGGGGGCACCTCAGGAGTGGGGATGGAATGCACTGGCTGCCAGCCTTGTTCCTGGGGATGACAGAATAGTTGACTAATGGATAAAATTCAGGAGATTAACTGACTATTCAATTATCTGATATTTAACATCCTTAATGGGGAGAAGGGATGTTGAAATACATTTATTTTTGTGAACATGTAACCACTAAAATTTTCAACATCAGTTACACATTTATACAGGGGCTGGGGAGGTGGGAGTTGGTGCTCACGGGGAGCCGGCTCTTTTATGCTATGAAGTTTCACCAACAAAATGGTGGCACCTCCCACCTATCTAACTTTCCTGCTGTGCCAACATAATAAAAACCACCTCAATGAATGGCATAAAATTATGTGACAAAGTTAGAGCGATGCACTGGCAGCATAGACATCATACTTGCTTACCTTGCCCTAACTGGCTTCCAGGAGATGTCCCATACTGCTCATCATGACTACTCTGGTTAGCAGTTTTTTCTCTGCTGCCATTCACCCAGGTATACAGACATGCACCCCTACTCCTTGAGCCACAGGGCAAAGGCAAGCGCCACACACACATCTCAGAGTTTTGCAGCCACTGCTCTTCATTCCATACATGCATCACACTGCAGTCCCACCACTCAGTGCTTGTTTGCTGAGCCCAATTGTGACAGTCCACTATGTGCAGCTGCTCCGTGAATGCCAGCATCCGTTTTGAATTGTTTCTTTCCATGGCCCATAGAAGAGCATCCGTTTTGAATTGTTTCTTTCCATGGCCCATAGAAGAGCAAGCACTAATTCTTGTTTAGATTTGCAGCTCATGTAATGCTGAGGGATTAGCTGTGTTGTGCCCATAATACTCTTCACAAGACTAGAGTTCAGTCAGAAATGGTGGGCATGCGATTTATATGGGCAGTTAAAAATGGTGTAAAACCTAGTCAGAATGATGGGAGAGAGAAAATTGCATCCTGGGGCAGAAATGCCACCCCCGTGATGCACTGTGATCCATTCCCAGAACTCCTAGTGGGAGAAGATTGCTAGTTGCACAGTGGAGTATCTACCCATGGTGCCCTGCTCTCTCTGTCGGTTCGGAAATACCAACTGTGGATGTGCTTCATTGACACTTGGACCGGCGTGTGAACATGCACAAGCAATGTAATTACAGGCGTTTGATTGTGGACGTGATTTAAGTCGACTTCAGTGTAGTGTAGATGTGGCTTAAATGGGTGCTTTTCCATGTCTCCCTAATTCCAGGCATGAGAATGCAAGTGTAGCAGAGAGAGTATGTGTCTCTCTGAGACTGTGGTGAGCTCTAGAGTATCCTGAAGTGAGGATCATGCAGAAGAGAGCCCAGTTAAGAAGAACCATAAAAATAGAAGAATAGAAGCCAGTGACAGAGATGCAAAAGAAGAAAAATCAAGCAGTAAAGTAGACTTTGAGGCAGAAATGCTTGTTAAATATTAAAAAAACAAAACACCCCACAGCGTGCACACCACTGGATCTGCAGATACAGGACAGGAAATACAGTAAAAGGGCAGAGACTGGGGAAGGCAGTAGTAAGCTAGCACAGATAAATAGTGCTGCTTTGGCCTTGCCTTTCCTAAGCCCCCTCTGGACTTCATTCTGAAAGGCAACTTAGACAAAGGCTGGAAAGAAAAGAGAGGGAGGTGTCACCTGAACGAAGAAGTGAGTTTGGAGTGGGCATGCTTTTCCCCCTTTTCCCCACGGGTGGCCAGATCTCTCTTCCTTCATGTCAGTCCCACCTTAAGACCGCAAACTCAGCCTCCACATCTACAGTTGGAGGTGAGCAAAACCAAAAAAGGATGTGGTTGGTGCAGGAAAGAGGAGAACAGGCTCTGTTTTCTGCTTTTGTTGGTTCATACTTTCAGCTCTGTAGAGCAGTGGCAGTCAACCTGTAGCCCATTGAAGTCCTGTGTTTGGCTCTCAAAACATTTTTATTTACTGGTGCCCACATGCAGGGTTGCAAGACTCCACTGGCTTCTGTCCACCAAGGCTATTTCCTGTTGCTATTACTAAAGTGACCTGTACATAAAGCAAGGGCTGTGAAGTGAGCTGCGTGTGGATTGGATGCAGCATTGACTGTGACAGCCATGTGCTCCCTCTGCATCCAATCCAATCTGCATCTAATCAATGCTACAGTTCAGTCATCAAACCTCACAAATTCTAGGTACGCAAGCACAGTTAGCAAAACTACCCTATCCTAGGATACAATCTTGGTTATAATTAACTTGCAGCCCACTAAGATGGAGGGACACTTATGTGCCTCACTCACTAGCCTAGTGATCCAAATGTAATGAATGGAGAGGGGAGAGGAATGAAGAGCTAGATGCACTCAGGAAAGTTACTTCTCACCTGCCCACTTCCAGGGCATGGAATGCTCGCTCCCTCCTTAGGAGAGATCTGTGGGCAGCACTTATTGGGGGACTCCAGAGAGACTCAGACTCCAAGTGGTGCACTTGGAACATGATTTCAGGCTCCCCGTTTCTCCCTCTCCCATTACCATGAGGCTGCATTGTGGTGGTTTGTTTTTGTTGAGGTGTGTGCATTGTTTTTCTTACCAGGAATTTCAAATTTTGTAAATTTCTTGATGTGATTTGTCTTTGTTAATGGACATGTTATAATGGTTACCAGCAACAATGAAGACCAGTCCTGGAAAAGAAAATCAGCTGCTTCTAATTAAAATGTGAATGGTCTTTACATCTCATTATATAAACAAAATTTAAGACTAATCGGCCTTTATGTATTGATTGCTGCAGAATATGAGAATAAATATGTAATTGCTGGTCAGAGAGTATTTGGATTAAACAGCCTGACACAATGTACCTCAGTTCTTTAGTACAATTTGAACATAATTTTGCCTGCATCATAAAATTATTAGTGCCAAAGGACGTTTTAGAATTGTAAGGGCCACTTAGATCATTTTTTATTTATAATTAAAATTAGCCTATTACATAATTGAGTCAGTTTTCTTGTCAAGACACAACATAGACTACTAGTTCCGGAAATATTAAAAAAAATATTTTGCACTTGATGTTAGTCAGAAAGTCAAGAGGTTGACCACTTTGTTGTAGTCTGTTGTGCCTCATTCATGAAAAGTGAAATGGAAACATAGGTGAAAGTAGGTAGGTACATTTCAGAACACCGCAGTGGTAAGAAAGTGTCCAGTTGGGCCCACTGCTGTGAAGGCACACCCATGCTCCTAGTCAAGATCCTCCTGGCAGTGTGGGAGCACTGAGAGCTCCCAGCCTGGGTTGCTTCCCCACTCTGGCTGAAGGCAGCACAGGCATGTGCTGTGCCTGCAGAATGTGGCCCCTAAGGAGATGGGAGCAACAGGCGGTGTTTGCACCTTGCCTTGCATGCAGGTGCCACCGCCACAGCCACAGCCACACCTCCCATTTGTCTGGGAACCACATTTTACATCCCAAGATAGTACCTGTAAGAAATTGAAGTTACTTTCACTCCTGAATGGAAAATATATGCAAACATACGCATATAACTATTATGTTTGAATGTACAAGTTTATGTACATGCAGTAACATGAATTATTAGCCAGTTAAAGACCTGGTAATTTGTCAGAGAATATCTGATTTTATGACAATTGCATTATTTGTGCAGTGTAATTTTGTTCTTGTTTTGTCTCTAAGTATTCAGAAATGCACAGACATCTTTGATATTGCAGAATGCCTTATGTGCCATGTTTTAACTGGCCACAGCTTCACTGAACCTTAATATAAGATCTCCCTAAAAAATCTGTCCTACCTGCATTGGAAAGGTGACATTTAAGGCTGAAAGCCATCTATGACCCTCCCCACTTTTCAGTGTTCAAATTCAGAGCAGGTTAACATTTCTTGGGCCTACTTGGGCCCATTTGGAGCATGTTTACACTAGGAAATTATTTTGAAATAACTAAAATCTACACAACTCCCAATTTAAAAAAATTGAAGTAGCGTGTCCCCACTACAAGGAAGCATCGAAATTAGTTAGAATTAGTCTGAAATAGTGTGTCCACACTGATTGGAGCCTGCCTTTGACTTAGAGGCCCTGGAAGCACTCTTAGGAGGACAGATACTTCCTGTGGCGCTAGGTCAGGCAAGCTGCAACGTGTGCTTTCAGAGGCTCCTCTCTATAATCATGTCTCGCATGCCACTCCTCCATTGCCTTCCACCATTGTGGGACACAAAAAGGATGCAGTGGCTAACTGTAGTGGAAATAACAGAAACCAAGATATAGTTAACACAGGTCCTACAATTGACAGGTACTTCTGCTGTTATACGTATCTCTTGGTTTCTCTTATTTCCACTCTAATTGATCTGATGAAGTGTTTTTTACCTATGAAAGCTGATGATTCTATATATTTTTGTTGATCGCTAAGGTGCCACTGGACTACCCATTGTTTTCCACAAGTGGACATCAGGCTAACTAAAATCATGGCAGACCACAGATGTTGCACTAGAGAGGTTCAACCAGTAATGATGATGATTTTTTATAAAAAATCAAAGATAAAGATTAGAAATGAAAATAGCAAGAAACATTCAAATAATTCTGCTCTTCATATCACATCAACCTATAACTTATTAAATTTTATTAATACGTCAAAAGAAAAATGTTACTATGTTGTTGGGAATGAGTGAATTTACTGTAAAAAGGTTTAAATGAAAAAGCAAAGCACATCCACGTTATTCTTTGCTAGTTTGTGTGAGGCCAGTTAGAACATGTTGTAAAAGTGAATTAAAGTAGCAACACTGTTCTTTTAGGCTAACAGTTGCCTTTACAGATTTAGATGGTGACTACAGTTATTGGCAAAATGGTATGTTTATAATGAGTATCTCCAGTTTAGTAAATGTTTGGGTTTATTGCCAATTTTAGTGGATATATAAAAATTTTCAGAAGCATTGGTAATATACCTGTTTGCTTCTGATATATAGACTGGAGTGATGCTGGTAGTAAGAGAAAAGCCATCCAGGAACTTTTCCAGTACAACTCCAGTTATTTTCAGATAGTTCTGTTTGTGGCCTTGGAGGTCATATTAGACTTAGAAGCCCAAATATCTGACCTGGCAAACACAATCCTCTTCCTGGTCAGAGAACTGCCTCTCATCTTATTGATGAGGTCAGCTATTGCAATTTCCTTTATCTAGGAATGAAGTAAGGATGTTAACTAATGATTAATTTACTAGTCGAGTAGTTGATGGAATTTCCACCGACTACTTGACTAGTCGATAGGCACTTCTGCATTTCTCTTTTGAAATGTACAAAAGCCCCCATTGGAGCTCTTGTACATTTTCAAGGAGGAATGCGGAACTCCGCGTGCAGCCTGGGGCCACTGGGAAGTCCCGCTGACTCCGGGCTTCACACAGTGTGCCAGCTTTGAAATGTACAAGAGTCCCTAGCGGGGGCTCTTGCGCATTTCAAAATAGAAGTGCCCTCATGGAGCCTGGGAGTGCTGCCACTGTGAAGTACCCGCTTCTCCCCCTTGGCTGCCTCTATCTGATAGAGGCAGCAAAGCGGGGGGAGGGGGTCAGGGGGGAATCGACTAGTCCTTAACATCCTTAGAATGAAGCCCAATGCCCCAAGAAGTTCCATCTGGTTTAAAATGTGCTGGCTAGTCTGCTTTCTTACTCAGGTTAATAGGAAAGTATATCTCGATGTGTTAGATGTGATTTTTCTCACAGTAGTCCTCTTGAACACTTCAACATCCTTACACTTAAAAAAGAAAAGGGGGGGGGGAAAAGCCAAAGTTTGCTGGGCTAGAAAAGGATTTTAGTGGCATTTTTAGTGTGTATTTTCTTGTGAAAAGCTTGGAAATTGCTCAGAAACCATGGTGATGAATGACCTCATCAAAACCTAGATAGAAACAAGCAAATTTAGTAAACAAACTGATGTCAGATATTAACTTTAGTTCCTTTCCCTTTAATTTAACCAATAGGAATAGCTAAAAAATATAAACGTGACATTGCTTCTTCACGGAGCAAAACAGATGTCCAATGGTATTTTTATAACTTATACACACATTACATTAAAAGAACATTAGGTTGCAAAGTCCTCACAAGTTGGGAAGTGTCAGAATTAAGGTTGCTATAGCAACCTTAATTAGACCCCCCCCCTTTTGTATGTGCATTGCATTGGTTTTCAGTTACATGGCCACCTCAACCCGATTTGTTTAATATTTTTTTTGATTTTTTGGGAGGTTTCACTTTTTGCATCTCCCTAGGATTTTAAGTAACAAGCTGAAAAAACAAATTCCATCTTGTAAAATCATATTGACATCCATCCACATGCTTCAGCTGTGTTGGAACCTTCAGGGCCACTGCACAGGTCTCTGCCACTTAAGCTGATTGACTAGCTGATACCAGTAGTAGGTTGTTACCCTTTTTGTGGACTAGCACTTTGAAGCGGTTTGAGAAATTTTGATAGTGAGTTTGATAGATGTCTGCTGACAGCAGTAGAATGCTGACTTCGATTTCAGGCTCTAGGGTCCACTCACTTTTCTGCTTATTTCTGTGAAATCTGACCCTTTTTCTCCTGCCCTCTCTAGTCTTATCCTGAATCATTCCTGTCTTTGATTTCCCCGGCCCTGGCTCATTACCTTTTTTTTTTTTTTTTTTTTTTTTTTTTTGCACAGCCAATCTAGCCTTCCCACTTTGAGTACCAGTTTCCAGCCCTTGCCATACCCAGGCCTAGTCTCCATATTTAGCCATTCCTGTTTCCCTTGTCCAAGCCTGGATTTCTACTCCCAGTCTTTGTCCTCTGACTCTTCATCCAAACTCAGTCTCCCCCCAATCCAGTAAATACATAGAATACTATATATGATTGTGACATTAGTAGAATTTAGTATAATCTGCCCATTTTAGCATTCAGTTTTCATAGTCAGTTGATGATATTGTGAGGCATCCAGAAACTGCTGCTGACACCTTGAACAGACGACATCTTTCTACAAAGTAGAATTCAAACACAGGCATGTTAAGCTGGATTTAAATGTTCTCAGGAAATAGCAGCTTCTTAAAGAAGGAAACTTGAAAGAAGTTGAAGCTTAAAAAATGCTGCTGAGGAGTTTGGTTTTTTGGAAGAGGGAAATAGACTAGTAGTGAATAGAAGGTAAGCGAAGTGATCAGAGGTGCACAGTAAGCATATTTATTACTTCTAATTACTATTTTTATTAGTGGGTCTTATGTCCCTTGCAATTGCATTGTCAGCTGAATTTGGTCCAGCGCCTTCCGAAAGGGATTTTTTTTAAGTGTGATTTCCATAACTTATTTCTCACAGCTGGAGAAATCTGGGTACCTTTCTTAGGCTTCTTCTTTTGCAATTTAATTATTTTCTTTTGTCATTTAAAATAATAGGTGCAGTAAAATATCTGTTTCCCAGTGTTCCTCTGATCTGTGTACCGCTGTCATTTAATTTAATGTTTGAAAAGCAATTTGAATATGTAAAGAAGTCTATAGGAGTTACGTCTTCGTTCTTTATTGTGTTTAGTTGATCTAGCAGCTGTTTTTGTCTGGCTGTCCAATTTTCCTTTTTGTAGGTCTTACTACTTTTTTTGTAGTGGCTTACTTGTTGACCAACTAAATATGAAGTAGTTTATCTGCTGTGTAATTGTTCCAAACTACACTGTACTTTTGATATGCAGATTATTTATAGAGGAAGATGTCATATGAAACAATGTCTGGATTTTTAAATTGCTTGTGTGCACTATATTCTGTAACTTGTTCTGCAAAATTACCCTGTAATTAATAGTTTGTGTGTACATATATACTCTCACTCTCTCTCTCAACTAACGGTACGTCTACACTGCATGGCTATTTCAGAATAAGATATTCTGGAATAGAAACTCTGAAATGATTAACTTTGAAATAGAATGCCCACGCTCATTGGACACTGAATCACATTTAAGGTCACCCGGAAGCACTTCAGGCAGGGCATCAGGACAACAGTCATTTCCTGGAGCTGCTTTCTGAGGCTCAAGCTTAAAGGGACCCCCCTGTACGGTCGTGTCTGATTCCTTTCCTTTGCCTACCTCTGTGAGGGACAGCAGAGCCTTTTCGCTGCCCACTCAGGTTGCCCTTGCGGACACCATGGCACTCCCGCCATGGAGCCAAAACTGCTTCTAAGCAGTCAATGGCTCTTAGACCCCATGCTAGACCTCCTGCTGCAGTTTCTGCAGGCTGCCCTCATGGCCCTGCAGGAACAGGACCCCCAGCTCATTGCAGGGCACCTCCTCTCTTCTCTCCACGTGCTGCTCATGCAGTATGACTCCTCCCACCCTCCCCTGCACACGGTGCACTGCCGCCTCTGGCAACTAGACACCAGTTCCAGCTGGTGGAATGGGATCATCATGGAGCAGTGGGATGACCAGCAGTGGCTCCAGAATTTCTCCGTGTGGAAGGACACCTTCCTGGAGCTGTGCGAGTGGCTCATCCCTGCCCTCAGACGACGGGATACTCACATGGGACCTGCCATCCCCCTCCAGAAGTGGGTTGCCATCACTGTCCAGAAGCTTGCCATGCTGGAGAGCTACTACTCCGTCAGGAACCAGTTCGGCGTGGGGAGATGGACCATTGGGGCTGTGGTCATGCAGGTATGGCACACTTATGCTATTGTCCTGGGGGGGGCGGTGAACTGCTGGAATGATGTTTCTTGGGGAAGGGTGGAGGTTCCCTCCCTTGAAGGATTTTTAGTTCTGCCTTCACAAAGCCCTGCTGGGGGTTGGTCCTGGTGTTTCCAGGGAAGGGGTGGCCTCGGAGACCTCGTGAGGGCCCTGGCAACCCTGTGATTCTCTGTTTGTCTCCTTCTGCAGGTAGTGAGGGCCATCAACACCATCCTGCAGTGCTGGATTGTCTTCCTGGGTGACATGGACCCCATCATCACCGGCTTTGCTGCCATGGGCATCCTCAGCTGTGGGAAGGCCATTGATGGCACCTATATCCCCATCCGGGCTCCCAACCACCGGGCATCCGAATACATCAATCAGAAGGGGTACTTGTCAATCGTGTTGCAGGCCCTCGTGGACCATCGAGGCCAGTTCATGGGCATCAACGTCAGGTGGTCAGAGAAGGCGCACACTGCCACGTGTTCAGCAACTTCAGCCTACGAGAAGATGCACATTGGCACTCTTTTTCCTGACCGCACCGTGAGGGTCGGGGACATGGACATGCCGATCTGTATCAGGGGGGATGCAGCCTACTCTCTGCTCCGCTGGCTTATGAAGCCCGACACGGGTCACCTTGACCAAAGCAAGGAAAGTTTTAATGTGAGGCTCATCACGGCCCGCATGGTTGTGAAGGGCACCTTTGGCCATCTGAAAGGGAGGTTCCACTGCTTTCTCACCCGCCTGGACCTCAGCTAGCAGAACGTCCCCCAAGTGATAGTGGCCTGTTGCGTCCTGCACAATGTGTGTCAGCCGGTGGTCAGGGCAGTGAGTGGTGGGTGGGGGTGTGTGTGTGTGTGTGTGTGTGTGTGTGTGTATTATACACCCGAGTCTTCAACTGCTAGGACTGGGGTCCCTTAGCGGGCAACCTGGAGGAGGTTGACGGGCGCCCCAAGAAGTTTACAGGGAGAGCTTATTACACCTCAGATTTTGACTGCTAGGATACACGATCCCTTCGCAGCGGGCACCCTGGGGAGGCTGAGAGATGCCCCAGCGGATCTGTCCCCTGGAAGCGACACGATCCAATGCTCAAGCTCTCCCTATATCTGTCCCTTCTGACCGGCTGGAGTTCTTTTTAAAATTGTGCTTGGTTCTGTTACAGCAACTGAAGGAGTCAGGTCACAGCTTAAACAGTTACTATTTTATTGTTACAGGGTAAACTTAGCTGTTAAATGCTACTATTGTGTTACAGATAACACAGCCACTACAAAGGACAGGACAGAAATTACGCTAATAAGTCACTTAGGGGTACCATGAAACCCTTTTGGTTCTCTGAGCTCTTATTAAATGCATGCAAAATAGACACCTAGCAGGTATATATTCTCACCCCTGCGTTCCAGACTTGGCGTGGCCAGCGTCTTTCTCTCCATCCCTCGGGAAGAAGTAGGGCGAGGTTGGGCGTCCCACAGACCTCGGGAGACAACCAATACCTGCTGGCAGGTGTAGATGATTGGAGCTCAAATGGGGTGGGCTACTAAATCCCTCTTTATACCCCTTGGGTCACGTAGGCTTCTTCCTGGTCTCAAGTGGCCAATTAGGAAAAATGGCTTTGAACACCAAGTTTCCCAGGAAGGGTGCAAAGCATAATTCACACCTGGGAAAATGCAGACAATGGGCACCTCTGGTATGTGATGGGCGAAGATTCCTCTCCTGGGACAGTGCAGGCGTGTCAATTACTGGTACTAGCCATCAGGGCAGCGGGAGGCCCCGGATCGTCAGCTAGCCCATTTACTGTCTGGTTTCTGTTTATGGTAGAGTCAGGGACAGGCAGCACCCCTGCGTTCCCAGGGCATCAAAGGCTGACTGCCTTTCTCTTGCTCTCTGCGGGGGGGTGGGGGGGAACAAGATGGGGTTCATGTCTGGCTACAATATGCAAGAACAAGGATGAGACATTCTTGCCAGGGTGTGGGGCAGAGACCGACCAGTTGGCCAGGGCCTTGGAACAGCTGCACAGAGTTGCCATCTGGCAGGCACATCAGGGGGCTGTGCGCATCCAGGAGGCTGAGAGAGTTTCACGTAAGGACCCCAGTGACACACTCCCCTGGGCCGCCTCATAAGGAGCCTCTGCGTTGCCCCTCTGTGCGTTTCTTCCCACACCCCTCTCTTCCCTCATCCCTATCCCTTCCCCTGTTGATACAATAAAGTAGACCTTTTGTTTTTGAAACAAGAAACTCTATTTTTGGTTTAATTGGGGTAAATGTAACTGGGGAAAGAACTGGGGAGGAGAGGGAGGGGAGGAGGAGGAGAGGCTCAGGGATCAGTCTGGCACCTGCCTCAGGTGGTCCCACTGCCTCATGTGTGGGGCCTTTGGCACAGGTGGGGCTGGGGAGAATCTGGAGGCACAGGAGCTGGGGCAAGAGCTGCCAGCAGGTGGTCGATGGCAGCAGTGTAAGCCGCACACATGGTCTGGGCTTGCTGCAAGAGCTCCTTGCAGGTGGTGCGGCGCAGCTCCATGTCCGCCTCCAGAGAGACCACTGCAGGGTGGCAGTGTGTTCCCGCTCCAGGTCTTCACATGCTCGTCTGTGGCAGCAGCTCCCACAGGGTTGCAAGGCTGGAATGGGAGGTGTTGCAGGCACCTCACTCACAGCTGGTGCAGCTGTGAAGAACAAAGAGAAGGGCAGTCACTCCAGGAGACAGGTTGCATGAAGCCTAGTCCTCATTTCTGAGGCGACATCGGAAGGTCTTGGGTCAGACGCAGGCAATGTGCTTGGAACAAGGCCCCTTCCTGCAAGGGCACAGATGTCCCTGGGGGGACAAAGGACAAGCAGTCATGGGAAGGTGCCGGCCAGGCCATGAGCCTGCAGGTGGGAGGGAGACGACAGGGTGGCTTGGCTTCCCTCTGTGCTACGCACACACCAGGACTGGCAGTGGTGGCATCCTGCAGGAAGAGGACGTCTATCCTTGCCCGCTGGAGGAGAGTGGGGGGAAGGTGTTGGGGGGAGGTGTGTGTGTGGCAGATGCCGCTTGCCAGGGAGGGTGCTACTGGCATCCCCTCCACTTCCTTCCCCTCCCAGCAGGCTCCCCTAGCAGGGGAGTGGTGTTCTCCGCCTCACTGCATTTCCCAAGAATGCAGGCCAGACCATGTGCTGTGTGCGGCACAGCGCTGTCTCTGTCTGTCTGTCTCTCTCTCTCTCTCTCTCCAGGACCCCAGCCTTCTTAGGGGTGGCTTGTGGTGAGAGGGTGTCCCACCACAGGGTCAGGACTAAGGCAGGCCTGTGCAGGAACCCTGTGAGCAGGAGCACAAGGGTCCCCTATAGCAGCGTCCTGGGGCTGAGTCCTCTGGACGGGTGCTCTACATGCACCCACGTGCACAGGATGCTGCGCAATATCCAGGCTGAGAGGACCTAGCAAGGAGCCTGAGCTCTTTCACCTTCATCTGCATCTATTCCTGGGTGCGGATGTGTCCCCTTTGCCCCAGGCTGTCAGCCATCTGGCAGTTGATATCAACATTCTTGCATCTGGTGCAGAGATCCTGGAGGTTCGCCTCCTCTCCCCAAATCTTAGTGAGAGCCAGGATCTCCACACCTGTCTAGGATGGGGTCTGCCTCCTCTGCCCCCGGGTAGGGGCTTCAGAGCTGCCTGTAGCTGTGTGTGGCTCATGTGCAGTTCTGTGATGTGCCATGGCAGCAGGGTAGGCAAGTCTGTGTGCTGCTGTGTGGCATAGTGTGAGCTGGGCCTGCTGTGTGCCACACAGGGTTTCCCCTGAGGCTTCCCCTTTAAAGCCTGCAGGGGAAAGGGAACGATAGAATCTTGATGAGAGTGGCCAGCAGGACACCTGTGGGAAGCCCTGGAGGCCACTTACTTTGAAATAATCACAACTGCACTGTCTACACATGCCCTATTTCGAAATAGCTATTTTATGATGTTCCTCATAAAATGAGGGTTACAGATTTTGTAATAAGAAGCTGCCTATTTTGAAATTATTTCAAAATAATGGGCTTGCTGTGTAGATACTCACTTTGTTATTTTGAAATAAAGCTGCTGTGTAGATGTGCCCCAAGTGACTGGAGTTCTCCCCAGCACTGAAGAGTAAGGTTAAAAACCTCCCCCTGTTTTAACATCTAATGAAAGGAACATGATTGAGTTAAAAGATGAAAATGTTATAAATACTTGGGTCTTTCCTCTAGAGAAGGGCAAGTTTTCAGCAAATGTTATTTATTGCTGGTACCTTCCCATTCATAGAATTTCTCTCCCCCATTTGGTTATATTGCTGTCTTGGGGCAGAGGAACTTAACTTGCGGTGTTTTATGCCCAGAATGGTGACATTTTCAGCTCTCAGTAGACTGTCATTTAGCATGATGCTTGGCACATTGGTAAAAAGATGAAAACAACAGACTGGCATAATTTTTGCCAGCATAACTGCTTGCAGGCACAGTGCTATGCTGTAGGGAGATGCCTCACTAACATAACTACTGCTGCTTGTTGAACTGGTTTTATTATGTTGACGGGAAAGCTCTCTGCTGTTGGCATAATGTGGAAACCCAGACTGTTTTACAGTGACACGGCTGTAAGTGCAAACATGGCTTTACGCTATCAGTGGGATATTTTTTTCTCCAGTAGCGACCAACACTTGAGGATTCATAGTAAAGTGGAAAAGTCTTTTGTAATCTAGTTGTGCCATGCTGTACATGGTAAGTCAAGGGAACACCTCCTGGATTTATTTTATAACCTGAAATAAGAGACTTTTATTTACTTTTTTCATAGCTTGAATAACAAACAACTCAAAAGAAACCAGAGTATACACTGAAAATTATCCCACCTGATTGCAGATGCATCACATTTATCCAGTGCAAATAGAAAATATGCACATCATTGTAACTGGATTCAGTGGTCCTATCAGGTGTTAGACTGCACATTGTTTCTGAGGTTAGTTAGGCCTTAGCCTTAAAGATGGTTTTTTAATAACCCTTGTTGGCCTTATAAAATGATTGCCAACACTTTTTCCAAATGCTTCTGAAAATGGCTAGCATTACTATAGCATTTATAATATACATACCCACCAGAGGTATTGTACGAGATATAGGAAATATCACAAGGACCTATTTGCAAAGGCAAAATTTTCAAGTCTGCCATGTAATAGTTCCCTTTTTGTTGATTTTTTTTTTCTGTTTAAGTTGCGTCCCCTTCCCAGTTCCAGTTTGTGTATTTTTTTTATTCTCTTTTGCAGAACCTATATGTTTTGGCTATATCAGAGATACTCTATAAATACATTTATTTATTTTAATTTATTTTTATTCATTTGTTCATTTAATAGGGATTATACATTTGGAAAAAAGTACATGAAGCAAAGTGTCTTCAAATAAAAAGAGTTTTCTAACAAATTTCATAGCACTTTAGAAAGACTTGTTAATAAAGATCTAAGTAACATTATTTGCTAAGGTGTTTTTTTATTTTATTTTTTTCAAGTCACGCTGTTAAACTTTGCTTCTATATGTTTAATTGTGTGTTTTGGTTTTTTCCCTCTCTTCTCCCCCCCCCCCCCCCCCCCCCCCCCCGATACAATGTTTGGAGTATTATTCCACATGATACATCAAAATATTTATGTAAGCCATGCCATTATGTGTACAAAGTACAGTTGTGTCAAATTAACCTAAAGATCTCAGAGGATTTCAGTCTTAGGTCCGGTCTACACTTAAAACTTAGGTTGAAGTGGCTGTGTTGCTTAAGGGTATGGATTTTTTTACATGCCTGAGAGAGGAAGTTAAGTGCAACTAAGTCCTGATATAAACATAAATAGGTTGACAAAAGAATTTTTTCTCTTAAAGACCTTGGTTAACTACAGTGATGGGAAAAACCCCTTCCATTGCTGTAACAAGTGTCTACATGAGGGGTTGGCAAGAAGTGGCATGCCAAGATTTATCCCTCCTGCCCTGGGCCACGCTGCTGTCCCAGAAGTGGGGGAAGGGGCTCTCTCCACCGAACATCCCACTTGGTTTCCTGCCCTGGGCTCTGCTCCAGCTTTTCCTGTGGAGAGGGGAGGAGAGTGCCTGCTTCGCCGCATGCCCACACTGCTTCCTGCTCCGCCGGCTGCCATTGGCTCCTGTCCCAGAGGCTGTGATGGAGCCAGGAATGTGCTGTGAAGCCACTGCCCTGGTGGAGAAAGGGATGGGGCCAAACAGCTGCAAGGGGCGGCACAGCTGATATACGTCATTTCCGCTTCTGCATGCGGAGACAATGCACATGTAATGCCGTGTTACGCACCCTGTGGCGGTCCACGAACATGCCTAGACACCCCCCCCCCCCCTCCAGCTCAGTCTCACCTCTGCAGGACATGCACAATGAATGGGCTCCCCTTTGGGTCCCTCCCCACTCTCGGCAGAAAGTCGGCGCTGGCTTCAGTCTTGCGGCGGGTGCAATGCAGGCTGAGGGAAAGCAAGGGGGAACCTGTTCGTTGCGCGTGCCACTGAAAATCATCCTGTGTGCCACTTAAGGCACGCGTGCCGGACATTGCTGACCCCTGGTCTATACTGCGTTGTCACAGCACTGTAGCTGTAGAATGTAACTATGCAGCAGTAGTATCTGTAGAACAGACAAGCCTATGTCTTCTCTTTCTGGTGGCTTGCTTTCTTTGGATGTACTCCTCTGATCTATAAGCTGCAAGCTCGGATAGATGGTTTGGATGAATTCCAACGTTTTCACTGTCAAAGGCATAGCTTGAAAACACATTAAGTTAATGCCGTTTTGGGCTGAAAGCCCATAAACCCTATATGGCTGTAGAGTTATCGTGGGAAACCAATAATCTTAAGTATGATATAGGATAAGGGAGAAGAATACAGCATCTTCAGGACCTGACCAGTACCTGGTGAGGGATTTTGCCAGACCAGGGGAGGTCATTTTTGGTGTCCCCCCCCCCCCCCCCCCCAAGCCTCCAGCCCAGCTCCCCACCTCTTGCTGGCCCTGCTGCCCTGCCCACCCCACTGAGTAGTCACCACTGCTGCAGCTCCGAGACCCAGCAGGCAGCTGTGTGCAATGGCTCCAGACCCCTGCCAGGCTGCCATACGTTGTGTGGCCCCACCGTCAGTTTGCTTGTGGGTAGCCCGCTGCCCTGTCGTACCCGCAGGTATCCCTGCTTCTGGCCCTTCACCCGGACTCTGTGGTTCTCCGACGTAACATGCTGAACCATGGATGTTGCTGGATCAGAGAGTTCCGGTTTAGAGGCTTTCAACCCGTATTAGTGTGGTGATGGCAGGTAAAGGCAGCTTTTCCCCTCTGAGACTCCAGGGGTCTGTACTCTGGCTCTTGAGTACCTTCTTTCTTGGCTGTGCACGTTAACGCAGTGTGTTGATCTCTTTAGCATTCATTAATTTTCCACATTGTGGCATTTTATGAAAACCGTCTTAAGCCTTGGTCTCTTGTCTCCTGTTCAAGAATTTGTGCCCCTTGGTGTCTGATTTCTGAAGAAAGCTTTATGGGTATCAGGTCTTGTAGTGACTAAGCTTGAAGGGCTTTTGATGTGTTATGGTTTGATATTGTAGGATTTGCCCAGAATATTCCCCTCTCCCTTCCCCCTCCCTCTTGCTCCTACCACTGACAGTTTCTTAGCTGCTTGCCCTCTAGTCTAAAGGTGAAGATAATCAAACCTTACATTCTCTTGGTTTTGGAAATCAAGAAAATAATGTAGCTATTTGCTTATTGCTAGATCTGGACTTGAAGCAAAGCAACCAAATGAACTGTGCAATTACAAAGCACCCAAACATAAGGTTTTTTTTTTTCCTGTGCTTTGTTAGGTTTTCTGATGATGTATTCAAAATTCCTAACCTTCTGTTAAAGCTTGCTCAAATTGTTCATGAAAAAATAACGTGGAGCCCTTCGATATCCAGAGTAACAAGCATGTTCATTATTGTGGCTATTTAAAATCCTTTACACTCTTAAAAAAATGATTGTGCTAAATAAGATCTTAGAATTCTATGAGAACTTGTGAACTTGTTAATTATTTAATTCTTCAAAATTAGTATTGCTACACCTGTGTGACTCTGGAGTCACTACACTGAAGTTGTAGTGTAGAGTAGAATTTGGCCCAAAGACCAAAGCTTTTTCATATGATCTGAGCTGTAATGGGGAAATGTCTGTATGATATTACATTTTTTGCATTATTTCATGATGCCTTTCATTATGAACCAAAATTAACAACTTTTTCAGGGGGCCTGTGTATTTTGCAGCCACTTGTTGCCCTATTTCTTGTTGAAGTATGAGTTTGTGAACATGAGAATCCATTTTGGCAGCAGGACTGTAATCAGAACTTATTGGCTTTGGACAGCCTAAAGATGTGATAGTTTGTCTTTTTTGAGTTAGCTGTGGGGGGAAGGGCTCTTTTTTTACTCCTTCATTTTCTTCTCATCCTGTTTTTTTTTAATCAGCTTGTTTAACTGTAGGTTTTAATGTTTTTTAAAAATATATTCAATCTGAAGCCAAGATAGTTTGTTGCTTTTTGTATGTTATCTTACCAGATCTTCAGGAGGAGTAATGGGAGAGCGGGGAGAGGGTAGACTCAGCATTACTGGTAAGGGAATGAATGAACAAGCAGGACACAAAGGCTGATGAGATCCAAGCTAAGGTGGTATTGTCTGTGAGTGGTGTGTAAGTTGTCTTCTCTCCCCAGTCCAGCCTCCATAATCATTAGTTTGGAAAATAACAATGCAAAAATGTTGGTTTGTGTTTGCTCTCTATTTGAGTGTATAGGATTCATATTTTCAGGCTTTTCTCTACAGGTATGCCAGTTAGAATTGTGTTTTTGATGAAAGTTGACACAGTCACTTGACACCAGGAGATGGGACTTAGACAATCCCCACACATTGTGAAACTTGCAATTAAAATTCTAGCAGTTGTTAAGACTGGAGGTGGGGGGCGGGGGGGGGGGGGAGCCAGGAGCATCACGATCTTCTCCCCCTTAGGATAAACAAGGCCAGTGTGTGGGCAACCCATTTGTTACAGTTCTAAATTGTTCTAGGAGATGGACAAAGCTTTTTCACTCATTCTTTCTATCACTGCAGCTTATTTCCAGATATAATCTCTGCACTGTGAATCAGCATCCAGCACATATTCTTTGCAGTCACTTTCTGCTTCCTCCTACTTATCATGCTTCTCTGTACACTTGTGCACAGCATATCAGAACTGAGCGCTGCACTTGATTTCTTCCTGAATGTCCCTCACAAACTTAATGCAAAAGAAATCCCTTCCAAATTCCCTTTTCCAAACGCCTTAAAGTCAGTGGGATCTGTTGTACTATAGAGTTGAACTACAACAAAAATGGGAAAGATACTGGTATCAACAGGCCACACGCATTTTTTGACCAAAAATCTTCTTGAACTAACTCAGGCCCTAAATAAATAGCTTGGTAACAGCAAACATATATGAGAGATCCTCATCAGACATCTGAACATATCAAGCTTCGCTTTTTCACAAAAGATCCAAATGGAAGCATCACAAACAGGGAAAATATCCAGATACTTTGTTTTGAATTGTGTTTGTAGTTACAATTGAAAAAGATTTCTATTTTAAAAAACCATTAAGTGTCTCTCTGTATTCACAATAATTGTATCCAAGTTAATTTTAATAGGACATTAGCATCTAATTAAGGAAAAACTTTAAAATTGTAATAGTTTTCCAAGGGTGTAGGATTCCAAAGAGAGAACTCTGCTTCATATTTTCAAGAAAAGCGCAAAGCATGTACAAAATGCTTAGATGCTGTAAATTTCCTTCCTCCAATTGAACTGTGTAAAGTAAGCCAGAGGTTTTTGGACTGAGCTTACACTACTTATCTGTTTTTTGTTTCCAAAGGAGTTGCTTCCGTTATACTAAGAGCTAACCGTAACCTATTATGTTAATGGTGCCACAAGACATTTTTTCCACAACTGTACTAGCTGTCTCATTGGCAGGCAGAATGATTTGTTTCTGAGAATTGAGGAAGTGCTGAAGTGGAAGCCCCGAATCATTTTTCAGGGGGAGAAAAGAAAGAAATGACTCAGAACTTATATGCATAGCGAGTATGGGAAGAATGTGGCACAAGAATGTTTACTGACAAAGTAATACTGTTATTTGAACAGTTTTGTATTCAGATGGCAGCATTCCAGTTGCACATGAAGACATTGCTCTCGTAAACATTTGCATGCTTCTTTCCCTTTGTTTCTGTGGTTTTTTTACTGTAATCATCACTGGAGGATTCAGGTGTGACAATATAAAGTTGCAAGCTATTTGGATACTTGCTCTGAACATTGACTGTGGAAGGTCACTGTTGTTGGTTTTTATGGTATGCCCCTCAGTCAGTCCAGAAAGGATACACTGGGTAATTCTGTTCACAGTCTTCTAGGAGTAGGAATAGGCTGTGTAATCTCGCTAAGCACCAGCCCTGGCCCTCAGGAGCCGGTTTCACATGCAGTCTGCCAGACTTCTTCCCTCCAACAGATGGTTTGTGCACTGTTTTTTGCTTTCATGGGAAATTCTCTATCTGTCCTTGTTCTGCTTCCCTTTCTCCTTCCTCCCCCCCCCCCTTCGGTTTGTGAAATGATGCTTCTCTGGACTCCACGTCAATCCATTGCGCAGGGGCAAGGCCATCACTGGTGACTTGTTCCAGAGCTAGGGTTTCCAGGTGTCCGGTTTTCTACTCGACAGTCCGGTATTTGCACCGTCTGTCTGGTAGAAAAATTCAGAAAATACCGGCCATGTGCAATGTCCGGTATTTCTGAATTCCCGGCTGGGCGCCGGACGGAAGCCTGGCGGGGGCGGGGGAGCGACTGGGAGGCGGGGCCGCGATTGGCGCTGGGAGCCCTCTGGTCACGTGCAAAAGGCGGCGGAGGGGCGGGGACTGGGACTCCCCCTGCCCGGCTTTTGCACACAACCAGAGGCTCCTAGCGCCAGTCGCAGCCCCGCCTCCCAGCCGGGAGCCTCTGGTTGCGTGAAGAAGCTGGGCAGGGGGAGTGACTCCCAGCCCCGCCCCCGCCCCTGCCCGGCTTCTGCTCGCAACTAAAGGGCATGCCGGCCGGGGGCGCTGCCCGAAGGACTCCGGCTGTGGCCAGTGACTGCACAGCCCCCCCCTCCCCCCCGGCTAGGTCTGCTTCCTGTCCCCTGTCCAGCCTCCCCGGGTCCCTGATCTCTTCCCCCCCCCCCCCCCCAGCTCTGCTTCCCGGCCCCCCTCCTTCCTCCCGTCTAGCCCCCCTGCTAGGTCTGCTTCCTGCCCCCCTTCCTCCGGATCCTCTCTCCTCCCGGCCAGCCCCACGGCCCCGGGACCCCCCCCCCCCCGCTAGCTTTGCTTCCTGCCCCCCCCCAGCCGTTTTCTCTCTCCCTCCCCCCCCCCCCCCCCCATGATCAAGTGTGTCTGGTTTTTTGGTGGGGTCTATCTGGCAACTCTATCCAGAGCCACCTGCCTTCAAGTTGTCAGCAGCAGTTTGATGAGGTTTGAAGACCAGCAGCAGGAGCTGAGCACTTGAAGTGCCAATTCACAGAAGAAGCTTGTGGTGAATTGCCTGCAGCTGAGTCTTTACACATTATCTTTCCTCAAAATGACCTGTCTGGTGCCACCACCTATCCCATCTAGACCTGGGCTGCTAATGGCTCTCCAACAGGATCCTTCCGCGATCTCTCTGAGGGATAATAGGCCTTGAACCTGGGCCCAGAGGTCCTCAGTGTTCATGCCATGAGGGCCACATGAGCAGCTCACCTGAGAAACCATGGAAGGGTCCAGTGAAAGGAAAGCTCTTCTGGCCCCCCCTCCCCCCCCCCCCCAAAGGAGCTCCATATAAACCAAGAAGTAACACCAGAAAGGTGTCAGAAGAATTAGAATCTCTGGCTAGCTGCTACCATGGACTTTTCCTGATGACCTCACTCCTGTGCTCTGTATTTGTGTTTGCTCCTGGCTTTTCTTTCCCCATTTGCTGTTGGTTCCTATCGCAGACTCCTGTCCATTTCCAGTTGCTGCTTTCTGGCCCTATTCCAGGTTTCTACTCCTTCACCTTACCCCTGATGCTGTCTGGCTCTGATCCCTGGCCTGGAACCTTTCTCTGTCTCAACCTCTGACTTGCATCTTGGTACCTGAAATTGCCTCTGGCTCAGAGTTTTGGCTTGGTAGCTGCCTCTGCCTTCAGTTTTGACCCTTGGCTCCGATTACTAGGCCAGACTGATGCTCAGATCAGTAGGCCTGACTGCCCGCACCCTGGTCATTGCACTCAAATTCTGGTTAGGGCAGTAGGACTGAAATCAGGGTATAATTACTCTTGGGGAGGTCTGCCCCCCAAAATTAAAAATTCTGTGCACAATACTTTAAAATTCTGCAAAATTCTGCATATTGTATTTGTCAGAATTACACAATATAATCACTCCAGTATCAGGTTTTTTTTTTTAATTTATTGCAAAATGTATACCTGTAACAATAGAGCAAAAAAAACAGATTGAGGAAATGTTTTTGATTGATAGATTCTTTACTAGGCATATTAATATAGAACATTGAGTAATAATTCATTTAAACTATAATACAAAACTGTATTTCTCACATCCTTCAGAAGCAGTGCAAAGGCTCAGCGAATTCAAAGGTAACAGAGGAGCTGAGGAAGAGGGAAATAATTGCTGAGAAGAAGGTTGGGGAGTGAACTTGCAATGGTTAAAATGGATACTGGTAATGCTATTTGGCAGATGAATTTCAGTATAAAACTAATTTAAAGGAGTGTTGTTAAGCAGTCACCATTAGGAATCTAACAAGAGCAGTCATTCTTGGCAGTTCAAGGAAAGAGAAATGGAAAGATTTATAGTGATATATTAAACAATTTTTTTTTTTGAATTTTTACGAATTTCCATAATGAATCTGCTTGCTCTCTCTAACTGGATGGCAGTGGTTTTCCACTCTTATTTGACAATGTGTATTTCTGACTCTTCACATAGTCCATCAGTTTGATGATGTTTTCATGCTATTTCAAATTGTGCATTCTAGAGTGACACTGAAGTCTAAAGTGTGTTGTGAATGCTCATGAGCAGATCAGGCAAAGTCATTGGTGAACATCTTGGTAGCTATAGCTCTGGTATTGAGATTTCCCCTTGCAGCTAACAGTTGATTATTTCTGTCGTCTTCAAAGGCTTGGAAATCTTTTGAGTATTGTGTCTTGCCATGCTGATCTGTTTGATGCAGGCTTCTCAAGATCATCTCATTTTATCACACCAAAATGTGTGGTGGTGTTGATGTTGTTCTTGTACTGCTTTATAGAGTGGCCTTAATTCTGATGTGCTTGTGTCAATTCTCCATGGAAAATTTTTCTGGGGAGTCAGTGCTCAGGCACCCTAATAATGCATTAAACCCAGCATAGTTGGGCTTCTATCCACAGAGCCTTAATGCTTGGGGTATTGGTCTTTTGGAGAACCTCCAAGTGGGTAATTTTGTCTTGCCAGTGAATCCCCATAATAGCATGCAGAGATCACATGTGGAAGGCCTCTACCTCTTTGATATGGAATTTGTATGGTGTCTCAGCTGTAGAGGAGAGATGTGAACACAAAAGCATTGTTAAGTTAATTTGTGTTGACAGGGTTATGTTGTGGGAGTTCAGGACTTTGTTACGTAGGTTCCTTAGCTTAAAATGTTATTGTGCAAGGCCATATGGTAGCCAAAAGCTTGTTGCTGTCGGCTTTGGATGTGGCACATACTTTGGCCATAGTTGTCATAAGAACATAAAAATGGCCATGCTGGGTCAGACCAAAGGTCTGTGTAGCCCAGCATCCTGTCTGCCAACAGTGGCCAATACCAGATGCCCCAGAGGGAGGGAACACAACAGGTAATCCTCATGTGATCCTTCCCCTTTTTGCCCATTTCCAGACAAACAGAGGCTAGGCACACCATTCCTACCCATCATGGCTAATAGATTCATTGAGGTTAGGTCCATCAATGGCTATCTAGCTCTTTTTTGAAACCTGTTAAAGTCCTAGTCTTCACCACATCCTCTGGCAAGGAGTTCCCCAGGTTGACTGTGCACTGAGTGAAGAAAAACTTCCTTTTGTTTGTTTTAAACCTGCTGCTTGTTAATTTCATTTGGTGGCCCCTAGTTCTTATATTGTGAGAATAGTAAATAACTTTTCTTTATTCACTTTTTCTACACCAGTCATGATTTTATAGACCTCTATCATATCCCCCCTTAGCCTCTTCTTTTCTAAGCTGAAAAGTCCAAGTCTTTTTAATCTCTCTTCACATGGGACCCGTTCCAATCCCCTAATCATTTTTTTTTTGCCCTTTTCTGAATCTTTTCCAATGCCAAGATATCTTTTTTTGAGATGGTGACCGTATCTGTACGTAGTATTCAAGATGTGGGTGTACCATGGTTTTATATAGAGGCATTAAGATATTCTCTACCTTATTTGCTATCCCTTTTTTAATGATTCCTACTATTCTATTTGCTTTTTTGACTGCTGCTGCACACTGAGTGGCTGTTTTCAGAGAACTATCCATAATCACTCCAAGATCTCTCTCTTGAGTAGTTGTAGCTAAATTCGTCCCCATCCTATTGTGTATATATAGTTGGGATTATTTTTTCCAATGTGCATTACTTTACATCCTGTCAACATTAAATTTCATTTGCCATTTTGTTGCCCAATCGCTTAGTTTGGTGAGATCTTTTTGAAGCTTTTCATAGTCTGCTTTAGACTTATCGATCTTGAGCAATTTAGTATCATCTGCAATTTTTACCACCTCACTGTTTACCCCTTTCTCCAGATAATTTATAAATAAGTTGAATAGGATGGGTCCCAGGACAGGCCCTTGGGGGACCCCCCTAGTTACTTCTCTCCACTCTGAAAACTTACCATTTTTTCCTACCCTTTGTTCCTTGTTATTTAATCAGTTATCATTCCATGAAAGAACTTTCCCTCTTATCACATGATAACTTACTTTACTTAAGAGCTTTTGGTGAGGGACCTTATGTGACATAGTGGGGGTATTGTCCACTTTTGTAGTCCTGCGTTCACTCGGTTGTTACATTCACTCTTTGCTGTATTGTGCTGTGTGTGGTCCCTACTGTTCTGGGAACTGCAACACTGTCTGGAGGAGGCGAATGACTCACTGCAGAAGTGTGTTCGGCCCTAACACCTGATGGCCAGGCTTAGGAGATAAGGCTGGGGAGTAGGGCCTGGGGATGTGTCAGTCTTGGCTGTGTTAGCATGAGAGAAGGGGCTTAGGGCAGGAGAGGGGGGGAGAAGGGCCCGGGACCCCTTCTCCCTGAGAGGAATAATGCTGCCTGCTCTTGTTCCCTGTGTTAACATTGATCCTGGGCTATGCTGTGTCCCTGTGAAGTAATAAATCTTCTGTTCTACTTACTGGCTGAGAGTCACATCTGGCTGCAGATGGGGGTTCAGGGCTCAGAGAATCCCCGACACGCAGTGACACTTTGTCAAAAGCATTCTGGAAATCTAAGTATACTGTATCCACTGGATCCCCCTTGTCCACATGTTCGTTGACCCCCTCCCCCAAGAACTCTAGTAGATTAGTAAGGCGTGATTTCCCATTACAGAAACCATGTTGACTTTCCTCCCAACAAATTATGTTCATCCATGTGTCTGACAATTTTATTCTTTACTATAGTTTCAACTGATTTGCCTAGTACTGATGTTAGACTTACCGGTCTGTAATTGCCAGGATCACCTTTAGAGCCCTTTTTAAATATTGGCGTCACGTTCGTTATCTTCCAGTTATTAAGTACGGAAGCTAATTTAAAGGATAGATTCCAAACCACAGTTATGGTTTGCAATTTCCCATTTGAGTTCTTTTAGAACTCTTGGGTGAATGCCATCTGATCCCGGTGACTTGTTACTGTTAAGTTTATCAGTTTGTTCCAAAACCTCCTCTCATGACACCTCAATCTGGGACAGTTCCTCAAATTTGTTACCTAAAAAGAATGGTTCAGGTTTGGGAATCTCCCCAGCACCCTTAGCTGTGAAGACTGAAGCAAAGAATTCAGTTAGCTTCTCTACATTGACTTTATCATCTGAATGCTCCTTTAGCATCTCAATCGTCCAAGGGCCCCACTGGTTGTTTAGCAGGCTTCCTGCTTCTGATGTATTAAAAAAACATTTTGCTATTCCTTTTTGAGTTTTTGGCTAGCTGTTTTTCAAACTCCTTTTTGCCTTTTCTTATATTTTTACACTTAATTTCACAAAGTTTATGCTCCTTTCTATTTTCCTCACTAGGATTTCACTTCCATTTTTTAAAAGATGTCTTTTTCTCTCTCACTGCTTCTTTTACTTGGTTGTTAAGCTGCAGAGACACTTGTTTGGTTCTCTTTCTGTGTTTTTTAATTTGGGGTATGCATCCAAGTTGGGCCTCTATTATGGTGTCTTTGGAAAGTTTACATGCAGCTTGCAGGGATTTTACTTTTGTCATTATAACTTTTAATTTCTGTTTGACTAACCTTCTCATTTTTGTGTAGTTCCCCTTTCTGAAATTAAATTCCATGGTGATGGTCTGCTGAGGTGCTTGTCCCACCACAGGGATGCCAAATTTTATTACATTACGGTCATCGTTTCCAAGTGGTCCAGTTATATTTACCTCTTGGACCAGATTCAGTGCTCTACGTAGGACTAAATCAAGAATTGCCTCTCTCCTTGTGATCATGAGGATGATCTTGTGGTTACAGAATATTGGTATAGCTCTGCATAGTCATTAAAGAGTAGAGGACTGACCTGTTGATGGATGGTTTTTGTTCTTGGACAAAACTGGTAAGACCCTGCATTTGTTTGACTCCTAGGCCAGTGTTTGTTGGGAGTTATTTACTGGCCGCAAAGCAGCACCAGGACAACAGTCAGCAGCAATGTTGTTCATAGCATTTCTTCTGATAGTCCTCCTTGCCTGTGAGGCAGCAGGACTTCCTGGGGAAGGGTCATAGATCCCAGAGAAAATGGTCCTCTGGCTCCACTTTTAGCCAGTGAGCTACTCCTCCACCTGCATCAAATGAGCAGACAGACCCATGACACCACTGCAGTTGCAACCACCCTGCCCTCATTCTATTTGTTGGTTTCAGGACAGGCTGTCTCACTCTTATGATACCTGAGATTTAGTAACTATGGACAAATAGGTCCTAGGTGCTGTGAGATTGGGCTATGCCATTTAATTTCTGAACATCCTTTTCCCTCACATCCTTCTATCCTATCCTCTTTCAGAGATTCCCTCTCATGAGCCATAGCTCCTTCATCATCTCCAGGTTTTGCTTGCAGTGGGAGTTATAGAAGAGTTCCATGTCCCACCTACCTCCAAAAGCTCTTAAGGTTCACTCCCCAAGATTCTTCTCAGCAGTTACTTCCCTTTGAAGTGTGCACCCATACCTCAAAGAACAACAGTATCAGAACAAGTAACCAGCCTATATTTTACTAACCTGTATTTGGATTGAGACCATCAAAACAACTTCATAGCAGGTCTTTCTATATTGTAATGCAAGTTCAGGGCTAATAGAACTTGAGTTAGCAGACCCTGGAGTTGTTAACCAAGGGCTCCATTTGTAAACCTCTCTTAGGAATTGTTGATCCCTGGTCCCAGCATGGGGATATAGTGTCTATACTGCCTTATGAGGGATTGACTTCCTAGCATGCTCCCAAAATGTTGCTGCTCTAGCCCCTTGTTTGTGCTCTAGTGTGGGAAAACTTCACTGTCACCACTTAACTGTTCAGAGGACCTGGAAAGTTGGCCTGTGGGATTATGGAATACTTCTGGTGACTTCCAAAGCTGCTTCTACACTGCAAAGCAGCAGGGCTTGAACTCTTTGTCCCAGGTTGACTCAAGCTTGGACCCTCACCCTTGTGAGGTCCTGGAACTCTGAGTTCAAGCCTGGGGTTAGCACAGTTTGTGTGTAGATTGCTGTGGGGTGAGGCTTGAGCCTCAGTTTGAACCCTGGACTTATTTGCAGAGTAGCCAGAGCCTCAGCTAATATAAAGTAGGCTAGATCCATTAACGTCAGTGAAGCTATGTTCATTTACACCAGCTGAAAATCTGGCCCAAGACTTTTGTTTTAAATTTAAATAATGTAAATGCCTCTTTTACATGTTATCTGCTAGTCCGTTTTGTCATATAGACTGTAAGGGCTCACTTGCACAGTAATGTATCTAAGATCACCTCTGAGAGAGAAGCCGCTGAGCTTCTGAATGTGTAAGCAGTAGGAGATTTTTTCAGGCAAGACTGCAATTCCCGCCCACATATCTGGAGATTATATAATCAGATCTTGTGCATGTTTCATGCCGCTGTGAAATAGGGAGAAAGTAGAAACAGCAAAGTGAAATTAACACTTCTCGTTATTTAAAGGAGAGCTAGGAAGTGCCAGATTTGCGGTATTATTATCTGGGAGACTGTGACATTGAGGGATTTTTTTCTTTTGGTGGAGAACAGTGATTCCAGATGGGATTGAGAGTGTTGGCAAGGCACTCTGGTATGTCCAAGATGGGCAGATGGCTGAGGACAGAGATGGCTTTAAGTCACTTTTGTTCTCCTACAGTCCAGAGGACAGTCTGGTCATCAGCATAAATTAAACAGTACTGTGTCTTCCTTGCCCATCTGGGTTAAATGCTATGTCTATTTCCATGTGTTCAGAGAAGGGTGATGCTGGGAGAGGGAGGGGTAACTAAATAGTTAAACCATGATTTTTTGAACAGGAGGACTTCATGGGCTTTTTTCTTTTTAAAAGGTGACATTTACTAGGGCAGGTTGAATAGCCAATACAAAAATTGTCCGAATGTTCAAGTAATCTCACTAGAGTGTGTCAAATATATTCACCAAATAGAATCTTACCAGCTGTGGAAATGATTAGAAAGTACCAAAAAAGTGTTAATTTGAACAAATTATTTAGTAGTAAAAACGAATATGGGGACATTAAGAAGCATGTAATTTTTGTTAATCATGTAAGCAACAAAAATTTTGTCGATTACATGATTAATCAAAAAGGTTTAGCACTGCAAGCACTCAGTGCTGGCTTGTGCTGGGTTTGCCAAGTACCCCATCGGCAGGCACTCAGGCTTGCTCAATCCTGGCTTGTGCCAGGTCCCAGGAGATACTTCTGCTGCAGCTCTGCATGATAGCAATGTTAGATATTGTGTAATTAAATAGTGTTGTAGCCTCATTAAATTTTAGCAGTTATATGACTATTCGATAGTCCCCCGGGGCAGAGACGGCAGCCAGTGCACTCTTGGCCCGACACATGGGAGCCCCCTGCCACCCTGCACTGCTGCCTCTCTATCAGAGGCAGCAGAACGGGGTGGCAAGTTAGGGATGTCAAATTTAGATTAAAGAGCTAATCGAATACTCCATACAGTTTGCATTGACTATTTGATTAGCTGATAAGAGTGCCTCCACCTTTGAAGTGCAGCAACAGCCCCCGGCTGTTGCTGCACTTCAAAGGCAAAAGCGCTGTGAGGAGCATGGGGCCGATGGGGGGGACTCAAGCTGGCCCCGTGCTCCCTATAGAGTTTCAAAGCGCCAGCATTGCATGGAGCCCAGGGTCAGCTGGGGGACCCGGCTGCACCCGGCCTTTTAAAGCGGCAGACCCTGGGCTGCACGTGGCATTTAAAAGTGGTAGCACTGCATGGAGCCCAGCATCTGTTCCCAGGTTCCACGCAGTGCTGCCACTTTGAAGCACCCTCTCCTCATCCCCCTCCTCTTGCCGCCTCTTTCTGATAGTTAGCAAGTGGGGGGGAAAGCATTTGTTTATCAGATAGTTGACTAGTCGTTCACATTCCTAGTGGCAAGCAGCCAGTCCATGAGGGGAGCTGGTTGTTAAACTTGGCTCCCCTCGCGCACTGGTTCTCCCTGCCACCTTGCACTGCTGCCGCCTCTGGTACAGAGGTGGTAGCAGCCTCCGACCGTACGGGCTCCAAGCTCCCCGCAGACAGAGGCTGCTGCATGGCAGTAGGCCCAGGCTTCCCATGGCATTCAAAGCGGCAGAACCACATGGAGCAGCTGACCCCTGGCTCCATGCAGCGCTGCTGCTTTGAAGTACCCCTGTCGTCTTCCCCTCCTTGCTGCCTCTATCTGATAGAGGCAGCAAGGGGGGGAAGTGACTAGTTGACTATCCAATAAGCATTTGCTATCGGATGGTCCACTAGTCAACTCGTCTTTCACATCCCTATTAGGAAAATAGTCCATAATACTCAATTACCTGTGTCAAGCATGGAGGTCAAACATTGAACAAGAAAGAGAAAATACCTTTTATTAAGTGACTATACGATTTACCCGGCATTGCTTGGATCCTTAACTCAGATAACTTTTTTAAAGTCATTGTTGTGGGGTAGAGCTGGGGATAAGGAGTTCACTATACAGGCTGCTCTGGGGAGAGAGAACAACCCCAGCCCAGTCTCACTAAAGCAGCTTCTGGCAAGGTGAAAAATGCTTGACCAGGGAAGGGTGTATGTCCCCACAATGAGCGATAGACAAACTCTCTGAAACGTAAATAGCTGTCTCTTTCTCCATTCCTACTCCTGCTGGCTCAGTGGGGTTATAACTGCCCTGGTCCCTGTCTCTGGCCTCTTAATGCCCTACTGTGGTCATTTGTGAGTGTACCTGTCCCTCCTACCAGAGCCCTCCCTTTCCATACCAGGCACATCCAATTGTCCTCACTCAGTTATGCTAAGAGGAAGCTGCATACCAAATGTAGTGGTCCTAGCTCTTATTGTTCAGGAGGAGATCTTGAAGAAACACTCACAGATGGACAGACAGATGCACATTTTTAACATACATAGCAAGAAAAAAAGAGCTCTTTAAGTGAACATCATCATGTGCATTGACTGAGGCAGGAATCCTGCAGGGAAAAAGTTTGCTCACTAATTGAAGACAGTATCATAAAACTGCACAGGCATTCTTAATTACAGCATTTCTAAACTTTGGGTGCTTGACTTTGCAATCATAGGAATGTGTATTGTGTGTATAATATATAAAAAGTTGAAACTTTAAAGTTATCACATGGCCCTGCAGAGCTAGTACCATTGGAAAGGGGAGATTCTCTGATCCCACTGGGGACTTAATGCTTTTTCTTAACCCTGGCATATCTGAAGACGGACTACATTTCTGCATGTTTGATTGAAACCATTTTCATTCACTTACGGGTGCTCGTGGGCTCACCATAACAAAGGCACATGGCTTTACAGGCCTTTTTTTGTTTTAAAAATTAGTACAAATATTATCTCTTCCAACTTCCCCTCAATTATACCTGCAGTAGGTTTTTTTTCCCCTGCAAATTATATGGCAGATGCATAATGTCTTGGTGCATAGTGGTTTTATCAACATTATTCATGAGTGGTTAGCTTAGATGATAAGGGCTAGATGAAAGGGATGAGTATGAGGGAGAAGGCGGCCATGGATGGAAAAGTGAAGGAGAGAAACAGAGCATCTCCCATTCCATTGCTCTAAAGTTCCTGTTTAGAATGGCAGAGTTTCAGGATATTTGCCTAAAACTAGTTACTTTTCCAGGAATGAACATTACTCATCCTGGGCATTAGGCCAATGTAATTTTGGGAAGAATTCCATGTCTGGGGGAAGAAGAAAACATTTCTATAGGAGCCGAATTTAAAAATAGCTGTATAAAACTTTTGTGCTTGTTTGAAGCTGCTCACAGGTTTGGAGTGATCAAATAAATCCCAGTGGCAATAAACAAGTGGCAGTAACTAAAATTATCACAGGGCTCTGCAGTTGAGCACATTGAAATCCGTGCCAGCTATATGGCATGCATGTATAAGAAACACAGTTGCCATGGGGTGGGATCTGTCCTGCCCATACTTACTGCTTTCAGGAACAAAAAGTTTCAAAGTATGAACGGAGATCTTTTTCACTGAGCTTTTGATCCATATTCATCTTTTTCTGTGATCAGAACAGCCTCCTCCCTACTCTTCCTCCCCCTTCCCTGCTGGTATGTAAAGCATGTGGGTCTGACTAAACCTCCCAGGATCCTGTGAACAAGCATAACCGAGGGAGGTGTTTGGGGATCCAACTTCCAAGGAGGTGACAGCTTCCGTGTCATAGTCCTAATAAGATCCTGATGTGTATTTGTGGTTCACACCTTTTCTAGTTGGATGTTTTTGCACTATATACCTGAACTAGAAATATGTTGACGCAATCTGACATTCCTGTTGTCACAATGGACTTTTGGATTTAACCGAAATTCAGTAATATAAAGGAGTGGTACCTCTGACTGGCTTCTTATTGCTCCCACTCTGGTACTCGCATGCGCACACACAATTCATTTAGATTTTTGGATGGTAAGAAAGGTTTTTCTTGGAGTAAGGTGCCAGTGGGTGCTCCACCCACCCCGCCTGTATCTGTTTGGTGGCACTGCTTGCTTTGGCTTGTGTATCTGCCTTACACACCCTGAGGCCCCATACTGAGGCTATCTAGGCAAACCGGCCTCAGTTCCTTCTCAACTACCTTTGGTCAGAGATGGAGTTGAGCAAGTGCCTGTTTGCTGTGTGCCTTTTCCCTCCTTCACTAGCATTTTAATGTTGATAGTTCTTTGTACTAGTAGGTGGGATGTTTCCTCCCCTTCTCTCTCCTCCCCCCCCCCCCAATCCCGTTGCGGGTCTTTAATAAGTTTTCTTCTGTTAGGGATGCTGGGCTCTGTCAGCTTTAAAAGATGCCTCTTAGGTTGAGAGGTGCTCATGTAAGATCTGCACTTCTTTTAAGGGAAGATCCTGACAGAACAGAGAAATAAACAGTATGCTCTTAAGTGTAGAACAAGCCTTAAAACCAGCTTCAGAGCCAGGTACAAAAAAATCCCACTGTACAGGAACCCTTCACCTCTGTGAATTCTGTGAATGTCCTGTCATCAGTAAGAATATGGTCACCAAGACCTTCTAAGGGGAAGACTGCATCGAAACCCTGGTCTCCAACACTCTTCATGAATGAGATACCTGTAACTGTGCCAGTGTTACTGAGAGGTTCTCATTCAAAGGAGGAGGAGAGGAACACAACAGAGTTCCTCATCAAAGTAGCTATGGTCACTGGAAGCCTCTGGCCCTAAGAGATGTGCTAGTGGGGCTCCAACCAGTTTGGGTACTGTGAAGCATGCTAAGACTTAAAACTATCTCAGTGGTAAAGGGCTCAGTTCCAAAGACTACCACTGCCAATAGAACAACTTCAGTGAAACCTCTACCCCTTCAGTATCGACGTCGGCATATCACAGGATGATTTCTGCAACATCATCAATGCCTCCACCGAGTCCTGTTGGTTCAACTCAGCTCAGTCCCACAGAGAACACAGGGGATCTTGTTAGTCAGTACCATCCATCCTTTTCTCTACTCTGAGCCTGAAGAGACCTTTGTGAAGCAAGAGGCAGTAGCAGACGACAGGGTTACCTCCTCCTCCCTCCACCCATCAGCATAGCTTCATTGTCTCTTGATGAGGCAGTCATGTCACCACTGACACTGTTAGGTAATGATTTTAGGCAATTCCAAGTCCTGATGAAGTGAGTAAATAACATCATGCAAATTCCCCTGGAAGAAATCCAGGATTCCCATCACAGACTCCTGGACATATTGCACACGTACTTCAGCATGGTTAGCACTGCCAATTAAAGAAGCCCTCCTTGAGCCAGCCAAAACCATCTGGCAAACTCTAGCTATACTCCTTCCACATAAGCAGTTTGATTAAAAAAAAAAAAATACTGCGCCCTGGCCAGGGTCTTGGAGTTTTTATTCTCTCAGCCACCACTACAGTCTCTGATTGTGGACACAGTCAATGATAGGTACAGGCAGCATACCTCAAATGCTATCCCCTATCATAAGTATTGGAAAGATCTGGATCTTTGTGATTGAAAGAGTTATTTGTCAGCACCATTGCTGGTCAGGATAGCTAGTCACCAGGCTATGTTGTCAGAATATGACTACTGGAACCATCAGAAGTTTAATGCTTTTACTGACCATTTGCCACAGGAATATTGAAAACAGTTCATAGCAAAAACTTCATGGCAGGTTGCCCTCAATGTGGTGGATACTTCCCACAGTGGTGTTAATATATGGAGATATACTATCTCATAGAGCTGGAAGGGACCTTGAGAGGTCATTGGGTCCTCTATGGGGGCAGGGGACTGGACTAAGTACCATCCCTGGCAGATTTGCCCCAGATCCCTAAATGGCCCCTTGAAGGATTGAACTCTCAATCCTGGGTTTAGTAGGCCAATGCACCAACCACTGAGCTATCCCTACCTTTTTTGTAGTGATGAGGCAATTAGCCTGATTTGAGTCATCAAGGTTTCCGGAAGAACTACTACAATCAACTGTGGAAAACTTACCTTTTGAATATGTAAAATTTACTTTTAAATAGTAGGAAAAACTACGTGCTGATAGAAGATTTCTAAATATTTGCTTATCAGACCACATGACAATCCTAATAGGCCATATGAGACTTTTTTTCTATAGATTGGAGCCCTATACCATTTGGGGATGTTCGTGTGGTTCTTAACAGTCTCATGAAATGGCCCTTTGAGCCTCTAGTTGAATGCTCACTTTTCATTTTTACCAAATTTTTGTAGCAATTGTACATCTAATTCAATGAATGCCAGTGAAAATGAGGTAGGAGCAGAGGCTAAAATAGGGAAAGAACAAGTTAAAAATTAGACAGGTGAGATGTTTTCAAGACAGTAGGGTGTAATGAAATGCATCCTAGTTATTCAATAAGCTGACTGTGGAAATACCTTAACAGTCAGTAATTCTCTTTGAAAAGTCAGAGAAGACGGATGAGATCCCAGAGGACTTGAAGGGTGCGTCTACACTGCACCCTTAGCTCTAAATAATCTACACAATTTGACCTACGCAAATTGCGTAGCTTATTTTGAGTTAATTTCAAAATAGCTTATTTCGTAATTTCAAAATAAGCCGCTATTCTGAAATGTTTGTTAATCCTCGTGGAACAAGGTTTACGGGGACGTCGGAATAGTGAACCCATTACATTTCAAAATAATGTGCTTGTTCAAAAGATGCAGAATAGCTATTTCGGGATACTGGAAGTATCCCGAAATAGTGCCACAGTGTAGACGTATCCAGAAAGAACAGCTATTGTGCCAGTTTATAAAAAGGGGGAAGGAGGACAACCTGGGGAATTACAGACCAGATAGCTTAACTTCAATGCCAGGAAGGATAATGGAGCAGATAATTAAGCTATCAGTTTGCAGACACCTAGAAGACAGTAAGGTGATTAGTAACCGCATGGACTTATTAATAATAAATAATGTCAAACCAACCTGATAGCTTTCATTGGCAGTCTAAAAAGCCTTATGAATAGAGGGGAAGTGCTAGGTGTGGTGCATGTTGACTTTAGAAGACTTTTGATACTGTCTTGCATGACCTACTCATAAACAAATTAGGGAAATCCAACTAAATCATCCACTTAGGTTGTGATCGATCCTGCTTTGGGCAGGGGGCTGGACTTGATGACCTCCTGAGGTCTCTTCTAGCCCTAGGATTCGAGGATTCTATACTGTAAGGTGGGTGCATAATTAGGTTTTAAAACTGTTTCCAGAGAGTAGTAAGTGGTTCAGATGAGGTGGAAGGCCATAACAATGAGGTCCTGCAGGGATCAGTTCTGGTCAATATTTTATCAGTGATTTAGATCAGTGTTTGTCAACCATTTTTGATAAAGTACCCCCTTTTCAAAAAATAATTTAAATATTCCCAATGCACCCACCCCTCCCCCAAAGCCAGGCACTGGATGTATGGTAACCCTACCTTTGAAGTACTTGCAGGGAGCAAGTGACCTGCCAGTGCTGGGCTTGCCACATGGTGCTGTGTGCTCCCACCCCTGCCAAGCACCCCCCTATCGAGGCACCCGGGGGCAACTGCCTCTCCCTGTCCCCCCCTCGCTATGCCACTAATGGGCGGGGGTCCTTTGGAGCAAAGCTTATTGTTCCACTTCACTGCCTTTTAGCTCCTCTCCATAGCGCCACGGGGAAGGGGCGATGGGGATGTGTTGTACTGAGCTGCTGGCGGGAGTGGGGGTAATACGCGACTCCAGATTCAGCTGCCCTCCCCATTGGAGCACCCCTGGGAGGCTGCTGGAGAGGCAGCAGTGCAGGATGGCAGGCACAGAGTCCATGAGGGAAGTTGTCTTTTAAACTGGCTCCCCTCATGGACCGGCTCCTCCTGCCACCCTGTGCTGCTGCCTCTGATAGAGAGGCAGCAGTGCGTGTTGTCAGAAGGCTTCGTGGGAGTGGGGCCAGGAGCACACTGGCTACAGGCCCTACCCCGGGGACTATTAAATAGTCATGTAACCTCAAAGATTTCATGTGATTACATGACCATTCAGTTACCCGATAGCTAACATCCCTAGCTGTAAACCACTCTACACAGCTTGACACGCCATTCCCTTTAAGCATAGGAAGATCTTAAATTACGTAAAATCAAACAAAATGCATTAAAGGTGATCAGTTTAGCATGCATCCAATCAGAGTTCTATTCAACTGACTGGAGTCTCCCTTCAATTTCTTTTCTTTTCTTTTCTTTTTTTTTTTTTTTTTTTTTTGAGTGCCTCTATTTAGTACAAGATAGCATAAAATTACAAGCTATGCACTTCACTCAGTTTGTAAAAGAAAAATTACCTAACTCATTGGGATAGATATTAGGAATGTTAAATTTCAGTGAATCAACTAATCGAGTAGTCGATGGAATTTCCATGGACTATTCAATTTGTTGATAAGGGGTGGAGCGGGGCACTTACTACATTCAAAAGGCAGAGGCACAGCAGGGATAGCAAGAGCTGCCTGCAGGCAGAAGAGTAGCAGGGACTCAAGCAGTTCCCACTTGCTTGGGGTTCCGCCTCTCCCTTTGAAATGTAGCAAGTGCCCCACAAGGCTTTTAAGCCATCTTCCCCCAGCACTGGCTCTTGCTCCCCAACCTTGCTGCCTCTCTGATAGAGGCAGCGGAGGGAGCGGGGAAGAGCAACTAGTCGAGTGACTACCTGCCTACCCAAAAAGCATATCCTTATCAGGTAGTCAACTAGTTGCATACATCCCTAATAGAAATGATGCAAAGAGGTCAGAAAAGGAATACCAAGGTGTGACCTATTGGAAATTCAGGGTTCACAGGGCTTTACATCGTGTCTCAACTAATTCGGAGTTAAATCTACCTTTGGACAGAGCATTGGTACAGATGTGATGTACCACTTAAGTCTTACTTAAACTATGTTTTCATTGTATTTTCCCTTGTGTCTGGCGGGGGGGTGGGGCCTGCTTAATCAGTTAAACCTAAGGTTTACTGGTTAATAGATTAACCAGGATTTTACATCCCTATGAGAGAGGGAGGTGCTCTTCCATTCATGGAAAGCTGTCAGAGAAGTTTTGTATTCACATAGTGCAGAATGGTTGGCCTTTCTGTTTCTGCTGATTCTTTCCTCAATATGGAGATGTTACTTATTTCCTTCTCATTTTCCAGGGAAAAGAACTGAATTATACTTCACTTTTCTGATGGTATCATTTATGTAGGTGTGACTTTTTATATTTGATCATCATTTACAATTAAAAGAGAAAAGCTTTTGAGTTCAGTACTGGGATATTCCAGTGGGAATTCATCATACAATGGTAGAAATTAGAGAGAAAAAGGCCCATTATAATTTCACACATGCTATTATGTAGGAGTTCGGTGAGGAAAATATATGGGTGAGGATACTATCATGAAAAGTAGAATGAAGTAGGGCTAAAGATTGCCCGGCTATGCTCTGTGAACAATTAAAGGCCCACTTATATGTATAAAAGAAGTTAAATAAACTTTTCTCTTGGACTCGCTGGTACCAGCCAAATTATGACCAGCAGAATTATTCTGTATAGTAAATTAGCTAACTGACACAGATGACCTACAGAGACCCTGCAGACAACTGCTCACCTGGAGGATTTCTCTGCTGCTCCCATTGGTGAAATCCCTGCTGGACCTTCCCCCCTCCAGTCAGCCCAAACCTGCCCCCAACCTCTCACTCAGACCCTTCCCCACTACAGGTCCAGGGATGGCACTTTCAGAACCACTGGGATAGAGAAAGCTCTTATGCTTCCTTATTCCCCTGTGTGGCAGCATAAGAGCAAGGCGCTATCAATGCTCATTGAAGTCAGGGAGCACTAGGATGGGGTCTAGGTTTGCCTGAGGTATGTAGTTTTAGTCTTTAGGGCTTTTTGCAGTTGTGTGTTCCACACTGAATTTCTTTGAATATGAATTATGTGCATTCTTTCTTCCATTTTGACATATGTAAGTGGGGGAATGGTCCCGCTGTTGTGGGGAACTTTCCTGGCTTCTATACTACCCTGGTGAAATGGACCAGCGAAAGGATCTGAGTCCCCAATCCCACTTCATTTACCCAAAGGCCTCCCTGACCCTGAGGGCTCCCCTTCCACTCTCCTGAGTAGCGAGTCCTTGAAATCCTAACAAGGCTGGGCCCAGGTTTTCTGGGGCTTAATCCCAGAAAGTCACTTAGGGCAGGCGCTAGGGTGTCCCCACTCCGGGGTGCTCTCTTCACACTGGATGCTTTCTTGACCTGTTGATCATTACATACAGTTCAAAGCGAATACAATGTATTAAACAGCAACTGATTGAAAAAAATGAGACAGGTTAAATGAGAACACATAGTCCTGCTCTGTAGCATGGGGACATCACAAACAGTAGTTTGCAGAGTGTAAGTACAGTTCACAGTCTGTCCTTATAGGTTCCAGGGTGCTCTCTCAGGCCCTGGCTGTGCTGCAGGGGAGGCTGCAGGTTGGACACGCTTGCTCTGGCAGTGACCACATGACTTCAGGCTCTAGGTGGCAGGACCCCTCTCCCAGTTGGAGTTACAATCCCTCTCCAAGTCTGGCCTGCAGGGCCTCTTGGCTGGTGGTATCTCCCTACCCAGAGCCTCTTCCCCCTTTGCTGGTCCCAGCCGCTCACCACACCCAGCTCCAGACTATGCTGATTTGCCAGCCTTCAGCTCCTTCCTTTGCTTCTCTGACCCCTTTGCTCTGGTCACTGCAGGTCTGCTTTTTAGCACAGGGTCTGCACTCTGTGGGCTGTGTGGGCCTCTGGCTCTGTCACTGCAGGTCTGCTTCTCAGCACAGCTTGCACTCCTTGCTGCTCTTCTTAGCTCTCCCAGCTCACATGGAGGATGGGATCTGGCTTCCTAATTCCCTCATTGGCCTGTCCAACCTGTCAGTCAGGCTGACTTGGAGTGTTGGCCTCTTCCCATTGTCCCTGGGGACTGTCAGTCTCATGGACCCTTCCCCTTTTGGTACTGGGAGCTGGTCAGTCAAAAACTCCCACTGAGTTTTAGTAAGGGGCTAACAGTCCCCTTACACATACGTGAGCGAAAACTAACAATAATGCACAGTGTTTTGTCAGTGCTTTTAATCTTACTATTGTGCCTCCACACCCCTGGCAGGTGGGTGTACAAGCAATGTCAGATTCCAGATAAGCAGCTTGAGGCAGAGGTTAAGAGTTGCCTAGGATATCAGAGAGAATCTGTAGCAGTGGTAGGATTAGAATGCATGTTGTTTGCTTTGCATCCTGCTCTGACCAGTAGGTCAGACCTTTCTCTAATCGTGGTAGGTACATAACTGTGAAATTTCAGAAACCAAACACTTTTTTACCACAAATAGTAATTGATTTGGGGCAGTGGTTTTCAGACTTTTTTTTTTTCCTCATGACCCAGTTAAAGAAATTGTTGATGCCTGTGATCCAATGTAACTTGACTGAAGTGTGGGCCCGGGGGTGGGGCTGAGGATGAGAGCTTCAGCTTGGGAGGTGCAGGGCTGGGGCAAGAGGGGCTTACCTTGAGTGGCTTCTGGTCAGCTTTCTGCCTCTCCTAGCATCAGAGACCATGCTGCACCCCAGAAGCAGCCAGCAGCAGGTTCTAGCCATTGGGAATGCAGAGCTAGTGCTCAGAGTAGGGGCAGTGTATGGAGTCCTATGCACTCTTCTGCCCCCCACCCTCACCTAGGAACCAAGCCTATGGCTGGCTGATTCTGGGATGCGGCACAGTCTGCAGTTCCAGGACAGGCAGGAAGCCTGCCTTAGCACCCCCACCGATCACCCTGCAGCAACAAGACCCAGTGCCTGACATTCCTCAACCCCTAGTTTGAAAACCACTGACTTAGGCTATGTCCGCACTTAGAGCTAGGAGCATGATTTTCCCGCTCATGTACTCACACTCATGTTGCCTGGAAGAGTGCTAGCACAAGTCTAAATAGCAGTTTGGTATAAACGTGTGCTGAGTACTTTGCATGGCTCAGCTGTGCTGCTGCTGCCTGTGCTACATTGCTTTTTATAATCATGTTCTCACTGAGCTACTGCAAAATCTGTAGGCAAGTACGAGGTAGAGGTACAGCCAGGATCGACTGAGTGGGGAGCATACATCAGTGGTCGATTGATGGGTGTAGGGAAGACCCACCAAAGCAACCACACATTGCTCTCAAGTCAACCCCAGTACTGTACCCTGGATGAGAAGAGTAAGGTAAATTGGTGGGACAGTGTCTTCTCTACCCTGCATGGTTTAGGCCCCCCAGGTAGTTGACCTAAGGTTCATTAACTCCAGCTACATTATTCACATAGCTGAAAGTGCGTACCTTAGGTCGACTTACTGAGAGGGTGTAGATGTAACCTTAGTGTCTGACTTTTCCATGTCCGAGCCTCAGTTTTTTATTTTGTCAAATGAGATCTGTGGATACTAAACAAGTAACAAATTTTATCCTTTATTATAATTAAATGTGAAATAGTGGGCAGAACATTGCATCGAGGGAGGTAAATAATTTTGCTGTGTTTTATAACTGTTCAAATATGGAACAGGTGTTTCTACAGGTCATGTTCAGTAATATCCTTTCTTTGTTACAGCATTTTAAAGGGAGCGGCTCGCTTTTTCGAAAGAAGTGGTTGCAGTCTAGATGCTCTCTTTCAAAAGAGGCTTGTAGGCTAGACGTAGCCAAAGTGTTGATCTTTCTATTGCAACACAGTGAAAGCTCTGTGTTCCTTAGAAGAAGCTAGTGTTTCTGTCTCTGTGCACTAATGAGTTTAAGGTATGGTGATATATCTTTAAAATTGTGCCAGGAAAAAAACACCTTCCCCTTTTTCTTGTTTTGTTTGCCCAGTGCTTTCTGACCGTGAGTTTTAAAACTTGTATCTTTCTGAAGTAAAGAATGAGTCAGTCACATGCAAGCACAGGATGTTTATTAATGTCACAAACATTTTGGATAGTAATAGAGAGGTAGCCGTGTTACTCTGATCTTGCTAAAACAAAAGGGAAAACTATGTAGCACTTCAAAGACTAACAAGATGGTTTAATAGGTGATGAGCTTTCGTGGGCCAGATGAATGTGATCTGAGGAAGTGGGTCTGGCCCACGAAAGCTCATCACTTATTAAACCATCTTGTTAGTCTTTAAAGTGCTACAAACATTTTGGGTTTGCTGAGATTTTTGTTTTCTACTTCAAACTGAATGTGTTTCTTAATATTGCTAAATTGAGAGAGGATGTTTTGATCACCTTGTCTTGGATTTAAACTTCTAGTCCAGGCTCTAAATGGCCTAACATGGAATTATTTCACTCACTTTAGCAGCTATGATCCTTACATTGTTAACATTAGTGATGTAAAATCCTGTTTAATTGGTTAAGCAGTTAAACATGAAGTTTAACTGGTTAACTCCGCGTTTCTCAAACTGTGGGTCCCCTGGGGGGATTGCGGTATCACAAAGTTTGAGAACCCCTGGGTTAACTGATTAAAGTGGAGTGGGCAGGCTGGAGCGCTCCCCCTCCCTGCTGGGAGAGGAATCTGGGATTTCTGAAAATCTGAGGGGAATACTTCTGAGAAAATGGGGACTGAAGGTACAGCAAAACAAAGAGAAGAGTTCCTGAACGGCTGGCATTAGGAAGCAGACATCCGGTTACAACAAGCAAGGCTCCCTTCATGCTGGAGGCACTAAAACCTTCCCAATACCCTGCGCCTGAACTCATGTGAGTAGACCGTATCATAGCCCATGCTACAACACCCACATTGCTATTGTTAGCATAACCTTGAGCACATATCTCTACCTGGGTTGGGAAACACACTCCCAGTTAACAACATGATTCTCAGCCTTGTATAGCCTGAGAATGGTCACAGACTCATCTCATAAGTAAATTACCTGTGTGCTTCATGTTTGCAGGATCGGGGCCCAAAGTCTTATTTACCTCCTAACAATCTTCTTTTCCAGGGTAAAAAGCAGCCTCAAGCACTCCCACAACATGAGATTCAATTAGAAACGAGAATATGGTGGAAAGAAACAGTTACAATAAAGCACAAAATCACAAAACTCAAACTAGTGCCTGTGCTTACTAATAGTTGCCTTTCCTGTCTAATAAAGTAGTCCCCATTATCTCTGACTCCCCCCACACTGAGTTCAGTCTCTTGCAGAGCTGGCTGACTTTACAGGGATCAGGATCCATACTTTTATGAAAACACCCCTGCTCCATGAGAGATTTCCTCAGTGAATGGATTCAGAGTCTCCCCCCAACTTGGTATTCTGCTGAAACAATCTTTTGTCTCTATTCACAGATTAATTCTCAGTCATAATATTCCTCTTTTTCTTTTTCTTTTTTTTTTTTAAACCTCCACGTGGTTTCAATTTTGCAGTTGTCTGATGGTTTTCCGTTGGTTTTGGAATGGAGCAAGGCTTGGTAGTTAAGCCTTGCATTACATCATTGTCTAACTAGGGAGGTGCAACCATTTTTTACTGCTTGAATGGACCATCCTTAAGACGTATTATCCCTGATGACTAACTTTTACTGCAAGATCATAAAGCATATTTTCAGATCAGTTAAATTATTCTTTCAGTATTGTTCATTGTAGCCTCTAGAACTAACTTGCCTTTATATATTGAGCCTGTATTTATATTCAGTAATGCAAGGAACCTATAGGCCTGTATCCTGTAAGACATGGGGCTTCTGCAGTTAGCATAAAGCTTGGGTCTGTGGACTTCAGTATAGATAAATGGCCTGATCATAACCCCTAAGTTAAGATTAATAAACTGTCATGTATAAGAGACTGGTAACTCAACATTAGGAGATTGATGAAATAGAAATAATTCAGAGGGAAATACCCCTTACAGAATATGCATTAAACATAGTGTCAGCGTAACATAAAAAAGTTATGTCCCAGCCCAGGGCAGTAGGAGAGAGAGATGTAGCCCTGGGGAGGTGCCAGAATGATGGCCACTGTGGCAGGGGAGCAGGCAGGGGAGGTGATGGTGATAAAGATTGTTCTACAAAAGATGGCATGAGTGTATGGGTGATCTGACTATACTTTGCAGGACATCTGTCTTCCTTAAGGATGTTAAGTATCGACAAACTGACTAATTGAATAGTCAATGCATTTTTGCATCAGCTATTTGATTAGTCAATAGGGCGCTTTCGCCTTTGAAGTGTAGTTACCTGTTGCTACACTTCAAAGGTGAAAGTGTTGCACAGAACCCAGGATCAGCTGGGCTTCCCAGCTGATCCAGGGCTCCATGTGGCTCTGCCTCTTAGAAATGCTGCAGGGAGCCTGATGCTGGCTCCCAGCAGCATTTCAAACCAGCAGTGCTGCATGGAGCCCATGGTCAGCAAGGGAGTCCCTAGCTGATCCTGGGCTCTATGCGGTGCTGCCTCTTTGAAATGCTGTGAGGAGACTGATGCTGGGCTCCCTGTGGCATTTCAAGGAGGCAGTGCCCCATGGAGCCCAGAGTCAGTGAGGGAGTCCCCAGCTGAAATAAATCAAGTACATACAACAATTGCCAAGTTCTTGGATCTGACTTGAAGCAGTGATGAAATAGTCTGTTGGCTTGTTCAGTCCCTTGGTTAGAAAGCTCCCATTAGTATAAGTCCATAGGCCAGAAATGAGAGCTGGAAAGAACAAACTGGAGAAGTCTCAAGGGCCTTTATAACTCCTGCTTTGTGGAGAAAATCTTTGTTTCAAACAAAGCCCTTAGCATAGTTTGTGGGAAAATACAGGCACAAGATGGAATTTGGTGTGTCATGTTCTAGTCACATGCTTCAATGCAGGGGTGGCCCACCTGTGGCTCTTCTGAAGTTAATATGCGGCTCCTTGCTCAGGCACTGACTCAGGGGCTGCAGCTACAGGTGCCAACTTTTTAGTGCGCAACTCCTGGCTTCACCTCCTACAAGCTTATTGCGCCCTTGCTCCTTCCCTCCCCCACAGAGCCTCCTGAGTGCCATGAAAAAGCTGACTGTGCAGTGGGTAGGAGGCACAGGGAAGGAAGAGGAGGCAATGATCTGTGGGGTTGCTGGTGGGCAAAAGATACTGGAGATGGGAGAGGAGGTATCTGCTGGGGACTGCTGACAAATTACTGTAGCTCTTTGGCAATGTACGTTGGTAAACTATGGCTCCTTCTCAGGCTTAGGTTGGCCACACCTGCTTCAATGAGTCTAGCAAATGAGAAGTGGCCTCTGCTATGTCAGTCCATCCACATTAAAGTCTATCAGGTATGGATAAGCTTCTTTCATTGCCTGTTGTGTGTGTTGATGGGGCATCACTCAAATACTCCATTCATAGTGTGTTGGCTAAACTTGATGTAAAATGCCTTGTGGGAGTTACCACAGGAGGAAATGCATTTGAAATATAGACACATAGTCAATATTCATAACTTCAAATACAAAAATGATGCATGCATACAAATAGGATAATCATTCTGTAGATTGTAGCTTTTGTTGCAATTATATTACAGTGGCATCAATAATGATCTATATAATCATATTTAATAATAAAACATCACAACTTCCTTGTTTGCTCTCATTATTCTCCTTTACGTCAATTATTGAAGATTGTTCGGATTGCTTAAAAAAAAGTTGTCTGTGCCTCAGTTTACCTATTGGGAAATGGGTAATTGCTCCTGTATTTTCTGGTTTGTGGTACACTCCAGGAGCTCCCAGTCAAGTGTCAGGTTTCTGTACATCACCCTTCTCTGGATAGAGACTCTTCCTTCACACCTCCTGAGTGAGGTTTTAAAGTTGCACAGCCACCTCTTACCTACCCATGTGTTACAAGGTAGTGTTTGCTAAGCATTTTGATGCTTCGAAGAAATGAGCTAGACACTTGTTAAGTAGTATAAAAGTATCATTAGGTTAGAAATGTGCAATCATCTGTGAGTCTGTTTGTTCAAAAAATCCTCCTAAATCAGTGGTTCCCAAACTTTTTGACATCACGCCCCCCTTTTTAATTTTTGAAAAACCCTCACACCCTCCCCAAATAGCAGCAAAACTTGAGCCAAAAAAAAAAGGAAAAAAGGAACTGAACAGGGCAGCAAAACTTTATGCGGGGGGGAGGCTGGGTCGCCTCGCACCCCGCCTGGAATTTCTTCACGCCCCCCAGTTTGGGAACCCATGTCCTAAATGGGACCACCAAATTTCTTCTTATCCTACCTAACTTAAAAATAAGGTCAGGGTTTGGTTGTGCCGGGAATAGGACTGTTTTCCATAACATGGAAGGGGAGGGGGCACTGTGACATAGTGGGGGTACCTTGCTAGTTGCTATGCTGGGCAGTGGGTTGTCAGTGACTTCCACTGGCTGCTGTCTGCAGCATGGCCCAGCAGGGCAGGGGATGAGTCATTATGCAAGGGGGCTTCGAAACTCGTCAGACAGGTATCTCCCATGGAGCGGAACAATGGAAAGGAAGGGGGCAAGGCCAGCCCTGGCTGGGGGCAGGGCTGGAAGGAAGAGTTAGTTGCTGTCTGGAATCATGGAGGAGACCGCCTAGGGAAAGGGGCTGGAATTTAGGGGCCCAGTCCCCCCATCTCAAGGGGGGCTGAGGCATCCTAGGCCCGGTTCCTGTAACCAGATGACATCTATGCTGGGCTGTATCCTGGAGAAGCAATAAACTCCCTCTATTCTACTGGCTGGTGGAGTCTGTCCGTGCCATTACAGGGGTGCAGGAGTCGGGGGACCCTGACGCGCCGCCACAGTGGTGTCAGCAGTGGGATGCACTGTACCCCGTGGATGGAGCTCCCAGCAGCAAGTGACAAGGCGCAGTAGAAGCAAGGGCCTTAGAGCCAGGCGTGCTGGAGACACAGCGAAGCGGTTCCTGAGAATCGTGGGGCGCAGCAGCACTAGACTGGTGAGTCTGCACCGAGGGGACCAGCGGGGAGATGGCCTACACCCAAATCCTGAAGGCAGAGCTGGTGAAGCTGTGCAGAGAGAGGGGCTTGCCTGTGCGGAACGCAACCAAGGCCCAGCTGATTGCCCGGCTGGAAGAGAATGACCAGCCACAGGGCTGGGATCCTGTCCCAGTGGAGAGCAGCCAGACCCCCCCTGGGAGCGTGTCAGGCTCTGAGGGTGGGCAGAACACTGGAACCCACCGGAGAGACGGGACAGCCTCCCAGGGGAACCCTGCAAACCGTAGTCCACCCAGGGGAGGGTCCAACCCAGCAGAGCTGCGGCAGCTGGAGATCCAGCTGCAGATGAAGGAATTGGAAGTCCAGGACCGCAGAGAGCAGCGACAGCATGAGCTGGCCATGGCAGAGCGGAGAAGCGTTAGGACCCCAGCTGCGCCGAGTGCGGATGGGCCTCAAGGCCCCAGGGCGGCCAGACGCTTGGAGAAGCTCGTGGTGGCCCAACTGAAGGATGTGCGCGACATAGACGGGTTCCTCAGCTCCTTTGAGAGGGCCTGTGGACTGCAACGGGTCCCCCCAGCTGACTGGCTACAGGAGCTCATCCCCGCACTGAACCAGGAGGCTGCCGGGGTGCTCAATCAGCTGGAGGACCTACAGCCAGGAGATTATAACCGAGTCAAGGAGGCCCTGCTGCACAAGTTCGGGCTCACCCCCGAGATGTACAGGAAGAAGTTCCGGGGGGTGCAGAAGGGGCCACGGGAGACCTATGTGGATATGGCCTCCCGCCTGGCGCAATACTGCCGCACGTGGGTGTCTGGAGTCGGAGCCCAGACCGCAGAGGACCTGCTCAAGCTGGTCATGATGGAGCAGTTCTATGAAGCATGCACACCCAGCCTGAGGCTGTGGCTCAAGGACCGAAGTCCGGAGAACCCCCAGGAAGGTGGGAGGCTGGCGGATGAGTTCACGGAGAGCCGGTCCGGGTGTGAACGGGAGTCCCGGCGAGAAAGGGAATCGCGAAGAGACCGGTTCTTGGCTGAGCAACGGAGAGAGGCACCTCCGAGGCAAGCCCCAGGGACCAGGACCAGTCAACGGTGCCCCAGAAAACCAGCAAGGTACCCCCACTACGTCACAGGCACAGAGAAGAGGGATGCAATACTGACCTTTGAAGGGATAGTATCACGTGGTAACTGCTTTGAAAGTTAAAACGATGTGTGTGTACTTCTGTTGATTTCCTCTTACATGCATCACAGACTTCTACACAAGTTTTAAGTACAATTTTCAATGGAGTTTGTTGACCTGCTTTAAATTGAAGTGCATATGTGTTTGCAGTTGTACAGTAAATTGAGATTTTACTTATCTAAGGTCTATCACAGCCTGAAAATGTATTCACCAGGTAAAAATATTCCTCCAATAGTGATGCTTCAATAGTATATAAACAATTAAAGCCTAAAGAAGTGGTTTTCAATCGTTTTTTATTTGCAGATCCCTAAGAATTTTTGAATGGAGGTGCAGACCCTTTTGGTAATCTTAGATAGTCTGCAGGTTCACAGAGGTTCATAGATCACAAGTTAAAACCACTGGCCTAAAGCGTTTTCTCTTTTACCCTGTTCTTTTCAATATGCTGTCAGAGAAGAACATTGTAACTGAAGAATTAAATATCACTTTAAATTCCTATCATCTTTTAATTTTCATTTTATATTTCTTCCACACTAAGTCCCTTTATAGTCCTGCTACTTTATTTAGATGGAAACTCATCTTAGAGATGTGGTAATCAGTTTTTCTTTCCTCCTTGCAAGCAGTGCCTGAACCTGTGCCAAAATGTCCCTATATACTGAAAAGATGAGGGTCAATCCTGTGTCCTTAGACTGGAACAAAAGGAAACACCTGTCTGCTCAAGTGCTTTCTTTAAATGTCAGAGTTCAGCTTCATTTTAGAGACTGCTTTAATGACTGATTTTTACATTGCTGTGCTATAAACAGAAGTTGCATGGAAACCTCTACAGTAGGATAAAATCATATTGGTTTTATTAATATGAAAGACGACACACAACAGAATTTTAAAGTATTGTTTATTTTTCTACCTAATGAAATGCATCTTGGTTCAGACTGGAAAATTACCTTAGCAGCGCCACTCATCTCGTTGCAGGTCATCTGCTTTCTATTATTTACTTCTTTGGTGCTATTTCTGAATAAGACATAGAAAGCCGTATGAAAAATGTTGTTTGTTGTTATGCACTGTTCAGGGTTTCTCAGAGAAATAAGATGCCATCTCAGAATCGTTTGTCAGCACCACAATAAATTATGATTTCTAAGAGTAGTAACCTGACTTTCCAATCGTTTGGTGACCAGTTGGCCAGGATTCTTTTGTTGAGTGTGCTGGAAGAATTACTTGAAAATCTGGATATAATAGTTTAGTTGATTAACTGATTAACCTATAAGCAAAAAAGCTTATAGGTTAATGCTATAGACTATATTCATTTCCCTCCCTCGCCAGTAAATTTTTTAGCAGGCTGGCCAGCAGCCTGGCTCAGTCCTGGCTTGTGACTGGTCTGGACCTACCCCTGCTGAGGCTCTGCATTTAAAGTGTATTAGGAGCTGGGGGGACAGGCAGCCCAGCTCAGTTCCAGCTTGTGCTGGGTCCAGGAGCTCAGACCTGCCCTTGACGGGCTGTTGCCACCCCACACTGCTGCCTCTGATGTAGAGGCAGCAGCATGGTGTGGCAAGGGGCTCCTTGGGAGTGAGGCTGGAGTGCACTGGCTACCAGCCCCACCTGCAGAGACTATAGAATAGTTGACTTAACCAATAAGAACTCATGAGGTTACTCAACTATTCAATTAACCGGTATTTAACATCTCTACTTGGAAATAATGAGCCTCTCCCCAGTTGGGAGGTTGATTCAGGTGTTACTTGTTGCAGATGAGGCAGAGATGGTAGGCCTGAGCTGTGGAATCCAGCTGTAGTTCTCAACTAACACCCCACAAACAGTCCTTATGTTGTGCTTGCAAGGTGAGGATCATGTTTGGGGATGCAATGTGGGGTGAGAAGACGTGGTGCTGGTTGTGATGTTGGGGGACAGTGTGTTGGAAGGAAATGCAAAAAGAGGACTAGCCAAAAGGGATAAGAAAGGGAAAGAAAGAAAGAAGAGAAGAAGGTAAGAAGCTTGGGTGAAAAGCACAGTGAATAAGTTGGGGGAAATAAAGAAGGCTAAGGAGATACATAGAAAAGTGAAGGTCCAGCTTGGGGGAGAACATAATCACTAAGCTAAAAAATACCTCACTTTCATCTTGGCAACAAATGGGTCTTGATTTCAGATTTGCTTTGCTTGCCAGTGAATCTGTTGGAGGAGGGAAAGATGGGGAGAATTTTTTTGGGTTGGGAGATATTACCTGACAGAAAGGTAGCAACCCTCTTAATTGGCTTTGAGGCAAACGAATCCGGTGTGGTTCACTGTCCCATGCAGTGGCACTTAGATCACAGCAACAGATAAGAACAAGAGACCTCAACAACATGGGCTGAGAGCCAGCTGGCTTTTAGCTCAGAGGGTAGAGGCTCCTATACTAAGCTCCAGAGGTTGCAGGTTCAGATTTGCCCAGAAGAGAAGATGCAGAGCTATGGGCTGTGGAGGTTGCGCTTAAAGAAAAAGCAAAAAGATTAGAGAATGAGGTGCCTGTTTTTACACTGTGCTCAGATTAGTTGGCTAGAAGTAAGGTTAATGAAGAAGTGGTGACAGGGGGGATTTGGGGGCAGATGAGTTTGAGAGGGTGTTAATCTTGCCAAGGAAAATGATGCTTTCTGGAAGTTCACGTGTTGCAAAAGGAGGAAGCAGGTTGGTAATGAGGTAATTTGTGACCTGGTACTAGAGGGCATCCTTATGACTATCTTGGTGCATTCCTTTTAGAAATGAAGTAGCCACAGGAGGCAATGTGCCATTCTGTGACTCTTCCTATGGACCTCTGGGAGAAGTTAGTTTTCCAAAAGTGTGGCCTTTTTAAACACACTGGTCTAGAGTAACTTGTTTAAATTAAACATCGATAGTTGTTTGTTGTAATCACATGTAACAGTGGAAAGCCATCTGCTGTCCACATGGTTCTATATAATTGTTATACAGTATCTAATTCTCCAATATTATATGCAGAAGGCTCTATTCCTGCACTTGGCAGAAGCTTTGGGATGTGCAAGGGAAAGGAATGAAAAATGTACAACTCTTGACTTTGTAATACACACTTTTAAAAGCTGCTTGTCTTATATCAATCCATAGAAATCATTATACTGAAGGCCACATCCCCTTTCTGATGCAAACGGTCCTGATTCTTCTGGGGGCCATTTGTGTGACTAAGGGCTTCAAGCCTGGGCGTCAAGATTTCATATAAAAGAAGTTACAGTAAAACAAATTAATCGGTCAGTTTTAATAAAAAGAAAATCTGCTTGTTGCATAAACATTAACATATTGTAACTTTGTTTCTTCCTTTCAAGATTTGAATATGGAATTCAATCCATCGGATCACCCACGGGCCAGCACAATATTCCTCAGTAAATCTCAAACAGATGGTAGGTTCCTGGATTTACTACAGTTTTCTCTGTTCAAATTATTTCCTAAACTTTTCATGCGGTAATCTCTTAAGCAGTTTAGTTGAATTGATTGTCTCGGATATAAGCCAAAGACTTAAATATAAAGTGGGGTGGGAGGTTTTTTGTTTTTGTTTTGTTTGGATATTTTGCCATGCTTCAGGAGAACAAGACACAACAATGGCAGATGGGTTTGGCTACATGTAATTGGCCAGATCCTTAGTTCATGTAAATTGAACCTATGCTGATATACTCTGATTCAGTGGCTTTTTATTAGTAATTAATGCATGGTAAGGCAACGGTTCCCAACTGCCAGGCGGACCTCGGGCTGCTGGGCCGCAGCGGCTGTTGAGAGAGGTGTGTCCTGCCCTGCCTCTCAGCCAATGAGTGCTGGCAGGGGTGGGGTCTGGAGGCAGGGGGTCCGTGCAGCTGGAGAGCAGCACAGAGCTGCTCCACGTGGCCCTCCTGCCGTGGAGGGAAGCGCTCTTCCATGGCCTGGAACAGACTCCGTGCCATGTGGCCCTCCCGCTGTGCAGGGAATCACTCTTCTGAGGATGGAGGAGACCTTGTCTCTGCCCAGCTGAGAGGAGGGGAGGACACGCCTCTCCCAACAGCTGTGGTGGGAGTAGGAGGCACTGGGTGGTGATCCCCGGCCCCTAGAGCCTCTGGGACATGGGCAACAGTGCAAGGCTAGGTGAGGGGGGTGCGGTAGGCACTGGGGGCTCCAGGGATGGGGCTAGTCCTGGGGGGGGGGGCGCTGGAGGCTGAGCTAGTAGTGAGGGGTGCAGGGCTGGCACTGAGGGGCTCTGGGGATGGGGCTAATATTGGGGGCTGACAATGGGGCAGGCTCTGGGGGGGTGCAGTGGGGCTCAAAAGAGGAGGCTGATAGTGGGCATCTGGTGGTGGTGGGATTCTAAGGGGCAGAGGGCTGGCACTGAGGCATTTGGGCTGGGGGGCTGGCACTGGGGGGTTGGGTGCAGGGTACTCTGGGGGTTAGGGCTGGCACTGGGGACGGGCTTTTGGCAGACTGGTAATGTTTTCAGTGCATATTTATCATTTGCATAATGAATATGGAAATAAAATGTTACCAGTCCACCAAAAGTTTGAGAATGGGTTTGCCAGTGCTCAGTACCAAAAAGGTTGGGAAGCACTGTGTAAGGTATGATTCTGCTTTCTTTATGCAAAACAATAAAATCTAAGTTGACTTCAAAGTTATTCCTGCAGAAAAGACTGCAGGATCAGACATATAGGTATTGATCTTCTCTCTAATTTATTTGAATCCTAACCTACTATTTTTTTTTAATTGTCATGTCAAGTTTGTTAAAATTGCCCATCCTGCAAACGCCTGTGCTCTTACAGAAGTTAACACCTGTGAATTATCCTGTAGAGTAGATTCCCATTGGACTACTGCCATGCATCAAGTCGTGCAGATGAGTTGGTTTGTGACTGAAGTCATCTGTTGGACATAATCCTGCATGCTCTTATTTAATGAGTCACCATGTTGAAATCATTTGGACCCATGGATATACAGAGAGGTTCACATAGGGCCTGAAGCAAAGCCCATTTAAGTCAATGGCAGTCTCTCTCTTGACATCAGGTAGCTTTAGGTCAGGCCCATGAATAAATGGTTACAGAATTGGGCCCTGTAGAGTATTGAAAATTGTAAGTTCAAAGCACATAATTGAGCTACAAATACTAATAACAGGTAAAAGAATTTGGTTCTCTACAACTGGGATACTCCTGGAGTCAGCTAGAAGTCTTGTCTCAAGACAGAGTGAAGTGGAGGAGACTTGTAGATGACCTATGCTACACTCGGAGTACAAGGGTTTAAGAAGAAGTGTCAGCCTTTCAGTACAATTGTCTTTCAGTGAGCTAGCTTTTTAGTTCTTGTGCATCCACATAGCTTAGCTGGACCAAAGGCAGTTTAGACCAGCTGAGGATGTAGCCTGATGTCTGCTCCGTACAGGTTGAAAAATATAAATCACAGTTCACATTAGCTCTCTGGGTTTTGAAAACCAAAACATCCCTTGATTTTTATTGATCAGCATGGTTTGACAGTGTCTTTTATTTGTCTGGATTTTTTTAAACTGAGAGGCAAAAATAACCTGACAGAAATTAAGCCTGTTTTTAAGAGATCCTCTTGATGTGTCCAGCTTAAGTGAAGTAATGAATACAAAGCATATTATTTTCTATCCAAATTTTCCAAGCAAATTTTCTTTTATTGTTTATTTCATTGTGCATTCTCTGTTCTTCTTTTTTGGCAGTATATGAACTCTGTTTTAGACTTACTAGTAAATAAGTCTCAGAGGGGTAGCTGTATTAGTCTATATCTCCAAAAACAACAAGGAGTCCTTGTGGCACCTTAAAGATGAACAGTTTTATTAGGGCAAAAGCTTTCATGGATAAAAAAACCCACTTTTGTCACTTGGTCCAGTCCATGCATCTGATGGAGTCGTTTTTACCCACAAAACTTTATGCCCAAATAAATCTATTAGTCTTTAAGGTAACCTAGGACTCCTCATTGTTTTTGAATACATGATGCTTTTCTAAGTTTTTATTTTTGTTTTCTGGTAGTTTTTAAAATGGTCCTCTTCAGAGAAGATCCATTTAGGCCCAGATCTGTGGTGGGTTGTGTGTGGGTACTCTTCTGCTCCTGGAGGCCTATTGACTCCATCTGCCCACAATGGGGCCTTAATTAAAAGCCAGGAGCATGTTGCTTTGCCATTGATTTGCTGTGAGATTTATGTATGTCACTTAACCACACACATCACCCCTCATCCTTCCCTAGGTTTGGCAATCTGTATATTGGCTGTGGTGACCCTTACATCAGTGGTATTATGAAAGTGCAAAGTACTAATTGAATGCTAAGTATTGTTTTTAGAGCTGGTTGAAGTGATGAAAAAGTGTCATGAAAAATCATGTTTGAAAATATTTGATCCACTCTATTATAATTGTTTTATTAGTGATAAGTCTTTTTGTAATGTGGAGGCTATGAGAAACTTTAAAAAATGACAAATAACTTACAAAATCAGCCCAGTTTAGTTATGCAGCTTCTTCCAATTTAGAGAAAAGAAAGTAGTTTATTTTTTCCTCACAAAACAATGTGTCAACCTTGCTGAATGGCCTCAGACATTTACCAGCAGAGATATAAAATCTGCTCATCAACCTTTTGATTTGATGATGACGAAAAAACAAATGACCATTTTACTTGCTTGCCAAATAAATCACTGTCCTTCAAATACTACTGGTTGTAGTGCCCAGAACAATAATATTTCAGTAGGCTAATTCAGTGGTCCCCAAATTTTTTTTATACCACGGACTGACAAACCCATTCACAAACTTTTGGCGGACTACTAACATTTTATTTGCACATTTGCATATTCATTATGCAAATAATGAATATGCAAATAGGATGTTGCCTTTCCACCAACGTGCTCACCCATTGACCCCGTCTTGTCACTTCACGTCCCTCTGCCTTCAACCCCAGAACCCTCTGATCCTGTCCAGACAACCCTGGTACTCTGTGTGTCTGTATTAAACCTGCCAAACTTATCGTCTTATGTGCCATATATGCCACTAACCCCATTACTTCACAGGTCTGTCTTTCCAAGCCTGTCACCCCAGTGCCCACCTGTCTTCTGCTTCCCAACAGCCCCTGCTGCCAACTTCCTTTTGTCAACCACCTCTGTCTTGCTTGGAGCCTGTCCTGCAGCCACTGTCACTACCTACGTTGGCATGCTGTGTCCCAGCGACCCCAACTTAAATTGACAGCCTCCCATTTCCCCAGATCCTGCCCTGCCACTCCCAGTGCTCCCTGATCCTGCCCCACTGCTGCCTTGCTCCACAAACTCCATGACTGTCTGGTGTGCCAAACCCTGATCTTGCCCCACTGATCCTGCAGCTGCCTGTTGCACAAGCTCTGAGCCCTCCCCTCCCCCCCTGCTCAGACACCTTCAGATCTGCTGCCCCCTGAGACAGAAGCATGAGCTGTGGCGCACTGACCCACTGCATCCCACCCCCTCTTGCCCATTGACCTCTAACCCCTGCCCTCCCTCAGCCCCAGCCCTCTCACCTTAATCTCTAGCCCAGCCCAGCCCCTTGCTCTCCAGTGCCTAACACCCTTTGACTCTCACCCCATGCCCCCTGCCTTTTGACCCTTTAAGCTCAGACCCCTACAACCCATGCCAACACCCCTTTGACCCCACCCCTGCACTCCGCAGAGCAAGGCTGCGCCCTCTAGGGAGTGAGGCCATTACTGCTGCGCAGGCAGGGGGATCGGCTGTTGGTGGCGTGTGCGCTCCCTCCCCAAGCACATTTTGCGCCTCCATGGGCAGAGGCGGGGGGTGGGGAAGTGCAGAGCTTCTTACCTGGATGGGAGTGGGGAGGAGGGAGGGAGTTGTCTCCTGCTTCTGCCTTCTCCTGCCACTGCTTCAGCCCCAGCACCGCTGGTGGGCAAAATCAGCCACCATGGCTGATGCAGCTGAAGCCAGCTGCTGTGCGGTGGCTCAGAGCTGCTGTGAGCAACCATCGTGGTCCAGCAGCCAGCGGTTCACGGCCCAGAGGTTGGGAACTGCTGGGCTAACTCTCAGCAGTAAGCACTACACCTGGTTGTATTTCAGGCCCATTATATAAACAGATCAACTATTTAGGGATAAGAGGAAGTATTCAGTAATGTAGCATGACATTACACTGTACACTGCAGCTGGTAGACTGAGACCATTGCTTATGCAAATATCTTCAGATGTTTACCTCCTCACAGGGATTGTTTAAGGTGCTACACCCAATGACAGTTCTCCTATTTAATAGCATGTTAGGAGTACCACCTTCGATATCTTTTAAACTTATTTTAGTACTACTTTTAAGGCTTACTGGATGGGCTGTAAGTTGGACTGGAAACTAAGGGTGTGCATGCATGCATGCATGTGTACACATGTGTATGTGTACTGTTCGCTGAGTTTAATGTGAAGGCTGTGGTTAATTGAGGATTTTTAAAGCCAGGCACTGCAATAAAGTAATTTTCCCTCCTGTAATAATAATTAGGCAATTCTTGACTGATTGCCACTTGAGTGTATTGGAAATCTCCCTTTTCATCAATTAGAGCTGCCTACGTCCATCACTTACATTAGGTCCTATTTTACTTGCTAAATTCAACAGTGCTGGTATAATAGGTGGCTTCAAAGGAAACCCCAGTTTATGGGATGAGGAGGAATAAAACAACTGTGCTCTGTTTTTATGTAGACCAGCCCACCAAGCCATACCAGTCAATTCCCTTGTTCCTCTAATAAGAGGAAATGTAGTTTTATTCCTGTACTAAATTATTTAGGAACTCTTCAATACATGAGAGGCTTTGATTGAAGTGTAATTATTAACCTAGGGATATTGCCTTTTATCCTTTTGAAGTCTACCATTAAAACTGCCTGTGCACATTGCACAAAGGAATACTAAGTACAATAATGAAAAAAAAAACCCTCCCTCAATTTAATTCTGGATAATTAATTCATCCTACTGTACTAAAAATGCATTTTTAACAATTTGAATCTTTTTTAAAATGGGAACAGGTTGTTTTGCTTTAAACTGTAAAGACAATTAAGAAATTCTGGCAGCTCTCCCGTATGTTAGTATGCCTGACAAAATCTACCCAGGATGCAAGTTTTTGTAAAAATATGGGGGAAATAATAGAAAAATGAACAGGGAACTTAGTCTGAGTGTCTAAACTGTGACTCTGAGTCTGTTCAGCTTAATTTCATCTTAAACCACTCCACTCTTGAAGCCAGATATTTGCATTGTAACTAAGGGTCTGGGGGTACCAATCGATAGTTAATTAGAATGGAGTCCACTTCTATGGTTTGCCCAAGGACACTTTATATCATGTAAGCAGTGCAAAGTGTACTTTGGCAGCTGGTGAAGAATTCCCTCTGCACAAGGACACTGGTGGTGAAAAGCTAGGGGAAGTGGCTTTACCCTCTTCTGTACCAGCTGTGATTCCTAGTGTGATTAGGGTGGCTAACTTCATAATTTTTGAAAACCTGACAGAGTGCCTCCTTCTGCCCCCTACTCTGCCTCTTCCCCCAAGGCCCTGCCCCTTGCTCTGCCCCACCCTCCACTCTTCCTCTCTCTACTCCACTCCACTCTTCATAACTCTGCTCTCTCTACCATCCTCCCCCTGCTAGCTGAGCAGGGCTGGTGGCTAGGCAAGGATGTTAGAGAGAGCCTGGTTCTGGGGGTGAAAGGATGAGAAGGGCAGGACAGGGCAAGGAGAAAAGCATTTAGGGTAGCATGGAGGAGCTGCCAGTATGTGTCTCTCCAGAGTAGTTCCTGCCTATGAAGCTCCCTGGCCTGCAACAGGCAGGGGCTGCTCTGGCAAGGCTGGAACAGCCCTTTTCTGTGGCGGGGGTCTTCCAGCCCAGCACCAGTTGTGGGGGGTGCGCTTCAGTGGACTGGAGCAGCCCTCATTGCTCAGCCCTCTTTAATCAGTTAACTATTAAACAATATGTTTACGTCCCTAATTGCTAACTGGAGAATCAAGTTCAGTGAAGTTTACTTCCTTTAGGAGAAGATGAAGGGGAAAAAATCAATCTGGATCTTACAAGGAGAGACAATCTGTAGAGGGGTATGTCGGTTTCCATCCAACCAGGATTGGAAGAGGGTAAATGGCATGGGTAAACCAGCAATAAGTGCAGTCCTTCCGTAACCGGGGGATCATACAATGGTGAGGGCTCCAAATGATTTGGAGGGTGTATGAACATGGAAAAAGAAAAGTGGGGTTCAGTAATAGCTGATAAACTGGAATATTGACTTGGGAATCAGAGGTGTGTTTTGTTGCTAATGTTGTTGTATGCCACAACATGCAGTATGAATGTAGTGGACAAAGAGATGCTACTACATATTTAATTGTGTGCAAATAAAGTTTTGATGAAATACAAAATAAATTGTGCCAATTTCAATAACTGTGAAATTTGCTTGGTTAAGTGTCTGCCTGCAGCTTGTGAAAATCATTTACACTGTATTATGCAACAGATAAATACTTTGACCAGATGTTAAGTAACTAAAGAATGGTAGATATTTCCTTAAATGTATTGTTTGTTTACTTGGTGGAATAACACTCTGCTTGGAGATTTAGAATAGAACAGCATTTCAGCAGAAGGTCAAGCAGGTTATTAGTCAATCAGGATTCCCATCACCATATGTTTTCAATCCAATGCAGTGAGCAAAACAAAAGAGTTCCAAATTGGTGGGATAATCTGTCCTACACTTGTTGGATGAGGAACAAATGTTCAAGGTTTTATAACCAAGTACAATTATCTGTGAAGAAAAAGTGAGATTGTATGTGTGAATACCCTGAATATCATAGTTGATGAACACAGCTCCACAGGTTGGCTAAGGAAGGAGTTAATAAGAAAAATATTGACAAAAATTAGGCCAGGCTATAGAATCAGTTGTAACAAGCATTTGTCTTGCCATTAAAGTTCATTTAAACTTGCTTCTTTGGTTGTAAACATTTTGTTTGCTAACAGTTACCATGCAGTTATCACTCTTGTTATTTAGGATTTATTCACTTGAGTAGTTCCATTGTCTTCTGACTAACTACTCAACGTGAGTAATGGCTGTAGAGTTGCACCAAGTGATTTTAGGAGGCAGTTCCAGTGCATGCAGTCTCAGTGAAATATCCAAGCAGATGAGAATTTTCATCAGCTAGAACAATGCAGAATTTAAATGCCATGTAAGTGTGAGAGATGTTATTTCTGTGCTCAAATGAGTGAATTTGGTTAGTGTGATGATGTTACACATACACTATTTTGCAATCAAAAGTAAGAAGATATGTAAGAGAAGCTTAACTGAGACAAATGGTCATATAATATTTCTATTTACATTTTATGTTTTTGCAGTGAGAGAAAAACGCAAGAGTCTCTATATAAACCACGTAAGTGAAAATGTCTCCCTATGCAGCTTTTTACATTGTTGTTTGTATTATACAGGACTAAGAGTCTTTGTAAGTAAATCATTGTGTGAGAGAGAGTAATGTTACCCCTGGGGATTGAACTTTGGGACCTCAGTATGTAAAAGCATGGATCTCTGCTATTTGAGCTAGAGGACCAGATGCTTTAGCTTGGATTTAGTAATATTCACACACCCCTGTATATGTGCACTAGGTACTAGAAAGAACAGAGAGACATACTGTGTTAGTGAGTTACAATATTACTTCAGATTGATTTTTTTTTTATGGAAAATTCAGACTTAAAAACTAGGGATGTAAACATTTGTTTAAAAATGTAATGCTGTAACTGCTAAAAATCATACTGTGGTCTCTTCAGTATAAAGCTTAAATAGCGATTTAAGCTTTATACTGCAGAGTCTGCAGCGAAGCCTTTCCAGGAACAGGGCTGGTGGGGCTGCTGCCGGCCCTGCTCCCAGGAAGGTGGCTTTGCTGTGGGCTCTGCAACCAGCTCCCAGGAAGTGCCGCCAGATCTGCCTCTGACGGGCTGTTGTGGTGGGCCCCGCAGAGCTGGAACAGCCCCCTGCCTACAGCGGTGGTGGGGAGATGCTCCAACCCTTACCATTAAGGGTGAGGCTTACCAGTTAAACCATTTACATCCCTATTAAAAACCTCTTTGCAGTGTGTAAGCTTGTATTATGTGGAGAGTCTGTAGAATATCACCATTATTTATGAAGAAGCTATTCTGTCCAAACTGATGGCATGCATAGTAGAACATATATTTAACATATGGTAAATGTTGGAGTAGTTAGATGTCTTAATATTTATCCTTTACCTTTTTCTTATTTCTGTTCTTTTCAAATAAATCTATGGTATGGCTGCTTTCATTGGCATTAAGAGCAAAACTCCAGTTGACTGATTTTGGTACAAGATCAGTATCTTCACTATCATGCTTTGTACGCCCATAGCACCTAGCAGCCCTAGTTATGGATCAGGGATTTTCACCAGTATAACCAACAATATTAGCAAGCCCAAATATTCAGAATGCATAAGTAAAGTCCCATTAAATAATGAGATTTATAAATAACATAGAATTGAGAGATTCTTTTTACAGGCCTTCTGGTTTCTCAGGCTTTAATGTGCACTTGGATCACATTTTCAAGCTTTTCTGTACCACCATGAGGTCAAAAATTTACTTTAAAAATACCTGTTGTTTTTTTAAAAAAACCTCAGCTCTTGTGATTACATAAGAAACACAACAGTGTATGGCAAGGCTTGTGATAAAATTGTGAGACTTGGCAACACTGGTACCAGCAAATATTTTTCTCCTAAAATACTAGTTTCTATAGTTTACCTGCATATCAGAATAGTTTGCATTAAAATTACCTTTGAACGTCATTTTATAACAATGAAAAGTACTGGTTTCTTGTAAATTTACCAATATGTGCTCAATAACTGCCAGTGGGCACATTAGTCCAAAACTTATTTTTTCTTTGGGTCCTTCATAGTTCAGACACAGCACAGCTAGCTGTCTTCTGACTTGCTTTGTCACTGCATCACTCACTATGGGTGTGATTTTTCATCTTTATCCTGGCCCACTTTCAGCTTTAGGTCTAAAGTAGAATAACTGTACCCTACAAGCGCATCCCAGCAGGAGGAAAATTCTTCTGTCAAAAGCAAAGACGGCAGCCTCCGACTTTACATACTTGCCACTGTTGCTGCAGCTTTACTACTACTCTTAGCCAAGCAAGCATTCGTTTAGCTGTATCTTGGATATGTCTGAACATGCTGCAGTCGTATCTCCCAAATTCAGTCGAAACATACGATTAGTAGAGCAGCACAAAATCTCAGCCCACATTGTGACTTTACAGTTACTACAAAACCTTGCCAAAACTTTGAAAGAAATCCTCTTTCTCCCCCACTGACCCAGGATGCATTTATATGTATCTGAGTGTGCCTGTCTGTTTCTTATTTCCTATTTTATATTCCAAAGAAAAATAAAGACACTTTGAAAAATATGTGGTATTCATTTTTTAAAAGGATTTCAAATGAATACTTTTAAGGCTGACAGCATGCTCCAGTGGGGTTTATGATAAGTATCAGAGTACAGTGCATGACAAACCATCAAATCTGTGTGGGACTGAGTTGCAACTCCAGGTGTATGAAAATTAAAGATTTCAGATAACCTTGGGACACCAGTCAAATGATTTCCTTGTGTAAAATGTCATTTCAGGCTAGAGAAGCAACTGCTTGGCACTATAATGTTGACAAGTCATTAGTCGTGTGTGTACAGTATGACTGTATTGCTTACTGCTACATTTATTCCGAACCAAGGCAAATAAATAAGAGATGAAAGATTAACAGGGTTCAGTGATCCTTGTGCTTGAGCCCTTCTTATTTTGAGTACAACAGTGACTTTCAGTAAGAGAGAGGTAAAGAAATGATATCAGAACTGCTAAGGGATACAGAGTGGGGAAACCTGGAAATGGCCATAGTAGCTGGTTCACTATTGACAGCTGTTTTGAAAAAAGGCTGTGGAGATTTGCTAACTTGAGTTTCTTTGTCAGAGCCATGAATATCCAGGATTGTTCTACTTGGACATGCGCCAACATTAATTCACACTTTTAAAACATTGAAAAAAATCACAATAGAACTAACATGGACATTTCTGAAAAACTGCTATCCCTTTCACTTTGTTTTATTCACTTGCTGATTTTTTTAAATGGTGTTACATACATAGACTATTTGCCAGACTTTACTTTGACTAAGAGTTAAATGGAAGACAGAGGTGGTGCAATGAAAAAGCCATCCACAAGGTTAAAACTGCTCTTTTTATGGAGGGGAGGAAAAAGTGTTCACTAGGGTTCCATTAGTGCTTAAGGTAATCCTTCCTAACATACATAAATATCAGTATTAATGTATATTAACGAAATCCTTCTCATAAATTGTAAAACTGACAAATGTTCTTGACAGTGGTTTCTTTCTTACTGAAAAATACACATATCTATAAGGGTAGAAACTGATAGACTGATAACCAATCCGTGGGAATTAGCTATGCTTCATATGCTTCAGAACATGAGGGGCAAGTGGCCTAAATGTTCAAAAGTGGCCTCTGATTTTAGGGATGCCTCAGTTGAGGAGAGCTCAACTTTATACCTTAGGGCAGTGGTCTCCAACCTTTTAAAGCACAAGATCACTTTTCGAATTTAAGTGTAATCCAAGATCTACCTCAAACCCAAATACCCTTGCCCTGCCTCCTTTGTGTCCCTTCTCTGAGGCTCTGCCCCTGCTCACTCCATCCTCCCTTCCTCCCCCCTTCACTTTCACCAGGCTGGGGCAGGTCATTGGGGTGCCAAAGGGGGTTCCACGTGCAGGCTCCGGGAGGGTATTTTGATACAGGGGTGCTTGGGGCTTGGATTGCAGAAGGGGGTTCATGACAGGGGTAGGGTTTTGGGATGTGAGCACCAGCTGGGCATTGCTTACCTCAGGTGGCTCCTAGGCGGTGGTTCAGTGGAGCTAAGGCAGGCTCACCCATGCCCTGGCCCTGCACCACTCCCAAAAGCAGCCAGCAAACTCCATCCCATGCCCTGTTGTGCCCCCTCTCTGCTCGGTGGAGATAGGATGCAGGGTGGGAGAGGGGGCATCTAGACATCAGTGTCCCCTCCTCCCCTTCCCCTGCCCTGCACAGAAAGCAGGAGGCTCCTGGGGGTGGAAAGAGGCAGCTCCAAAGCAAAGTGCAGGAGATATTCAGTGGGTTGAGGTGGGGTAGCTGAAGTGCTGGGCTTGATAACCTCTTGGCCAGACCAGTCAGGATCACCTGTCGGAAGCTCCAAGATCTTCCGGTAGATCCCGATCTACAGGTTGGTGACCACTGCCTTAGGGTTTGATTTTCAGGGGTATCAAATAATCTCCACTCCAGCTGAGGTAGCTGAGGGTGTTCACCACCTCCTAAAAATTGGACTTCAGATTCCTAATGTTGGGCACCCAAAATTGGAGATCACATTTGAAAATGTTGCTTGTTATAGGGAACAGTCAAGAGGACATAAACTCTGGGTGGATGTCTTGCCTCCCTTGTTCAGAAGCTGCTTGTCATAATACAGAGGAAAAGGCTTCTTTCTGGCATGTTTTTCCTCCACAATATCATTATTTGGTTTTAAGATTTTTATGTGATAGGACTGTTTGGAGCCACATCACATTCAGTTATGAGGGCACCACTTTTGGATGCAGATTTGCCCCATTCCAATGGATGTAATTTACCATAATATTGGATAGATGTGTCTTAGGGCTCATTGCCCATTGCCCGGACAGTTTTCTTCCTTTTGGGTTGTAGTGAACTACCTTGCCTCTGCAATTCATATTAGATGAGCAGTAAGACAGTAGTTATTTCTCTGCCAGTTCACATGATATCTTGTTCAAGGGTAACTTTCACATGTAGATTGCTATGCTGGCCCAGAAACTGTTTTCCTGTCTCATGAAAACTCTTGAGATTTTGAAAAATGTTCTGGTCATCGTCAGGACAGAACTGATACTTTTTGATTTTTGTTTAAAAAAAAAAAAAAAAAAAAGAGACTGTTCCTCACTCATAAACAGCCAGTAGCTGAGTTTTTAGGGTAATCATCTGGGATGTTGAGACTCAGGTTCAGATCCAGCTCTGCCTGAGTCAGATACTGACTTAAATGTGAATCTTATTAGAGAAGAAATAGGTGACCCAGGCATGGATGGGGTAAAAAGAACTGCTTTATTGCCCACGCATGTTTATCTCAGACGTTCAACACAATGTCCGAGTGGCCACAAGTTGGCAGTAGTTAGAACCTTTTATCTATTTTGGAATGTTAATTCACATATCTGTCACTACTTTTCCTAACCTTATTTAGTAATGTTAACTCCCATAAAATGAATATTAATAAGCAAATAATGAATACAATTATATAATTATTATTTATATAATTTCTAATTGAATCAACACTTTTATACTACAAACTAACAGGTTACAGAGATTACAAGGAATTTGACCCTGAAGATATGTTATGCAGAGCCAATGAGGATAAGCAAGAGACCTAACAAAATAGAGCAACTCCATACTTATCTGGTTTCCTAGGCTACAGAACAGAGAGAGAGAGAGAGCATGTTTATACATCAAAGGATAATACTGGTCTTGACCAGACCTTTAATCTATATTCCAAAACTACAAAAAACAAAAAGAAAAGGCATGTTTAAGAGTAATGCTGTGGCTGACTCCTGAACCACTAATGCAAAGGCCATTTCAGACCTATTAATTTTTATACACCCCAACAAATCTCTCACATTGCAGATGAGCACTCCAATCAGTAAGGTATTAGCTGTTCTTCAGTAAGGGTCTCTCTCTCTCCTCCTTTTTATCTTTTCAAAAACTGCAAACCTTTCTTGAAAAAAGTTAGTAGAAACAGTTACATTTGCGCTTAATGTTGTTTCAATAAATCAGCACTAACAAAAATAGTTCAATTAAAAAAAATTCCAAGCCAGCTCTATAGACACGTAGTTAGCTTATTGGTAAGGCTCTGTGCCTTCCAATGACCACTTACATAGACCATGATGACAGAATGTGGAACCAAATGTGTCTTTTCACAGAGGAAATTTAAAAAGTATAACTATTTTTTTCAAAGCCTTTCCTTTTTATGGGAGGGGGAGTTAGTGATACTGTTCTGTCTATATATGTTCATTTTGTTCACATATTAAATAAAAGCCACTTCAAATGAATCAGATACTCTGGTTTTATTCCTGTCAGAAGTGAACATCATGAATGTGAAATGCATTGAAGAGCCTAATATAGAAATATGAAATAGCAGCTGATAGGTTAAAAGTTGTAAGTCACATAAAGCTTAGTCATTTCTTCCACTTCCTGCGGTACCAAATAATATATTTTACAGTAGTATTATTGAGTACTTTCACTTTTTTAACTTCTATTACATATGTTAATAGCTTGAATTAAAAGTCCCCAGATTAATGACAAATGTATTTCTAAACTCCCAGGTATTTTGGAGTTTTGTTAATATTGCAGCTAATTTTTTGTGCTTTTGTACCAGATTTTGCACCCTTTCTAAAATCTCCAAGAAAAAAATATCCTGAAAATCTATAGGTGATGTCAGGGGCCTTGACTGAGTGGGCAGGGAAGCTTTGATATCACTTGAACAAAGACTTCCTAAGAAGTGCATCATAAGAACCTGATGTTTTCAAAGTTGCAAAAGTCTTCTAATGCTTTTGCTCAAACATAAGGGAAAAACCAGGACAGGAGATACCTGCAATTTTTATCACTAGACTTGAAGTAGTGCATGTTACCAAAGAAGGTCCATAAGTAAAATAAGAAAAAGTATTAGGCCTTCATTTTAGAACTAGATTGCAATAATGGAGTGCTAGAGGTGCACTTATAGATCTCAGGCACATTGCATAGACTAGGGAAAGGAGCGCTGAGGGTGGGAGTCAGCATATCCTGGGCCATATCCTCAGTTGGTACAAATGGGCATAGTGTGTCTATAATATTGCTGACCCAAATCTCATCTACTTAGTCATGCTACTATGCAGAGATAACAGGTCAGGGAAGAACACTGGAAAGTCATTAACTTAACGATGCTGAGAGGTTATCTTTTTTGGTTGTTGTTGTTGTTTTTGTTTTTTTCCTGGGAGGGCAAATGTCAGCTATCCTTAAACAACTAATGGAAAGACCTTCACTGAAGAAAACAACTCTTGAGTCTAGCTCTCTTGCTACCTATTGCTCAATTTCAAACTGGCTCTTTTGACCATTACTTTCCACCAAGTCTGAATGCTGCTCAGATAGTGGTGAATCAGGGCTGAAGTTTTGCAGAAAGCAAATTTTGTGTTTAAAAAAAAAAAAAATAAAGTTAGTCATTTTTGTTTTCAGATGTTTTACTTAGTGTCTGATTTGTTTTTCCGTCAGACTAATTTTCTTATATTTGTATATTGAAAATTTTTGTGGCTTGTTTTGGACTTTGTGCCCTAAACCTTCTGTTCTCCAAGATATTTTCCCCTGGTTTTTCCCTTTCTCCCTCTATTGTATAATCGTCAGTGTTTTATTCTTCTTCCCTCCCACCCCCGAACTCTCTCCATTACCTGTTTCACATCCATTTCTAAATCCCCTTTTGTCCTCCTTTTTCCACTGACGCGTGTGCTCCTGTTCCTTTTGAATTTAGGACCGGAGTACAGAACTTGCTCATGTTTGCTTTCTAAATGTGGATGCTGAATATGTGTAGGAAGGCAGGCGGGGTGACAGAATGAATTCTTAGCTAGGTGTTTAGATTACTTTTGGCTTTTTGTGCTTTAAGAAAGAATCATTGGGTGGGGAAATATCGTTTTGATATTTATTTATATAGGATTTTTTTGACATTTCTAAATTTCTGCAAGACATGTCCAACTTTGAAAGAGCAATTTCTCTCTCTTGCTTCTTAGCTGTAATACCTCCTCATAAAAAGATTTTTGTGTTATATAATTGCCATTGTTCTTTTGCATGTTATTTTCTAGCATCCTCCTGGGCAACTGAGAAGGAAATACAGTTCCTGCTCCACTATTTTCCTGGATGACAGCACAGTCAGTCAACCAAACCTCAAGTATACAATTAAATGGTGGGTGGTATTAAATTTTTTTGACTTAAATATATATATTGTAATTGTTTCCGAATGGCTGCTAAGCAGGTACTGCAGAGACCAAGTTGCAAAATAGTGGGGAGGGGGTGTGAGTGCATGCAGTCATACATGGATGTTGCAGAGGTAATGGATGGGATTTTCAGACTTTTTTTACAATAATTTTTTATGGTGTACTCCTTGTAGGGTCTTGCCCTAACTCTGTGGTCACCAACTCGTCGAATGCGATTGACTGGTCGATCGCGAGGGCTCGACCAGTCGATCGCAAGGCATTCCCCTCCCCCCCATTTCTCCCCACCTCCAAGAAGCCCCACTACCTACCTCCAGCGAGAATGGAGGTAGTGCCGGCTTCCTGCAGGGTGGATGGAAGTCCTGCAGCTGTGTGCCACTTCTGGGGGTTCCAGAAGTGCGCTGGCTGCTCCCCTCCCCCAGGTCTCTGGCGTGCTGGGAACTTGTGGGGGGGGGGGGAGGGCAAAATCCCCAGAGGAGGTGCGTGCCGGAGCTTCCGCTTTTTTTAGGGGAAGAGCAAACATGCTCTTTCAGTAACCCCTGTATTCCTCATTCCACGAGGAATAAGGGGGCTTCCAAAAGAAGGGGTTTTTCTGACATTTGGTCCAGTCTAGACAGGCCAAATGTTGGAAAACCCTCTTCCTACAGAAGAATCGAAAAAAAAGCGACAGTGTAGAATGTATAAGGGCTGGGGATAGTAAGTGATGGAGAGGAGGAGAATCGAGAGGGAAGGGCTTCAAGGAAGGGTTGGAGTCTTGGGGGAAGATTGGGGTGGTAGATCTTGGCTTGTTCCGACATTTAAAAAGTGATCATGGATGTAAAAAGGTTGGAGACCACTGCCCTAACTTATCCACGCTGCACATGTTTTCACAAGAAGGTAGTGATCAAGGATTTTAATTTTATAGCTGATGAGTGAACCAGTCTGGCTAGATTGCTTTGGATTAACTTTTGAGTGCTAAGATGCACATTTGCTTATCCACTGTTTGTGAACTCCTGTGAGAACTATAGGGATGTAATAGGATAACTGTTTTAATGGTTAATCCATAAGCCTGGGTTTATCAGTTACCATGAACAGTTACACTGCACTGTGGACTCTGTATCAGTCTGCAGGGTGACAGCCAGCTCCCTGGTAGCAGGGCAGGATCCGGGAGCGGGGCTCTGTATCGGAGGCAGCAGCAGAGGGCAGCAGCTGGCTCCTTGGGACTGGGGCTACAGGCAGGAGCCAGTTGCTGCCCCGTACTGCTGATACAGCGGCAACAATGCAGGGCGGCAGCTGACCCCCAGGAATGGAGCCAGTATGTGCTGGGAGCGCTTCTGGTGGCACGCACCAGCTCGTGGGGAGCGGGCTTCTGCCCCGCGCTGCAGGTGCGTGTAACTGTGTAACTGCTGAGATTACCCAATTACTTGGTTTTTAACATCCCGAGTGAGAACATGCTCTTTTTCTGTGATTTCCAGAACTACTTGCTTCCTTTGGGAATGAAAATAGTATCTCCACATTTGGCTTCCCCGTTCAGTCCTGGGAAGCACTGCTCAGCAATGAGCTGACAATGGGCAGCTTTGTGTAGGGAGTGCACCCATGGCTCATCTTCAGTTGTATTCTCAGAACACCTAGGTTAGGTGTTTCTAGTCTTCACTAGAAAACTTTTCCATTTAGATCATGTGGAAATGCAGTTTCCTGCAGTGGAGGAAAAATGGGAGAGATGTTCAAGACCCTTACGTTGTTGTTGTTGTTGTTTTGTTTTTAAAAGGTTGCTATTAGGTATGTAAAAGTTTAATTGGTTACCTGTTAAGCATTAGCCTGATAACCCGTTACAAGGTAAGCATGCCTAACGAGGAGGTCAGGAACAGCCCGCCCCGCCCCGTGGTAACCCCGCTGTCAGAATCACCACCATGCAGCCCAGTGGAAGCAGCTCCCTGCCTGGGCGGCCTGGCCAGAGCAGCCTGTGACAGGCCTTCCTGGCCAGAGCAGCCCCCCTCCCACCCCCAAGCTGTGGCTCAGCAGTCTGGTTGGAAGGACCCTCACCGTTGGGGCCCCTGCCTAGAGCATCCCCTGCCACAGGACCCTAGCCCATCATAGTTAACTGGTTAAACAATTTATATCGTTTAACCGGTTAACTTTTTAATGAGTATTTACATCCCTAGTTGCTGTTGGAATCCTGTTCAGATTTGAATCATCTGTAGTATCTTTATGTACACATTTAATGTAATGTTTTAGTTATGGTCCGTGTTGCAAAGGTTCTTACATAAGAGAAACAAGGAGCTCTGAGGCATCTTAAAGACTTACAGATTTTTTGGGGCGTAAGCTTTTGTGGATAAAAATCACTTTATCAGATGCACATGGACTCCATGCATCTAATGAAGTAGGTTTTATCCATGAAAGCTTATGCCCCCCAAAATTTTAGTCTTTAAGGTGCCACTGGTCAGGACTCCTCGTTTTTGCAGATACAGACTAACATAGCTACCCTTCTGAGACTTACAGCAGACTGATACATTCAGACTAACGTACACCATGGCAGCCCCTGACATGTTTTACATCTCTGTAAAAAGATATTTACACACAAGTTTTACAATTATGTCTCCTGATCTGTTTCTGTCTGTAATATATTGCCTTATGCTCTTAGTGGCTCTTTTGGTTTTTTGGGGTTTTCTTTAATTTAAAAAATAACATTAAAAAAAACAGAGGATGAAGAGGCAGCACATAAGCCCCTTCCTGTTCTTAAACATTATTGAACTACATCTTTGGCACTACTTGAGGATGCCTCTAGTTTAGAGGGTACGGGACTGGCTTCCGAGTGTAGGGGGTATTCCAGAGAGGGTAGGGAGAGAGTGTATCAGGGATGGGATGGGGAGGGCCGGAGCAATATGACTTCTGATAGTCCCTGCTGGAGGAGTGACTCCTTTGGAGCTATTATCCACCAGTGTAAGTAAGAGTAGCCCTTATGCTGCCCTAACTTTTATAAAGGGGCTGGATTGGCCCCTGCTGTACTCCAGGTTGGATGGGTGGAAAGTTGATGAAAAACTACCTATGTTCACATACCTCTCCTATCCCAGATGCATTGACTGCTGAACTGATCCAATATACTATTTAAAAATATACCAGCATCCTAAATTAATATATTTAGGGATCTGACTTGATGTACCAAATTTGGGAAATGCAGAATCCGCCCTCAGACTACTTCCTGGATTTCCAAACAGTGGGTGTTTTTTAGTCTGTGGGGTGATATTTTGTCACGAAGCCGCCATTTGAGGGTAGCAGGTAAGGCTGTGTTTTCAGATTCCACACTAGGGATGTTAATGGGTAAACCGGGTAACAAGTAGGCTGGACAGCCCGAAGCAGTCCCCACCTCCAATGTGGTGCAGCGGGCCTGGCTCAGCCTGCGCATCCCTAGCCTGTGGTGCAGTGGGCTGGGCCCTCTGTGGCATAGGCAAGAGGCTGCTCCAGCCCAGCCAGGCCCACCACAGCACGTGATCTCGGTTAACCAGGATTTTACATCCCTAGTCTACATACCACTCCAAATGAAGCCAAATTCAGGTCTGTGTGTGTTCCTGAGGGCAGACTTGGGGCTGCATTTTTTGTCTTCGCTCACATCTTCCTGAATTTTTTCAGTCAAACCAAATTATTAATTATCATTCCTTTTTTTTCCCCCTCCCTGTGGATGTGTGGACATGTGTCCAGTAAGGAAAGTGAACTGTCCATGGAATATTTAGTACCTTGCAACATTTTACTTTTTTAAAAAGATGTTAACATTTTAGCTATGGTCAAACAATTAAATCTAGGAACTTCTAAAAGCACCCATCTCCAATAGCTAAATTCTATATTGCCAAAGCAAAACAAGATGCAAAAGCAATATACAGCGTTCACTTTCATCTGAGGGAAAAAAATTATTTTCCACCACATTTTTCATTTTTCAACTGCTTTGCTACCTAGAATAATATTAAATTCCATGAAGACGCATACAGTAAAGCTGCAACATGGTGGTTTTTTAACATGTTGGATGTATGGTACACCGCAGTTGTCTTAGAAATATTCTGAGGGAAAATTGTGAAGCAACCAGTTCACTTTTTTAAAATGGAGGCTTTTATGTCAGATGTGTTAAAAGGAAATGCTAGACTAAAATATAACAATGATTCAGTGACAGAACTTGTTGTCAATGAAAGGGAACAATGAACTCCCTTCTCCTCCTTTATTCCCCTGTTAGTTCTGATGGCTCCTCAGGATGTTGGAACAAGCAGTTAGGTCAGGGGTGGGCAAAAGGGCCTCAGCGGGCTGGATCCGGCCTGCCAAGCTGGCTGATTCAGCCCGCGGAGGCCCTGCTGCTCCCCCGCCCTCAGGCCAATTAGGGTCTGGGGTGGGGGAGCGCGCAAAGCCTCCTCCCGTCCTGCCGGGAGCATGTGGCGCTTCAAAGCGCTGTGCACTGCTCACAGGGTGGGGGCAGAGCGGAGAAGGCTTTGCGCACTCCCCGGCCCCCAGGGCTTAATTGGCCTGAGGGCGGAGGAGTGCGCGAAGCCTTCTCCCGCCCTCCTGGAAGCACGTGGCACTTCGAAGAGCCTGGTGGCGGGGGACCTGCGTGAAGTTTCCTTCACCCTACCCTGGCCCTTCAGAGTGCCACAGGCTCCTCGCAGGATGGAAGGAGGCTTCCCGCGCTCTCCCACCCCGCGGCCCTTATTGGCCTGGGGTGGGGGAAGGGAGCGTGCCAAGAATGGGAAGGGGGGCAAAGGGGCTCCCCACCCCCAGACCAATCATGGTCTGGGGGTGGGGTACCCCTGCCCCTTCCTGTTTAGACCCTGCCCCTTCTAGGGTGGCCTGGGGCTACTTCAAAATTTTTTGAAGTGGCCCCTGGGCAAAAATTATTGCCCACCCCTGAGTTGGGTTGATGGTTCTGCTTTGTCTTTTGGTGTTTACCTCCCACAACTGTGGGGTTGTTCAGACTCAGCTAACAACTCTAGAATAATTTGCTGAAACCTTTTTTTGTTGTTGTTCTCAGGTGTCTAATTAGATCAGTTTGTCATTTATGCACACAACTAACATTTTGGATTGCCTATGAAGACTTTCATGTTTAATTTCCAAGTTTGACTTTCAAGTAAATGGCAAATATAAATGCTTGACTGAGAGCAAGAAACATGCCTACTATATTATGTTAAGATAAAATAAGTAACTTGTAAATTGATGCTAAATAAAAAAAATAGAAGCATGGTGTTTTGTTAGTTAAATGGAGAGACAGCCAAAAGGTAATATATTAAAAGTAAAACTCACACAAGCTACTAATGGAGAAGTAATCCACAGTAACTTAGCTGCATTAAGAAAACTACTAAAATACCAGTAGAGTAGATGATAGGCGGAAGGTCCTTTTATTAATGACCAATCTCTGTTTTACATACCAGAGAATATCCAAAAAGCCTTATCTTGTATCTTTGACGTCAATGAGAGTAGGCCTTTTCATAGACAATATGGCATGGAGAACATGAGATGAAGGGGCTGAAAGAAGGAGAAAAGTGGCAAAAATGTGTGTGACTCGATATGTGGAGTGTGAATGTTCCATATGGCAATTTATCCACGGTGAAAAGCATATACTATCTCTGTGTGTGTGCGCGTGCACATGCATGTGTAATATATAGCAAATGATCTTAAATCTGGTTCCAAGGCATTAACTCTATATTTTGCTTTACAGTGTAGCTCTTGCAATATATTACCACATCAAAAACAGGTATGTAAATTATTCTCCTATTGAAGATACCCATTTTTAAAATGTTCAGTGTTTCTTTTTATGGAATAAATTGACACTTTGAATCTGTCATCATTATTATATTAATTTTTAAATTCATTCTAGTATTAGGAAACTTGGACTTCTTTTAACAGTTTCAATTACATATACTATGTTCACTTTATGAATAAAAAATGTGAGTACAAATTACGACTCATAAATTTAAACTGTGTCCTTTGATGACTTCTGGTTTGCCCTTTTGTAAAGTTTGCTGTAGGAAGTGTTGGGTAAGTGAGTAGCTATGGATTATCAGTAGGGAGGCATTAAATAAAAAGTCCTGTATTGTGCAATGGGAATGGCATTAAAAATAAGTTAGTAGCCTCAGGGGCAAAATTATTCACCAAAATAAGTGTGCCAATATCAGGTAATGTTTGGTTCTAGTTCAGGTGTGGTGATTAAAAGGGGATGATTAGGAAGGTGAGAGAGTATAATTATTTTTTAATTTCATATTGTGAAAGAGTGTACTTTTGTAAAATCACTATTTTTAGCTTTTTTCCGAGAGCACCCTTTTATATATTTGTTTCTGAAATTTTCACAGGGGCTTTTTTTTAAAAAAAAACAGGTCTTTTTAATCTGGGGAGGAAATATCCTAGCATCGAGTCCAACATAACACTTAAACATGAGCTTCCATCTAACCATGTGAATAATCTTGTTGACTTCAAGAGGCCTACTCACATGCTTGATGTTGAAGATGTTCCTAAATTTGTGGGTGGGAGGGTCCTCAATGTGGCCCTATTTAGCACTGAAGCCAGTGGAACTCTATCTACATAAGTGTAAGGGTCTGCAATAGCATGTACCTGTGTGGCCTCTATAGGGAAACCAGTTAAACTAACTTCATAAAAGTGCTGAAAAGGCCTGATTCAAAACTCATCAAAGGACTCCATAGACTGCAATGGGCTTTGGACTGGGACCTAAAAGTGCAAAGTAAGCACACTGGAAAAAATAAATGAGGAGTGGAAATCTTTAACTTCTTTCAATGTATAGTAATCTTCTAACCCTGTTTAGAGTCCTACAGCCTTCAATGAGAGCATAGCTTGTAACTATACTAGGTACACAAGATAAGCATGGCTAAAAGTGTTTATGGGATTGGGGCCTGAGGAGCATGTCATGAATATAATACTTGTCACATACTCCCTTCTTGGTGAGGATCAGGCAAGTAAATGGGAATAGATGCCTAGAACCACTTTTTTAAAATGACACCATCAGAGTAAAATATTTTCTGCTCTCATTTTGATTTTACACCTAAAAGGTGTCATTGTTAATAATCTGAGCGCTATGTGCACTGAATGCTTTCCTGTTGGGAAGTTGGTGGTTCTTTCACTATTCTGAGAGGTGAATGTATTAAGAAAGAGCTACTACACTTTTTTTCTGTAGCTGTATATTGATACACATGTTGTAAATGCGCCCTCTGCTGTACTCTTCAGAAACTGTTATAGAAATGAAGAAAAGCTGTTACCTTTTTTTCAAGTACAGACATGAAATCACTGTTTATGACTCAAGATTAAAGGGTCGATTTGATGGCAGCACTCTATTGTTCATGCTACAGGAACACCAGTAATTTTTTTAAAGCTCCGTTTCCCAGCCCCACAACCAAAAACGAAACAGCAGTTTATATAGGATTTATCAATACTTGTCATGGTTCATGGATTAGAAGCACAATTTGACTCCCATAGACGTTCATCTCAGTTTGACTGTAATGGGAAGGCACTATGTAAGAAATATGTTGTTCATTCTTTTTCTCTCTCCAGCACATCCGATTTACTCAAAATTAGATTAGTGTCTAACATTCTAAACTCTGATCAAGTCTTAACACTAACATTTTCAAGAGAAACTATTGACGGATGGCTGGGTTCTTCTATGATTAATCTGATTTAACTGCTTGGCTGTATTGCTGTATTGTCATTCTTTCTTTCTCCAATTCCTTTTCTTCATTGTTTGTTGTTCTTGTTGCATCTTTTGTTATATTTAGATTTTTAAGCTCTCTCAAGCAGAGGCCATGTCTGTTTTGTTTTTGAAGTGCCTAACATGTTTTTGGGTACTCAGAAAACAAAGCAAAGCAAAGCACTTCAGATTAGATAGTAAAAAAGTTCCAAAAGCTCTTTTCAGTGAGGAAAATGATTATTGTATCTCTTTTTTTCTCTTTCACAAGTATTGAAGGCCAAGCAAATGCTTTGTTGGTAGGCTGCAGCTAAAGCACAGAGGAAGGAAAAAGAATCCTTTTCTCTGTCATTTGTAGAGGGCCAGAGTCATATTACCCTTTCTTACCACTGATAGCAGTGGACTCTCTGTGGAGTAAGGGTTCGTAAACAGTATCAGAAAGTGGCCCAAAATGTAAATTTTCTTAGCTGATGAAGAACTTCTGCTGCATGCTAGTTTTAGTTACAGTAGGGTTAGGTATTCATCCCATTTTAAGAAAAGGTTTATTTCATGCATTAGCACAAAGTAGAAATATTTTATCTTCAGAAGTTGTGGCTTAAATCTATGTTGGTCACTAGTTAAATATGTTTTGTGATCTCAGATGCAACTAGGCCCTCAGAGGGTCAGTTGTGACCATCCAAGCTATAAATTCTTTGGGTGTACACAGTTCAGTACAGATAGGAAATACAGTAAAACTCCAATTGTCTGGCATCCAGTGGTCCGGCACTCCCGATAGTCCGGCACCAACTGGAACCCGGAAGTGCTCCGGCCAGCCGGACAATTGGAGCTGCTCCGTGCCGCTTCCCCAAGTCCACTGCTGCCGCTGATGAAACTGACCAGCGGCGGACTTGGGGAAGCGGCAGGCAGAGCAGCTGGGGTGCTGCCGGGTTAGTCCCGCAGCGCCGCTCAGGTGAGGGGCGGCGCTGCGGGACCAACCCGGCAGCACCCCAGCTGCTCTGCCCTGCCCGCTTCCCCAAGTTGTCGCTGCCACTTGCAGCCTCAGCTGGCCTGTCGCCAGCAGCTGCGCGGGGCTTCCCCCGCCTCCCTGCAAAACGGAGGGTTCGCCCCACGCCGCGCCATTCCCCGCCGACCCCCACCCTGCCCCAGACCTGTCACAGCCCCCCTGCCGGAGTACCTCCTGATACTCCGGCATATCCGATAATCCGGCACCCCCTGGGTCCCAAAGGTGCCGGATTATCGGAAGTCTACTATACATGCAACAGTCTCTGTTCAGAAGAAGCCCATGGCCAGAAGAGCAACTGTGTGAAGCAGCTTGCACAACATCTGTCAGCAGAGTGCTGAGCTCTAAGTGCTGCTGTTGATGCAACCTCTTTTCTGATCGTGAATATTTATTCCAAAATTATGTAAACAAAAAGAATCAAATATTGTTGTTAATTTCTGTGGAATTGCATCTGGTAGATGTTACAACCAAGATGGGCAGCACAATAGTGCTACAGTTGATGACAGCATGCTTTAGTTTATGAAAGACATGCACAGTCTTCTGCTAAGCAGTGAAATGGCAATGTTTCTCTTTCTTTTCAGGGACACAGATGGAAGGATGCTCTTAGATATTTTTGATGAAAACCTTCACCCCCTTTCGGTAAACTCATCTGCCTCTTGTTATCTTTCATGAGGCTGAATCCGCTGCCTTTCCCTGTGCCTGTTTTTTATTCCTGTTTGAAAATATCTCTTCCCCAGAAATCCGAAGTGCCACCAGACTATGACAAACATGACCCAGAGCAGAAACAGATTTACCGTTTTGTTCGGACGTTATTCAGTGCTGCTCAACTGACTGCTGAATGTGCCATTGTCACCCTGGTGAGTGTCTGTGAAATGACATCAATCATTCAACAGATCCACCCTTGTTTCCTGAGCTTGTTTCTCTGCAGCTGTAATGTTGTGAGGAAGTTTGTTCTCATTGCACTTTGTGCAGAGACACTAAGGAAGTTATTTGGAGGGGAAAAAAAGTACTCTACTGTCTTGGAGAATAAAGGATTAAAATTTTACAGGAGGCTGCTTAGCATGTGTCACACAGTCAGGTTTATATTTTGCTCAGGCAGCATGGTAACATTACAGGCCAGCAGGCTGACTAATATTAAACTCAGGTGAGGTAAGTGTCTTTGCCATGTGGAAATTTTAGGCATGGAACCCATTCCACTTTGGTCAGGTTTACTGTGTATCATTATAGCTTCCAGCAAAGACAGTTCTTGACAGCTGTCAGTAGCTTAATGGCATTAGTAAGAGTTATGGATGCATAAGGGCTGCATGAGTGACTGGAGCATGTTGGTGGCTGCTCTATTTGCTGTGTACGTGTGTTTTAGGGGCATGTCAGATAAGTGAACAATTGAATAGCTAGGGATGAAGTTTATCCGCCTAAAAATAGAGTACTAAAGATGAAGAGCCAGATAGCTCTATTGACTTCATGGGCTAATGGAGGTCGTCGGATTTCTGCCAGCTGAGAATCTGGCTTGAAATTTCTATCCTACTGACTCTTGTGAGTCTCCTCAGATTTCAGGCATGGTTTTTGCTACATTCTTGGCTTAGGGTTTAAAAAAAAGCAAACATGCTAGTTATTTTCACCTCTTCCAAGTGAGTTTGTAGGACAGTTTCTACCAAGTTTATTTTTGGGGGACAGGAGGTGAAATTGTAGAGGCAGAACCTCGACATTTGGCCCCATTCTCTCTCTCTGGCGATCCCTATAGCTTTGCATGCTGCAAACTCTCCTTTTCTGATAGAGAATAGCTGATGGGCCTGGATTCCTCCAGTGTCTGTCCAAACCACATGTGAGTTGGACATGGGTATCGGAGTGTGCTGCTAATCAGCTTTTTTGGCCCAGCCACTATCCATAGTTTTTATACAGTGAGTCTATTGCTTTATCTCCTACAGAAGTAGTGCTTAATTTAAAGAACTTATTGTCAAATACAATGAAACACTCTTCCATGTATGCCGGTTATCCAAATTTACATTACGCAATCCATTGTGAAAGAGATCCCTCATTCTAGCTGAGAAGAAAGGCTTTTATATGCCATAGCCATAATTTAGCGACTGTGGTTTGCAGCAGGCTGTCACATCTCTGCTCCATGTTTCCTTTAGTCTTGTTAATGTGGTCATATTGCAGGAAAACGCACCGCCATCCAGTCCTGTGGTAGAGAAATAACTAAGAATAAAAGCCCACAGTTAACTGATTTGATTTTAATCAGCAATTAAACACACTGTTTGAATTATTGAGTTTTTTTGTCTTAATTAACGAGCGTCTCTAGTGATGGGAATCTGAGATCCGAACTCAAGTGACTTGGTTTCTGTTCCTTCCTGTGCCTCTTACTGGTTTTATGAGCTTGGACAGGACATTCATGGCTCAATGTTCAAAGGTGCAAAGCACCTGCAATTTCCAGTGAACTCAGCGGGAGCTGCATATGCTCAGCACTCTTCCGAATCAGACCATTGATCTGCTGGTGCGCTCGTATCGCTGTCTGTAAATATGAGGATAATAATACCCACCTTAGTAATGTGTTTCCAGATCTCTGGATAAAATGTTTTTTATAAGTATGATGCAATAGTATTTTTATCATCACCTTATTGATGAGTTAAATATTCTCCTTTTGCCCCGACTTCCATTTCCTCATTTGTCCCTGTTGCCATCAGTGGGGACCTAGAAAGGGATCTCTGTAACGGCATGGAAATTAATCTGCTTTAAAAATAACCAAAAAACCTCCCAAATTGGGTTTGCTGTCACATTTTGAACTTTAGCCAAAATCTGCCAAGTGCTTTGAGTTTTGAGATACTGACTGTGGGTAGAAACCAGCCTCCTCTGCACAAGCCTGTATTTCATTGTAGTCTTTCCCCACATTGCACTGTAATCAGATCTGCCGTCCACCACTCATTCCTTCTTAGAGACTTGCCTGCAATCAGGCAGCGTGTCTGCAGGAAAAGCAGATCACAGTACATTTTAAGTGAGAGACTTGAATGATGGGGTTTTTCCAGTCCCTCTTTAATATATCCATATATTATTAAAAACAAACATTAACAAAGATCTAAGTATGGTGGTGTCTTGGAGTGAATGCAGTACTTTCCCCTTGGGATGCAGACTTACACATGCGATGCTGCCTGAGAAGCATGGACAGCAGCAATGGTGTGTTAGATTGTAGTCCGTACTCGGGATGTTAAATTTTGTTTAATCAACTAATTGACTATTCGATGGATTTTCTATTGACTGGTCGAGTAGTCTATAGCAGGGGAACCACAGTGGGATTAGTTCTTGCCTCGGGAGCTAACCCCGCTGCAGCTCTGCCTTTTAAATGTATTAAGAGCCTACTAGTTCTTAATACATTTAAAGGCTGAAGCACAGCAGGGGGGACCCTGCGTGAGCCGGGACAGCTGACTTCTGCCAGTGCACACCAGCCTTAAGTGTAAAAAGTCTGGAGTGCATCAGGGGACTCAATGCAAGCTGAGAATCAGCTGTCCTGGCTTGCACCAGGTCCCCCCAGCTGAGTTTCTGATTTTTAAATGCATTAAGATCCAACAGGCTCTTAATAAACTTAAAAAGCAAAGGTACAGTGTCTGGGATTGGGTGCGAGCTGGGAATCAGCTACTCCCTTGCCCCCCCACAGAGGAAGTGTTGGGAGGGAACCGGCTTTTAAGCTGGCTCCCCCCAGCACCGACTCCTGTTCCCCTCCTCCTTGTTGCCTCTGATAGAGGCAGCAAGGGGGGAAGGAGTGACTTAGTCGACTATCCGATAAGCCAGTGGTCTCCAACCTTTTTACACCCAGATCACTTTTTAAATGCCAGGGCAAGCCAAGATCTACCCCCATCCCTTCCCCAAGACCCTATCCCTTCCTTAAGGCCCCGCACTCTCCATTCCCCTCCTCTCCATCACTTGCTGTCCCCAGTCCTTACTCACTCTCACTGGGTTGAGACAGGAGGTGTGGACTCTTGGGTGGGAATGAGGGATTTTGGTGTGGGAAGGGTGAGAAGTGCAAGATCTGGGAAGGAATTTGGGTGCAAGAGGAGTTGGAGAAGGGGATGCTGGCTCAGAAGGGGGCTCCAGGCTGGAGAGTGTTGGGGTCAGGTGGAGGGTTGGGGTGCTGGAGCAAGCCACAGACTTGTGGATAATGGGGTGCAGGAGTTTGGTTTGGGGTATAGGAGGGGCTCAGGGCATGGGGAGTTTGGGTGTATGATGGGCTCAGGACATAGGTTTGCAGTGTATGGATGGTACAGGAGTGTTGTGGCACAAGACTGGGGATGTGGGTGGTGCAGGAGTGTGGGGATGTAAGGGGCTCGGCAGGGGGTTCAGGTTTATGATGGGCTCAGGGTTAGGGTCTGTGGGGGGTGCAGGAGTGTTACGATGCTGTGGCCAGATAGGGGCTTGCCCCCAATTGGGGGCTTGTTGGCCATGCTTCATTTTTAAATAAAATGTTATGTCTATCACAAAACGTGTCAGCATTGTCTTTGTGGGAGGGCTGGGAAACCTGTTTTGGATCAGGGGCCACTGACACACAGAAAAATCAGTCAGGAACCACACAAGTGAGATGCAAAAAACCAATCCCTCCAAAACCCCACAAACTTCACTGATGTGGCCCCAACTGAGACCCCTCATTCCCCGGGCATGGGGAGGATAGGTAGGACTGAGGTTCAAGGTCTCAGGCCAGATTAACTTTTCTGGGGATCCGGTGTGCGGGACAGGGATGCCAGTGAGTGGGGTAGAGATGGGGGTGTAGAATCTGGGTGGAAAATAGGGTACAAGAGCAAGCTGGGGGTAGGTGTCTGGCCAGGAAGGAGGGGACAGGAGCACGGTGCTAGTGGGGATCTGGCCAGGGAGCAGCAGCAGGGTCCTGGTGGGAGTCTGGCCTGGGCCAGAGGCCAGGGTGCTGGTGGGGTTCTGGCCAGGGGGAGTGGGCAGGGTGCTGGTGGGGTTCTGGCCAGGGGACATGGTGCTGTGGGGGTCTGGATAGGGGAAAGGGGGCAGGAGCAACTCAGCTGGTACCTGGGGGTCTCCAGGGACAAGGATCTCTGGGGCAGGTTGTAGAAGATCACATGTGCAGCTCCTTTAAGAAATCCAGGCACTTCAGATCCTGCACTGCCATATTAACTACCCCCCTTCCCCCCCCCCCACACACACACACCCCTTCCTGGAGCACAGGGAAGGAAGGGAAGACAAAAAAGTGTATGCGCAGGTGTGGGCAGGGGAGGAGCGCGTGCTTTCTTATCTTCCCTTCCTTCTCTGTGCTGCCTGCCTTTCTTCCTGCAGCGTAGGATTAACACCCAATGCTGCAGGAAGCCAGAGCTAGCTCTATTTTTGTAGTGACAGTGCGGGCTCCTCTTTGGGGGTGGGGAGGAACAAGAGGGGTGCTGGGAACACTGCCTCATGATCGACTGGCAATGCCCCCACGATCAATCAGTTGATTGTGATTGACTGGTTGGTGACCATGGTGATAAACTTTTGCTTATCCTATAGTCAACTGCTTTTCATTTCTAGTCTGTACACCTGATGAAGGAACTGAGTAAAATGAGCCCACAGCCTGGATCAGAAAAGCTGCTTTGCAGTACTATAATGGGGGACATGCAGATAAATGTTGAACTGACTCAAAATGAAGCATTATGGGTCTGTTAAATAAGCCCAAAAATGTACATTCTGGTTCTGGAATATAGCTAAATGTTTTGTTTGGGCAAGAAAATGTTGAAATGAAATTGTTTGATATTTTTGAATGGAAAATTTTTGAGTGTCATTGCACAAAAATTTTGTATTTAATGTTTTGTCCTAATCTGGGAAGAAAACAATATTTTAATATTGGAATTTTCCATGGGATGGCAATTTCAGATTTTTCCTAGCTCTCTTTTATAGCAAACAAATCAACATCTCAGTCTTCTCTTCCTTCAGAAGGTCTTGCATCCTTTTGGTGGGTTTTGAATTATGTAATAAATATTATGCAACCACTACTGTGTCACCAGACAGGTAGTTTCAGCACCAAAACAATCACCTATGCAGTTGAATTATGGTTAAAATATTAGGCTGCTAAACTTCTGAGTGTAACCTCCAATCAGGTTTTTGGTCTGTGAAAGGGCCCTCCCCTCCCCCCCAAAAAAGCCAGAATTATGACTTTTCAAAGATTTTAGCTTTAATTCTGTTAATTTACATTTGTGTTATAAAAAATACACAAAGGCTACTTACACAGTATTCCAATAATTTAATTTGTGGTTACAGTGAAATGCAAAGATGCCAAGTTTGCAACCGCAGAATCTGTTGTATGTAGCTGGAGCCTTACATTGTTAGTGGACAAATATAATATAGACATGCAGACAAGACCAGTTGAGATACCAGATATATCAAGACAAATTTTGTTTTACTATTTTTATTCTGGAGTTTGGGGGCATTATAAACATTTCAAAGTAAAAAATTTTGAAAATGAGCATTACTTAAGATTTTCCACAGCAGAGCAGCACATTCAAGTAACCAAAATATTTTTGTAAAGATTGAAGTGCAGTTAGTGTTTGAAATCATGAGGGGGGGGTGTGTGTGTGTGTGTGTGTGTGTGTGTGTGTGTGTTTTATTTGGCCAGGAGCCATCAGCGTTTTCTATCCTGTGGTGTTTGTTTAAATAAGAACTGAGCTGACAACACGGCAGTCTAGTTGTCAATCAGTTCCGAGAGCCAAACAGTAATCATGCTTGTTGGAGTCTTATGGCCACGATAGTGGTTATTATAATTGGGTAAAGATGTGTTTCATAGAACTGGAAGGGGCTTCCAGAAGTCATCTAGTCCCTTGCACTCAGCAGAACCAAGCCCATTACCTCTTGTCCTATCATGAGAGGTTAAGGGGAAAATATTTTCTCCCTTCTCCTTATAGCAGTTTTTTAGGTACTTGTAAGCTCTTACCATGTCCCCTTTCAGTCTTCTCTTTTTCAAACTAAACAAACCCAATTCTTTCAGTTTTCCCTCATGGGTCATGATTTCTAGACCTTACATCATTTTTGTTTGTCTTCTCTGGACCTTCTCCAATTTCTCCACATCTTTGAAATGTGATGCCCAGAACTGGACACAATACTCCAGGTGAGGCCTAATCCGCGCAGAACAGAGTGGAAGAATGACTTCTCATTCTTGCTTACAACACTCCTGTTAATACATCCCAAAATAATGTTTGCTTTTATGCAACAGTGTCACAGTGTTGACTCTCATTTAGCTTGTGGTCCATTATGACCCCTAGATCTCTTTCTGCAGTACTCCTTCCTGGACAGTCATTGTGGCGGTTCTGGAAATACTAAAAGGAAGGTGGAAGCAAACTGGGGTAGGCAAGTGCTTTAAGTTTTTAGAATCCCAGGTCTGTGAATATTTAGCTAGGGAAGCATTGTGGACTTTCATCTCCATAAAGCTAGTGTCAGAAAGACAAATCTTTAGGGATGAATTACATGGAAATAAAGTGCTGTTGCCAGAATGTCTGCAATCTGTTAAGGCAATAGTAGTATTTCTAAAAATGGATCAAACTGTTTTAAGTGGGTGAAGGTAACTCATGGCTTCTGGACACCATACATTTATGATTCTTTAACAGAAAAATTTACTGATATAGTCACATGGAGATGTCTTCAGTAAAGATGACAGATTGCTTCTCTTTATTGTTTGACTATAACAGAGTTTAAAGAGAAGCTAGATAATTTCATGGGAGGTTAGGTCCATAAAAGGCTATTAGCCAGGGTATAGAAATGGTGTCCCTGGCCTCTGTTTGTCAGAGGCTGGAGAAGGTGGCAGGAGACAAATCGCTTGATCATTGTCTTCGGTCCACCCTCTCTGGGGCACCTGGTGCTGGCCACTAGGCAGACAGGCTACTGGGCTAGATGGACCTTTGATCTGACCCAGTACAGCCGTTCTTATGTTATTCTTAATGTGTACATTCATTACCAATCTGAATACTGGAGGAACATTTTTATAGCGTATTTCCTTAAGATGAACTTTTTAAAGACAGGTTATTGGTCAACTTAATAGCAAGAGATCCAAAAGACAAGAAAATACAGAGGATATATTTATGTAAATTAAGAAAGGAGGAGTCATTGTAACTAACAGCTCATGAACTTTATGATATTATAAAATCGCAATAAATCTTGGGTTTGATACAAAAATTGTATTGAAGTAAGCTTGCAGTTCTGTGCTTTCCATACGATCCAATGTGCAGAGACTCAGTTGCACAACAGATGTGAATACTAATGGGAGTTGCATGAGTAAATACCTAGCAGGTTTTTTTTCTTGAGCCCAGATCCACTTCCTGGCTTGTCCCAACAGAAGCCAGGGTTTAGCCTTCCCACCACCTGTGAATCTGCTTAGATTTCTGGATACAATGTCAATGATAACGCAAGAGCCGTGTTCTGTAAATGGGCCCAGAGCCAGTTTGGACAGCTTCAAAAGTTGGTGATGATTTAACATCTCTCCCAAAGAGCTTCAATGGAATATTGCCTCGTAACAGGCAACCCTGAGAACGTCAGACCTGTTCTCCAATTTCTACACCGGCTTCCTGTAGAATATGGAGTCAAGTTCAAAGTCCTGTCCTTATTTTCAAGGCACAGAGGCATGTAGATTAGGCTAGCCGGTAGTCTGGACGCTCCGCGGTCGACATCAAAGGCATTTGTCGACTTCCCCGGTAAACCTCATCCCACGAGGCATACCGGGGAGGTCGACAAATGCCTTTGATGTTGACCGCGGAGCATCCAGACTACCGCGCTGAGCCGACAAACAGCTGATCGGCTCAGCGCGGCAGCCATTTAAGTTTAAATGAAGCAGCGATTATTTAAATCACCGCTTCATTTTCCTATACCGGCTAGCCTAATCTACATGCCTCTGTTGCCAGAGGCATGTAGTCTAGACATACCCTAAGGCTGCGTCTAGACTGGCATGATTTTGCAGAAATACTTTTAACGGAAAAGTTTTTCCGTTAAAAGTATCTCTGCAAAAGAGCGTCTATATTGGCAAGTGCCTTTGCGCAAAAGATTTGCTTTTGCGCAAAAGCATCTGTGCCCAGTATAGATGCGGTTTTGCGCAAGAAAGCTCCGGCGGCCATTTTCGCCATCAGGGCTTTCTTACGCAAAAAATTACTGTCCCTGTCTACACTGGCCCTCTTGCGCAAGAACATTTGCGCAAGAGGGCTTTTTCCCGAGTGGGAGCGTCAGAGTTCTTGCGCAAGAACACTGACAATCTTACATTAGATCGTCAGTGTTCTTGCGCAAATTCTCGCGGCCAATGTAGACAGCTGGCAAGATTTTGCGCAAAATCTTGCCAGTCTAGACGCACCCTAAGAGATCACTTCAATCTCTGGGATGAAGAGCCAACAACTCCATTCCTCTGGCACAGTTTAACTGTCTGTCATGAGGGTAAAACTCATCTGTGTAGGAGACAGTTTTCTTGGGAGCTGGTCTGAGACTCTGAAAGTAACTCCCAAAGAAGCTAACGACCATTAAAAACCTCCCATGTGCCAGGCTCACTTCTCAGACCTGCCTTCTCTAAGTGCATAATAGCATGTATGTTTGAAAAACAAAACCCAACCAAACAAAGCAGCACAAAGCTGCACCCACAGTTCTTCCCTATAAGAGAGGATGAGAGAGCGAGCCAGTCAAACAGGACAGGTTAATTAATGTGCTTCTCTAGATGGTGCTCAAATACTGTGGTGATGAAGACAGTATAAGAACTTAACCAGAATAAAATAGTCATTTTCCTTTGGGGACCGAGGTTTGACCAAACCCGTCTCTTCTTGAACCATAATCTAATTTTGAAGCTCCCAGGAGAGAGGCTGACCATACCTCATTCCCCAAAGGAAAATTGCTCTTTCGACTTAAATGTTCTTTTATTTATTTTTAAGTCTAATCTATATCCCCGGTATCTTAAATAATTCTTCTTTTTTCTTGATGTTTACACTCTTCAAATATCTAGAGCTTGACCTATGTCATTCCTTAATCTTTTTTGAGTCAAGTTATGCATATTTATCTCTCCTAATATTTCCTCTTCTCCTTGATCATTTTCCAGGGTTGTAACTAGGGTCGGGCAAGCAGAGCCACCGCCCAGGGTGCAGAACTGCAAGGGGCACAAAAACGGAGTGTTGTGCAGGATTGGGGCCAGCAGCATCAGCTCCCATTGTCCCGCAAGGGATTGGGTGCAGCAGAATCTGCCCTGAGCCCAGGCTGCTTAGGACCCCGTTCCCTTCTGGTAGGTTCACTTGCTAGAGCAGGCTCTCCAGGTTGAGGACCCTGGGGGCAGCAGGTGGTCAGGGTGCTGAGTGCTGCTTGGTCCCTCCGTAGCTGAAGCTGCTGCCCTTGCTGAGGATGAAAAGGTTAAAAAGGGCAAACTGTGGGGACAGGCAGGATATGAAGGGAGAGTGGAAACTGATTGGTGGGGTGTCAGATGGTTGGAAGCAGGGGCAGGAGAGGGGCAGAGGAGGAAAACTGGAGGAGAGAGGTAAGACCTGGTGATCAGCCCTTGGCTGAGGCACTGCCATATGGTGGCAGAGGAGGTAACAGTTATCCTGATGGGATGATCCACCTGCCCTATTTGCAAAAGTAGAGTGAGGGCAGAGGGGCTTCCGTGATTAGGAGGAAGGCCAAATGAAGACGTCCTGGGTTGCTAGTGATTGACAGTCAGGGAAAGTAAACAGTGCCCAAACACTACATGCCTTTTTAGTCACTGCTCAGTAAGAGTATGTCTGCACAGCAACATTATTCTGAAATAACTTAGTCTGCATCTACACAGCAGGCAGATATTTCAAAATAATGTTGAAATACTGTCAAGCTGGAGGAAGACTTACTCTGACTCCTGTAACCCTCATTGCCCGAGGAGTAAGGGAAGTTAGAGGAAGAGTGCTCTATTTTGAAATAAGTGCTGTGTAGACGCTCCCAATTTCAAAATAAGCTATTTTGAAATAAGCTACGCAATTGACGTAACTCAATTTGCATAGTGTATTTCAAGTTAAGCCCTGCTGTGTAGACACACCCTAAGGGTAAAACATGCCCTGGTCCCTTCTTTAGCTGTGCTTTCCTGTTACACTGACTGACCCTTACTTGTGTTTCCCCAGCCAGACAAAGTTGTTATTACAGAGAACAGAATAAAGAGCCTCCTTCTGATGCATTGTTGTAATGCTCTGTTAGCTGGCCAGCATGGTGCACTCACACCTCAAAGAACTGACACCTTCAGGGCAGGCTGGCTGAAGATGCTGACCACACCTTGCCTGTTCTTTTAGAAGGCCACTCATTTTGGGCTAGGGACAATTTTCAGTTGTGCCCAAACAGATGAAAAATACAGGCCATTTCCAGGGGAAGATTCCACTAAGGCAGTGTTTCTTAAACTGTGTTCCGTGGCACATGGATGTGCCACGGAGAACAACAGAATTCAAAATGGCCACCCTTAAAGGGACAGGCAATTTTTCTCTAACTCCCCCCCACCCACCCTTTTTTTCCCTCTAACTTGTCCCCCGACCCTGCCCCCCCCCCCGACCTTTTGTTTTCCTCAACAAAAAATCCTCAGTGTTTCTCAGTCTTAAAAAGTTTAAGAAACACTGCACTAAGGGAAGCTGCCTTGGGGGCAGATCGGATTTGGGGTTGCAGGTGAGAGACCGCTGGCAAAGAAACGTCCAGTGTGACACTTCTCGGATTCTGGGCTGCGACCCACACAGTCTGTCCTTGACATCTGTCTCTGTGAAGCTGGGGCCATCACCTCGGTAACATGTTAATCTAGCCACTGTGACCAGGGCATTGGCATTGTCTCTCACTGAAGCACAGCAAAATCAGATTTAACAATCATCACAGCCATATACTTTCTTCTGTCTCCGTGCTCAGATGAGTGGCCCTCGCCTAACCAAAGTCATTGGTCATAGAACTGTAGGGTTGGAAGGGACTGTATGGGTCATGTAGTCTCACTTCCTGCCAAGACGCAGAATGCATTATGCTTCTTATCAGTGACCACAACATAGCATCCCCAACTGAATGATACTTCCCACACAGGCCTTATACAAACAAGTGTGCTGCTATAATCCTTCACCTTTAAAGAGGCATAATCACAATTTCCTTAGCAGGATTCAGGACCAGAAATGATCAGGTATAAGCCCACCATAATATTTTACTAGAAAGCAAATAAATAATAGTTAATAATATTCTTAGGATAATATTCTATATGTTGTTTGGCGAGGTGGCAGTTTATTCTAGCCATTGTCTCACTGTGTGTGATGGAAAACCACCAATATTACTTTTTTATAAACTGAAATGCAATTTTACATCTTTCTGAATATGTTTCCTGCAGTTGCAATATTTGTATTTGTGTTACAATTATTTTCACTCCATGGCTTTTTTTTCAGTTTATGTAAAGATTATTTCTTTCCTTTCCAAAATAAACTTCACTGGGATCAGATAGAGTTAAAATAAGTGAAATGGGTCGTTTAGAGTACATTTTTCCCTAATATTTCTGTTATGCAGAAAAATATACTAAGTTTTGGTTATAACATGTCTTCCCAGGTATACCTTGAAAGACTGTTAACTTATGCAGAGATAGATATTTGTCCAGCAAACTGGAAGCGAATTGTATTGGGTGCAATTCTACTGGCATCCAAAGTTTGGGACGACCAAGCAGTGTGGAATGTGGATTACTGCCAGATCCTGAAAGATATCACAGTTGAGGACATGTGAGTTTTTATCTCAGTCTATGGATACCTAGAATTATTTGTGTATATGTGTTTGGTGTTTCTTATATCCCCTAATACACTTATTATGTAAAGTTAGTGCACTCCAGATTATTTCTCGAGACAGTGTATGTTAACAGATTCTGTTGACTTTATTGGAACTGTAAATTCAACTACGCTAGTGGCTGATTGCTCTGTAGGATTATAGCATTTTTAAAATTTTGTGTACTGCAGTTTTGTTTGCAATTTATTGTTGTAGTAAAACAGAATTGGTATAGCACTATTTTTAAAATATGCATTACTGTTGGGGAGTTTGTTGGTGCCTGAGTGGCACATAATGGGACCCCTTGGAAGCTTAAAAACTGTTGTTGAATAAAAACAGGACTAGTAAGCCTACAGCTCTTTAGCTGGTCTTTTAAAATAATATTCACTGTCACTATTGATTCTGCTTGTGGATCATGATCCACAATTTTTGGATTTGTCATACATAATGCTTTCTGTATTACATCAAAGTCCATTAGTTGCCTTTGGCGCACAACCAGTACAGCTGTTGCTGTTACTCGGAAGTACTGGCTTTGATGGGTTTGTTCCTTGTTTTGCCACGTTAGCATGCACGGTGTTAAAAATCTCTCAAAAATAATTTGGAATGAAATTGTCCCACTTTCCCACATCTGCTTTCTGTATCATGACATCTCTGTGCAGCGACATTGCATCAGGTATGCATATTCTGGTGCTATAGTTTTTTGTTTGGGAGGGCAAATCCCACTAAATCTTTTTAATTAGTACATTCCAGCAGTAATAGGGGGTCTAACAATGTGGCAGAGAAAGTAGAGTTGTAAGCACTGTATTTCCCAGTAGATTGTTGGGTAGGAAATGTTAGTTTAGATATTAAAGACACTTTTGTTGAACATGTGCCTATATTGATTGTATGCTTTTGACATCCTTACACCATGAGATCACTTACACGCACCACATACAACCAGAAGTCTACTGGTATATGTATGAGAGTAGCACTGAAATGGTAGAGGCTGGAATCATTATGCCAGCATAGTGCTAAACTGAGAGAATGCCTCTAAGATGTCAGTGCACTGAGGCCAGGTCAATGCTGGTGGGGAAAAAAGTGATGCATGATACGTGACTCCAGCTACGTGAATTGTGTAGCTGGAGTTGATGTACGTTGCACTGATTTTTCTAAGGTGGTCCCACATCCAGAGGTCAACAGGAAAAATGCTCCTGTGTACTGAGGATTACCAGTGCTGATGGGGGCGCCCTCAGTATTCAATTTAGCAGGTCTTTACTAGACCCACAAAATCAAATCCTAGTGGATCAATCACCAGTGTCAATCCTCCGGTAAGTGGAGATGTGGCCCTGGTAAGCAACAGCTCTTAAAAGGCGCAGTGTGTACTCCCCCAGTATTGGTCTTCGCACACTACCAGGTTTGTGTGAGAACCAAGCCATACTTTCAGCCCACCCAGCCATGTTCTCTGTGGGTTGTTCTGTAACACAGGTAGTGCTGGCCAATCTTCTGGTATTTAGACAGCAACTGCTTCTTCACAATGGTTGGTGCATCTTCTGCAGGTATTCTAGAAGAGAGAAAGCACTATCTGCACAATCCTGAAAGCTTCCTTATTCGCCTCCACGGGGCAAACTACAGTTTGCTCCTGTATATGTAACTATCTGAATAGGTGTTCATATAAAATGATTTTCCATTAGGGAATGGATGTAAGGTGCTATGTACATCATATATTTTTCCTTGAGGGGCCAGGTTGTAGAGTTTAGTTTTTTTTTTTTTTTTAAAGATAGAGGAACCATTTACGGGGATCATTTAAATAGGATTTAGGCTTTTAGCTGACGTTATGTTGGTTTAATTATGTGTATCGTATTTAATTAAAGCATGCGAAGAGTAACGTAATGAGAATTTTATAAATCTAAATCAATAAATTAAATATTTTGTTTAGGTTGGTAGCAGAGGTTGAATCCAGGGCCATGAGGCACTTTTGAAAATCCAACTGGGCACCTATCTATATATTTTAGACAATTGAGTAAATATCTTTAGAAGTCTGGTCCTAATCCATTAACTGAGTGTGGTAACAAACGGCTATCCGCTGAATATCAACTGCACAGGGACACAGGCCCGCTTGGCCAGCCTGCTGTGAATGCTTATTTGTGTGCACTCTCTATAGCCAGAAAGGGGAGGAGCTCTGTTCAGTGTTTTCAGCTGCCTTTCCTCCAAAGATGTGATGTGAATTTTGCTTCTGTTTTCACTAGGGCTGTCGATAAATTACAGTTAACTCACACAACAGACTTAAAAAATTAGTTGTGATTAATTGTTGTTTTACTTGCACTGCTAAACAATAAAATACCAGTTGAAATTAGTTAAATATTTTTATGTTTTCTACATTTTTATTTTAACCCAGAATACAAAGTGTACAGTGCTCACTTTATATTATTTTTATTACAAATATTTGAACTGTAAAAATCATAAACAAAAGTTCTTTTTCAATTTACTTCACACAAATACTGTAGTGCAATCTCTCCATCATTAAAGTTCAACTTACAAATGTAGACTGTTACATAATTGCATTCAGAAACAAAGTAACACTTTAGAGCCTACAAACGCACTCAGTCTTACTACTTGTTCAGTTTGCAGGAGATAATGCCGCCTGCTTCTCACCTGAAAGTGAGAACAGACCCTTTAATTGCACTTTTATAGCTGGCATTCCAAGGTTTTTACATAGCCAATATGCTAAACATTCATATCCCCCTTTGAGCTTCACTCACTGTCCCAAAGGACATGCTTCCATGCTGATGATGCTCATTTGAAAAAAATGTTAATTACATTTGTGACTAATCTCCTCGGGGGAGAATCTGAAGTGCCATCCAAAATCCGAGGGACAAGATGTGGAACATGCTTTCAGAAGTCTTAAAAGAGCAACACTCTGATATGAAAATTACAGAACCTGAACCACCAAAAACGAAAATCAGTCTTCTGCTGGTGGCATCTGACTTGGATGATGAAAATGAACACGTGTTGGTCCACACTACTTTGGATCACTATTGAACAGACCTCTGTTAGCAGCATGGACACACATCCTCTGAAATGGTGGTTGATGTGTGATGGGATATATAAATCTTTAGCCCATACAGCACGTAAATGTTTTGCAATGCTCGGCTACAAAAATGCCATGCAAACACCTGATTTTACTTTCAGGTGATATTGTAAACAAGAAATGGGCAGCATTATTTCCTGCAAATATAAACAAACTTTGTCCCAGTGCACAAGGAGTAGGACCGAGCGAACTCGTAGGCTTTAAAGTTTATATAGTTTTATTTTTGAATGCAGTTATTTTTTGTACGTAATTCTGTTCGTAAAATTCAACTTTCATAATAGAGATTACACTAAAGCACTTGTAATGGGGGAATTGAAAATATTATATTTTTACAGTGCAAATATTTGTAATAAAAAATAAAGTGAACACAGTACGCTTTCATATTCTGTGTAATTGAAATAAAATTATTTGAAAATGTAGAAAACATCCAAAATATTTAAATAAATGGTATCCTGTTTAATATTGGGATTAATTGTGATTAAATTGTGTGATGTTTTAATCACTTGACAATTCTTGCTTTTATATAATTATCAGTTTGAATATTTTTTTTAATTTTATCTCTAGCTATTAAATAATTGGAAAGGAGGAATTCAAAAGGAAAAACTGATTTATGATGACTGTAGAGGCAACAAGCTAATACATTAATTTTGTTTCCTTGCATATTCTCAATAATTATGTAACTCATAAACTATGGCTATTTTACTGTAATGTTTTATGGTAATTATGTACTTTACTGGAATAATATAAATATCACGGTTAATAGTGTACAAAAAGAGCTCTTTAAAAAGACCGCATTTAAAGAAACAGCATTTAAAAAGAAAGAAATCTTTCTTCCATTGATAGGTTATGAATACTGCAATAAAACTTACTAAAATTTAAAACTCAGTGGGAATTTTTGTAATTAAAATGAACAAACTATTAATAAGCCAAACAAAATCCCAATTAGATACACCGTTTAAGACATCTTTATAGTAGCTTCTATCATTTGAATTTTAATGTTATGTTTGCAAATTACTGTAACATGAGGTGTGAATGTGTAATGGAAAGTATTGATGTCTGGTGTCTGCTCTAAATCATGTAGACATAACGGTTGAAGAGAGTTTAGATAGTTGGTATGTCTGAGCTTTTTATGGGAGGCTGGGCAAAGGGAAAGGAGAACAAATGTTTATACAGACTGCATTTTTTTTTAAATCTCAGATTACAGCCTCAAAGTAGAAAAGATCCAAGCATTATTGCTGAAGCAGCTCCATTTTAATTTCTAATTAGTTCACTGCTTGTCAGGCTTATGGTTGGTCTCAAAATTATCTATGAAGGAAAGAATGAATGCTAGGATTCAGCTGAGTGCTTTATATTAAGCATGTTGGGGTTGCTTTTGCTGAGAACGGCTTAATAAAATGTGACCTATCATTGCTGGAATATTAAAAAAAAATAATCTAAATCCATATTAACTAGCCATTTATAATGAGGGCTTACTGTCATGAGCCAAAAAAAAAAAACCACCCCACCCCAACCCTCGCAGTTATAAAGTCATATATGCACGCCCATGAGGCATGGGGAAAGACATACCCACGTGGGACAAAGGTGGTGCTACTGTGGGTATTTTTTTTTTATTTCAACAGTCATCATTACCATTAAAAATAATCAGTAGAAGGTTGCTGCCACTTCTAGTCCAACAAAATTAGCCAGGATAATATTTGAAAAATCAATACAAATTACAGATGGGAAACGGGGATGTTAAATTTCGATTAATCAACTAATCGAGTAGTCAGTGGAATTTGACTACTCAATTAGTCAATAAAGGATGCGTGGGGGATATTCGCTATCCCTGCTTTGCCTCTGCCTTTTAAATGTAGTAAGAGTCGCCTCCGCAAGTGGCTCTTACTACAATTAAAAGGCAGAGGTGCAGCAGGGGCTCAAGCAGTATTGATAATACTGCTAGACAAATATTGACCTCCTGTGGTTTGGCAAATTCTCTGGTTTGGCACTTACCAGGTCCCAAAGGTGCCAGACTAGGTAGGTTCTATCTGTACGAGCATTTATGTTCGTAAACAAATCTGTCTTGTTTTATTGTTGCCTAGTATGAATTTTGCTTGTATGTATAGGAAAAATGACCTCATTTAGTTTTATTGCAAGTATCCATAAAAAAGGGGGGGGGGAAATGATAGAGAACTACTTTTTCCTGAATAATTTGAAACTGACAGTGGAAGCTGAAATGAGTAAATAATTAAAAATATATATGGTTTAGAGGATGTTCCAGCACTTGAGAGATGTCGGTGACAAATTGAACATAGTTTATTGGGGTTTTTTCTTCTATCTTGGGAGTAAGAAGTTTACTAGGTTCAATCTATTGTAGTTTGATGTAAAGTAGACTCAGACGGCAGTAGGAAGTTGTACACACACAGTCAAATATATATTCTCATTAACAGGAATGAACTGGAGCGCCAGTTTCTTGAGTTGTTGCAGTTCAACATTAATGTTCCCTCCAGTGTTTATGCCAAGTATTATTTTGACTTGCGTTCCCTGGCAGAAGCGAACAACCTGAGCTTTCCTTTGGAGCCTCTCAGCAGGGAAAGGGCATATAAACTTGAGGTAAGATGGTTTTCCTTCATGTTGGTGCAGAGCTGAAGAGACATCTTGGGGTGTTTGGTTATTCAAGCTGTCCTTAGTAGGAAATCAGAATCTCATGAACCCCAGAGTTTTATTACAAACATTCTGCAAATTCTCTGTTTTGTGGCTGTATGGACAGTTTTTTGGCTGAGTGTTCGTGTGACATGGTTGGGGAAGACCGCACCCAGTGTGGGACAAGTGCGCCCATCTCCCTTGTGAGGTGTGCGTACAATTCCCTGACTCATTCTTACCAACCCGTGTCAATAAGGCCATTCTGGCATGTGGCTGTCCCCCCTACTGGTCAGAGTCAGTAAACTTGCCCTAATTGCAGGGCGGTGTGACCCACCGGCCCAAAGTCAGTAATTAAGCTTGCCCTAGTCTGTAGGGCAGTATGACCCATGGCCACAGTCAATAAATTTGTCCCTATTCACAGGCAGTGTGGCCCACTGGCCAAAGTTGGTAAGCTCACCCCCAAGTCATAAAGTATCATGGCCCAATGGCCAAAGTCCATAAACTCACCTCCAATTCACAGGGCAGTATGGCCCAATGGCCAGAGTCAGTAAGTTTGCTCCAGTTTGTAGTGCAGTGTAGCTCCCTGGTTAGAGGTAGGACACGGGAGAGGGTTACATCCCCCAGCAGGGAACAGGGGAGGCAGTCCAGGCCCCCTCTCTCCACTGGACCCAAGCCCAGGGCCCTCTTCAGTGGCTTGAACTACAGCTACTGACTGAGTCAGTGGGGAAGAGCTCCAACCGAAACGTGCTGACTCCCAGCATCATCTCACTCACCTGTTAGCCACTGCCATCTGTTGGGCTACTTCCTGCTTCCATCCTTTCTGCTGCACTGCAGATCTCCATCTTCCCTCTCTGGTCTCAGGTGTGTTCACTCTTCAGTGCCTCCACGCTCCATGTGGCTCCTGAGAGCTTCTCACCTTAAGTCTGGGTTGCAGTGTCTTCGCACCTGGGTTCTTGCTGTACCTTGCCCAGAGCAGGCTGTGCACGTTCTCTCCCTCCGGCTATCAGCCCCAGCTGGGCTGAGCTGTTCCCTTTTATACCTGTGCAGCTGGAGTATGCCCAATAAAGCAGGCATACAGTGCAGGGATAACTCTCTCAGTGCAGGGATAACTCACTCTCTCGCCCAATGCGGGGTGAGTGCACCCCATCACAGTTCACTTGTTATGTAATGTTATTTTCAACTCTGGTGGACTGGTTTCAACACAGTGAAGTATGTACCAAGGGCCCCACCTCTAAAATGTTAATGGTTATCTTAACTATCAGAAAATACCCGCAAGTTTTGCATATGTTTTAGATTGACCTTTGGTTGTCTAACAGAGCTGATCTTTGACCAGTTTTTGCTTGCATAAGACCCGTTTTCATTCTCAGTATGTGTAAAAGTCGGGATACTGACAAGTCGTCTTGAAAATTCCCATTCCATATGCATCTGCCTCATTCTCCATACTCTGACACCAGTGTTACTCCATTGATTTAAATGAGGTTACTCCTTACTCTATTAGCGGGAGTGGGGTTGTTTTTTCAGACCTTACGATAAATTCTTACAGGACCTGATTTTATAAGAATACTTGAATGTGTAATTGGATCTGGTCCTATAAGATGCTGAGTACCCTGAATTTTCATTGATGTTTAGGGACATCATACCAGTTCAGTATTTTGCAGGAGTATCTTTTGAACCTTTGATTTTAAGGTTTTAATATAAGATTGACATAATTACATGAGATGTACATGTTGCTGCTAATTTGAAATCTACCCTTGATTGCTGACAAGTCTTAATTTCCCCTTAAGAATGCTAGTGCTTTGCACCTGATACTCTTCATTCAAGCATCTCAAAGCTTTCTATGCATCAACACTCTCAGTGCTCCTGAGAAATATTTAGACATTACTATCCATGTTTTTCAAGAAGGAAAAACAGAGCCATGAAAAGGTCAATTGATTTGTCCAGGCCATATGAGAAAATAATAGATGGACTAGGAATCACGGTGGTTGAAAAGTGGTGGGGAAAGAATTCTTGGAAACCTTTTAGCAAAATTTCTTTTGTTTCCATTTTAAAAAACTGTTTAAAAAAAAAAAAAGTCCAAGCCAGCTCCAGCTAACAATACAACTCAGTCCCCTAGATTTAGTAATTTTGGGTGAGTCAGCAAAACACTCTGCCCAATTCTTGTCCATGATCCTAGTGCAACACTCAGTGCCACACTAAGGATTTTGGAAAAAGTTTATGAGAATTGTTTGGGGTGCATCCTCAAATTAACAGATGTATTTTATATAAATGCTTTATTACCTGTATTACTGATTGTCTACAGACCCAACAAACACAGGATCATGTTGTAGAATCATAGGATACTAGAACTGAATGGACCTTGAGAGATCATCAAGTCCAGTCCCCTGCCCTCATGGCAGGACAAGCACATACTCTCAGGACATGCTGAGGGCCCCAACTTAAGTATGATTGCATATACATGCAAATATATATATGCAAATAGCATCTTTCACACTGACAGGCATGAATACAACGACTAAGGCAAGACTACACAACACACAGGCCCCATTTAAGTCAGTTCTGCTGATATTAATAAAATGTAATATTTACCCAATTTCCATCCATATGTCAGCACTTTTAAAGAGCAGTGACAGTCCAGGAATTTAACTACTAAAATGCATATCAACAGAAGACCATTATATTGACTACATTTTTGTTTTGGCTCCCACCTGCGGGATACGTGTTCAGGCCCGCGTGAACCTAAACCACACCGCAGGCTGCAAACAAATAGGTTGGGGGCCACATGTTGAGTAGCCCTGGTCTATATCATTCCTGATAGATGTCTGTTTAACCTGCTCCTAAATATCTCCAGTGGTGGAGAATCCATAACCTCGCTAGATAATTTATTCTAGTGTTTAACTAACCTGACAGGAAGTTTTTCCTAATGTCCAACCAACCCATTGGTTCTTGTCCTATCATCAGAGGAGGAGAATTATTTCCCCCCTCCCCCTCCCGTGATAGCAGTTTTCAGGTATCTGAAAGGGTGTCATGTCCCCTCTCAGTCTTCTCTTTTCCAAACTAAACAAGCCCAATTCCTTCAACCTTGCCTCATAGCTCATGTTTTCTAGATCTTAAATCATTTTTGTAGCTCTTCTCTGGACCTTCTCCAATTTCTTCACATCTTTCTTGAAATGTAGTGCCCAGAACTGGATACAATATTCCAATTGAGGCCTAATCAGCACAGAGTAGAGTGGAAGAATGACTTTGTGCCTTGCTCACAACACTCCTGTTAATGCATCCCAGAATCATGTTTGCTTTTTTTTCAACAGCGTCACATTGTTGACTCCTGTTTAGCTTGTGGACTACTATGACCCTTAGATCCCTTTCTGCAGTATTCCTTTCTAGACAGTCAATTCCCATTCTGTATGTATGAAATGGGTTGTTCCTTCCTAAGTGGAGTACTTTGTATTTGTCCTTATTAAACTTAATCCTATTTACCTCAGACCATTTCTCCAGTTTGTCGAGATCATTTTGAATTATGACTCTACCCTCCAAAGCATTTACAACCCCTCCCAGCTTGGTATCATCTACAAACTTAATAATCATACTCCCTCTGCCGTCATCTAAATCATTTATGAAGGTATTAAACACAACCGGTCCCAAAACAGACCCTTGTGGAACCCCACTTGTTATGCCCTTCCAGCCTGACTGTGAACCATTAACTACTCTCTGAGAATGGTTATCCAGCCAGTTATGCACCCACCTTATACTAGCCCCGTCTAAGTTGTATTTGCCTAGTTTATTGATAAGAAGGTTATGAAAGACCATATCAAATACCTTACTAAAGTTTAGGTATACCACATCCACTGTTTCTCCCTTATCCACAAGACTTGTTATCCTATCACTTTGCATAGAGTAGTACACTGTCTGCTCTGAAGAGCTAACAGTCCAGATATACCTGAGGAGAGCGAGAGCGCGAGCGAGCAAGGGATGTATCATACAAAGAATGATGTCTTTTACAGCCCCTCTCCCCCCAGCATCCTGTCATAGAAGTGGAGGATAGCTACTAGTTGCTTTCAGCTAGTGATACATTTGTTTGTGTTCAGGAAGATGGCTATAAAGTCTTTTTTTTTTTTTTTTTTTTTTTTAATAGGCAAAGAATCTTCTTTCTATTCTCCAGATTAAGGAGGGCCCTTTGTCACTAGCTTCTTTAGTGTTTCTTGGCTGCTTTTTGGATGAGAAAAGGTGACTAACAAAAATATAATATAATCTTTTTTTAAATTTATTTTCCTCAAACATCCTTGCAGACCACTGTTGTGTGTGTGGGTGGGTGGGTGGGATTGTGAAGTGACCAAATCTTCATGGCTTCATCCCAAGTAGGTGGCAGCAGAGCCTTGGAGCATTGGAAGTATTTCTTCTCTGTGCAGCGCAATGATTTGCAGCTCAAAATTGCACTGGCAGCTTTATTTGTTTTTTCCTGCCAATGACAAAATCTTGCTCAGAATCATAAACCTTGATTTAAGGAACTATCTTCCAAGTGTATACATTTATAACACTGGAGAGAATGTTTCTGGCTGATCATGTGCATTACAACCAATAAAGGACTGTCTGTTACCTTGTAAATCAAGTGTTACAGAGCTCTTTTTTACAGTCCTGAATCAGATTAGTAGTTTTGATTGCACCACTAAAGCCATCTGTTTGAGTACATAATCCTATTACAAAAACCTGACATTAAAAGATAATAGAAAATGAATGTTTTCTAGATGAGGATTGAATTTCTTAAAATAATAGAAATACAACAGCAAATCCTAGGAGGTTATGGAATTAAAACATAAATTTAACCCTTAATTTTTCAATCTCTGAATCTATATTGGAAATTCTTATCTGATCCCATTTTTTAAATTTATTTCCGAATGTAATTTAAATGTTACAAAGCATCAATTAGTCCAAAGGTTATAGATTTCCCTGATACCCCCATAAAATCAGAATTAACTTTGCTAGTGTATAGAATAGATTCAATGTGAAATGCCTCATCTAAACAAAGTTGTTGGTTTCCTCTATCAGAGGCAGCAGCGAAGCAAGGGTAGGCGGGAGCCAATATGCACGGGGACCTCGCTTTAATCTGGCTCTCTGTGCATGCCAGCTCCATGGAGCTGCCTTCCCCTCCTTGCTGCCTCTCACAGAGGCAGCAGCATGTGGGGGGCTGATGCTTAAAAGCCGGGTCCCCAGCAACACCAGCTCCCATGGAGCCACCTGCCCCCCACTCCTATGCTGCTGCCTCTGAGAGGCAGCAGCGTGGAGGGTTGGTGGGCAGGCACGAGAGAGTACATGCAGGAAGCCAGCTTTCAAGCAGGCTCCCCGTGTGTATCTGGTCCCACTGAGCCCCTGCTATTCCCCCTTCCTGCGTGGCTGCCTCTCTTCCAGGGAGCCAGTGCTCAGGGGGAGCTGGCTTAAAAGCTGGGTCCCCATCAGCACCAGCTCCTGCAGAGCCGCCTGCCCCCTGCGCTACTGCCTCTTTATCAGAGGTAGTGGAGGGAGCAGATGGAAGCTGGTGCTTGCAAGGAGCCAGCTTTTAAGCTGATTCCCCATGAGCATCAGCACCTGCCTACCCTCCCTTCCCCAGTGTAAATGTGGAACTGCTAAGAAATCCAGTGGCTACCCATTTACACAAATAGGGGTCAGAGAGGGCAGAACAGGAAGCCTCGCACTTGACCCAGCTGGGCTGCTTGGGGGAGCTAGGAAGCCCAGTGGGGCCAGCTCAGAGGGGCCAGAAATTACCTCCCCAGGTCCAGCAAAATTCCTCATCTGAGACCAGTCAGTTCCTGAGGGTGCCAGACCAGGGAGGTCCAACTTGTAGTTCTCTTTTGAACCACTAGGGTTCAAAAGAGAACTACACTGTTCACTGTGCTAGCGAATCCCACACCCCCAGCTGCTATGCTCCCAAACTTCCCCTTCTAGACACTGTTTGCCACCACCCCCTAGTCCCACACCCTGCCTCCAGCCTAATACCAGGTATAATTTTTGCTCATATGGCAGCCATTCCATACCCCTAATCATTTTTGTTACACTGAAATCGGAAAAAGTTCAGGAAAGGGTATCTTTTTTGAGACGAGGAGACCACATCTGCACACAGTATTCAAGATGTGGGCATACCATGGTTTTATGATCTGTCTTTTTCTTATGATTCCCAAAGTTCTGTTCACTTTATTGACTGCTGCTTACACACTGAGTGGTTGTTTTTCAGAGAACTAGTCACGATTACTCCAAGATTTCTCTCTTGAGTGGTAACAGCTACTTTAGACCCCATCATTCTACATGGATCGTTGGAATTATGGTTTCTGATTTATGTACTTTGCATTTATCAACCCTATTATTCTTTAATAAAGTATAATATTATTAGATTAGTACAGTTCATTAAATTAAAAGGCTAAAAGTGTTGATGTTTCACAGTCTGGGAAAAGAACACTGTCTAACACAAAACATATTCTATTCCTTCATAAAATGATCAGGAAGACCAAACCCAACTGAAAGCAGTGACAGCATCAGGAAGATGTAGGTTGTATCAAGTCAAGGGCCTATCTCTTCCCCCATAAATCTACACTGATGTTACTTCAATGAAGTCAATGAACTTTAGGCCCTGTAAAACCAGTATAGGTGGAAGGAGAATTAGTCCCCAGATGTTTGGAGACATTTTAAAACATTACTTTTTTTCTCTTATTTATGTGCAAATCAAGATGCTTCAGTTTTTAATCACCACGCTCTCTTTTGTAGTATTCAGATTATTTTCAGTATGACTATTACTTTTGAGTAAAGCTGTTGAAAAATCCAGAAAAAAGTCAAAACATTTTTCAGCTTTTGTAGATTTTTAAAAAATGGTTTTTCAATAATCAAAAAACTTCCACCACAGATTTTTTTTTTCCATTTATTTTTATGTCACAATGTTTGGCTTCTATATCAAACTCAGGAATTGTTGACCACTTTTGCTTTTGAATGTCTTAATCTCACATACAAGCATTCCAAACTGAAGATGGTTTGAATATGGTCAGAAAAGAAAATGTTTCTCTCTGAGAGCCCAGCTCCACTGTGAAATTATACCATTATTTAGTCTGGATTTAAAAAAAAAAAAAATCGTCCAGGGACATGAAGATGACCAGGTCTCACAGGCCAGTGTAAACAAGGACAAGGAAGAACAGCATTATGCTAGCTAGTCATGGGGTAATTCCTCATGCTAATAGTGTTTACCCATGACAAACTGATGTGTGGTAAGCACAATTAATCTTGGTCAGCAGCAAGTGGTAAGCATTTTGCCAACTCATTCAACTCCATTTTTAATTGTGTAACTAGGATTACACTTCCTAGTGAAGAAAAAGATTGGGTAGGTCTCTGTTAACCTTTAAAAGCTAACTCTGTAGATAATGGAACTTCCAAGCATGTTTATCCTTTTCCAGAGGAACGGACTGTGTAAAAAGATTATTTTTAAGAGTCTTATCTTCATTGCTTCAGAAAGCAACACATGGCAATCCTGCTTATGTATTTTTAAAAACTATGTAGCTGTATTATTTGTGTAGTCCTCTTTGACCTCACCAGAGGGCCTGATCTTTCTTCCCCTTTTCATCCTCAGGCCATCTCCCGCTTGTGTGAAGACAAGTATAAAGACTTCAGGAAATCTGCAAAGAAACGGTCAGTTAGTGCTGACAATCTGACTCTGATTAGATGGTCTCCTGCCATCATCTCCTAACAATGGAGTCTGGGGTATTTCAATGGAAGGACTGTTTCATCCATCCAGTTTTTTGGAGGTGTGATGGGGAGAAAACAAGACTTTGGGTTTTTACATTTAGATCTGTTAATCTGCCTTTACAGTGCCTCCCCCTTGCGTAGCACATACAAATAAAAAATTGAATGGAAGGAGAAATCAGTACAGTATACAGGAAAGGAGATTGGAAGCAACATTTTTTGTCACTTTTCTTCACAGCTTTACCCCTTTTTGGAAGAAACAGCTAATCATATGCGTGAAAGAGGAAAAAAATGGAGTCGAGGCAGAAACTGATTAGGGAATGTGCCATTTTTTAAAATATGCTGTACTTGTCAATAGAAAAGATGGCATGAAACCAAACCACAAATAAGTGTGGCCGTGCCACTATATGAATGGAGTTGAATTATTTCATCTTAAATTATTCTCCTTAGTATCTTCTATCAATATATATATATATTTTTTGCATTCCTCCTTGCTACTGCTTTGAGTTATTTCTCCCACTCTTCTGCAGAGCAGGAAATACAAAGTCTGTATCTACAGTAGCACAAGCCTCTGAATAAATAGTTTTGGTGTTTTTATTCATCGCACTTTTCTCCATAAGTTGACTTATTTGCATTATTTTTCATAATCATTATGCCTATGTTATGTTTTATATGCCTTTTATTGTACTTAAAAATAACTTGACCATAGTGCTGAACCAAAAGTGTATGTGGAGATCAGATGATCACTCATAATTTCATTATGTATTTTATTTATAGTATACGTAGGTGTGTGTGCCTTCCTGAGTTCTTGGAATCATGTATATTTCCTTAATATAAACATAAGATTGTTGAAGGATTCAATGATGATGAGACTTGGGCTAAATTGTTGAAATTTCCATGAGTCCTTTTTGCAGATTTTCATTATATGAAAAAGGGGTTTTTTTTGTATGGCCCAACTAGTTCATTCCTTCACCTCCAGGCCCATTGTTGCAAGCAATAGCCTCAATTTTTATATGTTTACTTTAACTCAAAGTTAGTTTGTATAAAATCAAAAACTAAAAAAAAAATTGTTACAGTGAAAAGGTCCATAGAAGAGCAGAATGTTAATCTTTCCCATGGTATTTGTCACAGATTAAATTTTAAAAATATATAATAAAAAACCCTTGCATTTTTCAGTGTGGGTGCTTATAGAAATGTAAACAAAATTCATACTGTGAAGACCCATTTTCTCCTATGTTGATCATTGTATTTTTCTGTTGTTGGTTCCCCTTTCATGCTTATTGGCTCCTGAGCTACACAAAAACCTTTTTATATCAAATAATGTATCTATGTAAAAACACTTGTTTGCTCTCTAATGCTTGTGGATATCCTTTATGAAGATTTTTTTGCACATTTTAGAAAGTTACAGTTGAAAAATCTGCATCCCCTGAATTATTTTTTTGCAAGTATCCTTGAAGTAAATGTCAGCAGACTTCCTGTATTTGACTTGCTTTATTCACTACTTCAGTAAACGATAGAGTCCATATTAGTTTTATTAAGCCCTAAGGGCTTATACAAGACATACAAGTTCATAGACACATGATTCATTCCCTGTGCAATGCTGATCAGATGCCTTGACAGTGGAGAGGCATTGAAAGAATCGAAGTACTAATAGCAAACAGAGTTTTCTATTAATATTCTTATGTGATATGTATAGTATGAGATATGAAAGTTTTGCCCATAACTTCTCTTGATGTCTTTCAGGGCACTAAAAGTAATCTAATTCTGATCCTTTATCAGTGTGCCAACGGTTCAGAACTGCGAGTAGCCAGATCCATTTCTTTTTCTTGAACATCGAATGTAAAGACCACTCTTTATAAATAACAATAATAAAAAAAAATAGAGAATTTGAAACTCAGTTCAAAATATTGCTAAGAGGACATTTTCCTAGCATTTGGACTTGGAGATCCCTGCCGAGTGTAAGTTTAGGTTTTACGGATATGTAAAATGTTTTATCAAGAATTTGAAAAACAATTTTCTGTTATGTTTATAGCAGGAATATTAATATTATCCATATTTTTAGTGATTGAGATATTAATTCTGAACTATGTAAAGATCTCAGTGCATCTGCTATAATTTTTGTGGAGTTTATTAAACTACTTTAAAGATTGTATAGTCTATTTATTGTATGTATGTACATACATTCTGATTAAAAAAAAAAGTGGATTCTGTAAAACCTGGCTCAGTCATGTTTAAACTATTGAATATTGTTTTAGCCTTGTGCACCGGACTCTACCTCTGTATAGGAAAATTTTCCATATCCTTAATTAGTACTGATTCTGTGGTTAACTTGGTTGTTTCTTGCACTAAGAATTAAAAAAAATAATCTGCTCTGTGTATTTTTTTTCTTTAGTTTCAGTTTTGCATTTAGAATCACTTACATTTGGCTAAACTTTTCTTTCTCACATGGTTATGGAATACTTTGCTTTCTGTTCTGGTTTCTTCTAAGTCTGCCACAGATACACACAACAATATCATATTTATCAATAAATCTGAGTGAGTATCATTTGTTTACAAGATATTCAATTCCATGTAATTAAAAATGAAATTATTTCGGATTATACTGTGTGTTAGTGTTATTTTGGAAATGTCATTGGATGGCAAATATAACCACAAGAGGGGGATGTTCTTTTTCAGGAACAAACAAAAAGAGGCCAAATAATGTTTTATCCACACAAATAGGTTATGGATTTGTTTTCAACACAAAGTGGGTTGTGCCCATGAAAGCTTGTGGTACCATCTACATTTTTTGTTAGTTTCTAAGGTGCTGCAGGACCATCCGTTGCTTTTTAAGTACCATAAAAGTACAGTAAAACCTGTGTTATCTGGCATGCTCAGGGATTAGGGCGTTCCGGTTATCTAAAAATTCCGATTATCTGAGGGTCCCATCAACCTAGGAAAAACCAATGGACAATAATAGTAAAACTCAGGTTTTTAATATTGGTAGTTTTGTAGTGTGAGACAGTTGGTCTCACATTTCTATTTTGAGTTAAAGATGATTAAAACTTAAATAAAAAATTAAGTCAATCATGGTAAATCAAGCCAGGCCTGTGCGCCTGAAGATATGATAGTATTGCGGCTGGGGAAAATGCGAGTTAACGAAGTTTTCTGGTTAACAGAGTGCCGGATAACAAAGGTTTCGCTGTATCATTTCAAAATTCTGCCGAGGTGTTTCTGCATTTGTTATTCAGCTGTTGTCTTAAAAATAGAACATCGAGTTCATATAAACCCTCAGTTATCATTATCTTAATGAGTTATACACTATTTGGGGCCCATGGGCCGTTGCATTATAAGACTAAACAGTGAGAATGGGAGAAATGTTTGTTTGTAGATGACATCTTGTAATGGTTTTTCTGTGCACCCTTTTACAGCCAGCTCGCTCAACAGCAGTTGATGTTGCAGTTCATGAATCATTTCAGCCTTTCTGTTTCCTCTTTTTTGTAACCACTCTTTCTTTAGGCTTTCTTTTATTTAGTTTTTAAATATTGGAATCAATATATAAATAATTTGTATGGAAAAGAGCTGTTTAACAGCAAAAAATAGACAGGTTTTTCAAATATATATATTTATGCATATACACTCATTTTATTAATAAAAATATTAAAATTCCTGGATCATGGCCACGTGACTTTTCACTGGTTGGCATTTTCTGCCTATCTGAGGCTGGACGGCCCGTATCTGGCACGTTCAAATTATGTTTTAAGCACCAGTGTCTTGAATGACCACCTGCATGTTTTTAGTGCAGCCATTATCCATTTTAAATATTTCTTCCTTTATCCACTGCTTTCTTTACTATTGCTAGATAAACCTTGGGTATGGCGTAAAGCCTAGAAGTTGCAAACTCCTCAGCAGAAGTTACAGAGCTTCCTAATGTAGGTTTTTTTGTGTATGGAGGCAGATGATGAAGTGACATCTGGCAATCTTGGCTATGTACAGAAAATAGCATTACGTAGGAGGAGGTACAAAAACACAAGTTTGGGGTGCCTGAGATGACAAAGCCTTGACAGATGAAGCAACAGAAATTGTTTACAGACACGCATTGCTCACAGATGTGACATTTTCTAATGATACATCTAAACTGCAGGTGGAAATGCTTGCTCGGAACAAATATTGTGTTCTATCATGGAAAATTCACCAACAGCTCTTACCTTAACCATTTAGAAGTTCTAGTTTATAGAATTCTGTACACACCATCCCTGTAACATAAATACATTTTTACTGCAAGTGTTGAGGGTTGTTATGAAGCAGCCAGTGTTTCTCCTGCAAGGGAAATGTCTTGGGCTGATCCCTTCATGATGTCACTGGTATATGTTATAAGAGTAAAGTGTTAATGGGTGTCAGGACTTCAATCCATACAGAAACTAACACAATCATTTCAAGTGTTCAGAGCCACGCAATGCAGCAGGTGTCTTTCTCCTGAGGAAATACCTTTTCTCTCTTCCAGCAGGCCATCCCTTTCCCTCCCCCTGGACTAGCAAGATCACTAGCTACGTTATTTCCCTGTCCCTGAGACCACAAAAGAGGGAGGTGGCTACTAGAGCTGGTATAGAGCTGAGGGGCTGGCATAGGATGTGCTCTGGCCATTGTCAAGGGAAAATACATTTTATTGGACATGGAAAGATCAAGAAGAGAAGCAGCTCATCATGAAGAGACAAAAGAAGGCATTGTAGGCAGAGATGGTAAGACCAGAAATTACCATTCTAATCATCTAGTTTGACCTCCTGCCTAACAGCAAACCTAGAATTTTACCCAAGTAATTCCTTTAGCAAGAGCTTATCTTCTGATTGAGCTAAAGCTCATCTTTTAAAAGGCATCAGATTCTTGAACTAGTCTCCACTCCTTGTGTATGGCATAAATCTACAGTATGACTTCAAGAAATAAAAGAAAATTGATGAAGTTTTGATATCAATAGACCAGCTGCTCCTCTGCATTTTGTTTTGCCTCAAGTGTGCAAACTCACGTATAGCACTTCTGTTTATTTTTGTAACATTACTAGATCCTCAGGCAAGCTGAAAGCAGCCCCAAGAGAGCCAGAAATAGCAGGAGACAGATTCAAGCTTAGGAACTTGACAGAGCAGTATGAATACATTGTTTCTTGTAGTGATGTATCTACCTAACCTTGTAGTTCATAATAATCACCCTTGTTCGCCTCTGTTCTTTTTTTAGTGCATTTCCTGATGTACGTTCTGCATTAGCAGTAAGACCTGTATGGCAGATCATATAAAAATAAGAATACATTAAAAACTAAAGTCTCTTCTAATGTTTCAGTATGCAGCTAGCAAAGGTGCTTCACTGCAGAACAGGTTCTAACTTTTTGAAATGGCTGTAAGCCTATACATACACTGCATTTTTTGTTCTGTAGGCAGAATTATTTCCCCTGTAGGAGTAAGCCAGCTATATCAATAGTCCTGTTAGGCATATGTCCACATGTGTGTTTCATAGGGTTTGTTGGGGTTTTTTTTTAATATGACAGCTGTGTTGTCACATTACAGTGGGATCTCCTTAAAATTACAGCATGCAGAAGAGCCATTTCCTGAGGCCTCGTGTAGGTCAAAGATAAGCAAAGAATTTGAGTTTTGTCATTATAGGGGAACTTTTGAACATGAGGATTAGTCACAGCTGGGGATTTGCACAACTTTCATGCTCTAAATGCTAAGTTTGCATGCTGATAGCTATAGCCTGATTTGCCATGTGCATTGGAAAACTGGCAACCTGTGTGGAGCTGGGAAGAGAGCTCCCTAAAAGCATTAAACACTTTCTCAGTCATTACTTCAGAAAGGAAAGGGCAATGGTTTACTTCCTAAATAACAAGGTCTAGCTCTACCAGCAGAGTGACAAATGGAGGGTGAGAAAGTGTGGTGGGAAGGAGCGGGGTGAGAGAGAGAGAGGGAGAATTTTCAGCCAACTGAGCAGTTTAACCACAGCATAGGGGCCATTTAGACTACTTGGGTTTTTTCCTCACTCCTCTATCTGGCACATAGGCTAGATACTGTGAAAATAGCACATTAAAGATGTCTGAAGTGAAAGAGTCTTGGGAGGGTCAGTGAGTGCTCCTCCCCATGGCATGCCTGATCTGAAGGCTGAGTTGGGTGCTGTAGCCAGACATGAACCCCATCTTGTTTTACCCCCCCCCCCCCCAGAGAGCAAGAGAAAGGCAGTCAGCCTTTGATGCCCTGGGAATGCAGGTGTGCTGCCTGTCCCTGACTCTACCATAAACAGAAACCAGACAGTAAATGGGCTAGCTGATAACCAGAGGGGCCCCCCCTCCTGCTGCCCTGATGGCTAGCACCAGTAATTGACACGCCTACACTGTCCCAGGAGAGGAATCTTCGCCCATCACATACTAGAGTGCCCATTGTCTGCAGTTTCCCAGGTGTGAATTATGCTTTGCACCCTTCCGTGGGAAACTTGGCATTCAAAGCCATTTTTCCTAATTGGCCACTTGAGACCAGGAAGAAGCCTACGTGACCCAAGGGATATAAAGAGGGGTTTAGTAGCCCACCCCATTTGAGCTCCAATCTATACCTGCTGGCAGGTATATGTTGTCTCCCGAGGTCTGTGGGACGCCCAGCCTCGCCCTACTTCTTCCCGAGGGATTGAGAGAAAGGCGCTGGCCACGCCAAGTCTGGAACGCAGGGGTGAGAATTATACCTGCAATGTGTTTCTTATGTGTACACTTTAATTTAGTTACTCTATTATAAGTTTCTCTAATCAACCTGTTTCACTTCTATTGTAAACAAGAAAATAAGATTGTGCCCTCATTCACTTTATAAGTTTAAATATATATATTGAACCAAGTTTTCTTTCTTCTTTTCTTTTCTTTCTCCTACAAATAAGCAAGTGTGGTTTGAGTTTTTGACTTGAACCCGTGCTGCTGTACCCGAACCAAACACAAACAAAAGAACTCCAGCTGGTCATAAGGGACAGATATAGGGAGAGCTTGAGCGTTGGATCGTGTCGCTTCCAGGGGACAGATCCGTTGGGGCACCTCTCAGCCTCCCCAGGCTGCCCACTGCGACGGGACTTTGTGTCCTAGCAGTCAAAGTCTGAGGTGTAAAGCTCTCCCTGTTAAACTCTGGGGCGTCTGTCAGCCTGTTGGCTGCCCACTGCAAAGGATCCCGATCCTAGTAGTAAAGACACGGACGTTAAACTCTTTGGGGCACCCGTCAACCTCCTCCAGGTTGCCCACTGCTAAGGGACCCCACTCCTAGCAGTTAGTCTCGGGTGTATAGCTCTCACACACCACTCACTGCCCTGACCACTGGCTGACAGGTGCTCAAGACACAATATCTGCATATTGAAGTTCAATGACTGATTTAGCAGTAGTCTTTGTTTTAGATTGGAGATGAATGAGGTTGAAGAGCTTGCTGTCCATTCTGTACTGGAGCCATTCAGTGATGAGGATCAGTGTTCTGTAAGCTGTTTGCTTGTATGGCCACTTAGAAGAAATTCAAATGCCACCCAGATGATTAGCAGAAGACCCATACGTAGCTAGGTTTTGTGTTTCTACTGGTGGTTCACATTCTACATGCCTTGGTGCACATAAAATTATGCTGCACATGGATGAAAAAGATTAGAGGGAACAGTGATGAGGATGACAGCAAAGAAGACTGCGAAAAGGGTTGGACTGCTGACACAGCCTTGCTTAACTCTGGTCTTAAGCAGAAAGGTTTCCATTTCAGGTCCTTTGCTAATGACCATCACAGACTTCTCATGGATGGCAACAAAATTTGGTAGCACCCACATTTGAGAACTTTCCACAGAGCCTCACTATTAACCTTCCGATTATCATTGTCCTGCTTCCATTGCCACCTGCCAATTGCCACAGGACATGGATGTGAATATGGAAGACACCATTCAATGTGGGGAAACTGTTGCATGACTGTTCACATGGCTCTTGACAGGATGAGGAACATAATCCAGTCTCAAGGAAACCAAGACAAAAAAAGACTTTCCTCATGCTGCAGCCTTCATCTGCTTTCACCGCCACTGAGAGAAATGGTCTCTTCGACCACCTATTCTGCCACTGAAGACTTGTACTGTTCATCTGGAACCTCAACTTTAACCATGCTGTCTTGGGTGACTTTGCCATGTAAGCAAGATTCCTGACAGCATAACTCTCAGGATCATGTGAACACTCAAGCCACTCCACCTCAACAAGGTCAAGATGTAATAGGGTGGTGCGACTGCAGTGCTCATTGTAGAAAAGGGAGATGTATGACAAAATGCCATTTTTCTGGAAATTCCCTTGTGATGGATTACATCACAGAAGTCCCACTGGGGCTGTCACTCGGTGTGCTGATCAAGCCACTGATGCCCACCTTCCTACCCTTTGGGGAACCCCACCACCCTGTTCTGCTGTGCCAAAGCTCTGGACTCCCCCAGCCAAGCCACAGATTTGGGTTACTCCCACCAGCAGACCAACATGGACACTGAACTAGCTGAGTGCTGGGAGGGCTCATCTATAAGATCGTTGATAACATCCAGGAACCCAGCTCCCAAAAGGGACCAAAACCCCAACTAAATCAGTCTTATTCTGTGTAAAAGTTTTACACAGAGAAAGCTCATAAAGATGTCCACCTCTTTTACTGATGAAAGAGAGATGCACGTTGGTTGCTCTCTTCCTCAGGTTACAGTTATTTAACTGGGCTTAATAAAAATGCTTTTGTTTATCATCAAGTATAAAAAGAAAGATTTAAGTGGTTGCAGGTGAAAACAGACAGATCAAAGTAACTACTAAGTTAAAATAGACAGAAGACGCCAACTAACTCTAAGACACTAAGAAACTTGTTACATGTGATTTTAAAAACCCTAAACGGTAATCATCTCAGGCCAGAGTTGATCCTTTTGTGACCTTGGCCCAGAAGCTTTGCCTTCACATTTTTGATACAGTTATTTGCTTCCTGGTTCCTTCATGTGTATCCTCTCAGAATGAGCAGGCAATTTCTCAAGCCAGCTGAAGACAAAAGACTGATTTATTTTCATTTCTTAAATAGACTTTCCTCAGGACAGGAGCTCTTTGTTTAGTTCTCCCCATCCCTCATGGAAAAGTACCAGATTAAGATGGATTCCAGTAGCAGGTAGCATGGTCACATGTCTTTCTATAATCAACCACAGTTTGGGATTACAGGAAAAATAAAACCATTCATGGGTAGTTGGTCTGAGTACTGAGTACTGTGCCATTAAGCTCCTAACGTATCATTAATGGCCCTCATTAGCACATTTAGAATTTTTTTAAGATTCACACTTCATTTTTCTAACTTCACATACAAAAATGATAAATGCACAAAAATAAGATACATTCTACTGAATCTGTGTAACTTTAAGATGTTATATGACTTGTTTTGCATAAAGTGTCTTTGAATCATGCATATTCATGAGCCAATTTTCAAAAGCAGGAGAGGCATGACATGCTTGAGCTGCTTATTTAATTCTTCAGCAAAGGATGTGTATATTACATAGAATGACAGATTATTTGTTATTGTTACCTTTATTGTTGTGATGGATGCAAGGGCTACTATCCTTTTCTAGACATCACAGTATTCAGTAACTAATGGGTTAAACCCAGAACAGAGGGTATCCAGGAAGTGTTGGCAAGGAGCCAGGAGAGTCAATGGGAAGAAAATGTGAGATTTGAATTGAAAGCAGTGATGTGCCTGCTACAGTTCTTTGTATGTGTTTTTAGAGAGAAGAATGTGGGGAAAGATGGAGTGAACCTTGGGAGCCAGACATGGAATGTCCAGCAATATTCATGTCTATAAAGGACGGAACCTGAAAACAAGAAATGTGAGTAGACAGGGAATGTGTAGACAGACACAATCAGGTTATTTTTTTAATTTCTGGTTTGTGAACTCTGTGCTGAGCCCATTTCCACCCCTCCCCTGTACACTGTAACTGAAGCTGAATCCCAGGGAAGAAATTGTCTGTGTTTTAATGTGTTTTTTTTTCAGTTGCTCTGTAAAACCTGGCAACCAAATATGCTTTACAAAGTATGTCTTTTGTTTTGTTAACAAAATCACCTTTTTGAAGGTTGATCTGATTCCTGTGTCCTGCAAGTCAGGAGGGTCTGTGTGTGCGTGTGCCTGAGACTGAGGGGTCAGCTATTAGAAATTACTTTTTGTTTTTAAGTTCTCTCCTAAGGGAGGGTAAAAGAGCTTGGGATATCCCACAGGAAGAAATTCCCAAGTGAGTCTTCCTGGGTTCAGAAAAGGGGTTTTGCTCATGGGTGGTGGCAACATATCACCCATGCTCAAGGAATCTGTGACGCTGGGAAGCTTGAGCAGAAGCCTATGGAGGCAAGTATATTTAAAGTCTCTTGCAGGCCCCCACCTTCTGCACTTGACGTGCTAGAGTGGGGAACAGCCTTAACAACTGTATTACACCTTACTGGAAATGTGTGACCCTTCCCGCCCAACAGAATCATGGTATAGTAAAATATGGACTGAATTTGTAATGAAAAAGCTTGCAAACCTACACACAAGAGAAGCACTAAATGAGTAGCGGGTATTTAGAAATTTGGTCATTCTTTCTAACATACTCAGAAGAGGAGGGCTCTCCACTCAGAAAGCCAGAATCATTAGCGAAGTTCTTCAGATATTAACCTGATCCCAAATAAGCAATGTATCCAGGACTGGGTTTTCTAAAAAGCTGATATTAACCTGATCCAAAATAAGCAAAAAACCCAGGACGGTTTTCTAAAAAGCTGAGCTATTTAGGAGTGTGCTGATGTTTTATTTTAACTTTTCCTTAAGTTTCAAAGAATGTAGCAAAATGATCTTTGGAAAAACTGATCAGATACATATATAAAAATAGCATGGGGTTGGGGGGGGAGGAGTTGCCCATGGGAAAGATAAAAGTGAGGCTGGGAATCGATGTGGCAGAAAGATGAGTGGCTGAGCTTCATGTGGAAGAGGGGGACATTAGAATGTATAACTGGAAGGGGGAAAAGAGCTAATCTGTGTTTCTCTTCTCCCTTATTACTCGTACTTTATATCTCTTTTCTTTGGCTTTTAGATGTAAAATATTTAGGGCAGAAGCCAAATATTCCTCTGTGTTTGGAAAGCGCTGATATTCTATCAGTATCAGAAATGTGAGAATCAGCAATGCCAGCAAGGGCTGCATTTTTATAATAATTAAGGCCAAACCCAGGACTGGGTTTTCTAAAAAGCTGAGCTATTTAGGAACCTAAATGTAGCCTGATTTTCAGATGTGCTCCCCAGTCTTTGTTCTGAGTAGGAGCTGTTAAGTATAGAGTACGCAGAGAATCTGGCAACTTCATTGAGATGCTAAATTGCTCAGCTCTTATGTTCATAGTCACTATGCATAAAGACACATGCACAGACTGTATCTGTGCTGGCAGTATCATTAGATGTGTATGGGGCATGTGTGTATGGGGACACACATTTGGCTACTTGAGCAGCACATAAGTCGATTTAGTCTATTGTACTGCTTGCAGTAATGGTCAAACCTGAAGCTTTGGGGTATATGGGAGCTGGGGTACAGGGAATCCAATAATGAAGCAATAATCATGCCCTTAATCCAATAATGCTCATTCTGGAATGTTATTCAAATGAATGTGAGCAGTGATGGAAGATTCTGTCCCTTGCATGAGACCATTTTGCATCCTGAAGCATGAAATTTAATGATATCGCTCTGTGCTCATAACTTTAAATGTTATTAGTTATTACATTATTCATTACTTTAATAGTAATTTCTTAATTTTTTTCCTGCAGGAATGAATTGCACAAGTTGACTATATGCTCTGTGTGTGTGTGTGTGTGTGTGTGTGTGTGTGTGTGTGTGTGTGTGTGTGTGTGTGTGTGTGTGTGTGTGTGTGTGTGTGTGTGTGTGTGTGAGTGATGCACCCAGGGGCAAAGGCAAAATTTGTGCCCACCCCAATCATTTGTTACCCCCTCCTCCTGATTCAGCAGCGCCTTCCCCTCCCACTCCCACCGGTGCCTTGCACTCAGAAGTTGAACTAAGGGAAACAGGTACTACCCCCCGAGCAGCCGTCTCCCACGCCTTTCACTCCGGCTCCTGCCCCCAGCGCTGGGGCTACCCAGGCAGGCAGAGAGGGGACTGGGGTTGCGCGGCTGCAGCTCAGCCCATGCACGTAAGATTCTGCCTTCCCCTGGCAGAGCAGCATTTTCTTGGGCAGCTTTGTCTTTTTCCTTCAGCACTTTGCAGCTTGTCGTTTCTGCCAGAGCCTGAGCCGTGGGTCCTTGCAATGCGAGCGGACAGCGTGTGGAGCGATGGAGAAACCACGTGCCGCTGGGGCCCAGCCTCAGGGGGGGCCTGGGTCCCGCTCTCGCCTTGGGACTGAGCCTGTAGCTGCACCTGGAGAAGGACATTTCTCCACACCCAGCTGCTAACAGCATAACTTTTGGCAGCTAAATTGGTCCTCCCCCACCACAAATGCCCCCCTCCCCCCCCCCACTCCCGCCTCGCTACACCACTGTAGCTTTTAGACCCTAATAGGCTAAGATACAATTTTTCACTATACCCTGCACATCTTTGAGTTAGAGGCCCCCTAGAACTTAATTTCAGAGGTTCTTCAGAGTATATTTCAGGTGGCTAAGGTGTGCTGAATCAGGGCCTAAATAAAGGTAAATAACAAACCGCAGTCTTGCTTCCATTCTGGTCGCATCCCCCTGAAGCTAAAACAAGATTACAAAGCAGCAAAAACAGTAAAATGTGCCAATGATGATGGCTGATCATAAAGAATGAAGAGAAGAAAATTCAGAAGTTACACACTAAGTGGGTCCCCATCCATTGAAACATAGCCTGGTGCTTTAGAAAAGAGAGAAGATTTGAAAAATTCAGTACAAAAAACCACAGAAAGATGTTTGGAGCAACTTACATTTGTGCATACTACAATGTGTAATCTAAGGGTGCGCCTAGACAGCACCCTTCTGTCAGAATAAGCTACACAATTTGCGCTATGCAAATTGCAGAGCTTATTTTGAAATTCGGCGCTGTGTAGACAGCACCAAATTTCAAAATAAGGCACTATTCCGACAAATCAGAATAGCATGCCCACTATTTTGGGAAATAGTGGGCATGTTTAAAGATGCGGCGTTTGCTATTGCAGGATACTTCTGGTATCCCAAAATAGCACTGCAATCTAGACGCACCCTAAATTACCCCATGCTAGAAGCCCAGTATAAATGAACTCCAGGTGGCTTGGTCTCACTTCTCATGGACACCTTTCTGCTTGCGTTGTTCAAGTGACACACTGTCCTACAGCATGTTGAATAATATTGCGGTATTCTGAAGAGGAACATACGGGAATTGTGATGCTGTCTGGTTGCAAGGTGAGGCATAAATCTGTAAGGAATCCAGGACTAAAGAAATCTCTCTTTAAGGGTGGCAAGTTTTTAGTTACCCTTAATTGAATTCCCTCTGTTATTTCAAAAGGGCAGCTTTGAATGTTCTTATTCTCAGGTGAACTGCGTGCACACAATGCAGGCTAATGTTTTCTGGGATGCCAAATTAGCACTTTGTTTTCTTGACAAAATCCAGATGGAAATAGTGATTAGCATGAAAGCTAGTGAAACATCAGCCTCCTAAATGTGAATTAATATAACCAAACAGAAGTACTTGCCTTTCGATAATTGTGGTATAATTCGTTGCAAAAATCAGCCGTTTGCAATCATGCCTTTTGCAGACCCTCAAGTGAGGCTGTTGCATCCTTTTGTCCTGCCAATCGCTGAATGCTGGAATGGAGCCAATGGGCTACAGGCAGTGAATACAGTTTGGAACCAGGCTGGCACAAACCCAGCACTTTTTGTCACCTCTTCCCTCCCCTCCCACCATCTCATTCCCAGCTGTGCCTAGTGCTCCTGGAGCACAGCTGAGAATCTGAGCCTCCATTTCTGTGTGTTACATTTTTGTAGAGTGATTCTAGTCCTGGCTTTGTCCTATTTGTACATGACAGGTAATTCCAGCTCTCCCTGGCCCCGGCAGAGCAAGTCTCAAGATTTGCTAGAAATGTTACCCTTTAGTATCACAGAAAAAATGTGACTATCCTCATGCAGTTTCCAGTCTGCCACTTCCTCTCAAAAAAAATCTCAGACTGTTTTGATGAGACATTACATACAATCAGGCTGTAGTTTTATTTCCCCACTTCACCTCTTCTAATCTGACAGCAACCCGCTAGCAATGCGGGATTCAACTTCAACCCGGAGGTGACAGGGTGCAAAAAGAAAAAGTGGCCATTGTGGGAGTGGGAGAGGAAGGAGAAGGTAGTGGTTAGAGCTTGACCTTGCAACTCAGGAGAGCCCCAGTTAATAGCAAGCTCTGCTGGGCTTTGCACTGCTCTGCTCCACCAGGGTGAGGGGAGGAATTTTCTCCCATGCTCCTAAAATGTAATATCCTCTGTGCAGCTTCTGTGAAATGGGTAGTGGAAGGAAGGATCCTAGCATCAGGCACACACTTACTTGCAGCTCCCGCTTCCCCATTTGTCCCATTGTTCTTCCCAGCTTAAATTATCCCCATAGGCTGGCACATAGGAAATGAATTCTGCACACCCAATTTGCAAATGCTCTTAACTTTGTCAAAGCAGAGCCCAGTGTAGGACCAAGTGCTAGCCCTTTCTATGAAGTTTAAGTTTGTGTATATGTGTGGATACAATGGAAAGTATTTTGCAGCATTAACGGTTGTGGATGTCCTTGTGATTACACTTCCTTGTGAGGAATTAATACAAAATATTAGCTGCTTGTTGCATTGTACCATAATGCAAGTTCACAGCACTACATTTTTAAGGGACCTAGTGGATCACAAAGTAGTTGCATAAGGTATTTTGTGAGTTAGGATTGACTGACTAGAAGGAAGGGCATGTAGAATATTTTCCAGTCTCTTCACTGGTCACATGACTGTGAACGACCCAGTGCTGAATCCGAATTAAAATATTTTCCAGTACATTTGCCCCATAAGAAATCCCAGATCATTAATGCACAGCACTCCCTTCTGACATCCTCTCATTACAATCCGCTGGCCTTTGTAAAGGTTTGTTGTTAGCTGGTAGCTGAACCAAGATATTTTGCACATTAGACTGTAAATATAATTAGAACTTCTGTTTGCCTCAGAGCTTTGGGTCCAGCTATCATATTTTCCTTTTAGCTTTGCTAGCTGTCTCTTCCTAGTGCTTTCTAAAGAAGGACCAGAAAATACGTTTAAATGAAGCGTCGCACAAGTTCTCTGTGTCAGACCATATTTGATTATCAAAAGGAAGAAGAGAGAGAGTGTGTGTGTGTGAGGCTATGTCTACACTATGGGGGTTTTCCGGGATACCTCCGGTATCCCAAAAAACTCCGCCACGTCCAGGGAACGTGTCTGCTCTTCCGCTTTTTTTTTTGCGGAAGAGCAGACACTCTTTCGGAAGCCCGGTCTTCCTCCTCCCACAAGGAGGAAGGGCTCTTCCAAAAGAGGAGGCTTTTCCGAAATTTGGTGCAGTATAGATGGGCTAAATTTTAGAAAAAGTCTCTTCCGAAAAAACTATCGGGAAAAAGGTATGCAAATTGTGGAGCGCAATTTGCATACCTTTTTCCAAGAGATCATTGTAGTGTAGACATACCCTCTCTCTCTCAGGCTATGTCTACACTACAAAGTTAATTCGAACTAACAGCCGTTAGTTCGAATTAACTTTCATAGCGTTTATACATACAAACCGCTAGTTCGAACTTAATTTGAACTAGCGGAGCGCTTAATTCGAACTAGGTAAACCTCATTCTACGAGGACTAACGCCTAGTTCAAATTAAGTAGTTCGAATTAAGGGCTGTGTAGCCACTTAATTCGAACTAGTTGGAGGCTAGCCCTTCCCAGCTTGCCCTGGTGGCCACTCTGGGCCAAACCAAGGAAACTTTTCTGCCCCCCTCCCAGCCCCGGAGCCCTTAAAGGGGCACGGTCTGGCTACAGTGCTCGTGCCAGTTGCAAGCCTGCCAGCACCCAGTCAGCAGACCCTGCACCTGGCACGGCATGAGCCAGCCACCCGCTGCCACCCAGCCCTCCACCTCTTCCCAGGACCAGGCTGGCGGCTCCCAGGAGCCTGCCCGGGGCCCCAAGAGGCAGGCGCCCGCCTGGTCTAGTGCAGAGATCGTGGACCTCATCAAGGTTTGGGGGGAGGCCTCCAACGTCCACGACCTCCGCACTAGGCACAGGAATGCGGCCGTCTAGGGCAGGATAGCTGCCAGCCTAGCCACCAAAGGCCACATGTGAACCCAGGAGCAGGTTTGCGTGAAAATCAAGTTGGTCCAGTGAGACCCCCAACGCTGAGCCCTGAGCTTAGAACATAAGAACGGCCGTACTGGGTCAGACCAAAGGTTCATCTAGCCCAGTAGCCTGTCTGCCGACAGCGGCCACCACCAGGTACCTCGGAGGGGATGGACCGAAGACAATGACCAAGCGATTTGTCTCGTGCCATCCATCTCCAGCCTTCCACAAACAGAGGCCAGGGAGACCGTTCCTACCCCCTGGCTAATAGAACTCCATGGACCCAACCTCCATGAATTTATCTAACTTCTCTTTAAACTCTGTTATAGTTCTAGCCTTCACAGCCTCCTGTGGCAAGGAGTTCCACAGGTTGACTATGTGCTGTGTGAAGAAGAACTTTCGCTTATTAGTTTTAAACCTGCTGGCCATTCATTTCATTTGGTGTCCTCTAGTCCTTCTATTATGGGAACTAATGAAGAACTTTTCTTTATTCACCCTCTCCACACCACTCATGCTTTTATAGACCTCTATCATATCCCCTCTCAGTCTCCTCTTTTCTAAGCTGAAAAGTCCCAGTCTCTTTAGACTCTCTTCATATGGGACCAGTTCCAAACCCCTAATCATTGTAGTTGCCCTTTTCTGAACCCTTTCCAAGGCCAAAATATCTTTTTTGAGGTGAGGAGACCACATCTGTACACAGTACTGAAGATATGGCCTACCATAGTTTTATACTTCCCCTCCTCCTTCTTTCCCTGGCTACCTCCTTCCAGCTCCCTCCTCCCAGGTTTCCAGCTCCCCTCTCCTACCCTCTTTCTTCCCCTCTCCCACCTCCTTTTCCCAGTCTCCCCAGAGGTTAACCCCCTCCCCACCCTGTTTTGTTAAATAAAGAGAGTTTCTATTTTTGAACTTGTGTCCTTTATTTTTTACATCAGGAAGGGGGGCTAGGGAAGGGTACGTGGAAGGAGGTGAGGGAGGAATGGGGCACGAGCCCCCGATGGGGAGGACTGGGGTGGCTCTGCGGGCTCCTCGGGGTGGAAACTCTCCTGCAGGGCCTCCTGGATCCTGACAGCCCCCCGCTTGACACCCCCGGATGGCAACCTGCGGAAAGTGCAGCCGGGCTGATGGCTGAGTGCTGTGATGTGCCAAGTGTGGGCACTCAGGGCACTCCAAGACAGGACTGCTTTGCTGTCCCTCATCGAGGTAGAGAAGCAAGCGGAGAACCCTGAGAACTGTCTGTCCGGGGTGGGGGTCGGGTCCCTTTAAGCACTGCCCTCGGCTAGCCTGAGGCAGCAGCTCCATGCTCTAAGTCCTAACCTGATGCCCTGCCGCCACTGGTTCTGGCCAGCCTTAACTTCGATTCAGGGTCAACTCAATGCGAACATGCTAGTTCGAATTTGCAAAATGCTAATTCAAATTAGTTTTTAGGTCTAGATGCACTAATTCGAATTAGCTTAGTTCGAATTAACTAATTCGAACTAAGTTAGTTCAATTAGTGCTGTAGTGTAGACATACCCAGAGAGAATTAGAGCTGAAGTTCCCTTAACTTGAGTCTATTTAGTATTGTTTTTTGTTTCTCCTAGCATGTAGATAATGAATTCTAATTGTAATTGCGCAGTAATGTATTGTGACGACAATAGAAAAAAACATTTTAACATCATCTGAATCTGTTATTTGCACTCCTTAGGAATACGCTAATCTGATACTTATCTGTAGCTAGTAGGAAATGAGACCACTCTGCCCCCAGAAATACCATCCAGCTTGTAATATGAACAAATTATCTGGATAAATTACACTCCTGAAAAAAATCTGAAAACTGGAGCTTTGCCATTTTTTGAACAGCTCCTATTGCACATCAGTAAGTAGCATTTCAACCCAACCCCTCTGTTATATAAGCCGCACTGAAAAATTTCTGTCCTCATTACAACTTCTTCTGAATCTAGGAAGATTATAAAAACCTTCAAATTATTATACCCTAAGGACTTGAGAAAGGGCCCTCCCACATAAAGTGGATCGAGTGTAGCATGCTGTCAAAGTAGAGAGTGAGAGAAATGACAGCTTCTTCACACCAGCCTAAAGCTAACATGCAGAGTTTCAGAACTGGATGCTGTGAAGTAGTGGTGAGGAATTTATAGCTTCACACAGCTCTCAGCTCATAAGTCCCTTACCCTTAATTCTTCAGGCTTGAAACCCAGGATTACTGGAAACAAGTTACCCTCCTGCTCCCCCTTGTGGATAATTATGCACTAAGGGTCTGGTGGCACCTTAAACGCTAACAAATTTATTAGGGCATAAGCTTCACGAGATACGACATTATAAGTCTTTAAGGTGCCACCAGACTCCTCCTTGTTTTTGCTGAAACAAACTAACACAACTCCCTCTCTGAATTATGACACTGTTTTGCAGATTTGTACTGCTCTGAAGGATTGGGTTATGTATCTACTATATACACATACAGTCTGATAGCTATGATTATATAACATCAGTGTCAGAATCTGGCAAGGATGTATTAGAGGGAGGATGGAAGCTATTTATCACTCCATGTTTTCCTAGCTGACTTTACACTGGGATGAGCCTGTTTTATACATTACAGTAAGACCCCTGAGGCTCCCAATAATTGCTGGCTGCATGTAAGAGTTTCAGTAATGACATACATTTTTTTAAAAAAAAGAGCAACTAAAATCACACCACAATCCTAATACTTGTAGGTATAACTGTGGCTTTCAGGGCCTCCATCGGCAAATATAAGGTCTAGGAATGTGGGTTACGTTCTGGTTCAAAGCAGGGATGTTAAATAACGGTTAGTAAGCTAAGTGAGTAGTTGATGGAATTTCCATCGACTATTCAATTAGTCAATAAGGGAGTTTGTTGCAGCTCTGCTTTTTAAATGCAGTAAGAGCTGCCAGAGCTGTCTGGCTCACGTCCAGTCCCAGACCGCTGCGGCTCTGCCTTTTAAATGTATTAAAATCCTGGTGGCTCCATAGCATCTGGGACCTGGTGTGAGCTGGGATTGCTCAGTCCTGGCTTGCACCGGGTCCCCCGCTGTGCCTCTGCCTCCCTTATGGAGATGGTGCTGGGAGGAACAGGCTTCTACGCTGGCTCCCTCTAGCACCGGCTCCTGCTTTCCCCTCTCCCCCTTTGATACAGAGGTAGCAAGGGTGGGGGAGAGAAGCCACTAGTCCAGTAGTGATTCAACTACCCAATTAGTCACTTACATCCCTAGTTCAAAGCAAACCAATTAGTCTAGGGGTGGGCTTGGTGGCTACCAAGCCAGATGATCCGGCCCATGGCCACCCTGCCATTTCTCCACCCCCAGGCCAATAGAGACCGGGGGACGGGGGAGTGTGCACAGCACCAGAGAGAACAGTCAGCAGTTTTAAAACAGCTGGTGGTTCTTTCTAGCTGCTGCATGCCTCTGACAGGGTGGGGGACAGGGGTGAGAGACTTTGTGAGCCCCTCCTCCCCCTAGGCCCTGATTGGGCTGGGGGAAGCGTGCAAAGTCTCCTCCTGCCACCAGGGACATGTGGTGCCTAGAGAGGAGTGCCAGCTGTTCAAAATAGGGATGTTAAATTTTGATTAGTCAGCTAATCAAGTAGTCACTGGAATTTCCATAGACTAGTTGATAAGGGGGGGCACTCACTATCCCACTGCGCTTCTGCCTTTGAAATGTACAAGAGCCACTCGCAGTTCTTGTACATTTCAAAGGAAGAGGTGCAGCGGGGAACCCATGTGAGTGGGGATCTGACTGTTGCTCCACTCGCTTTGAAATGTACAAGAGCCACCCACGGTTCTTGTACATTTCAAAGGGAGAGGTGCAGCAGTTGGGACCCTGCGCAAGCGGGGACTGCTTAGGTACCTGCTTGCACCATTTCCCCCACTGTCTCCCCTGTCCCCCCTGTGGAGAGGGTGCTGGGGGAAGCGGCTTTTAACCTGGCTCACCCCAGCACTGGCTCCTGCTCTCCTCCCACCTTGGTGCCTCTGGCAGCAAGGAGAAGGGAACGACTAGTTTAGTGACTCGACTACCCGATAAGCCTCGGATTATTGGGTAGTCAACTAGTTGCTTACATCCCTAGTTCAAAATAGCTGCTGATTCTCTCTAGGCGCTGGGGGCAGAAGCAAAGACTTTATGCACTCTCCCACCCCCAGGCCCATCTGGGTTTGTGGGCAGGGAAGCACAAGAAGGGTCCTGGCCCTGCTCCTTCCACCAAAGGCTCCGCCCCTTCCAGGGTGGCCTGTGGCCACTTTAGAAATTTGTGAAGTTGCCCCTCTTTAAAAATTATTGCCCACCCTGAATTAGCCACATAAACAATATTAGTAATGGTTTCTGCTTTCAATTTCAGAAGAACTCCTTGGATGGTGGATACTTTGCAGGCAGAATTGCCTAGCAACCACCATTCCCAAGAACAGAAGCAATTCAGAGGGCCAGGATGTGGAATGTTTATGGCTCAGTGTTGTAAATGATAAATCACAAAATGGAGTGTTGGTGGGAGGCTGCTCTTGACCACCAAATCAGATGAAAGAATGGATGAGGAGCTTGTTTAAACATCCATTTTCCATGTGTAGAAAGAAAAATTGTATTATCAGGGGACTTTCAGTCTGATGCCAGGTCTACACTGATGAAGAAAATCAATGCACAATACGCAACTCCAGCTATGTGAATTATGTGGCTGGAGTCAACGTACCTTGCATTGATTTTCTGGGGTGGCCCCACAACAGGAGGCTGATGGCAGAAATGCTCCCATTGAATTCCCTTACAGCAGCAAGGAATACTGGTACTGATGGAGTCACCTTTTAGTGTTCAATTTAGAGGGTCTTTATTAGACCCATTAAATCAAACCCTGGAAGCTTGATCGCCAGAGCATTGATCATGTGGTAAGTGGAGAGGTGGCCTGAGACATGTATGTTGGAGGTCTCAAGCTACCACTGATAAAACCTCCTTTGGGATTCTAAAAAATATAGAAAACTTACAGAGGTTTGTAACTGACTTGGGATAATTCTATAGTGGACCTCATTCTCATGGATGAAAATTAATTGTCTATTGGATGGTTGCCTAGGTATAAGTGATTGCAAACTATTTTCATTTGCTATATGCAGAAAGGTTATAGACCCATCCAGGAATATATATCTTGCACTTTAAAAACCCAGTTTCCCAAAGCTGAAAACAATTCTGAACCGGAGTGGGATAAAATATTTAAGCATAAAAACATGAATAATGGGAAATTGCTTAAAAATAGCTTATTAGATGCACAACTCTTCTCTGCTCCCCCTGCCACACACATTCACAATCACAACAGAAGACATTTTTGGTTTAAAAAAATCCTTGTTTAGAGGGAAGAGGTAAAGGAGCAGAATAAAAAAATAACAAATGGAAAAATGGGGAAACGGAGCAATGAGTACAAATCAGTAGTTAGGAAATACAGAAAGCTGAAAAAAGGAAGCCAATATATCAGAGAAAAATCTACAGCCAATAGAATTAAGAAATTCTTTAAATATCCCAGGAATGATCTGAATCCTAGCAATTGTGTGGCTCAGATATTATACAAGAATGGTAAAAATATCATTCATGATGCAGACAAGCTAAAAGTATTTGATAAATTTGGAAAGAAGCAGGATTATGTACAACAGTTCTTCTTCGAGTGGTTGCTCATGTCCATTTGAATCAGGTGTGCGCACCGCGTGCACCGCGTCTTCCGGAGCGTTTTCCCTAGCGGTACCCGTAGCGCCGGCAGGGCGCCCCCTGGAGTGGTGCCGCCATGGCGGGGCATAAGTACCCCTGCCGGCACTCCCCCACCTCAGTTCCTTCTTACCGCCCGTGACGGTCGTTGGAGCGTGTGTCTCTCTTAGTTTAGTTAATGGTTCCCGTTTCTTTTAGCATTGTAAATAGTTCAATTAGTTAGGTAGTTAGTGTCTACTTCGTTCTTTGTTCTTCTTCCCCCCCTTCGGGGGTGAGGAATGCCAGGGCCGCAAGGCTTTAAGGTGTGTGCTGTCTGCACAAAGTTCATGCCCAAAGGAGACCCACACAACAGCTGTCTGAAGTGTCTGGGCGAGACCCATCTTACGGACGCCTGTAAGATCTGTAGGTCTTTCAAGCCGCGCACAAAAAGGGAGAGAGTCTCTCGCCTGAAACTCCTCCTCATGGAGACGGCGTTACAACCGGCACCGGCTGGGCGCCCTGCGGTGCACAGTGCACCGGCATCAACGCACGATGCTCCGTCTCAGTCCCGGGCCCCAGTGTCCAGGACCCGCACCGGTCTCACTCTCCGGCACCGAAGAGGTCCAGAAAGTCTTGCGGCAGGTCTCCGTCTCGGAAAACCACGCTGGACCTGCACTGTGGTGCCGACTCACCGGTGCACACATCCTCCACGGTGCGGCGTAAGCGGGCGGAACGTCCCTCTAGTCCAGGGCAATTGCCCCCGCACCGTCCGTCCACGCCGGACACCTTTGAGGCGGCGCAGGACCTCATCAACCTCACCACCTCCCCTCCGTCGTCGGTTGAGACGGAAGGGTCGAGGTTGCCTATGTCAGAGGCCGTGTCGGCTCTGGCTTCGCCTCAGCACCGGCAAGACCAGCAGGCTCAGGCCGTTTTTGTGACGGGAACGTCCCCGGTGGGACCAGTACCACTTGCCTCGGTATCGACGACGATTTCGACGCCGGCTCCTAAGTCTCACTCAGCACCCAACTGGGTTCGGCCTACCTCAGTATTGGGTTCTCTCCCGGGCCCCCTTTTGGCTGCACCGGTGCCATACCACCCCAGTCTGGTGGCAACGTCTGCGGCACCGACGCCCGTCTTTGCACCATCGCAAGTACCGGCACCGACCATGTGGACCTTGCCGGTGCCCCAGCCAACACTGATGTCGACATCTTCGGGACTCGTCTCGATACCGTCATTTTCGGTGCAGGGGATGCAACCAGCACTGGCACCTCTTACGGCACCAACAACGGCACCGGCACCTCTTTCGGCACTGACAGCAGCACCGGCACCTCTTTCGACACTGACAACGGTTTCGGCGCTGGGACTGGGTCCCTCGGTACCACAACAGCTTTCGGCCCCTCCGGTACCGCAGCATGCCCCCGCACCCTTGGTGTCGCAACAGCCTCCTTCCTCGGAGCCTCAACCGGCACCGGCACCATCAGCACGTCCCCACCGTGCCCATGCTGGCAAGCCCGAGTCCATGGCCAGGTCTGCACCTCCATCGGCTACAGGTCACTCCTCCACGGCGCTTCCATGGCCAGAGTCCGATTATTCCTCGGATTCCGATGCGTCATCCCTCAGGTCAGGGTCCTCGAGAACCTCCTCGGCCCATAGGTCCCGTTCCCAGCATCGACTTGACCGTGCTCAGATGCAACAGACTTGGCCACCTCATCCCCAGTGGCCTTTCTGGACACCATGGGCTTACCACCAATGGCAAGGGCCCGTGCCCCCCTCGGTGGCGTCAGTAGCCTCAGATCATCGGGCGCAACCATCGGCGGCGGCGGCGCAACCTCCTCCTTCCCCCCAGAGGCCACCTACGTCGGACCTTGCGGCACAGGCGCAGCCCTCAGTGCCTGAACCGTGCCCGCAGCCGATACCGTATGTCCAACCGGTACCGCAAATGGCTCCTGTGCTAGATCCGGCACCGATACAGGAATCGTCCTCCTCATCATCTCCGGATGAAGCCCTGGCGGACCCTGCTCCTGCGCTGCCTACGATGGATACCCGAGCGCATCAGGAGCTCCTCAGACGTCTGGCTTCCAACTTGCGTGTCCCGGTGGAGCCAGTCATGGAAGACACGGACCCTATGATTGATATCCTTTCAGATGACGCGCCCGCCCGCTTGGCTTTACCACTTAACAAGATGGTGGCAAAAATTACCAATGCCCTGTGGCAGACACCGGCGACCCTGACCCCTACCCTAAAGGGTGTCAAGAGGTGTTATTTTGTTCCCCAGTTGGGGCACGAACACTTGTACTCCCAGCCTGTCCCTGGGTCCTTGGTCGTCCAGGCAGCGGCCCAAAGGGAAAAACTCACCCAACCGGGGCTGTCCCCGAAAGCTAGGGAGCCCAAGCGCCTTGACTTAATGGGACGAAAAGTGTACGCCACTGGGGAGGTGCAACTCCGCATCGCGAATCAGCAAGCGATGCTAAGTCGTTATGCTTTTAACACATGGCAGGCCATGGACAAGTTCAAAGATAAGCTCCCTGCCGAGGCCCGTCAGGAGTTTCTGGCCATGACCTCCGAGGGTAAGACCATCGCCCACACAGCCCTCCAGGCTTCTCTGGATGCGGTCGACTCTGCAGCCCGCACCATGGTGTCAGGTGTGGTTATGCGCCGTGGTGCGTGGCTACAAGTATCTGGAATACCTCCTGATGTCCAGTCTACTATCCAAGACCTGCCTTTCGACGGCAAGGCGTTATTCTCGGAGCATATGGACTCCAGGCTCCACACCCTCAAGGACACGAGGTCTACCCTTTGATCCTTGGGGATCCACACACCGGCTCCTCAGCGTCGGCAGCTGCCCTACAGACAGCAAGGGAGACTACAGTCCCAGGTCCCCCGTGGGGATTACTGGAGACGCCGTCCTCGTACTTCCGGTGGGGGTACAGGGGCGGCTGCGGGTCCATCGCCCTCAAGGGGGCATAGGCGACGCCCGAGAGGAGACAACCCCCGTGGGATTGGTCAAGGTCCCTCCCAACAACAAAAACCACAATTTTGACAGGCTCCCAGAGAGTGGCGCACCAGCCTCCCACCCTGGCCCCCCGTCTGGGGCCAGGTTATCCCGGTTTGCTCAAGCCTGGGCAGATATCACAAGCGACGCCTGGGTTCTAAACATAGTCAGGAGTGGCTATACCATCCCTTTTCTGGGCTCGCCCCCTTCCAACACTCCTTCCCCGTCCCTTTTCAGGGACACCCCTCACGAAGGCACCCTCCGCCAGGAGATACTGGTGCTCCTCCAAAAGGGAGCGGTAGAGAGGGTTCCATTGCAACTGGAGGGCAAGGGTTTTTACTCCCGATATTTCATAGTTCCCAAACCCAAGGGCAGGTTCTGTCCCATCTTGGACCTAAGGGATCTCAACAAGGTGGTCGCGAAGTCCAAATTCAGAATGGTCACCCTGGCTTCTGTCTTTCCGGTTCTACGGTTAGGAGACTGGTACGCTACTCTCGATCTCAGGGATGCTTACTTCCATGTGGCGATAAGACCCTGCCACAGGAGGTTCCTCTGTTTCATTGTCTCCCAGTGCCACTTCCAGTTTACTGTGCTCCCGTTTGGTCTTTCTACAGCACCCAGGGTTTTTACAAAATGCATGGCAGTCATGGCGGCGTTCCTCCGCAAACAAGGGGTACACATGTTCCCATACCTGGATGACTGGCTAATCCATGGTCGCTCTCACGAACAAGTAGAGGCCCACGTGTCCCTCACAAGGGCCCTCTTTGTAAGGCTGGGTCTCATGCTGAACGAGGAAAAGTCATCTTTGGTCCCCTCTTAATGCTTCGAATTCGTGGGTGCCCTCCTGGACGCCAGGTTGGCGAGGGCTCTTCTCCCCAGGACCAGGTTCTGGGCCATAGTGGAGCTGGTCTCCGAATTAGCTCGGTCCCCTATCACAACCGCCCGGGTCTGCTCAAGGTTGCTGGGGCACATGGCGGCGTGCACATACATGGTTCGCCATGCTCGAATGAGGCTCAGACCTCTGCAGGCTTGGTTGGCGAGGGCATTCAACCAATCCAGGGGCCTCTGGGACACGGTTCTTACGGTGCCCCCGGAGATAATAGTTTCGTTACAATGGTGGACCCAGGAGTCTGTGGTCTGCAGCGGGACCCCCTTTTTCGTCCCGCCCCCCTCACTTACTCTGGTCACAGATGCCTCGGACCTGGGTTGGGGAGCGCATCTGGGGTGCCACAGGACCCAGGGTCTTTGGTCCCCTACAGAGCGAACCCTACACATAAATGTACGGGAGCTCAGGGCAGTCAGGAGAGCGTGCGAGACTTTCCTGTCAAAGCTCTCTCGTCGCTCCGTTCTAGTCCACCTGGACAACACGGCAGTTGTATTTTACATCAACAGGCAGGGGGGTGCTCGGTCGCCTCCCCTCTGTCTCGAGGCTCTGCACCTCTGGGACCTGTGTGTGCAACACAACATAGCTTTGCAGGCAGAGCACCTACCAGGGTGCAAAAATCTGCTGGCCAATGCTCTGAGCAGGTCCTCTGGAGCCCACGAATGGTCTCTCAAGGACTCGGTCCTTCTCCAGGTCTTCCGCAGGTGGGGCTATCCCCTACTAGACCTGTTTGCCTCGGCACGCAATACCAAGTGCCCAAATTATTGCTCCCTGCTGGGGCTAGGGGAACACTCATGGGGGGATGCCATGACAGTGACCTGGCCGGCAGGCATACTTTATGCTTTCCCTCCTTTTCCCCTAATTCTCAGGGTCTTGACCAGAGTCAGGACCTTCAGGTCCACACTCGTCCTGATAGCCCCCCATTGGCCCAGACAATTCTGGTTCCCGATACTGGTGGACATGCTCACAAAGGAGCCTATAACGCTCCCACCAGTCCGGGATCTCTTGACCCAACCGTGGGACGGGGGAACTATGGTTCACCCGAATCTCCAGTCCCTACACCTAACAGCCTGGTTTATCCATGGTTGACTCAACCGGAGAGGGAATGCTCCCAGGAGGTACAGATGGTGCTACTAAGCAGTAGAAAACCATCTACCAGACAGTCGTACGCTGCCAAGTGGCGACGCTTCTCGTCTTGGGCGTCCCGAAGGGGAGTGCACCCGTCCTGTGCACCTGTCCCATTCATTCTAGACTACCTCTTTGATCTTAGGTCCAGTGGTCTTTCCACATCCTCTATCAAAGTCCATGTGGCATCTCTCTCCGCCTTCCATGTGGGTTCGGCAGGAGTTTCTTTATTCTCTGACCCTGTGGTCAAAAGGTTCCTCAAAGGTTTGGATAAGTTGTATCCCTCGGTTAGACCCCCTCTCCCCGCTTGGGACCTCAACCTCGTGTTATCTAGACTAGTGTTGCCCCCCCCTTTTGAACCACTGGCCATGTGTTCCTTGAAGCACCTCTCCACAAAGGTTGCATTCATTGTGGCTATTACATCGGCTCGCAGGGTCTCTGAGCTGAGGGCCTTAACGATAAATCCGCCCTACCTGGTGTTCTCCGATCATAATGTGAGGCTCCGCCCTCACCCAGCTTTTCTCCCTAAGGTGGTGTCACCTTTTCATTTGTCCCAACAAATCTACCTCCCGGTATTCTTCCCAAAGCCCCATACCTCCCCTAAGGAGCAAGTGCTCCATTCCCTGGATGCTAGGCGTGCACTAGCTTTTTATATCGATAGGACTAAACCCTTTCGTAAATCCACAGAATTGTTTGTTGCTGTTGCAGACAGAATGAAAGGGCTCCCCATATCGACCCAGAGGTTGTCCAATTGGGTCGCCGGGTGTATCAGGGAGTGTTATGCCTTAGCCAGGAAGCCCCGCCCCGGGTTACAGCACACTCCACCAGGGTGCAGGCATCCTCTGTAGCTTTTGGGGCGCAGGTCCCAATCACTGAAATCTGTAGGGCGGCCACGTGGTCATCGGTACATACCTTTACGGCGCATTATGCGCTAACACAGCAGGCTAGAGAGGATGCAAGCATGGGCACTGCAGTCCTCAGCTCTGTTTTGTAAATATGCCATTTCCTGTACTGTTGCATTTTCTACGTTTATGCTGTTCGATTAGTTGAATAAATTTGTTGGATTGTTCAACCCTTGTGGACATCTCTTTTTCAGTGCTCCGACCCCTCCTCCTTAAAGTGGGGTTGGCTTGGAAGTCACCTGATTCGAATGGACATGAGCAACCACTCGAAGAAGAAAAGAATGGTTACTTACCTGTAACTGTTGTTCTTTGAGATGTGTTGCTCATGTCCATTCGATTCCCCCCTGACCTCCCCTTCGTCGGAGTGTCCGGCAAGAAGGAACTGAGGTGGAGGAGCGCCGGCAGGGGTACTTATGCCCCGCCATGGCGGCACCACTCCAGGGGGCGCCCTGCCGGCGCTACGGGTACCGCTAGGGAAAACGCTCCGGAAGACACGGTGCACGCGGTGCGCACACCTGATTCGAATGGACATGAGCAACACATCTCGAAGAACAACAGTTACAGGTAAGTAACCGTTCTTTTATAATGGAAGTCTTGTGTGTTCTATCAGTTGTTAGGGAGGATGCTACATAGCAATTAAACATTTTTAAATCTGCAGGGCCAGATAACCTGCACCCAAGAGTATTAAAAGAATTGGCTGTGGAGTTCTGAGTCACTGAATTGTTTGTAACAAATCTTGGAAGACGGCGGGGAGGGGGTGCCACAGGAGTGGGAAAATGCTTATGTACCAATACCTGAAAAGGGTAAATGGAATAACCTGGGAAAATATAAGCAGGTTAGCCTGACGTTGATCCTGGACAAAGTCAAAGAAAAGGCTGATATGGGACATGCAAAGAATTAGAAGATGCTAGCAGAGTTTTATGGAAAACAGATCCTGGTATTAAATTTTGATTATATCCCAAGTTTGGCAAATAGAAATAACCTGTTCATGAAATGGACATCTGTAAGGCCCTTGACTTGTGTACAAAATACTGGCAAACCATCCTAGAAGGACGTGAGTTGTAAACCTCTCTAATATATTGTGCTCTAATCACTCTGGGTACGTCTACACAGCAGCGTTATTTTGGAATAACTGACATTATTCTGAAATAACATAGTGCACATCTACACTACAAGCCTTTATTTCAAAATAATGTCGAGCTGGAGGACTTCTTACTCAGACTCCTATAACCCTCATTTCACGAGGAATAGGGACGTCAAAGGAAAAGTGTTCTTTCTTTGACTTCCTGTGGTGTAGACAGCGCCAAAAGCTGAATTAAGCTATTTCGATTTCAGCTACACAATTGACATAGCTGAAGTTGCATAGCTTAATTTGACTTTAGCCCTGTTGTGTAGACATACCCTCTGTGTGGATCTGCTAGTGCACTCCGAAAGATACCTAATTTGTGTTAACAAATAGAGCAGCGGTCACCAAACAGTAGATGGGTATCTACTGGTAGATGTTGGAGCCTCTGACAGGTGATCCTTACTGGTTTGGCCGGGAAGCTATCAAACACTGGCACGTCAGTTACCCCTCCCCCCACTGTCAGCTGTTCCTGTCCTCTGCCTTGGAGCTGCCCCCTTGGGAGCCTCCTGCTTGCTGTGCAGGGTGTGAGAGGGAGAAGAGGGTGGGGGCACTGATGTCAGGGTGTCCCTCGTCTCCCCACTTCTGTACTCACTCTCCACCCAGAGAGAAGGGGATGGAGGGAGCTTGGCAATGCAAATCTCTGTCACTCACACACTGTGTGTGTGTCTATCATTCTCACAAACACACACTGTCCTTCAGTCTCATCTCCCGACCCAGGAGACCCAGCAGGGAGTCTCTGCATGCTGTCCTTGCCTTTAGCCACCACTCCTGCAGCTCCCATTACAGGGAACCATGGCCAGTAGAAGCTGTGGGCTCAGTGCTTGTAGATGAGGGGCAGCACATGATGCCATGGAGCCGTTGCTGTCCATGCCAGCTGTTTGCAGGAGTGGTGCAGGGCCAGGGCAGGAGTAAGCCTGTAAAGAGTAATTCCACTGCTCCACCACCCAGAAGCCATCTCTGTTAAATGGTGGCCATTAGGAGCCTGCTTCCTGGACCCCTGTCCCAGCCTTGAACCTCCTCCCCCTACACCCAACCTCCTGCCCCAGATGTGAGTCCACCCGCACCCAAACTCCTTCCCAGAGCTTGCACCCTGAAACCCTTCCTGAACCCCAATCCTTTACACTGGGCTAAGCCCAGAGCCCCTCCCACACTCCAAACCTCTTGGGCTATGACCAAAGCCTGGACCCCAACCTCTACCCCAGCCTGGTGAAAGTGAGTGAGAATGGGAGAGGAAGGGGGATGGAGTGAGCAGGGTGAGGCCTCAGAGAAGGGGTGGAAGAGGGGCAGGGCCTTAAAGAAAGGGCAGGAAGGAAGTGGGACAAGGGTATTCGGGTATGAGATGCAATGTAAGATCTACTTCAATTGAAAAAGTGATCTTATGGTTAAAAGGCTTGGAGACCACTGAAATAGACAAAGCATAGCTTTACTACACATCACAAATCATACCCCTCTAGCACACCTCTAGCATGCCATATAGACAAGCTGTTTGTCCCACTTGACATTCTGAATAAAAATAAAAAACAATGTAGTGTTATAATCTCAAAAATGAATTGCAAATGGGGAAGCATCAGTCAATGGGGGTATTTTTACTGGGACACTTCAGGGATTTGGTCTCATCGTAATGCTATTCATTATCTGGATTAATGATGTGAAAATAAATATGACATCATTGCTGGTAAAATGTGCAGATGACACAAAAATTGGTGCCTTGGAGCAGGTCAGTTACACCAGGATAGTCTGGTAAAGTTGGCTCATTTGCACAGCATCCATTTCAATACAGTCAAATATAAAGTCATACCTATAGAAATAAAAAATATAGGTCACACGCAATCAGATAAAATTTCTTTAGTGGTCCCAAGCTGCCCTGGAAGGGGTGGGGCCAGGCGACTTCTCATGCACCCCCACCCACAGACTCTGATTGGCTTGGGGGCGGGGGGAGTGAACAAAGTCTCTTGCCACCAGGGGTGCATAGTGTTTAGAAAGAACTGCCAGCTGTTTTGATCAGCTGGCGGTTCCCTCTAGGTGCCACGTGCTCCTGGTGGCAGGAGGAGACTTTGAGTGCTCCCCCCACTCCCAGACCAATCAGGACCTGGGAGCGGGAGGAGCACCCAAAGTCTCTCGCCCCCTGTCCCCACCCTGCCAGGGGTACGCTGCGGCTTGAGAGAATCTCCAGATTTTTTAAAACAGCTGGTGGTTCCCTCTGGTGCTGTGAATCACTGGTAGGGGGAGGGAACTTTGCATGCTCCCTCATCCCCAGGTCTCGATTGGTCTGGGGAGAGGGCAGGCGAGTGTCAGCGCGGTCTGTTCTAGCTCATAGTAGATAATCAGCAGAAGATGACTGGATATTTCTCTAGATTAGAAGATGTACTTTAGTTCAAATGGACTTAATGCGGAAATTACGAGGAGAGGTTTTATTGTTGATGTTTTCTGGAGGTCAGGCAAGATAATTGTAATGGTACCGTCTGGCATTAAATCTATTCAGGAAAGACCATGCCCCCTCATTTTTAGAATGAGTGAATTATTAAACTAGTAACCTTCACAGGAATATATTACGTTCTTATTAAAGAGTCATCTGTTTTCTTCAACCATACTCTGTCTTTGCAGGAGACTTTCTAAAACTACATCTACCCTCCTGCAGGGATTGATGCTCTGAGATTGATTCACCGGCAGCCAGTTTAGTGGGGATGGTGAAGACCTTCCAAATTGATCTTAGATTGCTCTCTGGTCAACCCCGTCACTCTACCCTGGATGAGAAGGGTAAGGGAAGTTGATTGGAGAGTTTCTCCCATCAACCCCTCCTCCCCCCACAGTGTAGACCCTGCAACAACATACCTTAAGGTATGTCAACTCCAGCTATGTAATTCATGTAGCTGGAGTTGGGTTCCTTACATCGGCTTTCTACAGTAGTGTAAATGTAGCCTAAGATTTTTAAGGCTTAGACTTAGCCCCCCCGGGTGCACGTTCTCTCACTGTTCCCAGGCCTTGCCCAGCAATAGGAGCCGGGTGGTCTGGCATTCCTTACCATTTCATTCTACTTCTTTAGAAGTCAGCTAGTAGGAGGTGCCTAGTGTTAGACTCTTTCCAGTGAAATACAGGGGTAAAGTCACCTGCTTCACAACACTCTTTAGATGTTACAAGCTAAAGGCCAAATTGTACTAGCTGTGCCGACATACCCCTAGGATGAAATACCCAACGGGAAAGTGTTGAAAGCAGTGTATATATATGGCCTCCTAATTATGGGGATTCATTTAAACTCTGTCCTGAGGCAAGTTTGACTCTCTGTGCTTCCCATCTGCTACCCTTCTGCCCCAAGCCAGAGCTCCTGCAGGAGTCACGTGACCATTAGTTAGGTGCTCTTTGATTCAAAACTCCCTTCTGAGAGGATTAAATATATAGGGTAGATTTTTCAAAGGCACAAAAAACTCGGCATGTAGCTCCCTCTTCCAATGGGAATTGGGCTCCTAACTGACATTTGTCTTTCAATCTCCTACATGGAATTTATATTAATGTAACTCAGAAGCTGCGCCCCCTGTTAGCTACGCTCACCAACCCCCCTCTCTCGGGGGGGGGGGGGTAGGCAACACCGGCTCTCCCCTTGGCCACCGGGGAGGGCCAGGCCATGCCCGTCCCAGCCCTCCCCACCCCGCCAAGGCCTGGCTCTGCTTTTAGTGGCCAGGGAGGGCTGAGGCCATGGTGCGCCAGGACCAACTCTGCCCCAAGTGGCTGGGGAAAGCCAAGGCTGCAGTGCGCCAGCCCCAGCTCTTCACGTGGCCTCCAGAGAGGGCTGGGCTGGCAATGGGTGGGGCTTGGCTCTAGGGATTGGGCCTTGGGCAGAAGGCAGGGACTTGGGGGGCTAGGTTTTATCTAACCACGCCTACCCTCCGAGCCTGTGGATGCTGTGAAAAAAAATTTATATATAGAGAGAGATTTCAAAAAGTATTAATTTAGACATGTCTATCAGTTGGGGTAAGCCATGCCACTCAAGGGCAAAATTCTTCATAACCATGCCCAGAGCACCCACTCACAGTGAACTGGGGTTATCCCTAAAACCATCCTGTCTATAGGATGGTTTGGGACAACTGCCCGAGGCACTGCACTTTTGGGGGTCTGTGCTTCAGGAATATGCAGAAACATGGGACCAAGGGTTTCCTGGAGGAGTAGTGGGGTGGGGAGGGGAGGGCATAAGAGTTGGTGCCTATAGCAGGGTCAGGCCCACCTCTGCACTCACTGGTGGTGCCAGGAAAAGAAGCACTCCAGCCCTAGCCTCTCCACTCTGCCAGCTCCCAGTGTCACTTGGGTGAAAGGTTGCGGGGGAGGAGTAGAGCTGGGGAGCAGGAAGAGGTGGGGTGGGGACAGAGCCTGGGTTGAAAGAGGGGTTGAGGCCCCCAAGGATGGCTCTGGTTATCTTAAACTCTGTATCATAACTTAAATGCATGTGGGGGCTGACTTATTTCACCCACAATTCTGGCATTTCCTAACTTTCCCGTGATTGGTTTGGCAACCTAAATAAATTTCTTTTCACATGTATTTTTGGTGTGGTTTATGTGATGCTGGCAGAGGCAGTACCAGATCATGCCAAGGTCCTTCTGCCTCAACTGGATACTGATGAATGCATTGCTGGAAACCAGTCAGGCTCACTATGTATTAGTATTATTAAATAGGTGTTATATTTCTAAAAATGTGTTTAGACTTGCTGTAGGATGCTGCATGTATTAATTTCACTTAATGTCTGTACCCTATGTTATAAGGTTATATGAAGTGTTTGAATAGTAAACCTCTGTAACCTACCAATCAGGAAAGAAGCATTAATTAATCTAAAAGCTGGCTTCCTACAAAAAGTATTAGGTCCTGTACACAAGAAGACCCACTGAAACCAAACAAGCTATTATGAAACATCCAAGGACAAAGACTTTTTTGATTGCTCCTCTCACAACCATGAAGAGAAGACATGAATGAGGACTTGTCCCATCAGCTTGAGTTCTGGGGGAAAGGTATATTTTATTTTGTTAAATAGTCCATTAACAGTATTAAAGATCTGCAAGATCAAAAGTATAGAGTATAATGAAGATAAGGTTAAAGAAATCTCTTTGTTATGCTCATCCTGTTAATGAGGCTAATGGATCAATGTGATTTATATATGATAAGATAGATAAAAAAACCCCAAGTATTAAATCACAAAGTTATACAAATGTAGGACTTGAATAGACTTCAAGAAGTCATTTAGTTGTCCCTTGGTGCTGAGGTGGGACCAAGTATACATAGATCATCCCGGACAGATGTTTGTATAACCAGCTCTTAAAAACCTCAATGCATGAGAATACCACAGGCTTCCTTGGTAAGCCATTCTAGTACTTAGCTGTTTTGTAGGCAGAATTTTTTCCTAGATTCTAACATAAATGCCCTTTGCTGCAATAACTTGTTTCCCTACCTTTTGTGGTCATGGAAGACAATTGGTCAGCATCCTCTTTATGACAAGAGCATTTTCAAGAAAATATTCTTGTCATAAATAAACAGAATAAACACTAAGAATAAACGTAAAGAAGAATAAACATTAAGAATAAACATTAAGAAGAATATTAAAGTATTCCTAAAACAAAATTGATTCATGAATTAAACAAAGGACACTATTACATCTCATCATGGGGCAATGTGATAAATAGCTCTGTTTTGTGTAAGAGGAAATGCTGCTTTTAGAATAATGTTCATTTTGTGCAGCACAAGGCCTATCCAGTATTGAAAGTTTTATTTTGTGGACTTACGTGAGACTAATGTGAAGCATAAGTTTTGTGCTGGCCTTCTGTTATGAAGAAAATCTCTCCTACTTTCTGAATTTTACTTTCTAAATAAAATGAGGAAGGGACCTGCCACCAAATTTCTTATTCCTTCAGGGTTTTTTTTTTTATTTAAACATTTGCCATTTCCTTGTAGTTTTATTTGCTTGACTTAAATGACTATTTGTCTCTAAAGTAAGAAAAGCTGTCTCAGTCCTCAATAACTGAGACAACAGTATGGGTGTTGTTTCTCACAATGGTTAGCCATGAAATACAAGAAGGTGTAAAGAACTGTATTTTAATTCTAAGACGGCTGCCTGTATGTTAAACCTGATATGACAGATTTATTTACCTATGTTCAGAACCAACACAATAACCTCTGTTGTTGAGAATGCTAGAAACAGTAATCCATTTGCTCTCCACAAAACTGACTATGGTTAAGGAGTTCTGTTTCATGATATGTACCAGAATATACAGTTGGGTCGGGGGTTGTTAATTTAGTTAGTGAGATATTCTACACACAATTTGGAACTACAATCTGGGTAGTGGGTGGGCTTGATCCTTGTGATATCCAAACTGGTTCACCCATTCCTAATTATTTAAAAAAAATGTACTGCACATAAGGTACATATAGTAAGTTTGCTTGTCTTCTCATTTTCTTCAGTAAATCTAACAGCAAAGACAATTTTAGGATATGCCCATTGAGGTGTAATCTATTCTGATTCCTATTTTGCCTCGAGGCAAATTTCCTTCTCTGTAACCCTTTGGAAAGGTCAATTTTCTTTATGAAGCTTGTGTTCTAAGCTAATACCCTATCCAAGAAGTAGCTCTTTTAGACTCCGATTCAGCAAAGAAATTAAGGACAAAATCCCACCCTGATTCAGCAGAGCACTTATTTAACTTTAAACACGTTTAAATCCCACTTTAATGGAACTTGAGCAGGTACTTCCAAGCTTTGCCAAATCAGGAACTTGGGACCTGCTTTTTCAAAAGAATTTGTGTGTGTAAAGATGCAGATGGGCCCCTAGCGGCATTTGCAAAAGCAGGGAAGACCCCTAATTCTCACTGAAATACATAACAGTACCTGTACCTCCATAGTGAGCTTTGCAAGGGTGCAACTGCATCTCTACAAAAATCTGGTACAGAAAGGGACTAGGCTATTTTGTGACTCTACTTTTTTACATAATGCTCAGCTTTGCAATTATGTTGTATACAGTAACCTGCGACTTCTGAAGACCTAATTAGGTGTTAAGACCCCCAAGAGACATTAAACTGAAGGAGATAGCAAGAGGGGAAGGCAGATTCCTAGCAGACATAGCTGCTTGTGGCATGAGTAAGGTTTTCCAGGTTGTTTAGGGAAAGAACCTGAGTAAAGAAGAGAATATAATCCAAACCCTTGTAACTGTAGTGAGAAACATCTGCTTCTCCAAATATAGCACCAGTGCCTATATAGAATGTAAGTTGCATAGCCCTGGCTCCCAAGTTGGTGTTTTGGTGGTTTGTGGTGGTTTTTTTTGTTTTTTTTGCTTCCTCTGCTGCTATAGTAGCAGTGCCAGTGCTGATCAGGCTGGCTAATTTTGATTATTTTCCACTTGCACTAATTAGCTGCATAGAAAATGAGACCTAAGGGAAGGTTTACAAAGACACAAAGAGCAGTTATGTGCCCAGTTCCCACTGACAGTCAACAGGATTTGGATATCTAATATCTAACTGCCTCTGAAAAATCTCCTCCTAAGGCTTTTATGGTATCTTAGTTCCTTGTAGGCAGACATAGTGAAACCCCTGTTCACACTCTTGGACTATATTAAAGAATGTATGTGGCATGTGCATATGCAACCCCCACCCCCAATACACACTTATTTTTTGCCAAGTTGTGTTAGCTGTGTAGAACATAAGAACATAAGAATGGCCGTACTGGGTCAGACCAAAGGTCCAGCTAGCCCAGTATCCTGTCTGCCGACAGTGGCCAGCACCAGGTGCCCCAGAGAGGGTGGACCGAAGACAATGATCAAGCGATTTGTCTCCTGCCATCTCTCTCCAGCCTCTGACAAACAGAGGCCAAGGACACCATTTTATCCCCTGGCTAATAGCCTTTTATGGACCTAACCTCCATGAAATTATCTAGCTTCTCTTTAAACTCTATTATAGTCCTAGCCTTCACAGCCTCCTCTGGCAAGGAGTTCCACAGGCTGACTACACGCTGTGTGAAGAAGAACTTTCTTTTATTAGTTTTAAACCTGCTACCCATTAATTTCATTTGGTGTCCTCTAGGTCTTCTATTTAGGGAACTAATAAATAACTTCTCTTTATTCGCCCTCTCCACACCACTCATGATTTTATATACCTCTATCATATCCCCCCTCAGTCTCCTCTTTTCTAAACTGAAAAGGCCCAGTCTCTTTAGCCTCTCCTTATATGGGACCTGTTCCAAACCCCTAATCATTTTAGTTGCCCTTTTCTGAACCCTTTCCAAGGCCAAAATATCTTTTTTGAGGTGAGGAGACTACATCTGTACACAGTATTCAAGATGTGGGTGTACCATAGTTTTATACAGGAGCAGTAAGATATTTTGGGTCTTATTTTCTATCCCTTTCTTAATAATTCCTAGCATCCTATTTGCCTTTTTGACTGCCGCTGCACACTGTGTGGAAGTTTTCAGAGAACTGTCCACGATAACTCCAAGATCTCTTTCCTGATTTGTCGTAGCCAAATTAGCCCCCATCATACTGTACGTATAGTTGGGGTTATTTTTCCCGATGTGCATTACTTTACACTTATCCACATTAAATTTCATTTGCCATTTTGTTGCCCAATCACTCAGTTTGGTGAGATCTTCTTGGAGTCCCTCACAGTCTGCTTCTGTCTTGACTATCCTAAACAGTTTGGTATCATCTGCAAACTTTACCACCTCACTGCTTACCCCTTTCTCCAGATCATTTATGAATAAGTTGAACAGGATTGGTCCTAGGACTGACCCTTGGGGGACACCACTAGTTACTCCTCTCCATTCTGAAAATTTACCATTTATTCCTACCCTTTGTTTCCTGTCTTTTAACCAGTTCTCAATCCAAGAAAGGACCTTCCCTCTTATCCCATGGCCATGTAACTTACACAAGAGTCTTTGGTGAGGGACCTTGTCAAAGGCTTTCTGAAAATCTAAGTATACTATATCTACTGGATCCCCCTTGTCCGCATGTTTGTTAAGCCCTTCAAAGAACTCTAATAGATTAGTAAGACAGGATTTCCCTTTACAGAAACCATGTTGACTTTTGTCCAACAAATTATGTTCTTCTACATGCTTCACAATTTTATTCTTTACTATTGTTTCGACTAATTTGCCCGGTACTGAAGTTAGACTTACCGGTCTGTAATTGCCCGGATCGCCTCTAGAGCCCTTTTTAAATATTGGTGTCACGTTGGCTACCTTCCAGTCATTAGGTACGGAAGCCGATTTAAGGGATAGGTTACAAACCACAGATAATAGCTCAGCAATTTCCCATTTGAGTTCTTTTAGAACCCTTGGATGAATGCCATCTGGTCCCAGAGATTTGTTAACATTAAGTTTTTCTATTTGTTCCAAAACCTCTTCTAATGACACTTCAATCCAGGACAGTTCCTCAGATTCATCACCCACAAAGGACGGTGCAGATTTGGGAATCTCCCCAACGTCCTCAGCTGTGAAGACTGAAGCAAAGAAATCATTTAGTTTCTCCGCAATGGCTTTATTGTCCTTGATTGCGCCTTTTATAGTTCGATCGTCTTGGGGACCCACAGGTTTTTTAGCAGGCTTCCTGCTTCTAATGTACTTAAAAAACATTTTGTTATTTCTTTTTTAGTTTTTGGCTAGCTGTTCCTCAAAATCTTTTTTTGCTTTTCTTATTACATTTTTACACTTGATTTGACAGTGTTTATGTTCCTTTCTATTTATCTCACTAGGATTGGACTTCCACTTCTTAAAAGATGCCTTTTTGTCCCTCACTGCTTCTTTTACATGGTGGTTAAGCCACGGTGACACTTTTTTTAGGTCTCTTGCTATGTTTTTTAATTTGGGGTATACATTTAAGTTGGGCCTCTATTATGGTGTCTTTAAAAAGTTTCCATGCAGCTTGCAGGGATTTGGCTCTAGTCACTGTGCCTTTTAATTTCTGTTTAACTAGCCTCCTCATTTTTGTGTAATTCCCCTTTTTGAAATTAAGTGCAAGGGTGCTGGACTGCTGAGGTGTACTACCCACCACAGGAATGTTGAAGAAGCTTCTCTTAATTTAGGTTGGGTCTCCTGATAACCAGTCACTGCTCTGTATTGCTTATTAGTTCTTCCCACTTAATTATAGTAAGTTTTTAAAGGAACTTGAATTTTAATAATGCCTTCATAATTACCTTTATTTTCAATGCTTCCATTTATTTTTGTGGATGGGAATGTTTTTGTTCCTGAACTTAAAGGTAATCCTCTGAAGAGGGGCTGTGTTATGTTCACTGAAAGACTGGCCACTAGCTAGTCTCTTGTTAGTGTGCATAGCAATTCTATATGAAATAAAGTCATTGTTTTAAAGACACATGACTATGCCTTTGTTCTTAAAATACACATTTCTGCTAAGGAATCTAAATCCCAATGTTAGAGCCTCTTGCACATTAAGAAAATTTAATATGGTTACCCTAGCACAATGCTGCCCTGAAGCTCTTTTAACTGGCTACAGAAAGATCACCCCAATGTCATGAGATCCTCAGTGCAGAATTCCCTTAACTCATCAATCAGCATTTTGTCTTCTTTTTTTTTTTTTCTGTAGCAACCTGTTCCTTTCTTTTGTTTGTTTTGGACACCACATTCCAGCTACTAATACACTGTGAAAGAACCCTACCAGAAAACGTATCTTGTCTCTGACAGGTTTTGTATTTGCAAATCTGAGTCCTGTTCTTAGCATAGGCAAAGTATTTTGGGTTATATACCTTAATGTGAAGAGCATAGAAGTAATCAGCATTCTGGGGAAGTCAGTTAGCACGACTACCCAAAATTCATATACTGTGTAAAGATTGAACCCATAAGTGTTTAATGTATGCTAATGTGGTATGTACTACACTAAGATAGATGCTAGCTAAGACTGAGCTGCACTGAGTCCTCCTCATGCTGGGCCAAGGACTAAGCACCGTCTGTATGTTACATTATGCATTGTGCCCTATGGATTAACTTTTAACAGAGAACGTGATATGGGTCAACCCAGGTAGGTTTGTATGTAACCGTGGATTATTGTTTTCACCACTTCTAACAAATTTTGTTCATTATTAAATATGGTCCTGATAGTGCAAAGAGTTGTGCACACCTCCAAAAGACAGCTCACAGGTCTGGAGTCACTTGTGTAAATGTTTGTCTTTTATGTCCTGAATTTGTTGTAAGTGGTTTTAACAACTCAGACAGCAGTTGTGGATTTGAAAATAGATTTAATTGCATATTCCTGTATTTCATTGCTGACCCTTCAAGTGAGGGCGGTGATGTGGTTCTTTAAGAAACTGCAAGAAAAAAATGATCACATGATTACAGGCTGTTAAAGTGTTGTTTCACCTGTAGTCACCTCTCTTTTAAAAATATGTTGATTGTACACATGGGCGTGGATCACAGATTTCAGAACTCAACTTTGCCAAAATTTGGGGATGATCTGATATGGGATTTTGGCATAACCCAGTCCCTATTTTTTTCAGTTTCAGTATCTGTTGACAAAGAGGATCCCAGAGAAGAGAGGAAGATGAATAATAAACATGAGGGCATCAGACATCCGGGAAAGACAACTTCAGCTGTGTGGGAATATTCTCATCACTGTGTCACATTTTTCATGAGTTAAGGGAAAATGGAAACTGTTTTGGATTCCTATTATTTGGAAGACAAAAATATTACATTTTGAATATGAACAGTAGTGAAGAAGCAGCTCATGTTTTGTGTAATTCCAAAGGCAACACAGAAATATTACATGGCAATGATCTTACATTTATAACTTAAGAGTATTACAGAGGTACCTCCAGATTGCAAATAAGATCAAGACCCTACGCATTGTAGGAAAGTGTAGTCAAAGACAGCCTCTTCCTCAAAGAGCTTGCAGTCTAAATAGATAAGAGATTCATAGAGAGCTGAAATGACTTGCCTAAAGTCACGCAGCATAGTCATGATTGAGCAGATTAGAACATAGGTCTCCTCTCCCCTCTTCACCAGAGCATAGATTACAACACAGTTCATAAGCCTAGAGGAGGGGTGGGGCACCCTCAGGTCCAGGGGCTGGATATGGCCCTCAGCTTGCCTGAATTCGGCCCGCAAGGCTCAGGTTCTGCCCCCAGCATTGGGGAGCCTGTGTGGTGCTCCAGCCCCCCTGCTGCTCCACCATGGGGCTGGAGCACACAAAATCTACTAGCCTGGGCCCCCCTAGGTGAGGGGAATGCGGGGAGTGTCTTTTTGCTTTTCAGTCAGGGGCCATGTCAGTGAGATGTGGATTTGGGAGTTTTTTGGGAGGGGGTTGCTTTTCACCTGTGTGTTGCCCCTGACTGATTTTTCTGTGGGTCAGTGGCCCTGGACCCAAAAAAGTTTCCCCACCCCGGTTCTAGAGGATAATGCTCTATTTTTTAAAAGAAGAAAATATGCCTACCCATCTCAGCATATCTCCCTGTCTGGGCACAGTGGCTCCATGATTTCCTCATCTGCCACTGTCAAGATGATGGCACATCAGATTTTAAGGGCAAAATATGCTTATTCTTCACATATGTTATGGTCCTCCGTATGATTAAAAGTGGCTAGAGACATTTTAACTTGTGATTATTTAACATAATGAACAATTTATGACCTACTGCGTCAAAGCAGCTGCGGTGAATTAGTACCCTGTCAGCATCTTAACATTCCTGACTCTATATTTGATACAGTTTCACAAGAGTAGTTACTTTTCCAAAATGAATAATATGGCTATTTGCACTCTTCCCACTCCCAACTGCTGCTGCCAAAGACCACAGAAACGCAAGCTCAAGCACCATAACAATCATAAAATACAATACTAAAGAGCCCCATTTTGACTGGAAAAAGTGTTTATTAATTACAAGAGTACTAACCCCACAAATACTACATATACTTATCACTTCAGTTTAAGACCTTTTACTAGGATAAACCATCATAGTTTTATTTTTTGAAGTTCCATCACTGTATACTGTTTTTTACGTTTCCCTGGTCTCAGGCAGACTAAACAAATAATTCACTTGCTGTCCTATTGAGGCCTTGAACATTCCTGACTAGGTCTCATTCAATTCTGAGAGTCCCTACAGAAAATGTTTCTGGAATTGTTGTATACTGTGGATGTACAAGGTGGGGAGAATGGGAAATTATCCAGTTACCAGTAGACCCAGCCATGCTACAGCTTGCAGTGAAACTCTTTTTGAGAGTTTCATCAAATAGGTGAGATCAAAAGGATTAGATATTTTAATGGGTAAAGGGCAATTTTAATATATACACACAAAGCAATGGAGAAAACATTTCCAGGCTAATAACTGAAATTTACAGACAGGCAAAGTAAGAAAACTGCTCCTGGAGAACTTCTTAGAGTCTGGTTTAAAGAAATTTACTTTGCAAATTTTGAGAAGTGCTGTTGACAATTTGTGTTTTTATTGGTTATAAAGCTTTAACTTTTTGAAGCTCAAAATCTGTCTCTAAATAATTATCCACACTCCCACATTTTCTGAGCTCCCTCATACTATCCCACAACCAGGAAATGTTAGATTTTGAATCTGTCAAAGTTATACTAAATAGATCTAATTCTGCCAAATCTACATATAGGCCAAGGTTGTCTGAGCCCCATCATAATATCCCACAACCACAAAATTTTAGATCTATAAAAAGCAAAGTGTTAATATCAATGATTACTTTTAATGGACCAAAGTTATATTAAATAGGTCTAATTCTGCCAAATCTACACATAAGCCAAGGTTTTTATGAACATCGGGAGTGAGCTATCTGTACTCCCTTTGCAGTGGTGGTTGCCAGGTAGAAATACATTTGTAGGGTTGCATTGACAAGGTTGCACTTCTGCCTGTTCTATGAGGGTATGTCTACACACAATTTTTTTTTCAGGAGAAGGATGCACATAGTGCTGCGCATTTGTATACTTCCTCCGGGTTTTTTTCTGGAAGACGCTCTTCCGGTATTAACCCGTGTCTACATGTGGCCAAATTTCAGAATAAACCCCTATTTCGAAAGACCCTTATTCCCCCTACAATGAGGTTTACAGGGGTCTTTCGAAATAGGGGTTTATTTCAAAATTTGGCCGCGTGTAGACGTGGGTAAATACCGGAAGAGTGTCTTCCGAAACTCCCCCCCCCCCCGGAGGAACTATGCAAATGCGCAGCGCTATTTGCATCCTTCTCCCGAAATAAAAATTGTGTGTAGACATACGTGTCTCTTTTTCTCTCAGACACCCCCACCTCTTTTAACCTCCTCTCCACGCCAGTAATTTAGGGCCTAGATATGAATTACTCTTGCAGCCACAACACCTATTGGGATTACAGCAACAGGGAGAGAGGAGGAAAAAGCAGATTCTGGGCCACTATTCCCACCCCCACCATACCCTGCAGGTGGGGAGTGGAAGGAGCCTTGACACTATAACAGTACAAGATTATTTTCTCTCTGGAGCTAGGGGTGACTTAGGCTATGCCTACACATCTGACGGTGTGTATAGTACATGTGCTACATCTCCATCTAGCACAGGGATAAAAACGATGGAGATGGCAAGGTACTGTCTAGGCTAGTAGAGGGCAGAAACTTCAGCCCCTTCAAGTACAGGGCTCTCTGTCTACCCAAGCAGGGCCTCCCCCATCTACACTGCTATTTTTAGATGTGTAGTGTGGCACTGTCGCCCCATTGACTGGAACAGATTGGAAAAGTATAGTTTACCTTCACACACTTCAGGTTATGGTTTACTTCTTGAATAGTAAACTTCACAAATATCTGCTTAGATTATCAGTTATTAAGGCAAATTCTACCAGGCTCCTCCAAGCAATAAATACAGTGCAAAACAGAACAGATAGGCGGAACTCATCCAAATGAAAATAATTTTAAAATAAAGTTTTTATTTTCCAAGATGCTATTAAAGATTTTGTCATTTTTAGCCTCAATATCCCTGCAGGGTAGAGATTGCTTTCCTGTCAGGCTGAAGGCAAGTGATGGAATTTTTGGTGCAACTGTGATTGACAAGACCATGATGTCCTCGCAGACAGGGTGGGTTTTATTAATATAATTTCTTTGGGAAAATTGCAGTGGGATAGCTTCCTAGTAAAGAGTTGCTGAACTGAAAATGCCTTTTGAAGACAGGGATGTTGGTCGCTTCATATCCTTTCTCCTTGTATTTTTCATCTGTATTCCCCTTGGGGGGAGGGGAGAGAAAGGCTTCTATTATTTCCTATGCTGGTGTCTGATTTTTGCCATTGAAATATCCCAGCAATGCCAGGAGGCTGGAATGCCCTGGGAGGGTAAGAATAGCCCACAATGGTTGAGATTACTCCTGTTGCCTTTTGTCTACTTGCAGTTGTCAGGACAGGGGGACCCCAGAGGTAAGTGCAGCAAATAGATCTGTGAAGCCAGAACATTTGCAAAATCAACTTTGCTTCCTAGGAAAGGTTTGCTTCCAATTTGCAAAAGTCAGCAGCCCTGTTTAGCCCTTTCATCAAAATAATTCATCAATAATGCTGTTAGTGGTTGAGAATTTTTCCCCTAAATATTTATTTTCTTCTTTCTCTGTCTAGGTCTAATTTGCTTTAATAATGCCAGAATTCTTCTAAAGCCTTCAGAAGCTGAAAGTATAAACAACTAGTTCCAAGATGGAGAGCTGGGACTCACTGGGGTTTTTGATTATCACTCTCAACTACAATGTTACGATGGTAGGTAAGTATCTTTGAAAAGCGTGTTTTTTTTTAAAGAGTTTCATACCCATAAATCATCGTAGTTTCTTCCATGTAAATCAGCTTTCATTTCCAGCCACCAGTATGATGGGTGCCCTCAAAAAGAAGAGATGATTCTTTGCTGTGGAATATAAGAGCTGTTAATGTCTGGTTTTTCTTAACTAGATTCCCACTTCATCTGCTATGAATATTTTCTAAATGTTAGAAAAAAACATGTGGCTGGGGGCTTTCAAATCTGACTATTCTTACTCCCCAAGTTTCTTTCCACCTCTACTGAGAGCTGTGATGAAACAGTCAAAGCTCAAGGCATGTGTAAAAGTATGGTTTTCCATTATATGACATAGCTTGCCTTACCAGTGAGGTGAATAATATAGAGGGAGGTAAAGAAAACTGTTGCCTGTAAACTATTTAGTGATTAAGCAATCTTGCTGCTCATAAGCTGGATTTTGAAAGTTTATGACATTCAAGTGCATATTAAAAAGACATTTATTTTCTCAGACAGTAACCTGTCTTTTTTTCTTTTAAATAAGATTTTGTCACTGATTCGCTATGTAATTTTGAGCAAGTGATTCAGGGCTAGATCCAAAGACCACTGAAGACAATTGACTTTTATGGACTTTGGCCTTTACAACTTGGGTTCTGTAAATATTTATTACAGTGCATTGTTCCGACAGGGAGTAATCCTGCTAACTCTCAATGAAATGACTCTCTGTAATAATTGTCTGCAAGACTAAGCCCTTAGGGAAAATGATGCACAGTTATCTGTAAAAAGCTTATCCCTCTCACCAAAAAGTTACTCCAATAAGAGAGATGACCTCGCTCACCTTGTCTCTGTAGTATTAATCTACCTCCCAGGGAACCAGTGGTTTTTAAGCAGAACTCCTTCACATATACATTCTAATTAGAAACTGATCGCATAACACATCCCAGGAGGTTGAGATGCTTTATTCGTGAATGGTTTTGAAACACTGATATCCTTGTATAAAAAGTGCAACAAAAGTACAGAATATTATTATGAGGTATTTTTCTCCACCACAATATGCAACTGAAACCAAGAATGTCATCAGAAATAGAGTGTGGTTAGGTAACATATTGTTTAGTTGCTTATGGGGGTAGAGGGGTTCAACACGATCATCTGTTCTGCAGTCTCATGGAGCTACCATACATTCTTGCCTAGCTTCACATTTCTGAGAGCAGTGCTATTGTTATTCCATAGGTATAATGCTGGCCACAAGAGAGATATGTGGCTCATCTCAAATGCGTGGCAATAAAATACCCCAAAGTTTTACAAGCATTTAAATGTTTGAGTCATATAAATGATATAAAAAGTACTTAGTTTGTTGGCAAATAGGAGAGGCTATGGTCTAAGACTGTATGTAGGCGTACATCATACACTCTACAGAAAAATTATTAGGATTTTGCTTTTAAAGAGTTATTTTAAAAAATATTATCTGGGTTTATATTATCAACTCTCTGCCTGTAAAACTAATGTGTTTTTATATCTGAGAGAGCCACTCAGTACTTCAGATTTCTAGTACTGTTCACAATCATTAATTCAGACTCACTCCTGCTTCCACTGGTGTTGAAGGTTTTTACCATTGCATTTATCTGGAAGTAGAATTGGTCCTGACCCTTATCTTACAGTAATGTAGAAAGTATGCATTACATCACTCAACTTCTCTCCTCCCTCTTTTTGTTTTAAGTGGGAAATTGAGTCAGAGAGATGATTAAATTAAATGATTTTCCAAAGGCCATAGGTAGTCAGTGGTGGAGCCAGGACTAAAACTCAGGATGTCTGGGTTTCAAACTCAATCTACCTGCATATATTAATTGGTTTAGAGATAACACTGAGTTTCAATAACCATGAAAGCTGAAAAGTTCCTTCTAGTTTCAAGTCCTCTTTTCTTTAAAACGAGTAGTCCCGTGGCACGTAAAACATATAGTATTGAGCTTTCATGATAAGATGCACTTCATCAAATGAGTTGTGGGTCCTACCGATGAAAGCTCATGATACTGTATATTTCTTTTACTCTCTCAGCCCTGGTCTACACTAGGGAGTTATTTCGAAATAACTACCCTTTTTTGAAATAACAAGCAAAGCATCCACACTGCCAAGCCCGTTATTTCAAAATAAGGAGCTGGTTATTTCAAAATAATAACTCCTGCTTTCCTTGGGGAATAAGCTTATTTTGAAATAGTTATTTTGGGTGCGTCTACACAGCACCCTAACCACGAAATAAGATACGCAATATATGTTATGCAAATTGTGTATCTTATTTTGAATCTAATTTACCCCTGTCTACACAGTGCCAGATTTCAAAATATCCCTCATGCAATGAGGTTTACCAGGATGGAGAAATAATGCACCTGTTATTTCAAAAAATATTTTGAAATAAAAGGTCGCTTGTGTAGATGTGGGGTAGCTATTTCGGATACCTCCAGTATTCCGAAATAGCCGTGCAGTGTAGACATACCCTTTGGGAGTTATTACTTTGAAATGAAATAATTTCCTAGTGTAGATGTGCCCTAAGGTGCCACAGGACTACTTGTTGTTTACACACTTACATGGCTACCCCTGTGAGATTAATTTTTTTGGTTTGCTTTTTTTCTTTGCAAAATATTCTGTATTGTGTGGAATTTTTCCATGGTGAGTGATTGTCCAAAGATTATTTTACAATTATAGTACAGGTTGAACCTCTCTAGTCCAGCACTCTCTGGATGTGACTGGTGTTGAACCAGAGAATTTGCTGAGCCATGGGAGGCCAATATTGTCTAGTAGCATTACCAACATTTCCACTGCTTCCCGGGTTCTTAGAAGACATTTGGGGTAAATTAGAGCTAAATAAAATGATACAGAACACTGAGAGCCAGGACTGGTGACTGTAAACAAACTTTATGAGACCATGGGAGACTTGGCCACACCCATGATAAGTGGACATCTGGCTAACTAATATCATGCTGGACCATGACTGCTGCTGGACAAGAGAGGTTCAACCTGTAAAAATTCCTGAGGCTTTTCTGTGTTAGAAAAAACCAAAACCCTTGTACATTCTAATTGTCCCCTCCCCTGCTTTTTTATAAGCCAACAGAGCTCCACAGACCTGGGAAAGGTGGTTTTTGGGTTTTTTTTTAAATGTAATCCTTTGTAGAGCAGTGTTTATGTACATGTCACTTGGCAAAGAGCTAACTCCTGCAGAGCAAGGAGTATGAGGGGAAAGTAAATAAATAAAAAAGAGATACTCCAAACAATTGATCCTGAGACAGTATTACTAAGGGTTTTAATGGTATAAGGCCTGTAGAATTAGGGCTCTGATCCAAAGCCTACTGTAGTCAATGGAAAGATGTGAATTGTGTTTTGTTCATAAATATGGCACATACTGGAAGACTACATCATGAATCTTTTACTTGCTAGATTTCATTTTCTGTGCTCTGAGTCTATCACCATTTCTTCTTCCTCTCTAGGAAAGATGTGGCTCACATTAGTAATCTTGGTGAGAATGTTGGTGATAGTGTTAGCAGGATACCCCCTCTACCAAGACGAACAAGAACGATTCATCTGTAATACCTTGCAACCAGGGTGCTCTAATGTGTGCTATGATATTTTCTCTCCTGTCTCTCACTTTCGATTCTGGCTCATTCAGACACTGTCTGTTCTGCTACCTTATACTGTGTTCAGCGTCTATGTTCTGCACAAGGTAGCCATGCATGTTGTCACCGCACATTGTTCGCCATGTAGAGATGTAGGAATCAAGACCTCAGGTGGCCATGCAGCCTTGAATGAACCCTGCAAATATACTTCAGTCACTAGCCCAGCCTGCACAACAGATCATCTGAGTATACCTGATTTTTCTTGGGCATATACTGTTCATCTTTTTCTGAGAACACTGGCCGAGGCTGGCTTTGGAGCTGGGCAGTATTATCTCTTTGGATTTTTTGTTCCTAAGCGCTTTTCCTGTTACCAGTCTCCTTGTACCAGCACAGTTGATTGCTACATTTCCAGGCCTACTGAGAAATCCATCATGATGATTTTTATTTGGGGGGTCAGTGGCCTCTCTTTTCTACTAAGCCTTATTGATCTAGCCTTTGCTATCCAAAGAATGGCAGTACGAAATGGACAAAAGAAACTGATGGAAAGTCTCCATGCAGAGGATGAGCACAATTCAGATCTACCTCTAGCTGGCAGGCTGGAGGATTCTCCACTATCTCCAGAGGACAGAGGCCATCTAGTGATACATGACAGTCATACCAATGAAGTGTCCTGTTCACTTCACTCTGAAGATGAAGAACAGCTTCAGGAGGAAGAGAAGATTATCTCCCAGCAAACTGCCCTCTCTAACCTCAACAGTAATAGCAATAAGCCCTGTATAACAAAAAGCATTGATGTTAATCAAGGCAGTAGTGAAGTGCCCCAGTATATAAGTGACCAGCAGGGAATTCCATACAGGCAGATGAGAAATGGGCAACAGCAAGCCTTCACCAAAGAGGCCCAAGTCAAGTCTCATCTTGGAGTTTACTCTTCTGTAAGTCAGAGCAAGCTTTTAGGGCATTATTCTTCAGCTGAGCTAAGAGCTTCTGATGGGCAATCAAGCTGTAACAGTGCTGGCTACTTGAGATCCAAAAAATCTGAATGGGTGTGAAGAGCAGTGACTGAGCATTGCATTTACTGTTCTGGAACGATACCCATTTCACAGCCTCGCTGCCATCTAGTTTCAAAAGGAAACCTCGGGATAGGGCAAATTCCTTGTTTTGCAAATAAAAACATCCTTTTACAAACATCCCCCTGGCTGAATGAAAAACAGGAAGCTGAACTTGCTGCGACTATGGAAAGGACCGTATGGAAATTTTTGATGACCCCTTCTGGCAGATTTTAGATGGTGAATTTTGCTGTTTGGAATGTCTGATGTTGTGTGTTAGCAATCTAATACCACCACATAATTATATTGATGTGGCTTCTAACTAACTCTTTTCAGACATATAATGATTTCATTATTGTTATTGTCAAGCATAATATTTTTATATTAGTCAGGCTTGTTTAGCTTTTCATGTGTGATGGTGATGTGTTTTATCATTTCCTGGGTAGGAACCACATTAATTATTGAATTGATCATAGATAGAAAAACATTAAATATTTAGCTCCCCAGTCCCTGAAGTCTTTTTAACGGGATCTGTGTTGATTACACTGTAATACCACAAAAATATTAGGACAAAGAAACCTTTTGTAAGTCGCTGTATTTTATCAGCTGTGAGAAGGAATGTGGGGAACGAACATGGGTTAAATGTATCTTGCATAGCTCTCAAACTGATACATGGATAGACAGGTGGATAAATAATGCAGATAAGTGGCAGAACTCCAGAGCTTGCTTATTTGTCTTTATAACTATCTATTTTTAAATTACCAGAGTCTCTAGCATACATCAGAAAGAGCCTGATTGTGGCTGAACGGGACAATAAAGTTAATAGTCCTCTTCCTCCATCTGCTCAATGGTTTGTAGTTATTAGGCTTTGACCTACACTAATAATACTATCCCTTAATTTCAGGTCAGAGTCCCCATAGCGTTAGGCCATAAACATACAGTGGATGTGGAGTTCACTGGACAATGGAACTTTCAGGCCTTGTGTTTAACATGACTATAAAACTGCCAATACAGTCTTAGGAATGTCAGTCTCACTCAAGCCTACTTCTGACTCAGGTGTGCTAAGAAACTGTAATTGGTGTAGCTGTTCAGTGCTGGAGTACACCATAGTGCTAAGGTACCAGTAACATGCCAGGTGGACGGCAGCTTAGAGGCAAGCACTGAAGGTAAGAAGCAAAAACCAGACCAAACCAACTAAGACACTTCACTCCTCTGGTGCAGTCCAGATCCATCGGAGGAGGGACAGAGAGGACTGAGGTTCAGGGCTTCCCATAGCCCAGATTTACTCTTCTGGGGTTCCAGGGTTAATGGATTTTGTGGACCCCCCTAGGCTCTGGGGTTGGGACAAAAATGCAGGGTTCAGTGTGCAAGACTGGGCTGCCCACGAGAGGGATAGGTGTGCAGGATCTGGGTGGGAGGTAGGGGGCAGGAGCAAGTTGGGAGTACGGTGTCTGCACAGGGAAGGGGGCAAGAGAAAAGGAAGGTGCAGTGTGTGGCCAGGAGGGAAAGTGCAGGAACAAGGGTGGGTGAAGAAGTAGACTAGAGGTCTGGCCAGGGAGGGTGCAGGAGTGGGCTGGGGGAAGGGTGTCTGGCCAGGGGTAGGGTGCAGAAGCAGGGGAGGGTGCAGGAGCAGGCTAGGGATATGTGTCTGGACAAGGGGGAGGGTGCAGGAGCAGGCTTGGGATGCTGGGTTTTGGCAGGGGTGTGTGTGAGGGGCTGAGGGCATGGGGGTCTGGGCATGAGGGGAGCGGGGGGGCACTTATTTGCCTTCATGCCCCACGTCACTCCCTGGCACAGCCTCCCACTACTCTCATTGGATGGATTCCAGCCAATGGGAGCAGCAGGGAAAGCCTCCAGGCAAGCATGCCCATGTGCTGCTGTTCCCCCAGCCAGGTGAGGTGGAGTAGCACTTCTTCCCCACGAGCCAGATCTCGCAGCGAGGCTCAGGGCTTTCACACACACACACACACACACACACACACACACACACACCCACCCCCTCGGCCACTGGGAAGCCTGTGCTGGCGCTCCAACCTAGCAGGGGAGGGAGGGCGAGGCTGGAGCGCCAGTGCAGACTCCATGCTGTGTGCGGCTGAGCTCGAGCCGTGGACTACCTGGAAGGCAGCCATGGACCGCAACATGGTTCTAGGTGTTTAAACTGTTCTCTGCTGCAGTCATGGCTAATTAGATGTGGATTAATGGGGTATGAGCTATGACAGAAGCAAGAAACAGCAAGCAAAGTAAAGCAGCCTGAAAAGGAGAAACCAAAATATTCAACTATCTTAAGGAGAGGAAGGGAACAGTATGTTCTACTGATGTTTAGGCTGGTCAGATAATGAGTGAGTCCATGTCCATTGAACAACATTTCTACCCTCCCTAGGATATCTGGAAGTCAGGTAATGACTTTCTGATAGGAAGTTAAATCAGACCCTATTGGAACAAATACTGTTGGAACATACCTTGGAAATGGAACAGTGAAATATCTAGATTTGCTGCTGCTCTTCCCTTTTTGGCATATTTTAGAGTGTTTCTTTGTGTTGGGGAAACCCTGCCACTGACCAAATACTAAGCTTCCTGACTCTCCTTCAAATCCATTCTTTTGCAAAGCCTTTCTAAAGATGGTCCAAACCAGAATATAGGACAAAGTCCTCTTTAAGTGTGCAGGAAGTTCAGATCTAGCACTCAGATGGTGCATGGGATACAGGTCACAAGGCAACATCTTGCTACTCCTAGTTTACTCCATGGAGCTGAACAGTAGCTGTGTTGTTTGCTCATCAGTCAGTCCCATGTGCTATAGAATATAGGCAGCTTAGTGCTGACTGAAAATTGTGTGGTGACAAATTGATTCCTGCCCCCCGCTCGCCCAGGAAGCTCAATATCTCCCCTTTTGTCCTAGCATTGGTTGGAGAATGTCTGGTTACCTTCTTATTCCATTTTAATAGAAAACTGCTACACCCTATTCTCTGTGAGTGAGACCATAGACCATAGGCTGGTGACTGTGTAATTACCCATAGCAGTACTTGTCCTCCATGTTGCTCCAGTTTCAGAGTAGGAAGTTATTGAATTAACAGATGCATAGAGTCCCTTAAGGAACTATAGCAAACTATTACAATTGTTTCTCCTTTGTGGTAATTATTGCAATGATCATCTGATCAGAGAAAGGGGATATTAAATTATGCATTTGATTTATATGACTTGATTAGTTATTTGGTGAATCTGTTTTCTTTGGATAATGTAACCATCAAAACATTATGTATAAAATAAAAAGGGCTGGGAATTATGAGAGGCTATTCTTTTATTTCTGTCTTTTGCACTATACTTGATAGTCTGATCTGCTATAAATAAAGAAGTAGTTTTACAGTGTAATAGTCTCATGTTTAATTGAATTCCTAGCAGTGTTCTGGAGCATCTGTTCCAAATCGTAATTAACTCTTTTTCTGTCTAATGTGTACAGTGTTACCAATTCTAGAAACCGGCTTAGCAGTGAAAGAGTCTGATAATTTATGGTTGTATTTTTATACTACTAATAATACAGTATTCATATAATTATCTCCATACTACACATTCCATTTTAATGTCCCCTTCCATTACCATGATGCCCGCTTCATTTTCTTCTCCCCTCTGCCACCTCTGTTTCTTCCATGGTGTTCCCTCTATAGGCATGGAATCAATTCTCAAGGCAGCTCTTTACTACAAATAGTGATTTTTTAAAAAAAGTACAGATAGTAATTTAATGAAACCATCCACACTGTCCTACTGTGTAACTGCATGGTCTTGTTACGGTAATATTATCCTTCCTCCTCACTTCTGCATTTTGTGTCCAAGATCCTCACTCACTGAAGAATGTTGTTTGGCTATTTTTATTTCTTGACCCAAGAAGGACCCAAGGAAGTCTTTCTGTTAAGGTGGTATATATTGCTGCCTTAATTAGAAGTGCACAGACATCTGGATAAGGGTAAGTCAACCTGCACAACATATTATAACTAACAACCAGTCATACTGCGAATTATGTGTAAAAATACTTTATTTAAGGCAAAGAAGTACTCAGTTAAGCAACTTCTCTTCCTTTGTTTGCCAGACAAATAACAAAATGAAAAATAAGACACTAAAGGCTCTATTACCAGAGAGCATACACTAAGGATTTCCCCACAGATTCTGAAGCCCACTGGTAAATTACTCTTGAAAAACTCCACAGCCAAAACCTCTATCACAAACTTCATTTTTGTCTTCTTTGCTGCTCTGCACAGCAGTAGAATATCAGGAGACAGCAGACAAGGTTCCTATAGCTCAGGGATAGAGATTTTAACCAGGTAGGAAGCTCTCACTGCTGAAAACCTGGCCTTAATCAAGATGGTGGTGAATGTATCGCATGCCTCCTGAACCCTTCTCCCCCACTTCCTACATACTCAGGAAGAGAAGTGTAACTGGGGTGGGATGGGGTGGGGTCACCCACATCTGGCTTTCCCATTGTGTCGTGTCTTCAGTCCTTAAGATTCTAAGCAAAGCAGGCCAGGGACGGCTTTTTGTATTGCATGGTGCTGAACTTTAGTTGGTATTAAAACAATTATAATAAGGGAAAAAGGCAGGAGGGTTTAACCAAGCAGAAGGAGCTTCTGCAGTGGCTCCTATTATTGACTTTCCCAGGCAGCACTGAAGGCGCTAATACCTCGTCTCTGCAGAGTATTGTAGTCTGAAGCAGAAAGTAAATCCTGCCAGATTCATTCAAGAGGATGTTCCAGGGAGTAGCCTTCCTGCCCCTGCAATTTTAGACATTGCTGCTCCCCACCTCTCTAGACATCAGCGTAGCACTGTTTCTAAGGCCACTGATAGACTATTCTTTGTCTGGTCCCAGTATCACCTCCCACCCCCATTAATGCTCTATACCTGCCCCATCCCACATCCCCCATCTGTAAATAGACGAAATCCCTAAGAACAGAAAGAGCAGTCAGGAGGATAACACTGTGTTGTGGAATGAATCCAGAGCTTGTCTGGCCAAAGCATTTTGCTGCAACATGAAGTTTGACTTCACACCTGTTTCAGTAGGTCTGATGGAAGTATGAGGAACTTGCACAAAGGCCTAGCATCCTAAAGAGCATGACTGACTCTCAAAACGAATGTGAAGTTCCAAAGATAACCTGGAACTAGGGAGTTATCTTGACTCCTCCAGATATCTTCTTCCTAGTAGTCAAGAAAAGACTGTCACAGATTGGTGGTCAACCTGATGATCTCAAACAAGCAAGGGATGTTCTAACCTTTCATGGTCAATGGAATCCATATGTTCAAATGATCAGCATCTACAAAGATAAGGACTGTATAAAAACCCTCCTTCCAAGCAACTGAACAAAAACCCTCCTTCCAAGAAACTGAACAAATTGCAAGCTGGAGACCATATTTTATCATGCCTGATTAATAATAATAGCTCATGTTTCATTAAGAGGGACAAAAATAATCATCACCTATCCCCTTTTTGGTTGGTTCCTCTGCCGTTGATGCTTTAGCAAAATTATGAATCTGGTAATAGGCTTGTTTAGATTTAGAAGTTTACATTTTATTTCCTACAAGCACAATGTTTTGATCAGAAGTCAAGAAGAGAACAGTGTATTGGAAAATATCTAAGGAATAGCTTTCCTTTTATAACATGTGGGATTCTTGAAAGAATATGGCCAAATTCTTTCTGGAACCAACACAGAGGATAGAGTTCCTATTTACAATAGCATACACTTCAGCTTAATTATGTCTCCTTCATTGACTTTTGGGAAATTTAGGATTGTCTTTTCCTAGTCACATAAGGGTATGTCTACACAGCAGCGTTATTTTGGAATAACTAATGTTATTCCAAAATAACATAGAGTGTGTCTACACTGCAAGCCATTATTTCAAAATAATGGTGATCTGGAGGACTTCTTACTCCAACTACTGGTAAGTCCTCATTTTACGAAAAGTAAGGGAAGTCAAAGGAAGAGTGTTCTTCCTTTGAATTCCTGCTGTGTAGACAGCGCCAAAAGCCGAGTTAAGCTATTTCTAATTAAGCTATGCAACTGATGCAGCTGAGGTTGCATAGCTTAATTCGATTTTAGCCCTGCTGTGTAGATGTGGCCTACGAGAATTAGGCACTGGGAGACAAGCTTCCCTTAGGTAACTTTGAAAATCCCAGTCGGCGGCACTAGATATTGTCTTTCCAGTGTTCAAATGATAGATTTTTCCATAATTCAGAATTACATAAGAACATAACATAAGAACATAAGAATGGCCGTACTGGGTCAGACCAAAGATCCATCTAGCCCAGTAGCCTGTCTGCCGACAGTGGCCAGTGCCAGGTGCCCCGGAGGGGGTGGACTGAAGACAATGGTCAAGCAATTTGTCTTGTGCCATCCGTCTCCAGCCTCTGACAAACAGAGGCCAGGGATACCATTCCTACCCCCTGGCTAATATCCTTTTTATGGACCTAACCTCCATGAATTTATCTAGCTTCTCTTTAAACTCTGTTATAGTTCTAGCCTTCACAGCCTCCTCTGGCAAGGAGTTCCACGGGTTGACTACGCGCTGTGTGAAGAAGAACTTTCACTTATTAGTTTTAAACCTGCTACCCATTAATTTCATTTGGTGTCCTTTAGTCTTTATATTATGGGAACTAATGAATAACTTTTCTTTATTCACCCTCTCCACACCACTCATGATTTTATATACCTCTATCATATCCCCCCTCAGTCTCCTCTTTTCCAAACTGAAAAGTCCCAGTCGCTTTAGCCTCTCCTCATATGGGACCTGTTCCAAACCCCTGATCATTTTAGTTGCCCTTTTCTGAATCCTTTCCAAGGCCAAAATATCTTTTTTGAGGTGAGGAGACCACATCTGTACACAGTACTCAAGATGTGGGCGTACCATAGTTTTATACAGGGGCAGTAAGATATTCTGGGTCTTATTTTCTATCCCTTTCTTAATAATTCCTAACATTCTTTTTGACTTTTTGACTGCCATAGCACATTGTGTGGAAGTTTTCAGAGAACTGTCCACGATAACTCCAAGATCTCTTTCCTGATTTGTTGTAGCCAAATTAGCCCCCATCATATTATATGTATAGTTGGGGTTATTTTTTCCAATGTGCATTACATGTGTGAAATATTTCTATTAGCGAGAAGCCACTCCTGGAAAGTTTGGTTATAATGCTTTTTTTTTTCAGGGGATCCTTCTGCTCAGATTCTTCTTCATGTCTCTCTCCAGCTAGTGCACATAATGAAGGTAGCAAGTACTAGCTCTTCCAGTACCAGGTTTTTCTGTTTCATGAGTCTTTGACAGGTTCACATTAATACTTTATTTAAACCTATTTGCTGCTCTCTAGAGGAACTGAAGGAGCCTGCAGTGTTTAAAGATCTGTATTACATATACTTTGTGAGTTTTTCAAATAAGCCTTTTATGGTCTAAGTATGTAAAAACTTTATACAGCTCCTTTTTGTAGTTTTTACTAGAGTTCAGAACTAGGGCATTACATTGATGGGCTATTTCCCTTACAATGGTGAAATGTGTAAGGTGTTAGCTGGTAAATCACTTGCCTTTGGAGCTGTATGCATCTGTAAGGAAGAAAACTAATGTAATGTTCTTTTTTCCAATCACTTAACTAGGAGGTATTCAAGTAAGACATCCCAACTCTCTACTCAGTGATGAAACTATTATTTTAAACCTATGTTATATTTTTGCATCTAAATTTTAATTCTGATTGGAAAAGTATTTTATTAAAGAACAGGTAATTCTGACATTCATTGTTGCTGTTCATTCATAGTGAAATTCACACCTCACAGAGAGCCAGCTGTAAGCCCATGTGCCACTCAAGCATTCAGGGGGACTTAGGTGTGCACAGGTTTTGAATTGGTCCCCTGAACACATGTGAAATTTTACTTGTGAGCAAAATGTTTCAGGTGAGGCCATGTAAAGGGCAAAAGGGTTGCTCTCTGGAACCAGAAGATTCTGAACCTGTTGGAAAATTCAACAGTTTGGATAAAGAAAGAGAAAATGGAAGAGAAAGAAAGTATTGCCCCAGCAGGCAGAGATGGGAAGCAAGGGGAAATGTGGGGAAAACTGTCAGGGAAAAGATGAAAAGAACTGATTAAAAGAAAAACAGCTATAACAGAAGAATTCAAGAGAATCTGGAAGAAGTTGGCAGGAAATAGAACAGGTAGTAAAGTCAGTTGGATGTGAGGCCCTGAGTACAGAGTAGGGAACGAGTTACCTGAGCTTGTCTACTTAAATATAGGAATATATTAGTCTCCCATGAATAAATGCTTCTCTTTACAGCTCTGATCTTGAGCACCACTTTTCTTGTGTGGGCAGTCTCATGGTCTACAGGTCACTCTTATATTTAAATGTTTCTAGGATCAGGGGTTTAAGAAGTGGTTAGTTCTGGAGGAGATTCCTCCCATGAGCTTCAGAGGCACAGATGAGTCATACTGGCAAGTAGAGATCCTTTCATTAACATTATCCATGCAAGTGTTACAAGACAAAATGTGTCAGAGTTACAATGTAATTATGAGAAATGTTTCCTCTGGCCCTGATATAGCAAAACGCTTAAGTGTGTACCTAAATCCCCTGAAGTCAAAGATGATAATGGCATGAAGAATACACATATAAAGTTTGCACATGAGACCAAGCTGAGAGGAGTTGTAAGTGCTGTGGAGACAGGATTAGAATTCAAAATGATCTTGACAAACTGGAGAAATGGCCTGAAATAAATAGGATGAAATTCAATAAGGCCAAATATAAGAACTACCTTTAGAAAGGACTAATCAGTTGCACAAATACAAAAAGTGAAATGATTGCCTCAGAGTATTTCAGAAAGGGATTGACGGGTTACAGTGAATTAAACTAAACATGAGTTAATGTAATACTATCACAAACAAACAGAATATCATTCTGGACTGTATTAGCTGGAGTGTTATAAGCAAGAAACAAAAAGTAATTCTTCCACTCATCACTGATGAGGCCTCAGCTGGAGTAGTGTGTCCAGTTCTGGGCACCACACTTTGGGGAAGATGAGCACAGATCAGCTGAAATGCAGAGAAGAGAAACAAAAATGATGAAAGGTCTAGGAAATGTGACCTCTGAGGAAAGATTGAAAAAAAAAAAAAACCCTTCTGGAGAAGAGATTACTGAGAGGGGATATAAGTTTAAGCACACAAAGCCATTCTGTCCATAGGAGGGTTTGGACGGCCCCTCACACTAGGGTGCCCTGCAGTGGCTGCCTCAACCATCCTATGGATGGGACGTATGGAGCCTACAGGATTATGTGTGGGGCCTGGCACAGGATTGCAGCAGGGGTTGGAGCCCCCACACTCATCACAGCAGAGGGAACTGGAGCGACCCAGCAGCCTACTCCCCTCTGCCACCCATCTCCCAGCCACCATGGCGGCAGGAAGTGGAGTACCCTGGCTCCCAAGGGACAGGAACTAGGGTGGTGGGAAGGTTGCCCCATGTCCCCTAGGGATGATCCCACAGGTTTGTTGTTGTTACAAAGAGGAAGGTGATAAATTGTTCTCCCTGATCTCTAAGTACAGGAGAAGAGGTAAGGATTTTTGCTCAAATTGCAGAAAAGGAGATTTAGGTTAGGTGTTAAGAGAAACTTCCTAACTATCAGGGTACTTAAACACTTGAACAAATTACCTAGAGAGGTTATAGAATCATAGTCTTTGTCTAACCTGTTCATAAAAATGTCCAACCACCTCTCAGGAATGGTCTAGTTAACACTTAGTTCTGCCTTGGTGCAGGGAACTGGACTAGATGATCTAATGTGGTCCCTGCCAGTTCTACATTTCCAGGATTCTATGTACAGGCTGAGATGAATTAGAGCATAAATCTGCAACTATTAGTCAACACAGTTAGGCAAAGAGGGTGAAATTTACTGTTTGGGCCAGCTGAGGGCACTCCTAGCTGCTCAGTAACACACAGCAGTAAAAAAACAGCAAGCAAATGGTCTGGTAGCACTTTATAGACTAACAAAACATGTAGATGGTATCATGAGCTTTCGTGGGCACAGCCCACTTCTTCTGAGTGTGGGCTGTGCCCACGAAAGCTCATGATACCATCTACATGTTTTGTTAGTCTATAAAGTGCTACCAGACCATTTGCTTGCTGTTTTTTTTCTGTAACAGACTAACTTGGCTACCCCCTGAAGCTCCTGAACACAGCAGTAAGACAGAAGTCAGAGACCATCTTCCTACCATTCACAAATGCACACACCACAAACCAAAGGAAACATTTTCTGTACTGATTTTCAGTTTATTTGTAAGGATTTTTCAGTTGAGAGTTGTTCATAAGGATTTACCAGCTGTCTGAGAAGGGGAAGAATCATTTACTCTCCCAATTGTTTTTCAGATTAACATTATCCATGCAGTGCACCTTAATGTAAGGCTGATTAAATAAACATCTAAAGGATAACCAGTTACGTTGAGGTAACTGGAGAGCGTCAACACTCTTTGAAGTTGGATTGTTTAGACTAAAGCTTTCAGCCTCTCATTTCTCTTTCCCCCTTTATTTTGTAATACCCTGTGTCTTTATTTTCCTCCTTCCTCTCTCATGCCTGAACCTGAGAAACCCATTCAATATGCAGTTTTATTTCTCTTTTAATTACCTTCTGAAATCACTCCAGATCTCAGAATGAATTATGTATGTATCTCTGACCTATATCCCAAAAGTTGTAAAACATAAAGGCTGCGTCTAGACTGGCATGATTTTCCGCAAATGCTTTTAACGGAAAAGCACTTTTTGCGGCAAAGCATCCGTGCCAATCTAGACGCGGTTTTGCGCAAGAAAGCCCCGATCGCCATTTTTGCCATCGGGGCTTTTTGCGCAAAACGGTTCTGAGTTGTCTACACTGGCCCTCTTGTGCAAAAGCATTTGCGCAAGAGGGCTTTTTCCCGAGTGGGAGCGTCATTGTATTTGCACAAGAACACTGACGATCATACATTAGATCGTCAGTGTTCTTGCGCAAATTCAAGTGGCCAATGTAGACAGCTGGCAAGTTTTTGCGCGGCGCAAAAAGCTTGCCAGTCTAGACACAGCCAAAGATAGCCTTTGCTAGCAATCAAACTGCTATCAGATCTGCTGGTAGATTTTGTGTCATAGCTGAGAAAGTATGGCTGCATTTACAGCTATTGAAATTAGAATCACATGTGAGAGAGAGGAAAAAGATGGCCACCTAAAGCACAGAACAGAGTCAGGAAACCTGGGCCCTGTTCTCGACCTGCCATTTGTGAACCTCGAGTAATCTCTTTCCCTGTGCTTGTTTCCCATGGAGACTTTTGTGAGAATTGATTCAATAGTGTAAGTAAAGTGCTTGGAGATCATAGTTTAAAGTCCTATAGGTATGAAGAATATTATGCCAGCCTTGAGACGGGTCAATTCAATGCTGGATCTGAGTAACTAGTCTCTAAGGCAGTTTGATATAATTTAATGTGATTTAGGGTTGGCAGACACTATTTTTTTCACACTATCATAGCTCCTGTGATGTACTGCACAATTCCTCCTTCAGTGCAACTGTGATCAGCTATGAGTTAAATACAGTGCTGGGCACTCTTATAAAAACCTAGGCAGAGATGTCTGGTAATATAAGCATATTGAAAAGTGACCCATCTTGTCAGAATTGTCCTCTGTCCTCCTCCCACTAAACCCAGTATGGATCCATTTCCTTGACATAACTTCTACTATGAGCTTGGACTTCCTCTTCCTGGCCTGAAGCAGCCTTCACACCACAGCTTTTCTGGATCTCCTACATCTCTCTTTTTCTCCACTGTGGACAGAGCATATTACCTGCATTAGTCTCTATGCTCCTTGCACTCTATTAACTTACCAGACAGACCCTAATAGGGGCATTCCCATCAGTTCTCACATTTTATGGAGTATTTGAGAAAAGCAGAGTAGGCTTCAGCTATGGATCCTATTTCTGCTATGGAGCTTTTACATATTTTAAGACTGTGCATGGGCCTTGGAAGCAAATGGTTGCCTGACTCCATTGAAATTAACAAGAATTTTAGTACAGACTTCACTTGGAGCTGGATTACCAACTTCAGAATCCTGCTCTAATTTGGACACTTGACATCTCTCCTCTGAGTGTGAGTGCTTGACTTTGCCCTTCAGTCTTAAGTTCCCTTCCTCATGCAGCGTTGGGCACAATATTGCTTGACTCTCTCCAGAGGGTTTTGGTAGTGTTTGTCAAGCACATTCAAAATACTCTAGAGAAAGAAAATACCACGATAACTTTGCCTTTTAAAGTATTACCATATTAAAGTGAGGAGGTTCTGCAACACCCGCATACACTCTGTCTCAACATTTCTTTTCAAGCACCTCTTGCTTTTGTAGTGACTATTTAAATAATTTTTTTTATGCTATGGGCCAAGTTGAATCTCCCCGAATGCCTGGTTCTTACAGCCACAGCTCTGCCTTTTCAGTATAGCTCTCACCCCATGCCCAACCCAAATTCCAGTCTCACTAACTCCTGATAATCATTTGTGGAAGCTGTAGGCCTTGCTCATGTCAGGGGAAACTTGAAGCAGGGGCCAAGAGGCTAACATATAGCTCCAAGGGAACTAACCCCATAGCATCAGCCATCTCTAGCACACCTGTGAAGTTTTGCCTCATTAAAAAAGCCCACAGGAAGCTGGATGAGTTCCTTAGAAAGCTACAGCTCTGTGTCAGCTTTTGTGTGTGATAGATAAACAACCCCCATGTTTTTTTCTTTTGAAGGACCATATTAGGAAAGGGATCCAGAAAGAAAAGGAAAGTTGAAAAGATATGTTGGCCAAGAGATCGGGAAAAAAGATAAAGCAAAGTTCTTCCCATGTACTGAACTAAGCTTGGCTGCTAAGCTGTAAAACCCTCCTATTAACTCCATGGGGATTGTTGCAGACATCCAGCTTTTCAAGAATTGTCATATAATCAGTTATATAGAAATGCTGTAAATAATAAAGCTCGTGCATCAGTGCTGTTTAAATATATATAATATATATCCTGATACATATATATATTAACTAGTCTGTGATACACATATTAATTGTATACTTGTGTAACCAGTATATTATAATTTGGCCAGTAGGTGGCACTGTTGTATAAATTACAGATACATAGGTTGTCCATTTTTAAGATGCATGCATTTTTACCGGGAATTTTAGTAACTCCTTGTAACTTTAGGCATATGGTTATTCGTCATCACACTTTAAAACTGTTCTGTAATAGTTCACAGTACCCAATTGCTTATTTTCATCTGGAAACAGACAATTTTGAACACTGATGAACTGTGGTGGAATGATGTCATTGTCTAGTTTAGAAACAATAGTTCAAATAAGGTTTGTTTCAGATTTCTATGTTGTCTTCCTAGTGCCTGCCTTCTGTTATTCTAAAGCCAATATTGCATATAAACTCTCGAGCCCAATCATGAGTTTTGACTTCTAGCTTGAAACATGTTTCATTGTCATTGTACCATTGTTCAGTCCTGAGCCCATTTCCCACTGCTGAAAGCAAAGCTAGTTGGTAACTAGCTTTAAGTCAGCTATTAGAACCAGGAAAAGAGTCTCTATCTCTAATAATGCTGAAAATTTTGCTTGATACCTGTGCTGAAAAGACAGTGTGAGGACTCAAAACTAGTTGACAGGCTATTTCTCAAACAATTAAGTAGCTGTTATTACAAAATTGTAAGGGCTTTTAAAACTGTGTGCATAATAAAATAAGGTTCCCTCAACTGGTGCCTAGGCAGGTCAAACCACAGAGCCATGGTCCAGCTTTTTGCCGACAGTGCTTGGGGTCTTGCTACAGCAACCTAAATGCAGCTATAATGCAGTAACCTCTTGTAAAAGAATACTTCAGAGTACACTTATTCAATCTTTCATTCTGGTGCCCACTGTAGGTAGAGCCCAATTGTATCCAGGAATAGGTCATGCTAAAATGTGAGACTCTACCAAGCTTTTTTTTTTTTAAGGAGGAAACTCCTCAATAGCCACATGGAGGTTTTTTCCCCCATAAGGCATTAGTTTTATGTGTGATGCATATGGTGTAGGAAGCATGTTTTTAAAACCACAATCTGACTCACTGAAAGAAAAAGTCATGTAAGTCACAGTCTTCTTGAACTGTATGGTATTCACAAAGTATGTCAATACAGGCTTTGATATAATGCTGCATAAATTAGCACCAGATATCCCCCTGAAAATGAGCCACTTAAGTATTGTCTGTCCAGATAACTTGTAGGGTCACCTCCCTCCTTCCCATGATTAAGTAACTTTATAAAACTGGAAGTTCCTGTCTATGGGAACTCCTGAAGGGGACACCATAATCATGCCAAAACTCAGTGGGACAAAGTTTTTCCCACCAATGATGATTGATGCCTGTGTCATTAGGAGGGCAGCTGCCCATCTCTTATCTTGATTGACAAGCTAATAAGAGACCTGGGGCTATCTTTTCAGCATTACACACAAGCTAACCAATTGCTTTTAAATTATTGTTAATCTCAAAAATAAGCAGAAGGCATAAAATATCTGGAACAAAAAGTAGTGTCCAGTGCATCTTTTACTTCTCATGTTCTAAAGAATCCTAGTGCTGAAAACATACTAGAATTTAGTCACTAAGTTCCAGGCAATAGTGGATTTTTTAAGAGAAACTTTCCGTTCATAATAATTGTTCTTTGCTTCAATTAGGAGTAAAAGAGAAGGGAGTTTTGTAATGCAATTGTCCTGCAAAGGAAAATGCTTTAAATTGGGTAGATTATGTGAGCAGACCACCTGTAGGGCATTCATGCCTCTTTTCTATACTATTCCAACCCATGCCTTGCTGCCTGCAGACTGGCTAACAATGCAGGAAAAAGCTGTTTAAAAGGCTGTTCTCCCTTTTTCCCTGTGCTGTTCACTAACTGTTACAAGTCTTCCTCTTTTTATTTTTTGTAAAAGTCCCACATCCCTTTAATTGAAGAACTTTAAGGCTCCATGGTGGCCAATTGGTCTGCAACAAGAGGAACGCAGCAGCAGGGAAAGAAACTTCAGACTATACATCATGTTTGGAGAAGAGAAAAGATCAAAGTTTTTCTAAACTCAAAAGAGACCAAGTTCCCTACAGATTAACCCTATTCATTTAGCTCCTCTTAAAGGAATGATGTTCTGAGCCACTGAGCAGACAGGTAAAAAGTTCAACAATTGCCAAAGCATTCTTCTATTAATTCAACAGCCTTCTGCTCAAATAAATTAGCCTAGCCTTGACAGAAGAACAATACCTTTTCTTTTGAGAGAGGACCATATTTGATATACGAAAGTTAAGTATGAAAGGTTAAGATGTTAACCTGTTAATAGATTAAAACTAAGGAAAAGACTGAATAATTCTGTTCTACTGTAAAAACATGATCTATGGATTTGAAATATTAACCTTTACACTTTAGCAGGATGCAGCTTCTAAAGGCAGGTGCTTACAAACAGACAATAGATGAGGTAGTATGAGTATTCGCATTCCTAGAATAACATGCATTTTACAGGCTGTAACAAGGCATGTGGGAGACTGCTTTGTACAACTTTAGTTTACATACAGTATCATGACTTAAAGCAGGAAGCAGAAAATTTGTAAGGCACCTCAGGTTTTAAGAGTGTTCTGCAAGTCAGTCTGGAAATTTTTTTTTCCCTTTAAGTCTCATTCTAACATATATAGACAACTGCATTAAGAATTTCATTGTTAACATAACTACTAATAGCATCTGGAATTATCTCCAGAAGAGGGAGAGGGGAGCCTGGAAATCTCATTTATCAAAAGTCATTTTATTGACAAAATAGAATACTCAAATATTTGCTCTTACAAGGGGAGCCTCTAAACTTTTTACAAAAAAATTTACAGTGTATAGCTTTAGATATATACATATCTTACACATTTGTACAAAGTAACAAATAATTATATAAATACATTGTTTACTGCAAAACCCGTATTTATTCTGGGTGTATAATTAAGACATGATTTGAGTGTGTGTGTTTAAGGCATTTGCCTGGCCATTAGAAATCCTCAAAAGCTGCAGTCCCATCTATCTCTTCCTGTTAGCCTGACTAACAGGAAGATTCCCCCCTTACACCTCCGGAGATCTGCTGTAAGTCCAAAGAGGGAATCAGAAGAGGCTTCTTGTTCTGGTGGATGCAGAAAGTGTTAAGCCTCCACCCTTTTCTGCCAGCACAATAATAAGCTGAGGCCTTGAAGTACATGCTCCCTGCATATGAATGGAGACCAGGAAGGAGGGGGCTGGTGCTTGAGGCCTCTACCGGCTGCATTGTTCTGCACAAGCGGCAGCTAATGGGGACCATTAGGGGTTCATTAATGGCACCAAACAGCGAAGGAGCATTTCATACAGGTCAGCGCCCCACGCTCCCTGCCCTTAGCCGTCCCCCTCTCACACTTGAGACAAGGGCATCTGCTTGGGGTACGACACCGAGCTGGCGGTGCCCGATCTCCACGTTAAGCCAGTGCTGACATCGCTGTACATGGAGCCGCCGCCGCCGCCTCCTCCCAGTCCACCCGCCGCAGCGGCGGCTACTTGCCCCCCACCCCCTGTCCCAGCGGCCCCGGCGGCTGCGGCTCCCTTGCTTGCCCAGCAGCAGCGGGTGCAAAGGGCCCTCCAGGACTCCAGGGTCTTCCCGGACCAGACCCACACGCCGGAAGTGATGCCCACCACCAGGCACATGAAGTACTTGAGCATGAAGACGGCGTAGTCGGGGCGCCGGGCCTGGTCGGGCTGCTGGTCGCGGAGGCAGGGGCAGTTGTGCGTGGCCTCCCAGCGGGGCCGGTTGTGCTGCTCGTAGAAGAGGCAGGCCACCACGCTGGCGGCCGGCACGGTGTAGAGCACGGTGAAGAGCCCCAGGCGGATCATCAGCTTCTCCAGCTTGTGCGTTTTGGTGGGGCCGCCCTGCTGCTTGATCACGCTGCGGATGCGGAAGAGCGAGACGAAGCCGGCCAGCAGGAACATGGAGCCGATGGCCAGGTAGATGAGCAGCGGCGCCAGCACGAAGCCCCGCAGGTTCTCCAAGCTCTGGTTGCCCACGTAGCAGATGCCGGCCACGGGGTCGCCGTCCACGGAGCTGAGGGCCAGCACGGCGATGGACTTGACGCTGGGCAGCAGCCAGGCGGCCAGGTGGAAATACTGCGCGTAGCCGGCGATGGCCTCGTTGCCCCACTTCATGCCGGCGGCCAGGAACCAGGTGAGGGAGAGGATGACCCACCAGATGGAGCTGGCCATGCCGAAGAAATACACCAGCAGGAAGACCACGGTGCACAGCGCCGGGCCCGTACTCTCGTAGCGCACGTGCTCGGCCACTGCCAGCTCCGGCTGCAGCTCCGCCGCGCCCCCTGCCGCGCCGCGCCCGCCCGCAGCCCCCGCCGCGGCGCTCCCGCCGGCCCCCGCCGCGCCGGCCCCCGCCCCGCCAGCTCCGGCCCCGCCGCTGCACGCCACCTTCTCGTGGCCGGCCACCAGGCGCACCAGATAGCCGAGCGAGACGAAGAGGTAGCAGGCGGCCAGGAAGATGATGGGCCGCTCCGGGTACTTGAACCGCTCCATGTCGATGAGGAAGGTGGAGACGGTGGCGAAGGTGGAGAGGAAGCAGAGCACGGACCACAGGCCGATCCAGAAGGCGGTGAAGGCGCGTTCGTCCGGGCTGAAGTAGGGGTTGTGGCAGGGCAGCGCGCAGTTGGCGATTTGCCCCGTCTTCACCCGGTTGTAGAGCGGGTGGCGCTCGCTGGACACCGACACCATGGGCGCTCGGCACTGGCAGCCCGGCTCGCAGGGGGGAGGCGGCCGGGGCTTGCGGGGAGGCTCGGCCGGGGGCACCGCGGCCGCGGGGGGTCTCGCCGCGCCCCCCGCCTTCCCGCCGCGGTGCGGGGGCTTAGCCGGGGGCGGCGCAGCGGTGGTGAGGTCCGTGCGGTTGTAGTCCATGCAGAGCGTGTCCGGGTTGCCCTGCTCCGGCAGGCGGTCGCAGCGCATCCTGTCCGGCCAGGCGAAGCCGTACTGGCGCATGAGCGGGGCGCAGCCGGCCTTGGCCCGCTCGCACACGCTGCGGCAGGGCGGCAGCGGCTTCTTGTAGTCCTCCAGGCAGATAGGGGTGTACATGCTGCAGAGGAAGAAGCGCAGGTCGGCCGAGCACTGGATCTCCACCAGCGGCCAGAACTGGTGCACCTCCAGCCCCGCCTCGTCCTGCGTGTCGTGGTTAAACTGGTTGGGCATGTAGGTGTAGTTGTAGCCGATGCCTTTGCACAGGGGCACGGTGATCTCCTGACACGACAGCTCCTTGGCCGAGGCGGCGGCGGCGGCAACGGAGGAGGCGGCGGAGCTGGAGCGCTGCAGCAGGGAGAACGCAGCCAGAAGCGAAGGGATTGCCAGCAGGTAACTCCGCTCCATGCTCGGCGACAGGCGGCGGCCGCCCCGCAGCTCCGAGTCCTCTCTGGCCCCTAGTAGCGGAAGGCGCCGGGCGCACCGCGGCTGCCCTGAGAAATGCCCGCGCCCGTGGGGGTAGATTGTCCTGCGGGCAGCCCCGCGTCCCGCCTCTGGCCGCCACAGGCTCGCTGCTGCAGGTGCCGGGACCGCACCGCCGAGGGACCGGGCAGGTCACTGCCCCGCCAGCAGCCTCCTTCCGCCCTAGCCGCAGCGCCGCCTCCTGCGGGGCTCCCGGTCCAGGACAGGCGCGATGAGCCCGGGGGCGGGGGCGCTCAGTCCGCTCGGGGGATGCTTCTTCGCCGCGCTCTCATCTCGGGGCCCGCAGCCGCCGCTGGGCTCCGCCGGACGCCGCAACTTTCGCCTTCAGTCCCTGCGGTGCCCAGCCAAGATGGCTGAGGGCTCCCGGAGCCACAGACCGAACCTGGGCGGCCCCCGGCAGCCAACCCGAGGGTCCTTGCTGCCCCTGCAGACGCGCGAGCTCCCGAGTCTGCCGCAGCACGGTCCCGTGGCCGGCGCCAGCCGCAGGCGCTGGAATCCTGCGCGCGCCGCTGCGGAGCCACCTGGGTCTCTGCAGCCACAGCGCCCTTAGCACAACTTCTCGCTCTCCGGCCCCGGCAGCGCCAGGCCGGTCACCGCGCTCTCATGAATATTTATACAGAGCGCTGTCAAGCCCCGCCCCCTGCGCCCCAGCCACCTATCACGCGGGCTCCGGGGGGGGGGGGCGGGTGCAGGGGAGCCGGCCCGCAACCTCCCTTAAGGTGGAACCGACCCAGCGCTGTGCCCTCAGCACCTTGTTTCGAAAAGCCGATGTGCTCGTTATCCCACATGATTTCCCAAGGCCGAAGTCTGTTACTTTAAGGTGCAGTTGTTCGCTGTGCATGTTTCCTGACAGGCACACAGGGATGAGACTTGCTTAGGCAAGGAAGAGGAGAATCCCCTTCTAGTTTGGGGGCATTTCGTTTCCTTTTCGTGGGATGGTTTCAGGGATCGCTGGCTACTGTTTTGCGTAAAAATAAGTTTTCATCTGTGTTTTAAAATCCTCCCGTTATCCCAGCGCCAGTGATCCTGAGAACAGCCTCATTATTCGTTCCTCCCTCTGCCTGCATTTGTATACGCTACAAACTGTTAGGGCCAAATCCCAACCAGATCGGCGCTTGCTAGGGTAGACAAGAATACTGGTGGCAGAAAACGCCAAGGATAGATTTCGATTTCCTGCTCTCACATATTTTGTTTGAGTTTTAAATTCAGCGCTTCTCAAAAACCCTATCCGTACAGTTGAGGCTTCCACATACAATGCATCTGTCCAAAAAAGGTGTAAGCCGTTAAAGATGTCAGTTACCACCAAGCATGTGTACCAGAGAAAGCATAAGTCAACAAAATGTTAGTCCCTGAGATACAGTCAGTCATAAAAATGCCCTCAGCAGACAGGGCAATGAATTAAGTTGATATATTTTAATGGAATTTGAATGAGTCCAGTGAAACTGACAGCTGGTTAAATTTTGTGTGTCATTTCAGAGTGGCTGTACTTCCTCACCCTGAGCTGCTTAAAATAGATACTGTTTACACTTAGTGGCAGGATCATATCGCCCTGCAATGAAAGTTTCACGGCGCTTGGATTTACAGTGGAACGTAAATAAGTTTAAAGTTTACCTAAGTCTTTCTTGGAGAGAGCAAGTTTAAGGTGTTGTTGCAAAACTTTTCTCAACATCACAGATAAGAGTTGGGGGAGCTAATGGAGCACGGCTCCAGAATGGACTGCCGCACCTATCTTTGAACTCCTAAAGAATAACTAAATCAACAATTTTGAAAGAATAATATGTAGGCCTTGGGGGGACCCAGCCTATAAAGCTCGACATGGTCTTTGTCATTATGGGTACTTGGAGATCAAAGAACATCGGTAATTTTATGTACATGGATGTTTGTGCTCTAGGTCTTTAGAGGCCAGATCTTGGCTTCAACTGTAAAGTAGAAGTCGAGTTCAATGATGGGGGATAGTAACATTAGTAAGGATTTCTGTTTAATAACTGGTGGCACAATGTCACCTTCCATGTTTCAAGTTTGACTTATAAACCCTGTTGATTGTTTGACATGATGGTTGGCTGGTTTTTGTAAAGTCTCCTACTGGATTAGTATTTACACTGATTTTACTTAAAAATCTGAACAGTTGATTTTTGAGGGAGGAGCGGGGGCATTGAAAAGATTTTTCAGAACATTATTGATAATATAGGGCCATCTTCTTCCCCGATTTTTACTCAGAACAGTTGACATCCGGGGGGCGATAAAGCCTGCTATCGGTTTGTCACTTGTACTGCTACCCACATTTTAAACAATTATTCCTTCCACCGAGTCTCAACAAGGATCCGACTACAGTTACTTGGATGAGCCTAAAATGATGCCTAGTTGAGTACAAGAATCAAGAAGAGAGAGATTTTTAATAGCTCAATGAAACACCCGGAAATATCCTTCCTTAAAGGAGAAAAGATTAAAAAAAACCCCGAAAATTAACCCCAAACCACAATATCGCTCTCAGAAAGGCAGATGATGTAAAATAAACCTGATTTTAATAGTGGATTGGTCAACTCTCTCCAACAGGTCCCGAATAGGAAACAATGTGTTAGCAGGGGGGACAGTGTTTTATTGGTTATTTCTATCTCGTGTTCCTTTTTTAACTCTGATAGTTTCATGGGTTCTGAACTATCCGCTCGCTTTCAAGGTCTACTTCTAGCATGTAGGTAAAACGAGACTGCAGTGGGGATTTTGGTTTCTTTATCTGCCACTTCAATTAACCCTTCCCCCTCACTTTCCAAACCACCTTAAACTAGAGAGGATGGGGAGGAGGCGGAGAGGCCGGCAGCCTGGCAGGTTCATTCACGCTTGTTAGGACATCCCAGGGGGTTGTCTTACTCCTAGAATTGAGTGTTTATTTTTTAATTGATGTGCTGTTTCATTTAGCGCTTGTATGGAGCTCACGCTGGGGCTGTAATTACTGTAATCGCAGGAACAAGCGTTTCAGTGAGCCAGGAGGGTGGCAATACGGTGGGATTTATTGGGGGGGGGGGGAGATTTTTGTGACTTTCCAGGGCTCGAACCAGAGAAATCTAGTGGTAGGAAATAAAGTTGGCGGGGGGAGGAATGTAAATCTTCATCAGAAGCTGGCGGTCACGCTGTTAAATGAGTATTAAACACGTGGCACAAAACCAGAGCAAGAAGTTGGTATGCTGCTTCTGCCAACAGACTCCTCCTCTCCCTTCCTTTTTAATGTAAATGAATACAAATAGATAATTTAGGTAGAAGGAAATGGGTAGTAATGAGGCAATAAACAAGTTTCCTATGTAATCATTTCGGTAACTTGCCAAACCAGCTTAAATTCTCCGTCCCTCGCCCTCTTCTCCTCCCTACCCCCCCAATCAGGGGAAACCCTATAATTACAAGGAAAACATCGCAGACCTGCATTTAAATACCATGTGTTACCATTCTGTATTAGAATGATTTCAGGTCACAAAACTAATCTTACAGAATGTTAGGAATCATTAAAAAAAGGGATGGAGACTAAGACAGAGAGCCTGTATATAAAACCATGGTACACATCTTGAATACCGTATACAGATGTGGTCGCTTCATCTCAAAAAGATATATTTGCACTGGAAAAGGTTCAGAAAAGGGCAACAAGAATGTCTGGGAGTTTGGAAGGGTGCTATATGAAGAGAGATTAAAAAGACTTGGACTTTTCAGCTTACAAAAGAGGAGACCGGGGATATGATAGCAGTCTGTAACATGATTGGTAGGGAAGAAGGAACAAGGAAAAGTTATTTACTTGTTCCCATAATATAAGAACTAGGGGTCACCAAATGAAATTAATAGGCAACAGGTTTAAAACAAACAAAAGGAAGTGTTTCTTCACTCAGCACATAGTCAACCTGTAGAACTTCTTGCCAGAGAATGTGGTGAAGACTAGGACTTGAACAGAGTTCAAAAAAGAGGTAGATAAATTCATGGAGGTTTGGTCCATCGATGGCTATTAGCCAGGATGGGTAGGAATGGTGTTCCTAGCCTCTGTTTGTCTGGGAATGGATATAGGAGAGGGATCATGCGATGATTATCTGTTACGTTCCCTCCCTCTGGGGCATCTGGCATTGGCTACTGTCGGCAGGCAGGATACTGGGCTAAATGGACCTTTGGTCTGACTCAGTATGGCTGTTCTTATGTACTGCTAAGGAGTCTGAAATCTCCCCTTTCAGAAATATTGATAATTTTAAGCAAAATCGTATGGGCCCAGTAATGTTAAGATACAAGGAAAGGAACTCTGAAAACTTGGCAAGTTTTTTATAATTTAATCACTGTAATCATTAAGAAAACCTCTTCAATGTCACTTATTAGAACAGTATCTGACGACCGTATTTGCTTTGTTTCCTACTCCAAAAAGTATCTCAATTAAAACTTTTTCTACAGAGTGTAAAAAAAACCCAGTCCTAGGATCTGGTATGAATCTGTGAATTGCCACTCTGACAGGAACACTACTGGCTGTTTATAAAGTACCTTTTATGCACCCTGCCTGCTTAGACACTGCACTACTGAGACAACAGATGTGAAGTGACTGTTTCCAAAAGCAACAGATGCTGTAAAGTTTCCATTGCTATATTTCAGCCTGGAAACTCAGGAGAGGTGTTGAATGCCTCTAGAAATAGAGGAAAATCACCGAGTTTCTCAGTAGTATATGGCTTAAGTTTTACTGTCACCCACTGTTATGTTTCCTGCTTTTCTTTATATTTGTGGGAGGAGATGTAATCCCACTACAAAAGTCGGAAACCAATCAATAACAGAATTCTGTATTAATGAAGTTTTCTAAGTAAAACAAGCATAAATTTGAAAGTCGTAGAATAAGCTTGTAGAACTTTATACATTCTGAACTTGATCATTCTTTTGGCTTATTAATAAAAGATGTGTCTAAAGCCCCTAAAGTCAGTTTTGACAACTATAGGTATTATCTCATTGTAAGAATTAAGAAGAAATAACAGTAGGTGAGGATACTATTGGAGTATCCTGAAGAAACATTTGGATTTATAAAATGCAATGAAAATAGGTGATACCTACATTTCCTGTGTTTCTAAACCTTCCCCTGAAGACAATGGACATTTTGAAGTATACAAGGAATGTAGGATCAGGTCTGAAAGAGAGAGAGAGAGAGAGAGAGAGAGAGAGAGAGAGAGAGAGAGAGAGAGAGAGAGAGAGTGTGTGTGTGTGTGTGTGTGTGTGTGTGTGTGTCTTCCTCAGGGAAGAAAAAAACAGCAGTTTTCTGAAAAACAGGCCTTGCTATATAGTAAGATAAGTAACTTAGAGCAATTTCAGAACAGATGTCCAGTCATCAAATCATGCACAAGTATAAAGCCAGCAGATGAAGGCAAGGAACAGTTACAGATAATATAATCTTTTGCAGAAGTATTGATTAGCAAGTAGATAGAGCTCTTTCCCATATCCCAACTGTCACAAGTATTCTGTTACTTTAGGAAAACAAATTCTTGGTTGTTTGATGTGTCCAAGGATTTGATTAATTCTGAAAGGATAGTATAAGATTACTTCTAAAATGTCCATACATTAACTTTCATTAGACCTAACTTTATGTACTCAATGTTACTGTATAGCAACCAAATGACCAATGATATAGAGTTTCTAGTGTCCCATCCTAGCAATTGTTTCCAGAATATTCTTTGAAGGGAAAATCTCAATAAGGGTATTTCAATTGAAATTATTGAGATGCTCAACAATTTCTTGCGCAAAAAGAGCCTATCAGAAAAAGCACAGGTGCTCTGATGGCCATTCTGTGAATGGCAATCAGAACTTGCTTGTGCAAGAGTGTCCATGCAGTGTGGACGCTCTCTTGCACAAAAGCACATCGCTTTTGCGATGTGTTTTTGAGGAGAGGACGTGCTTTTGCACAAGAAGTTTTCTGCAAAAAGCTTCTTGTGCAAAAACCCTGCAGTGTAGACAAAGCTTAAGGTGCTACAGGACCACTCATTTCTTAAGTTGTTTTAAGTTACAGACAAACATGTTACCCCACTGAGACTTTTTGAGCAAGTGTAAAGATCCAGTAACTGGAACTTGAGTCTAAACAAGTTGGTTAGAAATAAGATGAACATTTTTAAAAGCATCCTACAGTTTTCCTACAGGAGTGATAGATTTGCCATCACTTGAAATCTTCTAATCAAAACTAGATGTTTTTAAAAAAGATACTCTCTGTCCACCATAAGTTATCTGTTGCAGGATTCACGGGATGCAGTTCTATGGCCACTGTTATACAGGATGTCACACTAGATGATCATACGTGTCATTTCTGAACTTAGTCTACGAATCTATGAACATCACTGGAGACTTTATCCCTAGAACTTTTGGGGTAACCAAAATAAATTGATTGTGGCTTCCCTATTAAATCATGTGGCATGCTGTAAATGCATTTCAATTATCTGATCTTGCTAATGTAGACAATGTCATAGAATCATAGGGCTGGAAGAGACCTCAGGAGGTCATCGAGTCCAGCCCCCTGCCCAAAGCAGGACCAACCCCAACTAAATCATCCCAGCCAGGGCTTCGTCAAGCCAAGTCTTAAAAGACTTGACTTTGTCAAGCTGAGACTTTGACATACCAAAGCATAATACAGCACATTAGATAGGAATTTTAAAAGGGGGTCTCACTCCCCTCCTAGAGATCATGGAAGTTTCTCAGTTAATAAAGAGAATTAATCAAAATACCCTTTTCTGATAGGCTCTTTTTGCGGAAGGAACCCCTGTTGAGTATCCACACACACCTTTTTGCGCAAGAACTCTTGTGCAAAAAGGAGTTATGCCTCGTAGGTATACCTACAATGCAAAAAGCCCTCTGTTCTGTCGATTGACTATAGATTTTCTTGTGCAAAAATGCGCTTGAGGTGTGGACGCGCAGCGGGTTTTTGTGCAAAAATGGCTGTTTTTGCACAAAGACTCTGTAGTGTAGACATAGTCTTAGATACTAACAAAAATGTATCATGAGCCTTCATGGGCACAACCCATTTCTTCAGATGAGTGGAGACTTGTATGCGGGCCTAGGTGCTGTTGATTCTGACAGCTTGCTTGCCAGTGCACAAGGTAGTTAGCAAGCTGTAGGCTTCCCTCCCCCAGACGAGATCTCCCCATTTCCCCTACAGCAAGGTCTCCAATCTTTATAAGCACAAGATCACTTTTTGAATTTAAGTGCAGTCCAGGATCTACCTCAAACCAAATACTCTTGCTCTGTCTCCTACTCTGCCCCTTCTCCAAGGCCCTGGCCTGCTCATTCTATGCCGCTTCCCTTCCTCATTCACTTTCAGCAGGCTGCAGAAGAGGGTTGGATGAAGGCTCTGGTCTGGGGCTGAGAGGTTTGGAGTCTGAGAAGGACTCTGAGCTGAGCCTGGGGCAGGAGGTTGGGGTTCAGGTGCAGGCTCTGTGAGGGAGTTAGGGTGCAGGAGGAGGTTCAGGACAGGGGACTCCAGCTGGGCACTGCTTACCTCAGGCAACTCTCAGGCAGTGGCACAGCAAGGCTAAGGCAAGCTTACCCCCACCCCGATCCTGTGTCACTCCCAAAAGCAGTCAGTATGTCTAGCAGTGGCTCCTGGGGGTGGAGGCAGGTAGCTTTACATGTTGCCCCTGTCTTCAGGCACCTCTCCCAGACCTCCTTGGTCATGGAGGGCTGGCAACCCTAGTCAGGATTACTTGACAATGACTCTGCAAGTGAGAGGAATATACCATGTGATGGTGGTGGTGATGGAGAGTGGCTGCAGAAGAGGGCACTCTGTTGGAAGAACAAGGAGTTTTGCCAGTTGAAGAAGCCGTCCTCTGACAGCCAGCAGATGTCCCACCTGGTCTGGGCTGGGAAAACGTTAAAACTGATTCAGGATGGGTAGTGTGGACTACCCAGGACTCACCTGATAAATCTGTCAATTGCTATACAACATGTTCTAGTGTAGAGGGATAGTCTTAATAGAAAATACTTATCTTGTTGATCTTTTTAGTTCCTTTGGGCCTTGCCTGAAATGGAATTTCCTTAATATTTACTAATCGCACAGTTCTCCTGCTGGGAGTACTGATGTAGACAGGACACTGGCAATAGTTGCCATTAATTCTTATGTTTTGACCTATTTTGAGCAGGAAGAGTTGCCACAATGGCTAGAATGACAAATCTGCTGTGCTCTATAACTCATATCTGCTACCAGTGCAGATGTGTAGTGGTAAAACAGTAGGACATTGAAAGAGTCTAGTGCAGACACAATCTTGAAAAAGGTGAGTTGACAACTTATACAAATGAAGTATAGTGCTCTCTACTATGCTGGGTATCACTGAAAAATTACTACCCATATTCAATAGAGTCATGTTTCCTGAATTCCCTCTTCTGGCCTTCAAAACCACTTCCCTCGCTCTCCAAACTTATAGTCAGATGCAAGCTCTTAATAGACCATTAGACACCAACTCAAAGCAGCACCAGACACTACTAGACCAACAGGTGTAAAACCTGAAAAACACATCTCCACTGCTATGATGATAAACTCCCTGCAAAACACTTGTCAAGTTCCCTCTTTGGGCCCTCCGCATGCCAATCACCTGTGGTGTAGCTCGGGTTCTCAACCTTATCCCTCCTCCCCCGCAACATGCTATAAAAACTCCACATCTCACCTGCACCATGACTGTTTTTCTGTGTATAAAATCCTGGGCCAGAGTTAGGGGGTAGCAGGCAGGGGTCACCCTCTCCCCCACAAAGCTAAGTTGCTTGGGCTTTGGCTTTAGTCCTGGGTGAGCCCCAGGGTTTCAGCACTTTGTCTTTCTGCCCAGGGCTCCAATGAGTCTAATGCTGACCCTGCTTGGTGGTCCCTCTGAAACTGCTTGTGGCCCCCCAGGGGACCCTGGACTCCTGGTGGAGAACTGCTGGTGTAGCTCATCCAGTGCACTACATCCCTGGGTGACCTGTTGAGGTGAATCTGAGGCTGGAGGTGGCACTTCCTCCCAGAGCACCACCAGATCCTGAGGGGTTGCACCCTGGGTGGCTGCCCAACTTGCCATGCCCGAATGAGACAAGTGCTAGGCTATGAATGAACTCACACAGGAAATAATAAAAGACAAACACTATCCTGTGTGGGCGAGCTCTTTTTTACAAAGCCATCATTCTACATGTGACCTCAGTCCTCATCTTCAAGGGAAACCTCCACAGCACCTTTAAAAAACTAGCCTGGGAGCTTCAATTCATAACTGTGCTAGACACTAAAAATCATGGACTGAATAGACACTGTGGCTATAGCAGGGGTGGGGAACCCTTTTTTGGGTCAGGGGCCGCTGACCCACAGAAAAATCTGTCGGGGGAGGGAGGGGCAATACACAAGTGAGAAGCAAAAAACCCCAACCAACCAACCAAACAACCCTCACTGATGTGGCCCCCCACTGAGGAGAAAGACACTCCCCACATTCCCCTCACACACCATAGCCTAGGGTTCCCAGCCTAGTAGATTTTGTGTACTCCAGTTCTGGGGAGGGGGGCTGGGGTGCAAGCTTCCAATGCTGGGAGGACCCTGAGTGTTGGGGGCCAGACCCAGGCAAGCCGGGGGCCAGATCCGGTTCCTCACCCCTGATTTAAGTATTATTAAAACAAACTATATAACCCACTAATCTCCTCCTCCCCCAGCCTTTTCTTTAGCTCCCTCCTTTTTTTTTTTCTATCCCTATGACTGGAGAGGTGTTAACTAGCCACTTCACCTGGAATGGCCCCTTGAAATATGTGTTAACTACTTATGCTAAATAATCTGTTCCACCCTGTATTTAGCTGTGAAACTGAGTGCCTTTTTGAGACCTGAAGAAGAGCTCTCTGTAAATTTGAAAGCTTGTCCCTCCCATCACAGAAGTTGGGCTAATAGGTCACCCACCTTGTCTAGGGAATGTTCACTGACCAACAAGCATTTTGCAGGAGGAAACATGCCATTACCATGAACAAAAAGAAAGATGATGCTTCACATCATTTGTCCATTTGAATTAATGAGATGATAGAGCAATATGTAGAAAGAGAAAATGAGTCATTTGCTGTAGGAGAAACTTGTAATAGTGTTAGAATCTCGAGGAACACAAAATTATTTTTAACTTGTGATATGTTTAGTGCCTTTTTTCTGAAGCACACTGAGCCTTTAGTGAGCCCATATCATTTAAAACTATGTTTTTTCCTCTTGTTAAATATTTGATGTGAATGCCCCGCCACTCCCCGCCCCACCCCTGCCACCGCTCTGCCCCATTTTAACTTGTTTACTGTTCCCAATTGATTCTCAGATACAGGATGCAGTGATTCACCAAAGTAATAATTTATTAATAGAGAATGATAAAAATCACATAAAGAAAATCCTTACCCAGGTTACTAATTACATGTCTTATCATTCATCCTGGCTATTTACTCTTTGTATTTTACTTATCTTGGAAAAAGAAACCTCTCTGAAGACCTGATCCTACCACTATGCTTAGGTTGACTAGAACCTACTCCATAAGTAGCCCTACTGAAGTAATTGGCACAATTTGTGTAGCAAGGTGCTACTAAACATGAGAAGAGTTGCTGATCTGGCCACTAATTGTTCTCAGCCTTTGGCTCTCCAGTTAGAGCACAATCCTGATGCCAACACTGTTGGGAAATACATACAACTTTTGGCAAGAGAAAAAATACAAAATATAAAAGTATAAAAGTTTTCTCTTATCAAACTTCAGAAGCTTTTACAAAATCTAAACAGCCTATTGGCATGGGTGGCGAGTTATATGGGCTCATGGTGCCCATGCTCCAGCAATATTCAGAGCTGGGGGGGCCCTGCTCCACCAATATTTGGAGCTGGGTCTCTCCCCCGGCCCTGCCTGAAGCGGGCCCCGGCCCCCACCTGCCGGCCCCCCCCCACGCATCCTCCCACCCCGGCCCCAGAGTGTCCCTCCCAGTCCCTATCCCCGTCCCATCCCTGCCGAGCGCTGCTTTCAGTCTGGCTCCCCCTTGCCAGCGCGCGCTGCCGGCTGCTGCTGCTATGTGCGGCATTTACAGGTGAGTGGAGAGATGCCCGGGCATGATGTGACGTCATGGCCCAGGACTTTAAAACTGCTCGGCGCGGTGTTGTGCCACGCAGCCTAACTCCAGGTTCGGAGTCCGGGGACTTTGGCCCCGCAAAGTGGAAGGCAGAAGATAAGGTAGGGGGAAAGGTAAGGGGAGGGGAAGGAAGGGGCTTGTGCAGAGGGGGGGAAAATAGGGGAAGGGGTGGGAGAGGAAGGGGCTTGTGCGGAAGGGCAAGGGGAGGGGGAAGGAAGGGGAAGGCACTGACGGACAGCGTGGAGAAGAGACAAATGCCAGGGGGCCAAGTGCAGACAATGAGGAAAAGGGCAGGAGGGGAGGTGTCAGTGGGAGGGGGACAGGGTGATGCTGGGAGAGGGGAGGGTAAGGGCATTGGGGGCTAGAGGGGGGAGGTGGAGGTGCTGGGAGAAGGCTTGAAAGAAGGGGTGGGCATGAGAAAGGTGGGGATGGAGCAAGTCATGTGTGAGGGCACAGAGGGGCATGAGAGGAATGGGGGTAGAGAGTGGTGAGGCGGTGGGCATCAGGGAAAAAGAGGGCAAAGGGCGTAGGGGCAGTGAGGGAAGGGGGAGGCACCAGGAGGGTACAGGGGTATGGGAAGGTGCAGGTGCCAGGGGATTCTGGGGGTGAAGCAGAAGGGTAGACACCTGCAGGGGAGGGACCAGCACCAGAGGAGAGAGGCAGGGCAGGTGTGTAGAGGGAGGTGTTAGAAGAGGGGATGAGGAGGGGTAGCTCACATGATCAGAGTGGGGCTACTGGAGGAGTGGGCACGGGGCAGAGAAGGGCTGGTGGAGAGCTGAGGGCAGTGAGAAGGGCAGGAGTCAGGACAGCAGAGGAGGGTGAGGAGTTGGGGGGCAGCAGGCACCAGGGGAGCTGATGGAGCAAGGGGAGGAGACATGGCAGCAGAGAGAAAAGGTAAAGGTTTATAAAATATTTATTAATAAGTTGGGTGCCACAGTGGCATATCCAAACAAGCCACATGAACTCAGTACTGGTGCACAACACAAAATTCATTCTGCTCATGGGAGGAAACTCTTAGGCTATGTCTACACTGGTGGCTTCTTGCGCAAGAACATCTTGCGCAAGGGTTCTTGTGCAAGAAGTCTTGCGCAAGAACACGTCCACACTGCCATGTGCGAGCTGTGTTTTTGCGCAAGAGCATCCATGGCAGTGTGGACGCTCTCTTGTGCAAGAAAGCTCCGATGGCCATTTTAGCCATAGGGGTTTCTTGCGCAAGAAATCTCTGCCGAGTATCCACACTGCCCTCTTGCGCAAGAGAGCTTACACCTGTTAGAAAAGAGCGTAGCTCTTGCACAAGACGCCCTCTCTTACCATGCCGTACTGTAAATTTCCTTGCGCAAGAGCAGGCGGGCAGTGTGGATACTCTGTGGGTTCTTGCGCAAGAACGGCTGTACTTGCGTAAGGAGCCGCGAGTGTAGACATAGCCTTAGAGGGAACACTTCCCCCAGCCTCCCTGCCCCCGAGTTAATGTCACACACATTGGGTTAATGCAATTTCAGGATAGTTGCATGAGGGGGGTTTGGTGGGGGCCAAACTAATCCCTGTTGGTAGGAGGATGGTGGGAAAAGTCCTTCGAGAGGGGTGACCTGACACCTTTTACTTCTAGTCATGTGTCCATCTTGCCCCAAGTGTGTTACCTCCAGAGGCCTGGTTAATGGTGGTCAGGAGGTGTGGTTAATGGGGGTCAGGGGCGTGGTTAATGGGGGTCGGGACGTGGTTAACAGGGGTCGGGGGTGTGGCTAATGGGGCACCACCAAAAATTATACAAACCTGCCACCCCTGCCTTTTGGAAGGCCAGGATGGAACAATGGGGAAATTCAATGCAGGGCTTCTGGATTAATCCAGACAACACTCATTTGTCAAGTTTCTAGTGATTTTCAATTTATAGAGTCTAAAAAACCATAAACTCAAACCATAAAGAACACACTTTATGGGACGGAGTCTGTTTTCCTCACAGTCTGTTTCAAGAGATATGACAATTTGTCTTTTATTGAATGGATTCAGATACCAAATATAAGCTATTGAACTGTGAGAATAATGGATATAATATTGATAACAGCTAATATGAGAAACAAAAATGTAGTTTGGTTTCGTGCCCAAGCAGAGTGGTGTATTAGACACAGATTTAATCCAGGATTTGGCAACTAATTATTCGCTGATATTTAACAGACCTAAATCTTCAAAACCAGAGGTTTGCGATCTAGCTAATGTTCCTAATCCCACAGCATGAAAACTGCATGCTTTTGAGAAAGGCATAAACCACACATGAATGATAAAGTAGTGGAATATAGTTGGTTCTAATGAATATAAACTAAATTGCAAATCTTGTGTATCAAGTATCTTGTTTACTGTTTCTTTTCACTGATACAGAAATCTTGCAACTTTAGTTAAAATGTCTAAAAACTTGCATGTATTAACATATAATTATGGCTATAATCTAACGCCCATTGGAGTCCTTGGAATTACTCCCTCTGACTTCAGCAGTTTATTGGCATTTATTGACACACAGCATCAGTTTGAAGCTCTGTATAACTTCCCATCCTCTTCCATTTACCACCTCCTGCTTGTATTGACATTCAGCATACCTGCTAATTAGCTTCAGGTGGAGCAGGATCCTTTAAGAAGATCTGTTGTCTTCCTGACTGTGGCCCCATGAGGTGGCCATGTACACACCTAGTAAGTCAATTCATCTTTAACTCGTTACTTTCAGTACATAGAGCTTATGATTTGAATGACCAACTGCTGGGTTCATTTTCTTCTTAGAAATTGATGTTTGGAGATCTGTGGCCAAACACTGAACTGAGAGCCTCAGTTCCCATTGACCTCTGTGTGTACCTGAGAGTGCTAAGCACATCTCCAGAGGCATTCAGCACCTTCCATGATTGGATTCTTGTTGGTTACCACACTTTACTTTTTTCTTAAGGAGCGCTACCTTGGTAAGGCAAGACCTGAGAATACATGATTTCCATAATGATCACCACTTAAATTCACTGTATTACTAAGATTGCACACTAATATTTTTTTGCATTTTTACAGGATAAAATGAATTTTCCCCCTTGGTGTTCTGTGTGTAGCTCCTTATGGGCAGGTGTACACTCCAGGGGGAGAGCAATCTAAGTTAAGTTTACATGAATAGTGTAGCTGAAGTCGACGTATTGAGATTTATTTACTACGGGGTCTTTTCTATGGTGATCTTCCATCAACTCCCCTTGCACTTCTTGTTGAGGGGGAGTACCAGAGTGTACCAGAGAGTGATTGGCAATCGATTTACCATGTCTATGCTAGACTTGATAAATCGGCCTGTGCTGGATCAATTGCTGCCTCATTGATCTGGCAAGTAGTGAAGACAAGCCCTGTGTGTGTATAATACTTTGCAAAAATCCCTGTTGTATCAGTGTAAGGCTCTGATCCTTCAGTGGAATCTCTGTGGGAATATACTTATGACTGTGAATCTCACTGGGTGCAGCAGGACTGCACAGATGGTAGATCTTGCTTACAACAGGGCTTTGGATTTATCTGATGCATAACATCTGGAGAGAGATGACATCTTGTTCTCCATAATATCACCTTTCATTTTTAAATAAATCCATAGTGGTAGTAGTTGAAAACTTAAATGTGAACCAAGTGTAACAGATTGCAGAGGGCCACAAGTGTGCAGGATGTTTTGAGCAACAAGTCTTGAGAAGTTTAGCTGCCCCATTCATCTGAATGAGATGTTAACTGAGATGTCCAGGAATGATGATTTAAATACCAACACTGTTGACTATTTCAGTTCTTCACATAAAGGAAAAGGTGGGTCACAAATCTGCACAATTTACTGGGAATGGTGTGCTATTTTGACTACTCAGATGCATGGCATTTGGGAGGTACCATGACTCTTTTTAGTCCAGAAGGACCTGAGCCCAAGAAGAGTCCATGAGTACATTGCTCATTCCAGAGGGAGCTAAGCTGGTAGAGCCCACAGAACAAACACACACACTTCGAATACCTGCACAATCTGTTGAGAGCAATGTCTCATTTGGTGATCCATGGTAGCGGAGCTTATTTTGTGGCTGGACCTTAAAAGTGTACCACAATCTTCCACTTCCTCAATCTGAGCACTGTCTACACACCTCCTGTTTGGGGATTTGGTCTAATTTTGACAAACAGCAAAATAACTAAGTAGTCTACACTACTGGTGATATAGTGACATAGCTACAGTGCTATGCTGTTTTGACCCCATAGTCTAGATGCAGACTACTGCGATAGAAGAGGTTTTTCCATTACTATAGGAATGCTATGTCCCCGAGCAATGGTTTTGAAGGAAATAGTTGTTCATTAATCATCTGCATCTATACCATAGCTAAGGTTTGTGCTTAGCAGTGTGGAGTTTTTCACACCCTTGAGCACCATAGCTATTGTTGGCCTAAGTTTTTAAGTGTAGACCAGGCCGGAGAGAGCAAAGTTGGAGAGAAGGTCACCTGTGAAAGGCTACGGCTGGGTTTAAACAGAGTTTCTGTACAGATGGTAGAGTGGATGACTTTTTATCTCAAAAAGCTTTATACCAGGGGTCAGCAACCTTTCAAAAGTGGCGCGCCAAGATTTAACTTCTACTTACGATCTGTGTGCCATTGATACTTTTTAAAGTCAATAATAGTCCTACTTACATTTTAGCAACTTTGTTAATCTCTCTCGGTAGCCTCAAGTGTGTGCTGCATCCTCTTTCACTCCCATTCCTGCCCATCACATCCCTGTGCCCCCAGCGCATACACCGGCAGGGCAGCAGTGCTGGGACTCACAGCTCCCTGGGAGTAGTGCTAGAATGAGGAGGCTGGGGGAGAGGGCCGAGCCTGACCACGCGCAGCTTCTAGAGCAGGAGGTGGCCGTGTGCCACTCAAAATCATCTTGCGTGCCACTTATGTCATGCCTGCCATACGTTGCTGACCCCTGTGTTATACCAATACAAACTCTGATGTAGACACAAATACACTGGTTATAAAAGTGACTTAGTCCTCTTCCTATGTGGGGATAGCTGTGCTGAGAACGTCTACACTATGGAAACCACAGAGCCATAGCTACAACACCATAGATATATGGGCATAGCTCCAGAGTGTAGATGCAGCCTATGCAAATGGAAAGGTTTTTTGTCTTCTAGGAGCACTACCTCTTTGAAGGTAACTAGAAAAGTCAGCATATGAAAAAGCCATTTGTTTGACACTTTTGCCCACAAAATACTTCCATCCCATAGGAGCGCCTTTCGCTTTGGCAGCAGGAGAATGCTCCTGCCAGCAAAGCAGCATTCACATTTTCACCGGTCGTGGCAAACTTTGTCATTCATGTTTTCTTTTTTCAAGCCTGTGAATGACACAAGTTTTGCTGATCAAGTCAGTGCAAGTGTAGACACACCTTAGGTCAGCAGATGCAGTTTTCTGTCAGCCTCCCTGTGTCTGTGCTGGAGGTTAGGTCTGCATAACAGCTTGCTCAAGGGTGTGTATCTTTCGCTCCCTGCCTGGACTTACTTAGCTACGTTGACCTACATTTTAAGTGTAGGCCAGGTCAGTACATTTATATTGGTATTACTGGGAACTTAGTAAAAACAACAAGGAGTCCTGTGGCACTTTAAAGACTAACAGATCTATCTATATATCGATATAGATAGATAGATTTTTATTATATATCTATATCTGTTAGTCTTTAAGGTGCCATAGGACTCCTTGTTTTTGCAGATCCTGACTAACATGGCTACCCATCTGATACCTGAGAACTTAGTTATTGGTGTAACTAAGAATTTTTGAAGGGTTTAAAGGATAGTCAGCTGGTTTGTGGGAAGGACCCTTTTAAAAACATAGCAAACAGTATGAAAAGAGGGTGGGAGAAGGAGAGAATTTCTGTGCTACTGATTACTGTCTGCTAAATTGCTTTCAAGAATAAAGTAAAGAGAGAAGCTGTGGTAATGTATCAAAGAAAAAACTGGCATCAAGAAATTGACACTGATTAACCTGTTTAGGGGGAAAGACATTTTATTCAACACTAGCAGTTTAAAGGTTTAAAAAAGCATTTTTACCCCAAACAAATTAACTCTTTGTATTAACATGATCTGATGGTTCTGGGATGGAGTGTTAGTCTTTAAGGTGCTGCTAGATTATTTGTTGTTTTTTAAGTTTTTCTGGGATGGAGTGGTTAGAGCTGTTGCTTTCCAGAACTCCAGAGGCTCTCCATCAACACTTTTATAATTGCCCTCTGTCATCTTTGAATAGGAGAAGCTCCTTTTTCATATCTAAACGCCATGTGAAAGATTAATATGCTCCTGTTCTTGAAATCTCTTTAAGGCAGCACCAGGAATATTTGCACAGATTTCTCTCACACCATCAATAAATATGGAAATTATAACTTCAAATCTCATATTATTTCTCTCTGACAGTGCAATATAGTGTTACAATTAACTGAATTTAGACATATTTTTTCTTAATGTTGCAAGAGAGATATGCAAATTTTATTAAAAATATGCATGGTTAAATTTAGCCATAAATTCCATTCAGGGATTTCTGCTTTGTATATTGTTCCAAGTCAACATGTCTGCAGAGAAAACCACCCACTGTGCAGGAATACACAGTCAGCTACTTGGAAAGGTGAAAAGTTTAATTACAAGAGTTTATATATTCTGGGGAAAAGTAAAATAAGGCAGAGCCCTAATTTTTTTTGTAACAATTTTAACTAGCAGAAATATGATTTTATACTGTTTACTTTGACATTTCTGTGATAAGAACAGCTAACTTTTAAAAATTTTTGTAGTATTTGACATTTAACGACTAGACAGTGTGAAAGTAGAGAATGCAAATAAATTATAAATTCCAAAAACCTGTCTGATGGGTTCCTGTATTAACTACTGATTTCCCTTTGAGGTAAGCTAAAATGAAACTTAGAGTTCAAAATACAATATTTCCCTGTATAGTCTATCTGTTTCAGCTGGAAGCATCTCCATTGACAGATAGCACCAACTATATTACAGGTTTAGTAGTACCATCTGTGTCCAACAAGTACAAACCTCTTGCATTGCTAAATGATTATGGTATATTCTTAGGATTTTTTATTAGAAAGAATGGCAAATATGAAGTGGGGACTAGAGTGAAAAGGTCAACTTGCTGCTAGAGGGAGCATATATTATAGACATGGACCTGGACATTATTTCAATTCAGGAAAATTTTACAGATAGTGGACTTCAGTCATGAGGTTTGACATTCCACCATTTTTGGTGGAGGCTGCCGAGGGAGGGAGGGGCAAAACGGGCAGCTGCCCTGTAGCCCAGCAATTTAAAGGGGCCCGTGCTCCCAGATGTTATTAGCTCTGCTGTAACTGGAGCCCTGGGCCCTTTAAATTACCGCCAGAGCCCTGGGAGGTGTGCTCCTGATGGCGCTGAAGGCCTAGATGAGGGAGGCTATCGCCATCCCTTCCACCTGAGGCTGTTGGGCAGCTTGGAGCAGTCTGTTCAGTCCTGCACTCCAACCTTCCACAGAGCAATATCACTAAGCAAATTTCACTTAAACTTGATTGGTAATTTGTGCATTGCTAAGCCCCGTAACAGTCTTCATTCTGATATTGATATGCACAAAGTTTCCAAACCTGTTTTTCTATAATTGAAACATGTTCTCTTATGGTATTTCTACAATAGGCAGAATTAATTTGGAATTATTCAGAACAAAATAATAAAATGGAAATACATTACAGCAACAATATTGTGGTCTGTGTCATCTTCTTATGATTCTCCTTTCCCATCTGCTGATGTGTATATAGCATTTTAGAATACTTATCCAGCATTGGCTGGGTCTGGGTCCAGGCCCAGGTCAGGGTAGCGGGGGCAGCACGGCTTCCACCTACCAGCTTCTCCCACAGGCTTCTCCCAGGGACTGGCCCAGGAGTGGCAGAGGTCACGTAGGCCACCTGCCAGCTTCTCCCCAGGCACAGGCCAGGAGTGGCAGGGGCCATGCTGTCTGTCATCAGCTGCTCCGCAGGGTAGAGCATTTGCTGCCCCCGGTGACCATTCTTCAGTATAACAGTCCCTGCTATCACACCCCTCCCTTTTTATTTTATTTGAAACAATCACATTCCACACACATTCCATTGTCCTGGCACAACCAAACCCTGACCTTTCAGTTATGATAAGAGGAAGCTGCATACCAAATTTGGTGGTCCTAGCTCTTACTGTTTAGGAGGAGTTCTTGAACAAACAGACTCACAGATAGACAGACAGACTCTCTCAAATATAATAGTAGGTTGTGTGTGGAGAAGGGCTTGCAGTTTTGTGGAAGTAAACATGGAAGATGTCCTCACCCTGAGTTTTGGATAGGCCTGAGATTTGTTTCACTACAGCTTCTACTTTTCTTATATACTGTGAATTTATACAAGTGTATCTTTTTGAAAGTCTCATACATTGATCACAGTTGTAGGTTATGTGAGGTGGGATCTAAACTCTTCAAGTGTCTTAAACCTTCGTCAATGCATTAAGGGCCCTCTGGGGCTTCCTCTTGGGTTTGCCACAGAGCTGTGGCAACTGCACCTGGGAAATTCTTGAGTACAAATATCTTAGTTCAGGTGCTTAGTTCCCCATCACAGCTGCCTGGTGTACCAGTGAGCCAGGATAGCAGTTCCAGGGGAAATATGTCTCTACACTAAGGCACTGATGCTTGAAGGGTTGGTGCCTTGATCAGAACAGAGATATTCTCTCTTCCAGTTCTCCCTCACCACTGACTCCTCCTAGCTCAAGCTCCACTTTTCCCCTGCTGCTTTCCCAATAGAACCCTCTTAATCCTTGTTACTCCCACTTGCTTTCCTACATACCTGCATTCCTAACACCTCTTCATTAGGGTGTATATACAAAATGACTAATTTACAACTAATTATTTTGGGGACCAAATATACCCTATAGCAGAAGAGGGCTCTCTTTTAATCTTATCCCCTTCTGCTGATATCTCCTTCAGTTCCCTTCCCTTTGTACTATAAGTTACAGCTGTCATAACACACATTCACTGAATTGCAAGGGCCTAGTTCATCTCTCATTCTGGCATGCATGGGACAAAACTCCACTGATAACTGATTTACACTGCCCCATAAAAATGGTGCAGGAGAGAGGGGAATCAATTGGGGTCAATATTGGTAGGTGTCACACTGCTGTTCTTCTTGTAGTCCATTTTCTGACCACCTTGCACCCAATATGGAATTTGCATCACTGCTGAATTTGATCTAGAGACTTTCAAGGTGCATCATCTTACTTTATGCTGTATTTGACTGAATTTGGTCCATGGAATAAGGATAGGAGACATGAGACAAGAAACTAAACATAGCCATATTTATGCAGTCTGACATGTCTCTCTCTTTAAAATCATTCCACTGGTTTACTGTCCTAAATTAGCTACCTGTCAGTAAGCCTATGCAATTGTTTAATAATATTTACCTCTTGCAGTATATGGAGTGACTGACTGGCTAGCCAGTTATTCCTTTATCCCCTATCTGGATCTAGTTAGTGAAATTCAAAATACCTTGCCATATCTGTAATTATTTTTTAAATAGGATTTTCTGTTGAAGAGACCTTGAAATCTGCAAGGAAATGCATTTAGTAATTTTTACAAGTGGGAAGGAATTAAAAAAGGAGTAAATAGAGGATCTCAACATCACAAAGGAAACTTCTCTAGTACCACCATCCCTCAGTTGTAGCATTATTTTTTCTCATTGTTCTTAATAAATAAACACCCCCACAAAGCTCTATTATGTTTTCTATTTTGCAGTCCTTAGCCACCCTGAAGTCAAGCATTATGTGTGAGAGTAAGAGTGATTTACAGGTAATGGTGGCAGGATCAGTCCCTACATTTTCCCTAATTAGTGGTTCATATTAAGCTATCTTCATCTACCCCTCACAGTGCCACTGTAGTTTGAGTCATAGAATAGCTAATAGAAGTTCTAGAAAAAAATAAACAATTTTTTTTGGTAAATGTAGAGTAAAATTTTCAAAGGTGTGTGAATTCCGTTTTCAAAAGTGATCTAAGCACATGAAACCTGTCAATTTTTGCTTTGCTGAAAATGCTGTCTGTACTGTGTGTCCAAACACAGAAGACTTTTCTTTTAAATGACTGACCATTACTTGTAGCTCAAGAGATGCACACTAGCGTTTGTGATAGTGAACAGTCATGTAAAGAATAATCAGTGGCCCCCAACACTTCATGATTATTGTTATTCTAGTTACAAGACTTGCCACTTAGCTTTCTGATGCCTATCTCATGAAGCCTTTGGACACTGTAAAAAGCCAGGTTTCTGCTGAAGAGGGTATGTCAGAGTATGCACAGTCCTTGTGTGGCACAGGGAAGAAAGAAGGGAAAGGTGATTAAGAAGCTTTCAATCTACCTCACCCAACTGCACACTCCGGCTGTGTCTAGACTGGCAAGTTTTTCCAGAAAATCAGCCGCTTTTCTGGAAAAACTTGCCAGCTGTCTACACTGGCCGCTTGAATTTCCGCAAGAACACTGACGATCTCATGTAAGATTGTCAGTGTTCTTGCGGAAATACTATGCTGCTCCCATTTGGGCAAAAGTCCTTTTTGCGCAAAGCTTTTGCGCAAAGGGCCAGTGTAGACTGCTCAGATTTGTTTTGCGCAAAAAAGCCCCGATTGCGAAAATGGCGATCGGGGCTTTTTTGCGCAAAAGCGTGTCTAGATTGGCACAGACACTTTTCTACAAAAAGTGCTTTTGCAGAAAAGCGTCCGTGCCAATCTAGATGCTCTTTTCCGCAAATGCTTTTAACGGAAAACTTTTCCGTTAAAAGCATTTGCGGAAAATCATGCCAGTCTAGATGTAGCCTCCATGTAAGGCCAGGACAGCTGCAATCCCTCCCTGGTCTAAATAAATTGCCTCAAAGGAGACAGGGAGGAGGCAGCAGCAGCAGCACTTAGACCTTTCCTACTTCCACAGAATCCTGAAGTAAACACTGGCAAAGATCACACTGGAGTAGTTTAAAAGTACTATGCAGTATTGTCTACAATCTCTGGGCCTACAGTGGGAGGATCCTGCCTTCTGAGGTATAATCTGTGGATCTCCTGCTGAGGCTCTACCCAGGCCTTTCTCTCTCAGCCATAGGGGGGTTGTTTAATGCCACACTCTAGCCCTGCAAATATACATGCAAATCTTGTGTTTAAAAACAATCTGGTCTCTGAAGGTAAAGTATGAGAGTAATTTCCAGCATACAGCTGTAGCAGGATTTAACATTGTATCAATCAAGCTCCTTGTTTTCCTATAGAAATGACATCAGATACATAATAGAATTAAATAAAGGGAATCTATTTATCCAGTTATCCTTATGAAAGTCTACCATAGCTGATTTAAAATGAGATACCATTCCATAATTACATGTTCAGAATTTATTTTTTGTTTAATCAAAAAATTACCTACACATTATAAGAGAAAATTCTGGGGTTTCCAATACTTCCACTTTTTATAATTTTGTTGTAGTATAAATGATCATTCTTAGCTGCAAATGTGGTCTAGACCTGGCTTGCAGATTGCCTTGGTATTTCCACCTGCTCTGTAAGAGGTGAAAATAGTATAGCACTAACCTTCAGTGCTATACTAGTTGAACTATATGATGATGTGATCTGATCTTCTTAAAAGCAAAAGGGTTTCTCAGGTCAGGAGAGGCTGCAGGTTCACATCATGACTAGTACAGAACTTGATTTCTCAGCTGAAAGACTTTAGTCTGGTCTACACTTAATTTTGGCTTCTATAACAATGAAGGTTGGGTTATGATTTTTTGCAACTAGTTACGCCAAAGTCCTATTGCCAGTATGGATTATTTCATTTGAGGAACTGGCATATGCTATACTGGCAAAACTATATTTTTGCCAGCATAAGATACATTGCCACAAGGAGGGTTTCCTGGTATAAATATACCAGTTAATGGTGGGTGTTAGTGCTTGCAGGCTCAGGGCCTATTTCAGAATAAACTACTAATCTATTCAGGGATTTATCTACACTAGAAAGGGTTTTTGGATTAGATCAATAGTTTGCCAGGAAATAGGCTCTGATGCTGCAAGCACTGACAAACATGCTTAATTTTACACACATGGGTAGTCTATTGAATTTAACTGAATCACTTGTGTGCAGAAAGCTAAGCTGACACATCATTAGTTGCAGGATCAGGGGCATTTTTTTTGCCCCATTGCTTTGCATGTTTTATGGCTGATTCTAATCTTGCTGACATACAGCAATGTAAATCAGGGGTAGCCACTGTGAAGTGAGTAGAACTACACTATGGGAAAGCAGAGTGAATGAAATAGAATCAGGTCTGAGAGATCTTTTCTGGCCTCAAGTTGCAGCATGCACGGCTATCTTTTAAAATCATTCTTAAACATGTTCTAGGTCAGTTTTACATGGATGGCATTATGTTCTCAAAATGTCTAAGCCTCTGCCTTAAAATTGACAGCCTTAGCAGTCAAGACTGTTTGCTATTACTCAGCATGAAAATAAAAATCAATCTCATCATAAGCCCATATAAAATTGGTGTTAGCTCATTCTTATGATGATCATATACTATTTGCATCTGAAATGATGATTGCTGAAACTGAGGTTACAGAAAATGTTGTTTGTGCTAATGGAAATAATCTGACAACATTTAAAGCCTTCTGCAGGAATGCATTTCTTGTGTCCCTTAGCCTTGTCCTATATTTGGTCCTTGAAAGGCAGAGAGGTGTGCACCAAAAATGTGATAGTAAACTATGGAGACTGAATTTCTCTTCTATCACCAGGGAGACCCATTTTAAATAATACTGTCAAACTTACAGCTGCAGGCTACCCACATTCATTCATTATGGCACTCTGTCCCCCTTCACCGGTGGTTGGGACACATTGAGACTGATGTGCCAGCTACAGCGTTGGATAACAGAGCTGGGTCTTCTAACTCAAGCAACAGAGGCTTATGCTTTTAGGTTTGATCCTTGCTGCCATTGATCCCACCCAAAGATTCAGTGTAACACTACTTGCCTCTAGTATAACTAAACTCTTTGGCTACGTCTAGACTGGCATGATTTTGCGCAAATACATTTAACGGAAAAGTTTTTCCATTAAAGGTATTTGCGCAAAAGCGCGTCTAGATTGGCACGGATGCTTTTGCGCAAAAGCGCTTTTGCACAAAAGCATCCCTGGCCAATCTAGACGCGCTTTTGCGCAAGAAAGCCCCGATCGCCATTTTAACCATCGGGGCTTTTCTGCGCAAAACAAATCTGAGCTGTCTACACTGGCCTTTTTGCGCAAAAGGACTTTTGCCCGAATGGGAGCGTCAAAGTATTTGCGCAAGAAGCACTGATTTCTTACATTAGAACGTCAGTGCTCTTGCGCAAATTCAAGCGGCCAGTGTAGACAGCTGGCAAGTTTTTGCGCAAAAGCAGTTGCTTTTGCGCAAAATCTTGCCAGTCTAGACGCAGCCTTTGAGTCAGCGGATAATGACTCCTGTTCTGAGACCGAGATATTGCAGGTTTTTATACAGTAGCCATGAGGATCCCCCACCAATACTAGTATAGGTTGGATTTCTCTCGTCCGGGACTCTCTGGTTTGGCAACATCTGTGGTCTGGCAGGACCACGGATGTTTTTGGACCAAAGAGCCCCTGCACCAGATAGCCCTAGGAGCTGAGCAGCTGGAGCGGAAGTAGGCGCTCCAGCACCCCCTAGGGCAGTGGACCTCGGCAGTCCCTAAGCAGTGGAGTTCTGTTGGCCCTGGCAGTCCCATGATTGTGGGTGCAGTGGCAGTCCCACTGGCCCCAGGGCAGTGGTGGCCCCAGCAGGGCCAGCAGTCCCAGGGTGATGGAGCTCTTCAGTGGCAGGGCCCTGCTATCGGGAGGGGAGCCCTCTGCTGATGGACCCCGGAGAGCTCAGAGTCCATCAGCAGAGGGGTGGAATTGACCTTCCTTGGTCTGTCAAACTCCCTCATTTGGAACTGGACAGGTCCTGAGCATGCCAGGTCAGGGAGGTCCAACCTCATGATTCAGTACCCCACAGTGAGAAAAATCTGCTTCATGAAGAGTTTTGTGGTGATATCAATATGTGATAGTATCAGAAGAACACTCATTTTTTTTACAAATCTAAGCCACTGCTACAGTAAATAGGTTGTCAAGTATCAGAGGGGTAGCCGTGTTAGTCTGGATCTGCAAAAGTGACAAGGAGTCCTGTAGCACCTTATAGACTAACAGATGTATTGGAGCATAAGCTTTCGTGGGCAAAGACCCACTTCGTCAGATACAACTGACGAAGTGGGTCTTTGCCCACGAAAGCTTATGCTCCAATACATCTGTTAGTCTATAAGGTGCTACAGGACTCCTTGCCGCTTTAGTAAATAGGTTGTAACTGATAGGAATTTTTCTGTACACTTGTATGAGGAAGAGGACAATATCTTCTCTGACCAAGGGTGCGTCTACACTGCACCGAAATAACAATGTGAGCGTCTACACAGCAATTCCGTTACTTTGAAATAATATTGAAATAACGGGTGGCTTATTCCAACTTCTGTAAACTTCATTCCATGAGGAATAACTCCTCTTCCGAAATAGCTATTTTAAAATAGCAGCACTGTGGACGCTCCACTGCTGCTATTTTGAAATAGCTCCTCACCAGGGCCATTCTAAGTAATTTCTCTCCAGGGCTTCCTGGGGCTCTAAATCGAGATAACATGCCCACATTAGGGGAGCCTGCCTTGAACTAATGTTGAGGCGTCCCTGTAGTATGGACGCTCTATTTCAAAATAAGCTATTTCGGAATATATCTTCCAGAATAGCTTATTCCAAAATAAGTGTGCAGCGTAGATGTACCCCAAGGTTGTAATTCTGGAGTATCGTAGGATAGATGTCTGACATCCTTTTTTTGATTGTGATTTTTGGGTGGTTGTTATGTTGAAAGGCATTTACTCAGGCTTTTAACATTTCAGTATTTATATTTAAGCTATATCTGAAGAATCTGGTGACTTTGAAATAAGTGAATTTTATAAATAGAATTTCAGGATAATCTGATGAAAATATTTTGAAGATAAATTGGTGGAAAGGGAAGACTTCATTAACTTAACGCTGAGGAAAAGACTGATTTTTTTCCCTAGTGTATTGGAGAAATTAAGAACAGTATCTTTAAGTAACACATCCAAGGACATTGAGACCTTGGATATCTCTGGCTGTTGACAACAAAAATTAAAAGTGCCCAGAATTTATTAATAGTCATTTCCAACTTTTTAAGACATGACAACATTTAGGAAAAGAGTCCATATGTACAATGGTCAACTGAGCCAGTATTTCCATCTGACTTTATTTTGTAGCTAATGACCCTAGGTCTTGGTGCCTGCTAGATTGTAGGCTAGGGAAATAAAAACAGTGCTGTAACCTGGGACATGTCACGTGCTTGTTTAAATTGCACATATTTCAAGTACTGTGGACAAATGTAAGATTGGAGGTGGTTCTCTTACATTTCCACATGCTCTGTTTAAACAGATGATTGGATGTATATGTTTGTATTATTCATAACACTATTATTTCATGTACTCGTTCCTCATGTTTTTTCTCATATGTGAAGTGTCTGTGTGTCTCTTAGCATACACTGTTATTTCTCAATGAATGCTGGTTCCCAAGTCCTTTCTCTAGTCTCTCTCCCCTTTTTTTTCCTCTTCAGGGCCTAATTATGAAACAGCTTCAAATAAATACAATTTTTTAACAAAAAAACATTCTGCTTCCTGTGAACAATGGACTGAATTTTTCTTTTTATTCTTGGGGAGTTCTTATTCAGTTGGAGTGCTTTGCAGTTGGCTGGGCCTGAGATTTCTGGGAGCTGTAATTGTGTCTCATTAATTCTTACAGTAATGTAGGGTAACTATAAGGAGCATGCAATTAGTGGTCTGGTCATTGAATAGAGCAGTTAATCAGCAGACAAAAGATGGGGCTCAGGACCTATTAGGCTGAAAGGAAGTGTTGCTATTGTCACAGGCACTAGGAATGCATGCAGACATGTCTTAATGTTGAACTGGTTAAGAGAACTATGTAAGTCTTTTTGCTAAACCAGTTTTCCTGCTTATTCCAGTATTTTGGAAAGCTTGGTACACATTGCCTACTAAAGATCAGAGGTTTTGGTAGACTACAGAGTTACTCAGTGCATTCCCTCACCTCAATAATGGCAGCCATCGGGCTTATCAAAAAAAATAAAACTGGCCAGAGAGACCTAAGACATCCTTTACTGACCCTCTGTCATCAGAGCATAGTCAATGAATGGAGGAGACTAATAAAGTTTAATTCAGCCATTGTGCTGTCACTCAATCATACGCTGCAAGTTTGTCTTCATAAAGTGGACCTTGTTTGTTCTGAATGGATTGCTTTCAATGCATGTAAATGTATGCAAATAATCATAATAGTTTAAAAATGGCAGCTCTCATGGCAACAAATAGCTCTTACTAATCTCACTCATCCTCACTGCCTTGAATTAAATCACTTAGTATTTAAAAAACAGAAGTTACCCCCACATTAGATTTTTTTAACACTTTGGATTAGAACCTCCAATTGTCTCTGTAAAATTACATGAAGGTTACCTCAGAAATCCTGTGAAATATTATAGATGTGATACAATTATACTAGAAAATGCTTTATCAATATAACACTCCCCCTTGAGCAACTTTTAGTTCTATTGAACATTGCTTCAAATAGAATGACATTCCTGCTCTTAACTAAAACACACATTAGGCATAAAGTAGCAATTAAAATAACTTTTGCAGGGGTGGGGGAAGAATGTAACTTAATAATTAACGTATATCCCGAGTCAAATGTTTTGCTCAAAACGAAAAGCAGTTTTTACTGTCTTAGTATTAACATGTCTGTAGTTTTTATCTCTCTGCCTGGTATTCACATCAGCAGCAAATAACGTTAGAAAAATGAAGTCTCTCAGGCTTTATACTAAGGATTCAATTATTCTATATAATTAGCCTGATTTGTTAAATATTTAAAAAATTTTCTACTCTGAGGTAAGGAACAGCATACTAGAATGATCGGAACTACAAATGACTTGTACCTTTACTCAGAAAATCCTTCTTATCAAATAATAAGAAAGATTAAGCTTAAATCTGTCTCTCTTCTTGTGTGGATTTTATTCCCATAAGAAATATCAATTTTGTCCACAATATCGTATGTATTTCCATTCCCTTGAAACAGAAAGAGGCAATGAATGTTGGTATAAATTAAATAGATTTAATGAAATATGTGGGTCATAACTTGTGCCTTGAATATAAAATAGTTGAGTGAAATTTAAGGTATTTTGTTTAAGCCAAACATGGCCACTGGTCTGAAATTTTTCTGCCTCTACTTATGCAACATTTAAGGGCTATAGAATATTGGGACTATCAGTATTCAGTTCAGTCAGAGGGCTTTTCTACAATGGCAAGTTCTGTCACCAAACTTCCCTTTTTTGGCATCTCTACTGGGAGAGCATTCATATTTCATTGCGAAAAAAGTTGCAAAAAATGCTCAGTTTTGGTGACAAAAAATTTCCAGCACCACAAGGGGCTTTTGTCTGTCCCCCTCCCTTTACTGTCAACAATTATGTATTACAGTGTTTTGTTTTTTTTCTTTTGAGTTTATTGAACTCCAGGATGTTTCCTGCAATGCGCGATTAGCCACTCTGGCCGGTGCTTTGAACTCCGCTGCTCTGCAACCACATAAGCCAGTCAACAGAAATGCGTCCCTCCTCCCTGCAAACCCCAGGAATTTAAAAATCCATTTCCTGCTGTCTGGCTCAGGGTTTAGGGCTCCTCATGGCATCTTCTCAGGGAAACAGGGATGGCCATCACTCAAGTCTCTCTCCTGCTTGGAGCACCCTAGAGCTTTTGGATCTTATCAGTGTGTGGGGTAAAGAATTGTTGCAATCACAACTATGAGTGCCCCGTAGGAATTGGGACACGTACGGTCACATTTCTTGAGCCCTTTGTGAGAAGGGGTATGAACAAGACACCCTGCAATGCAGAGCCAAGATAAAGGAACTCCACAGGCATACCAGAAGGAGAAGAAGGCAAACAAGCAGGTCTGATGCTGCATTCTAAATATGCCATTTTTATAAAGAACTGGACACAATCCTGGGTGGGGACCCCAGCCAAGGAACCTGGGGATACTTCCCATAGCACAGAGTCAGCAGAGATAGGAGTCAACCTGAAGGCAGAAGTTCTTGATGAAGAGGTTGAAGCAGACAAGAAGACCTCACTGTGGGGTCAACTGATGTGGCAGGCAGCCAAGAATTGTTCTAAAGCTCTGAGGCTCATGGGGAGTCTCAGCAACTGGACACAGAGCATGAAGCAAGGGAAGAGATGCAGGGTTATTTGCTCCATTGCAGCAGGGTGTGGGTGGGCTGGACAGAGCAGCGAGTTGCTCTGTTATAGCTGGGATGGTGGAGCGGGTGGTGGTGTGGGGAGGTAAGTTGCTCTTTTGCAGCCAGGGATGAGGCAGTGGCATGGAGTGGTAAATTGCTCTACTGCAGATGGGGGAGGGGTTTGAGTGGGGCAACAGTGTAGGGCAGTAAGTTGCTCTATTGCAGTGGAGAGGGGTTGGGGCAGGTAGTGGTGTGGGTTGGTAGGCTGCTCTATTGCAGTGGGGTGGAGAGCCATGCAGGGCGACTGGCAGCTGTATTTCTGTGCACTGGCTAAGTTCTGCCTAGACTGTGGTGTGTACAAACAGAGCACTGATGTACACCCAGATATTAATAGAATCTTGTTGAGATGGTGTTGAACCTTTTCCTGATGAACTTACTAATTTTTTCACAGAGATTCCATGGCAGGGCTGCTATTTTAACACTACCATAGTATGACACTCTCCCAAACCATTCCTCAAACTGTGCTGCTGGAACCAAGGCAGCACAGAGTTGGGCTGCATTTGGAGCGGGGCTCCCCCTGCTTGCATCCAGAAACAAAAATGACCAGGGAGAGGAACAACACACCATACTACCTCACTGCTCATCCCACTGCAATAGAGCAACTAACCCTGCATCTCTTCCCTTGCTTCATGCTCCACATCCAGTTGCTAGTGGCTAAAACAGAAGCAACTGAGCACATAGAAGACCAAACCGAGATGCTGAAATATCTAATCAAGATGCAGGGTGAACAGAACCAAAGGCTTTCCTGTCAGCACAAGCAGAATTCTTTTCACAGCAACCTTCCCTCTTTGCCTACACAAAAGCCTCCATGGTTGCACATATAAAATTCTGTATCCTGCAACCTTTCCTCTATGCCTACATGCTGTATTTCACTGTGTGGTCATGTTTTTTTTTCCAGTATACTCCACTTCCTGTCACAGCAGCTGTGACTTTGATAGTTGGATGTTAACACAACTGTGTTAACCCTTATTCTCCCTTACCACCAAGCATTCACCCCGTATGTGTGACCATGCGTTTGAGAGAACAATAAAAATAAAACTGATGCAGGTTTCCATGAGTTTATTTTCTGTGACACAACCCAGACCAATTGCTCTGGTCCCTGTAGAAGCCTGTAACATCTCCTGGTTTCATGGCAATGTCTTGTTCAGGATGCAATTTTACTTGGGAAGGTAACAGATTAATAGGTGATCCTCATAAAATGTGCAATGGAATGATTGGGTGTATATTATGACAGAAATGTGTAATGCTATGTGATGTGTGAAGACAGAGTACAGCTCTTTAAACATTTTAAAAATAAAACCCTTCATTTTCTTAAGCATCTAGAACCAGTCTACTGCAGTCTGACTGGTAGCCTATCAGGGCAGAATGATAGTTAGAGCTGTCAGAGTAGATTGCCTTCCAGGAATTGGATGGTTATTGTTTGGCTTTTTTTCCTCTGTGAGACTACATAAAGGAATAGATGGATGGTATCAGGAACAGTGCACAATGATTTTGCCAAAAATTAAGACTGTCAGATTCCAAAAGAGTAGAGAATGACCAAAAAAATATAACTGTCACTATATTTGAATGTGATGTTGTTATAGCCTTATTGGTCCAAATATTAATGAGACAACGTGGGTGAGGTAATCTTTTACTGACTCAACTTCTGCTGGTGACAGAGACAAAGTTTTCAAGCTTACATACAGTTCTCCTTCAGGCTTGTCTCTCTCATCAGTAGAATTTGGTCTGGTAAAAATGTTACCTCACCCATCTGTCGTTCACTATATTTGAAATCATGTAAATTTCAAAGAATGCTGTTGCACGCTTCCCAATACCCATGCTAAAGTAATAGTAGTGTGGTTCTCATAGCTGTGCACTGAAAGTAATTCCACACTTTTATTTTCTCTTATCTGTATAGCAGTTTTTGCTAGATCACCAAACTGGGGACTCAAGTCATCCCCATTGCATTAGGTCCTGTAAACACAACAAAAAGGCAATCCCTTTCCCAAAGACCACAGAGACAGATTTTTAACTGTATTTTTCAAAATCCCACTACGTATTGCTTGATTTAGACATGAGAACTGATCCAATTTTTGTCAACATACGATTTAATAATATTTTTGGAGCTATATTCTCTCTATGCTCATTTATTATACTAGAATGTCACCTTTAAAATAAAAAATCTCTCTCTCCTGCAGATGCTGCCATTTATCTGCTTATGGTAGGCTTATGGGAGTGAAGATGAGAATTTCTACTACTGTTAGGAATGCAACATTTAATTATCTGTGAGGAGGCAGTTACTTTGTCTGACTTTATAAAATTTAAACAACATTAATCTTTAGTGTAGGTCTCTTAATGATTGCTTTGTAAGTCTGTGGATTCATGGCTGATGACAGATGAATTTGCTCATTATTCCGAAGTACTTCTGTTCATTTCAATATGATGCAGCAACATATGAGAGTAAAACAATGGAAATGGTTCTGAAGACCCATGGAAAAAGGAAAAAATGCTTTGTTAGATCATATTAAGATAATATTAGCATTGATATTAACTGATATAAAATGCACCCATCTTCTGCACCTATCTCCATACTATTTAGGTGCACAACTAGTGTACACAATGATTTCTGTCTGAAGATGGCTCTAAATCATCATTATTGTTGTTGATTGGTGTCACTGAGGAGACCATTGCTTAGTAGGTATTTTTACTGCTTTTATTTGATTGGTGAGAAAAATTAGAGAGATGCATCTTGTATTATGCCCAAAATTAGCACAAACTCTGCCTGATCCTTGGTGGTAAATGGCTTGATTTCCACTGAGACTGCCTCAATCTTTGTCCCAGTTGATTGTAGCTGTTTCAATTCTCTGTGGAAGAAAGGCTACCATAGGAAAAGAATCAGTCTAGTCTATTGATGTTTTTGAAGTGAGGATGGGTGCCTTGACTTTGATCCAGAATCAGTAAGGTTGAGCTGGTGTGAACAGTGAAGTGTTATGTAGTGTTTACTGCATGTCCTACTTAGGACACAGGCCACTGCATAGTCACTAGTTGCAGTTGCCATGTGACCTTTACTTATTGGATACTTGACCTATTTGTCCACTTCTTCCACAACAGCCTCCTCATTTTCTTCCAGGAAGCTGTGTGTACACAGAGTTCTTTTCCATGAGCTGGACTGCAAAGCCTCTCTCTTTCTCTTCCTCCTTAAGATCCACATCTTCCACAACATATGCAGGAAACTACCTGCTCAAGTTATCTACAAAGTTACTTCCCCTTCCTTTATTTACCATTTATTCTTAATGTATTTACCCTTTCTGTTAAATGTTTATTTATGTGGAAGGATGGGGGAGTGAGCCTCCAGGGTATCAACTGGCCATATAAGCCCCAACAGGAAATGGTTCATCTGAGCTACTCTTCTAGAGAGAATGGAGAGTTCGGAGTACGTAGTTTAAGGAAAAAAATAACTAACCCCCCCCAAAATTCCAGGAGTTTTATGCCTCCAGAAGCATATTGTTCCTGTTTAAAACATACTCGTTGTGCAACCGTAATCCCATTTAGCAGGAAATAAGCCAACTACCACTCAAACTATTTTAAAATTATGTGGATAATCAAATAGTAGTCATTTATTTAGTTTCCAGTGCTGATTATGCACAACAAGTTATGGCAGGTCCCTTTCTAAAATTTTGCCTGGGTCTGATATATTATGTGGTACTGAATATTTTCTCTATAGCCTTATTTTATCTCTAGCCAGGAAATACGTATTCATGTTTAAGAACTATGATGTGAACAAATACAATATTGCTACAGGAGTTCTGTATGCAGGAATATTCAGACGGTAAATGTTAGGTAAATGTTATGGAAATGTAGGATTTAAATTAGCTTTGATAAATACAGATTTTGCATGGTTCCATAATTACTTAGTTTGACTTTTATGGTATATAGATGTTGATTATCTAGTGTGCTCGTCATGAAATATATTTTTAAAATAAATTCCAATAATGTTATATATATATATATATATATATCTGGAGACCTAAATAATAGGAATGTTGACTTCAGGAGAAATTGTGCATGTTCAATACCTTTGACTGTCAGGCTACTTTTTATTTAGGTGCCTCAAAATAGTTTTAAATAGTGAGGAGTAATGTGGCACTTTAAAGACTAACACATTTATTTGGACACAAGCTTTTATCGGCTGAAACCCAATTAATCAGATGCATGATGTGGAAATTTTAGTTGGTTTAGGTTCCTACCTGTAGGCAGCTGCAGTGGAAAATATGGTCATAATATTTGCAATGAAACTATAATGGCAATATTTTACAAGTGATAAACAAGAAAGGGTTAGAAGGGGAGCATGTGATCACTAAAAAGGCCATGCCTACAATTTTGCAAGAGAAATGATTAGTGTATTATAATAATTTGGATAAATCTGTGTCATCTGATGGAAGTTTCTAACTATAATTACGGTCCTTTTTTTTTTTCCTGTGGAAGGTCTTTCATACGTCTGTATTGAGTTCATTTTACTAAACCTCTCAGTTTCTGTTGATGATGTCAAACACTCTTTGATTACAACTGGAAGCACTCGAGGTAGCTTGCTCCAGGCTGTCCACAGCTTTCCAGTAAGTGTAGCCCAGGAACTGTTGTTTTCAAATATCCTGTCAGCCAGCTTGAGTGCACCCAACCCTGTTCAAATATGGTCTAATATGTCATATAGACAAGGCCCAAAACACTGCCCCCAGAAAACAGCTTGGGCAACTTAAATGGCACTTGGGATCACTGTGGGTACAAGACATTTTCTCTCCGTAGGCTGCAGAGTGGACAATGGGTAGGAGCCATGGGACCGGTATCCCCCTCAGTGCATGGAATGGTGTTAAGGATTAGAGATTCTGTTTAGTGGAGATCCTCTGACCCTGCTTGCCCCTCTTCATGTGTCCTCCTTCAGTGACTGGCTGGGTATGGCTATTCCGGTTTGCTCAAACAGAGCTCATTTTGAGCATCCAGATAATGTGTATGGCTGTATGCTATGTGAAGGCTCCTGGCATCCTAACCTCTCTCTCTCCCTAAGGCCTTATCTATACACAGAATTTGTGCCACTTTAACTATACTTGCATAATTAAAGTGTTACATTTTCCTGCCCCCTCAGCCACTGCAGTATGGTCATACTCGGAGGTGGGGTATTCATGTGCTTGTACAGAGAGGACATGGAGAAAATGAATATTGAACTAGAGATTTGGTAATGAAAATCTGTATAGCTACAGGCACTTACCTCCTCCTGTTTATTCACATATTATTGATTTTAAGGCAATGAGGGTGAGTCTGAAATGTATTTGGCTGTGGAGTTTGACCAGTGGGTTTGTGTTGATTATATTCTTTCTTTTGGCTGAATCCATCCTGGCTTTTTCCTTTCTTCTATACTGTAAATGCCTGAAGTGCTGCTTTTTGAAAACAGCTACATAATGGAACATAGCATAGTACACTTTATTAGAATTAAGAATCTGTAAATTAATGTCATAGTTACCACAGTTTCAGAAAATAGCTTTCTTGAAAAAAAATAAGGGGAAAGTAACTAGCTTACAATATTTGTTCAACTACTTTTCTGTTTGCAGAACGTCTTTGAGAGACAAGCTTCCTGCTAACCAATTTATTTGTAGATAATAACAGGAACAGTCTAAGTACATTCAGAAGGAAAACACAGTAATTAATTTGTCACTGAAACCTGAAGGGCCCTCTTCCACATATAGGTGATAATGAATGTTTTGCATGTAATTAGCAGGAATAATTAGCACATTCCTGCTAACAAATAGACAGATTGGTGCTCAGCAAACAAAATTAATTGTTGTGCTAACACAGGCAATTGTCTCTTTACTGTCTGACAATGTCCCCTGTTTGCACTAAAGCCTACTTCAGACCTCAGCAGCTTTACTCAAATAGGAGAAAGAATCTATAAAATTGTACCTCATCCATCTGTGTCTCAGAAGCTTCAAGACCACCAAGGGACTTGTTTGTCAAAACTCCTTAAACAATTTGTAATCTTGATCATGTGTTTTACTATATTAATGAGTGAATTGTTCATAGCAGTAGAGTGGGCAAGCCAATAAAACTACGCTGATCAATCGAATGCTGACATTTGTAACTCTGGACACTGAAAAAATTGCCTATGTAAAAGTAATACACATCAGTAAAGAGTGATAGCAAAAAAAATTATAACCTGAACAAATCACATAGGTGCACGCACTCCCCTCCTCCAACAACTCAGCTGTGGCATTTATTCTATTAGATGCTTCAGGGTAGCCAAGTTAGTCTGTACAGGATAAACTAAAAAAAAAACAAACCCAAATGGTCTGGTAGCACTTTATAGACTAACAAAACATGTAGATAGTATCATGAGCTTTCGTGGGCACAGCCCACTTCTTCAGATGACTGGAGTTTTGAGTTTAGGATGTCAGACCAAAATAAATTGTTTTGTTAGTCTATAAACCAGACCATTTGTTGTTTAAGTTTATTCTATTAGATGTCATTGTCAATTCATACAGTGAGACTCTTTTATGTGTGTCCTTGATTTCGGAAGGGGCTGACCTACCAAATTCCTACTAGTGCTACCTTTAGCTGCACCATCATAGCCCATTAGTTAAGCTGTACCCTGTCTTCCCTCTGCCCCTTTTGGCTGGTCATATGCTTGAATTAGAGCCTTTTTCTTCAGGCTTTTTTTCTTATTGCTCTCCTTTCTTCCTCCTGAGGCTCCTATCTTTGTAAGTGGAGGTGAAGTCCACTGCAGCCTGTATGCACTGATGGTGGATCACTTCACTCAGCTGCTTTATTGGCAAGATGGCTTCCACAGGGTTTATCATGATGTTTGTGGAAGCAATCACTATTATTGAACTGACATCCTCTTTGTCCAACAGCTCCTGTGGGTGATCTTGGAGTGCTCCTTCTTGTGATATTTTTCTTATGCCTCTGCAGGTTGTTGATTGTTTGTCTCAGCGTTTCCTTGTCTTACCAGCAATTAAAGTGGTGCAGTGTAAGGATGGGTTATGAGATCTCTTCCCACCTAACTACCAGAGCACTGCTCAACCTGCTATTTTAATCTTCACGGGTTGTGGCTAATGATGAAGTTCTGTAAGAGCATAGGGGGCTGCCCACATGTATCAGTTTGTAGGATCAGGACAACAGTCAGAAGGAGATAAGTGGGTGTCTGATTTGGTGTCATGGCAAATTGCGACAGAAGAAAGCTCAAATCTAGGATTAATCCCTGTTCTCAACCGTATTTACCATAAGATGTGCGCTTGTGAGGCCGCTAAGGAGAGATTCAAATGCCGCCCAGCTGAGAACCCAGTTAGCTTTTATTTTCTACTGGTGGTGCACATTTGCCTATGCCTCACTTCACATAAAAATGTATTCTGCACATGGATGGAAAAAATCTACACGTGGATGGAAAAGATTAAAGGAAACATTGGTCCTCAGTAAAATATTTCATTCAATGCTGATCCTACCTGCTGAGCAGTGTTATTAGCATCTGAATTTCTCTATATTTTGGGGGGAAAAAGTCAAACAACAAATGGCCATGCAGCACCTTAGGGTATGTCTACACAGCAGGGCTAAAGTCGACTTAAGCTATGCAACTTCGGCTATGTCAATTGCATAGCATAAGTCGAAATAGCTTAATTCGGCTTTTGGCTCTGTCTACACAGTAGGAAGTCAAGGGAAGAACACTCTTTCTTCGATTCCCCTTACTCCTTGTGAAATGAGGGTTATCTTGAGTCAGAGTAAGAAGTTCTTTAACGTGATATTATTTTGGAATAAAGGCTTGTAGTGGAGACGTGCATTTTGTTATTTTGGAATAATGTCAGTTATTCTGAAATAATGCTGCTGTGTAGATCTACGCTATGCAAATTGCGTATCTTATTTTGAAACTGTTTTAAAATAATGTGCTATTTTGAGCCATCCCTTATCCCTCATGCAAGGAGGTTTACCAGGATGGCGAAATAGTGGGCCCGGTATTTCAAAAAATATTTTGAAATAACAGGCGGCTTGTGTAGCTGTGCAGTGTAGATGTACCCTATGGACTAACAGAAAATATAGATAGCATCATGAGGTTTCGTGGGCACAATCCACTTCTGCTTACAAATATTTGTCCCTGCTGTAGTCTCATGATGTGATCTATATTTTTGTTAGCCTCTAATGGCTGCAGGACCATTCATTATGTTTTAAATTTTTTAAATTATAGACTAACACAGCTACCCCTCTGAGACTCTGTACTGGGGACACACTCAGAATGTAGTGGAATAAATAGTTGTATTCACCAACATTTTAAGAAAGCAGTTGAGGTTTTAAGGACAACTTCTACCATTTTGGGACACTTCCATACAGTAAAAGTGCAATAATCATGAAACAAAAGGTGAATCATATAATCCTAGAATACTAGAACTGGAAGAGACCCTGAGAGATCATCAAGTCCAGTCCCCTGCCCTCATGGCAGGACCAAGCACTGTCTAGATCAAGGCTACTCAACACGCGGCCCGTGGGCCTCATGCGGTCTGCGGCCTGTTTGTTTGTGGCCTGCAAGTGGGAACCAAAACAAAAAAGTAGTGAATATAATGGTCCTCCGTTGATATACGTTTTAGTAGTTAAATTCCTGGACTGTCATTGCTCATCAAAAATGCTATCATATGGGTGGAAATCAGGTAAATATTGAATTTTATTAATACCAACAGAACTGACTTAAATGGGGCCTGTGTGTTGTATAGTCTTGCCTTAATCTTTGTATTTATGCCCGTCAATATGAAAGAAGCTATTTGCATATATTTGCATATATATTTGCATGTCTATGCAACCACATTTAAGTTGTGGCATGTGCTGTGAATATCATTGTGGCCCCCGGGGCTTCCAAAGTTGAGTAGCCCTGGTCTAGATCATTCCCGATAGATGTCTATCCAACCTGTTCTTAAATTTCTCCAGTGATGGAGATTCCATAACCTCCCTAGGCAAAGGCAATTTATTTCAGTATTTAACCACCCTGACAGGAAGTTTTTCTTAATGTCCAACCTAAACCTCCTTTGCTGCAATTTAAGCTCATTGAGTCTTGTCCTAACATCAAAAGGCCAAGGAGAACAATTTTTCTCCCTTCTCCTCGTAACACCCTTTTAAATACTTGAAAACTGCTATCATGTCCCCCCTCAATCTTCTCTTTTCTAAACTAAACAAGCCCAATTCTTTCAGTCTTCCCTTATAGCTCATGTTTTCTAGGCCTTTAATGATTTTTGTTGCCCTTCTCTGGACTTTCTCCAGTTTCTCCACATCTTTCTTGAAATGTGCCCAGAACTGGACACACTACTCCAATTGAGGCCTAATCAGCACAGAGTAGAGTGGAAGAATGACTTTTCTCGTGTCTTGCTCACAACATTCCTGTTAATGCATCCCAGAATCATGTTTACTTTTGTCACACTGTTGACTCCTATTTACCATGTGGTCCTCTATGACCCCTAGGGTATGTCTAGACTCCATCCCTCTGTCGGTAGAGGGATGCAGATTTGGCAGGTCGACATTGCAAATGAGGCAGGGATTTAAGTATCCCACGCCTAATTTGCATAAAAATGGCTGCCACGTTTTGCCGACTCAGCACTTTGTCTGCAAAAAGCGGTAGTCTAGAGGGGGGATCTGTCAAGAAAGAAAGCCTTTTTTGACAGATCCTGTAAACCTCTTTGCAGGAGGCATAAGGGATCTGTTGAAAAAGGCTTTCTTTGTCAACAGATCCCCCTCTAGACTGCCGCTTTTTGCAGACAAAGTGCTGAGTCGGCAAAACATGGCAGCCATTTTTATGCAAATTAGGCGCGGGATACTTAAATCCCTGCCTCATTTGCAATGTCGACCTGCCTAATCTGCATCCCTCTGCCGACAGAGGGATGCAGTCTAGACATACCCCTAGATCCTTTTCTGCTATACTCCTTCCTAGACAGTCACTTCCCATTCTGTATGTGTGAAACTGATTGTTCCTTCCTAAGTGGAATGCTTTGCATTTGTCCTTGTTAAACTTCATCCTATTTACCTCAGACCATTTCTCCAGTTTGTCCAGATCATTATGAATTATGACCCTATTCTCCAAAGCACTTGCAAACTCTCCCAGCTTGGTATCATCTGCAAACTTAATAATCATACTCTCTATGCCATCATCTAAATCGTTGATGAAGATATTGAACAGAACTGGACCCCAAACAGATCACTGTGGAACCTCACTTGTTATGCCCTTTCAGTATTATTGGGAACTGTTAATAACTACTCTCTGAGAATGGTTATCCAGCCAGTTATGCACCCACCTTATAGTAGCCCCATCTAAGTTGTATTTCCCTAGTTTATTGATAAGAAGATCATGCAAAACTGTATGAAATGCTTTAGTAAAGTCTAAGTTTACTTTGTGCACTGCTTCTTCCTTATCCACAAGACTTGTTATCCTATCAAAGAAAGCTATCAGATTGGTTTAACATGATTTGCTCTTTACAAATCCATGCTGGCTGTTATCTATCACCTTAGTATCTCCCAGATGTTTGTAGATGGATTCCTTAATTACTTGCTCCATTATCTTCCTTGGCACAGAAGTTAAACTGACTGGTCTGTAGTTTCCAGGGTTGTTCTTATTTCCCTTTTTATAGATGGGCACTATATTTTTCCCTTTTTGAGCCTTCTGGAATCTCTCCCGACTTTCATGACTTTTCAGAGATGACAGCTTAATGCTCAGATACCTCCTTGAGTATTCTAGGATGAATTTCTTAAGGCCCTGGTGACTTGAAGACATTTAACTTTTCTAAGTAATTTTTAACTTGTTTCTTTGTATTTTAACTTTTCAACCTACCCCATTACCACTAGCATTCACTATGTTAGGTGTCTCATCACCAGCAAACTTCTTGGTGAAAATCAAAACAAAGAAGTCATTAGGCACCTCTGTCGTTTCCTAGTTTCCTGTTATTGTTTCTCCCTATTTACTGAGCAATGGGCCTACCCTGTTCTTGGTCTTCCTCTTGCTTCTAATACATTTGTAGAATGTCTTCTTGTTACCCTTTATGTCTTTAGCTAGATTGAGATCTTTTTGTACCTTTGCCTTTCTAATCTTGCCCCTGTATTGCTGGCTTATATTCATCCTTTGTAATTGGACCTTGTTTCCACTTTTTGTATGACTCCTTTTTGAGTTTTAGATCACGTAAGATCTCCTGATTGAGCAAGGTGGTCTCTTACCATACTTTCTATCTTTCCTATGCAGTGAAATAGTTTGCTTTTGAGCCCTTAATGTCTCTTTGAAAAACTGCCAACTGTCTTCAGTTGTTTTTCCTCTTAGGCTTGCTTCCTGTGGGACCTTACCTACCAGCCCTCTGAGTTTACTAAAATCTGCCTTCCTGATATCCATTGTCTCTGTTTTGCTGTTCTCCCTTTTACCATTCTTTAGAATCATGAACTCTATGATTTCATGATCACTTTCATACAAGCTGCCTTCCACTTTCAAATTTCCAGCCAGTTCCTCCCTATTTGTTAAAATCAAATCTAGAACAGCTTCCCTCCAGTAGCTTTCTCAACCTTCTGAAATAAAACATTGTCTCCAGTGCAGTCCAAGATCTTATTGGATAATCTGCACCCTGCTGTATGAGTTTCCCAACATATGTCTGTATAATTGAAGTCTCCTATCACCACCAAATCCTGCACTCTGGATGATTTGAGGGTCCAGCGGAGGGCAACCAAAATGATTAGGGGTCTGGAGCAGATGACCTACGAGGAGAGGCTGAGGGATTTGGGCTTATTTAGTCCGCAGAAGAGAAGAGTGAGGGGGGATTTGATTGCAGCTTTCAACTTCCTTAAGGGAGGTTCTAAAGAGGATGGAGAAAGGCTGTTCTCAATAGTGATGGATGGCAGAACAAGGAGCAATGGTCTCAAGTTACAGTGCGGGAGGTCTAGGTTGCATATTAGGAAAAACTATTTTACTAGGAGGCTGGTGAAGTACTGGAATGGGTTACCTAGGGAGGTGGTGCAATCTCCATCCCTAGAGGTTTTTAAATCCCAGCTTGACAAAGCCCTGGCTGGGTTGATTTAGTTGCGGTTGGTCTTGCTTTGGGTAGGGGGCTGGACTCGATGACCTCCTGAGGTCTCTTCCAGCCCTATGATTCTATGATTCTGTTAGTTGTTTAAAAATAGCCTCATCCACCTCTTGTGCCTGGGTACGTGGTCTGTAGCAGACCCCTAGCATGACATCACCCTTGTTTTTTACCCAGACATTCTCAACAAGTCTGCCTCCTATGTGCATCAAATGTTTTCCCTTAACTTGCAGTCTCTTCTTTCTTTCTTCTTATTGGCTGGATTCCAATACCCTTATTCATGTTACATACAAAAAGTATGTTAAGAGAAAGTTATTAAGGTTGCAAAGCCAAGCACTCAAAAGCTAGAAAATTCCTGAAATAAGGTTGCCCAGCCCCCTTGTGTGCGTGCATTATGGTGCAATCTTTACATGATCACATGCTATTATTTTTTCCACAGGCCCATGCCTCAGTCAGTACCAGAATGTATGATACTTACTTAGTGAGCAACTATTCAGTATTTTGTTTTCTCCTCGTTGGTTCAAATATGGCACAGTGCTTTAACTACTACATGCTTATCAAATCCTGCTCTTAAGCCAGAATTATTATGGCGCTTTTCGGTATAGTATCAGAGCACTTCTCAAATATTAGTAAGGTTAAACTGAAAACTCTCCTATAAAATAAGGGAATGGAGTTACCCACATTTTACAGATAGGAAGCTGCTGCTCAAAGGAATTAAGGTCAAAAGTATCCATTATTTTTGGGTCTCCAATCAGAGACACCTAGGACCTAGCATTTCATATAGGGCTTCTGATTTTTGGTTTTAAGATGTAAATCCCGATAAAACACCCCTGCTTTAAAAAAAAACCCAAAATGATGTTCATCCAATAAACACTGTGAAAACACTAAAAACGGGACTTGTATCTGTCAAGGCTGTTCCCCACTCTGACACTTCCAGGAGAGAGCTTGAAAACGAACTGCAATTTCTTAATAGTTGACCTTCAGTCTCAGGCACATGCACACGGATCCGCCTGCCTTGTAGGACACAGGAATCAGATCATAGTCTTAAAAAAGGTGATTTTATTAACAAAACAGAAGAGAGATACTTGGTAAAACATACTTTGTTGCCTGGTGTTACAGAGTAACTGAGAAAAACAGATTAAAACACAGAGAATTGCTTCTCTTATATTCAGTATCAGTCAGGAGCGGTCTGAGGCCCGCTGCGGCAGCTGGCGCCCCAGGCGGAGCACGTGATCGGCGCCCCCGCCTGCAGGGCTGTCAATGGACTGACATCTTCGGTGGGCGTCCCCGTGACATCATCATTGGGCGCCCCGGGTGGCGGCGCCCTAGGCGGTAGCCAAGTCCGCCTATAGTCACGGGCTGCCCCTGGTATCCGTTATAGTGTACAAAGGTGGGGGACATGGGCTCAGTGCAGGGTTCATAAACCAGTAATAAGAGAAACTACACATCTACGACATCTAACTGCACAATTCCTGTCTACTCACATATCTTGTTCCAAAGTTCAGTCTTTTTTAGACATGAATATTGCTGGAAATTCCATGTCTGGCTCCCAAGGTTCACTTCATCTCTTCCTCAGCTCTTGCTCTAAAACCACACAAAGAACTGTAGCAGGCACATCATTGCTTTCAATTCAAATCTTACAGTCTCTTCCCATTGCCTCTCCTGGCTCCCCACCAACAGTTCTTGGATACCCACTGTTCTGGGTTTAACCCTTTATGGGCCATTTAGTTACTGAATGTTGGGATGTTTAGAAAAGGCTAGTACCCTCTTCCATCCATCACAGTATATAAGCTGTGGTCAATATAGAGCAGAAATGCAAAGTAAAGAGGGGTGATTTTGTAAAGTGCAGTAACACTATGAACATTTATTGATCTATGTAGCTGTTGTTGGTGTGCACTGAATAGGAATCCAGTGCACCAGGGAAGGGCAGACAAATAAGCAGTGGCAAATTTTTAAAGTGCTTCTACACAAATGCTAGGAGTCTGACTAATAAGATGGGTGAACTAGAGTACCTAGTATTAAATGAGGAGATTGACGTAATAGGCATCACTGAAACCTGGTGGAATGAGGAAAATCTGTGGGACACAATCATACCGGGATATAAAATATATCGAAAGGATAGAGCAGGCCGGGTGGGTGGTGGAGTGGCACTGTATGTGAAAGATAATGTAGAATCAAATGAAATAAAAATATTAAGTGAATCAACATGTTCAATAGAATCGCTATGGATAGTAATTACATGCTCCAATAATAAGAAATCAGCAGTAGGGATATATTACCGACCACCTGACCAGGACAGTGATACTGACATTGAAATGCTGAGGGAGATTAGAGAGGCTACCAAAATAAAGAACTCTATAATAATGGGGGATTTTAATTATCCCCATATTGACTGGGTACATGTCACCTCAGGAAGAGAAGCAGAGATAAAATTTCTCAATGGCCTAAATGACTGCTTCTTGGAGCAGCTGGTGCAGGAACCCACAAGGCGAGAGGCAATTCTCGATTTAGTCCTGAGTGGAGTGCAGGATCAGGTCCAGGAAATAACCGTTACAGGACCGCTTGGGAATAGTGACCATAATATAATAACATTCAACATTCCTGTGGTGGGTAGAACACCTCAGCAGTCCAGCAGCCTGGCATTTAATTTCAAAAAGGGGAATTACACAAAAATGAGGAGGCTAGTTAAACAGAAATTAAAAGGCACAGTGACTAGAGCCAAATCCCTGCAAGCTGCATGGAAACTTTTTAAAGACACCATAATAGAGGCCCAACTTAAATGTATACCCCAAATTAAAAAACATAGCAAGAGACCTAAAAAAGTGTCACCGTGGCTTAACCACCATGTAAAAGAAGCAGTGAGGGACAAAAAGGCATCTTTTAAGAAGTGGAAGTCCAATCCTAGCGAGATAAATAGAAAGGAACAGAAACACTGTCAAATCAAGTGTAAAAATGTAATAAGAAAAGCAAAAAAAGATTTTGAGGAACAGCTAGCCATAAACTCAAAAAGAAATAACAAAATGTTTTTTAAGTACATTAGAAGCAGGAAGCCTGCTAAAAAACCTGTGGGTCCCCTAGACGATCGAACTATAAAAGGCACAATCAAGGACGATAAAGCCATTGCGGAGAAACTAAATGATTTCTTTGCTTCAGTCTTCACGGCTGAGGACGTTGGGGAGATTCCCAAATCTGCACCGTCCTTTGTGGGTGATGAATCTGAGGAACTGTCCCGGATTGAAGTGTCATTAGAGGAGGTTTTGGAACAAATAGAAAAACTTAATGTTAACAAATCTCCAGGACCGGATGGCATTCATCCTAGGGTTCTAAAAGAACTCAAATGGGAAATGGCTGAACTATTATCTGTGGTTTGTAACCTATCCCTTAAATCGGCTTCTGTACCTAATGACTGGAAGGTAGCCAACATGACACCGATATTTAAAAAGGGCTCTAGAGGCGATCCGGGCAATTACAGACTGGTAAGTCTAACTTCAGTACCGGGCAAATTAGTCAAAACAATAGTAAAGGATAAAATTGTGAAGCATGTAGAAGAACATAATTTGTTGGACAAAAGTCAACATGGTTTCTGTAAAGGGAAATCCTGTCTTACTAATCTATTAGAGTTCTTTGAAGGGGTTAACAAACATGCGGAAAAGGGGAATCCAGTAGATATAGTATACTTAGATTTTCAGAAAGCCTTTGACAAGGTCCCTCACCAAAGGCTCTTGTGTAAATTACATGGCCATGGGATAAGAGGGAAGGTCCTTTCTTGGATTGAGAACTAGTTAAAAGACAGGAAACAAAGGGTAGAAATAAATGATAAATTTTCAGAATGGAGAGGGGTAACTAATGGTGTCCCCCAAGGGTCAGTCCTGGGACCAATCCTGTTCAACTTATTCATAAATGATCTGGAGAAAGGGGTAAGCAGTGAGGTGGTAAAGTTTGCAGATGATACCAAACTGTTTAGGATAGTCAAGACAGAAGCAGTCTGTGAGGGACTCCAAGAAGATCTCACCAAACTGAGTGATTGGGCAACAAAATGGCAAATAAAATTTAATGTGGATAAGTGTAAAGTAATGCACATCGGGAAAAATAACCCCAACTATACATACAGTATGATGGGGGCTAATTTGGCTACGACAAATCAGGAAAGAGATCTTGGAGTTATCGTGGACAATTCTCTGAAAACTTCCACACAGTGTGCAGCGGCAGTCAAAAAGGCAAATAGGATGCTAGGAATTATTAAGAAAGGGATAGAAAATAAGACCCAGAATATCTTACTGCCCCTGTATAAAACTATGGTACGCCCACATCTTGAATACTGTGTACAGATGTGGTCTCCTCACCTCAAAAAAGATATTTTGGCCTTGGAAAGGGTTCAGAAAAGGGCAACTAAAATGATTAGGGGTTTGGAACGGGTCCCATATGAGGAGAGGTTAAAGCGACTGGGACTTTTCAGTTTAGAAAAGAGGAGACTGAGGAGGGATATGATAGAGGTATATAAAATCATGAGTGGTGTGGAGAGGGCCGATAAAGAGAAGTTATTTATTAGTTCCCTAAATAGAAGAACTAGAGGACACCAAATGAAATTAATGGGTAGCAGGTTTAAAACTAATAAAAGAAAGTTCTTCTTCACACAGCGTGTAGTCAGCCTGTGGAACTCCTTGCCAGAGGAGGCTGTGAAGGCTAGGACTATAATAGAGTTTAAAGAGAAGCTAGATAATTTCATGGAGGTTAGGTCCATAAAAGGCTATTAGCCAGGGGATAAAATGGTGTCCTTGGCCTCTGTTTGTCAGAGGCTGGAAACAAATCGCTTGATCATTGTCTTCGGTCCACCCTCTCTGGGGCACCTGGTGCTGGCCACTGTCGGCAGACAGGCTACTGGGCTAGATGGACCTTTGGTCTGACCCAGTACAGCCATTCTTATGTTCTTATGTTCTTATGTTTCATAGCCACCAGTTTCCCACCACCCCAATTTTTGGACACCTACTTAAAACTCAAACTGCTAAAAATAAACCCTGAAAAATGAAAGTAAAAAACACAGAAGTCCTAATTATACAGCACTTCATATATTCCAGCACAGCTATAAGTTGTCAGCATTTCTGCAAATCAGACCCAAGGGTTTCAGGTCACATACCCAGAAAATGGGGAAACACAGTGAGTTACATGGCACTAGAGGTGAACTGGATGTTTGGCAAAGGAGCTGTGAGATTCATGAATCTTGTGTTCCATTCCAGGCTCTGGAGAAGGGTTTGCTTCAGTGCACACACTCACTTCTTTCCACCAAGCTCTACCTATTTTTCTCTATCCTTTCTAATCTGTCTCTTGTCTCAGTTTCATTTGTACCCCACTGTGAGCTCCTTGTTCCAATCTCTACTCCTCGGGCTTCAGAGCCTGGTCCCGGTTCCTTGTCCAGTAAGTCCTTCTTCACTGCCCCCTCATTCCTGCCACCATTCTCTTTGCCAGTCTATTCCCAGCTCTCCCCAACTCCCAGCTTGTCCTGAGTCTCCTTTCCCAGTCAGTACTATTTCCCTCACCCATTTCCCAATATGTCCCTCCCTCCTCCTGTCCTCCAGCTGCACCTCCCCCCCCCCACACACATTTCCTTACTCCATTGACTCCCAGGCCCAGTCTTCACCAAATTTCTCATCCAATCTCAGTATCGTTGCCTCCTCTGGCTCCTTGTCCCAGAACTCTTTGTGCAGACAGTTCCAATGCTCTCCCCACCCTCCATCTCCTTGCCCCTGCCCCGCAGACTCCCAGTCCCAGTCGCCTTGCTTTGCCAGTCACAGTCTCCACCTGGCTGCTCCTCAGATTCAGTCCCCCCCATTGTCTAAATCTGTTTCTTTTCCTGGCTTCCAGACTTCGTCTCCTTCACAATGTCCATTCCTCTCAGTCTCCAGTCCCAGGAACTTTCCCAGACTCCTCTCTTGTCCCTGCTGCATTTGATTCAGATCATTATCTCCTCCACTCTGCCTGAATGCCAGCAAGGGCTGCAGTCACTCAGAGCACAGGAAAGACAGGCTCCTTGCTTAGATCTGGTGCCCAGCTCCACCCTTGCCTAGAGCAGCCATTACCAGCAAAGTCCACCTTTGCCCCTGACCCCTTGAGCGAGAGGAAGCATGCTCTGTTACTCTTCAGGGATGATGCATGTGCTGTCCAGGAGTTGTGAGGGGACAGGAAAACTGCAGCCTGTCAGAACTAAGAGCTATAAGGGGATGGGATGGAACATGCCCAGTTGCTCTCTTAAGTGCTAACAAGTCTCTAGTGGGCACGTGCAAATTTAAAATGCAGTTGTTCAAGCATCCTTGACACAAAGGCACCCTCCTTTCAAATTTGAACTCCTTGCTCCAAAATATGGGGCACTACATCTTTCCAAAGAAAAGGTCACTAAGAATTGTATTTCCCCTTTGCCTCAGTCTCAGAAATAGCTGAGCTATTTTGGCTGTAATTAAAAAAAATAAAAATAAAGTACATAAGAACATAAGAATGGCCGTACTGGGTCAGACCAAAGGTCCATCTAGCCCAGTAGCCTGTCTGCCGACAGCGGCCAGCACCAGGTGCCCCAGAGAGGGTGGACCGAAGACAATGATCAAGCGATTTGTCTCCTGCCATCCCTCTCCAGCCTCTGACAAACAGAGGCCAAGGACACCATTTTATCCCCTGGCTAATAGCCTTTTATGGACCTAACCTCCATGAAATTATCTAGCTTCTCTTTAAACTCTATTATAGTCCTAGCCTTCACAGCCTCCTCTGGCAAGGAGTTCCACAGGCTGACTACACGCTGTGTGAAGAAGAACTTTCTTTTATTAGTTTTAAACCTGCTACCCATTAATTTCATTTGGTGTCCTCTAGTTCTTCTATTTAGGGAACTAATAAATAACTTCTCTTTATCGGCCCTCTCCACACCACTCATGATTTTATATACCTCTATCATATCCCTCCTCAGTCTCCTCTTTTCTAAACTGAAAAGTCCCAGTCGCTTTAACCTCTCCTCATATGGGACCCGTTCCAAACCCCTAATCATTTTAGTTGCCCTTTTCTGAACCCTTTCCAAGGCCAAAATATCTTTTTTGAGGTGAGGAGACCACATCTGTACACAGTATTCAAGATGTGGGCGTACCATAGTTTTATACAGGGGCAGTAAGATATTCTGGGTCTTATTTTCTATCCCTTTCTTAATAATTCCTAGCATCCTATTTGCCTTTTTGACCGCCGCTGCACACTGTGTGGAAGTTTTCAGAGAACTGTCCACGATAACTCCAAGATCTCTTTCCTGATTTGTCATAGCCAAATTAGCCCCCATCATACTGTACGTATAGTTGGGGTTATTTTTCCCGATGTGCATTACTTTACACTTATCCACATTAAATTTCCACATTAAAGTAGGATGTCACAAACACCCAGCATGGAAAATTTCAGCCTAAATAGTTAATCGGGAAAAGTTATACACAGCTGAAAGGAGGGTCTTTATAATGGGAAGTATTGGGCAACCTTAATAGGTGGTACTAGAAGTCCTGTTAGTAACTAACTAGTGTCTTATTGGCACAGCTTGTGAAGTAAGCTGTATCCACCCTGAGTACGGTCCAAGAGGAGCAAGGTTACATAATAATGTTAAAAATGTTGGTGGCCCATTTATTATCATGTGGCTAATAGTAGCAGAACTGAACTGTTGCTAGCAATGGAGAGAGGGGCATTTAGAACATTTTTTAGTGTAGTGAGAGGGATTTAGAGTAAATTGATTGTGTCACAGCTACTTAATAGCTTAAATCTTGAACAGAGCTAGAACAATTCATGGTTATAAGTTTGATTAGGAATAGTGTGGACATCGTGTATAAACCATGTTTGCCTCTAACCAAATTCCAAATGGGTTTCAAGCATGGTTCCAAGATCCATTGTAAACAGGGCCAGAAATCAAGCAAATAGCCAGATTAACATAAAATCCACCTTTAATTGCAGACAAGCTGTATTAAGTTTCCTATTAAAGGTTCAGCAGTTGAGGGAACATCTTTTCTAACCCAATCCTTCCGGAAACTGCATTACCCACTGCTGGGAGCCTCAATTACATGGTAGGATTAACTGCAGATACCTACCAGGACTAAAATTTGGGAGGTTTTTGTTTAGATTTTTTTTTCTCATTTATTTTTTAACCTCTTCTCTTCTGGGCACCAGGTACAGCTGAAAGGTGAATGACTTTTCATCTAACCTGAAGTAATAGCAACTGATCAGGTTTTCATCATTGGTCTTTCCTTTGGAGGCTGCTCTGTAATTTATGGTTGATCGAAAGAGATAAAAACTTGGCTGAATTTTTTTTTTTTTTAGCTACTTGAATATTTGTTTATAATGTGAGTAGTTTAAAGTTTGATGACTTGGGTCTTAACCCTATTCCCTGTAATGAAGTACAAATATTCTGTTGACTTTAGTGGGAGCAAAAGTAGGTTTTCACTTAATTGAAACGAGGAAGAGAGAGGAAAGTATTTATCCTGTTTAAGCTGGAGAGTTAGGGTATGTCTACACTACCACCCTAGTTCAAACCAGGGTGGTTAATGTAGGCATTCGAAGTTGCAAATGAAGCCTGGGATTTAAATATCCCGGGCTTCATTTGCATATTGCCGGGCGGGCGCCATTTTTAAATCCCCTTAGGTCGAACTCCGTGCCCACGGCTACAAGCGGCACGGAGTAGGTAGTTCGAATTAGGATCTCTAATTCGAACTACCGGTACTCCTCGTGGAACGAGGTGCACCGGTAGTTCGAATTAGAGATCCTAATGTACTTCATTACAGGGAATAGGGTTAAGACCCAAGTTCCACGAGGAGTACCGGTAGTTCGAATTAGAGATCCTAATTCGAACTACCTACTCCGTGCCGCGTGTAGCCGCGGGCACGGAGTTCGACCTAAGGGGATTTAAAAATGGCGCCCGCCCGGCAAGATGCAAATGAAGCCCGGGATATTTAAATCCCGGGCTTCATTTGCAACTTCGAATGCCTACATTAACCACCCTAGTTCGAACTAGGGTGGTAGTGTAGACATACCCTTAGTTAAATTTGGGATAGTGTGGATTGTTCCAGTTAGGAGATAGAAACTGATGGGATCTGATAGGCATTTCCTTTGATGCACTCTTGTTTATTTACAAAGATTATACATAAAGTCCTGGTTCCCTGAACACAGGGGAATGAAACAAGCCTGCTCTTTCAGGGTGTACTCGGTGCCGAAAAGTTTTCTCTTTTTTTTCAGTGCCACAATGCCAGTGTTTCTGTCCCTTTCTTCTTGGCTTTCTCACTGCTTCTCTCTTGCTGTCTTGTTTCTTGCTTACACACCCACACAATACCCAGCCAAGACCCTGCCTGCATAGTTCAAATTCCCGAGAAGCAGGAGAAATGGGCCTGCATTTGCAGTGCATGCTGTTTAACTGTTTCAGCCACCTGGTTACAAAGGCTTGTTTACATTCATGCTGGATGTAAAGTGGTGGTTATGCCTGACCTAGAGCAGCAAAATGGAACACAAAGTATAATGAAATTTAGGTTTTTGGAAATGGTTATTGGCAGAAGAGGGACATAGCATCAGGCAATCTCAGTGAAGGCTTCAGAAATGGGAAAACTTTGCCTCAGTCTATTCGCTCCACCCCCTCTTTAAGCATTCCTTGTATGAGCAACAGATGGAAGCTACTGAATGAGGGGTATGTCTACACTGCAGTCTGAGGTAGAATTGCAGCTCAGGTAGATATACCCATGCAAGCATAGCAAAAAACTTCAGGGGAGATGTGGCAGCACAGGTCAGGGCCCTCCCACTTTCTGAAAGTGGGGGGAGGTGTGGCTCATCTACTTTTCATTGGGATGGACCTTGCCACTTCCCCTTATCTTCTCTCTCCCCCCCCCCGCCCTAGTCCCCCACTAGACCAGTATGGAGACCAGCTGAGGAGACTGGGCAGCTATGGGGGGCTGTGGGAGACTTGCTATCTGCCCAGGGTTCAGGGGATGCGAGAAGCTGAAGGCTGCTCCCTGCCTGGCTGAGGGAAGATGAAGGGTCCACCACTCTGTGTTGGCTCCCCATAGCTCTCCATGCAGCTGTCTCTGAATCTCCCACTTTTATCCCTTGGCATAGGCTGTACAAAAATATGTTAGAGACCTTGTGCGCCTAATTGTGTTGTTGAAGCCTGTGCTGCCCTTGCCTACACCGCTGTTTTTAGCAGTGCTAGCACAGGTATCTCTAAACAAACTGAGTGCTCTCCTACTTCTGATTACAGTGTAGACATAAATGCTTGCAGTATGTGATAAAAAGTGTGCCAAGAAAAAGCAGCGCTTATTAGCAAAGCTTGATTTTTAGCTGGCTGACAGGGTAGTGTTTAGTTTAAATTGCAAAACCAGCAGCCTTCATTTTAACACTCACACCCATATGCTGGAGAGTTCTGGCCTTACTCTAAGTGAATGTATTGTTAGTACTAGCTCTTCCAGTCAGCATGGATTGATTCTACCAACACAGAGAGAATTCTCCATTCTACCAGGCCAAGTTAAATATTAACATGTTCTGTCAAGAGGTGAACTCTGTGCTACATTTTAACTGAGAAAGTGAGCTCCTTGGTTAAGCTTTCAGTCAGATGGGGAGGAAAACCTCAAACACCCAAATAACAATGCCTTGAACTGGAACTTGTTTGTTTGACTTTCATTGCACTGGAGCATGGAATTAATTCAAAGGTAATTTTTTGTTGTTTAGATTGAATAATTACATCTCCAAGGGTTTGACATTAAACCTTGAAACAGATTTAAGTGTTTAGGATATATTTAGTATTAATTTGTGATATGTCCTTGAGTTGTTCTTGTTAAACACAATATGTGATCAGAAATGATCAGAGCAGTAAATTGCACATTGACAGCTTGTGCCATTAAAAAAACACAGAAGAAGAAGAAAGATTTCTCTAACAAGGAGCAAAGGGTGGTGTTAATTGCAAAGGTAAGAGAGCCATTTTTGGAGACTGTGTAGTCAGGTATTTGAAGGTATTTCCATATATTTATAAGGAGAAATAATGTTGGCTCATAGCAACAGAAATATTCTTTGTGTGGAACTTTACCCACTGAGCCTTGTTAACAATGCTGACTGAAGCTTGCCAACAAAACATTCTGAAACATTTATCCACTGTCATATTCTATAAGTTACAGAATGCAGCTGAGCCTGTCAGGTTCTTTAATACTCCAAAGTGGTAAAGTACTTCTTTGTGAACCTTGGAGTTAAAACATTAAACCGCTAATTGACAATTTCCAGCAATCAAAGTAAATGACTTAAATAACTTATGGGTAAAAATGAAATAAATTTCATCAGAGCAGCCAAGGAGTTTCTAGGGGGCAATGGTTTCTTATGCCTCATGCTGCCCCAAATATGGTATTAGCATAAACCATGCCCTCTGATGCGCCTTGATGTTTAATTGGATAATTGATCTCATTTCAAAATACATCTTTATAGCACTATCTTTTTGTTGTTGTGAGGAATGTTTATTCCAAATGTAATGTGAAATATATCTTCCAAAAAGTATATATTTTGAACTAACATGGGATGCTAAATAGAATTTTATTTGTACAGTCACTACATACTAAGGGAATATACATGAATTACAGTGATCAATTATTTTCAGCTAGGATAGAACAAGGGAAGTTTGTCTTAAGTTTCAGAAGGGAAGCAAATATTAAAGGCTTGAATCAGCAAGCCTTTAACATCATTGTTGAAAAGTAAGAATAGGCAAACTTGCCTTCCCTAATTTCTGAACAAGTTATAGGACAGAAGGTTCAGTCTTTGTTTGTATTTTGTGTTGGAGAGGCTCTAGGGACAAAAGAGCAGTTGAGTGGCAGATTAAAAACACAGAGACTGAAGAAGGGGGGAGAATTTCCACAGGAAGAATATAGCATGAATGCCTTATAATGGGCACCAAGTTATGGCAGGCTAGTTTTTTGGCTGGTCTTCTATCCCTAACTCATAGCACAATCTTCCAGCCATTGGGGGGAGAATAGATAAGTGCAATCAGTTTAAGATAAAATAAAAAGGGATCACAGATTCAGACTGGTTTGGTGAACCTCCACAAAACTGGTTGAGAAACTAGTGTAGTACACCAAGTTCCACAGAATTCACCCATCCCTAACCAGAGCAGTTAAGCAATAGAACCTGCTACCATGGAAAGTTTGTAACCAATATACCTGGAAATATTCAAGACTAGACAAGACACACTTAGGAATAATGAAATAGTTCACCCCCTGAAGCATTATCACAAACTGATATTAAGATTTTACAATATTTTATTAATTGGAATTAATCACATCACATCCCATTCCCCTCTCTCCAAATAGCCGGAAGTAGATTCCAGCCAGTATTAATAAATTATAATAAATGTATTGTATTAAAAACTGAAAATAACAAAAATATGATTGCTATTAAGAATAAAATATCTTTTTTGTTCCTTTAGTTCTGCTTGATTTTCTTGTACCATAATAATTGCTGGCTCTGTCTATATGGCTCCGTTCAGACAGCGGGGCTATTTCAGGATACCGGAAGCATCGCAAAATAGCAATTCTGCATCTTTAAATGCGCCTGTTATTTCGAAATATATTTCAAAATAACAGGAGCGCTATTCTGGTGTCTCTGTAACCCCCGTTTTATGAGGGTTAAGGGATTTGTTGGAATAGCGCTTTATTTCAAAATTTGGCACTGTCTACACAGTGCCAAATTTTGAAATAAGCTATTTTGAAATTACCTGGAAATAAGCTACGCAATTTGCATAGTGTAAATTGCATAGCTTATTTTGAAGTAAGGACACTGTGTAGATGCCCCTTATATGAGCAATTTGACAATTTTACTTTCCCAAGGCTAGAGAAAATAATTTAAATTGTCATGCTATATTGTCTTCCAGGAGAAGAGCTGGAAATTCCATCATTTGAGGCCTTTCTAAGTTGAATGGAGGGAGCAGTAGATTGAAAATACACTGTAGGGCACTATCTTGCATTTTCAGAGAAATTAACTAGTGCTTACAAAGGCATCAGTGTTAGGAGTGGATCTAAGGCATACCTCTGTATTTGTCCAGAACTTCCATTCGCTTCAAGTCTGTGTAGACATAAGGAGCACTGTATGCATTTGATTGCAGGTTTAGGGCTACAGTAACATAAGGTCTCATTCCATTGTGCTTTCTTGAACAAATTTCCCATTTGCGTGAATGGAACACTTTTCTAATAAGGACAGCACATTTTTGTCCAATGTACTGTAGAACTAGAGACAGTCCAGCTGCTTTCCTTGTCTGGGAATATTTGGCAATCACCTACATTGTGTAAACTTCTAAAACATTTTGTGCCAAAGATGGACAAGAAAACTTACCTGTAAAACCAGAAAGCAAAATATATAGCCAGTCTGGGGGAAGAAAACCACGGTCAGCAAAAAAATCCCTTTGGACTTCCTACAAGGCGGATGGGCTCCTACAAGCACAAAACTAATACTTATTGATCTTACCAAGCACTGGTCTACACTACAAACTTGTGCCAGCATAAAAATGTCTCTCACTGTTGCACCGACTTAATCCCTGGTGTAGAAAGTGCTATGTTGTTGGGAGGGCTTCTAAAGTTGACGTAGCTGCCACCTCTGAGGGAAGCAGAGTACTTATTAGGGATGTAAAATTCCAGTTAACCAGTTAAACGTTGTGTTAATCTGACATTTAACTGGTTAACCGACCAAAGCAGGATCTATGCTGGGGACTGCTCCAGACCAGTTAGAGCAGCCCCCAGCCTGCATGGCTCCCCAGCCCCGTGCTGGGACTAGGCCTGCCACAAGTGAGGGAGATGTGTCCCAGTACCAGAGCTACCATGGCAGAGAGAGGCACCTCTCCCTTCCAGCCCAAGTGTTGCTGGTGGGAGGCAGAGCTGGGGAGTCCTCTCTGCTGTAGCCCCAGGGCAGCCTGCAGCCCAAACCAATCATCCCTGCACACCTGGGTGAAATCCTCACCCCCTATGAACTCCAATTCTCTGCCCCAGCCCTGAGCCCCCTCCCACACTCCAAACCCTTGGCTCCATCCCTGCCACATGAATTTTGTTATGTGCACCAATATGGAGGTGAAGTGTGGACACATCACCTCCATATTGGTGCACATAACAAAATTTGTTCTGCACATTTGTGGGAAAAAGTAAAGGGAACTGCTTGGTGGGTACCCTTTACCAATCTTCAGTATGTTGATTGTGACAGTTTGTTTGAATAAGAACCATATATTTGTTTACATGGTATATGAGTAATCTTTTGCTGATGAACAAGCATTCTACAAACATTCATCAGAAGTTTTGTAAAAATGCTTGGGGAAAGAGGAAGTGACACCAATACTTATGTGATTCTGTATTTGCATATGAATGTGCACCAGGGTCAAATCCTAACTTCATGGAAGTACATAGAAAAACCTCCCACTGATTTCAGTGGGGTCAAGATTTCATAAAGAACTCTCCACGTGGGAACTAAAACATCACCACATAATGTAGATGTCAAAGCACACCGTGAACCTAGCAAATGACAAAGAAGGAGTACTTCAAGCAACAATCTGATAACTAGTGGGCTCAACCCGAGGGCTAAAGTATATTTGTAGGAACCAGTCGCAGAATAATTTCAAATAGCAGGCAGTGTATCCAACTGTGTTCATGGATAACTCTCAAACAGAAAAAAAAAAAAAAAAAGGAATATATTGGTCAAGGCAAATAACTAAAGAGAAGCTGAGGGCAGATTGGATTCAGCAATTAAACAGAGATGTATGATATTTACATACAATCTCTTAACTTCCTTATGCTGCTTATCTCTTTCTTGCTTTAGACAGAATGAATAAAGGCACTTTGGCTTTACCGTGCAGTTCACTCAATCAAACCAAGTCATATAAGCAGAAAGGTTTGCTGGTATAAATATATTAGTAGTGGAGATGCAGTTTATCCTGATAAAATAAACTATGTTAACAAAAGGAATATAACTGTTGGTATGCACTGGGGCTTTTGCTGGCAGAGTCATGCCAGTTAGAGGCATGGTGTGTTTTTGTTGTTGGGTTATTTTTGGTCACACTCCTAATGGATGCAGCTATGCCAGTAAAACTCGCACACTTGCTGGGTGTTGTCTACTGTTCCCATCTAATGGCACTGAGGCCACTTATGGAGAGAATAATGAGTATGTTTTACAGCCTTAGCCACCACCCAGATGGCTTTTAGCTCATGCGGTAGAGGCTCATGCACTAAGCTCCAAAGGTCCTAGATTGATTTCTCCTGTCAGCCTTACACCAGGAAAAGTTTTAAGTGTACATCAGGCCTGAAACCAATGCGTGAACTGTATGTAGTTGTTGGAGATCCTACTCAATTTTTTAGATGATGCTGGGTATTACCCAAAGCTGGTCAATGGTGGAATTTCATTTTTACAAATTTGGTTCTCTTCTGATATGGTACAAAACCAAGACTTTTCCGAATTTTTTACAGAGAGAAACCATACCCACCCCAGAATAGCCAATAACATGGGCTGGAGCAAGGACTTGGACCTGGGTATCCCATACAAGTACCCTAATCACTGGACAACTGACTAGTCTGGGCAATTGGAGTCTCTCATTTTGACCAGAAATTCCATCCCGGACTTGAGACATCTTCCCAATGAAAGTTTTGTTGCAAACAATATACCTGTATTTCCACAAAAAAGTTTGGTTTTGACAAATTCAGCATTTTCCAACAGAAACACGAATTTTTTGGTAAACAAATTCCCCACTCATACTAATGTTAATTTGAGTGCCCTGGTCGTCTTGTGTAATTGGATTATGCTTACCCTGAAATTATTTACATGAAAATCAGCTCTTATGTCAGGCAAAATTAATTTGCCAAAATTAATTTGCCAAGGTCTCCAACCTTTTTAACCACAAGATCACATTTTTCAGTTGAAGTGCAATGTAAGATCTACCTCAAACCCAAATACCCTTGCCTGGCTTCCTTCCCGCCCCTTGTTTGAAGCCCTGCCCCTGCTCCACCCCTTCTCCAAGGTCTCACCCTGCTCACTCTATCCCCCTTCCTCCCCCATCCTCACTCACTTGCACCAGGCTGAGGCAGGAGGTTGGGGTGCAGGCTCTGGTCTTGGGCCAAGGCATTTGAAGTGTGGGAGGGGCTCTGGGCTTAGCCCAGGGTGAGGGATTGGGGTCCAGGAAGGGCTTCAGGGTGCAAGCTCTGGGAAGGAGTTTGGGTGCAGAGAGACTCATGTCTGGGGCAGGAGGAGGTTCAGGACTGGGACAGGGGTTCAGGAAGCAGGCTCTGGCTGGGCACCGTTTAACTGAGACGGCTCCCTGGTGGTGGAGCAGTGGGGTTAAGGCAGGCTTACTCCTGCCCTGGCCCTGCACCACTCCTGAAAGCAGCTGGCATGTACAGCAGTGGCTGCCCCTCATCTATAGGCACTGAGCCCACAGCTTCTACTGGCCATGGTTCCCCAATACTAATCAATGGGAGCTGTAGGAGTCTGCAGGCAAGGAGAGCATGTGGAGACCCCCTGCTCTGCCTCTCTGAGGCTGCAGGGACATGCCAGCCATGTCCAGGAGCAGCAGTTATAACAGATATAATTACTCCAGCCAAAACAGAATTGGCATTTTAGAACTCATTGCTCAAAGAATTAAATTTAAACGTTAAGTGAAATTAAAATTACAAAATGCACAGACCAGTCAAAACCCAAAAATACCACCTTTTGCAAGCAGTAAAAGAAGTAACAACAACCCCCCATGTATGTGTTGGGTCGGGAGAGGAGGGTGAAGAACAGTGTGTGTTTGTGAGAATGAGAGACACACACAATGTGTGAGAGTGACAGGTTGGCATTGACAAGCTCCCTCCATCCCCTTCTCTCTGTGTGGAGATAGGGTTCAGGAGTGTGGGAAGAGAGACACCTTGACATCAGTGCCCTCCTCTTCTCCCTCCCACACCCTGCACAGCAAGCAGTAGGCTCCCAGGAGGGCAGCTCCAAGGCAGAGGACAGGAGCAGCATGACAGTGGGCGGAGGTGAAACTGAAGTGCCAGCACTTGATAGCTTCCTGGCCAAACGAGTCAGGATCCCCTGTCAGAGGCTCCAAGATCTATCAGTAGATCCTGATCTACTGGTTGGTGACCACTGGCCTAGCCATACTTTTACTTTTTCACAGAATTCCTAGTGATCAGTTCACATATCCCAGAGGTATGTGTTTACATGGACAAAAGCAATTTTCTTATAATTATTTTAAGCAGCTTTTCTGCTTTGAATGTAATAGGCAAGATTTTGATCTCTATTATGCGGGTGTTAATCCAAAGTAGCTCCAAAGATTTCAGTGTGGAGAAATAGACCTGAATCTGGCCTCTTATGTCTTACTTGAAAAACATGCAGAGTTGCTGGTAAGCAATCTTCCTTTTTCATATGTGAAGGATCTGAAAGCTGCAAACAGCTTATACCAGACTCTTTCGTTTCACAAACTGCATGCATTTTCTTACCACACAAAAATATCAATTGCTCTCGGATAAAGGGGTTCCTGATTAGTTACTTTAAAAAGAATATATTGAAAGCAAGAGTGGATGATTGTAGTTATTTAGCTATTTAATATATCAAAGCCAGGAAGCAACTTTCATGGTGGATTGACTTTCAAAATAAGGAATCTGAAAATTACTGTAGCAAAGCAGGAAACATAACTGAGCATTATGACCAGCTTTCATTTTTTCTGCATTTATAAAACACTTTCTTACAACATTATAGATGTACTCTCTGTACTTCACTTGAGCATCCTTTTGATTTGACAGATCTTCTTTCCAGTTATATTTGTGACACCTAATGATTAGGTAGATACTTCCATGGTACAGTAATCCCATTGGTCCATCAAAATGTGAATCATGCAGAAATATCTGCATATCGAAAATGGCTATCATTAGTATATGTTCTAGGCTTTTCCTTCAGCCAGTGGTGGGGCAAGGGCTATCTTTGCTGCATCAGTGGGTTATCAGAATATTGAAAAGAAAAACCTGTCTAGAAAATGCTCCTTTTGTTTTGGTCTGCAATGACACTGAGTTTCCTTAACGTAGAGAAGTATGGCCTTTACCAAGTGGTAATATTTTGTTTACCAGGATTTTTTAAGAAGCTTAGATTGCTGGGTGTGTAGCATTCGCTGGGTGTTTGATCCTCTCAGTACATTTTTATGTAACCCCAACATTAATATGTTCTTAATTTGGCATCTCTAAAATATATTTCTCTTTGTCCTTTGTACACAGAGTATGAGTGGGTCTGATTCTCCTTTTGCTTATGTTATTTTCACGGGTTGTTTTTCCATTGGTTTCAGTGGCGGTGTTCCTGACTTCTGCCTGTGTGAGAGGAGAATTGGACCCAGTATTTTTATAACTCGCCCATCTTGTTATAGGATTTGCATATATAACTGAACAGATCATTGCCCTTCATCATAAAAATAAGTGCTAGCTTGTTTGATCATTCAATCCAGCTAACTAGCCCATTTCAAACAACAATAGTGTGTACACTACTGATTCAATATTTTAAAATGGACACAAATTAAATTTAAGGGATTTGAGGCCCCACAATGTTGCTAAGTGAACATCCAGCAATGATGATATGTTGAACTCATGAGTGCCACTGCTAACTTAATTCCATTTCAGAGGCCCCAGAATGACAAACACCTCTTCCCCACTTTAATTGCTGTGTTTCATTTGTTTGCTCATGTAACCTAATACTTTTGGACTAGAATAGAGACTGAAAGGTCTCAAATAGTTTATTTCCTGGAATGAGCCCAGAAACGCCTTTGAGGCCCAAACACGTTGAATATCAATCATGAATAGCAGCTAGCTTTTTGCTTTTTTTTAAATAATAATTTCCTGATTTTTAAATTCATTATTATGAAGCCCTTTTGAATTCCTTCTGTACTACAAATTCTTTAGTTTGCATAAGGGAAATTTGTAATGGCAGCAGGCTGCTTACTTTGGACAACTTAAATGACCCACTTTTAGCATCTTAAATGAGACATTGGCTGAATAATCAGGAGATTAGTTACAATTCTGAATCATATGCTGCTGTGTCTGCCAGTTGGTAGCCAGACATTACAGCAGACATGTCCATTGGTGACAGGATGGGAGAGGGCTCATTCTCTGTCTCTCTCTCCTATGCATATTAACAAAGTAAGCACTTGAGCCAGGAACTTTTTATCCTTAGGCAGCAACTCTATTAGGTGAGCCGTGATAAGCTTGTCTCCTCTGGAAACTATTGCAAAATGACAGAAAACTGAACTTGTCAAAGTCGGGTGACCTTGTGAACACTTAAGTCCTCTGTCAATGTACTCTAGGCTTTATGTTCCGTAATGGACTATTCATTTCCAGGCCCATATGCGGGGAGTAGTGCAAAGCATGCAAATGCACCCCACATGATCTCCCAAGTAAGCGTGAGGGGGGGAGTTTGCTGCTGCTTTGGCTTCAGTTCGGTCTGCTGCTCTTAATTTTGCTGCTGCTTCTCGTTCTTCTTCTGTTTCTGCTGCTTCTGCTTCTCTTGCTTCTGCATCTTTTTCCTCTACTTCCACTTCTGCCACTTTTGATTCTTCTCCTGCTGATGAATCTAGGGGGCTCAGGGCAGGGGATATGAATTTGGGGAAGGTGAGCAGTGAGGGTAGAGGGCTGGGATTTTGAGGGGAGGTGCAGGAATCAGGGCAGAGGGCTGGGATGGGGAGTGTAGGAATCAGGGTTGGAGGTATATGAGGGGCTCGGGGCAGGGGGTTGGAGTATGGGGGGCTCAGGGGACTGGAGAACAGAGGGCAGAGGATAAGGGGCAGGAAGAGGATGGGGGGGGGCAGAGGGCAGGGTTAGGGCAGTGGGGCTGGGGCCAATTTCGGTCGGCCAGGGGAAGGCTGGGGCTGATTCCCTCCCACCCTAGGAGTGAGGCCAGGGGCAGGGCTGGGCCACCGTGGTGGGGACGAGGCAGCTACCAGCTCCGCCCACAGCTTGGGCCAGGCTGACTCAGCCACAGCTTGGGCAGAAAGGAGCTGATCTTGCCCCAGACCTTCTGGGTGGCTGGGGAAGCAGGCTGCCGATCTGCTTTGTGGTCCACTGAAGATCCCAGAAGGTAATTTCTGTAAAATCTTTATTACTGTTTAGTATGTTACAACAAATTCATATTATCAGTCACTGTTTCCACTCAAATTTTTCATTAACCTCTCTTATGCACACTCATTGCATGTCTATTTTGAACTTCTTTATATTTAAAAAATTATGGTCCACATTTACAAAAAAAGCATCCTCCCCACAGAAATTCTTGTGTATGGGCCTGTTTCCACCTCACTTTCAGATCAGACTATTCTGTGTGTATATCAGTAGCCTTGTATTTTTTTCTGAGCAGCCAAATGTATAATTTAATTTGTGTGTAGTCCCTCAGTGCTTAATAGGAGTTTCTAAATCAGGAAACTCCCCAGTTGAAATTCCCGGGGAAACTTTAAGGAAGCAAAACATAATTGTCCAGCGCAGAATTTGGCCAGGCCACTGAAAAAGAAGCGCCATATAGCTACAAAGTTACTCTCGCATCTCACCCAAAAATTGGGAGCATGCCTGCAGTGGAACAGTGGTATAACTTTACTCCTCCCCCATTTGCTACAATCATTACCCTGGTCGCTTTCTTTCTTGCTTGCCCTGGTGACTGTTGCATCTCTTTCTTTTCCTTGGTGGCTCACTTGAACAATACCCCCCAGGATTGAACAAAGCAATGGAGAACATACTGCAGCGAGCAACCTGGCATTATCCTCTAGCTTCAGTGAGAGGGGCCTGTTGTTTTGGAGGATAAAAATCTGAGTTCTTACTGCTGCCCTGACATTCCAAGGGGCAATGGTGTGAGCATTATGGCAACAGTAGAATCCTCCAGGTGTCAATTAATTCTCTGTGTGTGTGTCTTGATATTCTCTAAGAGATACCATTTTTTGGCATTGGACACATATGACCAACTGGACAGAATATTGGTTTTCAACCTGGGGTCCCCACACCTCCATTTGACTTTTTTTAGGGGGTGGGTACAAATAAAAAATGTTGAAAACCAGAGGAGTTGACCATATACAGCATGAGCAGCAAATGTAGATCGTTCTTAGAATTTGTACAGTCTTTCTTTTGAAAAAGGGCACTAAAAATGCACCTGTGAATCTGATCAATTAATGATTGTATTTGTACCTAGTTCCTCTAAATTTGAACATGTGAATAATTGTTCAAAAATATCTTGTGTGCTTTGTTCCCAGAAGCTATCATCATAGTTCATCAAGTATACAGGCTAACTTCACTGCCCAGCCGGTTGTGGCAATTTAGTATGTTGTGACTATAATATTAAAAACGGCGTTCTCCTGCTGTGGTCTAATTTGCCTTTTTTCTTTTTATGCTGATAAAGTAGCTGCACCCCACACTGTGAACGTAGTATAAAAAGTTTCTATTCTTTTGGCATCTTAGGGACAAACTGTTGGGTCTTTGCAGCTCCAAACAGAAAGTAAAATTAAAATATTGATGCCATCTCTGGATAGATTTATGACACTATGATTTGTTTCTTGAAAATGTGTCTGTACGAATGTCATTCGGCAGCATGAACACTTAAGCAAGGAATGTTTATTTTAGGTTGATCATAATATAACATATTAATTGAATGAATTACAAAACATGTCTTCCTTTCACCCTTATACACGCTTTCTTGAACTGGGATTTTCAGATGGTCTGAAACCTTTAATTCAGAAAACCTAGCCACCCACACTGTGAGGAAGGTCTGATTATGGGAGGTACCGTGAACCCTCAAATAGTGCTCAGGAGCTTGAGCTTGTAGGATTGAGCCCTGAAATGAGGATACATGAAAACTAGGACTGGGATTAATTTTAAATGTCTATTTTTCAGTTTTAGGTTATTTTTTAAAGGCATATTGTTCTAACCCATGTTACTTAGCGCCGATATATGACGTTCACAAGATAATAAGCATTTCTCAGCAGGAGTAAAATGTGTAGTGCATTAGTTCAGATTACTAAGAGGACTGGGTGTTCTGTGGTTAAGGCATAGGACAGCCCAGGCCTGGGTAAGTCTCTGCTCTGCAACATACTTCCCAATGGGGTCCTTCCTAATGGGGTGATGGATCCTTCCTGAAAGTAGGGAGGCCACAAGGCCCTGCCCCTTCCCTCCTTCTTTTTCCCAAGGCCTGGCCCCTGGCCAAGCCAGAAGCTGGACCCCTGGGCCCCTCCACCTGCTTGGGGAGGAGTGGGGCTGCAAGCAGTCACTAGGCCTTGCCCCTGTCCCCCTGAACACCCTGCCCCCACACCTGTGTTCCTTTTACCCTGACCTGGCTCTGATTTCTGATCTGGTCTGAGGTTGAGGACTGAGGGCTGAAGAGCTGCAGCTGGGCCATAGTAAGAGCCATGAGGGCAAGAGTGGGGAGCCATAGACACTCCACTTGCCTTGTGCTGGGGAGCCTGCGGGAGGGTAGTAGGGTTGCCAGATGGTTTAACCAAAAATACCAACCCCTACCCCCCAAAAAAAAACACCGGGGAAAAATTCTGTTGAGGGGGAAGAAAAGGGGGACCCCAAGAGTCAAGCAAAAATAAATAAATACATAAATAAAATAAAACAGCATTAAAACAGCACGGCCCCTTTAAGTGCATGCAGAGTCAGAATAGGGATAGGGAGAGGTTGAGTACTAAGACTCAGTGAAGGCATTGCTTCCCCTTCCTTCAGGTCTTTAGGCTTTTTGCCAGTGGCCATCTTGTTTTCTCGGGGGGGGGCAGGGCTGGGGGCTGTGCCCAGATGGTGAGTGTGTCGTAGGGTTGTCAGGTGTCTGGTATTTTTGCCTCCTGGCAGGGGAAAAAATCCAGAAAATACCGGACATTTTAGGCGTCTGGTATTTTTCTGAATTTTTTTACCGGACAGGAGGTGAAAATACCAGACTGTCCGGGTCAATACCAGACACCTGGCAACCCTAGAGGGTAGGGACATGTGCCGGGGCTGCTCTTGGGCCTTTCCACTCTGGGCAAGTAGAGATTCCACAGTTCTCTGCAGCAGCCCAGGCTCCCTGGCAGCTCTTGCCTGGGCCAGCCTTCAGTTTCCAGCCTGGCTGAGAGGGGGGATCTTGGGGGCCAAAGAAGAGGGGCAAGGGCCAGGCTTGTGATGAAAAGTAGAATCTACTTTTAGAAAGAATCTGCCATTGTGGCATCCCTGCTTCCTATGAGACTCAATGGCTTTGTGCCTCAGTTCCATGTCAGTAAACTAGCGATAGTCATGCTTCCTTTCCAGCGGTCTGTCTTTCCACCCTGTCTGCCTGTCTTGTTTGTTTATAGTGTAAATTCTTTGGAGCAGAAACTATTTTTAACATGATAGGTAAAGCCTCTAGCCAATGAAGATCTGATCTTGGCTGAAGCCTGCTGTAATACAAGGAACAATACTGATTGAGTCTAGGTGGAACTTGCGATTTTTCTGAATGTTTATCTAAACTACCCAGCCATCATAGTTATTTCTATCCAGTCATATCTGAATGGCTGATGATGTTATTTGCAGAAGTATGTATCAACAAGATTCCAAGTTGCTTTACAGACAGAAGAAGCTAACACTTCTGTTTAAACATTAGCACTCAGTTTATGATTCATATCCAGGGCTCGACAAACAATGTAATCTACTCGCCCGTGGCGAGTAGATTACACCCCGGAAGAGCCGGCGCAGAGCGATCTGCGCATGCGCAGAGCTCAGAACCGTGCGGCTGGCTAGCGGGGCTTGCCGCTGCTCGACGAGCCCTGTTCATAACCATTATTAAATCAAGGTTAATACTGGTTTACTTGCTCCTTGGCCATGACTGCACTAGGAATCAGTGCCCTGTTCAACACTCATTGTCAGGTACAGCTGCCTCATGGCTCTAATCACTGTTGAATGTGGTTGTTCCTCTTGGAGGGAGGGTCAGGTGAGTTCAAATCTGATTGTAAGCAAGTGTAGTCACACCCTAGTTTTGACAGGATTGTCAGCACTATTATATGTAGTCCCCTTACTAAAGGAGGCTCTGACTTTCACTGGGAGAATCCTTTGTGCTGCAATCTAGCCCTAGAGACTACAATTCCAATGAGCCCTTGGGGAAAAGGGGGGAATGGTGGCTCTTCCAGGTTATGCAGGAGAGAGTTAGGCTAGGTTCCATTTTGGAGAGAAGAGCCAGGCTGCTGGCGTGGAGCCTTTTCCAGGTCAGGAACTGTTGTGTTGCAGCTAGAGCCTGTTACTGAGAGCCTGCTGGGGCTTGGATCTAGCAGGCTGCTTTAGGGGCTGTAGATTGTCCCTGGAGGGGAGAGATCCTGGCTGTGCCTGTGGCTGGGAATAGCATACATACTCCTGCACAGGAGGTAACTGTGAATAACTGAGCTGCTTGGAAAAGTGCTGCCTAGGATGGAGCATAGAAGACAAACTGGCTCTGGGCCCAGTGAGAGCCACAGTGATCTGCCCAGGGAACCAGAGCTGCTGGCATTTGGTGGGGCCTGCTCCTGTGGCAGAGGGATTTTGCAGCTGGCTGCTCATCTTGGACCAACACACATAGAACCTGCTCAGTGCAGTCTCTGCTCTCCACTCCAGCTGCAGACCTTCAAGCGCGCCCACGCAAGCGTTTGGGACTCTGAATCCAGAGGACTGCACACTCTGGAGTGGGATAAATGGTGGCAATGCAAATGCCAGGTAGATAACAGGTAGATAAGTTTCTTTCTGTGTACAGTAGACTTCCGATAATCTGGAACCTTTGGGATCTACGTGGTGCCGGATTATCAGATATGCCAGGCTATCGGGAGGTACTATAAGATGGTTTATATATATATATATACACACACACACACACATAGTATATACTGTATATAAAGTGTTTTTAACCCTTTTATTGTACATACTATATACAGTATACTGTAATGTTTTAGTTTTTTAACCCTTTTTTACCCTTTTTATTGTACATACTGTAATGCATAAATTTAGTAATAGAATGAAAGAATAAATGTACAGTACAGCACTCACCATTATTGCTGTGAAGCCTTTGAATACAGAAAGCAGAGGATACTATGTACAGTAGTATACAGCACTGGCTAATCACTTAAACTATTACTCACTTAAACTATTAATACAGTAACTTAAAACACTTAATACAGCACTTTATTCATTTAAACACAAAAATTATACACTTCAACACTAATACAGTCTGTAAATTATTCACTTAAACACTAAAAAACCCATGAACTTAAACAAAACACTAAAACTTAAATCTAATTTTGTTTATTTGCCATGCTGCACAACTATTCATCATCTGATGAAACCCATGCTTCATCATCTGGGACAGGGTGCTGGGGCGGGAACAGGGTGTTGGTGGGGGCAGGGAACAGAGAGTCCTTGGCATGTGCCTCCTCCCAGGACTCCTACCACCTTCTCCCCGCAGAGGAGGGAAGTCCGTGTACGCCTCCTCCGGGGACTTCTACCTCCTCCCCCTGCAGGGGAAGGACATCCTGGCACGCGCCTCCTTTGGGGACTCCTACCCCCTCCCCGCCGCAGGGGAAGGATGTCCCCGGCATGCCACAGACCTGGCCTTTCAGGTACTGCGCCAGCTGTTTGGGGGAGGGGGAGCAGCCAGCGCACTTCCCGAAACCCCGGAAGTGGCGCGCAGCTGTGGGACTTCTGTCCACCCTGCGGGAAGCCATTGCTACCTCCATTGTCAGTGGAGGTAGATAGTGGGGGATCTTGGGGGTGAGGGGAAATGGGGAGGGGGCCACGAATGCCTTGTGATTGACTGGTCGGGGCCTCCCAATCGACCAGTCGATCGCAATCGACGGGTCGGTGACCACAGCAATAGGCTCTTGCCATTTTGATGCCGGACTATCGGGAGTGCCGTATAATTGGATGCCGGACTATTGGAGTTTTACTGGATTTTTTAATTGATTTTGTTCACTTTTAATCTGTTAAACCTGGTTTCTCTAAGTTGTTAAGTAAAGGTGTGTTAATTCTAATGTAATCAATTAGATATCTTATTTATAATTGTTGTCTTGGAGTTAGTTCCAGGTTATTACTGGAATAATTTTATTTCCTGGAGTCTCCCAAGGCACATCATAAGTGTGTACAAGGCCAGCCAGGTGGAGGCACCACCATTGTATATTCTTTAGGAGCAAGGGACTGCAGCAAGGGGGTGGATAGGGAATCCCCAACTAAACAACATCATCACTGGGGTAGTTAGGGTCTCCTTTTATGTTAAAACATAAGGCGCCCAGGCACACATGTGAGTGTGACTTGCTCCCGAGTAACCCAGGGAGGAAAAAGACGGGTTACATATACAATACAACAGAGGGGAACATGGTGGGTCCTGTCTGGAAATAGAACGATTCTAGCTTTAGTTTAAGGTGGGCCTGGGATAGGTAGTCAGACACTAAGATAGGTAGAGGGGAAAGATGTTGACAAATACAGCAACTTTTAATTGTAGACACAGATTTCCATTGGTATTTGTCTTTCATGGTAGCATTACTTTTCATCAAGATGGCACAGTTGCCCTTCAGTTGGTGCCTCTAGCACTAAACTCAGAAATGCCAGCTATAATGAAAAGTATTACAATACATGTCACAGTTTATTCACTGAGCAGCTTACTCCATACAATTCTGTACTGCTAGGCTGAGCTAAACTGGCATAGTTTTCCTTCAAATGCCCTTTGGATAGTGTGATCCAAGGTGGAAAATGAACAGGGAGCTAAATGTATTCTCCAGTTCACAGGCCTAAAAAGGAGAGAATGTTGCAAAGGAAGCAGGAAGTCTGAAAACGTCTTGATTAAATTTCCATATATGTTTGTTCTGAAGATATAGCAAGTACCAATATGAAAAAGCTATTAAAAATACTCCTGCCTTCTCCCCTTTTTCTGGAATATTGCTGATTGCAACTCCTTCCACTGAAGAGTTTCCCCTTGGAGTGCTATAATTCTGAACTGTTATAAGAGCACATATTTAATAATAATAATACAAGGGAGAAAAAACCCAGAATCTAAAAACACCACATATATGGAGGGCCAGAGATTCTGTTGAAATAAAGTTGTTAATGGAATTAGAATCACAATGACATACTGTGTATGGTTTCCGTTTATTGCACCCCGATGATTTCTGAAGGAAATAGGCCAGACTTCTACAAATTCTTGTGAATAATATATTTTAGTGCACAAGATAAAAAAATGAGCTTTTAAAGCAGATTTAAGGAGCTGGGCTTTAAGATAAATAAATATTCTTTTCAAAGATTTGGAATCTGTTTCATCAATCAAAATACTGAGAAGTGATGATTAAGCTGTGCTACTTTAGATCAGGAGCAAATTTTAACCTAGTAAACTTCTTCCATAGCAAATACGAGGTCTTGGGTCACTGAATAGTCTTAACATTTCCATACTGTCCTTCACTGCAGACACTTGCCTAGTCAATGACAATGCTTTAGGCAAGTATAGAAGGTTACAGGCATTTTTTTCTTTTTAGTTTAAGTAAATTTTGTGCTGGTGCAAGGTGCTGGACTGATAGCCGAGTCATGTATCCTCTGGCTATTGGCAGTGCACTCTACCAAGCTGCCTCACTTGGCTAGAAAGCTTTGTGTTCACTGAATTTACTGGCATAGCTACAGTGGAATAAGCTATTTTACTGTAGCTAGTCCATGGGTAGGTCTAGACTGCAGGGTTTTTTTGGAAAAACAGCTATTTTTCTGAAAAAATTTCACTTATGTCCACACTGCAATCACATTCTTTCGAAAGAAAATTGAAAGAATGCAGGGGTTCTTCCAACATTGGTAAACCTCATTCTATGAGGAAGAACGCCTTTTCTGAAAGAGCTTTCTCGGAAAAAGGCATGTGTGGACATGGAAAAGGGAGATTTTTTCGAAAGAGGAGGCCTCCAGGAACAAGCACAGGTGCCCTGGTGGACGTTCTGTGCACACTAATCACAGCTTTATAGTTCCTGTCTCCTGCCAGCTCTTAAAGCTGCAGGCACCCTGGACTAGCCCTGTGGCAGGAAGCTGGCCTTGCAGCAGGACTTTGACCACATGACTCTGACTCCTACAGGCCTGCTGAGCCATGGCACAGGCACAAGCCCCCCGAAACCGCCCTGGCCCACACAGGGAGCAGCACCAGGGCTCAGAGGACCCACCCAGGGGCACCAAACGCCGGGCACCTTCCTTGATCAGGGACGGAGATCCTGTCCTTCCTGGAGCTGTGGGGGGAGGAGGAAATTATGCAGGATCTCCGCTCCCGGAGGCGTAATGTGGACATTTATGGGCGCATGGCCAAAGCTCTGGCCCAGAGGGGACATCACCTCCGCACCTTGGACCAAGCACGGAACAAGGTCAAGGAGCTCTGGCAAGGGTATGCCTGGGCCAGGGAGCGCAGCTCTTGCTTTGGGGCAGGACCCCACTCCTGTCCTTATTACAGACACCTGCACCAGATCTGCAAAAGAATTTAAATGTAATCTAATATTATATTTAATATAATTTGACAAAATGTAGAAATGAAACATCACCTATTAAAACAAAATGAGAAAGTTGAAATGATTCACTTTGACACTCTCCTGTCTAAAGTTTTGTTTAAATTGAACTCTTCCTACAAAATACTTAAATTTGGATGGATCTGCATTTTTGGACAGAAAACTGTTCTAATGAGAACTTTTTGACCAACTCCAATATCCAGATGCTTAAATCCGCATACTAAGTATCTCAAACATTGGAAGTGTCAGATGAATTTAGGTGTCTATTTTATGGTGCCCAATTTTAAAAATAGGACCTCAGTTATAACCAACATGGACTAAATATGAAGTGATAAGAGTCCCATAACAGCTCGTTAGTATTTGCTGAACTGTCTTTCTGATAAATTAGATAATTGCTTTGGTAGGAGGAAGTCACTACTCTTCCACATTAAGACATACCAGCTTCAAATGAATCATTAAGATAAGTATCTGTTGTCTGCTCAAATCATATGAATTCCAGCCTGAAACAACTTCAGACGTATGAGAGAGTTCAGATTTAATGTGGATCTGAATGTTTGTGGACTGGATCCTTCCTTGACTCTAGAGCAGGGGTGGCCAACCCATTACAGACGAAGAGCCAAAATAGTGGTGGATACAGCACAAAGGGCTGAGGGGAAAAAAGTTGTTGAGCAACTTTTTAAGAGCAGAGTAGGCATTACGCTTTGAAGTCTGCAGTAGTATCCCATGCAGACAGAAACACGCTGTCCCTTTCTGAGCCACGAGCTGCAGGTGCCGGTGCGGGAACCACGCTTTTTTTCTTTTTTTTAGAGCCACATGCAGCTCGCAAGCCAATGGTTGGCCACCCCTGCTCTAGAGCATTCCCAAAGGCTGGCTCTGGATTAATTCTAGAGCATGGGTCTCAAATTCTCAGCCTACAGGCCATCCCCCATGGGAGCAATTGTGCAATCCAGCCCGGGAATCACAGCGGGCCATTATCATTCCTCAACCCCGTCCTTTCCTGCTTTGGGGATCATCTGGGCCTGGCATGGAACAGCAGCAGCAGTCTGCCTCCCCTGCACTCTTCCTGGTGGTGGGAGCTGCAGGGAAATGGAGTGCATTCTGGGCAAACTTGCTCTGCTTCCCCACGGCTCCTGCTTCTCAGGATTTATCTACACCGCAAGTTTTTGCGGCAGAAGATATGCTAATGAGGGACTCATTAGCATGAGTTGCGATGTCATTAGCATATTTTCTGCCAATTCTTTTTGCGCAAGGGGTTTTTGTGTAAAAAGAAGCAGGGTAGCCGCTTCTGTTTTGTGCAAAAACATCCTTTTGCACAAGATCCTTATGCCTCTCCCGGATAAATGCCTTATGCCCTTATGCCTAAATGCCAGTATAATTATTATATTTATAATTTACTGTACACCTGGAGCTACCCAAACCCCATACTCTTTGCTTAACTCTTTAACATGTACACAGATAATGATATTTGTGGTTGTTTTTACATTGACTTACTTTCCATGCTTTTATCCATTTTGAAAGCAGCAAGGGCCAAATCGGCTGCATATCCTCAGGCCCCCTCAATCTCAACCTCTTCACATGTCAGTGTTTAAAATTAAAATGCATGAACATTGAATCAAAACCTCCTGCAGAATCTTCAGACCTGTAATGGGTCTCATAAATAAAATCATCCCCAGTAAGTAATGTAATTTAGAATGTTGGTATTGAATAATGTGTAGTTTAGGTTGAAAGTGTTATATGACTGAAGGCGTTACAACTTCCATTTTTATCCTAAGCAAATGACTATCAAAAACAGAGTTGGAATGAGTCCAAGAACTTATCAGTTTTTCAAAACACCATTTACAAAGCATATTTTTTATTTTTGTTTGGTTTCACGTCCCTAGATATTATGCATGCTGTGCACTGGCTCACGATTGAAGGATCTTTGGCGTACGAGGTAGTGGGTTTTGTTTCTTCAAGCTTTTCCTTTGCTGCCATTTAAGATGGAAATGGTCCCTTTCCCCACTGATTTTAATTGTCTGCTGTGAATTCAGAGGCTTTCTGTTGGTACATTTGGCATAATTCCATTTTATCCTTCCTTACCATGCTGGAAGTGGGCTCCAGATCAGACACTGAAAAGCACATGCATTTAGTATCAGTCTTTTGAAAATGGGCATATCCCCAGAAGCACACATCTGCTTCTTGATATTTCACAAACTCAAAATAGCTGAATTTGTCGTAGGTACAATCTTTCTGTCCCTAATAATAATGGGTGAGAAAAAAATCTCTGTTTTACTTTCATGTTTTACAGACATCAGGGTGCATAACAGCTGTGAAGTCCAAAGGATGAAAATTTTGATTTTGAAGCACGCACAACTTTGCCTAATTGCTTCTAATCCTCATCAGGAGCAGTTAGCATTGTAGAAGAAGGCAATCTTTCTGTCTCTTTGAGCTTCCGTCTGAGATCTCCACACTCGTTTGAGGAGCCTGGCAGAGTCTTCTGCTACTCACCAGTAAGACACATTGCTTCTCTTCGCAAATGACCTAAGCAAGGGTTCTCAAATATCATTGCACTGTGACCCCACTTTTGACTATAATGTTACTATATTACAGGGGGGATGGGGACAGGAGCCTGATCGCTGCCACCCCAGATGGGGAAAATGGGGGCCACATGCTAAACCCTGCCACCCCAGGTGGGAGGAGGGGGGCTACCGCCTGATCCCATTGCTTCTGGTGGGGATGGACGTCAGGCTTCAGCCCTGGGTCTTAGCAAGTCATATGTTAGCGTTGGGGACTCCCTTAAAATGGGGACATGACCCACTTTGGGGTCCCAACCCGCAGTCTGAGAACCACTTATCTGAAGAACATTTTGCAGTCTAGTCATGTCACATGATCTCTATTGTTAAATACATGTTGTGTGCTAGATCCATGCAGAAGCTCTTTATTTTAAAAGACAATCCTTAGTTCAGTTTTTTCTTTTTGGTTGCACCCACCAGCATCAAAGAATGCTGTGTGTTGTGGCATGACACTGATACTTTCTACAGTGACTCTAGAGATGAAGGACTTTTGTAGCATGATAATATCACAGTTCATTAATATATTTTGTTTCTGTGGTATAATATTAAAGCACTCATGTGACCTTTCATATGAAGCTTGCTTTTTTAACCTCCTGAGAGTTAAGCTGGCTGCATTGTCTGTAGTGTGGGCTCGTGTTTAGAACATGTGATTCCGAGTCTGTTTTTTCCTCTTCCACAGACTTTCCATATGAATTTGAGCAAATCATTTAGTTTTTACATCCTTCGGTTTATCAAAGAGTGAATGGGATTCAGCTACACTTACTTATCTCATAGGGATATGATGAGGCTTAATTAATTGTTTACAAAGCACATTACACACTGCTTCTAATCTAAAAATCTCACAGCAAAGTATCAGGCCTCCCATGACACACATTACAGAGCAGCAGGGAGATCTCCAAACTCCCTGTTACATACTGGAAAAATAAAATGCTGACCTGAAGGCACTTTTGAGGAAGTGATTCAAATATAGACACTTTTGGTCTCGGCATGTGCAGCCCCCATTAATTTTAGTGGGAGCAATTGTGGGGCTAAGCCTCTTTTTGCAAGACAAGCCAATAAATAGATTTTTTTGCTACCTCTTAAGTCATTCTGAACTTTGGCCAACCTCCCCTTTGCATCAAGGTCAGTAGTTACAAGGTGGTCCCTATACGTCCTGCCTATGGGCTTCACATGAGCAAGAAATTTCCTTGCACCCATGCCACTTCTACTGTGAGCCTACATAAAAGCCAATCAGAATCTGGCCCTTATTAAGAACCTTCCCTTCTAGTACTAAAGAATTTGGCTATAAGAAAGCAAAGTTCTTCCATTGTTGGTAAAACTGCACCTCTCTTTCCACATCAGCCATCAAAAATTTCAGGAGCTGGTCTTTGCCTCTTGTTTTAATCTTGTGAGTTTTGGGTGACTGATGGAATTTGTGGCGTTAACAGAAGAAAAATGCTCTTAGTTTTTGAGCAAACTGAACAAAGCCATTCAACGTTGTGCAGTGACACTTTTGTGACTGACCATCTTAGTGTTTGGTTAATCAAACAGTTAAGTCCGTTTGAAATTGCCCATGCTCTTCTAGTATTTTTTTTCTTCAGTCCATTACTAATTACTATACTGACTCAAAGGCTGTTCCCACCATTGTACAGATGAGTTTGGAGAGATGTTTTGCTGCTGGTAGTCATAACAAACTGGCATTGGTGTTTACTTTAAAGCACTGGTATGGTCAAAGAAACACGTAGTAAAAGTGATAAATCAGTGTCCTCACACTTTTTATCTGAAAAAGGAATTCAAGGGTGCAATTTTTAATGACTTAATTTATATATACAACATATTTTTGTATCTTCCAAAAAGATGACTGGTATGGCACCAGTCATAGTAATTTGACATGCGAGCACTTCATATTGTGTAACAACCTGTGTCAAACTACATATACAGTGCCATTGTTTAAGGACTGATCCTATAGGGCAGTGGCTTCAACCTTTCCAGATTACTGTACCCCCAAGTTTAACCTCATTTTAAAAGTACTTGCTTCCAAAATTAGACATAGAAATACAAGTGTCACTGTACTACATTACTGAAAAATTGCTTCCTTTCTCATTTTTACCATATAATGATATAATAAATCATTTGGAGTATAAATATTGAAATTACATGAAGTCTACAGTAGACTAGAAGATTTATCCAGAATTGTTCAGGTCTTTCAAGGCAGAAGGCTGGGGGCTTGAGGGGTACAGGAGCCAGGGCAAGGGGTGGTGGTGCAGAAGTGAGGGCAGGGGATTGGAAGGTGTGGCGGGGGGGGGGCTTAAGGGAGGGGTGGGGATGCAGGAATCTGGGCAGGGAGTGGGGGAGCTCAGGTCAGGGGGTGGGATGGCTGGCGGATGCTCCATGGGGGCCAGCCTAGGGTGGAGGGGGGGCCGTGCTGCCTAGCCATTGGCTGCTACCCCGGGGCCAGCCCAGGGTGGTGGGGGTCCAAGTCAGCAGGGGCCATGCTGCCTGGCCACCCAGTGTTGCTGCCCTGGGCCAAACTGGGACAGTGAGGGGTCTGTTGCTTAGCTGGCAGTTGCTCCATGGCTCTCTGGAGCTGTCGGGATGGATTTGCTTGCTGCCCCCCATGGTCATTCTGGACTATATCCCTACTATCACAGTGGAAGTCAAATCCTAGTGAGGAAAATAGAAAGGAGCATAAACTTTGTGAAATTAAGTATAAAAATATAATAAGAAAAGGCAAAAAGGAGTTTGAAAAACAGCTAGCCAAAAACTCAAAAAGTAATAGCAAAATGTTTTTTCAGTACATCAGAAGCAGGAAGCCTGCTAAACAACTAGTGGGGCCCTGGGACGATCAAGATGCTAAAAGAGCACTCAGGGTACGTCTACACTATCCCCCTAGTTCGAACTAGGGAGGCTAATGAGGGTGACCAAAATTGCTAATGAAGCGCGGGATTTAAATATCCCGCGCTTGATTAGCATATTCCCAGCCGGTCGCCATTTTGGAAACTGACTAGTCCGAAGTAACTGCCTGCGTCTATACGCGGCAGAGAAGCGGGATTCCGAGATAAACCCCTTAGTTTGAATTAACTGTTACACCTCATTCCACGAGGTGTAACAGTTAATTCGAACTAAGGGGTTTATCTTGGAATCCCGCTTCTCTACCGCGCATAGACACGGGCAGTTACTTCGGGCTAGTCAGTTTCCAAAATGGCGACCGGCCGGGAATATGCTAATCAAGCGCGGGATATTTAAATCCCGCGCTTCATGAGCAATTTTGGTCGCCCTCATTAGCCTCCCTAGTTCGAACTAGGGGGCTAGTGTAGATGTACCCTCAGAGACGATAAAGACATTGTGGAGAAGCAAACTAAATTATTTGCTTCAGTCTTCACAGCTGAGGATATTGGGGAGATTCCCAGACCTCAGCCATTCTTTCTAGGAGACAAATCTGAGGAATTGTCCCAGATTGAGGTGTCATTAGAGGAGGTTTTGGAACAAATTGATAAACTTAACAGTAACAAGTCACCGGGACCAGATGGCATTCACCCAAGAGTTCTAAAAGAACTCAAATGTGAAATTGCGGAACTATTAACTGTGGTTTGTAACCTATCCTTTAAATCAGCTTCTGTGCCTAATGACTGGAAGATAGCTAATGTGACACCAATATTTAAAAAGGGCTCTAAGGTGATCCTGGCCATTACAGACTGGTAAGTCTAACATCAGTACCGGGCAAATTAGTTGAAACTATAGTAAAGAATAAAATTCTCAGACACATGGATGAACATAATTTGTTGGGAGGAAAGTCAACATGGTTTCTGTAAAGGGAAATCATGCCTTACTAATCTACTAGAGTTCTTTGAGGGGGTCAACACACATGTGGACAAAGGGGATCCAGTGGATATAGTATACTTAGATTTCCAGAAAGCCTTTGACAAGGTCCCTTACCAAAGGCTCTTAAGCAAAGTAAGTTACCATGGGATAAGAGGGAAGGTCCTTTCATGGACTGATAACTGCTTAAATGACAGGAAACAGGGTAGAAATAAATGGTAAGTGGAGAGAGGTAACTAGTGGGGTCCCCCAAGGGTCTGTTCTGGGACCAATCCTATTCAACTTATTTATAAATGATCTAGAGAAAGGTGTAAACAGTAAGGTGGCAAAATTGGCAGATGATTCCAAACTGCTTAAGACAGTTAAAAACAAAGCCGTGTGAAGAACTTCAAAAAATATCTCACCAAACTATGATTCTATGAAACTAAGTGATTGGGCAACAAAATGGCAAATGAAATTTAATGTTGATAAATTTAATGCACATTGGGGAAAAAAAATCCCAACTATACATACAATACGATGGGGACTAATTTGTCTACAATTACTCGAGAGAGAGATCTTGGAGTCATTGAGGATAGTTCTCTGAAAACATCCATTCAGTGTGCAGTGGCAGTCAAAAAAGCAAATAGAATAGTAGGAATCATTAAAAAAGGGATAGCTAATAAGGCAGAGAATAGCTTATTGCCTCTGTATAAAACCTGGTATGTTCACATCTTGAATACTGCGTACAGATGTGGTCGCCTCATCTCAAAAAATATATATTGGCATTGGAAAAGGTTCAGAAAAGGGCAACTAAAATGATTAGGGGATTGGAACAGGTCCCATGTGAAGAGAGATTAAAAAGACTTGGACTTTCCATCTTAGAAATGAGGAGACTAAGGGGGGATATGATAGAGGTCTATGAAATCATGACTGGTGTGGAAAAAGTGAATAAGGAAAAGTTATTTACCTATTCCCACAATGTAAGAACTAGAGATCACCAAATGAAATTAATAGGAAGCAGGTTTAAAACAAACAAAAGGAAGTTTTTCTTCACACAGCACACGGTCAGCCTGTGGAACTCCTTGCCAGAGAATGTTGTGAAGACTAGGACTTTAACAGGGTTCAAAAAAGAGCTAGATAGATTCATGGAGGTTAGGTCCATCAATGGCTATTAGCCAGGATGGGTGGGTATGGTGTCCGTAGCCTCTGTTTGTCTGGAAATGGATGACAAGAGAGGGATCACGTGAGGATTACTTTTTGTGTTCCCTCCCTCTGGGGCATCTGGTATTGGCCACTGTCGGCAGACCAGATACTGGGCTATATAGACCTTTGGTCTGACCCATTATGGCTGTTCATATGTTTTTATGTTCTAGGGGTTCTTGAACAAATAGACTCACAGGTGAATGGACAGACAGACAAACTGATGCACAAACTCTCTCAAATATATAGTAGGTAGAGCAGTATAAATAAGTTATTGTCTGTATGAAATTTTAGTTTGTACTGACTTCACTGACTTTTATGTAGCCTGTTGTAAAACTAGGAAAATATCTAGATTAATTGATAAGTCCCCTGGAAGATCTCTGCATAGGCCCAGGGGTACATATACCTCGGCTGAGGACTAGTGCTATAAGCAGTTGTATTTTCCCCATAAATTGCTCAGTATTCTCAACTCCCAGTGAAGCCAGAAACCATAGTAAAAACTGTTGTATAAAGTATAGCAATAGGTAGTGTGCACTACAGTACATATTTCAATAGCCTATAATAAATATTGTGATACTTGACCTACAGTGAATATGACACTACATATGTAAAATACTTATTCTGCAAAGATTTATGCATTTCCTGACTTGCATTCATGTGAGTAGTCCATCTGGGCCTGCTTTTCATTGTAGTACAAGGTTCTTACTATAAATGATTATCAGGCCTATTGACATCTGCAAAGGACTGTTTTCTTAGCACTCCCATTCCACCCCTCCTCCTAATTTTATTATTAATTATTATAACAATAATAATATAATACAAATAATCATAAGCAGTAATCGCCTACATTTGCCAGAGGTATTTCGTATTGTTTTTGGCAGGACTCACAATGCCCTATATTGTTGTACAGAGATGAGGAAATAAAAGATGTCTCTTGTAATAAATGACTGTTGACAACCCTATATAATCCTGTAGTTTCTGCAAAAATGCTCTTGTAAAATACTATAATTTACTTGTGGTAATGTTAATATGCTAAATTAAACTTATTGTAAGTTATAGGAAAAATCTTAATTAATATTGAGTAAAAGGTGATCTGTAAAGGAATTTTAAAAATGGTAATTTTTTGGCTTCTTTATGCTGTAGAAAGAGGCTTGAAAGGATTTTATTTTTTTTTAATTCTTATATCTGTATCATAAATGTCTTAATTTTGATCAAGGGCCTCTTGGCAATCTCGGGGATACTTATGGTGAGCTGGGGGCCATTTCGAACCTTTGACAACAATTTAATTTCAGCCAAGAGTGCTTGAGTCACTGGAGTTCAATAGGTGTTAATGAAAACTAACTCTCAACTTTGATCACGATTTAAAAGCATTGCTAGTGATTTTAGGTGCCTCATTTTTTAGGTTCCCAAATAGATGCACCTTCTGGAGGTCTGTTTTTTCAGAAGGCAGGTGCACAGTATCTTTTGGAAATCAGTCCTCTGTAAGGTGACTCAAGTTGGATGGTCAAGATAATGCATCAGTCTTGACAATCTTGGCTAAAGAGCTTTAGATAATCTGAATTAAAATCTCTGCAGCTGCTCTCTCTTTTTTTTCTTCAGTCTCTTGCTTCTCAAGTGTTCCAGTCACTGTAGACTGTTGTGGTATAGAAAATACCTGAATTCTGAATATGCTTAAAAACAAACAAACAGCCCCTCTTCCCACCACATCTCCCCCCCCCCCCCTCCTCCCCCCCCCCCCCCGGCCCAAGCTAAAAATCTTCGTAGGTCTTCTGTGTATAGCATTCGGTAGCAAGAAATCCAATTTTTTCTCCTTTGCAGGTTACCTTTGGAGTCAAAGCATTCTGTTACTTCAGGAAAAAACTATTGTCTTAAAATTCAAGGTTTAATACTTCCTAAATCATTTTAACTCTGCTGCCGTACCATTGTCAACCCTCCTTATTCCTCTTATATCTTACTTTGAAAAAGAACATATGGCTTGACTGAATTCTTGAGGCTCCGAATGGGAGTTTGTAAGGCTGCTGTATTTGTGTAGTTTGAAGATAGAGGGTAGTAAATGTGTACTCCAGTGTATTGGCGATATGAATATTGATGTCTCTGATACAAAGTGTGATCCTTTGCTATCACACTGCTCCATGCTTTCTCCTAGTCAGATTCTTCTAGGGGTTTGGGTCAGTGCCTGTGTTTGTCCAGAGCTCATTTCTGGGGCCCCTTTCTGGGACTGGGAGGAAGATGGGGGCTGTGTGAGAGGCCCAGGGAAGCAGGAGGTGCCTTTCCTCTCTCTGCAAGCTTGTTCTCCTCTGCTTTGCTCTGCCTGTGCCTGGCTCTGCCTCTGGATCAGCCCTGGGCTCCCACAGCTCCAGGCCCTGTACTCCCCTCCGTGGTCCTGGGTTACAGTGTCCCTGTGCTGACCTGCCTACGAGCAGCTACATATGCCCTGCCTGGGTCTAGTAGGGGAGGGAAAGGGGCCACCTAGGAGGGAGGCAGAGGGGCTAGAGATCCCAGTGAGGATCTTCTGTCTGGTCCATCTGGTGTCAGCTGTTTGTTCCTACTTCCTGCTGGGGACTCCACTATAAAGGAAGCCCCATCACCCAGGTTCAGCTGGTTACAGGCTCCTATCAGCTCTGACCCTTGTACTGCCCCTTTCCCACCCAGTTTTAGAGTATACTCTGAGCTGGTGAGGGGAGCACTCAGAGATGGATCAGTGTGGGAATGCTGCAGCCAGAACCAGGTGGAGGAGCATAGGTGTGAGAGCTTCTGGGAACCTAGAGCAGAGCTGCCCTTACAAACAAGGCTCCAGCAGAAAGCTGGACACAGCAGGTGATGCTTGGCAGGCCCCTTTGTGATTACATTAGTAGGCTTCCGTACCTACTGACTGGAAGATAGCTAACATGACACCAATATTTAAAAAGGGCTCTAGAGGTGATCCTGGCAATTACAGACTGGTAAGTCTAACGTCGGTACCGGGCAAATTAGTCGAAACAATAGTTAAGAATAAAATTGTTAGGCAAGTAGAAGAACATAATTTGTTGGGCAAAAGTCAACATGGTTTCTGGAAAGGGAAATCATGTCTTACTAATCTATTAGAGTTCTTGGAAGGGGTTAACAAACATGCGGACAAGGGGGATCCAGTAGATACAGTATACTTAGATTTTCAGAAAGCCTTTGACAAAGTCCCTCACCAAAGGCTCTTGTATAAATTACATTGTCATGGGATAAGAGGGAAGGTCCTTTCATGGATTGAGAACTGGTTAAAAGACAGGAAACAAAGGGTAAATAAATAAATAGTAAATAGTAAATAATAAATAGTAAATTTTCAGAATGGAGAGGGGTAACTAGTGGTGTCCCCCAAGGGTCAGTCCTAGGACCAATCTTATTCAACTTATTCATAAATGATCTAGAGAAAGGGGCAAGCAGTGAGGTAGTAAAGTTTGCGGATGATACTAAACTGTTTAGGATAGTCAAGACAGAAGCAGACTGTGAAGAACTTCAAAAAGATCTCACCAAACTGAGTGAGTGGGCAACAAAATGGCAAATGAAGTTGAATGTGGATAAGTGTAAAGTAATGCACGCTGGAAAAAATAACCCCAACTATACATATAATATGATGGGGGCTAATTTGGCTATGACAAATCAGGAAAGAGATCTTGGAGTTATCGTGGATAGTTCTCTGAAAACGTCCACACAGTGTGCTGCGGTGGTCAAAAAGGCAAATAGAATGTTAGGAATTATTAAGAAAGGGATAGAAAATAAGACCCAGAATATCTTACTGCCCCTGTATAAAACTATGGTACGCCCGCATCTTGGGTACTGTGTACAGATGTGGTCTCCTCACCTCAAAAAAGATATTTTGGCCTTGGAAAGGGTTCAGAAAAGGGCAACTAAAATGATTAGGGGTTTGGAACAGGTCCCATATGAGGAGAGGCTAAAGCAACTGGGACTTTTCAGTTTAGAAAAGAGGAGACTGAGGGGGGATATGATAGAGGAATATAAAATCATGAGTGGTGTGGAGAGGGTGAATAAAGAAAAGTTATTCATTAGTTCCCATAATATAAGGACTAGAGGACACCAAATGAAATTAATGGGTAGCAGGTTTAAAACTTATAAGCGAAAGTTCTTCTTCACACATCGCATAGTCAACCTGTGGAACTCCTTGCCAGAGGCAGCTGTGAAGGCTAGAATTATAACAGAGTTTAAAGAGAAGCTAGATAAATTCATGGAGGTTAGGTCCATAAAAGGCTATTAGCCAGGGGGTAGGAATGGCGCCCCTGGCCTCTGTTTGTCAGAGGCTGGAGACGGATGGCATGAGACAAATCACTTGATTGTTGTCTTCGGTCCACCCCCTTCCGGGGCACCTGGCACTGGCCACTGTCGGCAGATAGGCTACTGGGCTAGATGGACCTTTGGTCTGACCCAGTACGGCCATTCTTATGTTATGTAGTAGAGCTGTTACTGGTTTGGGGCATAGGAGGCCTTAATGAATGGATGCAATAGTTATGTGGCAAATACTTCCATTTGGAAGCACATCCATCTTTGGGGATCAACGTAGGATGTTTGTCTCCCTATATTCTTTGACTGAAGTGGCACCGTAAATGTATTTCTGTGACCTATGTATGGTCCTAAAGAAGCCAAGACACATACAAGTTTGTTATGTGAATACAGGTGCAGTCTGTTTACAGTGACATGGATGCAGAAAGTCTTGCTGGGCCCTATATTGCTTGCTGCATCCACGTGTAACCATTCTGCCAGGTACCTCTAGCAGCAGTTAGGGCCAGGTTCAATATCTAGGAATTCCTCTCTATCCATCCAACACAGAACAGGCTTGAGCCCCTGGCCAGTAACCTGGGAAATTTACACTCCCCCCGGGTGCCTCTGAGAGGCAGTGCTTCCCCACTCGCAAGCAAAAAATCTGAGTGTAGAAAAGAAACCTTTGATAAAAAAGGAGAAAAGTAATGTGGCATTAATTTGGGAAAACACCACAAACGAACAAAACATGTAGATGGTATCATGAGCTGTTGTGAGTACAACTCATGAAAGCTCATGAGACCATCTACATGTTTTGTTAGTCTTTAAGGTGCTGCAAGACTATTCATTGTTTTTCCAGACTCTCGGCTACCCCTCTGAAGCTTTTAAACCACAAAGTTCATAGCCAAAACCACAAGTAAATGTCCCAGCTCAGGCAGGTTGGGCAATATCCTTTTCCTCTCAGGCTCTCAAGTCCAGCAATGTAAAGGTTCTCTTCACATGCCCAGCCCTTCTCTCTCTGCCACTCACAGTCGCTGCCCTTGGTCAGGGCAGACCAGAGTTCAGAGTTGCATCTGCAGAGTTCACTCATATCCTGAGTGGGGAGTGAGTAGGAGGCATCTCACCAACTCCTCTGGTCACTTGCCATCCACCCATTCACTGCTCTCTGGTGCCACTCTGCTGGCCATTTATCGCCCCTCGCTGCTGCTGCTCTGCTGGCTGTTCCTCACACCCCTCCATCACCCAGTTGGCTGCTCATGCTGCTTGTCTCATCGTCCACTAGATGTCGCATCTTCCACCAGCTTGTGGTAGATGTGACTCTGGGCCAAACCTAGTGATTTCAGCTCTTGGCCCAAAGCGCAGTCCAGCCGCAAGAGCTTCCAGCAGCCACTGGAGTAAATTTACATACAAAAGAGACTCCTTATGGAGCCTTTCTTTAACTCTGTCATTGAAACAGTGAGGAGAAACAGGTCAAACCAGTCTTACAGTTCACACCTGGGGACCATGTACCCTACTGACTCACCTCCCTCCCCAGCTTAAGCTATAGGGCTCTGGAAGTCCAGCCTCTATCCATCCAAGATTCTTTACACTGACAGTTTCTCTCCTTTGAACTGAGTTAAACTCAGTCTGACTTCTCTGCATTCCCAATAACTGCAAGCATTGGTGATCATACTATTCCTGTGTTTAGGGTTAACACAGTTTGTGACCCTACAACAGTCAAATTGATTACAATGGGCAAAACACCATTATAACAGTTGAATATCTAGTAGGCCTAAGCAAACTGAGTGAACTATAGTTACATAATCACACCCAGACTTCTTTCCCATTCCAGCTGGCTGTAATGGATGCATTGATTCAGACCTTGCTTGGCCCAGCACTCCTTCTTCACCGCGGTCCTATGTCATGGTCCATTTTATAAGGTGCACCTACCAATTCTCCCACAGGCAGTAGAAGGTTTTGATGCATTGTCTTTATTTGATCTGACCCCATCTCATGTTTAATTTTGTAGACCGGCAGATCTTTTAAGTTTTTCTACTACCAGGTAAGGTATTGACTTCCACCTGTCAGCAATCTTGTGCTTGCCAGCAACACCCAAATTTCATAGAAGAACTCTGTCCCCTACGTTTTTGCGCACAGCAGCTGTAGGAAAGCCAGAGGCAACCTGCAGCTTTTTTCTTAGTCAGGAAACATACTGCAGATGTGTCTCATAGCTCTCTCCATCCCCTGATACTCCAAAGCATAGGGCTATGGGTAATCTTGGCTCTCACCCAAACATCATAAAATATGGGATAACTCCTGTAGCATCATTCTTTGTGGCATTGTAAGCATGCACCAAAACCACAACATGCTGGCTCCAGGATGCTTTCTGGTCCGGGCGTAAAGTCCCCAGCATATCAGAGGGTAAGGCTACACTAGCTTGTTAGTTCGAGCTAGGTAGTCTAATGAGGGCAACCGGAGTGGCAAATGAAGCCCGTGATTTAAATATCCCGGGCTTCATTTGCATGTTCCCGGGCGCCGCCATTTTTAAATCCCCCTTAGTCCAAACTCCATGCCCGCGGCTACACGCGGCACGGACTAGGTAGTTCTAATTAAAGATCCAAATTCGAACTACCGTTACCCCTTATTACAGGAGGGGTACACCCAATAATAGAGCTGTAAAACTTAAACCAAAAATTCAGTTTTCTCACAAATTTCAGTTGTGTTGATGTACCCTCCAGACTTGTCTTGAGTATCCCTAAGGGTATTCATACCACTGGTTGAGAAACACTGCCTTGAGGCATGCGTTCAAACTGATTAAACCCCAACAGGCAGATAAAGGCTGTCTTCTCCTTATCTTCTGATCCCAGAGGGATCTGGCAGTATCCACTTCAAAGATCCAATACTGAGAGACTGTTTGCTGGGAATCCAGTGGAAAGCATCTTCCACTTGAGGCATAGTGTACTGCTCAAGCACAGTACAGCTGTTTAGGGACAATAGTCGATACACATCTGAATTTTCCCATTCTTTTTATGGACTACCACATTAGGTGAGGCAAACTTGGGTGGGCTGCGGGACTCAATAATGATGCCACTTAAACGCTGGAGAGGTGCATTTGGAATGTTCAATAAATATACTGTTAAACATGTATTGTAATAGATGTCCTCTTTAGAAACTCCTGACAAAGCTCCATCTGCTTTGTATGCCGTTTCTGAAAGGAAAATAAAGAATAATACCATTGTTCATGCATTCTTTGGCAGCTGTGTAGATGTGAGTGGCTTCAGGAAGAACCAGCAGGCAATGATAATACACAGTAATGCACACTCTCATGACATGGAGTGCCAGTATATTCTTCTTAGACCAGGTGAAATCCAAAGTGTATGGTTAAATTTAAGTGCACATACTGCTCACTTTCTCTGCATCTAAACCTAAAATTGTAGATTGTGAAGAGATAAATACACCTTTTTTTCTCTAAGTATTTTACCAAGCATACTTTATGGATGTGTAGAGGTGCAAGAATTAGATTATTTTCAAATGAAAGAGACAAATAAAATGCTACAGTGCAGCAGAAAAAGTGACCTTTTAAAGAGGGGCTATATAGAAGATGTAATATCTACCTACCTACCTACACGTACCATTAATTTGAAAAAAAAAAAAAACCCCAACCAAACCCCTTGCACTATTTCCAGGTTCAGTCTTGGAGTCTGGAATCTGCATTTGCTTACAGATAGAACTTTCTGTCTGCTTTCTTTTCTTACAGAAGTCTCCCAAAGAAATTCTCACATGAGGCAGACATTTCGGTGGGGAGAGGGAGGAATTCATACTGGACTAGCCAGATCACTTGCTGCTACTAAATTATTAACTGGCTCTCTAAGCCTCTGTGCTGACAATTCAGCTCTTTTTCTCCTTGAGGGCAGCTTTGGCTGGAAGTACAGTAATTGTTAACTGTGGCAGGAAAACTAAAAGCGGAGGGAATTCAAGTTCATACTTCCTTGAAAACTGTTACTGCAAACTATTCTGGTTCTGGTGTCCTAACTTCATTATAAATGAGAGTCTGTCTGGAAGATGGTGGTGTAATTATGGCTGTCCTTGGCTCATTATTTTGTTTTCTTGCTGAGAGGACAATTGAGATTTTATATATACAGAATTAGGAAACTGATCCTACTGCATCTTGAGGTGAAGTCAAAAGTTATTCACCTCACGTGTTCACCTTTTTAATATACTGATCTAAAGTAAATGGGGGGGGGGGGGGGGGAGAAAGCCCTGTGTCACTTTAGTGCTCTATAAAATAAGGGGCAGTTGGCACTTGGTTAAACTACTTAGAGAGTAGGGATCATTATTGTATAGGCTCCTGAGTCCCTGAGCAGCTTTACCTATGTATCAGCCTTGGCATGGAGCCTGGATGTGTTTCAGTCCTGCACATCTTGGCTTTGATTTACCAAAATGCTGGTGCTCCTCATGCTGGGTTTGCTCAAGGTCTGTGAAGAGAGCCTAAGCATAGCAATATATCCATTGCTAAGCAATGTGAGCAACCTCCATGTCCCAAGGGAACAAAGCCCTGCTGAGTATATACGGGGAGCTGAGAATAGTTGCTTAAATACAGTTCAATGAATACAAAGGGCTTATGTGGTGATCACTTTTAGGATTTGCTATCTTATTTGAGTATGTTTAGAAGAAACTGCTGTCAGCAGCAGTCACTGACTCTGAAGGCTCCTATGAAGCATTCTGTATCTCTCAGTCATTGAATCCATTCCACATGGCTTCTGCTGGTATTCCTATTAGCCTCCTAACATGTTAAGGACAAATGCAAAGTACTCCACGTAGGAAGGAACAATCAGTTTCTCACCAACAGAATGGGCAGTCTAAGAAGAAGTACCGCAGAAACAGATCTAGGGGTCATAATGGACCACAAGCTAAATATGAGACGACAGTGCGACTCTTATGAAAAAAGCAAACATGATTCTGGGATGCCATAGAAGGAGTGTTTTGAGCAAGACACAAGAAGTAATTCTTCTGCTATAACTCTGCGCTGATTAGGCCTCAGTTGGAGTATTGTGTCCAGTTCTGGGCATTGCATTTCAAGAAAGATGTGGACAAATTGGAGAAGCTCCAGAGAAGAGCAACAAAAATGGCCCAGACAGCATGAGCTACGAGGGAAGACTGAAAGAACTGTGTTTGCTTAGTTTAGAAAAGAGAAGACTGAGCAGGGACATGTTAGCAATTTTCAAGTATCTAAAAGGGTGTTACAAGGAGGAGGGAAAATTGTTCTCCTTAACCTCTAACGATAGGACAAGAAGCAATGGGTTTAAATTGCATCAAGGGAAGTTTAGGTTGGACATTAGGAAAAGCTTCCTAACTTTCAGGGAGGCTAAACGCTGGAATAAATTGCCTAGGGAGGTTGTGGAATCTCCATCACTGGAGATATTTAAGAGTGGGTTAGATAGGCATCTGTCAGAATATCTGCAATTTTTATTTGAGTGAGTAATCATAAATACCTAATGCAGTATTCACATAGGTTTTGTTATTTCCTCACCATAGGAAGGATGTTGTGTTGTATGTAATGGTATCCTACAGACTTGATTCTATTATTGAAATACAATTGGAACATCTTATAAAAGGGAAACAAAGATTTTTCAAGTGGAACATAGAGAGACACATGGTGGATGAGGTAATATCTTTTATTAGACCTGCTTCTGCTGGTGAGAGAGACAAGCTTTTCTGCTACACAGAGCTCTTTTCAGGTCTGGGAAAGGTAGTCAGTGTGTCATAGCTAAATACAAGGTGGAATAGATTGTTTAGCATAAGTGATTAACTTGTATGTGGAACATAGACATAATTGAAAAAGCTGAGCTTCAGTTCCTGTTAGTACACTGAAAGTATGTATTTGTGAAGAAAGTTATTAGTTAACTTGTCACTCTGCAATTTAAGCCCTGATCCAAGACCCATTAAAGTCAATGGGAGTCTGCCCATAGACCACAGTGAACTTTAGACTGGGCCCTTAATGCATTTTCAAAATGGTTAAGTTGGTTTGGGTCTTCCTCACAAAGTTTTAAAGTTGTTTTACTGCCACTTTAGGACTCTGCAATTTTTGGACTCTGCTTAACTGAATGAAGGTGTCTCTTGAACTCTTTCTTGTTAAATACATTTCATTCATAAATTTTAAGTCCAGAAGGGACCATTATGATAATATAATCTGCATAACAAAGGCCATTCATAGGTTTTTACCCAGTGATTCCTGCCTCAAGATCATAACTTCTCCTTGAGCAATACCATGTTGTGTAGCATACTTTAATATAAACTCAGTTATTGGCATTGTGGAGAGGGCTCGAAAGTCATGTCCACATAGCAGCGTTATTTCAAAATAACTAACTTTATTTCTAAATAACAAAGTGAGCGTCTACACAGCAAGCCCATTATGTCAAATAATTTTGAAATAATGAGCTTTTCATTTCAAAATCGGTAACCCTCATTTCATGAGGAATAATGCCTATTTCAAAATAGTTATTTCAAAATAGGGTGTATGTAGACAGCACAGCTGTGGTTATTTCAAAAAAAGTGGCCTTCATGGCTTCCTATAGATGCCCTGGTGGCCACTCTGTCCACACTCGTCGGAACTCTATAGTTCCCCCTTCCCCTGCAGCTCTTAAAGGTGCAGCCACAGGGGAAAGGGCTTGTGGCACAAAGCAGGCCCTGCCAGCTCTGTGTCGCACAGCTATGCTGAACCCTGTGCTCCCACCAAGTCCCCCAGAGCTGCAAGGGAGCTCTTGGCTCTGAAGCCCCTGGCTGGGAGCGAAAGAGGAGGGCACCCTCATGGACTGCTGCAGAGATCCTGGACCTGATCAAGATTTGGGGGGGATCAGTCCAACCTCCAGGATCTCCGCATCAGATGGTGAAATGCCAATGTCTACGGCCGGATGGCAAACAGCCTGGTCCAAAGGGGGCACAGCTGCACTCTAGACCAGGTGAGAATGAAGATCAAGGAGCTCTGCCAGGCATACACCAAGGCCAGGGAAAGAAGTTCCTGATTGGGAGCGGCATCCCAGACCTGCTGCTTTTACGCCCAGCTGGATGGCATCCTGGGAGGGGGGGAGGTCACCTACTCTCCTTTCGTTTTCGATTCTGGCCTGGATATGCCTGTTGGTAGCCTCCATGAGGGCAGGGCTGTGGAGGAAGATGAGGAGGAAGAGGAAGAGGAGGGAAGCCAGCACTGATACCATGTCTGCCAGCCAGGAGGTCAGCCTGTCCCTCCCTCCCAGGATGTCACCAAAGGCACAAATGAGGCTGGGGAAGGCTCAACTGGTGAGTTGCATTACTTTTTGAGGTAAACAGGATGAAGTTTAATAAAGACAAATGCAAAGTGCTCCACTTAGGAAGGATCAATAAGTTTCACACATACAGAATGGGAAGCGACTGTCTAGGAAGGGGTACGGCAGAAAGGGATCTAAGGGTTTTAGTGGACCACAAGCTGAATATGAGTCAGCAGTGTGATGCTGTTGCAAAAAAAGCAAACATGATTCTGGGATGCATTAACAGGTGTGTTATGAGCAAGACACGAGAAGTCATTCTTCCGCTCTACTCTGCGCTGGTTAGGCCTCAGTTGGACTATTGTGTCCAGTTCTGGGCACCGCATTTCAAGAAAGATGTGGAGAAATTGGAGAGGGTCCAGAGAAGAGCAATAAGAATGATTAAAGTCTAGAGAACATGACCTATGAAGGAAGGCTGAAAGAATTGGGCTTGTTTAGTTTACAAAAGAGAAGATTGAGGGGGGACATGATAGCAGTTTTCAGGTATCTCAAAGGGTGTCATAAGGAGGAGGGAGAAAACTTGTTCATCTTGGCCTCTGAGGGTGGAAAAAGAAGCAATGGGCTTAAACTGCAGCAAGGGAGGTTTAGGTTGGACATTAGGAAAAAGTTCCTAACTGTCAGGGTAGTCAAAGACTGGAATAAATTGCCCAGGGAGGTTGTGGAATCTCCATCTCTGGAGATATTTAAGAGTAGGTTAGATAAATGTCTATCAGGGATGGTCTAGACAGTATTTGGTCCTGCCACGAGGGCAGGGGACTGGACTCGGTGACCTCTTGAGGTCCCTTCCGGTCCTAGTATTCTATGATTCTCTAGACACACGCGGGGGGAGGCGGCAGGTGGCGAGGGGCTACGCGCTCCTTGTTTGGCATTCTCTGCCTGGGCATCATACAGGCGCCTGTGTATGTGGGTGCACATGGAGCGCCGTTCCAGAGCAGACAGCCGCAATGAGGCTGCCACACAGAACCCTTGTGCACCTGCTCACAGGGTTTCTGGAGAGGCCTGCCTTATTCCCAGCCCTGTGGTGGGACACCTTCCTGCCACAAGCCATTACTGAGGAGGGTGGGGTCATGGACACACACAGCAGTGCCGCACACGCTACACGGGCAAGCCTGCACTCTCCGGGCAGCATCTGCTCCCAGTCAAGCATGGAAAGGCAGAGGACACTGAGCCCCTGCTAGGGGAGCCTGCTGAGAGAGGAAGTGGACGAGACCCCAGCAGCACCCTCCCCGGCAAGTGGCGTCTGCCACTCACTCACACCTCCCTCTACCCCCCTCTCCCTCCAGCGGGCAGGGATAGATGTCCCCTCTCTTTGTCAAATGCCGCCACTGCCAGAGCCGGCATGTGCGGGGCAGGGAGGGAAGCTCAGCCACCCCATTGCTCCCCTCCTGCCAGCAGGCTCCCAGCCTGGCTGGCACCTTCCCATGCCTGCTTTTCCCCAGGACACAGGGGAAGATGGGAGGGGCTGTGGTTCATGAGCAGCATGTGGAGAGAGGAGAAGAAGTGCCCTGCATGGAGTGAGGTGGGTTCTGTGCCTGCAGAGCCATGAGGGCAGCAGGCCTAAAAGCCGGCGACTGCTTTCCAGTAAGTTTGTCTGTATGGCTGGAGTGCTGTGGTGTCCGCAAGGGGAACCAGCGCATGCAGTGGGAAGAGTTTGCTGTCCCTTAAGGAGGTAGGCAATGGAGAAGAGCCTGAGACACAACTGTACAGGGGGTCCCTTTAAGCATGAGCCTCAGCTAGCTTCAGGAAGCAGCTACGGGAGGTCACTCCTATCCTGATGCCCTGCCCAGAGTGCTTCAGGCGGGCCTTAAATGCGATTCAGTCTCCAATAAGTGTGGATGCGCTATTTCACTAGAGATCTGCGCTATTTCAATGGGCATTTTTAGTGTGGATGTTCTATTTCGAAATAAGCTAGTTTGGCGTTTTTATTTTGAAATTGCTTATTTCAAAATAAGTGTATAGTGTAGACGTATCCTTAGGTATACTGTTGAAGTCCCATTGAGCAGGGGATACTGTAGTTTAAATGAAAAAAGTTTAAACTCTAACCCAGTTAGAGCTAAAATTGAATCTTTCCTAGATGGAAGACAATTTCCAGTTGTTAACCTTTAATGCAAAAATAGGTGATTGCCTGATAGATTTTATTTTTATTATGTAGCCCAGAGACTGATATAACACATTCTTTGTCTTAGTCTATATTGAGTTTAAAAGAATCCCCTCTTAACTTTGATTCTCTCATATTCTGTTTAGAGCTCCTGGCTGCTGAGGAATTAAAAATTCCAGCTTGTTTCCTGGGCCTTTTGTATAAGTGTGCACAGGAAAAAAACAAAGAAACACAAAGATTGTCTGGAAATTGGAGGTACTTTGGTTTTGTAAATCCTTTCAGGAGATCCTGTGTTTACTAGAAGTGAATTACATAGGTTAATTTGCTAAAGTGTTCTGAAAGAATTAGCTAAACGACAAAAGCAACAATTACCTGAAGTTGCTGCTTGTTGTCAAGAACAAAAGTAAAACAAATCAGTGGCAGGATGAGTGGGTCCGGTTAAATAATTATGTCTCTCCAGCAGGAAGTCTGCCTATCAACTGAAAGGTGAGATGGCAACATAATGACAATGTCCTGTGGATCAACTCTGAGATTAAGAAAAGCTACCAAAATACTAGAACAACTGACCAAAACTAACATTTTAGCATGAAAGTTCAAGCAATTGGAGGCCAAATTCTCCTCCAATTCATGGACAGGCAGCTCATCTGATGTTAGTGGACTGCATGGGGGTAACTGAGGGCAGAATATGACCCTGTTTGTGTTTTGGTCTGGAAAATGCCTGCCTTAAAGCTGTACAGCTGTGATCCGCAAGAGTACCTCTGGCATTTCCTTCTTTCTCATGTAAGAGGTGAAACCCACAAAAAGCATGCTGAAAACGTGTGCATTAAAATGACATAGACAAAGATGAGTATGAGACTCCAGTTGTGACATGGGAACTGTGAATCATAGATGCATTTAAATCAGTGAAATGACAAAGGGCAAAAAGTTTAAATTATTTTAATTTTTTTTATATTTAAATTCGGACAAAATCTTTTCAAATGTGGAACTGAGAGTTAGTTCCCATCATCTTTAATTAGGCCCCCAGAACAAATGGCCTGATTTTTAAGGGCACTGAGCAGCTGTAGTTTCCATTAACTTCAAGGGCAGTTGTAGGAGCATATCACCTGTGAAAATGAGGCCTGTTATTAAGTGGACATAAACATGAGTTTAAGGAGACTAACTTAAGGCACTCCTGTTTGAAAAACTTGGCCTGCATTTCCAGGACTGCTTATATAGCACCCCAAAATCTCTGCTATCAGTTCTTTTATTAATTCTTTTTTTAAAGATCACTTCATTCCCTAAAACCAAGGAATTCAAAATTGGCCATCTCTATTTTCCAAAAAATCTGTGGGCAACAAATTGGTGCAGTGTTTTGAAATAATCAGTTTTAGTCTTATTTCCATTCTCTAATTAATAACGCAGATTTGTCTGCTGCTACATAATTCATTTTGATGGAAGATTTCTTTATTTTTGTTATCTGGCTGCTAAGAAACAGGCCAAAGATTTACTGTTAAGAAAATAAAACATAAGCCTCATCTTCTATTTGGAGAATTACGATATTTTGCCTTAAGAAATAATGTTTTATAATCTGTCTTAATACAGTTCAACAGTTACACAAATCCAACCAGAGGGGTTCTCCATTAAAAAACAACAACAAATAAACAAACCAAAACAAGTTGTATCTGAACAGTGGCCATTTTCTAGGAAAAGCTATTGTAGTAACTTTACAAAATGCTCAGTATCTGGTGGAATAAATTGTTCTTGGATACTCGGGTTTGGTGTGCTGGTTTATGTCTAGATTATGAATAGCTTGAGCCTCTGGGAGTTACGGGACTTCTGAGGAATACTGCAAGTAGAGCTAGTTGGAATTTTTTTCAGCAGAAATTTTGACCTTTCTGGGAACATTTGTAAAAAATAGAACATTTTGATTTGGAAATGCTGCTGTGGTGCTACATGGGAACTGTAGTTCAGATGCGTGATGCCTCAGTTCTCGTTTATGAGCTGCGCTGGTTGGCTGGCCTACATCTTCCATGATGCACCAGGATAATCTCATATGCTAAGCTGCTGTGATGCATCATGGGAGATGGAGTCTGGCTGGGGTGCTTAGTCAATATCAGAAGTGTGTGCATGAGGCATCCAAACTACAGTTTCCATGATTCAGTGGTGCCATAGTTTCAAAATTATTTTTTAGATATGAATCCACTCTTCTGCCCCAACAATTCGGGGTAATTCAAATACATCTTCATCTCTCAAAATAGAAAAGCAACTCTCAAAAGCTGCAGCCCATAAGAAAATCATACAGAGTAGTGTTGTCAAAGGGAAATTGCCATAGATGAGAGTAGATAAACAACAGCAATTAAACTTGCACATCTAAAATAAAGCAGTTATTATGACCTGTATCATGCTTCTCCTACAGTAGGTTAAAATCCAATCCAGATTGTTAGTGCTTAGAAGGTTCTGAAGTAAAATATTCATAGAAGTTCCAGGTTGCATGAAATAATAAACTTATTATTAGCTAGGTGTGGTTGTCATCCTCCCCCTAACCCTAAGGGCATGATCACTAACTCTATTCTGCATCATAATGAGTGTGTGCAGGTGGGTGGCTCCTATATCAGTGCATCTGCATGACTATTCTAGTCACTGGGAGACTCGAGGATGACATCTGTCAGTTACTTTTATGCATACAACCTGTAGGGAAGCTAGAGGTGGGGAAGGCCCTTCATCATTCTGAGCTGAGAAGCCCACTGGGAAATAGCTCAGGAAAACATTTCCATATGCTTGTGCCTAAAAGCAGGCACCTGTAAAACATATAAAGGCACCTAAAAAGAGGTCTGATTATCCCAGGTGCTGAGCATTCACAGCTCCTGTAACAGTTAATGGGGATTGTATAGTTGTACATTAAATAGTTACACTTCAGATTGAGGTGGTGAATTTTGGCTTTTCACTGGTTTTCCATTGAATGTCAATGTTTCTTGCACCTGTTCAAAAATTGCATTTTACAGCTACAAATTACAATTTTTGCATGGGGCGGGGACAGAAACAAAGTAAGACTGGAAGAAAGAAACCTGCCCAAATAATAATTCAAGAGCACTGAGGTAGGTAGTCAATACAAAATAGGAAATGACAGTCTAGGAAGGAGTATTTCAGAAAAGGATTTGTGAGTCCTAGCTAGATATGAGTAAACAGTATAACACTTGCAAAACAAACAAACAAATAAAGAACCAAAAAAAAAAAAAACCCAACCCAACACCCCATCCCACCACCAAACTCCAAAACCATCATTTTGGGATGTATTACCAGGACCATCATAAGTAAGACACAAGAAGTAATCTTTCTACTCTATTCCATGCTGATTAAGCCTCAACTGGAGTATTGTGTCCAGTTCTGGGCATCAGAAAAGATGTGGACAAATTAGAAAACTCCAGAAAAGAGCAACAAAAATGGTCTAGAAAACATGACCTGTGAGAGAAGATTGAAAAAAATGGTTTGTTTCTTCCAAAGAAGAGAAGCCTGAGGGGGAACATAAGAGCTTTCAAATATATAAAAGGTTGTTATAATGAGGAGAGAGAAAAATTGTTTTCTTTAACCTCTAAGGATAGGACAAGAAGCAATTGGCTTAAATTGTAGCAAAGGGATGTTTAGGATGGACATTAGGACAAACTTCTGTCAGCGTGGTTAGCCTCCAGAATAAATTGCCTTGGGAGGATGTGGAACCTCCACCATAGGAGATTTTTAAGAGCATGTTAGACAAACATCTGTCAGGGATAGTCTAGATAATACTTATTCCTTCCAGGAGTGGAGGGGACTGGCCTGGACTCTCACAGTCCCTTCCAGTCCTACGATTCTATGATTTTAATAGATATGCCAAGTCCCTCTATGCACTGGCTGTCGCGTCAGTTTTGCGCAGTAATTCAGCTGGGCGAATGCCCATTTGAAATTAGAACAGTGTTGGGTATTACAAGTTAGTACATTATCATAACCAATAAATCACACTTTGCTAGAGTTGGTCATCATACTATCGTGCTCCTACATCCTGGAATATGACATCTCGTCTAATACTTAGGATGCTGGTTATTCCTGATGGTTTTTTAGCTGAGGGGTGGGGCAATGATAAAGCAAGTCATTGAACAAACATGTTTGGCATGCGTCTTATTTCACTTTTTTTATTGTTCTTTCCTATGATCCAATTACTATATATTGTGCCATAGGCTAGAGGAAAGATTATGTTTAGATCTCCAGACTGGAAGTAACATGACAAATAGGTTCCTCTGAGCATTACTTTCCTGTAGATATCTAAGCAAGACCAATATTTCAAGCACCTGCCCAGTTTGTGCAAATCATGCACATATGCAGTTTTTCAAATCTACTAAAATATAATTTGACAATTTCAACAACCTAACTGTGGGTCTATAGTCACAGGGACTTGACTAGTATTTCTGCTAACATATCAGCTAATTTAAGTAGACATGCCTTTTTGTCTGTTCATCTGTTCTTTTGTAAGGTAGATGTTGATGATAGAAGAGACTAATTACATTGAGAGCTATTTGATGCCTTTGCAAATAGTAGTTTGAGTAAATATTGAGCTCTTCACTGTGCAAAGGGTACAGCTGAAACATTTCAAGCTTTTTGGATGTTGTGAGAGCATTTGTTCTTAACTAATTTTCCTGTCTTCTGGATACAGGTTTCTCATCAGATATTTTACCAATGTATGGATAAAAAGCATTCCTGTCCCAACCATACACTGTTACTATTCCTAACTTGTTCTCACTGTGTTGAGGATAAGAGGGAGATTTTTTTCAAAAGAAAAATGGGAGCTAAATGCCCAGTTTCCACTGATTTTTTTTTCAACAGTTACTTGGTTTCTGAATGCCCTTTGTGCCTTTGAAAATCTCTAACTAAATGGAGGACCTGAATTCAAGGTTCTTGATTTTTTTTTTCTTTTCTTGGCCCTATCAATTTTTATGTGTGACCTTGGAAAAGTCCCTTGATGGCTGTGCTTTGGTTTCCCCATCCGCAAAATATATACAAATAAAACTGGTTTGATGAGGCATTGCAACAGTTAATGACACAAAAGCAGATTTTCCTACCCTTATTTGCTTATTGAGTGGGTCCATTTATTTCACTCTTCAGTAGCAGTCATTGTGAGTAAGGGTGACAAGTTCTGGCTCCTAATGTTTACATAGTCTTTTGGAAAAGTATAAAATATTTAGTGTATCATGAATATCCCCAAATCAATATTTTCCTGATGAGTTTGCCTGGTTGTTGCAATAAAAAGAGAAATGATATTGCCTTTGGAAATAAGTATTTGTACATTTTGAAACCATTGCATTTTTAGATAAAACATTTTGGCTCAGTCTTGAGTTGCTGAATTGTAAGGATACCAAGTAAATCCACTTCAGACCTTAAGACATAACACCCTACCAGAGGCAATTAACAACTCTGAGAAATCAAATGGAAAGTGGTGAGTGTTCATGTCAAAGCAAAAAGACTCAGAAGTTTCCGGGAAAACATGGAAATTGCCTGAATGCAAATTAGGAGGGTGAAATATTGTCTTAGCCATCAGTTAAGACTGACAAAAAGAACTTTATTTTCACTGTTGGATGACAGGGAGACGTCTGAGGAAGAATTACATTCCTCAAGTACTCCAAATCAATAACCGGGTTTTGTTTGTCACCATTCGGATCCCATAGACTGATTACAAAGAGAGCTTTCACCTTGCCTTACTATTGAGGGGGGCCCCCTGAAACTGGAGAGCAGCCTGCAAGAAGAGTTTTAGTATGGCCTCCAGAGGCAAGTAATATGTTTTATGTTTATGCTGTGCTGAAAAGTGCAATAGAGATTGCTTAGAAAAGGTATAGTGTGCTTGACTGTCCCCTCATCACCAATATCCTATTCTACCCTAACATCAGAGGAAGAAGGTTAGTTTTGGTAAACAGTAAACAACTTACATGCAGGTCCACCAATGGGGGAGGGAGGATCAAAGGGAGGCAGTTGTCCCTGGCCCTGGCAATTCAAAGGGGCCCAGAGCTCCTGGCTGCCACCACTGCTACTGCAGCAACAGCAGCTGGAGCCCTTTAAATTGCCATCCAAGTGTCACACACTCTCTGCAACTCTGAGGACTGGGGGAAAGGCACGCTGCGCTCTGGGCGGCACAGAGGGCTTGCTGCCCTGGCCCTGCCTCTTCTGCCTGTGGCTTCACCTCTTCCAGGAGCATGCAGTCAGCCCCAACACTGCCCAGGGGCCTACAAAGGCTGTCGGTGCCCCTGCTTACATGCAAATAAAAATCTAACACTGCTGAACCAAGAGGAAAAACCATTCAGGTGACATGCCAAGATTCCATGCTAAATATTAATCTGGTGCTTTTAAAAAAACAAACAAACTTACAATTTAAAGAGACTGAATATCTAATGCAGTGACTTAAAAGACACTAGAAAATAGAAACCTACCTTGTGATGGGATGTACAAACTGGATAGGAAGCAGTTAAAGATCTACTTCAGGCCAAGGCAACCCCACGCCACCACATCTGAAAAGCACTCATGGGCTGGCGGAGGAGCTTGAAAGGGGAGCAGAGCAGCTCAGTCACCTGTGGAGGTGAATAGACTTACATGCTTCCTGACTTAGAAGGAGCTTTAGAGTTTACAGCTCTCTGGGGCTCTGCTGAGGGCAAAAATGACTTTGGATGATTGCACGGTCTGAGCTCTGTCCTTTTATTTGTTTCATTTCTATGTCTTTGTCCTTGATGGTAGGAAACAATGCATCACAGTGACACCCTTCTGAGTGTGCAGAAACTTGCTATCCACAAGAGAACCCTGGATTGAAACCCAGTGGAGAGAGTGAATCCAAGGCTACGTCTAGACTACATGGCTCCGTCGACGGAGCCATGTAAAATAGTTTATTCGGCATAGTCAAAGAAGCGGGGATTTAAATAATCCCCACTTCATTAAAATAAAAATGGCCTCCGCGCTGTGCCGATGATCAGCTGATCCGGCACAGCGCGGCAGTCTAGATGTGGCGCAGTTGACAAGGGAAGCCTTTGTCGACCGCTCTGGTATGCCTCGTGAAACTATGCCGAATAAACTATTTTACATGGCTCCATTGACAGAGCCATGTAGTCTAGACGTAGCCCAGGTTCCCCTGCAATATCTGTATTGGGCTGAAGGTGAAAACCTACCACAGATACAGGGGAATCTGGATTTGGAAGACCCTATTACCTGTTAGGTCAAGACTTTTGGCCTGGTGAAGCCTGAGACCGCTAGTCTGACACCAGGGGCTATCCTTTATTGGACTTCCTGTATACCTGGAAATGGGTGGATGCAATTCATGGCCTAGCCCAGGGGTGGGCAATAATTTTTGCCTGGGGGACACTTAAAAATTTTTGAAGTAGCCCCAGGCCACCCCGGAAGGGGCGGGCTACCCCAGCCCCAGACCATGATTGGTGGGGGTGGTGGAGCCCCTCCCCCCCCCTTCCCACTAGCACCCATGCCCTGGAAGAGGCTTTGCACGCTCCCCCACCCCCAGGCCAATCAGAGCCTGGGGGCGGGGGAGCGCAGGAAGCCTCCTCCCACCCTGCGAGGAGCACATGGCACTTTGAAGAAGGGAGAAGAAAGCTTCATGCAGCTCCCCCACCCCCAGGCCCTGATTGGCCTGGGGTTGGCGGAGCACGCGAAGCCTCCTCCGCTCTCCCCTCACCCTGTGAGCACTGCGCGGTGCTTCAAAGCACCACGTGTTCTTGGCAGGGCGGGAGGAGGCTTCATGCGCTCCCCCGCCCCCAGGCCCGAATTGGCCTGGGGGCAGCAGAGCAGCAGGGCCTCCGTGGGCTGGATCCACCCACTTGGTGGGCTGGATCTGGCCTGCGGAGGCCCTTTTGCCCACCTCTGGCCTAGCCAGAGATCTGAGTAACAGGAAGACGCTCCCTGTTGCAAGCTAGAGCAGTCGTCACCAGGAATGAAATGAGCCCCTGCTATGACCAATGGGCAGAGCCTGCTGAGTGAGCCCCGTCACATGCTTGCTAGTCAGATGAGTGGAGTTTATAGCGTACAGATTATTTACTCCTTATTGCAGGAAAAGCCACAGTTTGGCTAGCTGTTGACCATGAATTTTGGCTGTAGCCAGGCCTGCCGACGGAGAGGGGCAGGAAATGCTGCTATGGTGCTACATGGGAACTGTAGTTCAGATGCGTGATGGAGGACAAAGAGGGCAGTTACCCTGGGATCTGGGATCTGGTCATTGCAGGAAGGAGGACAAAGCGGGCAGTTACCCAGGTCTCCTAGCTGCTGTTACTGCAGTAGTGATGGTGGTGGCTGGAGTTCTGGGCCCTTTAAATTGCTGCCAGAGCACCATGCTGTGTGCTCCGTGTGGCTCTGAGGACTGGGAGAGGAGCCCCGCTGTGCTCTGGGTGGTGCAGAGGACTGTCTGTCTGATGCCTGCTCCCTCCAACTGATGTCCCACCCCTTCCTGAAGTGTGGAGCTGGTCCCCTGCCACACCTTGCCCAGGGACAAATTTGCCATGAAATTTGAGAATAGCCTGCAAAAGATCGAATAAGTATTTTCCATGATGTTGTTCAAGGGGAATGAAGTAAAGAAATCACTCAACCACATTTCCATCACTGAGTACATAAGGAAACCCCACTGTAAGCTGGTCAGTGTAACGACTATAAAGGAATCAATTGATATTGATTCCGTAATACTTTGCCTTCTTGATTTCAGATATTATCTGCACCATAACTTTGGATCCCAATATATCAATAAATTCATCGCATTTAGTTGATGAAAGATAAGACACATTCCCTCTTTCTGGATTGCCATGTTGTTGCATGTGTTCTGAGAGAAATGGATCAAATTCAGCTAGAAGTTCCATGCAACCAAGGTAGTTTCCATTGTTAGGGCAGCTGTGCACTTCAGTGTCCCCAAGAAAGGAAGGAATCTTATTACAGCACTTCAGTGTCCTGGTTCAGCAAGGAATCTTATTACAGCAACTATTCTCTTTCAGTCTTCATTCTAGTATTTACAAGATCTTACCTTCATCTTCTCCAGTTCTACGTCAATTCTGGCAGACTTCTGATGCTGGAGCATCATTGACAGTGCACCAAGATGATCCTTCTACTGCTCATGAGAAGTAATTCTAGTGACTGCATTTTTCCAATCCTCAAAACCGGTTATACATTGATTAGAGTAGTCACTGATACAGAATAGTTTGCACGTGTAGCAATGTACTTTACCAATGTCAGTTGCAATGTTATTGTCACTTTGTTGATCCCAGTATAGAATAGAGAGATGAGGTAGGTGAGATAATAATTCTTACTGGACCAACTTCAGCTTGTGGAAGATACCATCTTTCAAACTGCATACCTCAAGCTGTATAGCTTGAAAGCGTGTACCATCCACTAACAGAAGCTGGTCCCATAAAAGATATTTCTTCACTTAATAGCCTATCTCTCTCAAGCATGTTAGTAGCACTTAGGCTCCTTGATGTGGAGCAGCTACCAGCTCTAGGAGACCCGGCTTCAGGAAGGCTTCCTATGTGGTGTAGGGAGCTTTCAGCCAATTTAACCCCAGTAACAGTTTGTCTTAAGTAGAGAAGGAGAACAGATGATTAGAGAGACTTCTGCTTAGGACCAAACTTAAGTCCAGGACCAAGTACCATTCTAGATCATCTCTGGCAGGTGTTTATCTAACCTGCTCTTAAATATCTCCAGTGATAACCCTTTCTCATAGACTTTAAGGTCAGAAGGGAGCATTTTGATCATCTAGTCTGACCTCCTGAACAATGGGGTAATTTATTCCAGTGCTTAACCATCCTGATAGGACATTTTTCCTAATGTCCAACCTAAACCTCCTTGTCTTCAATTTAAGCTTCCTGTCCTATCATCAGAGGTTAAGGAAAATAATTTTTCTCCCTCCTCCTTGTAACACCCTTTTAGGTACTTGAAAGCTGCTATCATGTCCCCTCTCAGTCCTCTCTTTTTTCCAAATTAAACAAACCCAATCATTCATAATTGTTTAATGAATAGCATTTACAAACATATTTGAAACAGATGATCAGGAATTGTTTATCATGGGTGTTATTGCATGTTATTGGACCAACTTCAACTTCAACTTGGTATCTGTTTTTTCATGAAATAACCCAATGAGGCTGAGCCAAGGATTCCTGGAGCACTTGATGCCCAATCATGTTGTGGTCAGCTAGGGCAGGGGCTCAGGTGTCCCCACTCCAGGTGCTCTCTTTGCATTGGACATTTCCCTGACCCATTGATCATTGCAAACAGCTCAAAGCAAATACAATTTATTAAACAGCAACCAATTTGAAAAAGAATAAGGTAAAATGAGAGGTTAAAGGAAACACATCACCCCTCTCTCTGGTATGGGCACATCACAAACCACCACCTCTGGAATGTAAGGGAAGTTCACAGTCTGTTCCTCACATGTCCCAGGCCTCTTTCTCAGGCCCTGGCTGTGCTGCAGGGATGCTGTGGGTTGGACACGTGCTCTGGTAGTGGCCACCCACCTTCAGGCTGTAGGTGGCAGAGCCCTTCTTCCAATCATCAGCCCCCAATCGGGGTTATGATCTCTCTCCAAGTCTGGCCTGCAAGAACCCTACACTGGGCTTCCGCCCAGAGCCCCCCTCACTCTCTCCAGCTGCTCACCACACCCAGGTCCAGACTGTTCTAGCCCCCAATTTCAGCTCTATTCTCTGCTGCTCTGTCTCTAGCTCCCTAGGCTGCATCTCTGGTCCCTCTGGCTCTGGTTGCTGCACCTCTCCTCCTAGCACAGGATCTGTTCCTGGGGTCTAAGGACCCTGATTTCCTATTAGCCTGTCCCCTTTCCTTTGGTACTAGGAGCTAGCCAACTAAAAACCCTACTGAGTGTAAGGATCCAACAGTCCCCTTACATCTGCATGAGAATCTGATATGAGCAAAAATTCTTCCACTGCTTCAAATGAGTCCAGTGTTTTCCTTGGGAGTTTCAATCAGAGAATAAAGTGCATATTTTCTTATAATTGCCCCTTTTGAAAATGGACTTTTCCCAAAGAAACATCATCCCTGTTGCTGTGAATCAGTGTTCGTGTTTTGGCTATGAGAATGTCTTTTGCTGCTTTTCCACGGGGGGGGGGGGGGGGAGGGGAAACATTTGGGACCTGCCTGCATGAGGCGCCTCCTGCCTGTTCAGTTTCAGGTATGCGATGAGCTCCATTGATTCCTGTGGGTAAGCACTGCTAAGCATAAGGGCTGCAGGGCTGAATCCTTGAACAGAGGCCGTAAAATACTTTGCTTTTTGTGAAGCCTTCAGAATAAAAGTCCTAGTGGTGTTGCTCCATTTTTCTCATAGTTTGAGAAACCCGTTATTATCAGTGACATCTTTATAATGACTCAACTTGAACAAAGCACTTGCAGCTGGAATTTGGCATGCAAGCCCTCAATCCCTCCAATGTGAAGGGCATAGTCCGAGGGGATTCTTTTCATTCTCTTCACTAGGCTTTGAATCAAGCTCTTAATTTTTAATAGACCAGTTCCAAAAGATGTTTGTTCACTTATTGAAGGGTGGGAGGGAGAGTGTCACAACAATAAATGCCTAGAAGTTAGGTAGAAATTTGTTACTGTCCTTTCCTGCCTTACAAATGGCATTCAGCAAAATAATGTTTATCTGGTAAAACGCTGATCCATAAATTGGGACTACATGGTCTTCTGTTGGGGATAAAGTGCACAGGAGTCCATGTGAAGTTTCCACAATATTCTTCCTGCAATTAGAAGACTTTTGGGAATTCACTCTGGATATGGGACCTAGGGCTACTTGCTTGTATATTTCAGCGCAGTTGTTAGAAAAGTTGGCTTTTATGTAGAACTCCCTGGTCATGTCTCTAGTTTCTGGAGGTAAGTATCTTGCCATTTATTCTTGCCACCTTTACAGGAACTCAGTCAAGTTACCAGTGTGTATCATTAGAAAGTACAATCTAACTGTCTGTTTACTGATCTATGAGGTGTGTCTACACAGCAAAGTTATTTCAGAATAACGGCTGTTATTCCAAAATAATTATGCGAGCGTCTACACAGCAATTCTGAGCTATTAGAAAGTACAATCTAACTGTCTGTTTACTGATCTATGAGGTGTGTCTACACAGCAAAGTTATTTCAGAATAACGGCTGTTATTCCAAAATAATTATGCGAGCGTCTACACAGCAATTCCATTATTTTGAAATAATTTCAAAATAATGGATGGCTTATTCCGACTTCTGTAAACCTCATTCTATGAAGAATAATGCCTATTCTGAAATAGATATTTTGAAATAAGGCATGTGTAGACGCTCCACTTCTGCTATTTCGAAATAGCCCCTCACCAGGGCCATTCTAAGTTATTCCTGCTGGGGCTCATAGCATGTCCACATTAGGGAAGCCTGCCTCAGGCTAATTTTGAAGCTTCTCTGCAGGCTTCTCTGGCCTGCATATTTATACCTGCCTCTGGAAAAATTCCACTACATGCATCTGACGAAGTGGGTCTTTGCCCGCGAAAGCTTATGCTCCAATAAATCTGTTAGTCTATAAGGTGCCACAGGACTCCTTGTTGCTTTTGCAGATCCAGACTAACCTGGCTACCCCTCTGATACTCTGCAGTGTAGAGATTCTCTTTCAAAATAAGCTATTTTGGAATAACTATTCTGGAATAGTTTATTCAGAAATAACTGTGTTGTGTAGACATAGCCTGAGAAATAGAATGGCTGGGCTCAAATCAAAGACTGAATAATAGATAGAGGTAATGGCTAAACTAATGGCTAAGCTCTAGGTCACTGGTTACAAAATGGTTCAAGGTCACTGTGAACATTATTAGCTCATACCTATGCAGTGAAATGAGTTTGGCATGTCATTCCTCTTCCTATTGGACAGGTATCCCCACCACACGATTGCTATCACACTTGGCTGCAAATGACACCTATGTTAGCGGTCTCAGCAGAGAGGCCAAATATTGAATGATCATAGTCCTGAGCCATTCCCTGGGCTCTGAGGCTAAGGCTGTTGTGCATTGCTAGGGTGGCGAAGCAACATGCTATTCATGCCATATCTATCTCAGAGAACTTTACTTTCCAGAGCTATCAATCCAGTATCTTTCATAAGCGCTATTACATTCATTGAGAAAATAAATCCATAATATTGTTTAATTGGTGGGTTTGCTGAATAATTTATAAATGTCATCAATAGTGAAATTTAAACACCTGTTTCTACAAAGGTAGATATTGCCTAATAATTTTTTGTGCCCATATTCGCAAGAGACCTGAGCCAACCTCACTGAGATCCAAAAATATCCCTGGAGAAATCTACATCCAGATTTTTAACTCAAGATTGTCTCAAGTGTACACCCGCTTCCTCAGCCATAACAGCTCTTTTACCCTTATGACACTTACAGTGAAATTCACTCACAATAAATGGTTGTCAAGGTCCGTTAATTTCAAACCACTTTCATAATCTGTGGCGTACACAGTGCATATTTAAAACCAGTCTAAATACAAGTATACACAAAGGATGTGATGGGTGATTAGATTTAGCTAGGAATGCTGTCTCTGAAAGAGCACTTGTAATTAACAGTGTTAATTTTTATAAGGCAGATGGGGCCAACTTTAGAAAGGGTCATTTGTGTCATTGCATCATGAAGATAATGAACAGAAGAGCTGTGTAAATGGGAGGTCCCTGAAATAGGCATTGTAGAAATAGATTCATATTGTTTATATTTAGTAGTAATTGTAAATATTTGTTATTGCATATGGTCTTGGTAAAGATGGAAATAGGGTCACCATATTTCTCTAAATTGCAAACAGGACCCCTGTTAAGTAGTGATCCCAGGCAGCTCGGACATCCCTGCTTGCCTGACCTCTGCTGTGTGGGGCTGACTGTTTGAGCTGCCCGGCGTTGCCACTTGTCTATGCTGACATCATGGACATCACAAATTTTTGTGGCAAAACTGGTCATTTGTCTCATTTGCTATTGCCTGAACATTCCTCTGTGCTCCTCCCTCGGGCAAAAGCAAATAGGACAAATGACCAGTTTTGTCAAAAAAGTTGACATCCATGATGTCAAGTCAGACAAGCAGCAATGTGAAAAGGCTACAAAGAGGACTTTCCCAGCAAAAGTGTGATGCATGGTTATCCTACTTATAACTGCTATAATAAGCAAAATAGGAGCTGCCCTTTTAAAGAATAGGTTGGGGGGCCCAGTGAGTGACCCACTTTGTTGGTAGCGGGGATGCTGGTGCCAGAGTAGGCTGGCCTACAGCTTCAAGGATGTCTTTGTTTGCAAGAAGCTCCTACAAGCAGAGGTTTGAATGCCACAGCAAGCAATGACCTCTTCGGAAAGTGAAGGCACGTGATGAAAGATGTAACAAATTAGGAGGTCCAGGGGTGCCAGTAGCCTGTGCTGGCCCCTGGGCAAGGTGTGCATGGGCCAGCTCTGCACTCCTAGAAGGAGTGGGACCTTGGGCGGAAGGGGTGTGGCTAGGGCAGCCAGCTTTCTGTGCTGCCCAGAGCATGGTGCCCAACCCTCAGAGCTGTGCAGCATGGAACTCTGGTGGCAATTTAAAGGGCTCAGGGCTCCAGCTGCCACCACTGGTACAGTAGCAGTGGTGGCGGCTAGGAGCCCTGGGCCCCTTTGAAGGGCTGAGCACTGGGGCAACTGCCTGCTTTGTCCCTCTTTCCTTGTGGGTGGTCATGAGGAGGTCCCACCGAGTCTGTTTTTTCAGGGCCCTTTTGATGGCATGCAAGTAAGCAGGCTACAAAATAGTAAAGGCTGGAAATTTGCTGTTTGAGACTGTTAAGTGTCTGTGCCTCTTAGCAGAGCAGGCTGTCCTGCCTGCCACACAATGGATGCAAATTGCAGAGTACGATCACACTACGGCAAGCCACAAAGGCCACCGTGGGTTAATTAAGTATATTCCGCAGCATTTAGAGAGTGTATCTGTTTGTTCATTGGAGGATGAGGGAATGTGTCTAGTACTCCATCTGAATGATCAAATCTAGGGTCTGATTCAGAAAAGGAAGGTCAAACCAGAGTCAGAAACAGAAAGGCCTCTCTCCGGAGTGGATAGAAGCTTTGCTATTTTGTAAGAACATGAAACAGGTAGCGCTGCAGCAACAAAAACTCAGAACATTTAGAGTGAAGCTGATGAAAATGGAATCGCAGCAATGACTGCAAGATCCTTGCACAAAAGAGGGCTTTTGCGCAAAACGGAAGCGGTTATACTGCTTTTTTTTGCGCAAAAACCCCTTGCGCAAAAACCCCTTGCGCAAAAAGCATAGGCAAAAAATATGCTAATGACATCGTAACTCATGCTAATGAGTCCGTCATTAGCATACTGTCTGCTGCAAAAACCTTGTAGTGTAGACAAAGCCTCAGTACTTAGGGGAGGTGTCTCTACTGTAGAGCAGTCAGGTGATGTTGCACAAAAGAACAAGCTAAAAGTAGTAGCTGGGAACACACAACTGATAATGGATTAAATAAGAGTTAGCCAGAGACTTTATAGACAGTCTGATTGGTGCAAGAAGCCCAGGATTAAAACTCTGAAGCAATCTGGGGGCCTAGAGTGATCTCACATTGACCAAACTAAGGCAGATCCTACAAACACATTATTTTGAAGCAAATGCCATTGATCTCTATCAGAAGTTAACTAAGGCAGATTTCCTGATGTGTGCAGTGGATTTTCATTAAAAAAAGTATTTGTGGCAGTGAAGACAGTATACACTAAAATATCAGCCTGAATTTTGTACAAAGTCAGTTTCTACAGTCTACTTGGACTAGACTGAGACTGCACAATGAGAATATTGAAATTGACATAAAATTAGTATTTAGAGGATTTAAATGTAGCCAGTGAAATTTTGTTTGAAAAATTGAATACTGCTTGTAGCACTGAAATGGAGCACAAGCAACAATGAATAACCTCAGGACATCCAAGACCATTACAAATAAATGCTACACAGCCTGTTTTGAAAGAAGGAGAAATGAAAGATCTCATCACTGACAGCCATAAACTGTCAAGGCCAAATGTGTTAGTTACTCATGTGAAGCTGAACAGTGACACAGTGGGATAACTAGCAATAGAAATGTTTGCTTTCCCCAAAATCCATGAGTTCTGGGAAGGACTGGAGTAGTTCCCCAAATTATACAACCTGGAAAGGACAATTGCTGCAGAAAATCTTTCCAAACTGCGAATGGGAAGAATGAATTGTAAAAGATGTGCTTTTTGCTGCCAATGATAGCACTGCACCATGGGCAGGACGGTGCCGAATGTGAGGTCAATATCAGTATGTGGGAAATGAGAGATGGTCACAACCAGTGGAAAAGGAGTGATCAACCCTTGTTAATCTTCCTTGTACCTCATAACTGTGGGTCTGATGGCAGGTTGCTTAGACCAGAGGTTCTCAACTTTTCTAGATTACTGTATTCCTTCCAGGAGTCTGATTGCCTTGTGTGCTCCAAGTGTCACTTCTCTTAAAAACTATTTGCAGGTGGTGTAGTGATTACAAAAGCTTTTTTTCATTTTAAGCTGGCAAGACTGAAAGTCAAAACTATCTTTGACAAAGTTCTGTTAGCTTACCTTCTTCAAACGTCATTGCAAATACATTAGCTTCATCCTGTTAATTGACAGTTTCTCTGCAAAAAAAACCCAAAGCTTGGAGTAGATTGCTATAGATGTGAATCCAAAAGTAACATATTGCTTGGAAAACTGATGAGAGGTTTTTTTCCAGTCATTCTGAATTTTTTTTACAATTTTCATTGCTGCTTCCAGCTATTCATTTTAAAAATCTACCCATTTTACATTGCAACCACATACACACTATGACAACCTCATTAATGTGCATGAATGCATCAACAAATGACACCGAGCACATTTAATATATAGTGTGTATATCCACATTATATTACTGCATAATGTAGCGTATAGAGCCATACATATAAGTTACTGTCTGTATGAAATTTTAGTTTGTATTGACTTCATTTGTGCTTTGATATATAGCCTACACAGATATCTAGATGAGTCGATGTACCCTCACAAGACATCTGCCTATTAGCAGGGGGTATGTATATCTCTGGTTTTGAGTCACTGATTTAAACCATACTAACAGGGAGAAACAAGAGCTTCATGTCATCTCACAAAAGTCAGGAATTTAAAGTCAAGGCTAAAATTCCCAGCTGGATCTCACACTGCACATGCTGTCCAGGTGTTCTTTTTAAGGAACTACCAGTTATCTGTAAGGGTACGTTTACACTAGCCCCCTCGTTCTAACTAGGGAGGCTAATGAGGGCGACCGAAATTGCTAATGAAGCGTGGGATTTAAATATCCCACGCTTGATTAGCATATTCCCGGCCGGTCGCCATTTTGGAAACTGACTAGCCCAAAGTAACTGCCCGCGTCTACACGCGGCAGAGAAGCGGGATTCCGAGATTAAACCCCTTAGTTCGAATTAACTGTTACTCCTCGTGGAATGAGGTTTAACAGTTAATTCGAACTAAGGGGTTTATCTCGGAATCCTGCTTCTCTGCTGCGTGTAGACGCGGGCAGTTACTTCGGGCTAGTCAGTTTCCAAAATGGCGACCGGCTGGGAATATGCTAATCAAGCGTGGGATATTTAAATCCCGCGCTTCATTAGCAATTTTGGTCGCCCTCATTAGCCTCCCTAGTTCGAACTAGGGGGCTAGTGTAGACATACCCTTAGTTTCAGGACATAGTGTTTTGTCAATCCAGCATATTTTGCCTTAGCTGAATCCATTTCCAAGCACTTGTGGGCTGAAGTCAGATCTTGTCTGTTATGTTTTTGTGGTTTAATGTATTTCCTACTTTTCCAGATACAATTAAAGGATCTTCAGAGCTGTCCTTCCACTTAAAAAGGAGCTGAGTGTATGTGACACACATTTTAAACAAAATACTTACAAAACCACTAATCACCATCCCCATCCAGCTCAACAATAATGCAGCATTCATTATAAAATGACACATAGTGACTCCTTACAGGGAAATCTGACAAATAACTGTTACATTACCTAAGTAATGTTTTTAAAAATAAGGCAGTTTGTTTTCTCCACTGAGGCCTAAATCCTGACCTCCTTTTACTCAGTGGCAAAACTCCCACTAAATTCAGTGGGACTGAGATTAGGTCCTTTTGGCATGAAGAATGCCCTGGAAGATTAAAGTTCCATAGATTAAGACAGAAATTTACATGAGAGAAACATGTACTAGTGATTAAAGCACAGTATGGAGTCAAGAGCTCTGGAGGTCTTTTCTGACTGTCACAGAAGAGGTTTAAATAGACACGTGGAATGGCTCTCTCATTAGAGTAGGTAATTTCCCCTTCAGGTACTCTCACCTTCTCATCTCTGTTTGAGGTAAGCCACAGCTACTCTGATTTAATTAGCACTGATATTACACTCCCATCTCTGTATCCCTGCATTTCTTTCTTTTCTCTTCAAGCATCTGAAGAAATGAGTTGTCTCACAAAAGATTATGCCATAATAAATGTGTTAGTCTTTAAAGTGTCACCAAACTCCTTGCTGAAACAGACTAACATGGCTCCCCCTCAGAAACCTATCACAAAATTGTTTGCTAAGCAACTTGGTCAAGATCACAGTTTCAAACATAGCTTCTTGTTCAGGTGCGATATCTAGGTCTTACTTTTTAGAGGTGCTGAATAACTGCAGCTTCCACTAATGTACCTGGAATTGTGGGGTGGTCCAGCACTTCTGCAAATCAGGTGCCAGATGAAACAAGTTGGGCCATCATAAACAGAAGCAACCAAAATCAGTGGCCATTTTTGAAAGCAAGGGCCTTATTTTCCTTGTGCCTCAGGTTCTTCAGCTGCAGCTTTGATAATACTTACATCAGGGGTGTGCTGAGAGCCTTGATTAATTAAGATTTGTAGTGCATTTCAAGCTTCAGGGGATGTAGTTACTGTACATTTAATTAGAAATGGGCTGAGGGGGATGAGTTTTGGTTTTGCAAATCCTTGTGAGTCAGGTTTTGGTTTTGCAAAACCAAAACTTGGTGAGATTTGGGACCTTGAATTCTGTTTTATTTTTGCTAGTAAAATTCAGGAAGAAAGAGGAGTTAGAACAAAAATTCTGGTTTTGGCAAATCTCTGCATTTAATAGAATCTGTGGTCTTCTAGCGAAAGTATTTGATATGGGCTGTTAATTTTAGTTCTGGTATAGGATACTCAGTTTAAATGATATTTGCCTGAGGTGTACCTTCAGCAGTGGAGCACTTGTATTGACAGTGGGAGAAAAGTAGACTTTCTGCCAAAAGTTTGATAAGACAGTTTCTGTGAAACTGACATAAAGGGCCTGGTTGACGTATTACCCCTAAGGGAATTTTGTGCCCACCCCCCAAATAAATAAATATAAATTCTGTGCACAGTATTGTAAAATTCTGCAAATTTTATTTTTCTGTAAATAAATGGCTCCAGCCTTGCTCAGGAAGGTGCGAGATTGCCCTGGAGTCCGCCTGCTCCTTCTGGAGATGGACTCCGCAGTGAGGCAGCACCCGACCTTGACACAACCCAAAGGACAGGTCTGCCCCAGGAACATGCTGGGGCCCTTCCCTTCTGCACCAGGTGCACCATGTATGAAGAGGCAGGCTCAGCGCAGCAGGATCCAAGTATGGAGGGACCTAGTGTGTATGGGGTGGGGGGCAGGTGTGGGGTGGGAGGGTTCTGTGTGGGACAGTCTGGGTGCAGGTGGCTCAATGGGGGTTCTGGATGCACAGGGGCTCATGGGGGGGGGGGAGTCCTAGGCACAAGGGTAATAGAACTCTGCAGAGGGGTCTAGATGAAGGTGGTTGGGGCTTAGAGGTGGAGCTGGCAGTGGAGGGATGAGGCTTGGCATGGGGATCTGGATGTGGGAGCATGGGTGTGTTGGGGGTCCAGGTGCATCTGGTTGGGGCTTATCGGGGTGTTCGGGATGATGTGGGGGAAGGCTCATTGGGGTAGGGGTTCGATAGGCCTGCTTAATGGGGAAGCCACAGCTGCTACTGAGGGGAAACCGTATTCTGGGCCCCTCTGCCATCCTGCTCCACCCCCTTCCTCTAACCACTATTCCCTGTCCAATCCCCTTCCTCTCATTCCCACGTCCCCTTCCCCCTGTCCTGTCCTGTCCTGTCCTGTCTCCTGACTCCTACATTCCACTCCCCAGCCCTATCTTTCCTCTTCCTTCCCTGCTGCTTCTTCCCTCATATCCCCAGCCCCATTGCTCTGTCCTACTGGGGGCACTTACTGTTGTAAGACTGGCTTCCAGCCCACAAAGAAGGGGAGTTCAACCAGCAGCATGCAGCATCCTGTCATCTAGGCATAGTGGTGCCCTCCCTAACCTAGGCAGCTCTGCGCATGCAGAAATGAGGGGAGGTGGGCAGTGGCATGTAATTCTGCTCAGCCCTCCCCCCATGCCTAACCTCTGTTTGGGTGGCAATGTCCCTTCTGCTTTCCCAAACTATTCCCATGGGTATTCCCTTTCCGCCCCCACCAGTTGATTTACCTCTTTGCTGGTTGCTCTGGGTGTTGAAAATCACATGCAGAATTCCCCTGAGAGTAGCCTATGTATTAAACGCCTTTACACTGCACCTGGAAACATCAGTTACATTGACACCCACTTTCAGGTCTTTGACACTGAAATCATGGGCACATGTGCAGTCATACATGGCTAGGGCTAGCCCTGAGTTGCACAGTCCAATTAGCATATGCAGAGATGATAGACTAGATGGGAAGCAATGTGGCTAAAGGGCCAGGACACCAGATTTGGGGATGACAGGAAGTGGAATCCATTTCTGCTGGTGTCATTGACCTGCTGGGTGATCTCAGAAAAATAATTTAATGGCTCTGTTTGTCTCAGTTTCTCCACCTGTAAAATGGACATAATGAGATTAATGACTTTCTATTGTGAAGTAATTACTCAGTATCTTGTCTTCAAATAGTGACCAGTGTCAGGTGCTTCAGAGTAAGGGTTTTCAGAAATGGGCTTCTAGTAGACAGCAATCAAAAAGGAATAAATCCAAAATAAAACCAAAAACAGATGTAGTAGAAAGAACTACGGTGTTGGGGAAAAAATCTTTAGTACTAAACTGAATTCCACTCCAATTATAACATCTCTCAGTTGAGTGTCTTCTACTTGAATCAGTAGTCATACCTCTTATCTTTTGAAGTTCAAAAATGAAATTGCTCTTCACTGCTAGATAAATCCACTTGAAAATGTGAACAAATTTCTTTCAGAACCCATCTCTAAGTTTATCCTTAGACTTCAGTGTGTGCTGCTTGCTTGTTATCTCAGTGAAGTTTGGATAAAAACTGCTGCTACAGATAATGTATGTCTCTTCTCTTAGAACCTGGAAAATTTTTTACATGAGAATGAATGTAAGAATGTTTGTTTATAAAAATAAGAATTAACTCTGTAGTGGGAACCCTTTCAGTGCATTTACTCTTGCCACACTGATACAGAGAATTTTGCCTTGCTTTATGGCCAGATCCCTCTTGGGTTTTGTGCCATCGGAAGGCACTGAAGTCAATTTACATAATTTGCAGAGCTCTGGAATCTAGATGCATTATTTTGACTGGATTAGGTTCTCCTTAGCGAAAAAAACACAGAAACAAAGAAAACTGGCTGAAAACAAAACAAAACCCACCCAAATCAGCTAAAGCTCAATAAAATAGCAGCTTGTATCCCTAGGAATCTTGCTTATCCTACCTGGTAAGTTTCTGGAGTGCCAGAGGGGGTTATGCTCTGGTGAAGGAATATTCCTTGGCACTATGAGTCAGGGCTAGGTAGCAACTCCTGCTGGTAGTGACTTTTAATTATCCTTGTGAGCAGCTTTTCACAGGCTGATTCCCCTCTGAACCCCATCACTCAGACTATGTCGAGACTGCAGGTGTCTTTCGGAAGAAGCTTTTCCAGATGAGATTTTCTGGAAAAACTTCTTTCGAAAGAGAGTGTCCACACAGCAAAAGAGCATTGAAAAAGTGATCTGCTTTTTCGAAAGATAGAGTCCACATTGATTGGACGCTATCTCGCATTTAAGTTTTGATTACTATGGATAGAGTGGCCACCAGGGCACCTGTGCTTTTTTCCTGGACACCTCTTCTTTTGGAAAAAAAACCCGTCTTCCCTGTCCACACACGCCTTTTACCAAAAGAGCTCTTTCGGAAAAAGGCTTCTTCCTTGTAGAAAGAAGTTTACCGCAATCGGAAAACCCCCTGCATTCTTTCGACTTTCTGTCAAAAGAACACAATTGCAATGTGGATGTAAGTGTGGTTTTTCCGGAAAGCTGCCATTTTTCTGGAAAAACTCTGCAGTGTAGACATACCCCCACTATGCTAGTTCTGAAGGCAGCAATAAAAAACTGAGGGGGAGGGGAAAAGGTACACAAACAAAGCTTAGAACAGTTCCATGCAGCATGGTCGGGGAGCTTTGTTTCTGAGACCCAAGAACTGCTGGATGTCAACTGACAGAGGGCACTGAGATATAGAGGGTACAGCCATACTCTGAGTTCACCAAAAGAATGTCATGTGAGGTCGCTAGTAAAAGTCTGTCATCGGAACCATGAGGATGAGAATATGTGATGAGTTCTGTGTGTGTGTGTTTGGGTGTGTGTGTGTGTGTGTACTAAAAAATATGTTCTGTAGTTAAAAGCAGGTCACTTGGGTAACATATCTTGAGACAAACTCCTCCAGAGAAGGAGTGGGGGACTGTGTGAAGGGATGAACATCTGGGATGGGAGGACTCTGTCCTGAGGTGCACATCAAAGGTCTGGCCTGATATATTTAGAGGTGCAAAGAAACATCCTGGCATCCTTCACCTAGGAAATACACAGAGAGTGTCTGCTTCATGACAAAAGGCTGTCAAATAGGTTTGAGTAAAAAAAGCTTGAGAGAACTTTGGGTGAGACAAGCTTCCTTGGCCAGGAAGATAACTTGTTAAATTTAGGCTTTCAAACGCATGTTATGTTTTATATGTAACTGTTTGTTCCCATTTCTCACCCCATTTCTATTAGTTTAATCTTTGTTAAATAAATTACCTTTTGATCTATCACTGAACTCGAGCACTGTACATAGCACAAAAGCAGAGGGGGTCTATGGTTAAATTGGGGGCCAGAGTTTCTTTGGGTGCAGAGAATCTGGAAATTTTGTGAGTGTTCAATGATTAGGGCTGGATAATACAAGGGGATGCTTTGGAATGGCTTGGCTGGAGTTCATCTGTTGTCAAGGCAAAGGCAGGGCTCTTGTAGCCCAGATGGCAGCACTTGAGTGGCTGACAGACTGCCTGTGTTAGGAATTTAGTACAAGCAAGACTCTCACACTGGAGACAGTTGATAACAAGGGGTGTCAGCCCTGGGAGCCCTGAAAAGTGCCAGTCTCCTGGTTCTAGGAGGTGGGAAGCGAGTTTGCAAAGGGGGGCGGTGCTTAGTGCAGGCAAGAGGATGGAGCACAGCAAAGCACCTTTACTTACAGAAGTGTTTTATTAGGATATAACTCAGCAGTGACACAGACAACAGGTCTTCTGAGTGTAGTTTGACCTACCATATTAACCCCTAAAGTGCTGGCTGATACATCTCCAGTTTTAGCCTCAGAACTTCACCGAGGCATTAGAACAGGGCAGACCCCCAGAACACTAGTACAAGCTGAAAAGATTATTCTGTCTCACATTCTATTGGCTTTTGACTGTGCTGATTTTTTTCCCTTTGACTTGTTTTTTGGCTTTTCCTTTGTCTTCCCTTTGTTTTCGGACTAGTCCTTTAGCTTTATATTGGACCTTTAATCTTGGCCTCACTCTTCTGTGAATATAGGCTGATCTTTTCCTCCTCCTTTCTCTCTCTTTTTTCCTGTTTCCACTTTCTTTTTGTTTGAGTTGTATTTCACTTCCTTTAACTCAAAGCTTCTCTCCCAATTCAGTTTGTTGACCAAAGAGACCAGGCAGATGGATTCTTCCTATTACTACTACTTCTTCCTTCTACTGTATCAGTAGGTCCATCATAAGATGTTTCAATGGTGGCAGTTTCAAAAGTCTCAATACAGTCTTGGCCATGAATTGTGTGGAGGCTGGGTCCACAGAAAGGAAGCTCATTTTTCTTGACTTTCACCAACACTGACTCTCTATTGAATTGGACTTTTAAAAAGGCAGCATATGACCTATATTTTTGGTGCTCCAATTTGCACCTAAAAAAGCTAACTTGGCTTCCCTCTGCCACCATTCCTATGGTTCTTAGGGTTACCGAAGCTCTGAAATTTACTTCCAAACCACTATTGAGCTATGATTGAGAGTGGTCAAATGACAGAGTTTTTAGTTTTGTGGCAGTTCTGAAAAATTGAAGAAAATGTGGTTTGTGTTGAACAAAAATGTCTTTCTTTCTTTTGAATTTTCAGTCAACTAAAAGTCTGTTTCAGAGAGGGGATTTGAACTTGGGACTTTCCTTTAACTTCCTTTAGCTGAGAGCTCTACTGTGGCTGAGTTCCAATTCAGTTTGCTGACCAAAGTGACCAGTCAGATAGGCCCATTCTTCTCTTTATCAGTGGTTCCATCATAAGATTTCTCAATTACAGTTTTAAAGGTCTCAATACAGTCTTGGGAATTGGGTTACAGGGAGAAGGGGAAAAGGGGAATGTCAGCACCACCACTATCTCCATGTTGGCTGCTTTATGAATGACTGAAACTATTTGTGCCAAACTCCTGAACAGTTTCAGATTGACTGAAACTGTAGCTTTCAGCAAATCATGTATTCATCCAAAAAAGTCTCCCAGCTCTACCATGATGACAATTTTCAGGGAGCTGCTCCTTCCAAGGTACTCTGGTGAAATGTTAGCAGCTTTGTAAGTGGGTGTACTGTGGCTGTTTCACCTCCCCCATTCACAAAAGTAATCTGCATTTTCTCTACTATCTGCTATGGTATATCCAATGCACAGCCATTAGCAGTTCTTTAACCAGGTATACTGTAGTTATCTTTTCTCTGACTCTCTCACCATGTATTGCCTCTTACCATAACTCTCTGTGTTATGCTCAGGTTTGTTTTTTGCGTTCTTGTTCTTTGACTAACCTTGTGGCCATTTTGATTTGCTTTGTTCATGCTTGGTGCAATTGTGCTTTGGTTCCAACAGTGGAGGAGACATCACATCCCCTGCTTCTTTCCACCAAGATAACACAACAACAAAACCACTCTTTTCTTTGGAAAATAACTCACAAAAGCTTTTGTCCTGTTGAGTTTCTTAGAACCCTTACAAAACAACAAGATCTGCAACAACAATTTTTAAAATTTATGACCTTACCTAAGATGACAAAAAATGTTTTAAAAGGTGGAAGACTAAAAGGCAGGCTTCCATTGGTAAGCCAGGGTACTCATAGTTTAAAGTTGACAAACAGGAAGTTATTTTTATTTCTTCTCGGCAATGCAAGGATTCATTTTATGGTAAACATTAATATACTTCAAAGGTAAAAAGAACAGGGAAAGACAAGCCTGTGCATGTGCTAAAATTGAAAGTCACCTTATCAGTGCTGTTTAATTTCAGGGCTAAACTGACAACTCTCCTGAAATATCTAGTTCAAATGAGTAGTTTACCATTGACTATTAGCCATTTATTTCCAGTGTTGATGGAAGTAGTTTACTTTGTACCATAGTTCTTTCCTTCCTTCCTTCCTGCCTTCTCATTGATTGATTTGTTTCTTTTTTCTGTTTGGATTTCCTTCTTACAACTTAATTAGATTTTTCTTTATAAAACAAGCAAATCAAATATCACATTTCTAATATTATCAGAAGAATATCAAATAGTGTACAATCCATTTGCAATATATAATGAAGGTACATTATGGGACATACTTTAGTTTACAGGCATAAGAGGATGTTATTGACAGTATGTTCTGGATCCTTTTATCTTCTGTATGGGCTATTCCTACAAAAGTGAAGAATTTGGCATTTGCTATAAATTACCCTATTGAGGTAGTGAAAGGAGCATGATTTGCTCTAGGCAGAAATACCATTTGGCTTGATCCCTAAAAGCAGGAGATTCTGGCTGGATCCACAGAGACAGGGTCATCTCAAAAAAGACAGATCCCCCCACTGATCCTGCAGTTTCTTGCGTGTGAACTGACTGTTGCACCCCAATGGCCCCACTGACTTCAGCACTCCGTGCTCATCAAGCTGTGAAGTTTGGCTGATGTGAACATTGTCTTTGATTCTTTAAATGCACAGTCACAGTCCTTAGTTCAGTCCCATTTTTTCTTTGCTTGCAATAAGTCATGACAGGGTGCTAGTACTGCCACCACATTAGGCAGAAATTTACCATAGTAGTTGAACAGACCAAGAATGAATGTAAATGTGACACATTCTCTGGCAGGGGTGCTTTTCTTTCTTTGGTGATTTCCTTAAGCCTGTGGCATCAATTACATGTCCAAGGTATTCAGCTGAAAGTTTGAAAAACTCATATTTATCTCAACATACTTTCAGTCCATGGACTTTTAAACATTGCAAGACAACACCCTAATTTTGAAGATGATGTTCTTGATTCATTCCTATAACAAGAAATTTGTAATCCAAATAGAATGGATTTCCATTCAGTCCCTTCAGAATATCATTCATGGATTTCTGGAATAAGACAGGTACTGATATGATACGGAAATGCAGTCTGTGGTAACAAAATAAGCCAATTTACATGTTGATTTTGAGAGATTTGTGATATGCCAGATCAGTCTGTATTTGTAGACTGACACACTGTCCATTACTAAAAGTATCAAACAAATCTTCAATACAGGGTTGTGGATTCTGATCTGCAGATAAAACTGGAATAAGTGTCACTTTGAAATCTGCACAAATGCAGATGGAATCATCCTTCTTTATCCCTGGTATGATGGATGTAGCCTACTTAACATGTGCAATTATTGTCAAGATTACAGTGTTTAGTTCAAATCAGCTGTTACCAGAATCTTCAGAGCATAAGGCATAGCCCTAGGTTTGCAATAATTTGACTGGCTGTCCGACCTGATAGTGAGCTTCACTGACACATTTCTGTTCAAGGTCTTTTTCTAAAACTGTGCAGTATTTCTTGAAGATTTCATGATCACCTTGATCTCAATCCAGTTCACCTTGGGCTTCTCAAGCCAAGATCTGCCAAATAATGCTGGATATTTTCTTTCAGTCTCATACATGGGTAAAACAACTAGTTGTCTATCTACTTGAATCTGGAGTCTTTTTTGAGACTCTCTTTTCTCTGGTACAAGTCTTTGAAACAATGGACATTTCTGCCAGAGGAAATTGTGACGCTGTCTGGTGATAGATGCAGAAAACAGTGAAACTGCACCTTCGGAATCAATCTCCATTCTTGTAGGTGCTCCAAACAAGTTCATTGCCAGATCTAATTTCTTATTCCAGCTTCCGATAACATATGTAGTAGCAGGTATTTATCAGTATCTCTAAAGTTCTTGTTTTCTTCCACATTATGAATGCCCAGCTTCAGTCTTCATAGTTGTCTTGGATCTATAGGTCTTCTTGGCTGTACTGTTACTCTGTGTTTCTGGTTGTTGAACTGTGTGACAGGTCATGGCGATGTGTCCTTTCTTCTGGCATTTCTTGAAAATAACACAGCAAAGCCAGCAGATCTTCTCTGCCTGATTTGTGTACAACAGCCACATGGATATTCCCTACTTTCCCAGTGTCCTTTGTCTTGCCAGTTCAGAAGGTCAACTCCTTTGTTCACATTAAAGTCCAGTGAATCCTTTCTGTGGGTTCTATGGTGATAGCTGTTTCAAAAGCATTCTTGAATGTAAGCACTGATAAAATCAGTAACTTTTTCCAAATCTTGACACTGAAAAGAAAAATTGGTCAAGTAGGGCATCACCCAATGTTTATCTGAACTGCTAATGCTCTGACAACTTCCTTAGAACAGCAGTGAACTGTCCTACTGATGCTCATTTTCCTTGATGTCACTGATGGAACCAGTATCCTTTTGCTACAATCAATGGGGCAGGAGAAAAACACGTTCTTGCTTTGCTGTAGTAAGCGTGGTATATGCTTTGAGATCCACCACTGTGGGCACAGTTGAAATTGCTATGAGTGGTTGAGGTACACCAGCCATGATTCTAGGTGGTTGTTGTTGAATTCACCACCATTGCCCCAAAAGTTCCTTTTACTGCGCTCCTGTTGGACTTGTTTCCTGGACATCTTCTCTGCTACAGGGCAATTTTTCCCTTCACAATGAACTGCCGGCACCTAATTTCTCTCTGCTAGTTGTGGCTACACTGCAGAATGCAGTGGCTGCCCTTGGGCTCCCTCTGTTGGGTGTAGAACCTCAATGCAGGCTTCAGGCTGTTCCTCTGCCTGCTTGCACATGGTCAGCCAAGATGGCTGTTTGCTTCTCCTTCACTACTTTGAACAGCTCCAGCAGTAAGTGAAAAACCCTTTTCCTTTGTTCTGTCTTTATCTGCACACTTCCCCTCTTGCTAGACCACTCATGTCCTGCTTCGAGGAAATTGTAGCAGCAGTGTGACCTGCTGTTGGTAGGTCAGCTTGTCTTCCTCCTTTTAAAAAATTCTCTGCACACTTTTTCTTCTCCTTGTTTAGGCAGTGGGAGCACTGGATGCTCATCGGATTTAAATCCTTTGTTGCCAATATGCTATATGTGGACCCAGAAGAGAAGGAGATAGACACAGGAAGCTGATTAAAACACAGCCAACATGCCTTGCACACGTCAGTATTCCCCAGCAAAACTGAAATTAACTTGGGCTTTCCACTGGGGAAGGAGGAGTGCTTACCCATTTAAAGGGACAGGAGATCACAGAAGCATAGGGGAGTCTGGATGGGGCCCACAGCGAGCTGAGAAATATGGATATACCTTTCTTTTACTCCCTCTCCCCACTAGTACTGACAAACCTGTATTCCCAAATCAATGGGTTATTTTCTTAGCACCCATTCCACTCGTCCTCCAGATATTATCATAATCATTATTAATATTAATAATAAATTTGTATTAATTATAAGAAATATCCACCTACATTTGCCAGTGAGATTTCTTGCTGCTTTATGCAGCATTCAGCATATCTTGTACAGAGATGATAAATAAGGGATATCCCTTGTGCTAAGGAACCCTAGAACCCTACTCCCTTTTCCCCCACTCCCACAAATATTATACTTCTGGCTGTCATTTTGGATTCCCCCTTTTAGTCTTCTTGGGTATCACTCCATGGATTTCTTCCAGGAGCAATGTTGGGATTATGTCAGGGAAATCAAAGGAAATGGCTTTGGCAACAGAAAGCAGATGGTAATAAATCCTTTGCAGACAAAGGTCAGTAATCCAGTCACTGTCCATTAGCACAAGCAGGTTTGATGTGATATATGTCAATTATACTTTGAAATCAGGTAAATAATCTAGAAATCAATCCACATATGGGCACCTTGCATTAACCCTTTGAATTAACTTCTAAACATTGTTCTAATTACATCTACACCATAGATACAATGGGCACTTTGCCAACCATGAAACTCCCAGACTGAAGTAATGTTTTCAACACGACAACAAAGCGCCGATCTTGTCCTTAACTCTGTGGATGGAGAATGAAGCAAGGTATTGTGCTCATATATCTTCCTAAAAGTGAGTTATCCAAGATGGAAATAACTATTGTAGTCACCTTACTAAAGATGCCTCTGTTTATTTTCTGGGAAGACACTGTGTGCTGCAATCTAGCCCCACAGACTACAATTGCCATGAGCCCTGGAGGAAAACAGGAAGGAAGTGACTTTTGTTTTAGAGTTCTGAGTCTCTCCTCATGTGTGGAGGAAGACTCAGCAGCCTATGGACTCTTCCCTTTGTTCTTTGGAACAAAAGGGAGCCAGGCTGCTTTGGAGGAGTTTTTATCCAGTTCAGGAGCTGTTATGTTACAGTTACAGACTGGGACAGAGAGCCTTTGGAACTGGGATGTAGCAGGCTGCTTCTGATTGCCCTAGAGGGGAGGCCCTTTGGCTGTACTTGTGGCTAGAAGCTACTCTGCATCCAGCACGCAGAAAGAGACTGTGAGTAACTGGGCATCTTTGGGAAAATGCTGCCTGGGACGGACCTCAGAGATTCAGACTAACTCTGGGTTCAAAGAGAGGCAGAGAGGCCAACCCGGTGAACCAGAGCTGCTGCATAGCTTGGACCCACATACACACTACCTACAGAGAATCTCCATTACAGCTGCAGTTCTTCAAGCGCGCCCACGCAAGCAAGAGTCTGCGACTCTGAGTAGAGGAGTGTGCACACTTTGGGGTGGGATAAATATTGGCAGTGCAAATGGCAGCTAGATAAGTTCCTTTTACTTCTGTGTACTTTAATTGATGTTATTCACTGTTAATTTGTTAAATCCTGTTTCTTTAAGTTAAGTAAAGGTTGTTCATTCTAATGCAATCTATTAGATGTATATTACTTATGATTTGTAATTGTTATTCTGGAGTTAGATCCAGTTTATTGCTGGAATAAGTTTATTCCTGGAGGTTCCCAAGGTACACCAGTAAGTGTGTATAGGGCTAGCCAGGTGGAAGCACCGCCATTGTACATTCTTTATGAACAAGGGACTGCAGCCAGGGGGTGAATAGGTTTTCCCCAACCAAACAACATCACCACTGGGGTACTCAGGATCTCCTTTTATGTCAAGACCATCAGGCGCCCAGGCATACCTGTGAGTGTGACCTGCTCTCGAGTAACCCAGGGAGGAAAAAGGGGGTTACACTATATTGAGTAATTGTCTATCTGCAAACTTTGAAACTTTGTTTATCCCCCGTCTTGGGATGTATATATCTCATGCTGGCCCAGCAGCCAATGTTGACTGGCAGTCTCACAGCAGGTAGAAGAATAAAAGAGATAGAAAGCAGAGGAGTGGAGGAGTAAGCGGCTGAGAAGCCATACAGAGACAGCACTCTGAGAAGGGACAACTGGACCAAAAGGCTGCAAAACCAACAGAAATTAAGAGAAGTAGGAAGGAGCACAGTGCACATCAGGAGTAGCTGAATTCCAGTTCTGCCCATCAGGGGATTTATGAGGTCCTATTAAACTGGTGTCTCTATACCCATCAACAGCCCTGGGGGGAGGAACATTTTTAAAGATGTGACTTTATAATCTTCCACAACATGCTAATGTTTTTAAAGGAAATTTTTAAACTAAGGCCCTGTAGACTAAAGTAAAGTCAGAAACTGACAGTATGTACTTGTTAATTGGCTTAATTACCACTTGCATGACTCTCTTTCACAAGTTCAGTGGTCTGCTAATAGGCTTACTAGAAGGTGATTTAACTTTTAAATTAACTAGCTCATCTCGATAAGACTCACTGGGTTGTAGCAGCCACAGAACAGGGATAAGAAAAAGCAAAGAGGTGAGCATTAAGACCTGGTGATGCCCCCCATTTTTGGGTGCCCTACACAGCAGTGTATGCTGCACATGGGTAAGGATGGCCCTGCTGCCCATCTAGCTTAAAGGCTTTGAGTTAGCACCCAGTGAGAGACTTAAGAATTGAGGGGGGTTCCAGTCCCCTTGGATACTGGGGACAACTGATCCCTCTAAGAATAAGGAGAAAATTCACACACCCCAGTGGGATTCAAGCCAGGGGAACTGACTGTTCGCCCTGCCAGAATGAGTGGACTCTGGTGCAACACCCAGCCAAACCAAAGGGGGTGCTGTTGTGTTGATGCACCAGCTCATACCCCCTTTTGCAGCTCATTTATGAGTTTGTTGAATAGCACTGGTTCCGGTAAAGATTCTTGGGAGATGCCCTTTTATCTGTATCCTTTATGGAAACTGCCCATTTATTCCTACACTTTAACTGGTTAAAAGATAGGAAATACTTATCTCTAAGAGGGCTTACCTCTTACATAATAACTGCTTATTTTGCTTAAAAAACCTTTGTAGTAGGACCTTGTCAAAATCTTTCTGGAAGTCCATGTAAGCTATAACAACTGGATTGTCTTTCTTCACGTATATGCTCATATCCTGAAAGAATTTGAATAGATGATGAGACATGATATCATTTTTTAAAAGCTGTGTTGACTCATCATCCCCAACATAACATGTTTGCCCATCTGTCTGATAATTCTGTTCCTTTGACCAATTTGCCTGGGCCTGAAGTTAGGTTTACTAGCCTGTAATTGCCATAATTACCTCTAGGACATTTTTAAAAGATTGACATTACATGACACTTGTGTGGTGTAAAGAAATGAATTTTCTTCTTTAAATAAGTTTGTTTTAATGAAAACGTGAAACAAGGGGATACTGCAATGGGCCAATACTATTGTCAGGATTACTTTTGTTCCAAATATAGTGGAAAAATCCTTTCTGTTGTACTTAACTCTGCCTGTCATGGATGTCTTCTTATGTCCCTTGGCTTACCCTATCAATTCCAGGTTTTCTCAGTTTTGTGAAATTTGCCTTAGTAAAACACTAAATATATTACTGATCTCGCCAGCTGAACACGAGCTCTCAGTATGACACTGTGGCCAAAAGAGCGAAAGTTCTCCTAAGAGGTATAAACAGGAAAATATTTGGCATTGGTGCAACCAGTGCTGGAATATTGTGTCCAATTCTGGTGCCAGCAATTGAAGAAGTTGATAAATTAGAGAGGGTTCAGAAAAGAGCCACAAGAACGATTAAAGGATTAGAAAATATGCCTTATAGTGATAAACTCAAGGAGCTCAGTCTATTTATCTTAACAAAGGGAATGTTAAGAACCTATATGGGAACAAATATTTAATAGTAGGCTTTTCCGTATAGAGGAGAAAGGTATAACGATTTAATGACTGAAAGCTGAAGCTAGACAAATTCAGAATGGAAGTAAGGCATGAACTTTTAACAGTGAGAGAATTAACCATTGAAACAATTTACCAAGGGTTGTGGTGTATTCTTCATTATTGATAATATTTAAGGCCAGATTGCATGTTTTTCTAGCAGATATGCTGTGGGAATTATGTTATGAAGGTTCTATGTCCTGCGTTTTACAGGAGGTCAGATTAGTTGATCACAATGGTCTTTCTGGCCTCGAGGGATGGTACAGGACCTCTTAGTCATCAAACCCAGACCAGTGTTCCCTCTAAGCTGCCCCACCTATTCAGAGACTCAAGGTTCCACGCACGAAACTGACTGACCGGGCAGGGCTGATTAATCACCTGTTAAGCTGAACTGCCATGTAGCTTAGAGGGAATACTAATCCAGACCCCTTGTCATATCATCCCATTCATAGATCCCTCCAGTTGTATGGACAGAGATAACTCAGAATGGACCTCCCAGAGGGGCTGGGTTAACCCACCACTCTACTTCCCTACTTCAATTTGTTTGGGTTGTCAGAGTGGCTTTCCTCCTTTGTTAGGCAATGAATTGTTTTAAAATTAAGGCTGGATTGTAACCTGGAGCACCTTTAGCTAAAGGAGCATCTTATGTACATATTCCTAGTTGTTCAAATTCAAAGCATTATTTGAGGGCTCCTGAAGCTAGCAGAGGGAAGGGTGCTGAGACTGTGCTGCAGGAGCATCCTAGAAATCCCCTCCCCACCTTGGCATTTAGTTTCTTATTTCTTTGATTTTTGCCAGGTGGGTGCTCAACAGCTCTACAAATCAAGCCAGGTTCTTAAATACAGGTTCAAGGCTTAATTTTAGCGTCCCGTTTTTTAAAAAGTTAACCACAATCTCTAGATCAGTGTTTCTTAAACTTTTTAAGACCGAGGAATACCACACAATTTTTTTTATGAGGAACACCAAGGATTTTTGGTTGAGCCAAAAAAAAAAAAAAAGGGGGTCAGGGGGAAAGTTATTGAGGGGAAAAAAAAGGGTTGGGGGAAGTTAAGTTTTTAAGCAAAAAAAGGGTCGCCTGCCCCTTTAAGGGCAGCCATTTTGAATTCTGTTGTTCTCCACGGCACACCTCTGACTGCCTCGTGACACACCGGTGTGCCACGGAACACAGTTTAAGAAACACTGCTCTAGGTTCTTTTTAGTCTAAGAAACTACTAAATATACCAGAAGAGGGGGCAGAATCTTTTATGGATGCTTTTATGGTTTGGATCCCCCTCCTCACCAACAGTCACCTCCTCACCAACTTCAGGAGTTTTTAAATGATGTTATTGAACTTGAACAGCTAGTAAAGCAGAGTCCCAAAGGGAGAAACACGTTACATTTCCCAAGACATGTTGAAGCATTTCCCCTACAGTTGTGATGGGCTTGACACACAATCTCCACCCTTCCACCAGAGGCAACCTCTAGTTTCTTCAGACTTAAGCTGTATATCATCTGTTCACAACTGGTGTCAAAAGACCCAGGAGCTTTCTATTTGTCTGTCTGGAACATGGAGCCACTCACTATGTCTAACTGCAAAATGTGAAATCTTTCCTTCTCTTGCTTTCTCTCGCTGTCTTTTTTAAAAAAAGCTGTCAGTATTTCAGCAACTATGAGCAGCAGATCATTGGATGCTTTAATCCATAAATAAACATTTCTTCTTTTGAACTACATTAAAATTGGATGTGTTTTCATTGTAAAACGCTCCAGCATCCCTATCATTTAGACATATATGGTGATGTATCTTGCAATTAATTTTTGTCGTTAAGAGAACTGCTGGTTTAGAAACACTGACTTTATGCCAAGAAAGTAAATAAATAAGTCAAACAACTAGACATGTTGCTTATATCAGGAATTTTAGATCAAGAATCTAAGTTTTGCTTTTGCTGTTTAAATAGACTGGGCCAAATTCATCTTCGGTGAAACTCCCTTGCCTTAAGTGAGCTTGATACCAGAGCAGAATTTGACCCACTGTTTGTAAGATTGTATCAGACTTTCTTTCAGTAATACTTGATGATGGATCAGATTCTAAATTCCCAGCTCTTTCCGTTATGCTCTTGACCTAAAGAAAGGAATTCCTGCTTTTAAAAGCTCATCAATCAGCATTGCATTGGTAAGCTGATAAAAAGGCTAAGACTAAGCCAGTGTTAATTTAGTTAACTATAGGATTCTTGACAATATTTATCAGCAAATATGTTTTAATTAAAGCTGGATAATGAGATCAGCAAATTCAGAGTATTTCAGGTGATTAAGACCAAGTGAAAGACTAAAACTAAAGAATGACTGTGATGACAGATACTTGTGCTACTACTGTCTGAATGGAATATGGCACAAAGGAGAGTTAATTTTACTCAGCTGAGGAATCACTTTAATGGTGATGAATTTGAATTTGATCTCATGAAAGTTTGCAAGGTGTGGGCATTTTCCTGAGTAGCTGTGCATACACAGCTCCAGGTGCACAACATCAGGGTGTGTTCCAGAAACAGCACAACTGAAACTGCAGCACAGCATTAGGGATTGGGGCCAGTGTTCCCTGTGCTGAGTGCTTGGGTGGTCACCCAAGATAGAGTCAGATGCTGCCCAGCTGATTAGCAGAGTGCCCACAGCACCATGACTGGCAGCATGTGTTTCTACTGGTGGTGCACATCCACACATGCCTTGGTAAATATAACAAAATTTTTCTGCACATAGATGGAAATAATTAGAGGCAACACTGGTTTGGGCAGGAGGAGGCCAACTCCGTTTAAAGTTGTGGCTCTCCAGGAGATGCATGTTAGAAAAGAAAAGGGGCAGGAAAATCTTTGGTAAAATCTTTATTAAAAGGAATCTGCTTTTAAGACATATTAGTTAAAGGGTGCTGCATTGAAAACTTGAAGAAAAACATCAGTTCAAGTTGACAGCAATGCTTTAAAGTAAAATGTAATCTCCAGCCTGAAAAGACACTGCCCTATGGTTGAAAAATCCATCTCACTATGTGTGCGTGTCCTCCCCCCCGCCCAACTCCTTTTCTTAGTTTTTCAGTCCTAAGTGATGAAATATTCTGGTATCTGTTTCTTCCCATGCTACATGACCAGCTCAAGACCTCTTGGCAAAGGGGCTGTAGGAGACTGTAATGTTAATGTGAAGGGAGCTGAACCATGATGGTGATGTGACTCACCCTGGAGAAGGCAGCATTTTCCTGCTTAGTGAAAGCAGAGTGTCAGGCTTCTGTATGCTACTGGACATTACCAGAATAGCAGAAACCTTGTTTGCACCACCTGCTTGGCAAGCTAATAGGAGAGTAACAAGTTACGAATCATCATAAATGTTTAATGATCTGTGTTTAAAAAAAATATCGTGAGCAAATTACCAACTTAATTGACTACAGCATCCCAGCATTCCCTAAAATGTAGTGTTCAGGCCAAATATGGCTGAACTATGAGCTGTCATATGATGAATATTTTAAAGAAGATTCTATTATACATCCAGGGGTTCATTCGCCTCAATAATGAGGACACTTACCTCTAGGGAGAGGAAGCTGCATTATGTTTGCCACTTAACCGAGGGTTGGTTTGACAGGCATCAGCTCAGAGCATGTATGTGTGTGTATATATAGGGAATCACAGCTCCTTGTCTCTACCTCACCTTTCAGGAAATGTGGTGGTATACAATAGTCTGGATTTCTATCTATGGTTTTGTGTACAGAACCATGTGAGAGATTTTTATTCTCAAGCCTGACTGTTGAGGTAGAATCCCACACCTACTAAATATTAAATGGGCTTTTTTTTTTAAAGAGCACTGCTGTGTGTGCTGACTGGAGTAGCCCTATGCAGCCCAGAGAGAAAGAAAAACAGTTTTCCCTTCTTGTTTTTATCATCATCTGTTTCTTTCATAGTATTAATGAGTTCTGTACGGGTCTCAGACAGCTGAAGACAAACAGAGCTTTCACATGGGTAACAAATGACCCAAGTGAAAAACATAAGAACTGATGAAAATGAGGATGAAATTACTACAGCTAGTTGATTTTTAGTGGGGAAAAGGTATTCATTGAAATGCTAGTCCTGTTTTATTTGTGAGCTCTTGCCAGCTTGCACTTTTTACTAAGCTGCCTGCTGTTTAAAATTGTTTGACAAATTTCATTATGGGCGGTTTTCATAATGAATTTATTATCGAGTGTTCCGTCTCCCTATTTGATATTCGTATACACTTTTGAAGCTTTGTGGTCAGTCCCCTGAATCACATGGTATTGTTATTCTTTCTTTCTTTCTTTCTTCAATTATTTTATCACTGCTCTCTCTCTCTCTCTCTGAATTCCATCACATCTAAGCCCATAAAGGCAATAATACTGTCTGAAGGCTTGTCTGCACTTACGTTGCTCATGGGTGTGAAAAAACAACCCCCTGAGCAACATTCTAACACCAGCTTAAAGCAGTGTCTGCATCATGCTACGCTGATAGGAGATGCTCTCCTTCCAACATAGCTTCTGCCTCTCATTTGGATGGTGTAACTACGTCAACAGGAGAGCACTCTCCTATCAACATTACGCATCTTCACCAGATGCACTAAATTGGCCTATTTAGCACAGTAGTGAAGACAAGCCCTGAGTGAACATTTCAGATATTATTCATTTGTCTTCTCATTGGCGCAAATAAAAGCTCTTCCATAATCATGTGAATAAAAGTCATGCATGAAAGTTTGTGGCTAAGAGAATTAGAAAGTGGCATAAGTATAGCTGAACTAACATGCAATTTAGGATCTTCTAAATATTTGCAATATTCATTCAATTCCAGAAACCATATTTATTTGGATATGAAGAAGGGGCTTTAGTCTCTCTCCAGTGAAGATTGAAGCTAGCTTCAGCCGTATGTCAGATTTTCAACACCTTGTTATTCTTCACCAAATCATATCATTCCCTCCAAAATTTCAAATGCCACATCCCATCCCAAAGTAAATGTCTGGAGGCATTTTGCAGCAATAGAGCGTTCAGATTGGATTAAGTGATTTGATTAATTTTGAGGAAAATCCTAATTTTTCTTGTCTAGTCACAACTCCAGAATAACTTATTTTTCAACATTCAAATGATTTACTTTACTGCCCTTTACTAGCAGAGTGGTGTCACTGCTTTTTAGATGGCTGATATTGCAAATAATTAGCTCCTTATAGATGTTCCATAAATACTGAAACACAGTTGACCGTACTTTTTTACACTGTTGCATCCTTTCAGGGCACATTATCCACATCCACTGTTTTGTGTCATGGGTGTCTTGGAAGTGTATGTGTTCTATCTCAACATGACTAACAGTGTCTGTCAGGATCCTGCAAAGTCTGGGACTCCTGGTCAGTTTTTGATCATATTTTAAAATGCATAGAAATTTCTAGGCAAAACATTTCCTTAACCTGAATTTAGGGTTTGGAGAGTCTTGAACTGACCAAAGGATGACTGTAAATGGTCAAACAGTATAATCTATATTGTTTTTACATCTGAGAAGTACACACAATCAGTGTGTATCCTATGTGCTGAGTTGGACAGTTTGAGGCTAGAGTAGGCAAAGCAATGAACAGGAGAGTGTGAGTTAAGTGTTGCCTATTATTAAGAACACACGGGCAAAAGGTTGCACTTCCTATTCCACACTGTTGGGTAGCATTACTGTACTGTAGTAAGCATCTGTCATGTTCTGCCCCTGATGAGACTGTATTTCATTGGGACTGATAAAGAATATACAGTTTGTAGTGTGCTTTGGGCTCCTTTGCTTACACTCATTATTTATATTATAATGGTTATTGAACTTTTTTTAAAAATGAACATGTGCATTTAGGGTCAAACACAACATTTCTGGATTTTCTTATCCCAGCTGTCATGCCTGTTTTCATGCCCTAATATGTCAGGAATGTAAAACATTATCACAATGATATTTAAGCCTGGGGAAGTTTGAGGAAAATACAAGAGGTTATGTTCTTAGAATTTAAGTGAGGGTGTTTGCTTGCTGCATCAGGACGTGACCATAGCTAGCTGGAGATGGGGCGGGGGGGGGGGAGAATTAGGAAACATTTGCTTGATTTAAACTGGATGATTCTTTCTATGGTTTTTGCTATTGCTTTTATCTGTGTCCAGCAAGCATTTGAACAGGCAAACTTTTGTTTTCAAGAGTAGTCAGAAGACGATAGTTTGTGGCAAATACTGGTGATGGCGTTTGCGCAGCCACGTTGAAAAATATTCCTTGACAGCCATCTGTTCAGAGAGCAGAAATAATACTATGTAATGTGGATGACTAGTGATGTAGCAGGGAATAGTGACTTAGGAACAAGGGGTACTTGAAGTGGTAGTGGTGAACACACTGTGAGCAACCCAGAGACATATATTTGCATAAACCATTCATTGAGTAATTTCAAATAACAAACCAAATCTGTAAGCACAAAAGTGTGTGGGTGGATAATTCCAAACCAGGAGAAGGGCTGAATTCATCAAGGCTGAAATTGAAAGTCAATGAGCTCCGGGTTTCCTTATTCTCTTAGTCCCCTTTGAAAAATCCAGCCTCGATGAATTGTTTGCAGATGGTTGCTTTCCCAAGCTTTATTGCTGATGTCACTTTCCCCCCTTACAGACCCTCAGACCTTTGAAACATCTCAGTTAGGTTCTCCCTGCAAGTGTCTGGGAGTACCAGTGCAAGTACTTAGTGAGTCTTTTTCTTGGGAAAGTGAGAGGGGACAGCAAGCACCTCTGTCTCTATTCTCTGAGGTCAAGAGATCATTGGCCATCTCTGGAGTAAGGAAAAACATGGACAGGGAACAGTAAGTTGATGGTTGAATAACAATGGCATCTCTTGTACTTTTGCTGCAGCTGACGGGAATCTTTGCTCATAAATAATCCTCTCTAATCTCCAAAAGGCCGTGCAGGAGAAAACAAGCACTTCTAACATGCTGCTACTAGTCATTACCAGGATTGCATGACATAATGGGGGACTGGGGAAACTGGGCTGTGGGCATACAGGGGGTTGTAAGACCAAATTCTGAAGGTAGATGAGGAGATGACTAAGCGCAAACCCTCTTGCTCTTCTTCTCCAAAGACTTCAGCATGAATCTTGCACAGCAAGGGTCTCACACAGGAAGTACTGACAGACATAATCTTGGTCTGAGATGCATACAGGGCTTATTTAAATGCCACTTGTACCTATCCCCCTCCCAACTTTCATTCTTAAGCGCCTGAAATGGCTCCATTTCCTTTCCAAGTTACAGTGCTAAGCACTGATTTTAGCCAGGAGCAGCGAGATTGACAGAAACCTATAAAACGGGTTCATAGTTGGAAGTGGAGCACTGCACGCTGAGCTCTGCCTGCTAGCACTTTACTTGGATTGTAAGTGAAGGATGGGGGAGAAAGAGTTCTTATCCTTGCTTTTAATTAATGCAGTCACCATTTTTATTCTGAAGTGTCACACGCAGGAAATCAAAGGAGTCTTGTATAAATAATAAGGAAAAAAATTCTCTCGATTAGTAATGAAAAACATTTTCAAACAAGATCTACAGAATTATGATAGGGTTGGCACTTCCTCAAGGTGAAAGTCTCTCAAAATCCTTATATAAATTATTGATTTGTCCAAGTCCCTTCACTATGGGAGATTTACAATCTCACTTTCATAGCTGTCTGGGCGGGGGGAGGGAAGAAAGAATCTTATCTAGGTCAGAACCAACGTGTCTGTCTCTTTGCAACATAAAAGAAACTTTTAGCTAAGGTGAGCAGCTGTACTAAGAAACTGTGGGCCTGATCATGCTCTGACAGCAGCATAAATCAGGAACAACCCCACTTAAATCAAAAGAGTTACACTGAAGTAAGCGTGGACAGAATCAGGCCCATTATTATAGTTTTAGGAGTAAGAAAAACACAGTTATTAATAGTGAGTAGGATATCTCTATTGAGTTGAATATCTGTGCTGATAACAATTTGCTGCAACAGGAAAAATTAAAAAAAACAAACCACAGAAATTATAATGGAATTAGGAGATTGAGATGCAGTGTTTTCCTCTCAAAGCCATGATAATGGTTCTGGCTAAACAGAATATGAGAGCAGTAAAAGAAAGTCAGGCGCATAAAATGAAGAATAATGAATGAATGGACAGGTACAGACACTACAGTGAATCAAAGGGTGATGAGGTTTTGGACAATTAGATTCAGGAACATCATCACCTCATGCATCAAGAAAGAAAAAGTTAGCCTCCAGTGAACCAGTGATAAACCAATAAAAACCCAAGAGAACCAGCCTTCAGTACTATTGGAGGTACGTAAGGTTGTGCAAGCTGTTGGCTACCAGAGAGAAGAAGATCAGGAGAAATTCAGAGCAGCTAGTTATCCGATCATTATCGTATTCTCAGTCTGGAAACCGTAGAAAGTATCTCTAAAGATTCAGCTGTTTGTATGAAATGAAGAGCTGGCTGCTCAGCTCATTCTGTAAGATGATCCAACAAATGTGCTCAGAAAGATATACCGTCTGTTCAAGGAAGACAGAAGACTTTAGCTGCTGCCTGTGCTGGTCCTGGCTCATGGATTGAGAACTCTACCATTTTCTGGGGTAGCCTTTTTCACATGACACAAATCAACTTAATTTTTACATTTGCAATGGGCATAGCAGGGGGGAGGAGGGTGGTAGGCAGGAACAGCGACAGCAGGCAGGTGTGCCATCATATTGTGCATGATGGCACACATGCTATTCACCGCTGTGTGAGCTGGTCCTAGGTGCGGTTCCGCCACTCAGCGTCCTCGTGGGTCTGCTGCATGTCGCACAGGATGCTGACATGCTGCTGCATGAGATTTTCCTGGACCCTGGTGTGCTTTTGGTACCCCCGGGCTCTTGCGGCTGGCTTGGATGGTATGGCTTGCCCCTCAGTCCCAGCTGGTCCAATTGTGGAGAACGCAAAGAGGGAGAGGAGGTCTGTCATCCATGCAGACACTGTCCCTGAGGCTGTGCCCTCCTCTGTGAGCAGTGACCAACAGTCCTCGGCCCAGAGGAGGGGGATGTGCCAGGAGCAAGGCCATGTGTGGCCTGCACAGCAGGCCCTGCCTCACAGGGGCCCCCAAGGTGCTCAGGGGACCATGCTGTCCGCCTCCCACTCCAACCTGCAACCGCCAGCCCACGGGCAAGCAGGCAAGGGAAGTGTCTGGCCACAGTGGGATCCCCCCATGGGTGGCAGAGGAGCCAGGAGCAGCCTGGCCCTCTCTGGGGCCCACACACCTGCGGCTCGCAGCACTGTCTGCAGAAGCGGGTGGTGTCGCACTTGCAGGCATGCCCGTGTGCTGTGTGGGGCACTACTCAGTGTGTCAGGTGCTGGGAGGTGGGAGGGCCCCCCTTCAGGGCCGGTTGTGTGTGGGAGGGCCCCCCGTCAGGGCCGGTTGTGTGTGGCCTTCCCTGATCCTGGCAGCAGGATCCCACCCGTGCTCAGGGGCTGCCTGCTGAGTCCACGTGGTGCACAGTAGCACTGCATGTGGTTTCACGTGCATGGACTGCAGCATGATGTCCAGCCCAAGCGACTCTCGCACCCTGATCCCTGTGCGCCCTCCTCCCCTGCCCTGTGTGTGTGACAAATTGAGAGCACTCACCTGAAGATTCCTCCCCGGCATCAGGCCTGGGAGACATCCTGGCTGACAGGCACCGACTCCAGGGACAGCGTGACAGTGTCCATCTCCTCCTCCTCCTTCTGCTGGCCCTGGACCTCCTCCTCCGTGACCTCCGGCTGTGCGATGATGGGGGTCTCGAGGCCAGAGTCCACCACGAAGGGTGGGGAAATGGATTCCCACCCCCCAGGATCTGGTGAAGCTCGTCGAAGTAAAGGCAGGTGTGGGGTCCTGCCCCTGAGCGTGAGCTACGCTCTTTGGCCCTGACATATCGCTGATGGAGCTCTTTGACATTACTGCGGACCTGTTCTAAGGTCCAGGGTGGGTGTCTACGCTCCACCAGGCACTCAGCCATGTGCTTAAAGATGTCTGCATTGTGGTGCTTGGAGTGGAGATCCTGCAATGTCTCCTCCTCGCCCCACAGCTCGAGGAGGGACAAGATCTCTGCTCTGGACCAGGAGGTTGCCTGCCTCTTGGTTCACCTGGGTGGGTCCTGGGACCTCTGGGGCTGCTCCCTGCGAGGGCCAGGAGGGTTTCGGGGGGCTTGTGGCTGTGCCCTCAGAGAGCAGGCCTGTGGCAGGGAGAGCCGCATGGTAAGGGTGCTGCTCCAAGGCCAGGTTCCTGCCACAAGGCTTGTCCAGAGTGCCTGCAGCTTTAAGAGGTGCCAGGAGACAGGAACTATAGAGTTGTGATTACTTTGGATGGAGTGTCCACCAGGGCATCTGTGTTATTTCTTGGAAACCAATTCTGTCAAAAGAAAACCTTCCTCCCCGCCCACACACGCCTTTTTCCGAGAGAGCTCTGTTGGAAAAGGCATTCTTCCTCATAGAAAGAGGAGTACCGCTGTCGGAAAAACCCCTCTGTTCTTTCGATGTACTTTCAAAAGAATGCAATTGCAGTGTGGACTTAATTCAAGTTTTGTCAGAAAAACGACCATTTTTCCGACAAAACTCTGTAGTGTGCACATACCCTACGTGATGAAAATAAAATCTTAGTTTTTAGGTTTATTCTACTCTCTGCCTCCACTGATGGTATTTCACTGGTTCTAATGAATTCTTTGTGGACTTGTCTTACTGTCAGAGAACTCAGGGTCAGTGTTGCAGAATTTGGGAGCAGAGCTGAGGAGTGAGTAAAATAGTATTGTCTGTCAAATTCTACTTTTCTGCAGCAAGTAAACTTTCCTACTCTTACTCCCCACACTGACTTTCTAAAGAATAGCTGCAGCACTGTACGACATTGACTGTATTTTGAAGTTACTCTAACAGTGATACTGCAGGATTCCCTATTTGTTTTTCAATTATTTCGACATCATATATGCTCATATGATTTTTCGAATGGGGAATTGCTGCAGATGCACCAGAAAATCAAGTTCTTTCTGCCCCAGGCACCGTCACGTGTAACAAAGAGCCCAGAAATGAAACTTAGCTAAGCACATTGTTAAGAGGCAGGATAAAATCCAACTTTTGGCTCTGGAGCATCGACAACTTGCAACCAACTAATGACAGTTGATTTTTGTCAGTAAAGTGAGAGATGACTCAGACACACAGGAAGCAAATATGATGAGTAAGAAGGTGCCATTTTTACTTGGATACATTTCTGACCACAACCACAATTACACTTTAATGCAGACCTAAGCACTGGCTTTATATTTCCCCCAATGAACAGAAATATGCTAATTCCTGAACTGTAAGGTTTCCTAAATATCAAGCAGCAGCTTAGTCAGAGGAGTGGTAGCTGTCATGCACTAGATATCTCAAGCTAAGTATTCCCTTGGGCTAGTTGGTTTGTCATGTGATAAACTCACTTTGTGTACTGACTACTGAGCTCATCCCTTCTCTTCCTAATTTAAATATACCCATAGGAGTTACTCAAATGGATCTAATTCTGATCTTGCTTATCTTGGTAAAATTCAGGAATAACTCCACTGAAGTCAATTACTGTAAGTGAGTTCAGACTTAGCATATGATATTGAAGAATGATGGTTCTTTTAGAGAAGCTACACATGTATATTCTTCCAGCTGAGACTTGTACACATCTGATTTTTTTATATATATAACTAATCAGATCTTTCCACCAGATGGTCTTTATATTGCTATTTTATTTTCCCAATAACAAACAAGCTCATAGTAAATAAAATTTTTGCACTCCCATAACAGCTTTCATTCAAGGATCCGAAGAAATGTTTCTATAAACTTTAACTACAATTAATAGGTGTTTTACAATGGCTTTTCACAAACTATAGCTTTCTAGACCAAAACCAAAATAAATCCTTTAAGAGACAAGTAAGGTTATTAAGACATGCCAATTAATTTTAAGCATTTTCAGAATTTACAGTAAGATGTCTTATCTGGCTCACATCAGAGTTTGCAGAACAACCAAGCCAAGCAAACACCTATATGGTTATGGGACATGCTTAAGAAATCTCTGACAGGAAGTAGATTTTTAAGAGGACGTTAGAGCAGGATTCAAACTTATGATGAAAGATTAGTTACAACCTAGCTCTGGAGTTTCTTTGAGCTGTGGACCCAACTCTGAGAGAGTTACTAAAGAAGTTGTTTTCCATGGTGGTTTAAACATGGACTTTTTCTTTATATCAAAGAATAAAATATATTGACTGCTGTAAATCCAAAATCACTCAGAAACCTCAGAATCTGTATGGTTAAAATGAAATACCAATAGCGATATTAAAAAGGTGAAGTTAAATCCTCTTTTACCCTAATGTAATTCTGGAGTATTTTTTTCAATGTAGTTAACACCAGATTTATGTCTGTTAGTGGAGATCAGACTTTATTTCCCATTGATTTCAGTACGAGTTAGGTGATTTTGAAAACCTGACTACATACCTGTTGACTCTGTTGACTTCAGTGGAGACATGTTTACTTACACATCAACTCAGGGTCTGGTATGGCATTATTCTTATCAAACACAAAAAAATTCACATTTCGTCACAACATAACCACGTAGACTCTATCCATGGAATTTTGGATTATTTTAGTATATTTTTGTCACCTTCATGCTGGTATTTAAATTATACCATTAAGTAGGAAATATTAATATATATTAAAGTATACAAATGGTTAATATATATTCTGTTCATTTATAAATTTTTCTTATGAAATATTTTTAAATGATAGGATAAGGAAAGGAATTGGTCCTGGATAAACTGTCTTTTCTAGCACCATAATATAAAGATGTCCTGCTACAAATGTGAGCTTGTAATGACCAAGTTCTCAAAAATGGGACTGGCAAAATTTCAGAATGGTCAGACATAGGCTGCTTATTATACAAATGTGGATTTCAACTGCTCATGCATGCCTAACCACAGAAAAATTGATGTTAACATTTTTGGTTCTAGGGTTAAGTGAACAATAGAAAAAAATTAACAAAAATACACATCATAAGATTCCATCTGACTTGTTCAAAGTGGGCCCAGGTGTCATTATGATTTTGTAAGCTTCATGAATGCAGGTATTTCCCATGAACTATTTTTGTCTTATCAACTTGTTCTCTTCATCAGAAACCTTCTATTATTCTTTGGCCCATGGCTGTTCCTAGCTATAGCACCTCATGGAGATGAAGTTTGGCTGAATCTAAGCCCATAGAGGAGAATGGGGACATGAGACAACTGAACTACAACTCCTATGAGGCACTGCAGCAGTATATGAAATTAAAAAAAAAGTTTTAAAATTAAACATTTCAGCTTCTGGGAATTCTGTTTTGTGTCAAAATCCATAATTTTTCCATGGAAAGCAGATACTTTTTGCAGAAAATCCTTTGTATTGCTGACACCCCCTTTTTTTGTTGAAAAACAGGTTTTGGCCAGCCCTAATTACTACTCCACATCGACTGCTATATAGCCGCAACAGGGAGACTGAGGGACCAAGTTCTCTATTATTGATTCCTGCTGGCTCAGCTGGTGGTCCATGGGCCTTATTAAATGCTCTGCAGTCTGCGCTCATACTTCTATTCCCTTGAGCCATAGCTTCAACTGTGTAGCTGCTCTCACTGCATGCCGATTCCTAATAACATTTGTTGAACAATGGGGTTCAAGGTTGGCTCATCCCTAAGATTAAGTCTTATCAGCTTTCAGCACAAGCATTTGTGTAGTACTTAGATAGACTTGCTTTGCCTGAAGCTTTCTGAACAATTGGTTTGCATGCTACTGCTGCTAACCCCAGTTCTAGCCTCTCTGGTGACCTTTCTCCAGATCACATTGTTTATGTGTATCCTGCAGTTCACTAGGGAAGTGTATGTGACCTAAAATATTACTCTGTATATGTATGTTTAGGAGTTGGGTCGGATTAGTTTTTTCTTTGTGTGTATTTACATCCCATTGTATTAGGAAACTAATACATGAGATTTGTTGAAAATGGTGCATTTATAGCAATAAATATTTGTACACAAAAAGCTTGGTTGGTGTAAAAATTGTTAAAGTGATTGCACTAGTAAATCAGGGACTGTGTGGATATTAAGTATCTAGTGAATATAACTATTTTTACACTCCCGCAATTCACTAGCATGCACTTGCCATGTTGTTTTATGCCTCCACTAACAAGATGATCTGCTTATACCAGGGGTGGCCAACCTGTTACAGTCAAAGAGCCAAAATAGTGGTGGATACAGTGCAAAGAGTCGAGGGAAAGAAGTTGTTGAGCAAAAAAAAAAAATCCAAACCAAAAAAACTCCAACGTTGCCTCTTTTAGAGCTGTGTGTGGCCCAAGCAGGCTTCCGTAGGCCGCAGCGTCAGATCTCACTGCCCCAGGCGGTGCCCTGACCAGACAAGGCTAAAAGGTCAGAGCAGGGGAACACAGAACAGCCGTGGGTGCGGGAGCTGAACCACGGGTGTGGGAGCTGCAATTTTTCCTTTGCAGAGCCGCATGAGGCTCGCGAGCCATGGGTTGGCCACCCCAGTATAAGCAGATCATCTTGTTAGCGGAGGCATAAAACAACATGGCAAGTGCATTGTGCACCGACTGACCCATGCAGTGGTAGTGAAGCTACTGCCCAGGAGCAAACAAAATTAAGCACCCAGTCCAATTTGCTCTTTCCGAAAGCCAGTAGCTGCTGGATTGCCGTACATGCTTCATTGCAAACTCTTTTGGGGTTGGTATAAACATTTTCTGTTTTTTTTCCCCCTGTAAACCCCTCCTCCCAATTTTAGAACACCCCTTGCCCTGCCTTCCTTCCCCCCTCCTCCCGGCTGGTGCTGAAGAATTGGATATTCTCTCATTTTTTGTAACTTGCTTCTTTTAAAGACATGATAAAAGGCAACACAATTGTCCTTCATGTTCTGTGTTTCTGGAGCATACAGCATTGGAGCTGACAAAAAACCCTGTCTCTTGGAGTGTTTCATGCTTGTCCCATAGGAAGTGAGGCAGTTTGCAGGAGAGAGAGTTTTCTTCCTTTTTTCGGCTACTAAAGCTTGGCTGCTGCTTATTAGGTGATGATATAGGGCAAAGGGGGGAGATGTCTGGGGACCTGTTTTGGAGGAGGGGATCTACACATGGGTGACAGCATGGAAATGACAAAAGTCTCTTGCTACTTTTATGCCTCCACTGCTTATTTGAGTGTTGGACCCCCAAACTCCTGTCGAGTTTGCAAGCTCATCACAAAATGTTTTATTTAAAGAATGCTCTTACAAAGTTCCTGTTGCCTTGTGTTTAATTTTTGAACGGAATCCATCATTGTAAGAATCTGGGTTGATACATAGGCAGAACAGGAGAATGACAGTTGAAGCCATAGCAGAGTTAAAAGTTATGGGAGCTGAAAAGTTAAATCAATAGAACTCAAGTAAATATTTTCCTAGACTGACTGCAGTGAGGAAGAGTGGATGAAGCAATGAAGAAGGGGAAAAGTGAGCATAGTTTAGAGTGCTTCATAGATTAAGGCAAGTTGGGCTGGAAGGATGAAAGGGGAAGAGAGACTTCAGAGCAAAAACAGGATTCAGTTGTAGAGAGGAGACAGAATGGAAACAATTCTTATGAACAAAAACACTGTTCATAATAATAGGAGTGCCCAAAGGACTTGGAGGTACTATACAAACCCTCTAGGGGTGGGCCAATATGAAGAGGGTCTAACTCAGGGCTTGACCATGAAAGTCAGTGAACCAAACTTCGGCTATGTCTAGACTGCAGAGTTATTTTAGAAAAAGATATGCAAATTGCGAATCACAATTTGCATATTTTTTTCTGCTTTTTTTCCGAAAGAGGCTTTTCTGAAATTTGGCCTGTGTACAGGGGGCCAAATTTTGGAAAAAACTCCTCTTTCGGAACATCCCTTATTCCTCTCACCGAGAGGAATACAGGGATGCTGAAAGAACATGTCCACTTTTTCGGAAACTATTCCGAAAAAGCGGACGTGTTCCTTGCATTCTGCAGAGCTTTTCCAGGATACCTCTGATATCCTGGAAAAGCTCTGGAGTCTAGACATAGCCTCAATGTATATGGAAAGGTGCAATGCTGCCATACCTCTAAAGAGGGTGTGGCATACTCTTGCAGCTAGCTGAATGGCATGGTGACTATGCATCTTTCCCTTTTTGACTACAGGAATTTACTATAAAGATTAGTTTGGTTCAAACCACACTCCTTGGAATTTCTTTATGAAAAAGACCTATAATCAGCCTGAAAGGGGAGAGATGGGGCTTGGATTTGTATGGAAGAGATGGAATTTGCATTCTTAACCGAAACTCTTCAGCACTTACAGAAAAGTCTTTTAGAATTTTGTAGGGACCAACAAATAGGGTCTAATTACTAGGGTTGCCAGGTGTCCGGTTTTGAACCGGACAGTCCAGTATTTGAGCTTTCTGTTTGGGAAACAAAATGAGAAAATATAAATGTCTGGTATTTTCTAAATACGATGTAATGTAGATTGTGATGTAATGTCAAGTATGTCCGGTATTTTTGTTGAAACCATCTGGCAACCCTACTAATTACTCTAGTAACCGATAGCATTGAAAAGAGAATGCCAACCTTTCGTAAGGCATTTTTTGAACCACCTAATAGAATTCTCTGGTAGGGACATAATTCTGCATTATATTTTTCAAAATGTTTCAAAAGAACTTCTGGAATAGTTCTAATTTAGTAAGGAAATCTCTAGGACTTCATCAGGGAGAGCAGCAGCAGTAATCCACTCTCACATGTTTTGTTTATATTTTTCCATTTTAAAAACAAACAAAGCCTGGTTTTATCTCCCTTCCCCTGAAAAAATCAAACACACAGAACCTGTTGCATTGATGTAGCCTATGGGGTGAAGAGGGCATCAAACAGCTCATGCACTGAATCCTACCAAACCCGCTTCATTTAAAATTCAGAGCAGAGTTTTCCCAAGAGGCCAAGGGGAGCAGTTGAGCACAGGGGTCAATGTCTGATTTAAAAATTGTTCCATCTCCCCTGAGCTAAATGAATGTTTCATGGCCACATCAGGAGGGACATAATTCAAGTGTTGCATAGAAAAGGGAGAGTGCATCCTGGCTTCAGCTGCTTAGAAATATGCTTCACACTTGCCAGGGTTTGTCTCTCTTCTGTGCATCTGAAAGTAAATGAGCTAAAAGGATCCTTGTTTATGCAAGCAACACCCTCAATTTCTGTAACTGGGGAAAATGTGTGTTGTTCAGAAATGAAAAGCTAAAGGAAATAAGATTCCCTTCAAATAATCCAGACAGAATTTTAAATAGAGACCAACAAAGTTCTCAGGTGATTTTTTTTAATGAACCAAGAAATGAGTTCCTGTAGCTATTTATCAGAGGATTAAAAAAAAAAAAGTATTTTTTTTAGAACAGGTAAAAGTTCCGCAAGGGCCCCCATGAAATTTCACAAAGTGCCCAGTTAATGGAATGAGGAGTAGATGGTCGGCATACAGTGCAGAGCTTGTTAGCAACAATATTCTGAGCAGTCAATCAGTGTCTGGCCTCTTAAACCACAGCTGACACAGTCTTAGGGCCTGATCCCGCAAACCTCTATTCACATGACTAGTTTATTAATGTGAAGACTCACGCTAGCCTCAGTGGGACTATTTGTGAGAGTGAGGACTGTGTACATGAGCCAGGTCTAGCAGTATCATGCATTTACTCTGCCTCATTTACACAGAATGGAGTCGTTGGATTAACAGCCATTGTTAGAGGGGAATAAAGCAGACCACTGTAAATCTTACGCTGGACCAAGTTCTGTTTTCAAATAAACTCTGTAGACTGCTGAAGCAAAGGACATTCCCCTCTTGCTATTCATCCAAACAAGGATGTGAAATCCTTTTGCTTATCTGGCCTTTTCCCTCCCATCCTTGCTGTGTAAACAGTGCAGCAGCATCCATCATTATTCAGCTAACAGAAAGCTGTCAGGACCTACTGGCTGCAAAATTTGGGAGCTCTTAGATTTTTCTTTTGAAATATGGAAAACTGTATTTGCAAAAGCACTGGAGGTGGAACTGAAATCAGATCCCTTCCACAGGGCAATGACTCCTTGTAATTGTCTCCCATGGTAGAGAGCCATGAGTTTTATTTCTTCTGAGTGATATGGAGTTAGTTTTCTTGTGTCATTGTTCACATTTAACTACCTACAGTGAGGGTTATAAATGAGGTTGGTTACTATAAATAGGATCTGGAAAACTCATCGAAGGTCTACACAGCAAGAAAAAAGGGTGTTGGAGTTGCACATAAAAATTATTTTCCAGCAGTGATCCTTAAGTCCCAGTAAATATCCACTTCTTTTGGTTTCTAAGGTCAATTTTTAGAGCTTTTAGAAAATGTATGCAAAATGTCTTCTGCTCATTTGAATTTAGTTTAAGCTACTTGTGCTTAAGGTCTTTCAAAAATCCTCCTACTTGTCCTCTCTTGCCCCTTGTCAGGTTGCTACTACCTCTTATGTCATCGTCACCTGGATGTTTTCAATTTCCAACACAAACCTTAGTCAATAGCCATAATTTTCATTTCTTTGCATAAGATCTAGTCAGACTTGCTGATTGTAAATTGTCATTAACAAATAAATTAGACTGTTTACTTTGTGCTCAAATTCTTTGAACTAGTCCCTAATTTTTTTGGCCCACAAAAATATATGTTAGTATCAACTCTCTCTCTAACAATATATATATAGAGAGAGTGTCTATATAAATATGTGTCTTGACAGACAGAATTTCTATCTTTATGCAGTTAAGGAGGAAGAGAGTGGGAGGAGAGAATGAATGGTTTATTTTTTGCCTTTGGCAAAAATTGCACTAGTACCAGTTCCATTTCTAAGTGGAATGTAATAGTGGATTTTTTTTATTTTGTGCTTCATTGACTTCTACGTCACACAAATATAGTGCATATCTCTGTTTGGGTACAGGAGAGAGGAGTGGGACAACATGGCATCCAAAAATGCTGGGCTAGGAAGGGCACTGAGACCAATGTGTCCCCACAAAGGCAAGGGAACCCTAAATTCTGTTATGGGTGTGTGTATCCTGCTGGGAGGTGAGATTTGGCTCATACTTTGGTTGGGGATAATGTTTGAGTAGAGGATCTATAAGAATGGGTTGTGGAAAAGGATTCACATAAAACATTACTGTAAATCAGAATAAAGAGTTTTGCCTATTTCTCCTTCTGTATTACTACAGCTGACTGGCTTTTGCATATGCACTTTAATGTACTGTACTACAGCGTCTGAACAACAGGAATGTAGGCAGACTGAATTAACCAAAGCAATAAAACAAGGCTTATTTTGTTACAGCCTTAATAAGAGCTTTTGGAGTCTGCTTCCTAGTGCTGCAGTAAAGGTGAAGTCCTGGAGCACTCCACTCTGATTAGTCTGTAGCCCCCTCCTCTATTTAAATCTGCTGCTGAGGTAGCACTAAATGAGGCCTTTTTTTTTTTCTTGGTGAAATGACCTAGTGTAGCAGTGATTTTTCCCCCCTATTTTCTATTTAAATGTCTTTGATCGCATGGCATGTACCGGCTGGGCAAAGCTGCTGAGTTCCACTTTTGTATTGCATAGGGTGGTGAGGTGTCTGGTTTTGACCCGGACAGTCTGGTATTTGAGTTTTCTGTCCGGGAAACAAATTGAGAAAATACTGGACATATAAATGTCCGGTATTTTCTAATTAAGTTTTATTGTTATCGTGAGTATCAGTACATAGTTGCGTACTGCGTGAGCGTGTCTACCAGCCAGGCAGTACACAGCTACACAGTAGAGAGGAAGGGGTGGGGGCGGGGCGGGATGGAATCCCCGGGACCGGACTTGCCCGTGCGCCCTGCTGGGACCCTGTGCGGGATGGGCAGCACCCTGGGATGTGCGTGCACCCGGGTCAGCCCCGCTCCCCACCGGCCAGTTTCCCCCCTGGCCAGCCTTGCTTCCCTCGACCCCCTCCCGGCCAGCCCTGCTTCCTTCCTTCCCAGCCAGTTCCTTCCCCCAATATCCCCCGGCCAGCCCCGCTCCCCCATATCCCATCCCGGCCAGCCCTGCTTCCTGCTGGCCAGCCTCCCCGCCCCCCCAGTCAGCCCCACTCCTCCCGACCACCTCCCGACCAGCGCCGCTCCCCTCCCGGCCGGTCGCCTCCCCTCCTGTTCTGAGATCATTTGTGTCCGGTATTTTTTGGAAAGCCATCTGATAACCCTAGTATTGCAATAATAAGAGTGAATCAGGTGCCACAAATCTACCATCATTATGGCATTTTGAAGGGTCATTCCTCTATTTTTCCTGAAATTCTTTTAATGAAATTTCTCAGTGGTTTGATCTGGCAGATCTGCAGCAGTTCGGAGCATAAATACCTTTGAGGATCTGGGTCTATTTATTAGCTTTACCTTCCAATGAGACACTTTGCACATAGAGCAGCAAGTTATAGGGGTCCCTGGTTTCTGGATTCCAGGAATATTCCTGGCCTAGGGGCCCTGCTCCAGCAAAGTTCAGGATTGGGTCTCTCCCCTGGTCTGCCTGCTGACCCTGGCTTATTTAAAACGGGGGCCCCTGCCTCCACCACTGGCAGCGCAGCGAGGTTAGAACGGCTTCCTGCCTGCTGCTGACATGCCCCTGCAGCATGAATGGTAGGTAATGTGGGCAAGGGAAGGCCTATGCTCTCTGCCAGCCACTTGGGAGGGCTAGGGCTGGGGCTGTGGCTGTGGCGTGGCAGCAGGGCTCTCTAGACACCCACGAGAGCTGAGGCTGTGGCAAGGGTGTCGCAGGTGCTCTGACCACCGAAGTAGGGTGGGGCAGTAACCTGACTTGGGGGCCAGGCTTGACTCCATAGGGGGAGGAGGTTAAGGAAGGACCGAGGCCTCAGGTGGAAGGGACAGGGCCTCTGACTTGCCTTCCCCAGCTGGGCCTTCACCCACCACCCATGCTTTTGCAGCCCTGGGGGAGGAAGGTGTCTCTGCATGCTGCCCTCACCCTGAGCACTCCTGTAGCCAAAGGGACCTGCAGGGGCGGTAGCTGCAGGAAGCAGCATGCAGAGATCCCTTAGCCCCCCTTACCTAGCAGCTGCTGACAGGAGTGCCTCAGGTAAGCATTGCATCCCCACCTCTTCCCCCTGCATCCAAATTCTGTTCCAGAACCTGCACTCCAAAGTCTCTCCCACACCTAAACGCCCTCCCAGAACTCGAATCCTCACCCCTTCTGCACCCAAACTCCCTCCCAGGGCCTGTACCCAGCACCCAAACTCCATCCCTGAGCCTTAGGGAAGTGGTGGTGGGAGAGGTGTGGGCTCTGGGCATTCTAGGCACCACCAAATTCTCTACACACTTGCTGCCCGTGTTTGCACATGTATAATTTATATTTGTATTACTATATTGCTTGGGGACTCCAGTCAGGGACCAGACCCCATTGTGCTAGGCATTGAACAAACACAGAACAAAAAGACAGCCCTGCCCCACATAAGCAGCACACAAGCTGCTTCTGTAGTTTTGCTTTGCAAAGAGCTCATAGTTCTCAGTTCTTTAGACAGACTGATCCCAGGGATTGTCCCCAAATTAAATACATGATGTTGTTATGTATAAGAGAGTGGGGATTTGTGAGGCTTGCTTTGTGATACCTGCAGCTGAAAGTGACATATGGCCTTTAATGTTAGACCCAGCCATGTTTAATAAAAAGCTTGTGTGCTGATCTATTTTAATAAGGTATCCCACACTTTAACTGGGATGAACTGTGTAATTGGGAATGTGTGTGTGTGAATTTTCCCCCTCTGGCCATGATACAATTTTTATTGTGTCTGTCAAACACCACTCACAGTTATGATGTTATATAAATTAAAATACACAAATTAAAGTTCCCTGGTATTTTTTTAATTCTTTCATTGCACAATAGCAAAGTTGATTGTTGTGTTTATAGCAGCTATTTTTTAATTGAAGCATTTCACTTTATTAGGCTCTGAAATTATTTCAGAAATGCAGTATGTCATTGGTATTTAGAGAAAAAATATGTCTCAGACAATTACTTGAATACAGAAAGCCCTCTCTCATTTATTCAGGTTTAAATCCTAAGTAAAACCCACAGGTGTTGAAGCTGGTGCAGATGTCAGAAGAGAATCAGTGTCACTTGGTATTAAAATAATAACATATACACCAGGGAGCAATTTAATACAAACACTTAATCATGGCTTCCTGCAAATGGGCTAGTGTCCTAAACCTATAATTACCACTCAGTAATTGTAGATAAAAGCACATTGAAACATGGAGGACATTCGAATAGAAATCAGCCCCCAAACTCTTATAAATGCAGGTTTTAAGACACAGTTGTCTTTCTGTAATCCTATTTCATTTTAAAGGCCTTTCTTCCCTTGCCTCCCAAACTCAGTTGTCTTTTGATCATTACAAAAAGATTGGGAGTGAATTGGTAATAAGATCATCCTCCTCCCCATAAATCTGGAGAGGGCAGTTGATCATTCCATTTGTGTCTCAAGTTTCCTGAGTTCTCTAGATATGTCTGCCTATTTTCTTGTACCATGCCCAGCCTGTAGTATCTTCAAACTTCTGAGACTGGTAGTTTAGGCTCCAACTCTCTTCCATGCCATTTATTTGTTAAAATATAAACAACCCAAATGACAACCGTACTATTCATCACTACGGATGATGAACCTAATTCCATTTCTTATCTTTTCAAAGGAGATGCTTCTTTTTTTTGGACCAACACTTAATATCTAGGGCTAGAACCTGAAAGTCTCATTTATCTCAGTCCCTATATTGAACTGATCACCATAATTAAGTCAGCTTAACTTCTGTGCCAGGGAAGATAATGGAGCAAGTAATTAAGGAATTCATCTGCAAACATCTAGAAGATAATACGGTGATAGGTAACAGCCAGCATGGATTTGTAAAAAGCAAATCATGTCAAACCAATCTGATAGCTTTCTTTGATAGGATAACAAGCCTTGTGGATAAGGGAGAAGCAGTAGACATGGTATACCAAGACTTTAGTAAAGCATTTGATACGGTCTCGCACGACCTTCTAATCAATAAACTAGGGAAGTACTACCTAGATGGGGCTACTATAAGGTGGGTGCATAACTGGCTGGATAACCATTCTCAGAGAGTAATTATTCACAATTCAGAGTCATGGCATAACAAGTCAAAGACATAACTAGTGGGGTTCCACAACGGTCTGTTTTGGATCCAGCTATATTCAGTATCTTCATTATCGATTTAGATGATGGCATAGAGAGTGTTCTTAAGTCTTCAGATGATACTAAGCTGGGAGGGGTTGCAAGTGCTTTGGAGGATTGGGTCATAATTCAAAAAGATCTGGACAAATTAGAGAAATGGTCCAAGGTAAATAGGATGAAGTTTAATAAGGACAAATACAAAGTACTTCACTTACGAAGGAACAATCCGTTCATACATACAGAATGGGAAGTGACTGTCTAGGAAGGAGTATTGCAGAAAGGGATCTAGGGGTCATAGTGGGGTCACAAGCTAAATAGGAGTCAGCAGTGTGACACAGTTGAAAAACAAAGGAAGAAAAAAAAAAGCAGACATACTTCTGGGATGCATTAACAGGAGTGTGGTGAGCAAAACACGAGAAATCATTTTTCCGCTCTACTCTGCTCTGATTACGCCTCAGTTGGAGTATTGTGGCCAGTTCTGGGAACCACATTTCAAGAAAGATGTTGAGAAATTGGAGAAGATCCAGAGAGGAACAACAAAAATAATTAAAGATCTAGAAAACATGAGCTATGAAAGAAGACTGAAAGAATTGGGCTTGTTTAGTTTGGAAAAGAGAGGACATGTTTTCAAGTATCTAAAAGGGTGTAAGAAGAAGGAGGGAGAAAAATTGTTCTCCTTGGCCTCTGATGATAGGACAAGAAGCATTGGGCTTAAAATGCAGCAAGGGAGGTTTTCGCTGGACATTGTAACTTTCAGGGTGATTAAACACTGGAATAAATTACTTAGGGAGGTTGTGGAATCTCCATCTCTGGAGATATTTAAGAACAGGTTGTATAGACGTTTATCACGGATGATCTAGACAGCGCTTAGTCCTGTCGTGAGGGCAGTGGACTGGACTCCATGATCTCCTGAGGTCCCTTCCAGTTCTAGCATTCTATGATTCCATAATTTCTGAATGCCTTTCAGCAGAGCATTAGGCAGTTGTCACATTTGGTTCATTCATTCCTCATCCTTGCAGCAGGCAGAGAAGTGTGTACAGCTGAGCTTATATTTTGGAGTGTAATGAAAATATATACACATTGCTATATATTTGTTAGAGAAGGCAAGGTCAAAGAAATGTGTCTTGCACCTATAGCAGAATGTGGTGAGGTTTTCAGTCTCAGATGGGCCCTGAAAAAACTCTGTCTCCTGTACAGATGAGCTTTACCCTTATTATAGAAAGTTTCATTGTGCCAGAGGACCAAGGTGGTGGACCACAATCTTCATCCTGATGATCTTTAGATAACCTAGGCCTGGTTATGGAGTACCTCCAAGCAGAGGTGGCTGGTTTGCAGAAATGTTGATGGTACCCAGAACACACAGAACTCCCCTCCCTCCCATGCCCCAAATCCCCTCCATCCACCTGCCTAAGGCTCTCGGAAGGAATTTGGATGGGTGAAGGGTGTGGGATATGGGAGGGAGCTTGGGTGCAGGGTGCAGGCTCTTGGCTAGGGCAGGGGATTGGAGTGCAGGAAGGGGTTGCAAGGTGCAGGTTCTGGGAGGGAGTTTGGGTGCAGGACTGGTGAGGGGTGAGACTCTGGGAGGGAATGTCAGAGCGGGACTGGGGTGCAGGCTCTGGGAGGGAGTTTTGGTGTAGGCTCTGAGATGGAGTTTGGGTGCTGGGTGCCAGCTCTGGGCTGGGGCAGAGGGTTGGGGTGCAGGAAAGGATGAAGGGTGCAGGCTCTTTGAGGGAACACGGGTGTGGGAGGGTGTCTGGGGTGCAGGCTCTGGGAGGGGGAGATTGGGGCTGGAGGAGGTGCAGAAGGAGTTTGGAGATAGGAGGGAGGTGGAAGAAGGGGGTGCAGACTCTGGGAGGGAATGGGGGCATGATGGAGTATGGAGTAAAGTAGGTGTGGGTGCGGTGCTTACTTGGGGCACCAAGGCTAGGGTGTTCATGCGTTGCTGCCCGAAGGCATACAGGTACTGCTCCCACAGCGTCCACTGGCAGTAGGGGCACTCGAAGCAGGGGCAGTGTGCAGAGACACAATCCCCTCAATCCCCCCCTCTTGCGGGGCCACAGGAACTTGTGCTGCTAGTGTCCATTTAAAATCATCCAGCAGGAGGGGCTGGGGATGCATGGGAGGGTGGGGGGGGGCGGGGAGGGAGAGACTTGGACCATAATTTGATGGAGCAGGGCCCCTGGGCCAGGAATATTTCTGGTGCCTGGGCTTCACAGACCTATATAACTTGCTGCCTATGCCTGGAAGATAAAGACTAAAACCTTGAACTTGATTGCATAGTCTAGGGGAAGCCAGCGTAGGTAGCAGAAAACAGGTTTGATGTGTTTGTGGTAGCCATAGTTGCTAGGGTTGCCAGATGGTTTCATCAAAAATACCGGACACACTTGACATTCCATCACAATCTACATTACATCTTATTTAGAAAATACCGGACATTTATATTTTCTCATTTATATTTTCTCAATTTGTTTTCCGAACAGAAAGCTCAAATACTGGACTGTCCAGTTCAAAACCAGACACCTGGCAACCATAATTGTTGCTGAGGAGACATGCTGTGGAATTCTGTGCCAGATGTTCCTAAATGCTTAAGGCCTCATGGTCAGGTATATTGCTTCACTGTAGTCCAGCCGAGAGGTGATAAAGAAGTAACTAACTGAGGCCAAGTGGTCGTTTGCCAGGATGGGACAGTCTCTTAGCCACATGGAGGTGGCAGAAAGCATTATGTGCACATGCTGCTATGTGAGAACTTAACACCAATGATGAAACTAGCAGCATTCCTAAGTGGGGGATTGAACTGGCCAACTTAAGGAGACTATCCGTGGCTGCAAACTCTTCAGAGTACCTTCTGCTGTCTAGCAACATAACCGTTGTCTTGCTCGGATTCACTTCAACTAGCTGTTCTTCCTCCATGAGCCGTGTCTGAGGTCAGTAAAAGAACATAGATAAACAGGAATTGGCGGTTAACCTGGGGAAAGGGGTCTCCTTGGCCAGTTGTGTTTCTGTCCCTGAAAAGTGATAATTTGGCACCCATACATTTCTATTAGTTTGTACCCTGCTTTATATTTTCAGCTGCGTGCTCTGCACTGTTAATTGAGTTTGAGAGATTGTGAAAATGCTGTCAGATATTAAGGGTTAATGAATCTGAACAGGTGTGAAAGATTGGATGTAGCTGAGAACAACCAGTGTAGGAGGAAATACTGATATTTATTCTATTACGTCTTTTCTTGGGAGATAAAACAGAAAAAACAACCCTCTCGTCTCAAGAGTTTTTTTAAAATATATTTTGTAGTATAATTCATTCTTTTTGTAATGAGCAGTTCTTGGATGAATATATAACAAGGAGGCTGGTTGTATTGACTAAATAACTATGTGTCAGACAACTCGTTCATCTTGAACAATCTCTAACACTTGCAGCCTCACAGAGGAAAGCCAACCATATGCAAGACCCAGCTTTGTCAGCTCAGGATAAATGTTAATTGGCATTATGTTTTTACTGGGAGAATTTGCCTCACTCACTAGCAGTCACACTGGTATGCTACATTCTTGCAATTAGTAGACTGCATTGTAAACCGTGTGTTAGCCATCGTTTCCTTTAAGTAACTCTCTCCCTGTCCCATGAGGCAGTATTTACCTAGCAAAATCCAAGACAGGCTTCCCTCTGTCTCAAGTCTTCTGTTACCAGCTAGTGCATTCAGGAGGTGCATACCTCTGCAACCCTGTAAGAAAACTGGATAGACGCAGGCCTGAGCCACAAAAACTTGATTCACATTTAAAATGGAGTTTCCAAACCCAAATGTTGCTGGTGTTCAGAACTGGGATATTGTTTGGCCCATTGCAAGGAAATGGCCTAATCACAGCACTTGGATTCAAGGCCAAGTTCAGATTTTGAAAGTTCCAATGTCAAGGGGTGTTTAGATCTGGGATTCCAATTGGGATGGGTTGCTAATATTTCATTCCAGTGTCTGGCAGTCCTCACTGCCAAAGACTGTTGAAGGATTGATCCTTGAGGGACCCAGGTTGGCAGGTTAGATAAGAAGAGTGTTAAACTAAGAAAGACAAGGGGAAGGCTAGGAGAGGTCTATGTAATCTCCATGCCTAGTTTTAATTCACAGGAAGAGCAAAATCAGGGAAATGAGGATATAGTAGAAGATAAGGGAACAGCAAAAGTTAGGCATATAGACAATAAAAGAATTATACCTAATTTGTCTACGAAATTGAGTGAGTTCAGAGAGAAACAACTGAGATTTTGGTATAATAATGTAAGGAGCCTGAGCAACAAAACTGGAGGAACTAAAATTACTGATGCAGGACAGGAAACTGAATGTAAACCTAACAGAAACATTGTTCAATAGCACTTAGGACTTGAATGCAGGTTTTGAAGGATATGTGCTGTTCAGGAAAGAGAGAAATAAAGACAAAGATGGTAGAGTTGCATTGTACCTCAATAATGTGGTAGACTGTAAAGAAATAAGTGAAAACATGGATAAAACAGAATCAATTTGTGTCAAAGTCTCTAAAGGACAGTATAAGAGGTTCTACTGGAAAGTATTATAGATCTGCTATATACTGTTATAGTTGGATTTGGATATGGATAGAAATATCTTTTTTGTTCAAGAGAGAAATACTAAAAGAAATTGTGTCCTGATGAGAGACTTCACTGTACCACATGTGGATTGCAGATCAAATGTTGTTGTTAATGATAGGGTTCTGGATGTAACATATGATAGATGTTTTCACCACACAGTCATTGTGCCAACAAGAGGTGATGCGATTCTAAATTTGGTTTTAGTGAGTAGTGAGGACATTGAAAATAATTTTGGATCAAATGACTGAGTTGATTCATTTTAAATTAAATGGAAGGGTAATAAAAGCAAGTCAGTCTTAAGGTTTTTTATTTGAAAGAGACTTTAGGAAAATGAAGGAACTAGTTAATGCAGTCAACTGGACTGAAGAGTTCAAAGACTTAAATGTGGAGGAGGCTGGGAATTTCTTCATGGCAAACTGTTCAAGAATTATCTGGAGTTGGCATCCCAAACAAGAAGAAAAACATGGAGGAGATAGGGATGTAAAAAAAGTTTTAAAAAAGTAACCATTTAACCGTTAAAAAATCTTAGCAGTTACACGCAGTGTGGGCTCTGCAGTATAAGGCTGATACCGCAGCACCTACAGTGCAACCAGCTCCTGGCTGCTATCCTCATTCCTAGGGAACTGGCTGAACTGCAGACTCAGCAGTATCAGAAGCAGGGCCAGCAGCCGGTGCATGTTGGGAACTGGCTTATGCGCACTGAATCCTGGCTGCTGGTCTTGTTCTTGGGGATCCAGCTGCCGCCTCACGCTGCAAGCTCTGATACGGATAAGCCTTATACTGTAGAGCCCACAACACAGGGTGACTCCCTGGACCGGGGCCAGGAGCTGGTAGCCGGTGTCTGCAGGCAGAGGAGTGTAACCACAATCAGAAATGATAAGATGATGTTTATCAGTTAAACAGTTAAACTCTTCTAGAAAAAGCTTGCAGACATAAATGGATGAATCAATACCTCAAAAGAATATTGTGAGTAAACAGAGAACCTACAAAGAGTGGAAGAATGGGCTGATTGGTAATAAAGGTACATCTTGAAGGTAAAATTAGGGCTAAAGTGTAAATGGCCAGTCAAGCTGAGTTTGAATTTGTAAAGAAAATTAAAACAAATAGTAAAATATTCTTTGGCTACATAAATGAAAAGTGAACAAGAAGAGAGGAAGCAGTCTGCTGTGGAGTGAGAGCATAGTAGTCATTGAAGATTATCTAGGTTTCATCAAAAAATGTATACATTGCTTCAGTTTTCAGTAAGGAAGGTTAGTGTAGATAAAGGGATGTATTAATATCATAATTTAAGGCACTGGTAAAACCACACTTGGAATATTGTATACAATTCTGGTCACCCATTTTCAAGAAGGATGAATTCAGACTGGAATAGGTGCAGAAAAGGGCTAGTGGGATGATCAGGAGGAGACTAAAAGAGCTATGCTTTTTTAGCGTAGCAAACAAATGTGTGATGGCCGCTGGATGGTCTGACTTGAGTTCTATCCTGACATTGTTACACCTACTCAGAAAAAAGGGAATTCACCAAATCTATAGGGTACGTCTACACTAGCCCCCTAGTTCAAACTAGGGAGGCTAATGAGGGCGACCGAAATTGCTAATGAAGCCCGAAGTAACTGCCCGCGTCTACACGCGGCAGAAAAGTGGGATTCCGAGATAAACCCCTTAGTTCGAATTAACAGTTACTCCTCGTGGAATGAGGTTTAACAGTTAATTCGAAATAAGGGGTTTATCTCGGAATCCTGCTTCTCTGCCGCGTGTAGATGCGGGCAGTTACTTCGGGCTAGTCAGTTTCCAAAATGGCGACCGGCCGGGATTATGCTAATCAAGCGCGGGATATTTAAATCCCGTGCTTCATTAGCAATTTCGGTCACCCTCATTAGCCTCCCTCATTTGAACTAGGGGGCTAGTGTAGATGTACCCCTACATAGGAGTTTAGAGCTGAGTATCCTTCATGAAACGGAAAGCAATTATTTGACACGGAAAAAATTAAGCACATAGAGAAAACATAGAAGAACAAGAAAATAAAAGTCTGCTTTAGAAATTGCATTTGGGTTGCTTTTCTCTGAAATCAGAGCCTGTAGTGCTACATCTTTCAAATTTGTCAGGGAAAAGAAGAACACAATATAAAAATCAATATTTCTTTCTAAAAACGATAAGATGTTTGTTTACACAGACAAGGTCTGCAGGTCCAGATTGAATAATCTGTTTGCCCTCACAGAGCCCTTGATACGTTCATATACAAACAGCTTTGGCAACTGGTGCCAGACTGACCAGCCCCATCTGAATCCAGGTGGAAGTGAGCATATGGTTTTGCAAATAAGCTCATAGCTTTACAGCTGTATCTCTAAAGCTTAATTGCTTGATAGAAAATAAACACTCTTGGTTACATGATCCCTCTGTTACCAGAATAACACAAATCAAGACGATCTGTGATAAGGAGCAGCTTTTAATGAAAGAAGGTCGTGTTTCTGCTTAAATCCCTATGAGCCAAAAGAAAGACTTGGACTTGATTTGAAAGACAGAAAACTAGACAAAGTAAACCGAGCTTGAGAAGTGTGAAAATTAAAAATTCCAAAGCCTTTTCAGACCTGACCTAGGGCCTGATTCTGTAGAAGTGCTGAGAGATCCTGCAAGATGCTACCACTCTCAGCTCCCACTAAGTGCCAGTGAAAGATGAGAGTAGGATTAATCTCTTCTGACCAAAAACTAAGAGGTGCTGAGTACTTATTTGTCTTATTTAAGTCTAATGGGAGCTCTGAGCACTTTTCATGATATGACCCAGAGCGAACCAGACCAGGACATTACTGCAGACTTGACATTGGTATCTAGCAGTTGTTAAGATGTTGCATTCACTGTGTGCAGTCCTGTAATTTTTCTAAATGCTGTACAATATTTTTTAAAATGAATCTATCCGTGAGGTAATTATTCTTAATCTTATTTTAAAGATGGGGAAGAAATGATACAGAAATTTGCTGTAAGTGACTTGCACGAAAGAGCCATGATTAGTAGTCAGACATTTTTGTCAAGTAAACATAAGAACAGCAAGACTGGGTCAGTCCACAGGTCCATCTAGCCCAGTATCCTGTCTTCCAACAGTGACCAATTCCAGGTGCCCTAAGAGGGGCACGGGTTCAATTTGTAAAGTGAGGGTGATGAGAGCCATTGAACCAAACTGTAAGCCCTGTATATAATGGAAACCACTTCAAGCCAGGGGTGCCGCAACACCTCTCCCTAAGTTAGTTCCTGCACCTGTAGCCCAAGAGGGAATGAACAGAATAGGTGATCCATTCCCTGTTACTCATTCTCTAAGAATTTATCTAGTTCTTTTTTTGAACCCTGTTATAGTCTTGGCCTTGACAGCATTCTCTGGAAGGGAGTTCCACAGGCTGACGGTGCATTTCCTTTTGTTTGTTTTAAATGTGCTGCCTATTAATTTTGTTGGGTGACCCTTAGTTCTTGTGTTATGGGAAAAGTAAATAACACTTCCTTATTTACTTTCTCCATATTAAATCATGATTTTATAGAACTCTACCATAGTCCCAGTTTTATTAATCTCTCCTCATGCAGAAGCCATTCAATGCCCTTAATCATTTTTGTTGCCCTTTTCTGAACCCTTTCCAATTCCAATATATCTTTTTTGAGATGAGGTGACCATATCAACATGCAGTATTCAAGATGTGGGTGTACCGTCGATTAATATAGAGGCTCCTTAATAATTCCCAACATTATGTTTGCTTTTTTCACTGCCGCTGTACACTGAATGTATATTTTTCTGAAAACTACCCACAATAACTTCAAGATCTCTTTCTAGAGTGGGTAATAGTTAATTTAGACCTCATCATTTGAGATGTATAATTGGGATTATATTTTCCAATGTGCATTGCATTGCAATTATCAATATTGAATTTCATCTCCCATTTTGTCACCCAGTCACACAGTTCTGAGAGATCCTTTTGTAGCTCTTTATAGTCTTCCGGAGAGGTAACCATCTTGAATAGTTTTAGATCATCTTCAAATTTTGCTATCTCACTGTTTCACCCTTTTTCCAGATCACTTATGAATATATTAAATAGGACTGGTTGCAGTACAGATCCCTTAGGATTCCATTATTTGCCTCTCTCCATTTTGAAAACTGACCATTTATTCCTACATTTTGTTTCCTATCTTTTAGTTAGTTACCAGTCTGTGAGAGGCCTTGCCCTTTTATCCCATGACAGCTTGCTTTGCTTAAGAGCCTTTCATGAGAAACCTTATCAAAGGCTTTCTGAAAATCTAAGTACACTATATCCAGTGGAACCTCCTGTCCACATAATTGTTTCTCTCCTCAGAGAATTCTAATTGGCTGAACTTCGTCCACTACACCAAAGTGCCAACAACGAATGTCTTTTTATTTGCTTATATTACCTGCCAGTGCCTAACTTTCAGAAATCAGGTCAGACATCATTTCCTCCCAGGCCATCAAAAATAATGAGATTCATTAACAATCTTGAGATTTAAAATAAATCAGTTGGATTGCTTTTGTTAAATCATTAGGGAATTTGTCTGACAATTTGAATGTGAACATTTTAATTACCTGTGTATTTAATGCAGAGATCCTCCCTAGTATACCCCGTGCTTTCTCCAGCTGCTGGGGATTATCATTCTTCCCCTTTTTACCCATCTGCTGTACCACTCTCTCATGTCCCTCCTCATTCTTCCAGCCCCTCACCATCCTCCTCCCTGATTCCATCCTGTTATCCCTCTCTTAGACTAAGTTAGATGCTCTGTCCTTCTTGACTGCATCTGTGATGTCTAGCCAGGGTCCATGAAGTGGGCTGCTGGGGTTCCGGTTGCTCTTTCCCCTTTTCAACTAGTCAGGGTTCTCCCCTTAATTCCTCCTGTCTTCTAAAATGAGAGACTTGGGAGGAGCTTGTAGAATCATAGAACTGGAAGGGACCTGAAGAGATCCATCACTGGGACTCTGAGGTACTACTATAGTACAAATAAACACTAACCATAATTGTTTAGAATTCCCAAATGATGTACTTAATATTATATAGGTGGCCTGATTTTCAAATCTAGAAATACGCACTTGCGCATACAAACATGCACACAGAGTTTTACCACTTGTTTGTGCAGGCAGTTACTGTGTTTTGCATGTGAATGCTGCAATTACAAGAGCAAATGGCCAGTTGCACTCATAGATCTATGCCCACAACCACAGCAATTGCTCAGACATTTTGTGCCTAATTTTCAAAATTATATTAACAGTACCTTTTATAAAAGCTCTAGCACAATAGATCTAGCATGTAGCATAATCAGGGATTGGACCATTATTGCTTAATCAAACCATTGTTTGATGGAGATGCTAGCACCAAGAACAGCCTTCATAAATCATATATTTATGTAACTGTATAAATGAAAGACCTGACTGACTTCACACTTCCCACTGATTTTAGCTGTGCCCTTTTAGTTGCTAGTTACGGATGTCATGAACCTTCCTGTGGAGTTACAATGCTTTTTTTTCAAGGTGCCTTGTGAAGAGTATAATATCCCCAGCTACTGTCTTTCAATGGCTGTCAGCAGGCAGCTGGCCAGGGAATCTTTACTTGGCAAATCTGAACAATTGGAAAATTTTGGATTGCAGGATTGATGGAACCTGCTTCAATGTACTCCTCCACTGAATAGCTGTAACATGAACCTCCCGGGCCTTAATAAATGACTAGATCAGCCTCTCACATCTATGTCTTTTTCCCATTGCAAGTGTGAGGTTTACGAAGTGAGATGTGAGTAATAGTTGCTATAATTTGTTTGAAAAACTGCAAACTAACAGGGAAATTTATTTTTTCCTTTGCTGATCTACATAAAAACTAAGAATTAAAATGTGGCAGAAGACTGACTCATTAGTCAGATATTATCATTAACCAAATATTATTGTACTACCCTTTCTCTGGAGGAAGGAAAGCATTAGAGAGCCAGCTGTGTGTTTGTATGTAAGATGTCCAGGGAGATAAAGTTATAATGACTTATTTAAACTGGAGACGCTAAGGAGAAACTATTTTGTCAGTGAGGGAATGAAAATTGGGGGCAAAAGCCATGGAGGTACAGGCATATAGAAGAATTGCAGAGGCTTTTATTTCAAGATGCGTGGGGTTGGTTTATGCTAGCAAAGGTATTAATAATTTAAGATGCTTTGGGACCTGTAAGAGAATTCTAGCATATGCTGAACCAAGTTGAGATATCCTGATGTTTCTCTTGGCCTTACTGGTATCTGAGTTCAGGAAATTTCTCCTTTTTCACACAGTTAGGGTTAAAATGATTAAACAGCAATTCGGGGAGAAGAGCAAACATATCTTTGGGGGATTTATTTTATAACGATTTTATCACGTTATTATTAGCTTTAAAATTACCATCTCTTTGACACTTGAGTAGTGGTTGAAATTCAGCTGGCAAACTTGTTTTATTCCTTGTTAAGTATTTCCAGTTTTGTCTTGGTCAGTTGGATATCTTTGTTCTTCTTCTGTTAAAGACAAAGGGTATAACTGACAGCTGTGTGACACCTGGCGCTTTAGGTTTGGAGGAGTCTGACAACCTTTCCTTCATTTTCATTCTATGTGTATTTGCCTCCTGTGATCCCCTCTGAATTCAAATGCATCCAAAAACTCAAAAGTAAAAAAATCACAAAGTTTAATTTAAAAACAATGAATAGTTCTGCAGCACCTTAGAGACTAACAAAAATGTAGATGGTATCATGAGCTTTCGTGGGCACAACAGTTTAATTTAATTTTGCTACATGTAGTGAGTCAGCATGGCCTCCCGCTGACCTGGATGATGAAACTCCCCCAAAGACCCCTTGGTGAGCAGTGCCAGAACCACCCAGCTCCGCCCACAGGAAACAGAAAGGTGGGGCCGGAGGTATAAAAAGCGGAGCTCCAAGCTCAGTTGAAGCTCAGCTGCCAAGCAGGTCAGAGGCTCTACCCCAGCCCCAGAGGAGAAAGGCCTTGCCACGCTGCTCTCAAAGGGAGGACTGGGTTGGGCCACCCAGGCCACTGCTGGGCCCTGAGAACTGGACCAGTCTGTGGAGGCCACTGCCCAGGCCCACAGATTTATTCAGACCTCCAGGACCCTTACCAGTCCCAGATGAGTGGGCTGGGCCGCTTGGCCCCTTACCCGAGCGGGACCCGGAGCCTATGGACATGCTGTCGGAACGTCTGTCCCCAGGTGACCCTGAAGAGCAGCACCTGAGCCAGGTAGGCCCCCAGGGGGAACGGGGAAGTGGCCCAGGGAATGCAGCTGGGGCAGCTGAGGAGATAGAGGTCAGCTGGGCAGCATGTTGCAGGTCGGTCCCTCACTAACCCACAGACCTAGCTGGCATGTGGCGGCTTGGATCCCTGCCGACCCAGTGGCTGCTGTGTTGCCACTGCTAGGGCCCTGGGCTGGGATGCAGTGGAGCGGGTGGGCCTGCATCCTCCCTGCCACCACTTCGGTTGGGTGGCAGGTTCCCCCTATAGGGAGAGAAATCCCTGCACTTGTCAGCTCTCTGCCAGCAAGGAGACCGGACCCTGGCTCAGCCTGCAGACAGGCCTGGGCTCTGAGCTCTTTGAACTGTTTAACTGTTTATGGACTGCTTGGTTATAGATTGCTGGCCTGCCCTTACACTGGGCCTGGCCTTCCAAACTGTGGCTCGGCCTGCAGTTAGGCCTGAGCCTTAAACCCCGTAAACTAACTGTTTGTTTGTTGCCCTGCCCTGACCCAGGGCCTGGGCTCATAAACTGCCACTGGGCTTACCTAAAACTGCTTAACTGTTTGTTTGCTGCCCCGCCCTGAACAAGGGCCTGGCCCCTATAACTGATATTTGGCCTGCAGTCAGGCCTGAGGCCCTAAGCTTCAGCGGCTCATAGTGAGTTAGTGTGGCCTCCCACTGACAGGAACATGGAGAACATAGGCAGTGCCCATCCCTCTGATGTTAGGGGTGTATTGAAATTCAGTGGCCATTAAGAGTTGGACCCCTAGGGCTAATTGAACATGGAGCAATTGGTCAAATTCCTGGTTGAGAACCAGCAGCAACAGCAACAAGTATTGTTGTAGCAGCTCGCTACCTAGCAGCAGCAGTTACTCTAGCAGCTGACAATGCAGCATGGTGAGCAACAGCAGCAGCTGGCAGCCTTAGTTCCCTAATTGGCAAACCCCCCCAGCAGAGGACATCAGAGAATGTTTGATTGCTGGGCCATCAATCCAGCTGTCAAAAATGGAGGCCTTTCTAGAGACTTTTGAGAGAGATGCTACTGTTGCCAGGTGGCCCCAGGGGCAGTGGGCTGCTATCTTGGCCTTGTACTTGATGGGCCTTGCTTAGATGGCTTATAGAGGCCTCCCCCTTGAGGCCGCCCGAGTTCATGAGCACATGAAGACGCCAGATGCCTTCTGCCGCCACCTCCAAATGACTACCTATCCACCGGGGGCTTGCCCGTGTGCCGTGGCACAGGAGGTTCGGGACCTGGCCAACCGGTGGCTCCACCAAGAATGCCAAACAGCACTCGATTTGGCAGAGGAAAATGCCCTAGAACAATTTATCCACATCCTGCCTTCCCGTGGCCGAGCCTGGGTATTCCACTACTGACCCACAACACTGAGCGCAGCGGTAACCCTCATGGAGGACTTCTTAGCAGCAGAAGCTCCAGTGGATCCGGGGCTCAGAGATGGGGCTTCCCCTCCTGAACTGGCCCCTGCTGTGGCAGGCCCAAAGACAGGACCCCAAAGGGAAGGCCCATCCATAGAGATGAGCATAAGTGGCCAAACGCAACACCATAGCCAGCTAGCCAAGGCTCCACACCCCATGTTATCGGACACAAACCCCAGGGGAAACCAAGGCAGGGACCGACAACCATGGAGGGAGGACTCCATCTGGCCTGACAGAAGTGGGACTCTGTTTTTTCTATGGATGATATGGGCACTTACAATGGGACCGCACAGACGTGGATTGTAACTTTGGGCAAGTCTGTGCCAGGGAGTCCTGTGTCCACCCACGGTCACCCCTTAAACGAACAACAGACATTATAGTCGGAGCTAAACAATGGATTGCCTTTCTCGACTCCGGCTGTGGACAAACCCTGGTTCAATAGTGGATACTCCCCGGCCTCGGACCAATCGATGAGATAAAAATACAATGCATTCATGGAGACGTCCAGTAACAGTAGAGATGGGTGTGGGGTGGCCCCACCTTGGCCTACCTCAGCATTCTTGGGCGTGATTGGCCCAACTTTGGAGAATTGCTGCAGGAGGTCAACTTGGGATGGCCTGAGGTACAGAGTGCTTCAGAAAGAGACCCGGAGGAAGACAATAACCAAGATATGGGAACCCCAGACTAGGTAACTGGAGCCTGCTAAAACCAAGGCAACGGTTCAGATTCAGCACCCCTCTACACCCTTCCCGGGGACCTCCATTCTGGACTCCAGTGCAGACTTCAGTCGAGATCAGTGGGAAGATTCCACACTAGTTCAAGCATTTGAACAAGTGGTACAGGGCAGTGGGGTAAGAAAGGACTCCTAATGGGCAATATAGTGGCCCTGCTTTGAATTGGCTTGTATCGGTTTGCCAAAGACCTTTGGACCCAGGAAGAATGGACTCAGCTGGTAGTACCCCGTCGGCACCGGAGGGCAGTTCTGCAGTTAGCGCATGACATACTGGCTGCCGTGCAACTGGAGCACGAGAAGTCTCTTGCTCGGGTCTTGTCACGTTTCTTTTGGCCACGGATCTACCAAGAGGTCTGGGATTATTGTAGCTCCTGCCCCACCTGTCAACTTGCTGTGGGCTTGCAAGTGCTGAAGGCTCCTTTGATTCCTCTCACAGTGATGGGCATGCCTTTTGAGCGAGTGGCTATGGACCTAGTCGTCCCTGCCAAAGAGTATGGCCAGTTACAAGTATATCTTGGTTTTGCTTCTCTTCTTTTGAGCCCCCAGCTCAGTCTCACATCTGTGGGGCACGTGCAATGAATGGGCTCCATCTTGCTCCGCCCCATCCCCGCAGGATACTGACTCCAATCTTGCTGGGGGTGCAATGCTGGATAGCCAGCATGGGCTCCTTGTTGTGCGGTGTGGGGAGGGAGGCAAGAGGGGAAGCCCGTTCATTGTGCGTGCCACTGAAAATCATCTTGCATGCCACTTATGGCTGGATGTTGTTGACCCATGGTTTAGATGCTTCAAGTTACAGAGAATTCACCGGGTCAGAATTCACTTATTTATTTCCTCATTGGTGTATGATGGTGATGCTTTGTGACTGAATGCCATTGAGGAAAGCCACTGTATGGTTAGAAGAATCTCTGACTTCAGAGATTATTTGTCTTTCCTGTGCCTAAAATTGTCATCAGGGAAACTGAAGCAGTTCAGTAGACTTTGTGAGGAAACAAACTGCTTAAGAAGATACTACATTCACAGCCACAGCAGGGATCAAGAAGGTGGGAAAAAAAATCTGTAATCAAACCCAGTATTCTTTAAAATTTATTTTGTGTTAAGGTGTTTCAATGTTAATGAGTTTCAATGGTCACCCTCAGAAGTTAATGGAACTAGAGAATATCCTCCTTTGACAGACCACACGCTTGAGGTGTGATCGAGTTATTTACAATCTTTTCTCCACAACCAATGAAATAGTGTACCCTAAGTATCCTGTTTTCCAGAGTTGTCCTTAAAGATCACTTGGGGTTTCAGATGACATGAATGGATGAAGTGGGAGAGAAGATGATTTTAGAGCCGGTGATGGAAGTCTTATACTGAATCTGATACATTGCATATTTGGATTTCAATACCAGTTTTGGATTTCAATATCATGGCTGTACAGCAATAAAAGAAAATTTTCTTTGCTTCTAACATAGCATTTGCAAAGTAGGATTTGTTAGACTGGCAGACAGCATACTTAAACTAAACTGCCTTCACTTGTGGCTGATTCAAGTTCTTCCCACTGCGAGGAAATTTCTGGTTATTTTGTGGGATCAATCCTTTTTTTTTTTCTTTTCCAAAGCTGCCTTTCAGCACTCTCTCCTTACTGGATGGTGATGACCAGAAGGGATAATCTAGGTCTTCTGCTTGTGGAGATTTTCAACATTTTTCTTCAGGAGAACAGGTTGCCAGCCTTTCTTAAAGCAACCTTTGTTTGACTTTACTGAAGAAATGATGACATTCTGACTATTAGCATATAATTTCCTGTTTCTGGTTATATGTATAGGAAAGATTATGGTGAGACCATTTCTGAGAACCTAGATGTCTCAGATTTCCTTGCCCCATATCAGTCTGGTTCTGGATTTGACACAGAAATGGTAGGGTTCTTGCGATTTTATGTTGAATATGTACATGAAGGTAGATGAAGTCGACTCATTGTAATACTTCATTCTATAACTTAAAGAAGTCACCTTACTAACTTGAAAGTTTCTATTCCGTATGTGATTTTAAGCTGTATTCAATGTGAGGTGGAAAGAGAGTTTTCTTTTAGCCAGTAAACCAAAACCAACCAATTAATTCTATGATGCCCTCCTTATTATGCCCTTTTATTATATGCTAATATAAATAAGTTCTTTCACTAGTGATCAAAATAGTCAAGATCCAAGTGTATGCATTTAAAATGGGTTTGGTAGAATTTTACTTCATGTGAAAAGGGTTAACTATGAACTAGACTATGGATCTAAACTGTATCAGCAGGCTAAGTAGTTGGTGAGTGTTGCAATCCAGAGTTAACTGTGAGGAATTGAAACAGAACTTATTTACATTTAGAGTGATGCCTGAGTTCTTAATCACCTCAAAGCATTTAAAAATTAACTTTACTACTAAGAGCTCAAGAGGCATAGTGAACCCCAGGAGGGAGTTTCATTTTCACTGAAGCCATCTATTCATTTACATCAGATTGCGCTCTCTTCAGTTTGTCTTCCTGCTTAAACCTGAAAAGTTTCCTTCTTTAATTTTCTTAAATAATGTGTGGTTCATTTGGCATACTTCTTCATACAGCTAGCATTAAAAACTGTACAAAAATGGTCAGTAACTTCTAATGAGTACACATGCACAAATTCTGTCGGGATAAGCAAAGAGGCAAACTTAGTGTTTCTTTTGTTTCTTTGAATGTGTATTTACATAATTAAGAATAATAATGTCTTTATTTTTCATTATTATGATCTTCATAAACACAGGAGAATGGATTTTAGGCCTGAACTAATACATTCCCATGATTTTAGTTATCAGCAATGGGAATAAGAGCTCCGGGTAATCAGATAAGCCCAGACAACATGGCGATTGACATTTGACACCCAGCTATTAAGAACTAGGAAGGTAATATATCCAAACTAGTACAAATTCCCCAAGTTCCCCATCAGTGTGTTTTATCTTGACTTTCATTTGACCTGAATTCTGTAATAGGAGGAATCCTTTCATAATATGCTCAGCCAACCCATTATTTCTATATACTTGTTTGCAGTGCCGCAAGCGTGAAGCAGTAACACCTCCCGAAGTGGTGTGGTCCCTCGGGAAAAGCCTCAGCTAGGAGGAAAAGAGTCTCTTCTTTGGAAGTTTCCCTTTAAGGTATGTACTGTTTTCTTGGGTAAGTTACAGCTGGAGCAAAGGCAGTATTTTCTGAAACAATAGTAATGGAAGAACAAATCAATAATTCAGTAAAACTAATATGCTTAACAGTAGAATCCATGTCTTTGTTATCTTATCAATTATTTCATGGACCACTGGAATTTAATCACTAATGTCTTTAGCGGGGTAGCCGTGTTAGTGTGTAACTTTAAAAACAATGAGCAGTCCTGTTAATATCTAAGCCCTGATCTACGCTAGGGAGTTATTTCGAAATAACAAGTGGTGTGTCCACCCTACCAAGGCCTTTATTTTGAAATAAGGGGCTGGTTATTTCAAAATAATAACTCCGGTATTCCACGAGGAATAATGCTAATTTTGAAATAAATAGCGGTAGTCTGGACACTCCACTGCTGCTATTTTGAAATAACTACTCCTCAGAGTCATTCAAAATAATTACTCCCCAGTGCTTCCTGGGGCTCTAAATCGAGGTAGCATATCCACAATAAGGGAACCTTCCTGCCCTGGTTTACTCTAGGGAGTTACTAATAACTCCCCTTATTTCAATATAACAAGGCAAGCATCCAAGCTACAAAATAGTATTAGTGTGGATGCTCAGCTGCTGTTATTTCGAAATAATTGGCCTCCAGAGGCCTCTTACAGCTGCACTTGTGGCTACTCTGGCCACACCCCTGACAAGTCCAGTGCTCCCCTTCTCCTGCAGACGTGAAAGCTGCAGGCAGAAGGGAAAGGGCTTGTGGCACCAGGCAAGCCCTACCAGCCCCGTGCCAAACAACATCCTTTGCTGCATCCATGGCAGACTCCCCCACCCCCCACGCTCCGCCTGTGCCCCCCATGGCTGCCAGTGTGCCTGCAGCTGCCTCTGAAGAACCTGGCCAGGGGCAAAAGAGAGCACTGGCCTGAACTGGTGCGGAGATCCTGGACCTCTTCGAGGTCTGGGACAAAGAGACCAACAACCAGGATCTCCACACCAGGAGGCAAAATGCCAAAGTCTATGGCTGGATGTCCACCAGCCTGGCCTAGAAGGGGCACAGCCACATTCTGGGCCAGGTGCGGATGAAAATTAAAGAGCTCTGGCAGCTGTACACCAAGGTCAGGGGGCAAAGCTCCCACTCTGGGGCAGCACCACACACCTGCCACTACTACGAGCAGCTGGATGCCATCCTGGGAGGGGGGGGCCGGTCGCCTCCCCCACTACCTCATCATTGGCTCCGGCCCGACATCAGCCTCCATGAGCGTGGGGTTGTGGAGGAAGACGAGGAGCAGGCCAGCCTGGCCACTATGCCCACCAGCCAGGAGGTCATCATTAGCCTGGAGCGAGTCCCCACTCCCAGGATGTCTCCCAGGGCTTAGATGAACCCAGCGAAGGCTCTTTAGGTGAGTTCCATCACTTTCCCTATACACATGTGAGGGCAAGTGGCAGGCAGTGAGGGGCTGCCTGCTCCTCTTTTGGCCTGGGGCCCTCACAACAGCTTGTGTATGTGGGTGCACGTGGAGCACTAGTCCGGAGCACTCAGTCCCATGATGCTCTACACAGGAACCCTTCACCCCTTCTCACAAGGTTCCTGCACAGGCCTGCTTTACTGCAGCCTCCGTGGTGGGACACCTTCCCATGACAAGACACCACTAAGGAGGCTGGGGTCATAGAAACACACAGCAGTGCTGCACACGGCACAGGCTCATGCCCAGACTCGGGCATCATCCGCCCCTGGTTAAGTGTGGCGCTGCAGAGGAGACTGATCCCCTGCATAGGAAACTGCCAGGTTTGGGGGGAAGAGGTGGGGACCCCAGTAGCACTCTCTCTGGAAACAGCTTCTGCCGCTCATACACACCTCTCCCAACACCCCCCCTCCTCCAGTGGGCAGGGCTAAAAGTTCTTTTTCTGAGGGATGCCACTACTGCTGGACCCGGCATGTGTGGGACATGGAAGGAATCTGAGCTGCCCACCCGCAGGCTTCTGGCCTGGCTGGCACCTTTTCATGCCTGCTTGTCCCTGGGGCGTAGGGTTAGCCTCTATCAGATAGAGGCAGCAAGGTGGGGGGGAGAATAGGGGTACTTCAAAGCAGCAGTGCTGCTTGAAGCCTGGGGCCAGACCCCGGGCTCTACGTGGTGCTGCTGCTTTGAAAAGCCAGTGCAGTCCAACTGGGGTGTCCCCAGGCTGAATGTGGCGTTTCAAAGTGGCAGTGCCACATGGAGCCCAGAATCAGTTGAGGACTCCCCAGCTGACCCCGGGCTCCATGTGGTGCTGCTGCTTTGAAATGCTATGGGGAGCCTGGCGTCGGGCTCTTCGTGGCGTTTCAAATTGGCAGCGCCGCGTGGAGCCCGGGGACTGGCTCCAGGCTTCAAGTGGCACTGCCACTTTGAAGTACCCCCTTTTTCCCTCCCCTTGCTGCCTAATATTTAATAGAGAAAGCAAGGTGGGGGAAGCTGTGATGGGGTGCGGTCACAGCCGACCCCTTGGGGGTGTCTCCCGAGGTGCTGACACAGCCATGGGCGGCGAGTTATATGGGCTTGTGGTGCCCATGCTCCAGCAATATTTAGAGCCAGGGGCCCTGCTCCACCAATATTTGGAGCTGGGTCTCTCCCCTGGCCCTGCTTGGAGCGGACCCCGGCCCCAGAGCATCTCTTCCCCCGGCCCCGGCGCCGGCCCCGGCTCCGTCCCGTCCCTGCTGTGCGCAACCTTCAATCAGCTCCCCGTTGCTGGCTGCTGCTGCCATGCACTGCGTGCTCAAACAGGTGGGCAGGGAGATGCCCGGGTGTGACATGACGTGACGGCCCGGGACTTTAAAACCGCTTGGCGGCGCGTGGCCGAGTTGTGGGTTCAGAGTTCAGGGGCTTCTGGGGCGGAGCGCAGACTCCGGCCCCGCAAAATGGAAGGCAGAAGGTAGGGGAGGGCTGGGAGAGGAAGGGGCTTGTGTGGAGGGGAAGGGAGAGGGGGAGGGGGAAGAAAGGGGAAGGGGTGGAAGAGGAAGGGGCTTGTGCAGAGGGAGAGGGGGAGAGGGAGAAGAAAGGGGAAGGCACCAAAGGGACAGGGTAGAGGAGAGACAAATGCCAGGGGGCCAAGTGCAGACAATGAGGAAAAGGGCAGGAGGGGAGATGTCAGTGGGAGGGGGACAGGGTGATGCTGGGAGGGGAGAGGGTAAGGGCATTGGGGGCTGGAGGAGGAGGTGCTGGGAGAAGGCTTGAAAGAAGGGGTGGGCATGAGGAAGGCCAGGATGGAGCAAGTCATGTGTGAGGGCACAGAGGAGCATGAGGGAAATGGGGGCAGAGAGTGGTGAGGGGGTGGGCATCAGGGAAAAAGAGGGCAAAGGGGGCAGGGGCAGTGAGGGAAGGGGGAGGCACCAGGAGGGTGCAGGAGTAAGGGAAGGTGCAGGTGCCAGGGGATTCTGGGGGTGAAGCAGAAGGGCAGACACCTGCAGGGGAGGGACCAGCACCAAAGGAGAGAGGCAGGGCAGGTGTGTAGAGGAAGGTGTTAGGAGAGGAGATGAGGAGGGGTAGCTCACATGATCAGAGTGGGGCTACTGGAGGAGTGGGCACAAGGGGGAGAGAAGGGCTGGTGGAGGGGGGCAGGTTGCAGGAGGGCTGAAGGCAGTGAGAAGGGCAGGAGTCAGGACAGCAGAGGAGGGTGAGGAGTTGGGGGGCAGCAGGCACCAGGGGAGCTGATGGAGCAAGGGGAGGAGACATGGGAGCAGAGAGAAAAGGTAAAGGTTTAAAAATATTTATTAATAACTTGGGTGCCACAGTGGCACATCCAAACAAGCCACATGAACTCAGTACTGGTGCACAACACAAAATTCATTCTGCTCATGGGAGGAAACTCTTAGGCTATGTCTACACTGGCAGTTTCTTGTGCAAGAACATCTTGCGCAAGGGTTCTTGTGCAAGAACACGTCCACACTGCCATGTGCGAGCTGTGCTTTTGCAGTGTGGACGCTCTCTTGCCCAAGAAAGCTCCTATGGCCATTTTAGCCATAGGGGTTTCTTGCGCAAGAAATCCCTGCCGAGCATCTATACTGCCCTCTTGCGCAAGAGAGCTTACACCTGTTAGAAAAGAGTATAGCTCTTGCGCAAGACGCCCTCTCTTACCACGCCGTACTGTAAATTTCCTTGCGCAAGAGCAGGCGGGCAGTGTGGATGCTCTGTGGTTCTTGCACAAAAACGGCTGTACTTGCGTAAGAAGCCATGAGTGTAGACATAGCCTTAGAGGGAACACTTCCCCCAGCTTCTCTGCCCCCAAGTTAATGTCACACACATTGGGTTAATGCAACTGCAGGATAGTTGCGTGCGGGGGGTTTGGTGGGGGCCAAACTAATCCCTGTTGGTAGGAGGATGGTAGGAAAAGCCCTTCGAAAGGGGTGACATGACACCATTTACTTCTGGTCATGTGTCCATCTTGCCCTGAGCGTGTTATCTCCAGAGGTGTGGCTGATAGGGGGGGTCAGGGGGCATGGCTAACGGGGGGGGTCAGGGGGTGTGGCTAATGGGGCACCACCAAAAATTATACAAACCTGCCGTCCATGGACACAGCCACTGCCACTCACCTTCCTGTTCTCTGGGGCTCCTCACCGCCCGGTCCTTCTGGGCCAGCTCCGCTGGTCTCCCCCAGCCAAGGCCCGAGTTGAGGTCCCTGCCCCCATCCAGAAGCAGTACAGACACTGAACTTCTTCAGGTCCAAGGAGAGTGCAGTTAGGGCCCAGCTTCCTGGGATGCCACTCCCCAGTTGGGATCAAACCCCAAAGAATTAGATAAGGGTAAGCCACCTTTAACAATGAAAGGGAGAATGTTCACACTGGTTTCCGCCCCCCCAGGTAACAATCATTTACTGGGTTTGATAGAAAATAAAATAAGTAGAAGCAGTAGAATTTAAGTGGTAATAAGTGAGAACAGGCAGAGCAAAATAGGTTACAAATCAAAAGAAACAAAAACGCTTGGTTAATTCTACACTGAAACCTCAGTACAAACTTACTCAAATGCACCCTAAAACCTCTTTTCCAGCTGCCCCTCCAAACCAGGGCTGTCTCCCCACCCTGGGGTCTTCAGCTCCTTTCCTTCAGGTGCAGCCCAGGCAAACGACCTAGGCCTCTGCTTTCCTATTCTTTTTATTCAAGAATTGAGGCCACTCCCTACCAACTACTGCTCAGACTTAAGGACAAAAGAGATTGTTTAACAGTTGGGTAACACCCTCCATGTCTCTCATTCACACATTTAAAACCCACAAAGTATTCCCCACTCTATATAGGTCTAATTTTACACATAAAAATGATACACACATGAAAGTAAGATAAACAGAACCAGCAGATCATGACATGAAGCTTGATGGGTTACACAAAATAATTTGCTCAAAGCTCCTTTGAATTATGTATATTCATGCCTATAAGTCCATTTCATAAAGCATGGGGGGTGTCTGTCACAGAAGCGACTAATTGACTATCCTGTCGACTACCCGATAAGTATTTGCTTATCGGATAGTCGACTAATCCTTCACATCCCTAGTCTACACTGGGAAATTATTTTGAAATAAATTATTTCGAAATAACTCCTGAAATAACTATTTAAAAATAGCATAGCACCATCAAAATAGCACAGAATTATTTCGAAATAGCACTGATTGGAGCCTGAATTGAAGATCTGACCCCGGGTTCCATGCAGCACTTTCGCCTTTGAAGTATAGCAACAACCCTAGGGCTGTTGCTTCACTTCAAAGGCGGTGCAGCCCTATCAACTAATTGAATAGTTGATGCAAAATGCATTGACTATTTGATTAGTCAGTAACCTGATACTTAACATCCTTAGTGTAGACATGCCCCTTGGACTAATTTCGAGGCTTCCCCATAATGTGGACATGCTATTTCAAAGTTACTATTTCAGGAGTTGTTATTTCTAAATAAGCTATTTTGAAATAATTTCCTAATGAAGACATGCTCTAAGGTGCCACAGGACTGTTTGTTTTTACTAATATTTTTAATTAAATAAAAACAGAACTGTTGACACTAAAAGTGATTTCATCTTATATAAGTAGTAAAGAGGAGGGTGAAAAATACAAGATAATTGAACACAAGTGCTAATGAAGAATAAATTATTAGTTATAGGGAATATACATGCTTTTCTTTTAGAGATTATATACATGATTTATTTTTAACCAGTTCATTCCACGGGGGTAATCTTTCATTGAAGAGTTCAGGTGTGAATCTAATACAAGCAGTAACATTTCTCCATTTATCTTATTCTTGTCATCTACATTTCTAAAATGGATATTAGTTTTTCCCACCCTAGTTTCTTGTCCTCAAGTCAGTGGGGCCTCATGTGCCATATAAGGGTCCACATGCACACATGTATTTGTGTTAGTGCAGCCTTAGTGGTGAAATACACTTCTGTCTGCAGTCAGGAAGTATAAATAGATTTCTTTAAGTTCAATGAACTGGACATTGGCCTGCCAACACCATCATCAGGATTTGGTGGCAATATCTCTGAAATAACTCCTGCATCGTATTTCTAGATGCTCTTCTGATTTGGGACATACACAGGAGACAGTTCATACTACTATGACATCCCTCATTTTACTTTGGTGATAACAAACAAGAGGTGATATATTAATACCTAAAACTGATGGAAGGGTGGATTTTGCTGGGTGCTTTGCAAGGGCATAATAAGATCACCAATGTCCCAGGAAAGGTCAGCATGATATCTGTCCAAACATCTGGAGACAGATGGTGGATGATTTCCTTTTCCCAGTCAAATCTCACTTTGTCAGTATTTCTCCTTTGTTCTATAGGAAACAGAGGGGATTTAATATACTTAATTTTTTAAAATCGGAGATGTAATTATCTTGTAACTTCCTAACACTGAACCTCATTGTGCTTTCAGATTTTTAAGTAGAATGGCCCATTGAACTTCAGTGAGATGTTATGCTTTAAAATTAATGGCACAGTATTGTACCATAGTTCCCCTATTATGGTAAAATTGTCTCCAGGCCTCAGGAATATGTAAATCATTTATAAAATTTATAAGTTTTGGTTTTCTAACTTATATTTTTCTTATAATTAATTGAAAGAATTTAGCCCAGTTTTTTTTAAGTCCTTTTTGTGCCCATTTTTTCCTTAGACCTTTTATGGAAACTAGGGGTACGCCTACTGACGTTATTCCAAAACAATGCTACTGTGTAGATGTACCCCAATTTATTCCTAAATAACATAGTGTGCATCTGTACTACAAACCTTTCTTTCAAAATAATGGTGAGCTGGAGGACTTCTTACTCTGACTCATGGTAACCCTCATTTCACAAGGAGTAAGGGAAGTTGAAGGAAGAGTGTTCTTCCTTTGACTTCCTGCTGTGTAGATTGTGCCAAAAGCCAAAGGAAGGTATTTCGACTTGCATAGCTTAATTCGACTTTAGCCCTGCTCTGTGGACGTACCTTAGGTGTCCTATATACTGGTAATACCAATCCATTTTGAAATATCCCTAAAGATCCCTATTTCCTATTAATTTTCTCACTTCTTCCTATCTTTTCACAAATTATTGCTCTGTAATTCTTTTCTGTCCAAAAAATAGGTCTCAGTGTGCATTCCCATTGGTGTCCATAAGGTACCAGGGAGCAGTGAGCACAGTAGTCTGTCTGTGTTTTCAATTGCAGGGTCAGGGCATTAATCATTTGTTACCTTTTATCCTCCAACCATTTGCTCTCATCATTATTCCAATTCAAAATAAACTTTCTTTGGCTTGTTCAGTAGTAAACCGTGGATTTGTCTAGGATATCCTTCCATTTTCCTTCATAATCATATTTATGTTTTACTACTAGTTTATTGTTGTTCCATATGAAGAACATGGGATGTGTTTATCAATGTATTCTATATTTTTTCTGTGACTTGGTAATGGAAGGATTAATGGAAAAACAATAATCTTGGGAGTAGAAGATTATTCAATAATCTTTGAATATTTGTATCCAAAACTAATAAAGGAGGAACATTTCATCTACGTAAACATTTTCCCCCTGAATAGCTTGCATTAAATTAGGCTTTTAGAGTTGGTGTTATTTCTGTTTCTAGGTGCCTTAAGGTTCAATTTTAATTTATTCCTGATATCATTTTTTTCTGGACTCCTGCTATTCAGCATCACATTGTAGCTGCAGTTTTCATGTCATTCTTCTCAGTCAGAAATTGAGACATATTATTTTATTGTTCTGTGTAGTTTTGGTCTTAGTTTTGAAGCATTTGAAGTATACAATAAAACATCATTTTCATTAGCAGACAGTGAAAACATGACATAAGAATACTTTTCTTTGTGAACAACTCTCTCAGTACCTATAGGGCTGTTATGGATTGTGCATCTAGGATTGTGACTGGGAAAATAAATTGTCTGTTGATCATGTATGAGACAGGAAGTGCTATCCCGCACAGTCTGTATCCATTTGTGGTACATGCTATTGAGAACACCAGACAAATGTTGTTTTAGGTCTTTCAGTTGAGCTCAGTGGAAGTTAGATTCTACAGTAGCATTCTACTCAGAAATCCATTTCCCCCCTTTTAAGGCCTACTTTATGTAGTCCCCTTACTAAAGGGGCCTCTGAGTTTTTCCTGGAAAGACCCTGTGTGCTGCAATCCAGACTACAATTCCCATGAGCCCTTGGGAAAAAAACAGGAAGGAAGGACTCTTGGGGAGAGGCCTCTCTCTCCATGTGCCTGAAGAAAAAGAGGCCTAGAGTCTGGGACTCTCTACCTTGGGGTTTGGAACCGAAGGGGGAGCCAGGCTGCTGCCAAGGACATTGATCCAGTCCAGGGGCTGTTGGAGTGCAGCTACAGACCAGGACTAGATGCCTGTTGGAACTGGGATTTAGCAGGCTGCTTCCAATCGGCACAGCATGAGGCGGTAAGTTTTGGGCCTTGTTGAAAAAGTGCTGCCTGGGACAGAGCTGCTGTCTAGACTGGACCAAACCTCCACTACAGCTGTCACATCTGCACGCCAACGCAAGCAAGTGTCTGGGACTGTGAGTCCAGGAATGTGCACACTCTGGGGTGGGGTCACTGGTACAAATGTTAGCTATATAAGCTGCAATTATTGTTATGTGTTTTGTAATGCTATTCATTGCTAAATCTGTTAATCCCTGTTTATTTAAGTTAAGTAAAGATTGTTTATTTTAAAGTATTCTATTAGATGTATATGATTTGTAGTTGTTCTGGAATTAGATTCAGGTTTTTGTTGGAATGAGTATGTTCCTGGAGGCTCTCAAGGCACACCAGTGAGTGTGGACAAGGCCAGCCAGGTGGAGGCACCGCCACCTTACATTCATTACCAGCAAGGGACTGCAGCAAGGGGGTGGATAGGGCTTTCCCCAACTAAACACTATCACCACTGGGGTTCTCAGGATCCTTTTTTTTGGGGGGGGGGGGTTAAAACATCAGGCGCCCAGGCACACCTGTGAGTGTGACCTGCTCCCCAGTAACCCGGGGAGGGAAAAGGGGGGTTACATTTAAATTACCAAACTAGTGTTCTACATGTGCAACAGCTATAAATCGAGTTCTAATGAGGAGAACAAATCTATCTTTTTGTCACACCAGTCTATTTGTTTTAGCACTAGGCACTTTTAAATTAGGCTTTTGTGGCTTCAACTTCAAAAAACAGACAACACAGCACATACACAAGTTCAGTTCCATTTATGCTGATGAGATAGCTGAGGTGCGAGCAGATGGTTCTGGACAATGTCTGTGAATGTAATGTGCAGGTTACTCTCTAGCTCTCCATCTTAGGAGTTAGGTTAATTATACCTGTAACCAGAAGGACATCCTCATAATCAACCCATCCCCTCGTCCCGCAGTTTCACAAACACCATGACCCATGCAAAGCTTTATGGGGAGAAAAGCCAGAGACTGTAAACAGGAACTATGCTGTTGCCAATCTCATTGGTGTGGAAGGCAGTCAGGTGCAAAGTTATTGGAGGAAATAAAACTCCTAAGACAGAGAGCTAGATAGTAACCTTCCCATTACATTCACAAATGTTGTCTAGACCCATCTGCTCCTTGGCTGTCTCATCAAAGTGAACTTGTGTATGTGCTTTGTTGTCTGCTATTTCAGACTGAGGTATCCTGCATCCGGTAGTTTTTGTTGATTTCAAATCCCTTAGAACCCTGGCTAAAATGAAATGAATGCCACGATGAATCTATCCAAAGGACAAAATTTTAAGTAAATATGCATTTTAAATAAGTAAACTACTGTCTACTAGAATGTTGCTTGTGTTTATATAGAACTATTTTAAAGTGTAGAGTGGGGAATTTTACACACACACACACACACACACACGGCTCACATAGAGATGAGGATGAGAACACATTCTTTAATTCTGAATATCCCTTCAGACATGCAGTGTTACAAGGTCATAAATAATATAGTAAGGATTTTCTCATTTATAGTGGCTTCCACTGAAGTTGATGTCAAAACTTTGTTTCCACTGAAAAGTGGTTTATGCAAGTGTAAACATAGTAATAGGTCTAATTAGGTAATTTCAGCACTTCTGAGGTTTTCCTAGTTGAAGTTATCCTGCAGATAATGGAGTTTATATGTTTCTGAAGAAATTGTGTTGCAACAAACAAACAAACACCAATCTCCTCCTTTCCCCCTACCACCATAAAAGAACCCTTTTTGATGAATAGGAGGAATAATACCCCTTTCTGGACATTCCAGCCATTCAGTTAACTACAATCTTTTCACAGTGGTTAACTCTCAAGACCTAACCCTAATTATCTTGCTTGTAATGGAATAAACCATAGACAGAGGGTCCTAGAGAGTACCCGGGAATGCTAGGCAAGCCGGAAGTTAGTTGGCAGTAAGCCGGGGAGCCAATGGAAACAAAATGTGAGTTTTTGAATTGGAAGCAGTGGCCTTCTTTTTTCTGTTCTTGTGTGACCAGAGCAGAGCTGGGAGACCTGAATTAAGACAGGAAGCAGGGCATGGAGGATCCAGCAAAATCCATGCCTGGGAAGGACTAACTCTTGGAACAAAAGATATGTGAGTAGAACAGGAATGTTTAATCAGACACAATCAGATTATTTTCTTTATTTTTGGGTTTGTTTGACTTCTCTGTGCCGAGCACATGTAATTACCCCCTTATACTGCAGCTTTCCAAACTGAATCCCAGTGAAGCAATTCTTTGTGTTTTAATCTTTCTTTTTTTTTTTTGAGTTGCTCTGTTACACCTAGCAAAGAAGTAATGTTGTGTTTTCCTTAAAAATCACCCATTTAAGATCATGATTTGATACCTGTGTCTGAGAAGGCAGGAAGTTCTATGTGCACATGCTTAAGACTGCAAGCTATGCTACTAAGAGAAATTACAATTTTTCTAGCTCTCTCCAGTGGGAGACTTAAAGAGCTTGAGAGTACCCCACTAAGGCCAGGAAGTCTGTGACCTTGAGGAGTTTTAAAACACGTATGTAGTGGTAAAGTATTTTTAAAGTCTCCTGAGGCCCCCACCCACTGCACTCAAAGTAGCAGAGTAGGGAGCAGCCTGGACACCTTCAAAATTTATAAATGTGGCAGTGCTATATAATCATAGAATACTAGACCTGGAAGGGAACTCATCAAATCCAATCCCCCACACGCCTGGCAGGACCAAATACCATCTAGATCAGTGTTTCTGAAAGTGTTCCGTGAAATCACTTTCAGAAATACATTAGCTGCCTGCCCTGGTTTGTTTATTTACTGGCGCCGCGACCACGGAACCTTGCGCCTCCCATTGGCTCCGTTTTGTCCTTTGCAGTCAAGGGGAGCCACGAGAAGCGGTGGCCCGGCCCACACCGCTTTCCGTAGTTAATGTGTTTCTGAAAGTGATTTCGTGGAACACTTTCAGAAACACTGATCTAGAGCATCCCTGATAGATTAAACAGATTAAGCACTTTAACTTTCTCATGTTAGTTTACCAAACTTCATTTTAAATAAAGTAAATTATTAATTTATGTCCAACAAAAAAGGTTTCAACGTTGTCTTTATTTATGGCAGGGGTGGGAAACCTTTTTTATGTCGGGCCATTGGCCCACAGAAATATTAGTTGGGGGCCACACAAGCGATAAGCCAATAAACCACTCAAAAAAACCCCCAGCCCTCACGGGTGTGGCCCCCAACTGAGGCACCACACTACCCTGGTGCTCCAGCCCCGTGGGAAGGGGGCATGGAGGACTGAGGTGCAGAGCTTCCCATAGGCCAGATTAAAGATTCTGGGGTTAGTGGATTTGTGGACCACCCAGGCTCTGGCGTAAGGCTAAAAATGAGGGGCTCAGTGTGTAGGACAGGGCTGCCAATGAGTGGGATAGGGATGGGGGTGCAGGAGCTGGGCAGGAGGTAGGGTGCAGAAGGGGGTGATTGTGAGGTTTGAGTGGGAAGTAGGGTGCAGGAGCAGGCTGGGAGTAGGGTGCCTGGCTGTGGGGAGGGTACAGGAGCAGGCTGGGGGTGGGTAGGGTGTCTGGCCAGGGGGAGGGTGCAGTAGTAAAGGAGGAGTAGTGGCAGAATATGGAGCTGCATCTGGCTCCACTTCTTCCCTGCTAGCCGGATTGTGCAGCAAGGCTCCAGGCTTTCTCCACACTTTCCCCCATAGCAGGAAGCCAGTGCTAGTGTTCCAACCTAGTGGATGGAGGGGGGGGCATGAGGCTAGAGAGCCAGTGTGGGCTCCCCATTGTGAGGTGGGGGTAGAGGGATGCTGAGCTCAAGGCGTGGCCCATCTGCAAGGTGTCCATATACCCCATTTTGAGAACCACTGATATAGAAAGATCAAATCTTTTCAAAGAAAAGTAGCAGGAAAATACGTCTCTTCTTAGTAATGGTGCAAGACTGATAATGCACATTCAAGAGAACAAACTTGGTTCTTGATTGTTTATTTCCTATTTTTCTGCCATCTTAAGCTATTTCTCCATTTGAAGACATTTGGGGTTTTATATGTGCAAGGAATGCAGGATTAGGTCATCATAATGCAGATGGTGTAGCTGTTAGGAGTTGCCATTTAAAAAGTCAGCATTGCCTACACCTAAGCAGCTGCTTCTTGTATTTCAATTTGCTGGTTTGCTTTTCCTTCTGTATGAATAACAGTATCTCAGGTCTACAGTACACAAATAGTGTAGCTGAAGCTGATGTATTTACCATGGTGTCTTCTGTGTGATAAGGTCTGCAGGGACTGCTCTCCTGTCAATTCCAGCTACTCTTCTTCGACAATTCTAGCCTGGTGGACTACTGGAATTAATGGTTGAGCTCTCAGAGATCGATTTATCCAGGTGGATCAATTGCTCCAGTGTCAATCCGCCGCGTAGTGAAGAAAAGCCCCCCAGATGCTAGTGTGTGATAATTGTGGATAAATGATGAAATTAAATAACTGATACACATAATATAAATAAATCTTATCTTATTTCCTCTACACCCATGTATTACATTTTGTAGTTGTCTTACTCAAAATGATCCCATATAGGACATCAAGTATACCAAAACTCCATCTGTGGTTGGGCCACTTTTCCTTTTTTTTAGGGCAATCTGTCCCTACATCTTTTCTGACAGAGAAACATGGAAATAACATGAGACCAATGTAGCCTTTGTAAAATGTCTTTTTAGTGAACAAAAACAGAAAGTATGAAATCTGATCAAGTTTCTGAGGGATTATTTGGTTAATTGATACTGTATTACAAATGATATGCTAGGTTCTAACATTATAAAGGCATGGCTTCCTGTTTCCAGATGATCTGCTAAATGTCAAGCATAAGATTCGGAGGCAGTGTTTTGAATTGTTAATGGTATTGTTACTTAACTGTGCCAAAATCCTTGACCTAAATCTTTCTGAGTGAACTATAATACAGGAGACCCGAAGCTGTGATCTGCAAGCAGACTCCATGGCCAGCTCTAAGCAGTCTTGTCTTTATACTTCTGTTCTGGGTGATGATGTTCTGAACTGAGACAACTAAGCAGCTGAATCTTGAAGTTTTGACCAAATATGTGCATTTCTCTTTCTCCTTTTGCAGGTGATCAAACATTCCCAGAAAGCAGGAAGAATGACAGTTGCTAATTTCAATGTAGAACCCTCCCAACTTTATTCTCGTTTTCAGGTGTCTGTGACCCGCAAGGCTTTCCCACCTGTTTAAACACAGTCTCATATCTTTTTCATGCCAACTGCTGCGTACAGAACAAAAGGGTGTGTGTGAGAGAGAGTATGAGAGAGAGAGAGCCCCAAACAACAACCAAACAAACTTTTCCTTTATTTTATTTGGAAAGATGATGGGAAAATTTCAAAATGAACAACATCATTCTGGAAAAGATAAGATTTACCTGTGATGGGGAAAGAAAGATATGTAAAGACAAATGATCATCTTTTGTTATATCACAGGTGTTATTCTCATGTGGCACCTCTACATGAGATTGCAAGTAAAGAAACATCAGTTTGATTTGGATTTAACTCATTAACATTTTTTACCATTGTCCTCACAAAACCCCACTCTTTTATTTTTTACCATTTTAGGTTGTAACCCCCTTCTTGCTCCCTTCCCAAACCCAATGGAGAAGGAAAACAAATAATATATTCTAAATGAGAACACTAAACGTGACCTTGCTGCAAAGGACTGGACGTCTCTGAATTGGTTTGGGGTGTGTTATCTGTATGATACAGGCATTGGCATAACCTACATAAGAGGTATCAAAAGTGTATTGCAGATTCTAAGTAGACTTTCTATAACTGCTTTTGATTTGGACTTCACATCATAATTCCTAGAGCTAATTGGCTTCTATGAAATATTTCCCATGAGTATTCACTTACTTAAAATACAGTTATCATCAACTGTGTCTGCACATCTTTTGCTGCAGACGTAAGTGTGATCAAGTTTTGCTAGCATGAATGCTCATAGAAAGCTAATTTTGGTGTGTTTACTCAAGTATTTGCAGATGGGAAATTGACTGTGTTGTAACTACAAGGCTGTGATGGTGCTGATGTTAAGACTGGTCCTTGATGTCTGCTTGAGGCCTTAGCATATTGGGTATTCAATTTCTCTGTCCTTTTTATGAAAGGTGTATTTTTAGAAAAGGCAGGTGATAAACAGAGGCCCACATATAATTTAACACCTCAGATGGGAAGAATCCACACCCTCCTGACAAAAGCAAGTGGATGGATTGAAGCACATCCTTCACAGTTTAGACTACATACATGCACGTATAACTGGCTGTCGTGATGACAGAAAATTAGCTGCCAGTAAAGGTAGTGCACTTGGTATACTTGATATAGGATGGGGCACTGTTCAGAAGGGATACAGCATTCCCTCTTCTAGTCTATATAGATTTTTATACCACACTCATTATTGTAGTATTTGATCTCATCCTCTCTCCAAAGGGAGAAGTGTGCACAGTTGAGTGTTTTTGTTTTGGTAGGGGTGAATGTATGTTTAATATAAAAATACCCATAGCTATGTTTTTGTATTAGAGAAGGCATGGCCAAAGGAATGTACATTGCATTTGGAGCAGAAAGTGGTCAGGTTTATGATGATCATTAGTTCCTGGGGAATTTCATTCCCCAGTCTAGTTCTACCTTTGCAGAAAGGTCTGTCTCCCCCAACAGATGAGCTTGACTCTTATTGTTGAGAGCTCCATTGTTCCTGAAGTGCATAATTGCCGACCATGGTCTTCATCCTGAGGGTTTAAATGGTCTTTTAGGTACCCTGTGACCAAGCCACTGAGTGCTTTGAAGAAAAGAACTAACAGTTTGAACTTGATGTAGAGAATGGAGGACAAGTTTGATATATTTGTGATAGTGAATCTCTTTCCAGAGCTGTGGCACTGAGGCAACCATCTGCATTACATCCACAAAAAGGCTTCTTCGTCTTTGTTTGGATGTAATGAGAGAAATGAAGTATAATCTTTGCTCCCAGACAATAAAATTGACAGGAGATTAATTTTTATTAGAAAAGATGTTTCTGACAAGACCTATATTGACCAGAAAGGAGAACAGTTTAAAGTGATCCAAAAATTCCCAATTTTGTTTATTTTTCCTGGTAGATTCAGAATCCCCAAAGCTTCTTCATGCCCTTCTCCTTATTACAATAATACCTTCATCCAGTCAGAGACAGAAGTAATACCATGAAACTTATATAACCAGTCACAAATAAACAAACTAATTAACCCCCCCCCAAAAGTAAAACAAAATTAAAGAAAAACACCTTTTGAGAAAATTGCAACCTCCTTCCATTCTACAAGCAGAAACCTAGATTAAATTAGTAGAGAAAATGCACAAACAATTAACTGATCTGAAATAATTGCAGTGATGCGAAGTTACTTGGGATATATAGTGAAAGCTCCAGAACTTATTCTAGCGTCATGCAAGTTCCAAAAAAGATCAATTTAAACTCGGATTTAAATTTGACCTGCTGCTCACAAACAGGGAGGAACTAGTAGGGGAAGTAGATGTGGGTGGCAATCTCGGAAGCAGTGATCATGAGATGGTAGATTTCAGGATCCTGACCAAAGGAAGAAAGGAGAGTAGCAAAATGCACACCCTGGACTTCAGAAAAACATACTTTGACTCCCTCAGAGAAGTGAAGGGCAGGATCTCCTGGGATGCTAACATGAAGGGGAGAAGAGTCCAGGAGAGCTGGCAATATTTTAAAGAAGCCTTATTAAAGGCACAGGAAGAAACCATCCCGATGCACAGTAAGAAAAGCAAATATGGTAGGCGACCAGATTGGCTTACCAGGGAAATCCTTGGTGAGCTTAAACACAAAAAGGAAGCTTATAAGAAGTGGAAACTTGGACAGATGACTAGGGAGGAGTATAAATATATTGCTCGAAAATGCAGGGGAGTAACCAGCAAGGCAAAAGCACAATTGGAATTGCAACTAGCAAGGGATGTGAAGGCTAACAAGAAAGGTTTCTACAGGCATGTTAGCAATAAGAAGGTGATCAGAGAGGGTCTTGGGCCCTGACTGGATGAGGGAGGTAACCTCGGGTATGTCTAGACTACATGCCTCTGCCGATAGAGGCATGTAAATTAGACATACCGACATAGTCAATGAAGCAGGGATTTAAATATCCCCCGCTTCATTAGAATAAAAATGGCCGCCGTATTGTGCCGGCTCAGCTGTTTGTCGGCTCAAAGCGGCAGTCAAGACGGGGATCGGTTGGCAAGGAAAGCCTTTGTCGACCAATCCCTTATGCCTCGTGAAACGAGGTTTACAGGATCGGTCGACAAAGGCTTTCCTTGCCGACCAAACCCCGTCTTCACTGCCGCTTTGAGCCGACAAACAGCTGAGCTGGCACAATGCGGCGGCCATTTTTATTCTAATGAAGTGGGGGATATTTAAATCCCCGCTTCACTGACTATGTCGGTATGTCTAATTTACATGCCTCTGTCGGCAGAGGCATGTAATCTAGACATATCCCTAGTGACAGATGATGTGGGAAAAGCTGAAGTACTCAATGCATTTTTTGCCTCTGTCTTCACAGACAAGGTCAGCTTCCAGACTACTGCACTAGGCAATGCAGTATGGGAAAGAGGTGGGCAGCCCTTGGTGGAGGAAAAAACAGGTTAAGAACAGGTAATCTGGATATGAGTCAACAGTGTGCCCTTGTAGCCAAGAAGGTGAATGGAATATTAGGTTGCATTAGGAGGAGCATTTCCAGCAGATCTAGAGAAGTGATTATTCCACTTTATTCGGCTCTGGTGAGGCCACATCTGGAGTATTGTGTCCAGTTCTGGGCCCCCCACTACAGAAAGGATGTGGACATATTGGAGAGGGTCTAGCGGAGGGCAACCAAAATGATTAGGGAGCTGGAATACATGACCTATGAGGAAAGGCTGAGGGATTTGGGCTTATTTAGTCTGCAGAAGAGAAGAGTGAGGGGGGATCTGATAGCAGCCTTCAGCTTCCTAAAGGGAGGTTCCAAAGAGAATGGAGAGAGGCTGTTCTCAGTAGTGACAGATGGCAGAACAAGGAACAATGGTCTCATGTTACAGTGGGGGAGGTCTAGGCTGGTATTAGGAAAAACTATTTCACTAGGAGGGAGGTGAAGTACTGGAATGGGTTACCTAGGGAGGTGGTGGACTCTCCATCCCTAGAAGTTTTTAAGTCTCAGCTTGGCAAAGCCTTAGTTGGGATTGGTTCTGCTTTGAGCAGGGGGCTGGACTCAATGACCTCTTGAGGTCTCTTCCAGCCCTATGATTCTATGATCAGTTGCAGAGAGCTGAGAATGCTATTTGGCTGAAGGCGAATGCATATTCTTTAACCTCGAGAAGCTAACTGAGGTGTACATCTCTTTCCTGAACAGTGTTAAGATGTTATTTGCTAGGTTTAGGTACAGACAGGATTTGTTAGTTTATCCTTATCCCTGGTTTCTGGCTTTTCTTGACACTGTTTTGCTTTACGAGCTGGCAGAAGCTATGAAAGTTTGTGTTTAGCAATTCAGAAAGAGCTGCTCTAATACTCCATAGGAAGGGCTTGTTTACAGAAACTCTTCTTCAGTTATTTCCCACCTTGGAATGGAATGCAGTCCCTTTACATGTTATGTACACTATTTTTAGCTCCACCGTGTGAAATACTGTAAAAGCAGAGCTGATGCCATCGTTTATAGCAGGAGATGATTTCTCATAAGATGTTTGGAAACCCAATAAACTAAATTTTCTTCTCCAGTTAATTAATGTGATCGCCAGCAGCTTTACTACAGGAATGTAGTGTTTCCTAGCATTTAGAGCAATAGATTGGGACTAAATCTTCAATTCTATTCCAAATCTGCCAGTGCTTGCACAAGTTACTTTGTCTCGTTCTGCTTTTGCTTACCAAGTCATCTCTTATAGAAATGAGAAAATGGTGCCTGCCTTATAACTTTTAGTCCTGTGGCTATTGCCTTTGTGTGGGATGTGGGTTCACTTCCCCCCTGCCCGAGGGGAAGAAGAACACCTCCATTCAAATCCTACTTCCCAGGGAACTGTGCTAACCACGGAGATCTGGGATATTCCATTTGAGGCTCCCTCTGTCTCTCTTGTTGAAGCTATTCTGCTTTAGATGAATAATTGAACGGGGCATGAGACTTTCCCCTGCGTGCTCTGATGACAGGCTACAGAGTCTTTCATTGGCACTCTCTGTGTCTGCGTCCGTAGCGCAGTGAGGGTGTGTCTAGACTACAGGGATTTTTAAAAAAAAGTGGCCTTTTTTTGAAAAATCTTTACCTGCGTATAGACTGCTGCCACATTCTTTAGAAAGTAAATCGAAAGAACGCAGCGGTTTTTTTGACCGCGGAAAACGTCCTTTTACAAGGAAGAATGCCTTTTTTCGAAAGTGCTCTTTTGAAAAAAGGCGCTATGTAATGCAAACTGCGCTTTTTTGAAAGAGAGCATCCAGACTGCCTGGGTGCTCTCTTTCAAAAAAGCGGCTTGTTTTTTTGAAAGTACTGGTTGTAGTCTAGATGCTCTTTTTCAAAAGTATCTTTTGAAAAAGCTTCTTTCGAAAGCGGCTTGCAGTCTAGACGTAGCCTGACTGAACACAGTCTACTGGATTGTGCCCTGCATGCCAGCAGGGTAAATGCCTATCTTCCCCTGGTTTGTGGATTGCTCTGTGGCTTAGGCAGGAGATCAATGTCCAGACACCTAGAGTGGGGCAGCAGTGAGCATCTCACAGGCAGAAACTTATGCTCCTGGGCGACTTGCACTGTAAACAGTTGATACTGTGTGAGTTGAGCCATCTACAGCATTAGGCAGCAGCTGAGCAGGAGGTTTGTGGATTGCAGTGGCACTTAAAATGTGGGTACTTTTACCCTGGGGAATAGGTATCTTTGTGGATCTGGGTCTTACCATCCAAGGGCTAGATTATGCCTGTAAGGTGCAGCTTGGCATTGGAATGGTGTGGAGACATTTGCATTAGAGCTTGGAAGGAGCTCCCCAGAGAGACACAACCCCTCTGAACTTCCTGATGTGCATGTTCTGCCACACTACAGCATGGTGTGGACTGCTCCTCTTGGTGCACACACTCCACTCTTCAGATTGGGGACGAGGGGAAGGTAGGCCCAAAGTCTTGCCCTTTCCCTGCTCCTCCCGATCCATTTAAACAACTCTGCTCCCGGGAGTGTCCCTGTATTCCCTCGAACATAAGGATTCCAGCTCTGGCAGCCCTGGGGAGTGTATGCAAGGTTGGGGAGGCTCCTATCCCCCCTCTTTCCTGTCCCTTCCCACAGCCTGAAAGCCTTTGCAAAGACCAGTCATAGTCTGTCTGTAAGGGTGTGTCTAGACTACATGGCTCCGTTGACGGAGCCCTGTAAAGTAGTTTACTTGACATAGTCAATGAAGCGGGGATTTAAATAAACCTTGAAACGAGGTTTACCGGAGCGGTCGATAAAGGCTTCACTTGTCGACCGCGCCGCGTCTAGACTGCCGTGCTGTGCCGGATCAGCTGATTGTCAGCACAGCATGGCGGCCATTTTTATTTTAATGAAGCGGGGATTATTTAAATCCCCACTTCATTGACTATGTCGAGTAAACTACTTTACATGGCTCCGTTGACAGAGCCACGTAGTCTAGACACAACCTAAAGGATCAGACCCTTGGGTGGAAGGCGAATGTGTGTAAGCATAGTGTAACACCATGTATGTTAGGCTAAAATATTAGTGACTGATACAGTTACCAACAGAGAGGAGACTGAAAGAGAACCCAAGCACCCCTGATCTTTGGGCCCGAGGAATGAAATCCAAAGCAGGATTCAGATCCAAATATTGTAAATTGCCCTACATGTAAATTATAATTATAATGGGCCAAATCAAACTATTTGGGTCTGAACAGCCCCCAGGGTGTCTTGAAATCAGGCTCCAGATCTGAGTTTTGTAGTTTGTCTTTAATTAAGAGCTGAGTCTGATGTTTACTTTAAGCAATAGCCAAGCGAATAAAGATTCATATGTACTTGCTTGCTTCACATCTCTGCTGAAAACTGAACAGTTTCATTACTTGGTGAAGTCAGCAAGGGTTTCACTCCTGATTGAAACTGCAGGATTCACTGGAGAGAAGGTTGTGCACTGAAGAGATGTGATCCTGAGGCATTTACTTCCGAAAACAGGCAGGAGCTTGGACCAACCATTTGCCTTGATTGCTTAGTGGCCTACTATATACCTCACATGTTAGATGCGAATGGGATGTTATTCATGAATGGATAAAATATCGGCAAATTATAGGAAACTAATGCTGAAAGGAAAGGAAATGACATTCAAGAGAACAAGGGAGTCAAGACAGCCCATGAGCTGCCTGACAATGTGACAGACCCAGAGGCAACTCTAAAGCTGCCAACACAATTAGCTCTGGACCCTGTCATTCTAGTTAGTTTGGCATGTGGGTCCTGCAGTTGGAAACGGGATAACAGTGGTAAATTGCAAGTGGAATAATGGCTTTGTGCCTCCTCATACTATCCAATAATATGTTTGTTCATTTTTTAAAATAACTAAAAAAAACCCCAAACAAACCTTTTGATGACACAAATTTTGGCACAACTACTGCAAATGAAAGATCCACTGTTACGTCTTGAATGATAAGATGTGTGTTTTTCTCACCATGCTAAATACTCCAGAGTGGGAGAGAGTGCTATTGTCTCTTCCTCAGTGAGTCTTTAACAAGTAGATTGGCTTTGACATGGATACAACTATTTTAGGGGAGATGTACATACATAGATTTATTCTAAAATAGGTACAGGAATCCCCACTGATATAAAGGAACATTTGGTCATATTTATCCCAGACATAACTCCACTGATTGTAGTGAAGTTATACAGGAGAAGAATTTGGCCTAGTAGGGGCACCACAACAGGGACAAGTAAAATATTGGATGCTTTCAACAGCAATTGTGTGTTGCCTTTCTGCGTTGTTTCCATGAAGGGGGGGAAAGTATTTTACAAAAGCAAAGTACAACAGAACACTGTTTTCAACCAGGAGGAGAAGGTCAGGGTATTTCCTTTGAATAGTCCAGGGACTCAATCCTGCAAGCTGTCTGCTCTGTGCACAGAATTCCTGTTCACTTCTACATGTGGTGTGTAGAGGATGATGTTAGCATTGCAGCTTTAAAGTGTGTGTATAGGGACTGTCACTTGTAGCAGGTTAGGGAGCTGTAGGGAAGTGTGTGATCTGGGTCTAGCAGCAGTTAGTATGCAGCCAGCCGGCCTAAATTACAGTGGGGTGAGTTGTGTCTCTTTGGTTTAGGCTGCAGCCAGGCCTGTGAAAGGGGAGTGGGCAAATGAGGCAGCTGTCCTGGGGCCCAGTTTGATTAGATAATTTAAGACGACTCCCATTAGCTTCATGAGAGGAGGGTGGAGGCTAGCTGTGAAAACACTGAATAAAAAAATTAAATAAGGACCTCAGGATTTGGCTTGTAAGAGATAATGAATAAAAGTAATAAAATACATGACTTCAAAAGTATATCTCTGGCTTGATAGAGATGATGCTTTAGGTAGAATTATCAAGTCATGGATGAGGGGAAGAGGGCTATTGTGGTGTATTTTGATGGTGGTGAACTATTTGATATTTCTTCTTGTGTAACCCTTCTCTCAAAATTAATTCTGTTGATCTTGACTCTGAATACTGTTGCATGGGCGGAACTGGCTTGGGGTCCATCACCAAAGAGTATGTCTATTCTGCACACTCCTTTTGGTGACATGCAGAGTACACACACTATGCTCCCCACTAGCATGAGTATAAATAGCAGTATAGATGGTGAGGCACTGTTGTAGGTGAGTAAAGACATGGCTGGACCTTGACCAGCTTTCTACATGCCTAATTAGTGCCTCCCACATCTACACTGCTTTTCTGCTGCTGGAGCCTTTCCTACTTACTTCCCCTTCCACAGTCTTTCCTTGCCATACGTAGCTACATACCACCGTACAGAAGGAGCCTGCTCTTCAGTGTGATATATAACTACACATACTCTCAATGCTGCTGCCAGTGGCATGTGCAGTGTAGATGTGGCCATTGTTTTGCAGTCTGTTGTTGAACAGCTGTCTTGCCTCATCCCTGAGATGGCAGCATTTTGGCTATCGATAAAAGATTATTCAAGTATTTATGGAGCCATATTTTCAAAGGTAACTGCTTTCCAAAAGGGTAATTTCACAGATGCACAGTGGGCAAACTCAACAAGTTCATTCCAGTGACAGCACTATTACTGATTTCAGCAACATTCCTTAATGCTTAAAATGGGGAATGCCACCAGAACCCCTAAAACCAAGCCCATGGCCGCCAGCTGGTTAGGACCGGCCCTGCATAGCATGTCCAATGGCCAGAAGAAAATATAGCTCATGCTTCCATTTGTAATCTGGAACTCTCCTCTTCCCTTCTTCTCTTGAAATGTCACCTTAATTTTCTTGTCTTCTGTCAGTGACACTTGACTTTTTTTGGTGCAGTGCATGGGATGCTGTGGGTGAAATCAGTGGGGCCAGGATTTTACCAGGCATGCTTACGGTGCTACATACATTATTCAGGTATCTCTGCTAATCCATCAGAAAACTCTTCCTTGAGCAAAGAATCTTCACTCACAACACAATTACAGATATATTTATTTGCTCATTGAGCACCCAGATTAAAATCGGATAGTCCTGGCTATAAGCAGGTCTCCTGCTTTGCCTGTTGTTTAAACATGTTCATCCCAGTTGATAAACAAGGTATAAATTACATATTAGGGACAATAACATACTTCAGTCCATTGCAGACCTAGATCACTAGAGAGAATAAATCATGATACAGCCAAGTATGTCATTTTCCTCCTCCTCCTGCTTCCTTTCCAAGCTCAACTAAGAAGCAACATGGTTTTTTTTCTTTTTCAAACTTTACTTTTATCTATTCTCCATCTCCCTTTTCCACCCCCCTCTCCCGTCTTTGCTTTATCTGATGAGATCAGTGCTGTAGGATAATGAGTTAGTATTCTAAGTACCAAACACCTGGCTGACATTTTTTTCCCTCTGACTGGGTCAGATTAGACTTGATTGCCCATGGGTATCTTAAGGTTCTTGTTCAGGTTGAGTGTCTTCTTCTGGGACCAGCTGCAGTTCCTCTCTACTGTGGAATGTGTCTTATGTGGACAATGTATTTTAGACTCAGGGATTTTGGCTTGGTTTGGAAACTGCTGTAAATGAATGTCTAGGAGTGAATCTAGATTTGTACTGTAAAGGGGAAGGATTTTTTAGGTTTGCCTCTTAAACACTTTTCTATAAATTTCTAACCCCTAGCTGTCTCTCCTGATGTGGGTCCAGCTCTGATTTGACAGTGGCTCTGTTGTCATATGCAGGGTGTAATACTAATCTTGTGGATTATTTTTAACAGAAACTGCTCTGTTTATGCATTGTAAAATCTAAACCACAAAGAAACCAAAAAGCTCTAATACAAAGCCCTGCACAGAATGCCTTTCCCAAGACTAATTGTTCCAATAGCCTAATCTAAATTAGGTTTCAAACAAAGTAGTTTCCATTTTTTATTACTTATATGTAGCCATTAGAATTGCATGAATATTTTGTAAAACATTGAATTAATTTAGATTCAATAAGACAATTACAGTCAGCAAAGGGATTAACAATTTAACAGACCCCCAAAAAAGGGTAATTACATGCCCAGTAATTTAGCTGACTGTGTGATGATGATTCTACTCAGATTCCTACTTCTTAAGCCTGTGTGGACTCAAGTCTTTTCCCTGGTGCTTAAACTGCAAGATTGCATGCAAATACTTGCTTCTCAGTGACTGAGGCCTATGCTGCTTTGGGCCAAAATTGATTGCTGAAGTTACATGACTGAAACGCCTCAGGTAAAAAATTCAGTCAAAAGAAAAACATTAAGTAGACAGCTATGTAAAGTATGCTGCCTGACAGTAACTAATGCTCCTGGGATGGAAGAGGCGCTGCAAATAAGGTCAGTGGAATTAACACTCAATTACCCCCTAAATATGAAAGAGGGAGCCACAGATACTTCTGACAACATTTTGAGGCAATCATAATGGAAAAGCCATGTACATATCTGTTTAGTTCCTCTTCTTTCTTACAAAAACTGTTGGTCAATCACAAACCAACAGAATCATTTTGCAGACACTTTGGCTATGTCTACACCAGAGTTTCTCAATTTTATTTGGCCACAGAACCTTTTTAAACTCAGAAGAATTTTGAGGAACCCCTAGGGAAATTGTGTTGAGCAAAAAAAAAAAGAGCCGCTGGACCTAAGCGCCACGACACCCGCCCCCAGGAAGACAGTCTGGTATATGGAGCTGAAAAAGTAGACCACAAATAAGTAAGGATAATAATAATGAACAAATGCTAAATAAGGTCATGAGATCAACATTTAATTTAATTGCACATATTTAAAAACAAAAATCACATTTAATGTGTACAAAAAAATAAAGCTCAAAAACTAATATGAATTATATGGGCAGTTTTCAATATGAAGAGTGGTTTTTCTTCTTTTCTTGGCAAATTCTTTTTATATTTTGTTTAATACTAAAAAGTTCGATTTGCATATCAGGCACTGCATTCAGTCGATTTCTGCATTTTCTTTTTGTTGCTGCATAATTTGAGAACCCAGTTTCACACAAGTATGTACTGGTGAATGTTAACAACTGACGAATTGCACGTCTTGATAAAGCTGAATATTCTTGACATAAGCTTCCCCAAAATGTAATCAGAGAAACTTCTTTAAATTTTTTTATTAATTGGCCATCTGAAGTGATTTTGATTAGGTTTTCATAATCTTGCATAGAAAAACTGACTGGCTTTCCTGTTATACTTAATGGATTTCAAATCCAGTTATTGTTGTCATTTATGATGTTTGTGTATAAATCACAAAGATGATCTGCAATGTCCTGCCCAGGAAGAAGAGTATAGGAGAAAGCTTGGGGCAGAGTTGTCTGGCCAGGAGGGAGGGTACAGGAGGGGGTCTTGGGGCAGGATGTCTGGCTAGGAGGGAGAGTACAAGAGGGATCTTGGGGCAGGGTGTCTGGCCAGGAGGGAGTGTACAAGAGGGGACTTAGGGCAGGATGTCAGAGCAAGCTGGGAATGCAGGCTCTTGGCTGGGGGGAGGGGAGTGAGGGGGATATGGGTGCGGGGTTCTTGGCATGAGGGGGGACACTTACCTGGCTTGGCACCCTGCTGCAGCAGGGAAAGCCTCCAGGCAGCATGCTGTTGTTCCTGGGGGAGGGGTCAGAGAGGGAACTCAGTCCCCGCCCCCAGCCCATACAGCGGGGAACCCAGCACAGCTGCAGCACCAGGTCATGCTTCCCGCTGGCAGGGTGGTGGGGTGGGGAGGAGGCGGAGTAGAAACCCCGACCTTCCCCGCCAGATCAAACTCTGCCACTTCCTCAGCAGGCTGGGGAGGGGCGCAGGGGAGAGAGAGCAACAGCACATGAGGGGCAATAGAGCCCGAGCGTGGCCTGAGGGGGGGGGCATCAGAGCCGAGCCGGGTTCCGTGCAGGCGGCAGTTTTAAAAGTCATGGTCCAAGAGTGGCTCCAGCCACCTCTCCCCCTCCCCCTCCCAGCAGCAGCGGCCTCTGTAAAAGCGGCCGCCGGCACACGAGGAGGAGGAGGCTGCAAGGCACCGGGACAGGGCAGTCCTGCAGGGTGAGGAGGGGCTGCGCCCTGCACGGGGGTGGGGCAGCCACAGTGGGTGGTGGAGTGGCCAAAGCCGTGCACCCCCAGAAGCCCACCCTTGCTGGCAAAGCCCCAGTGGGAGCTGCCTACACGTTCTGCAGGGGGCGGAGGAGCAGAATTTTTTCACAGAACCCCAAGTTCTACTTCGCGGAACCTCAGGGTTCTGCGGAGCACCATTTGGGAAACACTGGTCTACACTGCAGTTATTCCGAAATAACGTTGTCCGTGTGTACACTACAAGCAGTTATTTCAACATAATGTCAAAATAACGTCCACCTGGAGGACTTCATTCTCCAACTCCTGTAACCCTCATTTTAAGAGGAGTAAGGGAAGTTGGAGGAAGTATGTTCTTTCTCAGACTTCCTGCTATGTAGACAGCACCAAAAGCCGAAATAAGCTGTTTTGACTTAAGCTACGCAATTGATGTAGCTCAAGTTGGTAGCTTATTTCGGCTTTAACCCTGCTGTGTAGACGTGCCCTTTCTGAGTTTATTTCGGAGCATGGAGTGTTTTTAATTGTGTCCTCCTTTTGGAGGCTTGAGTAAACTCCATACTCAGATCCTCAGTTGATCTAAATTATTATAAACTGCAGTTGACTTCAGTGCGTGGTGAAGCAATCCCTGCCCATGGCACACAATGGGTGGGAGGCTGCTCCAGCCAGGCTGAGCATGGCTTACTGCACCACACTGTTAGTGGGGGGCTGCTCCAGCCTGTCTGGGCATGGCCCATCACACTACCCTCTGCCCTACAACATGGTATGGTGGGCCCAGCTGGCCTGGAGCAGCCCCCTGACTGCAAAGTGCCACAGACACACACAGGGCTGTGTTAACCAGTTACCCCTTTACATCGCTACTTTGGATCAGACTTAGGATAAAGCTGTTTTCTCTCTTTCTCTCTGTAATATTTAGTAAGTTTTATTTACAGGTGTTCTGCAGCCTATTCCAATTGTTGTTTAATCTCTAAATCTATGTTGTCTCACATATTTTCTTCCCAATAACACAATCAAATGAGAATAAGCAAGACTGCAAAGCCCCTCTGAAGGAGACATCCCATGGTCAGCCATTTACTAGCTCAGCAGTGCAAGAAAAGACGCACATTTTTCCCTTTCCAAGTTTTAATCCTCTCCCTCGCCCTTGCTTTACCCTGGTAAGTAACCAGTATTAAAGATCCACTTTTCCATTCCTACCTCTTGCCTTTGGGATGGGGATAAAGGATTTATTTTATTTTAATGACTGTCCCAGTTTAGTAGCTAAACTTCAGTGGAGCTTTGTGATCTGAAGTCTGACCTTTTAAAATTGTGTTTGGAGAATGAAATAACAGCACAAAGCCTTTTTCCAGATTTTTGTTCCTGTGCTTTGTGGCTTTCTATCCTGCAGTATCTGAGAGTTCAATTAGACAGCGTATAATTGACAGGTTCCTGAGTTAAATAGTTGGGATGGGATCATATCCTTAAAATAGCTTAAAGAAAAACTGTAGACAGACAATCCGTCAGACAAGTCTTTCCAAGCAGTTGGAAAGTACCTATTTTCTGAAGCACTTGCAGTGAAAGTGGTCTGGAAGTCTTGCATATACAATGGTTTATTATACTAGGTTGCTTAGGGGCAGTTAATATGCAAACATATCCCTTGATTTAATGTCCAGGAGGCATTTTTGAATTTTTTTTAGAAGTCTCATTGTTGCTAGTTATTAATGTGACATCACTTCTCCTGACCTAGCTAGGCATTCTGTCTGTGCTCATCAGAACTCTTGATGCACTGAATTTTAGCTTCTTTAAGATAAAAGCTTCATTTCTTCTGAATTCAAGCTCCTATCTCTTTTTACCATGTTCATTTGCAATATCCAGAGGAAAAATTTATCAACAAAGCACAGGAGGAAGAAAGGCAACAGAAGCCTTCTATCTCCTGCTGCTGTTAGGCTTCCCAAATTCGTCAGGTTTGATAAAGTTGTTCCACTTTATTGCAAGTTCACTGCTGTAGCAGGATCAAGTCTGAAATCCCTGTATGCCCTGAGTGGCAGAAAAGAAAGGCAAGCTTTCCTGTTCTTGAAAAAGTGACAATACAAAAGTGTACTGCTTCCAGCTTTTATTGCAAAAATGAGCCTTCTCAGCCTAGATCTTCAAAAGTGATGAGTTGGTTTTCGGATGCCTCGATTTTTGGGTTCCCAACAAGAGACTTGCTTGTCAGAAAGTACTGAACACTTACCTTCAATGAGGCTTGATTTTCAGAGGGTATCTTCCCTTGAGTCACACGAATCACAGTACTTCGTTTTAAATGTTTTAAAATGAATGAAAGTTTCAACAGAAGTGTATCACACCATTTAATATAGTAAGGAATGTAACCGTATTGAGTGGTTTGAGGTAGGGTGACCAGATAACAGTGTGAAAAATCAGGATAGGGTAGGGGTAATAGGCACTGTACAAAAAAAGGGCTGGCTATTGCCCCCTATGAAATCCAGACATGTGGTCTGAGCGCAGAATGTGGTGCTCTGTCTATATGGCCTCCATTACTGTAGTATCTTAATGCCTCACAGTCTATGTACTAGAGAAGATTTACCAGCGTTGCTCGGGTGCTTATCTCAAATTAGTTTGTTTTTCTTAATTTAAATCATTGTGCTAGGATGGCACTGGGGATGAGGGATGAGGGATGCAGGCTGTCCCGGGGAGAAAGGACAGCCCCAGCTCTCTCTTGCCACATCAGCTTGGGGTAAGGTGAGAAGCCCCTGTCCATGGCTGCTGCAGCTACAGCAAGCACAGCCAGGGTAGGGGGACAGACAGACACACAAACAGACAACATTTCTGAAATACATAGTACGTAGCTGTTGGAAACCAAAAATGTAGACACCGTGTAAATTCAAGCAGGAGGGTTTATTACACACAGCGCTGGCGGAGTGCCACCTTGCCACTTGGGCTCAGCAAACACTGCCAAGTAAATGATTACAATAGACTATATAGAGAGCTGATGGGCAGAGAAAGAAATGACGGGGCAGGGAGTTCCCAAGTCCCTGGATAGGTTCTAGCACCAAGATGTTATGAGCCAATAAATCAAAAGTCTAAAAGATTACATAGTAACTCCACCCACGGCTCAGGTTAACACAATTGCTAAAATGTGCAAGGCATAGCTACATTCCACTTGGGATGCGTAGGAGTGGTAATGGTGTTTCCCCGATAGGTGATAGGTATGGTCCATAGGTGCTTGTCTAGGGGTATAGAGCAAAAAACAAAACAAAGTAAGATACACAGCAGCGATTGTTTATAATATGTCTTTGGTAAATTAGCAAGTTGGGTTCGTGAAAGGGGGGGCGCTATCTCTAGTTCCTTAGCAACAATTTGTGGTTGGCCTTGAGAGGGCAGCTGGATGTCTCTTTCCCATGCAGACTGTGGGGCACCTCGCAGGACCATAACCTTGAGTGTATATGTGAAATTCATGATAGTGGTATCCAGTTATGCCTTTCCATTTGGTGTTGTGCTGCCTAGCTTATAAACAGACAGGGCTGCTTTTCTGTGTGCGTCCTGTTTTCTCCAAGCTTCCTGTTACCTGTTTTGACTTCAGCTAGGCCTTCTAGGCCTTGTCTCTTTGCTCCAAGGGTGTGTCTAGACTACATGGCTCCGTCAATGGAGCCATGTAGATGAGTTTACTAGACATAGCAAAATGAAGCAGCGATTTAAATAATCGCGCTTCATTTACATCAAAATGGCTGCTGCAGGGTGCCGACAATCAGTCTAGATGTGCCTCATGAAATGAGGTTTACCGGAGCAGTCGACAGAGGCTTCCCTTGTCGACTGCGGCGGGTCTAGACTGCCCTGCTGTGCCAGATCAGTTGATCGTCGGCATAGTGCGGCGGCCATTTTGATGTAAATGAAGTGCGATTATTTAAATCGCCGCTTCATTTTGCTATGTCTAGTAAACTCATCTACATGGCTCCGTCGATGGAGCCATGTAGTCTAGACACCCCCCAACTGAACAGCAGGCTTCTGGGGAACAGCTTAGCCACAGACCATAGTTTAAGGTTTTACCTATATATCAAAGGGCTGCTGGCTACAGTGGGTTAAAAACCTGTTCCTACAATAGCTATCCTTTTCTCCACCCTGCCCCTGCTGGCCCAATGCGGTTACAGCTGTGCTGGTCCCCATCTCTGGCCGCTTGCTGCCCCCCTGTGGTCATTCTGCCTTATAACAGTCCCTCCTGCCAGTCCCCTCCTTTTCCATTTTTGAATTCCAGGCACATCCTATTGTCCTGGCACAACCAAACCCTTACCTTTCTTTAAGTTATAAGAGGAAGCTGCATATCAAATTTGGTAGGCATAGCTCTTACCGTTTAGGAGGAGTTTGTGAACATATGGACCCACAGACAGATGGATGGACAGACAGATGCACATTTCTAAACTATACAGTAAGATTTGTCTTCACAACACACCTGTGCAGAAGGGAAGTGCTATTACGTCTGCTTTACAAGTAGAGTACTAAGGCATAGAGAAATTAACCCGAGTCTCAATGGTATTTAGGCTCCTAACTGCTGAAATCAATAGGAGTTAGGGCAGGGGTGGGCAAAAGGCCCTCTGCGGGTTGGATCTGGCCCAGCAAGCAAGTTGATCCAGCCCACAGAGGCTCTGCCACTCTCCCCGTCCCCAGGCCAATCAGAGCCTGGGGGTGGCGGAAGGGTGCAAAGTCTTCTCCCATCCTACCCCCATCCTGCAAGGAGTGTGTGGCATTAGAAGCATCATGTGCACCTGGCAGGGTGGGAGAAGACTTTGCACACTCCCCCCCCCCCCAAGCCCTGATTAGCGTGGGGGTTGGGAGAGCATATTAAGTCTCCTCCTGCCCTGTAAGGGGCTCAGCACTTAAAGTCAACCGCCAGCTGCTGCTCAGCTGGCAGTTGACTCTAAGTGCAGTGCAGTGCTCCCTTTCAGGGTGGGGGCAGGGAGTGAGAGACTTCATGTGCTCCCCCCCTCCCCCAGGCTCTGATTGATCACACGAATTCTCCTCCCACTGCCAGGAGCACGGGTACCTAGAGGGGACTGCCAGCTATTCAGAACAGCTGGCGGTTGCCTGGGGGGCGGGCAAAGACTTTGTGTGCTCCACCACCCCCCAGACCAATCAGGCTCTGTGGGTGGGGAAGCACAGAAGTGTCCTGGCCCTTCTCCTTCCACCTGAGACCCCACCCCTTCCGGGGCAATCTGGGGCCACTTTAAAAATGTTTGAAGTGGCCCCCCGTCAGAAATTATTGTCCACCACTGAGTTAGGGCCAAAGTGACTCTGTCATGATCAAACAGGAAGTGTATGGATGAACAAGGAACTGATTCCAGGTTCCCAGAGTCATGCTTGTGCCCTGACCATCTGCTTGACCACTAATGTACCTGTGTTGTGCAGTTGGAGTCAAGTCCCATGCATTTGGGGTCTGGTTCTTCATCTTTGAAATATGAAAATACTTTTTCACTTACCATCCAGGGATTTGCTGAGGATTTATTAGCAAGCTTTGAAGATGTAAAGCACAATAGAAGTGCTGATTACTGTATATTGGCCAAACGCTGCAGTTCTTACTTAAACAAAACTCTGCAGAAGTTCTGCCCGAATCGAGATTTGGCTCATTATTTAATGCTGTTGGCCTCAGGCTGTCTCTTCCTCAGCTTGCTGGCAGCCTGAGAGTCCTCTCCTGATCCCTTCCCATGTCTATGGAATTTGCTTCTCAAATGTACCACTGTGCAGGAAAAATATTTCCAAAGGGACATTTACCATCCCTTACACGTTGACTTCAGTGGAGCCAGACAAGAACCTGGCCTACATCTGGAGACTTTTTGCTGAAAACTTTTTTTGATGGAAAAATGGCCTTCTTTTAAAACTAGAAACATTCTGCAAAAGCTTTTGATTTTTCATAATGTTCCTTTTTTTTTTGCTCAAACCCTGAAATGTTTGCATTTTCATTTACTTTGTATTTTCCTGTTTCTCTCCCTTTCCCTCTTTATTTCTTTCTGTCACTGATTGAAATAAAAAAAATGTTGTCTAGGCCTAGGGCACTTTCTCCCCCTCTCCCACTTCATTTTCTTTCTTTCTGCTTTTGCTATTTGTTAACTTTCCAAAACCTTGCTAATGTTTGGAAAAGCGGCAGAGTGGCAAAAGGGAAAACAAAACTCTGCAACTTTTGCCACTTTAGAACTTTTCCAAAGTTGGAGATCTCTGTTGGCTCTGTTTTCTATAGACAAACAAGTGTGTCCACTGAGTGAATGCCTAACATAGTAATATAATCAGAATGAATTTTATTTGTACTGTGTCTACCTAATAAGTATACTGGGTACTTGGACATGAAACAAATGTAGATTTAAAAGCTTGACTCAGCTTCCACTGAGGTGAATGGAGGAGTCTTTCCACTGATTTATGATGAGTTGAATTAGGCGGTGGGTATCATTAACTGTGCCACCCCAAATAGCCAGGCGTGCCCCCTCCACACTCTGCTTCAAGCCTCCTCTGAGCTCTCACTGTGTAGTGGCCCTGGCTCAGGTTGGGGTCCTACAGCCCACCCCCCCAGCACTCCAGGGCTTGGGCTGTGTCTCCTGCTCTTCCATGCTCCGGGGCTGGGGCTGGGGCTGCGCAGCCCACCCTCCCAGCACTATATGTCTGGGGAGGGCTAATATAGAGCAGGAGCTGGTGGCCACATTGGGGAGGCTCGGGGCTGTGGGGGGAGGGAGTAGAAGAGGTAGGGCTTCAGTTAGAAGGGGTGGAGCTAGGGGCTAGCTTTCCCCACCCATGGTTCACATGCAACCCATGGTCTACAAACATGAGAGAGGCCACTTATCTTAGAACCAGAATCAAATATGTGCCTTTTATGTCAATACAAAAACTCTTGACAGTCTTGCTACATACTAGTGTCAACAGCTAAATCTACTATTTGGACTGAGGGCATTTCTATACTACAAAATTAACTGACCTAACTTAAGTTGGCATACAGCTCCTATAGTAAACTAATTACATCGTTTGTGCGTGTCCACGCTTTGCTCCATTTGTTAGCTATGCACATCCCCATCAGGATTCATTGTTCTCTCAGTGTGGGGCATTGTGGGATGCAGTGATTTTTTTGTTTAAAAAAAAAAAAAAAGATGCTGGTACTCCAGGGGAAAAGTTGTTGAGCTCTGACTGGAGGTGCCAGTGCTGCGTACCAGGCAGTACCATCACAAAAAAAGCACTGGTGGGATGGCTTCTGAAAGCCAGTAACAGTCAACATAAGGAATGAAATGTTTACACTGGCCCTGTGTTGACCTAACTACATCAATACTGACTGTATTGCACTTCTGGAGGTGGAGTTCTTAAGTCAGCATTCCAGGTCAGTTACCTTGGGAGGAGTGAATGTTTGTCATTGGCGCTTCTAGAGTTAGCCCTATGTAGTTTGCTTTCTTGCATTGAACTGAGCCTTTGTCCACACTACACAGCTTTCCGTGACATGGCCATGTTGACACAACCCGTGTCGCTAAAAGTCAGGCAGTATAGCTCCTGTTTGTTAGCTCTTCTGTCAACAAAATACTTACATCCCCAATGAGTGGCAATGCTTTTGGCAGGAGAGCTCTTCTGCTGACAACACACTGTTTACACCGGTACTTGCCATGGCAAAACTTTTGTCTTTTGGGGGAGGGTGAGTAGCACCTCTGAATGACAGAAGTTTTGTCATTCAGTTGCCAGTATAGTCATAGCCTCGCTCTAGTGTAGCCCAGATCTGGCAGCATTAAAGTACTCAGAATCCTATGCAGATTTATACTTCTCCCTATCACCTGGCAAGTTTGTCAATTAGCTAGCTGATTAACTAGTGAAATAGCAGTCATCAGTGATAAATGACCTTATAAAGAACCACACACTATGAAGGTGTCAGTGGTTTCCGGCTTTCCTAATAAATATATCAAAATGAGTTTGAGAACTTCTTTAAAGGTAAGGATTTGATAATAAAATTTCAGAGACAAAAGATGTGGAAATATTATGTGAATATTTAAGACAATCTGTATTTCTTTCTGTACTGTTTAATGTGGTATATGATATTAACCGCCTGAGGCGTATAACGGCTTGGCGCACGTACAGGACAAGTTGGGAAGATCACAGCGTGAGACAACAGGAAGTTTAAAGAACAATTACAAACATTATCAGGAAAAAAAAAACCTTCCAAAGAATTTATTGGAGTTCCCCTTTCCCCCATTCAATGAATATAGTTGCTAGGGTAATAATCACCTCAGCAGACTTGCATGAAAATGTACACATGGCTTGTTCTGTAACCTGAGGACTCACATAAATCTTAGAGAGATATTATTCAGTTTTCCTGATGGGCTGTAAAGGATTTTGAACAATGTTACATAGACTTACCAAGTGTGGAACACCCAGCTATCCAACACGAGCACTTGAAAAGGCTTAGGGGAGGCATTGAAACAGAGGGGTTTTTTCCTTCCTCCTGATAAGACCACAGTATTGATGACCTAAAAGCAATTAGAGGGTCTAATCAATTTTATCTTTCCCAGAATAGTTCAGAATGGAACCCCAAAGCTTGATCTTTTCACACTTTTCTTACTATGTCTTCCCACTCTAATGCATCCTGTGTCCAATAGGAATATTTTGTATTATATCATCATGTATCATGTATTTTCATTCAAAAGAGCTTTACAAAGGTGAGTAATTGCTATTACCCCAGTTTTGCGCATGGGGCTGCTGGGAGATTAAATGGCCTACCGGAGACTGTACTATGAGCCAGTGGAGCAGTAGGGACCAAAACCTGGTGTCCACTTTGCAACCGTCAGTAAAATTGTGCTTAGAATATCAAGGCAGTCTGAAATCAGATTAAGCAAAGCAGTAGGCTCATGTCAACCCTTTATCCTTTTGAAGTACATCAGTTCCCTACCAGGTAGTACTATGGCCGCATCTTTCAAATGAAATTTTAAGAACCATCTGCTGTGGGGGACATGAAAGATCTCATGGAACTTCCCATAGGGATAAAGACTTGCCCTTATCTACACTTTCTCACAGTTGTGGACCAAACTGCATATCATTAGTTGCTACCCTACCCCCGCTCCTTCCCAGCATCCTGTCTGAGGTACGGTACTAAATATGTGTAAAATGTTAGTTGTTTTGTCTCATCTGATAGATTTAGGATTTGAATTGTCTCACTGTGCTCACAAGCTTATTTAGAGTGCACTAAAATGAAGAAAGAACCAAAAGTTAGGAAAAATCTGATCTTAGTGAAAGGATGGGCAGCAGAAGCCTAGAAGTCAGTGCTGGAACATCTACTTTGAAAAGTAAAAGAACTCAGGGCAGGATAGGACAACTCACTAGAGAGGCACTGGGTGGAAAATGGGCGAGTCGGAAGTTTCATTTCTGGGATAAGATGGCTGTTTGTAAGATTGGAGAGTACAGAATCATAGAATACTAGAACTGGAAGGGACCTCGAGAGAGCATCGAGTCCAGGCCTCTGCCCTCACGGCAGGACCAAGCACCTACTGGATCACCCCGATAGATACCCATCTAACCCTGAATATCTCCAGTGATGAAGATTGCACAACCTCCTCAGGCAATTTATGCCAGTATTTAACCACCCTGACAGGAAGTTTTTCCTAATGTGCAACCTAACCCTCCCTTGCTGCAATTTAAGCCCATTACTTCTTGTCCCATCATCAGAGGCCAAGGAGAACAATTTTTCTCCCTCCTCCTTGTGACACCTTTTTAGATACTTGAAAACTCTTATCCTGTCCTCTCTCAATCTTCTCTTTTCTAAACTAAACAAGCCCAATTATTTTGGTCTTCCCTTATATCTCATGTTTTCTAGGCCTTTAATCATTTTTGTTGCTCTTCTCTGGTCCTTCTCCAATTTCTCCACATCTTTCTTGAAATATGGTGCCCAGAACTGGACACAATACTCCAGTTGAGGCCTAATCAGTGCCGAGTAGAGTGGAAGAATGACTTCTTGTGTCTTGCTCACAACACTCCTGTTAATTCACCCTAGAATAATGTTTGCTTTTTTTTCCAACAGTGTCACACAGTTGACTCCTATTTAGCTTGTGGTCCACTATGACTCCTAGATCCCTTTCTGCAATACTCCTTTCTAGACAGTTGCTCCTCCCTAAGTGGAGTACTTTGCATTTGTCCTCCACTCCTTCCTAAGTGGAGTACTTTGCATTTGTCCTTATTAAACTTCATTCTATTTACCTCAGACCATTCTCCAGTTTATCTAGATCATTTTTAATTATGAACCTATCCTCAAAGCAGTTGCAACTCCTCCCAGCTTGGTATCACCTGCAAACTTAATAAGTGTACTCTCTATGCCAATATCTAAATCATTGATGAAGATATTGAACAGAACCAGTCCCAAAACAGACCCCCATGGAACCTCACTTGTTATACCTTTGACTTTGTTATGCTATGTCTCTGAATAATTAATAATTACTTTCTGAGAATGGTTATCCAGACAGTTGTGCACCCACCTGACAGTAGCCCCATCTAAGTTGGATTTCCTTAGTTTATTGATAAGAATGTTGAGTAGGTTTAGAGAAGGGGGGGAAAAATCCAGTTAAAATTAGATTTTAGTTGTTCTTCCTGAGTGTGACAGATTTGCTCATCTTAATTTCATTCTAATGAGTGAATGACGGTTCTAACCCAAAGAGTAAGACCAACAGTGTGGAAAAACCTAGCTGTCTAATACCTGGAGGTACACTGTTGCAGGAACTCAGTTCACAAACCTCTCGGTGCGTCTCTCGCTTATGTATGTTTATTTAGTCCATTTAAAGCCTCTACCAACTTTCATTTAAAGCCGTTTAAATGAAAAGTAATAGGAAGAGTGGTTGGTCTAAGGCAGTGTTTCTCAACCAGTGGTATGAGTACCCTCAGGGGTACTTGAGAGAAGTCTGGGTGGTACGTCAACACAACTGAAATTTGGAGAAAACTGAATTTTTGTTTTAAGTTTTACAGCACTTTATTATTTTTGTACTTTTTTACACCCAAAAATTTCATCGCCCACCTGGCTATGATTAAGTTGTTTAAACAAATGTGTTGCAATGGTAGAAAAAAAATTTGTGTGTCTGAAAACTGTAGGTACTGGGGGTACTTTATTTTTTTTTTTGAAAAAGGGGGTGCTTCTATTTTTTTTTTTTTGAAAAAGGAGTACTTTATAAAAGAAGGTAGAGAAATACTGGTCTAAGGCAACACTGTTGCACAGTGGATAACATGGCCTCACTTTTATACCAAGTATGAATTTGGGGGAGATTAGAATTGTGCTCAAATACTGAGTAAGATTCTCACCAGAATTATGATTCCTGCATTCATTATTTTACATAGATCACCCTCCCCCACCTCTTTCATGGGTCTCCCTAATGACATGAAGCAAAGATTTGGATGACCAATGAAAATTTTACTGAAGACTTTGGTAATGGTGACTGTTGGGTACAGTTTTGAGTGAGGCACTATAAAGTGGCCTTAGCTGTAGATGTGAGGATTTCTTACGAGTGCCCCTCAATGCTTTTCTGTACTATGGAGCTCATCATTGAACTCTCTGCTTTGGAACATCTGCATGGAGCAACCACCTGGACTCAGAGCTGAATAAATGAGCTCTCAAGGGCATATAAAACTGGGATGGAGATTTATCCCCTCTGTAAATGGGATAGTGCTTCAGTTGCCCCCATGTCAGGACTCCATGGCCAAGAACCCATCCCTTCAATTTTGCAAGCTACAGCATGAAGCAACCGTTCTTGCTACTGATCAAGTGAAGAAATGCTGTCAGCCCCCTTGAAGGATGAAATCATTAGAGGGATACAAATGATAAGAGAATACAAGCCCAGCCATGCATGGCTCTAGAAGTCAGAGGGATGCTCTTTAAAATTAATTTTACTTTTTAGACATCAAAAGGAAAAAAAAGTTACATCAAATAAAAATTGAACCATAAGAATATATCGAATTACAGGATTTCAGTAATATTCCTTCTGTATAAGTAAAAATTTTTGTACTTCACATGGGCCAGGTGCAGGCTCTGGCTGGGAGGCATTTACCTTAGGTGGCTCCTGGCCAGGAGTGCAGCAGGTCCCTCAGGCAGGGTCTCTACTTGTCATGCCTATGTGCCACTCAAAGCAGCCAGCTGCAAGGTCCATGTGCTCTCTGTGCACCATGTGCCCCTTGAGGAGGGAAGGGCCCTCCATGCACTGCCTGCACCACAAGATGGGCCAGGCAGCTTCACTTGGCCAGAAACTGGCCAATGGGTGCTGTGAGATTTTGGTGGGGCAGGGGCAGGGGCAATACACGAAACCCCCTCAGAAAGGGTGTATGGTGGGTCATATTTTCCCTGCCCCATGATCCCTTTTTCATGTTTTTTTTGAAACAACAGGCTGCTTATTTTGAAATCTGCAAACCTCATTCTATGAGGAATAACGCCTATTCCAAAATAGCTATTTCAAAATAAGGTGTGTGTAGACTCTCCACTGCTGCTATTTCGAAATAGCCTTTCACCAGGGCCATTCTAAATTATTCCTCCCCAGTGCCTCCTGGGGCTTTAAATCAAGGTAGCATGTCCACATTAGGGAAGCCTGCCTCAGACTAATTTTGAGGCTTCCTTGCAGTGTAGACGTGCTATTTCGAAATAAGCTATTTCAGAATAATTATTTTGAAATAAGTGTGCAGTGAAGATGTACCCTAAGTGACACCATGAGAATGAACCTAGCCCTATGTACTTGCTCCAGATTCTTTGTAGACCTTTTTTGCTCCTTCCCCTCTCCTTATTCCCTCAGTTCATCTAAGAGTAACATATTTTCTCTGTCCCTCCATGCAATCTTTTCTATTTTCGTGTGAAAGCCTTTTACCTTGTAGCCCCTGGTACCTTAAAAACCCCTCCAACTCACAACATCTGAAGACATGTTTTCTCTCATATGCTTAACTTCCTCTTTACTATTAGAGAATTAACTGCATTAAGTCTATACAAGATTTGGAATATATTTCGCACAAAACACACGATACAAAATTCATTTTCTTTGTCATTGTTATAGTCTCATATTGAGGTTGGACTCTTGCACAGACAGTGGCACACTCCAAGAGGTTCACATTATGTAGCTACAATGGAAACAACTCTGGCACATTATGGTAGGTGATCAGAGACATTCACAAGCACAATATAAAACTGATCTATTCCCTGGCTTGTGCTTTTATCTGTGTTTAGTACAGGAATACAATAGCATATCATATTATACATTATCTTGGTCATGTGTGCAGTATAAGGACATTTATACAATATACTGTATCGGAGGAAGAGGATGTAGGAAAGGAAGTGCCAAAGCACTGAACAGGGAATTAGGGACTTGAGCTCTGTTCCTGAACCTTCCACCCTTCATATGTAGCTCTGGACAACACTAGATCTCTCTGTACCTCAGTGCCCCATCTGTGAAGTTCTTTGCTCACATTCTTTGCCTGTTTTGTCAATTTAGATTTAATTTCGTTGGGTGCAGGAGCATAGGTGCTGACTTCCCCTCCAGCCAGGGGGGTACTCAACCCCCCATTCTGCAACAGGCTCCCTCACTCTATCCCCTCCCCCAAACTCTGCCCCTGCTCTGACCCTCCCAGCCTCCATTCCACCCCTTCCTCCAAACCCCACCCCTGCTCTGCCCTCACCCTACTTCTTCCCACCCTAGCTCCACCCCCTCCTTCCTCCAAGTCCTGCCTCTGCTCCACCCCCACCTGCCTCAATTCCACCTCTGCCCCCACTCCCTGTTTCACTCTTCCACTGCAGCTCCACTACAACTCCATTCCATCACTTGCCCCAAGTCCCCATCCTTGCACTGCCTCTTCCCTTTCCCATCCTTCTCCTCTGCCTCCCTCCTGGAGCTTTCTGAACACCACAAACCAGCTGTTTGTGACATTCTGGAAGCACTGGGAAGAAAGGGGAGGTATAGGTCAATAGGACCACTGGCATGTGAGAGGCGGGGGAGTGGGTAAGGAGAGTGGAGCTTGGCACAGGTGGACTTTTTTCCCTGTGGATGCTCCAGCTTTGGAGCACCCATGGAGTCAGTGCCTATGGACAAGAGCGTTTCTTTGTATGTAATGATAGTGCTTACCATAATGAGCCCCTGATCTTGGCTGGGTCTTGTAGGTCCGATTATAATATAAACACTATTACAGGTCTGAAGGATACAACATATTGAAAAAACAATCTGTGTTCTATAAATGAATATTTGCATTAATTCCAAGGGAGCTAAGGTGGTCAGTGGGGGTAAATATTTATCCACTGGGAAATTAACCAAAAACAGCAGAAAGCAGTAGTAGAATGTATGTTATACCTCCATTTGAACTTCCCTGTACTCACATAAACAGTGCAAAAGCCTAAAAGGAAGACCTTAGGAGCTATAATATTTAGGCACCAGGGAAGTTTTAGAGGGAATATTCTGTCTTAATTGATTATTATGGTTAGGTGACCATATTTCCCTATGAGGCACTCTTATTCAAGTGAGTTCAACGCAATCAATCATAGAAACATTCAAATGAACAGCACATTGACTGAGACCCTGTTGCAAAGAAATACTGCATAGTTGGATTCTTTTTATTTACCTTCTTATCTTTAAGGCTTTAGGGTTCTCACAGAGAGGAGTGACACACACCCCTCCACTCCTACACCCTCGCGGAGAGGTGACACACTTACACTTCTCTCAGAGGTGGGGGTGACCAACCAATCCCATCATCCCCCACAGTCTTCTCCGCCCTCTTTGCCTGGCTGAGCCCCCGGGAAGGGGTAGTCTCTGCTGGTACCAGGCAGTGCATCTTCCCAAGGCAACGTGTGTGTGGGGGGAAGGTCACATATCCCCTCCCCAGATTTCTGCCAGGGTTCACGCAAGAGTGGGGCTAGCAGCAGCCTTTTAGCACTGCATGGGACAGAAGCTGCTTTGAGCTGCTGGGGAGGAGAAAAGAGGGAAAGGGATGATCTGCCTGTGTCTTTGCCAAGCTCTTTTCTCCCCTCTCCTCCGCCTTGCCCCACTCCTGTGTAACTGGTAGCAGCTTGTCCCTTCCTGCTCTCACAGTTTCCCAAAGCCCCAACACCCCTAGGCTGCTGCTGGCCACTGACATAACCCAGCCCCTTTTGTCCCCTGGCTATTGTGCAGGCAGGAAGAGGTGAAGCCTGAAGGATTCATTGTGCATCAGGGCCCAAGGAACTTGACTGCAGGGGCTTCAGTGAACCTGGCTAGCATGAGAGGTTGGCTGGAGAATGGAGCAGCCTCACACTCCTAGGGGGCAGGACCCAGGGTGGGACGTGGGGGAAAAGGGCACGAAACCCCTGTCCTTCGGGCTGCTGTAGAGCCTGCATGTTTGGGATGTGAATAGGTTGGCAATTGCTTCTCCCCTACCATGCTTAATTGAGGGTCAGAGGGGCTTTCCAGGGTCAGCACTATGTGCGGCTTATGCAGGGGCCAGCTCCTCCAGGCCAGCGTCCCAGGCCAGAGGGTCCAAGGCTATACTGGGGTACTGGGGAGAAGAAGTGGGGGTAGGGGAGAGAATAAGCAAAGCAGGGAGAGGCCAGTGAGAGGGGGAGCATGTAAAGGACCAGTGGGTGGGCAGGAGAGCAACACATACCTGGCTGCAGCCTAGCGCCTGCATGTGCTCACCAACCACTGCAGCATGCAGCTAGTGCCAGCTGGAAATGAGGTGTGGGGGCATGATCCTGCTGGCTGCGAGCTGGCATGCAGTGGGGACTTGCTGTATCTTCGCCCTGCCACCAGCCTTGCACACCCACCCTTCCTTGTTGGCACTGCCCCCGCCCCCATGCACTCACCGCTGATGGGCAGGTGGCTGGCAAGAAGGGATCTGGCCAGCAGCAGAACCTGATGGTAGCAGAGGAGGGGTGTGGAGACAGAATATACGGGGCAATTTGCCTCTTTTTAAGAAACGTCGGGACACCTGCAGGAGGGCTTAAATACGGAACTGTCCTTTTAAAAATGGGACATGCCTGGGAACCACAGAACTCCATTGTGCTAGGTGTTGTAAGAACATGGCATAAAAAGACATGTCCCTGAAGAGCTCACAGTCGAACTCCCCAAATTGTGGGATGAGCTCCCCCAGATGGGCATGGAAGAATATCTCGGCGGAGGGAGGGGGAATGGTGAGACCTAGGCCAGCCCCCATGAGGGACGGGAAGAGTGTGTCACACTGCCCTGCCCCGCCCCCAGCCCCACTCCATGCCCACCTTTGGCCCCTTCCCCCAGCTGCAGCTGCTGCCCCAGCTCTGGCCCTGGCCCCAGCTGTGGTCCCACTCCTGGCTGTGGCTTGGCTGTTGGCCATTGCTCCTGCCAGCTGCAGCTTGGTTCCTGACCCTGGCTTGCAGCCCCCCCCCAGTCCAGACGCGATTCTGCTCCTGGCCTTGGGGGTGGGGAGGTTGGAAACATTCCATTACTGGTAAGGGGGCGTACGAGAAGGAAAGTTTGGGCACACTGATGCAACTACTTTAATATTGCCTTGTGAATTGTAATACCACCATTACAATTGTGCAGGGTGATAGCTGTGCAGGCTGATAGCAGGGGACATACTTTAACCTTAACCCTCACTTTCCTAACTACAGTACTGTTTAAACCAGCTGTTAGTGCCATGCTAGACTGGCGTTCTCCCCGAGAATAATGCAGTGCCTTCATGCCCTAATTCTGGCAGTGATTCTGAAACGACACTCTTTCAAATAGTTCACTTACTTTCTGCTATGGCAACTGTGAATGAAGTGGTGTGGGATGATTAGAAAGGTTGCCAGCTCCCTGCATAAGGGTGGTTTGTAACCTTCAATTCAGGGGGACCTAGTATATCTATGCTTTTTAAATCCCAGGTCAATTAATGGCTTTTTGCAAAACTATTAGATCATAGCCCACACTCAGCATCTCAGGATCTGAGAGAGAATTGGTGAATCTTTCCAAATTCATCTTCTGGTTGAATTTCCTTTTTGTTTACATAGATACAAAAGATTTTTCTCCATTTAATCCTGACAGGCCATGTAAAAAAAGTACAGTTGTGCTGTTTCGTTTTAAATGTTGGTCCCAGCTGTTTAATTATTATGGCTACACCTCGCAGTGGCAGCCTCTGGAAGGCTTAAAGAAAAGTCCAGCTCAGCCTCATCCGTGTTGAATGGTTTTATACATTTCTGATTTAGCATATATGAAAAAGCCCTAATCATCGCAATGAGAGCTCCTGAGAAGGACAGGGGAAATGATGGTGGTGGTGGGAGGTTAGAGGCTGTGCTATGTGTGTAAGCTAGTTGTGTTAAAGTTTTAATTTTACTGAGTGGGGGAATTGCTACTGATTAGTCTATTATTATACATCCATCCTTGCCCCGCACACCTTCACATTCCCCTTTGCAGCATGTTTAGAAGCAACAGAGAGCCACTTCCGAATTTCATACAGGAGCTTATCTGGCACAAAAACAGAAATTGGTACACTGCAGAATAGCTCTTGAATGCCCAGCTGTATTGCTTTCATGAAATTTACACCACTGTATATTTACACCCATCATGACTATCATGTATTGCATTCTGATCAGACAATTTCATGCTCCGTGAGTCACAGACAGTTCTCTGTTGCTCCTAGATTTTCTTTAAAAACTGGGCTCCAACAATGAGTTCCATCCCGAATTCTGCTGCGGCCTGATCCTCCACTAGTACCCGTGGTAGTTATTTACACCTGTCTGAACTGAGTGTCAAACGCACCAAATCAGAATGGTAACATTTTACACTCACTTTGCACAGGCAGCCACGACTACATGAGGAGAGAGGCAGAGGAGACAGGCCCTTGGAGAGCTAGCTGCTCATTCAGCTGCCCTTCATTAAATCACACACCATTACTCTGAGATCACCTTGTTTGGAAAGCTGTTGTTTTTATAAGTGAATTTGTTTAGTGGAAATGTTTTGCTGCTTGTCTAATAACAAGATAAAAGGGGATGCTGCTGCTAGAACAAGACCAAGAAATATAAGCAGTCCTATGAGACGGAAGAGAGGAATATATCATCATATGTAGAAAGGGAAGAATATCTAAGACTGGGAAGCTCCAAAAGGTAAGGTCTGTCATCTCATGTGTGCACACAGCTCTTGGACATTAATAATAATTACTTATTTTTTCTCCTGTTTATTGTCCACAGACCTATGTGACCAGTAAAGTAGCAAGATTTTGTTTTCTGAGCCCCAAATCTGCATATGTGGAGAGGATTTGAGACCACAGGGAAGCTTTGAATTGGATTCTTCTCTCACCTACACCAGTGTAAATCAGGAGAAAGTCAAGGGACTTCAGTGGAATGACACTGGCAAAACTCTGCTATAATTCAGGATACGTCTACACTGAGAATGCTATAAGGGTACAGCTGCCGTGGTGGGGCTGTGCTGTTGTAGTGCTTTATGCACAAACTCTTTGTGCTGTTGGGAGGGGTTCTCCCAGGGTATGTCCACGCTGTAGAGTTTTTTCGGAAAAAGGTAGTTTTTCCAAAAAAACTTCACTTACATCTACACTGCAATCATGTTCTTTCGAAAAAAATTGAAAGAACAGAGGGGTTTTTCCACCATAGGTAAACCTCTTTCTACAAGGAAAAAGCCTTTTTCTGAAAGAGCTCTTTCGGAAAAGTTGTGTGTGGATGGGGAAGAGGGAGTTCTTTTGAAAGAAGAGGAAAGAGGAAAAAGCACAGGTGCGCTGGTGGTCACTCCATCCATAGTAATCACAGCTTACATCCAAGATAGCGTCCACTCAGTGTGGATGAGATCTGTCAAAAAAGCAGATTGCTTTTTCAGTGTGCTTTTGGTGTGTAGATGCTCTCTTTTGGAAGAAGATTTTTCGGAAGATCTCTTCCAGAAATGCTTCTTCCAAAAGAAGCCTGCAGTCTAGACATAGCCCCAATGGTGTAGGTAAGCCACGTCCCTGAGGCTGGGGAGCTAAGTCAATGGAAGAATTCTACTGTTGTTTTAGTGCTGTTTACATTGGGAGTTAGTTAGATGTAACTGCACCACTTGTGGGGGGGTGTGGATTTTTCATATGCCTGTGACATAAGTTTACGGACCTAATTCTCTAGTGTAGACCAGGCCACAGAGCCAAGAGCAGCTATCCATTCTACTTCTCCCCTACTGAAATCTCTCATCTTATTTTTATAGCAGCCTTCTATGTCTAAACAAGGAAGAACAATTGTTAATGTATGCAGTGAGATGCGGTGTCATTTCACTGAATTCGATCAAGCTGATTGACCAAAGCAAACGCTGTAGTGATGTTCCTTATGTGACTCCCTGTACTAACCTTATGCCAATCTTGGTGGACTATTTCACATAATTCATGGAAAACAGCCCACAAAGACGGATGCAGCTCTACTGCCGTACTGCCTGTCTTCACTAGATTTCTAGCACACGTTTATAGGTAATCACTCACACCTTTCTTAAATGAACCTTCAACCTTCTTGAGATCCACCAATCACTGGGCAATTATTTAGCTTATTTTATGCCAGAATAAAACTGCGATTGATCAAGAATACTGTGCAAAATTTCCTGCGCTAAGCACTCACCTCATTTTTCTTTCAGGTAATATGTGTAAGGCCCCAAGAGCTCCTGTAACTCCATAGCACTTCATTATCAAACCAGTGTGCTTGTGATTAGTTTGTTTCAGCAATGAGGTGCTGCCTGAAAAAGGATCTTGAGCAACAAAGCAGCCCGAGTAAATTGCTCCCTGCTTTGGAAGCAGCCTTTGTCTGCGTGGTGTTGAATGCACAAAGCTAGACAGGCAAGAGATTGAAAATCTAGTAGTAGACAGGAAAAATAGCAAAGAACTTTCCTAAAGCTAATAAACCTATAAAATAAGAGACTGGTTTCTCTGCTGACTCAAGAATTTGAGATTTGAATCCATGTAGCCATAAGAGGTTATTAGACCCTGAATTCTGAGTTTTGGACAGATGACAGACTTATGTACATTTGTTTTGTTGTTTTCTATATCTCTCCAAAGCATTACTCTTGGTTCACCTTTTATTATCCTTGAGTTTCTCCTACTTCCAACTGGTTTTGAACAAAAACTTTGCAAGACACTGAGATCGGTGACTATTTAGCAGCTAGTCCCCATCTAGACTTCCAGAGAATGAATAGCTGCAGCAGTTTCTGGGCACTCATTTCTATTGCATTCTGATTTAGTTAAGTTCTCCTTTTCAAGGCAACGTGGAACAATAGGGCTTACTTAGGTACCAAAGCCACTCACAGTATTTGTGAGGCTACACAGGAATAGGGACGGTTTTTGCAGGATACTTGAAATATCATGTGTTCCACAGTTGCCAGTCTGGTAGCTGCTAGGAATTAAAGAGAGGCAAACCTTATAAAATAAAGAGGGAGTTTATACTAGATTCCATTAGAGATGCAAAACAAATTGCCGTGACCTTACACAGGAGCAATCTTTGAAAGGCAAACTTTGTTCTCCTCACTCCATGTGCGCTTCTCTTTAAGCAGCCATTAAATATTCATTCAAGCAGTTATTCTTTGTACAGCTGGACTATATTGCCTTATTGCTAGTGAGAATTTCTACTGTTCATAGTAAACTTTTTGTTTCTGCATGTGGCATTCCCACTGAATGGTAATGAAGATATACAGAGTACTATGTGAGTGCCAGGCTACAATTTATTCTGGCCCATAGGTTTAAGTGCATTCAATTATTCCTTACTGTAATCATGTCCTGCAGTCATTTTCATGCTGTTGCTTCATTTGTGAGCCATGTGTCACCAGTGTGTAATCATGGAAGCAGCAACTCAAAAGACCCCTGTTACTAACTACCATGCAGAAAATGATGAGCATAGAATAAAAAGTATGTAGCAGGAACAGCCAGAACTGATTTGTGAACTGCACTTACTTTTAAACTTGTAGATATTCAGAGGTTTGCAAACAGGGACAGTTTTTGTTTGGGTTTTCCTGCTGACTAATGTATGGGATGAAACATCTTGGAAGAGTTTCTGAATCTGCTACTTGCAAAACTTCCAATAAAATATATAGAATTAGTGAAGGGATGGGGTGCAAGAATTCTAGACTCTGTTTGCCCACCTGTAAAATAGGTACAGTAATCATTAGCTACTGTACCTAACAGTGTGTTGTGAGTTATGAGACTTCTTGGTTTACAAATCTCTCAGATGACTTTGCTGGATGAAAGGAGCAATAATAGGTAGGCTTTGGGTACAAATCCAGATATGAACTTTTCAATATTTCAAAGAAGTTTGTGTAAGCCACTTATCGGTATGCATACACGGACTTCTGTGGCTAATCCACAGAGGGTATAAGTTTGTCAGTGCTGTCATTTATACAACCAGTCTCGTTAGCCCAAGAGGCAGGGCAGGGCTGAAGGGTTGGGGGAGGATGGATAATTATATCACGCCCCTGAACTCAGGGGAGGCCTCCAAAACATCTGGGTAAATAAAGAAATGGGTGGGAGGTGGAGTTCAGCAAAGCAGATGTATTGAACCCCCAAATTTCTCTCAGTGAGCCTGTACAGAGGTACAGGTTTTCTGCTCAGGAGATTGACAGATTAATCCCTGGTGTGTGGTCAATGAGGGCAGCTACCATATAAGTGGGCCTGGAATTCACATACTCAGACTGATCTTCCTCTGGCCAGGGGAAGAACGTAAACCACTGCTCAGACTGTGTGTGTTATTCATGAACAACAACAGATGTTGGCAGGTGACAACACCTGGCTCTTTAGCTGAAGTTGTAGGGTGTTTTATGCTATTAGTTCTGGATTTCCTCAGTTGGATCTCCCATGTGTTGGGCAAGCTTTGTTTGTAACCCTACCTGTCTCTTTTTCCTCTTCATTAGCATCAATTAAATCTGTGTTCTTTATTAATAAATTTACTCTTGTTTTACTACCAAACTATCTCAGTACAGTGTGTTAAAGTGACCTGTGTGCCCTCAGCTAACTGCACAGGCTAGTGTGTCTCTTTGGAAGGAATGATCTTAATTATTTCTGTGAGTACCACAATGGAAGAGACTCACTGCCGCAAAGAGATGTCTCTGTGGACCTCGAGAACTGGAGTTTGCTGATTGTTCCATGACTGGCAACGTTCAGACTGGCATGCTGGTGAGGCATGCAAACTGGTGTGTCTGGGCGCTGACACACAGGATAATCTTCAGCAAAGTTCACTCTTGCTTAGGCATTATGGGTAACACATTGGCTTATGGTGCTGGGCTGCCTTAACAGGAGTATCACTTTAGTTAACACTTTTTGGGGGAGGGGGATCACTTTGCCTGTGTGTCCTCACTTTTTTTGATTTTGACTGGGATTTGGAAGGTCAAATACCAAAATGCAGTGAGAGAACTGCAGGTGCCAAATGAACAGACTGGCCTAAACCAGAAGTAAATGGAAACATCACCCCTGGGATACTCAGGATCTCCTTTAATTTTAAAAACATCAGGCACACAGGTAAGCATTCCCTGCTCTCGAGTAACCCAGAGAGGAAAGAGGGGTTTATAGTAGCTTCCTGTCTTTAGTTCTGTGAATAGGAAATAAAGAAGAAAGAAAAAAAGTAAGGTCTCTATGAGAGTGCACAAATCCCTCATGCATTAGCGCAAATTCCTTTCCTCATTAAAGTCAATTCCCAAGAAATTTAATGATGCAGGATCAAGCCCACAGGCACGACTCTGTGTGCTCTGGTGCCACAGAAAAAAATAAGTGGGTGCTTAACACCCACCGGCAGCCAGCTTCCCACACCATTCCAGCACCTCCTGTCTGCTGTCAGCCCTACCCATCAACTCCTCCCCCACACTCCAAATGCCTCCTGCCTACCTCAGTCAGCTCTTTTGCAGCATGCAGGATGCTCTGGGAGGGAGGGGAGGCCTGGCGATGGGACATGCTTATGGGAGCGAGTGGGAAGAGGTGAGGGGGTGGGAAGAGATGGGGTTGAGGTGAGGACTTGAGGGAAGGAGTAGGGTAGGGGCAGGGCCTGGGCTGGAGAGGGGATGGGAAGAGGCAGGACAGTGTTGGGAGTTTAGGGGAAGAGGCTGGATGGGAGTGGGAGCAGGGCCTGGACAGAGTCTGGAATTGAGCACCCTCCAGGCTCAGAGGAAGCCAGCGCCTATGATCAAGCCCATTGTGAGTGTATCTCCTTTGCAGCAGGCTGCATCTGAGCACAAAATAACAGCTGCTTCTGCAGCAGGAGGGCAGCCTCTGTCTATTTGAAGATGTAGTACACAGAGAACAAATGACAAAAAATGCAAGTTACATGCACCCTGTGGACAAAGTTGACCCCAAAATAATTTTTATGCCCATTTTCTTTATGTTCTTGGACAAGGTTTTCACTATATATATATATGAATTATTTTTATAGATTTTGGTTTATGATAACGTGGTATATTAACTTTTTAATTCTCTTTCCACTACTGTAAGGGGCACAAGAAGCTTTGTAATGAAGGCCTGGTCTACACTGAAAACTTAGCTTAACCTAGCTATGTTGCTCACGGTTGTGAAAAATTTCACACCCTGTGCAAGATAGTTAGATCAATCCAACCTGCACTGTAAAAGCAGTTAGGTTTCCAGAAAAAGTCTTCCATTCCTCTAGTTCTGGAAAAGGTGGATTTACTACAATGCTGGAAAACCCCTTTCTGTCAGTGTAGCACATGTCTACCGTGGTGTAGCTGCAGCACTGTAGTGTAGATGTATCCAAAAACCTCCTGCAAAACCATTCACACCTGTGAGTGCTCTTGTTCCTTAACCAAGGAAAGCTATGAGTCTCAGAGCTGGTACAGAGATGTTTCATTACTAAGAAAAACAAATACACCCCTTCCTAGAAAGTGGCATGCAGGAGCAGAACTAACCATTTTGCTGTCTAAATACTCCCATGGACCCAAGCCCTTCCCTTCCCTTCCCCTCCCATCCCCCCAAAGCCAACCAATCAGCACAGCAAAAACAGCTGGCCAACCACAATGGCGCAAATAAATAAGTAATTACATAAAAGCCACATGGCACAGGGTCCAGTGCCCTTGGTAACTGGAAACAAGGCAACTATGGCCACCCCTACAAATGGCCCTAGTGACATGGGCTCTTTCAGAGAGGGTGTTTGTGTCCCATTAGTGCAGTTTTTTTCGGAGGGAAGGGATGAGGGAGAAATACCATAAATACTTTCACATAACTGTTGTGGCTAACTAGACAGACTCAGATCATCATTTCTCATCTGTACAATGTATGGAAAGTATGAACATTTCAAACCTAGCCAACTACAGAAAAATTCCTGGAGGTTTTTGGTTTATACATGGAGTTCTCAAACTTTTTTACAACATGAGCCACATCTTAATATAGATCATCTCGGCACGCAGCCGATCCCCCTCTACTGCTGGAGAGCTAATAATATCCCTGTGAAAAGCTCAGACTTTCTTCACCTGGAACAGCAATAATATAATAAATGGTAATAAATAGTAAATTAATATTTAATTAAAGTGTTTCTAACTTTTAGTGAAATTAACGCCTGGAAATAAGGAAGAGAATCAGTGCTGTGACCAGACTTTGGCTAAACATCACTGACTACTCTGTAGATCATTGTAACATACATAGAATGTAGAGATGAAAAAAAAAAACCCATTGGCTTGCTAGCCTGTTTACCTGGCCAATAAAGGGTTATTCCTATTTGGGATGCAATTTATGTTCTTTCAATTTCTCTTGGGATAAAGATATTGTTGCAATGGTGTGGTTTGTTAGCCAGTTATGGAGTCCCAGAATGACTTACCCGGCCTTTCATGTTTAATACAGGCATTCCGCCCATAGTGACCACAGGTCCTGGCATGTAATGCTCTACTTTGATGTAAGTGAAGACCATCTGGGTAACAATGGCTACTCGATTAGCTAATTAACCATTACTTAACATCCCTAGCTGTCACCTGTGTCTTCTGAATTTCTTTATTACAGATAAGGAGGCAGATGCAATCGGCTTGGCTTTTTGCAATGTCGGGCAGCCCTGGGGCTTCTGGGAGGTTGCCAATGTAGCAATCAGCTAGACAAAGTTTGGATACTCCTGCCTTACAGTCTTGTACTGGGTCTTTAGTAGATAGATGCATCCGATAGACTTTTGGTATTTTAGGCATATGTATTTTGGGGCTTTAGTCTTCTGATAATGGTTATAATTTTTAGTGGAGTGATAGGTTCATATTGAATCCCTCTACTTTGGGAACTATCGCCCTTTCTACATATGCCTGGTTCTGGCATATGCGTTTTTCTTGAAGAGAAGATTAGAATTAGATTTTGGATTAGGTCAGTTGAAACAAGTCAGTCTCCCATCAATATAGGCACCCCTGTTACATTGATGCAATAACACCACCTCCCTGATTTACGCAGTGCCGAAGTCAACTTACTTACTTTGACTTAGAGCTAATGTAGTCATTACATTACCTGTGACAACCCCAGCAGTCCTCCGGCAGCTGTCCCACAGTGCTCTGTCCTTGAGGTGCCACTGCCTCTGGCTCACAGACAAAAAAAGTCCCCTCCCCCCCCCAGTATGCTTTTGGAATACCTTTTTGTGATTGCCCACCTTGGTGAACACATCTATCTGTCCACTTTGGTGAGCATCTGAGCAAGGTACAGAGTAGGAGCTACACCTAGATGCACTCCCAGGGTATGTCTACACTGCAGGGCAAAAGTCAAATTAAGCTACACAACTTGAGCTACGTCAGTTGCATAGCTTAAGTCGAAATAGCTTAATTCGGCTTTTGGAGCGCTCTACACAGCAGGAAGTTGAAGGAAGAACACTCTTGCTTTGACTTCCCTTACTCCTCATGAAATGAGGGTTACCATGAGTTGGAGTAAGAAGTCCTCCAGCTAACCATTATTTCTAAATAATGGCTTGTAGTGTAGACACACTTATTTCATAATAACATCAGTTGTTCTGAAATGACGCTGCTGTGTAGATGTACCCCCAGAGTCCTGGATCTCTTTTGGTCTTTAGAGAGAAGAAGTCAAACTAGGTTGGCTTTGGCACTGTGTAAATCAGGGAGGTGGTGTTATTGCATCAATATAACAGGGGTGCCTATATTGATGGGAGACTGACTTGTTCCAATTGACCTAAACAATTAAGGAACAATGGAAGGAATATAGATATCTACATGGAGGAGATGATAAACCTAGAGCATGACAAAAATGACCTGTAGTACCAGGTGAATGCCAAGGAACTTCAGCAATCCTATCAGATGGCCAGAGGGGGAGGAGGCAACAGTGTAATTGGGGCTGCCCCTGACTTACCACTTCTACAATGAACTGCACAACATACTTGGCAGGGACCCCACCAATTCACTGAGTGTGACTATGGACACTTCATGGAAGCAGGGTTTGGAACCCCCTGCAAGTGCACAGGAAGGAGGAGAGGCCACAAAACACGTGGTGGCCCTGGACATGTGGTGGCTCTGGAGCTCTTTGAAACTTCACTGGAGTCATATGAATCCTGCCAGATGGGCACAGATGAGCCTTGTGATAAAGGGGAAGGGAGTGCAGGTAATTGTTAGCTGCATTATTTCTGATAATCAAGTTTGTTTGCCTTTTCATGCCTGAAATCTCCCCTCCTCAGCCCTCTCTGTTTAAAAATAGCACCCAGCCATGCGTTTCCTTTGTTCTTGCATTGACTTTAGATTCCTCACTTTACTTTTAAAACCATCACTGGGAATTAAAATCAATCTTTCTGAATGCATATAAAGTTACCAGTGTGATGTTGGCAGATCAGGTGCCAGCTCAGGCCAAGGTCCCCATGCGTCATGGGAGCCTTGACACATGGAGCTGGAACCTGTGTGGCTCCCCTGTGCAATAATATTGTTAAAATAGATATTAGAATGATAAGAATGTGTGTTAAATGACCAAGGAACTCAGCCTTTCCATTCCATGGAAAACTTCATGGTTGCTGATCCCTTTAGAGGGGCTGTACAAACCCTGGTCCTGAGTTCCTCTACCCTCTAGGAAATGAACAATGACTTATACCTCCACAACGTGCATAACTATAGGATCAGCAAACATTTGTATATGTTTTAAAATATCTGAATGTGTATGTTTGATTGGGCTGAGCTGTGCATGGTCCATGATTGTGTCAGAGAGATGGCAGAAAGCAAAAAGCAGTGCCCGGGACTATGGAAATTTTAAAAATGGCAAGAAAATTGTGGGATGGAATACACAATGTGGGAGAGAGAAGATGACATTATGGGAACTTGAGCCTAATTCCCAGAAATTCCTGAGCGAATTGCTGGTATCCCACAAAAAACTGCAATAGTGTCCCACAAGGTATTGGACCATATAGCAGCATAGCACATGTTAGAATATCTGCTCACGGTGCATCACATCTTCTATCCATGCAGCCACTTCTGGTGAGAACACACATCCCCGATGCAAGCTGTGCTTGTGCTGGGTGACATGCACATTCAGTGGCTGTAAACAGACATAAGTTGTGTTAATCAAATTTTGGAATAAAGACATAGCGTGACAGTGCTTAAGAAGAGCCAAATAGTGAAGGCTAATATTGAAATACATTATCGGGCTTACACAGACCTTGCCCACTTGCCTTATACCTAATTCAGGATGTTAGTATTTCACTTTCAAGAACATCTTAATTAGAAAATTATCTAAACAACGACAACACAACCAACCCTGGTATCAGAATTGATTTGTAATCCAAGTTCATGTTGATACTACAGATAAGATCGAAGCAGCTGCAGTCAATCTTCCGTGGTCTGAATGAGTGAAGACACATTAATTCGAACTACATCGGTGCAAGTAGTCCTGCCTCTACAAGGAGTAAGGGAAGTTGAAGATAGAGAGTGCTCCTGTCGACCTCCCGCAGTGCGGATGGCACCAAAATTCGAATTAAGATACTTCGACTTAAGATACACAAATCTTAATTCAAATTTTCCCTTACCAGGGTAAGGGTCACATTTGGCTGCTCTGTACTCAAGAAAAACTTCAGTGGGAATTTTGTTTGAATAAGCAGTGGACAATTTTGAGTCTTAAAAAAAAAATCTATTCACTACACTTCTCATTTTATTTTTAACACCTGTGTGTAGTTTAGCTACAAAACCTAAATCATAACTTTACAGGTACATTGACAAGTACTAAAATGGGAACAATCAGTACAGTAGAATGAATGACTTTGCCTGCATAATTCACTTTGCAGAGCTTTTAAAAAAATAGTAGCAAATAAGTGTTAATTACGTATCACTGTTGTTGCTGCTATATTTCTAAGCCATGAAAACATGAGAACTACACACACACACTATGCTGTGTATATATGTAGTGTATATAACTATAAATAAACATATTACTATGCTAACTCCAGCCCTGAATGTCTTTCTACTGTTTTTGATTTTGTGATTGTTATTAAGCAATAAATCCACACCAAGAGTACAGTCATTTGTGCTGCTGAAAACTGTAAATGTCAATTTTTGGTCTTTAAAAATTATTAAGCATGGAAAAAGATAGCAATTTCCAGTGTTTGCTTGGTTGGTAAGATGCAGGAGAATTAGCATTACTCCTGAGAGCTGCCATTGGTTAGCTGGAGGGAAAATGGATATCAATTATACATAATCTAAGAAGCCTCTGCATAATAATCAGGCCCAGTAGGGGCTTTGGGGCAGCTTCGTTATTCTCTTGTAAACACAAGAGCCCAGATAGACATGTCAGTCAGGAGTAGCGGCTGCAATTCTTCCTTTTTAACACCTTCACATTCTATTGCTTCAATATGCAAACAAGGCTGTTTAGCTGAGGGTTGAGGCTGTGCTAATGAGCTCCCTGCACTAACCCTGAAGTAAAAAGGTTCTGTTTCACAGCTGCTCAGAGACTAGCTCCTCTGGGCATGCTCAGGTATTGGAAAATAATTCCTTTTAAACAGAGAAATGCCAATCAGGATTTCTTGCATACGTTCCCTTTTTTCAGTGTGCTAATGCAATTACTGGTAACTTGCAAACTTTTTTACAACAGCAAATTTTTTTGTCTTTGAATTATGTATTTTTGCCACTAGAAAGGAGAGAGTGCTTGAAAAATTCAGCAGATGTAAAATTCACACCCCCTTTAATTCCCAGAGGCCCATAACTCAAGGCTAATTTTCATATTTCCTTCTTAAAGGTGGACAGTTCTTTTATCCCTCCACTCAATACTTCTCTCCTGATATTATCACTCCCTTCTCCCTTTAGCTGGCCAGTGTCCTTCTGAGTGACAGGGAAGGCTTTTCGAATAATGCAGCCAGCATCCTTCCTGCTTGACAAGTCAAACTTCTGTTGGTTTGGAATCTTGAGTCTGTCCTAAATCTGGGTTTAAAGGCATTACTGCAGCTAAGTAACTGGGTAATTGCTTGTTAGAGATACACAAACAGCCCTGATAATCCTTTTCATATGAGCTGTCATTTACAAATCACGATACGATACATGATGGTTTCTCCAATATCCAATTATCCTCATGAATAAAGAAATCTCTTGCATGGAACACTCCAAAATCCCCACTGGGTTAATTTAGTGCTTGAAAGAATCATTTGGATTTTCTGCTTAAAATAGGCCCGTGTATGATTTCTTATACAATTAAATGACATGCACCTTCTCTCCACTCATTCATTTCTAGGTCCAGGCCTTCTAGCAGCATGATACTGCAGACCAGACCTATTGGCAGAGCCACATATGTGTCTCATGTGCAAGTTACAGCTATCTCAGCCTTTAACACATACAGTTTTGGGACAAGAACATAAAGGGCCATCAATAAATTTAGGATACAAATTACGTACAGTTCTGGAATAGCCTTTCAAGGGAACTAACGGGGACAAAAAACCTAATGTGTCTCAAGATTGAGTGTGACAGTTTTATGGAGGCGATGGTATGATGAGATTGCCTACAATGGCATATGATGGCCCGTCTGTAACAGCTTTCTGCAAATCTCTCCAAAGACCAGAGATGGGACACTAGATGTAGGGGACTCAGAGTTATTACAGAGAAATATTTCCAGGTGTCTAACATGTATGGGGTCAAACTACTCGCCATGTTTGGGATTGGGAAGGAATTTCCCACCAGATAAGATTGATGGAGATCCTGTTTTTTTCTCTTTTTGTCTTCCTCTCTCTAGCATGAGGCCTGAGTCACTTGCTGGTTTGAACTAGAGTAAATTGTGAATTCTCTGTAACTTGAAGTCTTTAAGATATGATCTGAGGACTTCAGGAACTCTGCCAGAAGCTACACGTCCATTACAGGAGTGGGTAAGGTTCTGTGCTCTGTAGTGTGCAGGAGAACAGACTAGAGGATCATGATGGCCCGTTCTGGCCTTAAAGGCTCTGAGTCTATGAAGAGAGAGATCTAGGGTTATCAGCCCCCCAGTATTGTCCAGTAGTCTCCAGGAATTAAAGATTAATTTTTTAATTAAAGGTTGTGTCGTGATAAAACCTCTAGGAATACATCGAACCAAAATTGCAACCTTAACTATTTAGCAACCAAATATTGTGACCTGCTCTTTATCACTTGGTGGTTTCTAGGATTTCTAACTGCTGCCTTCATGTCCAACAATCCATATTAAAGAGTCAGTGGGAAAGTCTTAGTTTTGTAATATTTCAGTATTTAAATTATTGATTACATTGTCTTTGCAACAGATAGCTCTACTGGGCTGAAGTAGGAATTTAACTCCCTCCTGCCTTGCTGAAGCTCTAACAATTCTCTGTCATTTGGATTCAAACCCAAGTCAAAAGAGTCTATGCAGAATCTCAATGCTATTTGCCCATGATGGGAGAATGGGCTGAGTCCACTATAAGTACTTCGTTTATGGTATATTGGTGCAAATTTTCAAATAGAATTAATGTGCTGAAAGAGGGTGAAGTAATGTGAAAATAATTCTAAATTTTTGATAACTTTATTAGTTTCTGATTGTTAGTAAGTCACAGGAGAAGCAGTTTGGGAAGGCATTGCCTTCCCTTGACTATGATACCGGCTACTGGTGACGTATTTGCTTGATAATAGCTTTTTATAGAAATTGTCCACACTTATCTAGTACCAAAATGCATCCTCTCCCACACACACTTCCGCTGAGACCCCCCCTTCCTGCATTCCCTCCCACCCAAACCCTGCATCCCCGGTCTCCTCCTGAACCATCCTTCCCTCTGACCCAGACCCTATAGCCCATCCAGCCAAGAATCCTAGCCAATGGGAGCTGCAGGGGATGGTTCCTACAGGCAAGCACGGGACAACGTGTGCCACAGTGAGCCACCTGGCCCTTTCCTGCCAAAGGGGAGTTGCCCCATGTAAGTGTCCCACACTCTAGCCCTCTGCTGCAGCCCTGAGCTTCGTCCGGAACCCTGAGTCCCTAACTCCCTCCCAGACCATGCACCTCCAACTTCCTGCTCTGGCCCTGAGTCCCTTCCTGCACCTAAATCCCTAACTTCCTCCTAGACCCCGCACCCCCAACCCTAAGCCCCAGCTTTGAGCCTGCTCTAGCATCCTAACTCCCATCCAACGCTACACCTCCCACCCCAACAACCACATCCCCTCCTAACTATGAACCCCTCATTTTTGGCCCTACTTTAGAACCTATAGGGTTCCACAAAAACTAATAGCCCCGGAGCCCCAGAAGAGTTAATCTGGCCCTGATTTGAGTGACTTTTTTTTATTTTTATTTTTCATTTGTGTGTGATCCCTAACTGATTTTTCCATGGGTCAGTGGCCCTTGACAAAAAACAAAAACAACAAAAGAAACGGTTCCTCACCCCCTCCTTAAAATGTCATACTAAAAGAAAACCAGCTCAAATATAAGGGAGGAGAATCTGAACTGTAATGATACTGATTCCTTGCTTTAGATGCCTTCATTCTATATAAAAATGGATCTGGAAAACTTTACAAGGCAGATGATATAGGGTAATGATTGACATCCTTACAATTAAGGGGGTTATAAAGTAAAGGGATACTGAGATTAATGCACTTTATTCCAGCTAACAAAGGGAGGAGTGAATTGTCTTGGGCTGGTTATAAACAATCACATTTGGCATTTTTTATCAGCTCAGAGAATAACTCTTTGATTTTGCATGATTTTGCTGGAAAGAGTTCATGATGCAAAGTGCCTTGTTTGTAAAATTAATCTTCAAAACTAAAGGATGATTGGATCAATTTAATACTTTTGAGAGGTCTTTTTGTGGCATCTGGGAACTAATCACACATGAAAAATATTCTACAGGTTTTGATCCTTTGATTATTTTTTCCATTGTTGTTGACAACATATTGCAGGTGATGGTGACCGGTGGATACTGATTTCTGAGTTTTAATCTATCATCTGTATATGTAATATATAAAAATAACAGATAAACTGACATGTTATATATTTCTTGCAACAGCCCTGTTTCCTTTAAGGCTACGTCTAGACTGAGAGCTTCTTTTAGAAGAAGCTTTTCTGGAAGAGATCTTCCAGAAAAACTTTTCGAAAGAGAGTGTCTTTTGAAACTTTTCGAAAGCGATGTGCTTTTTCGAAAGATAGTGTCCACATTGATTGGACACTATCTTGCATTTAAGTTGTGATTACTGTGGACGGAGTGGCCACTAGAGCGCCTGTGCTTTTTCCTGGAGGCCTTTTCTTTTGGAAAAAAACACTCTTCCCTGTCCCCACATGCCTTTTTCCAAAAGAGCTCTTTCAGAAAATGGCTTCTTCCTCATAGAAAGAGGTTTACTGTTGTCAGAAAAACCCCTGCATTCTTTCAACTTTCTGTCAAAAGAACGCAATTGCAGTGTGGACGTAAGTGTAGTTTTTCCAGAAAAACTCTGCAGTGTAGACATACCCTAAGTGAGCTAACCTGCTACTTCACTAGAAGTGGGAAAATCAGCCTAGATAGACCAGTAGTCTTCTCTAAGAAGGCAATGTCTATTTTATGATTCTGTGTTATGGATGGGTACTGAATTAATTTATTCTCTGAGGGTATGTCTACAATACAGCATTATTTCGAAATAGCGCGTCCGCACTGAGTGGACGCTGAATTGCATTTAAGGCCGTCTGGAACTGGTTCTGGCAGGGCATCAGGTCAGGAGTTAGCCTCAGGCAGCAGCCACACAAGGTATCTGAGACCTGTGCTTAAAGGGACACCCCCTGGACAGCTGGTTCTAAGGTTTCCCTGCTTGCTTGCCTATCTCGCTGAGGGACAGCAAAGCATTTTTTTCTCTGCGTGCTCTGATTGCCCTCACTCAGGACACCACAGTACTCTGCAGCATGGAGCTGGAGTCACCCCTGGGCACTCTGGTGCTTCTCCTGAATGTGTTGCTGTGAGCCTGGCAGCATATTCTGCAGGCAGTAACAGTCTCCCTGGTGTGCCCCACTGGGGGCTTGTGTCTCATTCCTCCCTCACGTCCTTCCACTTACCCATCCCTAACCCCCCTTCTTGCTGTACAATAAAAGACACGTGTTCATTACAACAAAACCTCTTTATTGAACAAAACTGGGGTGGGGGGGGGAATGAAACTGAGGTGAGACTGGAGAAAGAAGGTGGCAGAGGGGAGAGGGGAGGGGGAAACCTGGGAGGAAGGAGCTGGCAGGGGGCGGCAAGGGGAGGAAGGGGGAGGAGAAGCTCAGGGCTCAGGGTTGGGGGTCTTGCCGGCCCAACTGTCTGCCCCAGGGTTGATGACTACCTGGGGGGGCATGGATCGTCCTGCCCCCTAGGATGTGGTCCACAGCATCAAACTATGGGCAGGGGTCTGGGTCTGGGTCTGCTCCTGGTTGGGAGCTGCCCCCTGTGGCCCTGGTATACTGCTGCCGCAGCTCCTTTATTTTCATGCGAACCTGCTCCTGGGTTCGCATGTGGCCTTTGGTGGCAAGGCTGGCAGCCATCCGCCTGTAGACGGTTGCATTCCTCCATTTAGTGCAGAGACATGGGCGTTGGAGGCATCCCCCAAACCTGAATTAGGTCCCTGATCTCCGCACTGGACCAGGCAGGCGCCTGCCTTTTCCGGCCCCTCATTTTTTGAGGAGTAACGTTAGTTCGAACCAAGGGGTTTGGTTCGAACTAATGTGTCCCGGCGTGCACTTCCTGGTTCGAATCAGCTGTGATTCGAACTAGCGCGCTGGCAAGATCATGCTAATGAAGTGCGGGATATTTAAATCCCTGCTTCATTGACTATTTGGAATGCCTGCATTTGCATCCCTAGTTTGAACTAGGGTGCAAGTGTAGACATACCCTAACTCATGCCAACAAAGGATAGGGGATGTAAAATGGCCCAGAATGAAATGTTGATTTCCTTCTCCCCATAATTTTATGAGAATGGAAGATATGATATGGGGCAGGAAGAATTAAATCGCCCGATCCCCAACTGCTACAAATCAGCATTGGTTTATTAAATCTCATTAGAATTATGTTGATTTACACCAGCTAGTGATCCAGCCCACACAGGATCTACTTGAGGCTATTTGCAGGTTTATCATTAAGGAAAACTTGACATCCCTCACAGCCAGTGTCATTTATATTCTGCACTTCCCTGAGAAAAAGGAAAAGGAATAGTGTGTGTGTATTAAAAAAGGAAAACTTGTAGGGGAAGGTTTCCTCAAAATTCCCAAAGGAAACAAATGTACAACCCCCTTTATTCCCAGTGGTGATTTAGCATGTGGCTGACTGTAATGCACACTTTACAAATATTCATCTGTGAATATTGTTTTCCTTTCAGAAAAGCCACTTTACCTTGGACCCTTGTTAGCTTAATTAAATATTTTCAATGTATAAATGTTTTCAAATTAAACACTGACTGCATAAAATCATCCTGGGTACTGACTTAGCTTCAGGTTATTAATTCTATTATTTAATGTGTTAATACATGTGAAGAAACTTTGTTCTTTGTCTCTGTCTACCAAAGCGCCTGAAGTGAACTTTTTTCCCTCTACTCCTGCTAAATTACTAATTAGTTCAAGGTACACCGGAGATGAGAGCCTTTGAGATCTTGAAAACTTGTGTTCTTAACAAAAGTTTATTAAGACAGGAGTGAGTGCTCTTGATGAGAGATTTAAGGAGAATATGATATTCCTTAGGATTTTTTTTATAGCATCATAGAGCTGAACTCGTGATTAAAACAGGCCCAATGTAATCAGAAGTTCAATTAAATTTGATAAAATCCTAATGCAGTAAATTCAATTAGAATACTTTTGTTTGGGGCCTATTTTTATTTCCACTCGTGACCTTCTAAAATTTTCTGGAAATGTGTGGCTGCCTGAATATCACCTCAGAGCACCAAACACTCAGATTATGTACAAGAGGGGTAAGTCCACCTGTCTCTACAGGTAGCAGAGATGTGAGATGTGGGTATTGAGGACCGCCATTCTGAGACCTTTGCAGAAGAGAGGCCTAAATTATCTTTTGAAGCCCATGGCTTAGCTTTTTATAATTTCTCCTATAGGATCGTTATGTTCTGAGGTAAATACCCAGCAAACTGAGCACTGGTTTAATGTGTCTCCCCAAGGCATCTAATGTGCACATATGACAGGAAGACGATGGAAGAACAGAAGGTACAGTTTTTAAGGGCTTTAAAAAGTCCAGGCAATGCCCTGGATTGAGCTGAGCTATAAGGGCTCTGAGTGCATTAGATGCACTGAGCTGAAAAGAATTATATTACATTGAAGCACAAAACCCCAATGACCATGGAGGTTCCTGTGTCAGCAGCTAAGAGAAAATGAGGGCTTAAGGAAGGGCATGTCCTTTAGGGTGCATCTACCCTGCACCCTTAGCTCGATTCTTTTTCGAAATAGGCTATTTCAAATTTGGTGTGTCTACACAGTGCCAAATTTTGAAATAAAATACCATTTTGAGACATCCCTTATCCCTTGTGCAATGAGGTTTACCGGGATGCCAAAATAGTGTGTCCATTATATTTTGCAATAGCGGACGCATTCAAAAAATGCAAGGTAGCTATTTTGGGATACCTCTGGTATCCTGAAGTACCATTGCAGTGTAGACAAACCCTTATGTATCCTTGGGCACTAAATAGTCAGTGCCCACAGGAGGCATTCGTGCAGCCCCAATAGACACACCATTGAGGAATGTTCCAGGAGTTAAAGTGCAAATTGGAGAGGGTTCAGAGAAGAGTCACCAGAATGGTGTAATATGCTCCAGCTGCAAGTTGAAGCTAGACAAATTCAGAGTGGAAATAAGGCATGCTTTTCAAGCAGTGAGAGTAGACTTATAGGCTACATCTACATTGTGCATTCTTGCGCAAGAAGATATGCAAATGAGGTACAGCGATGAATATTGCCATGCCTCATTTGCATACCTAATGAGCCACCATTTTTGCACAAGGGGCTTTTGCACAAGTCTACACTGCTCCTTCTTGCACAAACCCCCCTTCTTGCACAAGAGCCATTCTGCCTGAAAATAAGCATATCTTCTTGCGCAAGAATGTAGGCCTAGCCATAGATTTTAAGGCCAAAATGGATTATTGTGGTCACCTAGTCTGACCTTCTGCACATTGCAGATGACAGAACATCACCACCCCACTCACCCTGTGTAACAGGGGTCACCAACCTTTTCAGAGGTGGAGTGCTGAGTTTTGACCTAGTCACCTTTATGTACGGGTCCAAGTGCTGCTGATACTTTTTAAAGTTAATAATAGTCCTACTTACAGCAGCTTCATAAATAAATAAATTAAGATGTAGATCTTACCATTTAGTGTGATCCTTGGCCTTGCTGAGTTTTCCGAACTCAGGCTCGTAGTTTGATACTTTAAGCAGCACACAAGCCAGTCTATGCATATGCAAAGAGCAATAGTTTTTTCAGGATATACAATACATATCCAACCCTTGGCTTCAACCCCCAATGGCAGCAACCCACCTGCCTGCTCCAACCCCCAGAGGCAGTGACTCGCCCACCTGCAGCTTTAACACTCCCCCTCTGGTCCCCAACCTGCCCATGGCTACAACACTCCCCCCTCTGATTCCCAACCCACCCATGGCTGCAATACTCCCCCTCTGGTACCCAACCCACCCGCCCGTGGCTTCAACATGTCGCCGCAGTAACCAGCCCGGCTGCCACATATTCTAGGCCTGAAACGCTGTCCGCCCCACAATGTGGCCTAGGCCTCAGCAGCAGCTCGCCTAGCCGCTAGGTGTTCTGGGCCTGAATAGCTCTCAGCCCCAGCGGAAACTGGCCCCCAACATAGCACTGGCCACTTGCGGCTGCAACACCTGCCCCCCTCCGGTCCCCAGGCTGCCTGTGATTTCAACACTCCCCCTCTCTGGTCCCTAGGCCACCCGCAGCTTCAACAGCCCTGCTGGGGTACCCAAGCAGCCTGTGACTTCAAAACCCCTCCCCCCCCCAGTCCTCAACCCATCCGCCCTCCCTCCCCAACACAGTCCCGGGCCATCCCTCTCCTCATCCCTGTCCCTGCTCCTGTCAGCAGGAGCAGCCACAACACTCACCTTCCAGGAGCAGGAGAAAAGTGAGTGCTGCTGTGGAGGTGGGCGGGCTTAGATTTTTTTGTGCGTCGCCGCATAGGCGCACACATTAAAGAAACAGTGGCACAGGCTGCCGGGGGAGGAGGGTGGGACTGAGCTCCTGCCTCGTGTGCCAAAGAAAATCGGCTCGTGTGCCACTTGTAGCATGCGTGCTGGGGGTTGCCGACCCCTGATCTATAAGCTCTAGCTGAGTTACTGAAGTCCTCAAACTCCATTCATCTGAAGAAGTGGGTTGTGCCCACAGAAGCTTATGATACCATCTATATGTTTTGATAGTCTCTGAGCTGCTGCAGGACTATTTGTTGTTTTTTAAGTTTTTTCACATCATGAATGATTTCAAGTTACAGTTCATAACAGCAAGTCACCTGTGCCCCATGCTGCAGCGGAAAGTGAAAACCCTCTAGGGTCTTTGCCAATATAATGTCGTGGAAAACTGTTTCCCAGCACCCTCCCAACCCAGGGTGCTGTGGCTTCTCCATCACTGACTTTAAATCAAGATTGTATGTTTTTCTAAAATATATGCTGGGGAAATAGTTTGAGGGAAATTCTATGACCTAAACTATATAGGAGATCAGTCTAGATGGCCACAATGGTGCCTTCTGGCCTTAGAATCTATGCGTAGGATTGTGCAAAGCTATTCTTGAAGAGCCACAGTCATTGGTAAATCCCTTTCTTTTATATGGACTGCACAAAGTAAATGAGGTGTATCACGACTTCACAACAAAACTGCAGTTGAAACTGGAAATAACAAGCAACCACAGCAATACAGCAAGTAGAAATTGACTTCTGCTAAGGGTAAATATTGTGATTTATTAACCAGAAAGGCAAATACTGGCCAGAGCCATATTTTCTGTGAGTGACAATAAATCTTGACATTCCAAGAAAAGACAAGTGAATATATACATGGAGGCTGCGTCTAGACTGGCATGATTTTGCGGAAATACTTTTAACGGAAAAGTTTTTCCATTAAAAGTATTTCCACAAAAGAGCATCTAGATTGGCACGGATGCTTTTGCGCAAAAGCATCCATGGCCAGTATAGACGCGATTTTGAGCAAGAAAGCTCTGGCGGCCATTTTCGCCATCGGGGCTTTCTTACGCAAAAAATTCCTTCCCTGTCTACACTGGCCCACTTGCGCAAGAGGGCTTTTTCCCGAGTGGGAGCGTCAGAGTTCTTGCGCAAGAACACTGACAATCTTACATTAGATTGTCAGTGTTCTTGCACAAATTCAAGCAGCCAGTGTAGACAGCTGGCAAGTTTTTGCGCAAAAGTGGCCACTTTTGCGCAAAATCTTGCCAGTCTAGACGCAGCCTGAATGTAAACTACATTTGGAATGTTTAGCATCTTGTATAGTACCTTTGTGATAGGAGCTCTATGCACTGCAAGTAGCATTGAGCACCATAACATGCCTACATAGCAGGCAAGAATTAGCATTATCAGCCCCACTTTACATATAGGAAACAGAGAAATTAAGTGGAAGTGCACAAGACATATATGGCAAAGCTGGGAGTAGAAAGACAGGAGAGAAATCCTGGCTCATTGAAAAAACCCAGAGTTTTGCCGTTTCAGTGGGTCCAGCTCTGTGCTTTAGCCACAGTCTTTTCTTCAGATCTTGCCCTACACTTAATAATATTAAGTGTAATATTTTTTCCCTTGGAAGCCAGTAGCCTGAAGGGAGATTATATTAATGGGTCAGAAAACCTCCTGTTTACTCAATGGGAGGCAAAGCATGTACTCAGAACTTATTTCAAACCCTTAGAAACCCCCTCTTTCACATATGGCCAGGGATGCAATGAGGTGGAGAGCACAGGATGCTCTGTTGGTTGGGTCTGAGTGAAGACACAACAGCTGCCACTTCCCCTCCCAATCAGGTGGGAGACAGCAGTGCAGAGAAGGTTGCAGCCTGGAGAGCTCAAGGGGAGATACAGTGCAGTCCTTAGGAACCCCACTTTCTGTGGAAACATTTATCTCTGTGCATTTCAATACATGGCATGTGGCTGGGAACGCACTGCCTGCACAGGTGGTAACAGACTGTAAGGTGACCAGACATCCTCCTTTGAGGAGGACAGTCCTCCTTTTGAGGGGCTTGTCCTCCCCAATAATTATGTCCTCCTTTTGTCCTCCTTTGAAAAAAATTGTCCTTCTTGTCCTACTTTGCCAAAAAAAAAATCCCGCGTTCCCTTTTTTTTTTGCTCAACCAAAAAATACCTTCTGTCCGGTATTTTTTGGGAGACCATCTGGCACCCCTAATATACAAGTATGTTTTTTTTGTCAACTCAGTGTCCTCCTTGCGTATTTTCAAATTCTGGTCACCTTAAGACTGTGATGTTTGCCCCCCCCCCCCCCCAACAGTGATGTTTGTCCTTAATCCCTAGTGCTGGAATCCTGGCACTAGGGATTAAGGACAGGTGATCCTACTGGAGGGGGGGGGGGGTCCTGTCTCTGGGCCCTCCCTCCTTAGGGAAACTTTGGTTGTGCATTGGCATATGATCCTATTGCTCAAGAACAGTGGGGAAGTAAACAGTACAAACTTTTAATATGTCAATGTGTTTTGAGCCAACTATGAGGGAAAATTCCCCTCCCTTTAAAAATGAAATATATTTACTGACAGCCATCTGCATTTTAGCAACATAGTTTCAAAATTATTATGCTTTTGGGCAATAAGAAGTTATCCCTTTGGTATTATCAAATGACAAGATTTGTTTTGGTAACTTATTTATTTAAAAAAGAAAATGTTGTTTTAACCCACAGTCTTATTTGAAAAGGCCCTTTCATCATTGCTCTTTCAAAGATATGGACACATGTTGAGTCACAGCTCTCATTATTCTAAGATTATGTTATTGTTTCTAATCTGACCCAGTACTGCTTATGGCCATTTTGAGGTCTTGTGCAAACTTCTTCAAGAGCCTCATTTGGGGGCAGGGACCTTGAGAAATATCCTCATTTGTTGTCAGTTGTCCCTCCTTTTATTTTTCCTGCTTTCAAGATTTAAATCTGCCATTAACAGGTTTGCATTGTAAAGTAATAGCATCTTGTAAACCTCACAAGGATTAATTCTGGAGAATAGACAGAAATAAACAGAAGATAGTCATTTCTCAGGTGATTTTACCATTTTTGATCTGTACTGAGACACACTTAGGTAAATGTTTTCAAGGGCTGGGCTGCATATTGAAAAGATGCTAGGGAAGGCTTAACATTTTTAACTCTAAGAATTATTCCCTGACACTTTTTATTGTGTATCATGCAAACATCACCAGGTAAGTGGTGGCATTCTGAGCAACTGAAATAGGGCATTGGAAGGGAAAGTATGATTTTTATGTATTTATGATGTGCAAGGGTCTTGTGTCCTTTGATTCTTGGAGTGGCTTTTAGTTTTAAAATACTTTACTTTAGTACAGGTATTGAAATCCATGGCATAATCACACCTGGCACTGTTGAAACTAAGGGTGCGTCTACACTAGCCCCCTAGTTCGAACTAGGGAGGCTAATGAAGGCGACCGAAATTGCAAATGAAGCGCGGGATTTAAATATCCCGCGCTTCATTAGCATGTTCCCGGCCGGTTGCCATTTTGGAAACTGACTAGCCCGGAATAACTGCTCGCATCTACACGTGGCAGTGAAATGGGAGTTCGAAGTAAAGCCCTTAATTCGGATTAGCTGTTAAACCTCATTCCAGGAGGAATAACAGCTAATTCAAGTTAGGGCTTTACTTTGAACTCCCATTTCACTGCTGCGTGTAGACGCGGGCAGTTCTTCTGGGCTAGTCAATTTCCAAAAATGGCAACCGGCCGGGAACAGGCTAACGAAGCACGGGATATTTAAATCCCGCACTTCATCTGCAATTTCGGTCGCCCTCATTAATCTCCCTAGTTCGAACTAGGGGGCTAGTGTAGACATACCCTAATTCTGTAAGGGTCTGCTAGGAGGTGAGGAATTACTGGGCATGAACCAAGAAAAATTTGGGCTGAGATCTAAATTGTCCTTTCATGCGCTATGGTGTTGCGTCCAGGACTGCCAATCCAAATGATGGTAATTATGTATTTTCTTTCTTTAAAAAAAAATCAAAACAAATGAAAAATGTTCATTTTATTTTGATTCAAAGTGAAAATATATTTCTCAAACATTGAATTTTTATTATTTTTTCATTTCAAAATGGGACCCTGTGGAGAGCCCTCTCTTTGCAGTGTCCAGGCATTTGTGCATAACAGGGCGTGGCTGCAGTGACACACTTTGACTTTCCTTACGTACAGTGAGCAATCTAATGTAAAGTTGATACCTTTCCACACTGGATTCCTCCCCTATAAAGTGTTTTGAAGGGGGAGCTGAAGGCTGTGCAGTCAAGAGGCCTGTTAGAGCAGCAAAGGGCATCAAAAGCAACTGGGAGGCACAGGGGTTCAATGTCAGTAGCTCTTTATCTGTGTGGACATCTGAAATCTGTGTCGATCTCAGAGTTCCATGGGGTTTTGCAGGCTGAATGTTTCACTTGTGCCATAGGTGGGGACAGCCAGCATCCCTTGAAGAAGACTTGAGAAGGAACTCCGTGAGGATGTTTGCCTCTAAGTAGGGCCCCACCCTACTGGCTTTTCACGAAGGATATGTTAGGGTGGGATGACTGAAGCCTAACTACTTAGAGATAGATCTAAGTGGCTAAACTTGGGGCTGTAAGTGAATTTGAATCCCATTTGTTTCTCTGGTAGATTACTTAACTTTTTCATTTCGGTTTTCCTATCTGTAAAATGTGGATAGTAGTTGCCTGCCCACCTCACAAAAGTGTTACCCCAGCTGATAAACGCATGTAAAGAGCATTGAGAAAATAAAGTACAATAAGTAGCATTATCTGTAAAATATGCATTTAATTTCTAACTGTCCCTACATACATATAAAAATACATTGTGCATATATTTAAATATGACAAAAGTTTGGTTGATTTCTAGTCTACTTGAAGTAGAGTGCAACTGTAATAATGTGAAAAGCTTGGGAAACGCCTGAAATCTTTGGCCACTCTGAAGATCCTGCTCAGCAGGACTCAGTGGGAAAAGATTTCTACTTTGAAAACTTTAGGGACTGGGGTCTTACATTAAAACCCAGTTCTACTTGGTCAGTTTCCCTGATTATCAACCACTAGCTTGCTTCCCTAAGGTTGCCCCGCTCTGCAAGATTAAAGAGCATTTGTCTTGAACCTTATCAATAAATGCCTTAGCTAAAACAGTTCAATACTGTTGAATGGACCAGCCATGAAGAAGCCAGCCAACTCCTCTATCCAAACCTCAGTTATCTGAAACCTCCTATTATTTAAAACTGCATTAAAGCTGGAGGACATGATCCTGTTTGAGATAACAGGGGGTTCAGATAAAGGAGGAATAAATAAGAGATTGACCTGTTACATTATGACTCAGTTGATTTTCATTAAATTAAAATCCATTTATGAGTGTTGTGTTGTGAAATTGTATGTATTTAAGATGCTCTGAAGGCAACTACTTTTGCAAAATTCCAAGTATATGTTTTAGATTCTCACACCTGTTTTATCCCTATATATATATATATATATATTTCCTGTGGGACAACAGAGTGATGTTATTACATCATCTGCATCCTCATGCTGCTGCTGCCACCCGCCTCTGCATCCGTTCTCAGCCGCTTGCTGTGCCCAGACTCAGCGTCCTCCCCTCTGGCCATGGGCTGCTTCAGCTCTGGCTCCTGCTTCACACCCTGGGGGGCTGTGCCACCGGGAGGAGCTGCTCGGGCTGGGTCCCCTCCGTCATCGAAGACTGACTACCCCCAGCCCCTTCACTCCTTCTGCCAAGACCCCACACCCCAGCCTGCTCCTGCACCCTCTCCTGCTCTTGCACCCTCCCACTGGCTAGACACCCTGCCTCAAGCCTGCTCCTGCCCCCTCCTCTCCAGCCTGACACCTACCCCCGGAGAGAGGGGGGTTGGTGAATGTAGTGAGCAGGGAGCACAGCCCCCCTAGTATGCAAAATATTTCCAATCCTGCATATGGATATGGAAAATATCTATGGGTCTGATCCTATAGTCCTTCCTGGGCCCACTCGCTCCCTGACTTGAGTATTGGTCAAGAGGCTGCAGACTGGGCTATATAGCAGAAAGGGAGAGGCCTTCTTTCATTTCCTCCACTTTATTTCCTGAACAGGAATGAGGCACACTCACAGAATCTACATCTATGTCAGGCACTTAGAATCATAGAATCATAGAATACTAGGACTGGAAGGGACCTCGAGAGGTCATCGAGTCCAGTCCCCTGCCCTCATGGCAGGACCAAATACTGTCTAGATCATCCCTGATAGACATTTATCTAACCTACTCTTAAATATCTCCAGAGATGGAGATTCCACAACCTCCCTGGGCAATTTATTCCAGTCTTTGACTACCCTGACAGTTAGGAACTTTTTCCTACTGTCCAACCTAAACCTCCCTTGTTGCAGTTTAAGCCCATTGCTTCTTGTTCTATCCTCAGAGGCCAAGATGAACAAGTTTTCTCCCTCCTCCTTATGACACCCTTTTAGATACTTGAAAACTGCTATCATGTCCCCCCTCAATCTTCTCTTTTGTAAACTAAACAAACCCAATTCTTTCAGCCTTTCTTTATAGATCATGTTCTCTAGACCTTTAATCATTCTTGTTGCTCTTCTCTGGACCCTCTCCAATTTCTCCACATCCTTCTTGAAATGCGGTGTCCAGAACTGGACACAATACTCCAACTGAGGCCTAACTAGCGCACTTCCTAGGCCTTGGGTAAAATTATCGAAAGCATCTAGAGTGACCGAGGGGCTTAAATGTTATTGATTTCCAATGAGAGATAGGAACCTAATTCACTTAAGCACTTTAAAAATTGTAACCCCTTGTTTTCACTGGGAAAAAATGTGTTTTTGATATGTTAGCTAACACATAATGAAATCCAAGTATATACAGGGAAGCTGATGTTTTAAAATGTTATCTGAGATAGAAAAATCCTAGAATCTCTCCCATAAGCTTTACCTAGACCAAATAATATATGTGAAAAATCTTTGTCCAGTTCTATAGACAGAGAGTTTTGTTTTGTATGGGGTTATCCTTGCACTGAAAGATAAATATTTTATTCTAGGAAAAGTTCCTTAAGAATTCATCAAGTGTCACTTAATTTAACAACAATAAAACATATATTTCCCTAGTGTCTGGTACACATGCACCATAAAGGACATAACACTATGCGAATAAAGATTTTATGTACAATACTTCTGTAACACATACATTTTTAAAGCATTTCCATGCGTAAATCCATTCAAAACCAGACAGCTCTATAAATTAACAATTGGTTGGATTCATCAAAGTGCTGATAACAAGTAGTTATTTTTGGCTTGGGGGAATTTTAATGACTAAAAGATAGCCCTATTAATTGTTTCTCTGTTTTTGGCTAGACAAATACTGAATGTGAGTTTTACTGTCTTGAACCAATTTTCATTATTTATGGAAAACTAGAAGTAAAACAAAACAAAATAAAAATAAAATAAAGCATGTAAATATGAAAATGATGTGATGGTTTTTATAGAACAATGAAAATCCTTAAAAACTGTGGAATTTATTAACACTTACTCTGGAAAGAAGGGAAATATAAATAGAAAATTATTAATTACTTTTGAGGAAATAAAAATATCTATCTAGAACCCTTTACTGAATTCTTCTTCCACATTATTTGTGTGGAATCAGTGCCTAGAAGCCTCAGTCACAGAACCCAAACAAAATTGTTCCAAAGACCTTACAATCTAAGTGGAAAACAGGACACAACTGGTGAGTACAACAGGCAGATAAGGAGACAATAAGACAGTACTAGTGAAAGGGAAAGGCTGTGGTCTCAGCACACCAGTCATCCTAAGCACTGTCAAGCTTTTTCTAGGTATTGTGGCAAAGTTAAAGAGCTATGAATGAGGACAATGAGGTATCTGAGCGGATTCTTACAGATAGCTCCTTCAGAGTCCGATCAGCAGCATTGACAACCAGTAGAAAGCGAGAAGGCGAGGGCTTGAAAATATAACAAGTAGGTCATTGATAACTACTCTCTGAGTATGGTCTTTCAACCTGTTTTGCTTTATATTAATTTCATCTCACATTTTGCTAGGTTGCTTATGAGAATGTCAGGTGGGATAGTGTCAGAAAGCCTTACTAAAATCAAGGTATATCATATCTAGTGCTTCTCCCCTATCCAGTAACTCTGTTAAAGAAGGTACTTAGGTTGTTTTGGCATGATTTGTTCTGATCAAGTTCATGTTGGCTGTTACTTATCATCCTATGATCCCTAAGTTTATTAAGTAATTAAATAATTATTCCTGATAGTGAATGAGAGAGCATAGGCTGTGCAGAGTTTTGAAAGTGAAGATGAGTAGTCTGTTTGATGAGGCGAAGAAAGCCTGCTGAGTTTGAGCTCATGGCTGGTGAATTTTGTCAAGTTATATTTACTGAATTTAGGGGTGCAAAAGAGAAAGCATCTCATAGCTTTCCAGTTGAATTCCTATTAATTTAAATAGGAACAATAGCACTGGTACTTGTTAAATACTAGTGCACAACCCTTTTCTAGACTTATTAGTTAACCATTAACAACACTTACTATTATGACTACTGAAGTCTGTTATCTTTAGAGGGTCCCAAGAGGTGCTTATGGAACTCAGAGGGCATGTCTACACAGCAGGGCAAAAGTTGAATTAAGCTACACAACTTCAGCTACGTCAACAGCATAGCTTAAGTCAAAATAACTTAATTCGGCTTTTGGCGCTGTCTACACAGCAGGAAGTAAAAGGAAGAACACTCTTCCTTTGACTTCCCTTGCTCCTCCTAAAATGAGAGTTACAGGATTCAGAGTAAGAAGTCCTCCGTCTCGACATTATTTCAAAATAATGGCTTGCTGTGTAGATGTGCTCTTTGTTATTTCGGAATAATGTCAGTTGTTCCAAAATAATGCTGCTGTGTAGACATAGCCAGATAGCAAAAGTCTCCATTGCCCTTTTGATGCAGCAAATGGATTAAAGTGCAGAGTCAAGGAAAGACAAGGGTTGCAGCAATAAGCTCCCATGGTTCTTTTTCTTTCAATATGACTTTGGTAGGTAGCAATAACTACAAATTTATATCTAAGTTTGATAACCAGCACGTTTCTGCAGCAGTGAGCTGGTGAATTTCCTTCAGCCCCCCTGCAAAAGAACAAAGGGGACATTCAGATATGAAGTGCTCTATCATTTGTACCAGGTGAATACAGTTACATTCAGATGTTTGCTTCATTTTCCATTAAAGAGGGGTTGTCATGATGCAATTCAATCTACACCAATCTTTCCAACATAAATGGAAACCCAATGGCTCTTCTACAGGATCAATGTCTTGAGTGGTTTATGTTCCATGTGACTCTCAATTGAGACTCCGCATTAAAATTAAATGTAAGGATCTTGATTGGGTTCCATCAAGGGTTGTAGGATTTTAATCTAATCTTTGGAGAAGTGCCAACACGCTGGTGACAGTCAATAGTGAGTGCCTTACTGAAGCCAGGGAAACCCCCTAAGATTCAGCCAGCTACTGCCCTATCTCTCTCCTCTGAACCACCAGAAAGCTCATGGAAAGGGTGTGGCTCCACTGTCTGTCTGATATTATTGAAGACACCGTCCCATTGGAGCAGGCAGGGTTTTGCCTGAAGAGGAACTGCTGTGATCAAGTAGTGTCACTTACATTGGAATCCTGTTGCACGGTGGCTGGTCAGTTGAAGAAGGGAGTTACCCTTGTTGATACGACCTCAGCACATAACACTGCCTGAGCACAGCACCTTCTCCTCAAGGTGACCTTGAGGAGAAGGCACTGTGTCCAGACAGTATCATGTGCTGCAATGACTGGGGACCACCCCTTTAAGATACATCTTCATGGCCAGATCAGTGGGTCAAGAACTCTTAACTTGGGCATCCCTCAGGCTCTATCCTGGCCCCAACACTTTTTAATCTGTACACCATGGATGTACTAGTGACAGAGTCAAGGAAATTCATGTATGCAGATGGTATTGCCTGAGATGACCAAATGCCTTGGTATATTCTGCAGCTGAATATTGTGCACCAGTGTAGTCTCATAGCGCACACACACTAAACTCTCTGACACTCAGTAATGTCATGTGAATAGTGTTGGGGACCCTCAAATCTACTCTGGTTGACTGGCTCCTGGTCCTATCGCACATCCAGCCTCCACAGATTAGAAGAGCTGCTCAGACATCTTGCCTTCTCAGTCATAGCAATGCACCATGAGGATCCCACTGCACCATGACCTGCTGGTCACACAGTGATGCTGTTAGGCTCGTGTGCACATCATGGTGATTCAGCTAAAAGTAATTATTTTTCTTGACTCTGTAAAGAAACAGGCCCTACTCCAACAACACACTTCAGCACATGCCTAACTTCAAGCATGTTAGTAATCTTATTCACCTCAAGGGGACTACTCAACTGCTTAAACTTCAGAATGCACTCAAGTATCTTGCTGAACTGGGGCCGTGGATGTCAAGGTGGTCCCTGCCCAAGAGAGAGTATTAGGAATAGAAACATGAAGAAGGAATTACTGTGGTAGTTTAGCACTGGTCTGCCTGTACCTGTATCAATCTGCAAACTCCATTTGATTTTGTGAATTCCATTTTGATTGTCAGACTGTTCTATGCCAGCACTTTGGTCTTTTAACCTCCAGCTTGTGCTAAAACCTCCAGGGAGGCGTCAGAAGAAGGTCTTGTAGCTAGCACAGGACTAACCACAGACAGCAATCAAGAACTATTAACCTATATATCCAGTCAAACAGAAACCTATGACACCAACTAGCTGCATCCTAGAGAAATCAGCCCTGTCAGGTGGGTATATAACTACACTAGGGATTACCTGATGAGGGGCTTGAAGCAGGCCTGCACTTTCCTGACTCCTTCTTGGCAGGGTCACCAGAACTGTTTGAAAGGAAAATTCTAAACACCTGCTCACTCCTTTTTACTTGCCAGGTCATAGGAGATGCCCCAAAAATAACACAAATACACAATATATTCAACTGAATAATTATATTAAGAAAAGTAAATATAAAATAACAGGGCAAACACCTATCTCTGGGTCTCTTGTGCCCATTCTGATAATACACTTTAATTTTCCCTGTCTAGTCGCTGGTAGAGCAAGAATAAAATTTAGTGTTCCATTTGTAGGAGCCTTGATGAGCTGTGACAATGATATCCTCAGTAGTAGTAAAAAGCAGCTTGGCAGACTTTGGTCAGTATAGTCCCAAAGTCTCACATGTGGTAAATCTCTTGATCAGTTTAATAGGCACCAGGTAATAAAATCCACAACCCTTACTTCAGGTCCTGGAGACACAATTCATGGAATATGGGGTTTCCTAGACAATTTCCTTGACTACTTAACTTAAGGATAGTGCACTCACAAGTCCACAAATGGCTCTCTGGGTGCGTCTAGACTGGCAAGATTTTGCGCAAAAGCGGCTGCTTTTGCGCAAAAACTTGCCAGCTGTCTACACTGGCCTCTTGAATTTGCGTAAGAACACTGACGATCTAATGTAAGATTGTCAGGGTTCTTGCGCAAATACTATGATGCTCCCGCTCAGGGATAAGCCCTCTTGCGCAAGAATACTTGCGCAAGAAGGCCAGTGTAGACAGGGAAGAACTGTTTTGCGCAAAAGAGCCCCAATGGCGAAAATGGCGATCGGGGCTTTCTTGCGCAAAATCGCGTCTAGACTGGCCACGGATGCTTTTGCGCAAAAGCACTTTTTGCGCAAAGGCACCCGTGCCAATCTAGACGCTCTTTTGCGGAAATGCTTTTAATGGAAAAACTTGTCCGTTAAAAGCATTTCCGCAAAATCATGCCAGTCTAGACGCAGCCTCTGCTTTAAAGATGAATGCCCACTTCTCAGCCCCTGCAGAGGGGCTGACAATTGCACTTGGCAGACATCCTCTTATAGGGATCAGGGTGTTTGTGGTCCCAGGATTTTTCCTCACCACAAAGAGATGCAGGGCTCAGGTGCAAATTATAACAACTCTAAATCAAATCATAACTTGACTCTCCCTTAGAGCTCAGATACTGTATCTGAACACTAGCAGCAAGAGCAATACTTGCCAACTGGTGCCAGGGAGCTGAAGGCTTAACTTGTCTGAGTGGATTGGGAATTTCCCCACCAGATTTCTATCCACTGAGAATTATCTTGAACAGGGAAAGGATCAACCATGGAGATATGGCTTCCAGGTCCTCAGAGGGCAAGTCTGAGTGGAAGGAGCTCTCCTTTCAGTGACTAGATCCAAACTCCTCTCCAATGGCTTCTCCCCTCTCATAAATCTCCCTCAGGGGCAGCAAGTCTCTGAGAATCTTCTTCTTGGTCAGGCTAGATTTTCTTCCTGGGCTTTACTTGTCAGTAATTTGATTCTACCACCTCCTTTTTCTCAGATATTGCTCCTTCTTTAAGCAGACTCACCTGCTATCCACCCCTGCCAACAGGATAGTTGAAAAAACAAAAAATAACGAATAGTCTTGCAGCACCGTAGAGACTAACAAAATGTGTAGATGGTTGAGGTAGCATCTCTCCTATCTTCCTGCTGGCTATCTAACAGACTTTGAGTCTGCCCTTGGTCCCCTCTCCCCACAGGACAGAGTGCTTCTCTCTGAGCACTTAGCACTCAAAGACCCAGGAAGCAAGGCAGGGTCCTTGGGGGTTATGCAGGTGTGACATAATGGGGACTGTGTTCACTCTGTTTGCTTTGTTATGCTGTATGTGATTTCTACTGTCCTGTACTGTTCTGTTGTAACCCCGTGTGTGTACCTCAGTTTCCCTGGGCACTGCACTGTTATCCGGCTGGGGATGGGAACGTTGAGTGTGCTTCTCACTGAGGGGTGGCTGCCCCAAACTGCCCCATTTTAGCACGTACACAACAATAGCTCAGGCTATCTTTTAACCTGAACCTAGGTGAGGGGAGCAACCAGGTGACACCTTCCCCAGGAATCTGAACAAAGGAGGAGGTGGGGCAGCCTGCAGGGCTGGGACCAGTGGCTGAGTGTGTGAATTCTCTGGGGGGAGCTGAGAATGCAGGGAGGGGGCTGAGGGCTCTGGCTCTGGGCCACCCCTCTCCCCAAGTGGGATTGTAGCAACTGCTTCTGGTTCCTGTGTTAACAACACATCTGTGTTACGCAGTGTCCCCATCAATGAATAAACCTGTTCTACTTGTTGGCTGAGATTCACAATTGACTGCGGATGGGGGTGCAGAGCCCGGTGATGCCCCCACACTCCATGACAGCAGGTGATTGTTACTTTTAAATAGATCTGTGTATCTCTTGTGATTTGTCTGTGAATAAAGTGCATTTGGTTTAGAAATTGCTTTGCAAAGTCTGTGCTCCTTGCTTTCACTGTCACATAGTCCCCAAAGGGGGAAACAGTAAACCAGAATAGCTACTGCCTCAGTGGAGCTCTGGGAGCATGTATAAGCTAGTGGGCAGGCAGTGCTAGTTATAGGGCCTAGGCAATTGGACTGTAGAGTCCCCATATCTCAGGAAATGGTGGTAGATGGAGGATTTGTCCCCTGAGATTACACTTAGAGGGTCAGAGGCAGTGCTTAGACTTTGACTGTACTAACCAAGCCAACAGTATGTGGGATATAATGGATGGATTCAAGTACAGCAGCTTGGTGATCATTCATCAGGGGAGCTCACTCTGTGGTGTAATAAATGAACAGTTCCCCCTTCATCTAGTATTTTACTTTTTGTTTCACTTGTGCACTGGAAAGAAGAGAATGTTCTTTAAGAGGGCTTTGAAAGAGGTTCATCTCAGGGTGGCATCTTGAGATCTAGAGGTTTTTGTTTGTCTATAGAGCTGTGTGGAAGGAATGTCAGTCTTGATTTCTGTACTTCTCACTTCTGCACTAAATCCTTGCTCTGGTGTTGCTCCCTGACTTCAAAATGGTGTTACACCAGTAGCTGACTCAGTGTAGAAAAGACTTTCCTTTCTAAATTTAAAATCATTGGCACCTTATAGAGGGGGAAAATGCTGAAAAAGAATGATTGGCTATCAATAGTTCAACATCAGAAACTAGTATGGAGTAGAAAACCTTTATTTCCCTCCTGCCCCCCTCTCCATGGGCTATGTCTACACTGGCGGGTTGTTGCGCCAGAAATATGCAAATGAGGCTAAGCGTGGAATATCGCTGAGCCTCATTTGCATACCTAATGAGCCGCCATTTTTGTGGAAGAGGCTCTTGCGCCAGAAGGAATGTCTACACTGCCCCTTCTTGCACAAGAAAAACCCTCTTGCGCAATGCCGCTACGCTGATTATTTTCAGGAATAACGGTATTGCGCAAGAGGGCTTTTCTTGTTCAAGAAGGGGCAGTGTAGACAGCTCCTTCTGGCACAAGAGCCTCTTCCGCAAAAATGGCAGTCATATGTTTATGGCAGTCATATGTTTATGGTACTTGACTTGTGCAATTAGTTAACACAGCAGACTTCAAGAGAGCCCCCAAAGACCACAAATCAGATAAGGATTGAAGATGCTCAGCCAGGTTTATTGTTAACCAAAGTACAGTAATAGCTGTCAGTTAGGGTTGCCAGATGGTCTCTCCAAAAAACACACATACAAAAACCGAACACACACAAAAAAACCCACCCACACCAAACACACATCCTGTGTGCCTACTACCAAGAGCCACCAAGCTGGGAACAAAGGGGGAGGCAGCAGAGCCTGCTCTGCAAAGCAGCCGCCTGCTACCAAAAGCAGAGAGAGGCGGGGGGGGGGGAGGGAGCGACCATCGGTAAGAAGGTGACTCCCCCATAGCCAGATCTTTGGGAGTCCCAGTAGGAAGAAGCAGAAATTCCACCCCAGTAAGTTTTGGCTGAGAGCCCATGGAAGGCGCCTAAATGCAACTACAAGGCACCTGCGGGCTTCTCTCCTGGACTACGGTGCCACAACGTGCTTGAACAGTGCTCAGGAGCAGGCACAGGGCTTCTCCTCCTCCCCAAGGTGTCACTCCTCCTCAGACACAATCAGCTGAGGGCTCCCAGCACCGATTGCGCCCCGCGTCCCAGCCATTCCCCCCGCCCCTGCCCGGCTTCTGCACGCAACCAGAGGCTCCCAGCACCGATAGTAGCCCTGCCTCCCAGCTTGGGACTCCCTCTGGTTGCGTGCAGAAGCCTGGTGGGGGCAGGAGAAGTGGCTGGGACTGCCAGTTACTCCCCCTGCCTGGCTTCTGCACACAACCACAGGCTCCCAGCTGGGAGGCGGGGCCGCGATGGGTGCTGGGAGCCTGTGGTTGCATGCAGAAGCCAGGTGAGGGGAGTGGCTGAGAGTCCCAGCCACTGCCCCCGCCCCCGCCCCCAGCCCTGCCAGGCTTCCGTCCAGCACCCAGCTGGAAAAACAGAAAATACCAGACATTGCACATGTCCGGTATTTTCTGAATTTTTTTACTGGACGGAGGGTGCAAAAATCGGACTATCCGGTAGAATACCAGACACCTGGCAACCCTACTGTCAGTAGACTCTACTAAAACACTACGCATATGGACACCATAACAATTGAGTGATTCAATCATTAGGAGACCCCCAACTGCTCCCCCCCAGTCAGACAAAGACTGTCCTTCCAAGACACCACTCTATATACAGGTACAAACAAGTATCAGAGGGGTAGCCGTGTTAGTCTGAATCTACAAAAGCAACGAGGAGTCCAGTGGCACCTTATAGACTAACAGATTTATTGGAGCATAAGCTTTCGTGGGCATATGCCGAAGTGGGTCTTTGCCCACGAAAGGTACAAACAAGTTACACATCGCTCCTGATGTGTTACATTGCCACCCTCTAATGTCATCAGGTTACCACCCTCTGACACTACTTAGATACCACCCATCACCCTGTACCTCGTGGTTTGATTAATACAGCTCTATCCATCATGCTGTCATTTTAGATCCTTTCCTGAACCTGGGTCAGTATCTGTGGGGAGTGCGGGTACCAATGTCTTTTTAAATGAGCTGGTGTTACCACCCTTTTGGAATGTGCTTTCCACTTATGACCAATACCAATTACTGTTCTACACCTGGGTCTATTACCAATTCGCGTTTTACACTCTCAGCCCTGTTCGTGCCAAGTTCTGTGAGCAGGGCCCTGCCTCCTGCTCACAGCTTAGCTTTGCTTTATGTTTAGCCATGTATTGTCCATTGGTAGCTAGGTCTCAGGCCTCAGACCAGGCCTCTGCTACATGGGCTTATGTTTTAGGCCTTCATCTTACTAGTGAGGGAACCAAAAATTCTGTAATTTTTCAATTTTTGTTACAAACCAGAGGAAACCCAAAATTTGGTAGTTTCCTGTGAAACCAAATTTTAGTAATTTTTGGGAGTCAGTTTCAACATTTCATTGTTATAAAAATGTTTTGGTTTTGACCACTTAAAAACTGACAAAGTAATTTTAATACAAAAATGAAATAGTCAATGTAACATTTTTTACATGATCAAAATGAAATTGTGTGGAAATTAACATGTTCATGTTCCCATGGAAATTTTTTATTTCAACAAAACGGCATTTTCCAATGAAAAAAAGGTAAGTTGGAAAATTTTTGACCACCTCTACATGTCCGTGTAGTCAGTTTCATGAATCTTTAAAGTTATATTTTATCTTGTATCCATAAAGGACTCAATCTTTCAAGCTCTTCATTTGTGGAACTTTCACTGATGCGTGGGGGCATTTCACATATTCTGAGTTTACATTATGAGGTCCAAAATGAGTGAAATGCTGTTAAGACTAAAAGTACATAACTCAGAGTTACTGACCAATACCTTTCCACTAAAAAGATTTAGTGCTGAGTTTTCCAAAGCAATACTGAAGATTTAGACACACGCACAAAGATTCTCAGCTGGTTTAAATCAATGTAGCTCAATTTACTTTAGTGAACACATATTACTTTTGGCCAATTGAGAATCTGGCCCATATATTCCATTAATTTTAATGGAAAAAAGATATATGTTTAAATCCCCTCGGCTGCTTTAAAAGTCTCAAACTGGACAGAAGAATCCATATTTCCTTGAACTGTGTCAAAACAATGTGTTTAATAGCATACAACTTTTTGTAATGGGAGGGGGTTTTTAAATAATGGCCTAAGTGTGAACTGTGATTAATTTTTCCCAAGTGCACCAACTCACCTTTAGACCATCTGTTAAAATATATATAACATTCTATTTTCCTCAAGGACTTGGCATCTTCTGGAACACTGAAAATTTGACTTGGGCAATGATAATGAAAGCAATAGAACAAGGAATGCTGTCACATTAATCTTAGCAATTACCTCATACCAAAAGTCATAGCTTAAAGGGGCATTAAGATCCCACACTGTATCTACAAAAGAAAACTGCTAAATAAAGAAACTCTGTGTTAATTAAAACATCTACTAAAATTGAAAAATTAAAAAACCCAACCCTAAAAACCTACCTTTACTCTTTGCCATTTCAATGTAAACTTTTTGCCTGTCACTCAGTGAGTAACACCACTCAGATGGCAAAATCTGGCCTTATAAAGGCAAACTATGTTGAGTTGCACGTTATTGTCTGAGTAGCCTTATGAGTAATGATGACAGAATCGGACTCACACTTTCTTCTACTGCAGGGTAACTATGACTTGGTCCACACTTACATTGGTTTAACTGTGTTGCTCAGAGGTGTGGGAAATTGAAAACCTTTCCCTTGACATAGCAAAAACCTTTTGGGAAGGTAGCGTACCTAAGATGATAGCAGAAGCTCTTCTGTTGGCACAGGTGGGCTGTGTCTAGACTGGCCAGTTTTTCCGGAAAATCAGCCGCTTTTCTGGAAAAACTTGCCAGCTGTCTACACTGGCCGCTTGAATTTCCGCAAGAACACTGACGATCTCATGTATGATCGTCAGTGTTCTTGCGGAAATACTATGCTGCTCCCGTTCGGGCAAAAGGCCTTTTTGCGCAAAGCTTTTGTGCAAAAGGGCCAGTGTAGACAACGTGGTATTGTTTTGCGCAAAAAAGCCCCGATGGCTAAAATGGCGATCGGGGCTTTCTTGCGCAAAAGCGCGTCTAGATTGGCCAGGGACGCTTTTCCGCAAAAAGTGCTTTTGCGGAAAAGCGTCCGTGCCAATCTAGATGCTCTTTTCCGCAAATGCTTTTAACGGAAAACTTTTCCGTTAAAAGCATTTGCGGAAAATCATGCCAGTCTAGACGCAGCTGCAGAGTCTTCATTAAGCACTAAAACAGCACAGCCACACCAGTGCAGCTGTAATACTGTGAGTGTAGACAAGCCCCTATATACATTTAGAGAACCAAAAAACTTTTTATAGAAATTTAAAATAGCATAACAACATTTCTACTCAGATTAGTTTTTGCAGAATACCATTTTAAAATCTATTGTCCTTTCCCAGAATTTATATTTGTGTGCTCATCTATTTGACATTGTTGCTTCAATGGATATTAAAATAACACATGGACTGAAATGGCTCTGACACAAGACCAACTGACAGATGAAGGATGAGATGAGACCATTCTTACCTATTTTTAGCCAGATAATATTGCCCTAGATGATAGAAAGTAAGAGTACTGCGATATTGCACAAGAATTTGTGGCTTTTGGATTATCAAACACATCTTCATAAATCTGGTTCAGACTTTTGCACATGTTTTGGTCTTTTCCTTCAGTCCTCAGTTGTCAGACTTCTGGCAGGACATGCCGTGGATTATTTCCATACGGATATTCCTGCCGTCCCTGAAGTCTGAACTTCATATGTTGTTTTGGATGATATTCAAACCAAGTTTGTTCCCTTCGCTCTTGTTACGGCAGAGAGATTTATTACTCTTTGCTCATTGTGCAACTCCCTTTCTTCCGGTGGGGATGGACGGTAATTATAAAGGACTTGACTTCTTTGGGAGAAACCAGTCTGCTACTATACCAGATACTGAACTGCAGTGTCATTCTCATGCTCTTTTCTGGCCCAATGACTTTTTAATTATCTGGGATGTGGGAGACTTGTGTTCAATCCCCCTCCTTCACCTGAGGGGCAGAAATGATTTGAAGAGGCATCTCCTATCTCTCAGGTAATTAAAGAGACAATGGGCCAGAGAAAGAGTGTGAGAATGACTCCATTGTTTTGTGATTGGGGCACCCACCTGGGATCCTCAGTCCCCTGCTCTATTGCTATTTAATTAGCTATCCAAAGTAGAACAGCTTCCACAGGAGAAAATGAGGGAGCACTGTATTAGATTGTTTCATAGTTCAGTGGTTAGAACAAGAGGGGGCAAATACCTGCCTGCAGGCCGGATCTATTCTGCCAGGGTTAGTCCCTGGCAGGCCCCCACATCGCCATGTTTATCTGCACTTCTGCAGCTATGGGGGGCGGGTCACAGCTCCCGTTGGCTGTGGATCGCCATTCCTGGCCAATGGGAGCTGCGATTGCCTGTACCTATGGAGGTGCAAATAAATATAGCAGCGGCGGCCCACCAGGGGCTAACCCTGATGAACTGCTGCTGTTTTATTGTCACCCCATGGGCTAGAACATGTTCCTGAGAGGTGTAGGAAACTCCTTTTGCCCCCTCAGGGGGAATTGAGCCTGCATCTCCCACATACCAAAAGTGTGCTCCAGTCACTGGGCTAAAAGTTATAAGGTGAATGGTGCCTCCTTCTCTACCCTGATTTGGATCCAGTCCAGTAGATGACCTCTGAGCATGCCTACATCTATGTTCGTAGGTTACTATGGGGCTTTGGTGTGAGAGAGGCTCCTGGATGCCTAGTGTAAGACAACAGTGCATGTGCCCAGCGGCAGAAACCTAGGGGCATTTGCCCTATAAATAGTGGTACTGAGTGAGTTTAGGCGCCTATGGTTTGGTGGGAGTTTTGTGGATCACAGCGGACCCTAAAACTGGGAGTTAGGTGGATAGGCACTTAAGTACCTTTATGGATCTGGGCCTATCTAATTACATTGTCTATCAGCTAGCATCTATATCTATCTGAGTCTTGCAGAAAATGGCCTGGTACATAATCACCTTCTTTAATTTCCTGCATTATTGGGAACTTTCTTATTTTTGTTTTATATATGATTTGAACAGCTGTATCTCAGTTCATCAAGGGGAAATTCTCCTGTTGTGAAGTTCTTTCTTGGGACAGCATACTGAGCTCAAAGGCATACTCATTCTGCTAGGCCCAAAAAGCTTCCTTCTGGAATATCTTCACCTTCTGTTTGGGAGCTGATTTATTATTTGCTATTTCTTATGTTATATCTTACCAGTTTCATCTTCAGGCATTTCCTATCTATGGCCAGTGTCGCCAACCCCAAGTGCACAAACATTGCAGAATTGTGAAAATAATGACATTTTAAAAAATGGAGGGTTTTTATTTGAACTTCTGGTTTTGGATAATTAAAGGTGCACTCAGGCCACAATTTAAAGTTTTGCTCCATAACTACAAGCAAAATGTTTTTTTTAAACTGGAAGCTGGTATTCTCATACAGTCACTAGAGTCCAGAAGCTCAGGCTTTACGTAAAACATCAAGTGTCACGATAAGTCTGAAGATAAAATCTAAAGAGTATTTATCACTGATGTGCAGTGAGGGAGTGTCATAATCAGGAGTGCTGACCACCACCCGGTGACTAAGGGGGTAACTATGTCACCTGTACCTCGCCAGGTATTGGGTGGTCAGCCAATAACAATGCAGGCAGGAATTTCAAACTGGAAAAGAGGAGTTTTTCTCTCTCTCTCTCTCTCTCTCTCTTTTTTTTTTTTAAGATTTATTGTAGTTTCTTCCAAGACTAAGGGAGATGGGAGATACTTCTCTCTCCAAGGACGGACTTCTGACAAGGTGTAAATAGAGAAAAGTTTAGCTGTGTATTAGTGACTCTGTCCACTAGGCTGCTCTGCCTCAGTGATAGAGGTGTTTATTAGTGACTCCAGCCTCTAGGCCACATGGCCCCAGTGAGAGGGATGTTGAACACTGGCTTTTGGAGTTAGGCTCTACAGCCCCAACGAGAGGGCCGGGGTTTAGGCCTGGAGAGAAATTTCTGGACACGTGGGGTTGGGGTGTAATTTCAAGAGCCCTTAGGACTCAACTACTCCCTCTGGGAAGTGTTTGTGAGTGGATGATCCCATGACATGTGGTGGAGAACGTGGGCATTTTAACATGACCCCTTCCTCCCCCCGACATAAGGGGAAGAGTGAGCAACAGAAAGATCTAGGGAAGGAACTAGAGGAGAAAGGGGGAAAAAAAGGGGGGGATAGAGAATGGATCCTAACAACTTTTTTGAATGGCTCATTGAGAACCATCAGAAACACTCCACTCAACAGGAGCAGCAACAGACATATTTATTCCAATAGTTGGTCGCTCAACTACAACTACAAGTGGCCCAACAGCAGAACAGTAGCTGCTGCTATGGGAGTTGGCCACGCAACAACAGGCCCAGCAGGAGCAACTGGTTCAGCAGATGGCTGCTTTGTGGAGGTCTGTGCCAGCTCCTTTTCCTAACCTGGCAGAGGTCAGAGCTGGGGGCGGTCTGTTGAGGGTGCCCGTAAGCCTGACCAAGATGAGTCCTAGTGATGGTCCAGAGGCATACCTGATTACTTTCGAGAGGGTTACTACTGCTGCCCAGTAGCTAGTCGACCATTGGGCTACCATCCTCGCCCCCTATTTGATGGGTGCAGCCCAAATGGCATTTTGGAAATTAAACCCCCAAAAGGTGCTAGAATACCCCAAGGTGAAGGCAGTCATATTGGACTACGCTGGGGGTGAGCCCAGAGACATTCCCCCAATGTTTGTGCCAGGAAAGGTTCCTGCTGGGGTACAAGCCCCGGTTAGTAGCACAGTGGATCTGAGACTTTTGCTGGTGGTAGTGGAGCCCGAGCAGCAGACAGGGGCATAAGTAGCAGAGGTGGTGGCCCTACAGCAACTCCTGCAGGTCCTGCCAAATGGTGTCAAGTAATGGGTGCAACAACACTGCCTGAACATGCTTGCTGCAGCCGTCTCCCTGATGGAGGAGTAAATGGCAGCTGAGGAACCTGTCAACCTGGATCAGAAGCAGAGTAAATGGCAGGTCAGGGGATCCTGAAGGGTAAACAGAGGTGCACAGGCCCCTCACACTGGACCACTTCGACAACCCAACCTTAGTGACTCTGGCTACAAGGCCGTACTGCCCCAGTGAGAGGAGTGTTTGTTAGTGATTCCGGGTGCTAGGCTGCACTGCCTCACTAAGAGAGGTGTTGAACACTGACTTTTGGAGTTAGGCCCAGTGGCCTCAACGAGAGGGCCAGGGGTTTAGCTCTGGAGAGAAATTGCTAGACACGTAGGGTTGGGTCTTAATTTCAAGAGCCCTTAGGACTTGACTACTCCCCTGTGGGGGTGTGTGTGAGTGGACAACCCTATGACAGGACCATAAAAGAACATCGAAAGGTCAGACACAAGAACCTCAGTTGAACTGTTGCATATGAAAATATATTATTAATGGGCCATTAACAAAGGACAGGTGTCACAAAGCTTCCTCAGCATTAGCCATCTCTCACCTGGGAAGTTTCATCTGCAAACTTCAGAGGGCTGCTGTTTGATAATTGCACCTTAGGGCCCTAAGTCTGCAGGATGTTTCATGTGGGTAAACAGAGCTTTTGCTTCACACAGAGCCCTGTTGACTTCATTGGGGCCCTGTACATCAACTCCAATAGGTGTGTAGGGTCTGCCCATGCAAGAGGTGGTTGCAGAACTGGGATCCAATGTACTAAATGCAAGTAGGGTAAAACTGGAATTAGCAAAGAACATTAGAACTAGGGGGCAAGATACCAGTGTTTTGGTTGAGCAAGCTCTTTTGATCTCAAGTGTAATGCCTGCACATTCAGAGTGAGCTGTGAGCATGAACAATGTCTGTCTGAAGGCAAACTGCTCTCAAAGATGTGTCTTTCAAATTGTGCAGTAAAGTTAGACTGAAGCATGCTCTAACTCTAGATGCTAACATCAGAAAAGTCACTAGTGGTGGGAGACATCTGGTATCTCAGGCATTTTGGAACAATGCATTTTGGGTATCTTTAATCAACCCATAAGTACAGCAGAGTCTGCTAAAAGGGGAAAAGAATAAAAGTCCAAATTAAGGTTATTTTAGAAGCAGAATGATTCTAAATCCTGAAAATACCAATGTTATTTGTAGTTGATCTTTTAGGGCTGAGGATGACCAACTCATAATCCTTAATTTCAAAACTCAGTTTCTTAGATTGATGTGTAATTTTTCTTGTTTGAGTCTTGTTTTTAATTTCAAGCATAAATGTGTTGACCTCAGCTGGAATACATGTGCTCTTCAGCATCTGCTCATGTGTAATCAGTAGGGAGCTGTCTGGATACATGTGCTTTTTTCACATCTGTCAGCTAAATACAAGGCCTATGTACAAAATGTAGCGCTCAGGCATGTGGATTTGTGACACATTGTGGAGGCAAATTGGTTCTGCAAAATGAATGGGCTGCAATGAGCCTCATATACTGTGCCAGATTTTCTCTTCACTTTCAATGTGCCCATTAAATACCCAAGCAAGTCAGTACTGTGACATTGCTCAAATAGAAGGCAGAATTTGACTATTTTCATGTGACCAATAGAGTCTTGCTCACAAATATTCTTCACACTTATTTACCTAGATTGAAAAGGTTACTAAGCTTGAATATGATGCAAAATATAATATTTATCCTGGTGCCATCGTTTAAAACTTCATTCTTTGGGGAGGAGAAAAATGGTTGAAGTTTTTGTTTTCCAGCACCTTGTGTTTCCTAATTACCTGGAACAGAAATGTGTGGTGATGTTTTACTGATGTAATATCTGTACATGGATTCTGGTAATGTGCGTGTCAATATATAAAGGGAAGAGCATACAAAATTTTTTTGACAATGACATGTGACAATTAAACTGTGCTATACTTTTAGGTGGCAGTGGGATGATATACTTTACCTGACCAAACCCCAGCCACAAAATACATGGTGGACATGCATGTCCTTTGCCGCAAAATGATGCAATGCTCACTGCATAATGTTACAGTACTTTACAGTACATGCCACTGAGGACCGAGAGCCTGGATCAAAGGCAATATACAGCCCATGAATACATAATGGCTGTATCTATACTGGCGCGATCTTGCGCCAGATCTATGCAAATGAGGCTCAGCGTGGAATATCGCCGAGCCTCATTTGCATAACTAATGAGCTGCCATTTTTGCGGAAGAGGCTCTTGCGCAAGACGGAGCTGTCTACACTGCCCCTTCTTGCGCAAGAAAAATCCTCTTGTGCAAAGCCATTATGCTGGTTATTTTCAGGCATAACAGCTTTATGCAAGAGGGTTTTTCTTGCGCAAGAAGGGGCAGTGTAGACAGCTCCGTCTTGTGCAAGAGCCTCTTCCGCAAAAATGGCGGCTCATTAGTTATGCAAATGAGGCTCAGCGATATTCCACGCTGAGCCTCATTTGCATAGCTCTGGCGCAAGATCACGCCAGTATAGACACAGCCAGCGTGTATTCTGCAGTTCAGAAGTATGAGGTTTAAAACTATCTGGGTACCTCTAAATATTTGAGTTCTTTTGCTGTGTATTGTACCTGCAAGAAAGAGGGGAATGTTATACTCTGTCAAAGAGTGGCCTAAAAGTAATCAGAAATATTGGGTCAAATTTATTCCACAGTTGGTGTTAAAAGTGTGTCTAAGATGTTCTGGTACTGCTAATACTATAGCAATTTCAGCTGTTCTCTGACTTAAAATAGGTACCAAAGCCTTTGTGGTGGTGGGAATTTTTCAAACATTATGAACACTGGCCATTTTAAATAGCTATGGTTATTTTTTGGGGGGTGGGGGATAGAGGGAGAAAACAAATTAGAAGTAAAGCAGTGTACAATAGAAGGCAAAATAGTTGCAAAACTTGTCAACTTGTAAATTTCCTGGGTGCTTAGATAAATTTTGTATTTTTTAAAAAAGAAGAAATTATAATTTTCTTAAATTGGGGGAAAATTACACTTTCACTAACTTTTTTTCACTGGTGGGAAGAGAAAGAGAATGGAAGTAAAAACTTTGTTCCCCTTCACACCTTTTTAAAAAACTTTCCTGAAAAAACAAGTCACAGAAAATTTCAAATGAAATGAGAATTTTTCATTTCTTTCTATGTTTTTCTGAAATATATCTATTTCTGCCTCCCCGCCCTCAATCAGGCAACTGTAAGCGTGATACAGGGTATGTCTGCTCTGCAATAAAACACTTATAGCTTAGCTGACCCATCTCAGCTGACTTGATATTAGGCTGACTGAATGTCTACACTGCAGTTTTATAGACCTGCAGCCCAAGCCCTGTGAGCCTGAGTCAGCTGAGATGGGCCAGCCACAGATGTTTTACTGCAGTGACAACATACCCACAACAGCCACAGTGGCAAACTCTGTAGACAGGATTAGGTAATATAGTTGACACACTGAAGTCAGTAGGGGCACATCTATACAACAGAGAAGATTGGAGCTGTCACTGTCAGTCTTCCAGGCTTCGAATTAGTGGGTCTAGTTAAGACAGCTAATTAGAACTGAGGGGGGCGCTCCCATCGGTGCCAATAGTCCTGCTTCCATGAGGAGTAAGGGAAGTTGAAGGGAGAGTGTTCTCCCTTCAACATCCTGCAGTATGGACAGCGCCAAAAATCGAGTTAAGGTACTTTGGACTTCAGCTGTGCAATTAACATAGCTGAAGTTGAAGATCTTAATTTGACCTTGTCCCATAATGTAGATATATGCTAGAAGCCAGATATTCAAGGGTTTTAGGCACCTAACTCCCACTGATTAAAAATACCTTTGAAGATCTGAGCATAGAAGTTTTGCCCATTGAGTTCCATATCTATCTCAATTCCTTTCCAAGTTGACACGTTCCATGATTGATTCTTTTTTGAATTTTGAACAAAGATCTTGTCAGCTATTTTTATGTTATAACAGAGTAAAAAAATACACATTCCCTTTTGATCTGATTTAAATATAAGCAGTCAAATAAATAAAAATGTGGCTGAAGCCAGCTTCAGACTTAGCTTGTTTCATTGTCCCTATAGAAGAAAGAAAAACAAATCAAATTGAAATAAATTACTTTGGTATTAAACGCATAAATATTAGAGGTTGGATTTGCAAAAGCCCTCAGCCTTAGCCTCACTCTGCTCCTATTGAAGTCAGCGATAAATGCTCATTGGTTGTTTTTTCACAAATGGGGATCAGAGGCATAGAGATTAAGACCATGTATACACTTGTGGTGGTGTGTAGGGCAGTGGCTTTCAGCCTTTCCAGACAACTGTATACCTTTTAGAAGTCTGATTTGTCCTGTGTACTTCAAGTTATTCCTCACTTAAAAACTTACCTACAAAATTCAGTCATAAAAATACAAAAGTGTCACAGAATGCTCCGACTGAAAATGTGCTTATTTTCTCATTTTTAGGTTATAATTATAAACTAAATCCATTTAAATATAAATATTGTACTTACATATCAGTGTATAGTATGTAGAGCAGTAAAATCAAGTCATTGTCTGTATGAAATTTTAGTTGGTACTGACTTTGCTAGTGCTTTTTGTGTGGCCAGTTGTTAAATTAGGCAACTATTTAGATGAGTTGATGTACTCCCTGGAAGATCTTTGTGTACTCCCAGGGGTAGGTGTACCACTGGTTGAAAACCACTTATGTAGGGGGGTCATGTAGCTACATGCTACAGTGAAAGGCAGGCTATGTCTTAATCTACTGTGGTATGCAATCACGTGTGGCTGTGAAAGGCTCCAGAGGAGGGAGGCAGTGGGGAAAATTTCTTATCAGCTCTCTGCTCACAGATCCTCTTACTGTAGTGGGGGAAGGGCCGGAGAGGGAGGAGCTGCTGGAGCCTCTCCCCAGTGCAGTTCAAAATAGCACTGTAAATGCTGCTTGGACATGGTAGAATCAGGCCTGTAAGGCACTCTACTAAGCCATACCTTACCATCTACACTTTTTAGACCTGTGCTTGCTTTGCTATCTACACTTTTTATACCATCTCCACACTCTTCAAGCTACAGTAAAAGTAGACCTACACTAAGTGCCTCGTCAAAGGTCATTCATAAAGTCTGTAGAAGAGATGAATGCTGAACATAGGTCTCTTGAATTACAACCCCTTTCCTTGGTCTCAGAGCCACCCTTTCTTTCGTTCAGTTGTCTTGTTACACCAAAGGCTTGACAGCAAGGCTGATTTAACTCAATAATTCTATCAGTGTGAACTCACACATATGGCACATCCTGTTTTATAACATGGATTAAATAACCCAAACATTAATAAATTATATGGGAATAGAAATGCCTCATGTGTGCAATGTGGCTGAGTTATGTGAGTGCAAAACAGCATCAACAGAGTTCTACAAGGGATACTTCTTTGGCCCATTAACTCTTGGAATTTCCTGATTCAAAGGCTTACTGGAACAGTCTAAACACTATATTTAACACTAGGCTTTATATTTAATATTGCATTAGATACATTTTCCAATGCTTTGACATACTCTGCATTATACAGTATATGTTCTGTTACATTTAAATCATTGCAAGACATTTTCTCCTGCATGGGAACTTTCATAGAGAATAGTCTATATCCACTATGCCAAAGCATTTTAAATATTGAAACACATTTACAGGGATACTACCTCTTCATGGTTTACTTCTGAGAGTGATTCTTTGTGTGTGGCATATATAATATTCCACTTTTTTGTTTAATTCCTAACCAGTTATAAGTCCTGCAACTGGTTCTCTGTGGGTGGTGCCTTGGTGCCTCTGTAGAGCCTGACTTAAATGACTAGGGCATAGCCTGTGTAATCTACCTCATGTATGTTACCAGCCTCTCACTGAGCCTGATCCACAGTGGATATGAACCTATTACAGCTCTATTTAGTTTTTGCTCTTTTCCTCACACTGCACAAATTCATGCTTTTAGTTTTGGAGGTGACTAGTTCAGTTCCCCCCGTGTGTTGACCAAGATGCTGACTGTGACGCATAGGGACGGACACCCATTGGAATTGACATGCAGGACAAGGCTTTTAGAAACTAGACGTGGTGTTGCAAATCTCAGTTTCTTAAAAATGAGTAAAAATAACTCCTGGGGATGTGTGACAGGTACACTTCGTTGAGTCGTGAACCTTACAATATTTTTTGAGGGGGAGTATATATGGTGTTCATAAAAATACTTTGAATCTGAAAACTGTATTTCTCATAAATTAACCCCATGTTCCTTTCTCAAGGGTGAGTCAAATAAGAATCACCAGGACCCTTGTGTTTGTTCATTGGGATGAAATGTCCCTTGGACCAGGGTGGCAGATATAGGTAGCCTGTGTATATTTCTTCCACATAATTCTTTTCTGACCTTTTAACTGAATTCCCTTTATGTTTTGCACTAAGATCCATTTTTCAAAGTCTATCTTATATGAAACAGGACCCTAATCTCTCTCTATATATAAAAGAAAACTTTTCCTGTGGGATGACAGAGTGATGTCATGTGTCACTCCGTGTCTCGCAGCTCCTTCCTCCGCCCTCAGCTGTGGCGTGGCCAGGCCTGGATCTCTCCCTCCAGCCATGTGGCTCCCCATCCCCTGTGCTTGGGGGTGGGGCTGGCTCACCCCGCCTGGCAGCCAGAGGGAGAAAGCTGGGTCTGGCTGCAGCTTTGGTCCTGCCCACCCCCCGGTGGCTGGGGGGAGAGAGCCGGGCCTGGCCGCACCACGGCTTCTGCCCAGAGAGAGCTGAGCCTGGCCACGGATTTGGTCTGGCCCAACGTGCCAGTGGCCGGGGGGCAGGGGGAGAGCCAGGCCTGGCTGCACTGTGTTGAGGCCTGGCCCAACCTCCTGGCAGCTGTGGGGACAGAGCTGGGCCTGGCAAGACTGGGAGAGGGGAAAGGGGTTATGCCTGGGGCTTGCCTGGCCTTCACCCCTCCCCTCCTTCAGTGGCCAGAGGGAGAGAGCTGGGGCTGGTGCAGCCTTAGCTCTGCTCAGTGGCCGGAGACAGAGCCTGGCCTGGTGTGCCTTGGCCTGGCCTTTCCCGGCTGCAGGGGGCAGAGCCATACCTGGAGTGGTGCACCATGGCCACGGCTCGGCCTTCCCCAGCTGCAGAGCCTGGCCTGGTGTGGCCTCGCCCAGCAGATGGGGGATTAGGGTTAAGCCATGGCCAGGAGGAGAAGTAGGGGGAAAGAAAGGGCCCGGGCTGGTGCAGCTGGGGTGGGATGGGGCGGGGAAGGAGAAGGGGCCCGAGCTAGCATGGGAGGAGGAGGGAGAAGGAGCCTGGGTATGGAGGGGGAAGGGACCCAGGCTGGTGCAGGGGGGAAGGGAGGATGGAAAAAGGGGCTCAGGATGGCATGGCTGCAGGGGGAGAGCCAGGGTTGCTTACTCACTGCGAGAGGAGAGTTTTACTCCCCGCGAGAGGAGAGTTGGCGAGCGTAGTGATAATATCTAACTTTCAAATTCATAAAATTTGAGTGGGCTCAAAATCAGACAACATGGGGCCAGAGCTTTAGTTGGAGCGAATCAGTGTTACTCAGATTTTGTCCATGATTTCACCCATACCTCATCACTGCCTATACCAAAATCTTGGCTCATCTTTTTTCCCCAGTACTTAATCCTTCTTAGACATTGCAACAATCTCATCCTCCTGCACAGGCATAAGCATTGATTAATTTTGTAGTGACCAGGAATTCGCTGTTAGATTTGAAGCTTTTGAGCATGGGATTTTTATTCAACTACACTTTGTTAGCCTGTCTTTGGTTGAGTGCAACTACACTGATGAGTGCAAAAATTTTTTTTTTAAATGCATCAGGCTTGTCTTCTTGGCTCTGGTGAAAAGGACCATTTTAAAGTATCTTTTTTTTTTGTTAGATTTTGAATGTACTGTAGTGTCTTCACCGAGCAGGTGAAGACTGGACAAAGGAAGATATGAATCGCCATACCAGTTTAGATCACTTATTTGTCAAGTCTGTCTCCAGCCACATCAGAAGGTGATGCTTCTCTAGGCAGTTATACAATTAGGGTTGCCAGGTGTCCGGTTTTCATCCGGACAGTCCGGGAATTGTGTCTTCTGTCCGGTAAAAAGAACAGAAAATACCAGACATGTAAAATTTTTCCCCCTGCCATGTTCAGGTTTTTTTGTGAAGGTATCTGGCAACCCTATATACAATACTGCATATGAGGATCCTGTATGATCAATTTACCGCATGAGATTTGAAAATAAAAAAATCCCACACCATTGGCCTGGAATGAAAGAGCTATATGAGAGAAATCCAGCTCTTGGGTAAATGGCTTTTGGCCAGGCTGACATATAAAAAAGTACTTTCCTTACACATTTCCTTCCTCCTTCTTCACCCTGCCAACCCCACTTATTCTTTATGCAAACACAGTGTTCGACTGGTGGCCTCCAACAGGAAGAATTCCTCTCGTAGCTCATATTATTGTGGTCCAGAAAGTGAATATGTTCCTGATAGTGAAAATAATGCACTGGGTGAGCAGGAACACACCCGCAGGAGCTCACCTTTAAAGGGTGAGCTTCCCATCCCCCCAAAAGGGGAAAAAGTAGAGGAAAAGGTAGATCTCTGTCATATCCTCTATTCAAACACAGTGCAGAACTGATAGGAAGAATGGCTTCCAGAGGACATTAAATAACATGCAGCATCATTCACTTAGGGCTAAAATTCAGCCTTCACTCCATGCCTTGTGTCAAATGCAGTAGATAGCTGTGTGGCTCCAGGAGGTGCCTTGGAAAGGAATGAACTTAATCACAATTCCTTCTCTGCTGCCAGACAGAAGTAATTTGTGTCTGCTCTTTACCTTGGGGTAGTTTTAGCTTTGCTGACAAGACATAACAGGTTGAACACAGCTTCATGGTCAATAAAAAATTTTACTAGTGAACTTAAACCAAAACCAACCTGCCAAACCCAAAATTAACACAAGGAAGAGTAAAGCACAAAAACAAGTCTGGGCACACTTCTGCAGCTCTTGCAAAAGTAACAAAGAAGGAACAAGATCACTAGGTGATTCAGTGCTGTCAGAACAACACACTTGCTATACTTATTGTTCTAAGCCTAAGGTGGCTCAAGATTGGTGTTAAAGTTCAAGGATGACCAGAGCAGGGTCTCCCAGATACCAATGCTCTGCAACAAATAGAAAAAACACAAGCACACAGTGATGTATAATGTCACTGCAGTATAAACTGACTCATGCCCTATGTCAAGCTTCCAGATGAACTGTATCCTCTCCCTTTGTATCTCCTGGAGGGACCAGGATTACACAAGGGACAGGAGATGAGAGAAACTGATATGCATTGGAGTGAAACTCCATGCCCTGGCCCAGAACTTACAGGGAAACAGAGAGAAGAAAGTTGCCCATCTTACAACATAGTCAAGGCCAGCAATTTTCAGCCTACCAATAGTCTGGTTTGTTTTGCATATCCCAAATTTCACCTCACTTAAAACTACTTACTTACACAATCAGACACAAAAAATACAAAAATGTCACAGCACACTATTATGGAAAAATGGATCACGTTCTCAGTTTTATCATAATATAAAATAAATCAATTGAAATATAAATATTGTACTTACATTTCAGTGTATCGTATATAGAACGGTTTAAACAAGTCATTTGTCTGTGTGAAATTTTAGTTTATACTGACTTCACTATTGTTTTTTATGTAGCCTGTTATAAAAGTAGGAAAATATCTAGATAAGTTAATGTACCCCCAGAACACCTCTGCATACCCCCAGGGATATGCCTGAACCACTGGTCCAGGCTATGTGGGGATTCCTCTGAAATCTCTTACTTGGTTCCCCAAGAATACACTTAAACTCCAGTCCTTTATTTGTCAAACAACTGAGATATGCTTAGTTGACCAGATTCAACTACAGGGGCGGATACAAGGCATAGCACACATCCACGGTTACACGGCAAGCCTTTTCTTTTGTATACATTTACATGTTACATTGCATTACTATATGTTGAGAAACACATTTTGGGATTGGCTTGTTCCCTTTGCAGGAATCAATCCCTGGATAGCATGCTCTGTCCATACATGACTTTCTCTTTATCTCATCTTACATTCCAGGCTTTTTTATATTATGCACCAGTTTTTTATAGTGTGATAAAAAGCAAAGTTAAAATCACAGAAGAATACACTAAAGGCAAAGCAAGTTTATAATGTGGGATTATACCCTGGTGGGTATACCAGAGGAGGTTTATATTTTATGCCTAGAATTAATAATTAATTACAACAATTGTGCTCTTGATGAATGTACTGCTGGGTAGCAAACTTAAAAAAACCCTTTATTCCCCTTGTAAATGAAACAAATTGTATTAATAAAAGGAAAAACCCCCAAAAGAAGCGGTATGTAAACCTGGTTTAACATAAATAATTGGACATGGGTTGGGCTTCAATTCTTGAAAGACAGGAATAGGAATGTAATGGGATCAGCCTGCTAGAGACAGAATGTTTGTACTTTCTAAGATATGGGGGATGACTAGGAAACCATTTAAAAAGGACAAAATAAGTCTGGAATGTAAGATGATGGACAGAGTAAGTTGTGTACGGACAGTGCTTGGAGAGAGCATGTGGTATAGGGACTGATTCCAGCAAAGTGACCAAGCCAATCCCAAAACGTGTGGTGCAGTGTATAGTAAATTCAATGTGATATGTAAATTGTGACAGGATCGATTGATGATGACCTGGCATTGGCCATTGTCAGAAGACAGGGTGTTGGGCTAGATGGACCTTTGGTCTGACCCAATACGGCCATTCTTACTACAGGCCAAATGGCTACAAAAAAGTAATCAAAAGCAGGAGTCCAATGCTCTTCCTTTTCTCCTCAAGAAGGGTTTCTCCTGCTTGAGAGTTCCAATACCATACTAAAGTGGCTGACAACTCGTTCACCGGCTTGTAGCTCAAAACAAACAAAAAATTTGCTGGTTGTCTCAGTTGATTACCACTGATCAGCTGGCGGGTATGCCTTGTAATAGGCTCGGTAAGTACTGAGAAAGGGGACCTTTAGAGAAGAGCCATGAGCTACTAATTTGTCTCTACCTGTTGCTGCTGCTGCTGCTGCTGCTGCTGCTGCTGGTACTATTACCTGGTTAGTGGACAGTATTAATTCTAATGCACTCCACAAGTCTCTTTTTTTTATTAAAATCCAAATGTTAATGTTTTGTAAAGCAAAGTGCTTCAAGGGAAGAACCATTGTTCTGCCTTGAGAAATTACTCAGGAAAGGATACAATAAAATGTTTTGCTCATAAATTGGAAAAATTGCAACCTTACCATTCAGTACTATATCATATTCATCATTGTAGAGGGACATTTAGACAAGTGGAATGACATTTTAGCAAAAAGTGTATGACTAGAAAATTAAGCACATGAAGGGCCTGATTCTTCTCATTCCTTTTTTAGTCCATTGACTTAAAGGGCATGGGTACACAGCAGGGCTTAAGCCAAAATAAGCTATGCAACTTGAGCTACGTCAATTGCGTAGTGTAAGTTGAAATAGCTTATTTTGGCTTTTGGTGCTGTCTACACAGCAGGAAGTCTGAGAAAGAACACTCTTCCTCTGACTTCCCTTACTCCTTGTAAAATGAGGGTTACAGGAGTCGGAGTAAGAAGTCTTCCAGCTTGACATTATTCTGACATGATGTCAAAATAATAGCTTGTTCTGTAGACGCGGACTATGTTATTTTGGAATAACTCCAGTTATTCCGAAATAACACTTCTGTGTAGATGTACCCAAACTGACTTACATTCTTTTAATGCATAGCAAATCCTGTAACTTGGCAGGAAGTTAAAATAGATGATCCTTTTGGTCCTGTCTAACCCTATAGTTCTATGATTTTGTACATGAAAGGAGATTAAACCATGAAGACTTTATGCATCTGGGGCATGATATTATGATAGATTCTTATGTTTCCAGACTTTTAAGCTAATAATTTGATAGCAGGTGTTACAAAAACATTTAATTATTACCTAAAGTTTCCTATACAAAAATTTACCCAATCTTATAGGCAAAAATATGTGTTCATTTATAGACCCACCTTAGCAACTCTTGAGAGTGATTTACTGTTCCAGTAGTAAAGACAGTGATCAAGCTTTGAAACCACATTAATTATATAACTACCATAACATAGCTATATGAGTTAGATCCCTTAATTCAAACAATACTGCTAACTAATTTGTCCTTGTCAACATTAAATGAGTAACCAAAACATATGTATTTGAAGTCTCTGGGCAGCAAAGGAGCAAGACATGAATTATTGGTTGGTTTTTTCATCTTTAATGCCCTGATTAATGTTGTAATGTAAATAGGTCACTCTCTGGTATAAGTTTTTTAACTGCTGTAAAGTCTGAAGAAGGCCAATGTATACATATTATTATGATGTATTTTTCCATCCTAATCATCAATTAATAGTAAGGCCATAGTGGATATAACAATAATATGTATCGAGTTCATAAACAGATTATGTGACCATATAAATTAACACAAGTTGTCTTTCCTTTGCATTTGAAGCATAATTGTGTTCTAAAATCCAAGCTTTCATGAGAAAAACATACATTCATTCTCTAACCTGTTGATTTAAAAGAAAACCATTACAAAGTGAAAGGAACAAACATATAATGATAAAGTTCTGCCTATCTGAGTCTTCAGGTAACCTGAAACAGAGTTCTTAATTGCCAAATTCTTTTTGAAGGGGTGTCAATTCTGAAGCCTCATGGCAACATTTTAGTTATGTTAAAAAAAGCAGAATAATTAGGAAGATGTATCTCATCTTGATTAGCAAGAGCCTCAACAGCTTTCCGGTTGTCATAAAAAACAAAGCCACGTGCTTTTGTGTGTGCACCCAAAGCCCAACTGCTCCCTATCAAACTTACCCTGACAACGTCTACACTTGTCCATTACAAAAATATGTAGTACTCTAAAAATCTAGAATTTGAAGGATCAGGATTTTAGTTGACATGATGCTGAAGACAACATTTCCTTGTCTATGGTAATTGCAAAGTCATGGTCAGTATTATGTTAATTAACTCAACTTTGCAAGGTGATGTCCTAATCCAATAAAGCGAAGACAAGGCCTTTGTATTGGCACTGAGAAACACAAACTGTGCTAGTTGGTTTAGGAACTAAAGAGGTAGGGAAAACTACCGGTTATATCTGTGTCCAGAACTCCGAATAAAGAAAACACTGTATATTCATGACACCCAAGTCCTGCCTCTATTGCAATTGATGCCATAGGATGGCTCTTTGTTTGGCACATAGCCTCTGCCACTGGTAATAGGGAATCTTAACCAAGAAATAGAGAAACCTAGAATAATTTACATAGGTGACAGCAGAATGAAACTGACCAGCAACACTCAATCCCAGGGTAATCAGTTCCACGCTATAGCTGGTTCCAAATGTAAAGCATTTACATAGGTATTGCTTGGATTAGAAAGGCTAGGCCCAGCTACCTTTGTAACATAAAAGAGAATAAATAGCAGCTGCTGGTTTCTGACCACTATGAAGAGATGAAAGAACTAGCACCAATGGTATATGATCGCTCGATTAAACCAATTTGAAATGATATTAAGTGTTTAATTTGCATCTGACATAAAAATGTGAAATGTACACTCTACAATGATTAAAAAATCCCTAAAATTTATAATTCATATAAAAAAAACTAATGAAGGTTTAACATTCTTAAACTGACCTACAGTGGCTCTTTGCTGTGTTCATTTAAATTTACTGTGAGTCCAATCAGAGAAGCTTATAAACCAGAGATGCGAAAGACCTCTTAGTTTATTCAGCCTATCATCTAGTCCACTTTTCTGCATCTTTGCCTAATTTAGCGTTCTACTACTTCTCTTAGGAGAGCATCCCATGGTTTCAGAGTGCCCTGTCAGAACACTTCTGTGGTGTTTAGTCTAAATGTTCCTTTTCTTCATTTGAATCCATTACTTCTGCTTCTACTAGCCTAAATAATTTATCTGCCTCCTTGATGTAAGCAAACTTCACATCAATTTTGATGGTTAGCATGTCAGGCTTTTGTTATCACTTAGACAATCTATACTTCTCACAAGTCAAGCACTTTTAGGAAATGCGAGAATTAAGGTTGTTAACATTTTTACCCCCCTTTGTGTGTATGCATTATGGTATATTTTATTTTTATAATAACAGTTTTCCTCCATAGAACACATGCCTTGTGGAGTGTACAGACAGGATGGTGCTTTTTTAGTTTGTATTCCATATGCCTCTTTATTGTCCTCACTTAGGCTATGTCTAGACTGCAGGCTTCTTGTTCAAGAAACTTTTTGCAGAAGAGAACTTCCACAAAAACTTCTTGCGCAAGAGCGCGTCCACACTGCAAAAGCGCATCGGAAAAGCAATGCGCTTTTGCGCAAGAGAGCGTCCACACTGCATGGACACTCTCTCGCAGAAAGCTCTGATGGCCACTAGGGCACCTGTGCTTCTTTTGATAGGCTGTTTTTGTGCAAACTCCTCCCCCCCCGTTTCCCGTCCACACACACCTTTTTGCGCAAGAGCTCTTACGCACAAAGGATTATTCCTCGTAGGAAGAGGAATAACTATTGCGCAAAAACCCCTCTCTTCTTCTGATTTACTGTAAATTTACTTGAGCAGTGTGGACACTCAGCGAGTTTTTGCGCAAAAACTCTGCAGTCTAGACATAGCCTTACTGTGTGGCCTTAGGCTTTGTTTCCAGGACACCAGCCAAAACCTGAACTGAAGCCAGAATTATTTATATCCTCATTGGAGTATATAGAATGCTGTCACCACAGTATCTGAGTGCTTCACATGCAGTAATGAATTTACCTTCACACTCTATGTAGTCAGTTAATATTATTAGCTCCATTTTACAAATGAGGAGCTGACACAGAGAGAGATTAAGGCCAAAACTGTCATAAGAGTTCACTGATTTTGGGAGCTCAACTTGAGACATTTTAGGCCTGTTTTTTCCCCAGAGTTTTTAGGAATCAAGATTTTTATAGAACTTAATTTGTCCAGAGCACACCTCCATTTTCAAGTGAAAATGTCAAACTTTTTTTTTTGAACTTTTCATTTTGAAATAAGCTTCACTATTTTGACTTTTTGTCCCAATTTGAGATGAAAAGAAGTATTGCAATATTGGGATTTTCTGTTGGATGGGAATTCCATTTTGTTATCCACTCTAGAAATTACATTAAAATTTTCTACCTTTATAATGTGCTTCTATAATGTGCTCATCTCTGGATCATCACCATCTTTTCCTGCCTGAACCATAAACACTACACAATAGATGATTCTCATCTGAGTTATGTTAATTAGCATCAGGAGAAGGTTATTATCCCATTTAATGCTGATTGACTGCGTCTGGCTGTAAGATTCCAGTGGGAAACTAATTCTTTCTGTTTCCTTTCCCTCTTTTCTTCTTCCTCCATCCCTCGCCAAAGATCTTCCAGAGCTCCTGTCCCATGAATGCTAAGGAGAGAGAGATGGGCTGCTGGAGGTACTCAGGGGGACCTGGCCTAGTTCTCTTCCCAAAGAGACTCCATCTACCGTAATGGTTCCCAATGCGGCATGCAGTGCTACTGCTTTGGTGATGGTGTAAGCGTAACTCTTCAGAATGTTCATTTGTTGTTTTGGCAGGATGCCAACATGTTTCTGGAGAACATAAGAGAAAGACATAAAATGTTGATTTTTCCCTCCCAACAGTTTACAGCTTGGCTAAACCTGAATGGAATTTCACAAGATGAGGAAAAGTCACTTTTCTGTAGCTTAAGGGCTTCTTCCCTAATGAATTTCAAAGGCCTGCTGGAAAGGTGTTGGACTTTCTGAACGTGGAGATGTTGGACTTTCAAAAAAAATCATCAGATTTTATTTTTATGATAGGAAGTTCTAGACAACATACATATGGGGTGAGGGTTGCTATTACTCAGCCCCGTCCATACTTCAGGGGTTTTGATCTTTCCACAAAATGCTACTTCTAACAATAATCAATATTACTAAAAAAGGCAACACTCCTTTCATGTGCCTAGCCAAACATGCTATATTGAGAGATCCAGAGTGGCCTTGTCCATTGGCTTAGTGCATAAAAAGGAGAAGCAAGGACTCACATATGCACTTGTGCTGTACAAAGGCAAGGAATAATCAATCCTGCCTAAAAATGCAGGATTGGTGGTGCATGTTGCCAAAAATGGGTCAGGGAAGAGCTCTCCTCCTGCATTGGCCTCCACAGCAGGCCAGCTCCAGGAGTGGATTGAGGAAAGAAAATCTTAAAATATAGTAGGTGTACACCCTTCTTCCTGTTCACTGGAGAACTTGGGAAGTGACTTAGTTCTCCGTAAGACCAGTCCACTTCTAAGACACCCTAGTGCATAGTAACTCATTCAGGTTACTGCCTTAAATGTATGATCTTGTCATAAATATGGGCCAGGGGAGAAAATCCTTTCCTTTATAAGCATACAGCCATGCTTTATCAATGTCATGTCAAATTAACATTTTATTGGAGCATGTTAACCAACCAGTTCAGAGACACAGCCAAAGAAGGAAAAATAAATAATCTCAAAGTTAGCAAATCTATCCAGGATGTGTTTCTCTATCTCCAACAAGAACAACAAGAAGTCCTGTGGCACCTTATAGACTAACAGATATATTGGAGCATAAGCATTCATGGGCAAAGACCCACTTCATCAGATGGTCTTTTGCCCACGAATTAATTTTAATAGCGTCTATACATGCAAACCGCTATTTCGAAATTAATTCGAAATAACGGAGCGCTTAATTTGAATTTGGTAAACCTCATTCTATGAGGAGTAACGCCAAATTCAAAATAGCTATTTCAAGTTAATTGCTGTGTAGACACTTAATTCGAAATAGGGGGCCTCCAGCCCTTCCCAGGGAGCCTTGGTGGCCACTCTGGGCACAGCCAGGAAAACTTACTTTCCTCTCCCCCAGCCCCGGAGTCATTAAAGGGGTAGATTCTGGCCACAGTGCCTGTGCCAGCTCCAAGCCTGCCAGAGCCAGCAGTGGCCACCGGGGCCCCTGACCCAGTGGCCTCAAAACATGAGCCAGCAAGCCACTGGCAGCCAGCCCTCCACCGCTCCCCAGGAGCAGTCTGCCAGCTCCCAGGAGCCTGACAGGGCCCGGAGAAGGCGGGCACCTTCCTGGTCCAGGGTGGAGATCATGGACCTTATTCAGGTTTGGGGCAGCCCCCAACGTCCATGATCTCCACACTAGACGGAGGAATGCGGCTGTCTATGGCAGGATAGCTGCCAGCCTGGCCACCAAAGGCCCATGCAAACCCAGGAGCAGGTTTGCATGAAAATCAAGTTGGTCCGGCGAGACCCCCAACCCTGGGCCCTGAACTTCCCCTCCCCTTCTTCCTCTTGCTTCCCCCTTCCAGCTCCCTCCTCCCAGGTTTCCCTCTCCCCTCTCGCACCCTCTCTCTTCCCCTCTCCCACCTCCTTTCCCCAGTCTCCCCAGAGGTTCATTCCCCCCCCCCCAGTTTTGTTCAATAAACCCAGTTTCTCTTTTTGAACATATGTGTCTTTTATTTGACATCAGGAAGGGGGGCTAGAGAGGGGTAAGTGGAAGGACATGAGGGAGGAATGGGGCAAGAGCCCCCAGTGGGGAGGACCAGGGTGGCTCTGAGGGCTCTGAGGGGTGGACGTTCTCCTGCAGGGCCTCCTGGATCCTGACAGCCCCCCCGATGGACCCCCAAATGGCAGCTTGCAGCAAGTGCAGCCAGGCTGATGGCAACGACCCCACGAGACGCACCGGCGTGCCCAGGGGCAGCTCTGGCTCCATGTGTCCGAGTGCTGTGGTGTCCCAAGTGCGGGCACTGAGGGCACTCCAAGACAGGACTGCTTTGCTGTCCCTCATCGAGGTAGACAAGCAAGCGGGGAACCCTGAGAACTGTCTGTCTGGGGTGGGGGTAGGGTCCCTTTAAGCATGGAGCTCAGTTAGCCTCAGGCAGCAGCCCCACACATTAAGTCCTAAGCTGATGCCCTGCCGGCACTGGTTCCGGCCAGCCTTAACTTCGGTTCAGGGTCCACTCAGTGTGGACGCGCTATTTCGAAATAGCAAAACGCTATTTCGAAATAGGTTTTGTGTGTAGATGAGTTAATTCGAATTAGCTTAATTCGAATTAACTATTTTGAATTAAGTTAACTCAAATTAATGCTGTAGTATAGACATACCCTAAGGTGCCACAGGACTTCTTATTCTTGCAGATTCAGACTAACACCACTACCCTTCTGATATCTATCTTCGACATTACTCTAGATGCAGACATTTCCAAAGTGGAGAAAAGTCATCTCTGAATACAACTGCCTTTTTTGTTTCTCTTTGTAGGTAGCTTTCAGAACAGAAGGCATCTTTACCAGTACCACTGAAAGATTAGGTGATGCTTCAATGCAAATTCTTCTGTTCTCACTTAAACAAGATTGAGGCTGTGTCATGTTTGTCGTGTGAGAAAAAATGAAAAGAATCAGGTTCTATCTCATACATATTAGTAACAATTCCACTATGGATCATTCTTATTGGGCTCACAATGGCATCAGAATAGTGGCAGCTGGTGGGGCCCAGCAGAAAAAGAAAGCTTGGTCTCCGAGTAATGACTAACCTGGACTCCAGATTCCTTCCCAGTTGTAGGCTGGATTCTGTAGAAGGTTGCTGTAGATGCACTGTGTTCATGGTTCATGTTAATGACACATGCACTGTCACACATGCGTAAGGACATTGGTGCATAGCTCAATAGGCTGAGGTTGACCAGCCTGGTTCATCCACGTTTTGGGATTAGTCTGAAAAGTTAAAAAAAAAAGTGTTCAAGTGCCCACAGGTCCAGGATAGGGGCTTTGTTTCTGTAAATTCATAGCACTGGAATGGCATTGTTTGTAATATCTGCACTAAGATCTAGAGTAACAAGGTAGTAATGATTTGTTGATAGGTAACATAAGACAAACATGTACTTGTATATTTGCTGGAATTTTGTTCCTTTAAAAGGATAAATTCCATTAGCAGACCTCATTCATTTCTAATGTGTGACTGTTTGCACTGAATATATTTGTTCCTGAGGCACTGCTGACTCGACTATCAGAGGAAGTGACTAGCCAGGGCTATGCCATGGCAATGCAGATCTCTCATTTACCTGATGAGTTAACGTGCTCTAGCCTTGACAGCAGTGCAGTTCTAGCAGCCAGAGGCGAGGAATCCTCAGTCGCACGTTAATTTGCTTGAAACTGGAATGCCTGAGAAATTACTGCGATTACCTTTGGCCAAACAGAAATGAGGCAACATGTTGAGTGCACAAGTGAGTAAGCGACTTTTTAGGAAACAATGTTAATGTTGGACTCGACTTATCAACCCTTTTCTTGTCTGTTAGACAGCTGAATCTTCCCTCCTTGTGGGGCTATGGGTTCTCGTGTGTGTGGCTGGAATGCTTGGCAGCAAGGACAGATACACTCATTTCAAGGGGGGCATATAACCCACACATACAATGATTTTGGAGCTGGGCATCTTAGTGTGTGAACAGAATATTCAGCTTGGCTGTCCTAGATTCCAAAATCCTTTCTTTGAGCTCCAAAGCACAGCCAAGACTGTGGCAGGGCAAGTGGCAGGGCAAGTCTTCCCCCACCTCCACTGCCTCACTACCAAGTCTGGCCTTGGGTTGGAGTGAGAGACTAAAGCGCTCAGTCTGCACACTTGTTCAGTCCTTCACCCCCCTGAGGAACTGCCATCCATAGCACTCACTGCCATGGTTTCTTTGACACTGCCTACCAGCAACTGGGATGAAGCCAGCAACTCCATTTACACATCTTTAAGTCTCTCACTATTAACCCTGGCTGGACTTGAACAAGCAACTCCTCCCCACCCCCGCAAATTGAGTGTAGACTGGGGGGACCCTTCTATCTAAAAATAGATGAAAAATCATTTATTTAAAAGAATCCTTGGAGGTAATATGATTGCAGTGGTGGCACATGCTTGGCATATGAAATGCTGACCTATCTGGCCATTTATTTCAATGCATGTTCCTAATTACAGTCTCCTTATCATAAGCAATTACTTTTAAATACAGTGCATGGTGCAAGAGGGAGAGTTATCGCAGGTAGGTTTGTTTGGAGCAGCATGAGCCTGTTTTTGCCTCAGGCTTAGTTAGCTGTCAAGAAAACCCCTGGAGCACCCGCAGTTTGCAGGCTTTCCAGCTGATCATATCCAATAAAGGCGACAAGTCCAAGCTGTGGTAGGTGAACAAACGTGTTGTCACCATGACCATCACAGAACAAAACCACCTTTACACAAGGCCCCAGTGAATAATCACAGTCACTTAGGTCAAAAACACTCCTTGGCTTTAGAAATAAGCAAGTATTGTAGAAAGCATTGATCAAAGTGAGGTCGCCACTTTGGGAGGCTGGAATCTCTTTCTTTGTTCCAGGTCCCTGGTGTTTAGATAGCAGAAGTGAGCTCCCTCAGGCTGGTACACAAGAGGTGTGTGAATGGTGCAAATGCACCCTCCTATGTCCTCCAACAAAGCATGAGGCTAGGGTGGTGCATTGCCGCAGCCTCCCTCCCCCCATGCTCCAGCCAGCAGGGGGAAGGCTGAAGCTGATTCTACCCGCCCCAATAGTGAGGGCATGGTGGGGTAGGGCCACAGGGGTGGGGCAGCCACCAGCCCCTCCCATGGCTCGCACATCCCGCCCCCATCCCCCAGGGCTATCCTTAGTCCTCTGCATACGGGCCTGTCCCTAGCCCTCTGTGCCAGTATCAGATCTACTGAAGGAACATAATTATAAACAGCCACAGTGCTGCTGCAGATTTAGGCTAAAACATTGGGAGTAGACATAATCTCTGGACACGTCTATTTTTTTTCTTGTCCAAGAGAAGATTAAAATCTACCCCATAAAATCTATAGTGAAACTCATAATCTGAATTGTGAGGAGGGATTAGATAAAATTTTCTAACTTGCCAAAACCTCTTAGGTCTCTGAGGGTTCAGCAAAGATATTTGGATGTCTTGACAGGTAATCTTAATAGTCCCAGTTTCAATAAATAAATGACTCCTCCAAGTGCTCAGCTGACTCTAAAATTCTGCACCTTTATGGTTTTATGTAGACAGATCATGCTTTGTGATTGCATATTAGCCCATTTTCACTGGACTGATCCTTGGCTGCTGATGTCCAAATACATGCTTCTAAAACCAACCTAACAAATCCTGCAAACCAACCTTCTGCATACTTTTCTGGTTCAGCTCATCCTTATATCCTGTACTTCCTATTCATCACACTCCAGGGGTGTATGTTTACTTAGCATTCCTGCCTCTCAACACTCAGGCTAAGGGGGCACGGCGCCAAGTCATTATCTGTCCTCCTGTCAAATTGCCCATGGGAACAGCCTCAAAAGTGCTAAAACCTTGTCCAAACCAGAAAGGCTGATATCAATCCAGTTTTTTTAAAAAAGGATAATACAAAACTATGAATGTTCTGAAACTCAGATGTTTGTAGGGTTTGAATCTGATTCCTTTTTTAAATCAGGAGGTTTGTGCACATGTTTTCCAATGCATGGTCATAGGCCTCATGAGTTCAAATGCAGGATCTGGCTGTTAGATGTGTAAGCTCTGATTACTTAGATTGTAAACTTTCTGGGACTGAAAATTTAATTTCATTGTATGTGTTCCCAGTGCCTCATGTGGTGGAGCACATCTCACTATGCCACTGCCATACAGCTTAATAGACCCTTTGAGCTTCTTTCTGTCCAAGTTTAGAATTGGAATGAAAAATGTTGTCAGTTTCAAAATTATTTTTATCAGCTCAATTGTTGATCAGAAAATGTGAAATCAAATTTATTAATGTTTCTGTTTTTTCCCCAACCCTCAAAATATTGACCAAAAAAAAAAAAAACCCCAAAAACCCCCAAACAAAAAAAAAAAACAATTCCAGAAAACGTAGCCCAGATCTAATAAATTACCATCTCTTTTGGATATAGTCTTCCTCATAGAATAAACATATGAGAGACTGCCTCCCCCCCAAGGGACCAAGAGCTTCATTATACTTTTCTAAAGGCAAAACCCATTGTTTTGGATGGATGGACATTTTCCCTGACAGAACATTTAAAATATCACTGTTTTACAACAGTTCTGGTGCTGTAAAAGCAGTTGAGGTTGTTTGGAGTTAAGAAATACTTCAGGACTTAGCCAAGTTCAAGGACATTCTTATCTGCATCAGTGTTCCATGCATAATTTGATATAGCTCTGTTACTCCACACAGCTTACATCTCAAAATGTACTTTTGGCCACTGAAAGGCAGCTTTTCAAGTTCATACATGAACCCCAGGAAGTCTAACATATTAAAACTTCTTTAACTGATGCAATTTTAGGGGAAATGGAATGTAGTGTTTTTACCATATACGGCTTTACATTAGGTTTATTTCTTCTTTACTATTAGCACTTACTGAGCACTCTTTAAAAACAGTGAGTAGTCCTGTGGCATCTTGCAGACACACAAAAAAAGTATAGCATCATGAGCTTTCATGGGTAAAACTCATCTGAGTAAGTGGGTTTTACCCACAAAAGCTCGTGATCCTATTTTTTTTTGTTGGTCTTTAAGGTGCCACAGGACTACTCATTTTTAAAGTTACAGACTAAGGGTATGTCTACACAGCAACATTATTTTGAAATAACTATCCTTATTCTGAAATAACTTAGTCCACATCTACACAGCAGACATAATTATTTTGAAATAATGTCAAAATACTATCAAGCTGGAGGACTTCTTACTCCAACTCCTGTAACCCTCATTGTACGAGGAGTAAGAAAAAGTCAGAAGAAGAATCTTCTATTTCGAAATAAGTGTTTTGTAGACGCTGCCAATTTTGAAATAAGCTACACAATTGGCATAGTTCAATTTGCGTAGCCTATTTCAAGTTAAGCCCTGCTGTATAGATGCACCCTAATACTATAAATCTCCTAATATATTAGTACAGGAGATTTGCCTTAGTAAGGAATGCTTTTATTGAAATATGGGACAAAAAAATTGCAAGAGTGGACACAGGAGGACAATAAATGTGCAATTGCAAAACCTAACAGTCTGCAGTCCAATCTGCTTTACAATGAAAAGCAAGTAGGTGTACACAATGGCAGGGAGGTTAATCTTTCTGGAATTGTGTTTATTATGTATAGTATATAGAGATAGCTGATGCAAGGAAACCTTGCAGACCACCACCAGTATGTGGTACAGCACAGATGTTTTGTCTCTTCCGGAAAATGTACCTCATTTTTCTAAGCTGGCAGACTCTGTCTCAGAAATATTTCCAAACTCAGCAGCAGTGCTTCTGTGTGCAGCTGTGGCTTGCATTTGTCAAAGCTTGTCTCAAACTGGTGGAAGAAGCTCAAAAGTTCCATCAACAGCACAGGGCAGGAATACTTTGTTCTTAACAGCCTGTCCCTAATACTTTTGGCCTCTTTTTGTACTGTAGGTAACACACAGGTTACATTGACTCTCCTGTAACAAAAAGAATCACAGGGATCTCACAGTACAAACTGTACTCTTAATTTTGTATAATTTTATTTTATGGGCATCAAATTCTTTGTTATTATCCTCTCTGACAGTGGTTTTCTTTGTCTGGAAACCATCTTCGGTACTTGGCATATAGGGTGATTTAAAAAGATATCAAAGTTCCAGTCAGCATTATTAGCAGTGGGAACCTCAACCACTTATTATAGTTTAAAAGTTCTCTCATTTCATGCAGCGAGAGTGTTGTCTTTGTTCCTCACTTTGCATATTCAAGTTATGACTTGAGAAATCCGAAGAGTTGCATATTGCTTTAATGGGTTGTAACCCACAAGTTTGTTCTTAGTGTTATAGCTTCCTGAAGTCAAGTAATAAATTATGGGCTAGGCAGGCACAAAGTGATGCAAGGAGACTATTAACATTATCATATCATATCATGCCAAAATGTCTCCACCTGAAACTTTATATGGAAATGAAAATCAAAGACTCAGCAAAATATCACAGGCATCACCGGATGATAGATTTACAGTGAATATCTTGGATTAGCTTTTCTTCCCCACATTTAGAGCCAATGAATATACTTTATCTGATTGTAACTTTTCCAGGAAAATAAAGTCTGTTCATATAGTATATGTTTCTTCATATTTTATAATGTATCTACTGTTTTTGGCACTGTAACTAACAAAAATTAGCTATTTTTCTCCTACCTGATGAATGCCATTGTAACTTCTATTACCAGAATGCTAGGTATTTTTCCTGTCTCCTCACAGTTATTTCATTTCACTGTGCTTGCTTGTTAAATAACTTACAGTTTAGATACAGAGCTCCTTATATTGGTGTGTTGTTGATATTAGCTCAGCAACTGAAAGAGAGTTTGATTAGATAGTCCAAGTTATGGTAGTAGGACATTATCCTTTATCTCCATTGGTCTGAATATGACCAAGGGCAATAGTGACTGCAAATCCTTACTTGAATGATGTTCACTGGTTTCTATGAGATGAATTACTCCTTGTCAGAGGATGTTGTGAAGGCCAGGACTTAACAGGGTTTAAAATGGAGCTAGAGAAATTCATGGAGGATAGCTCCATTAATGGCTATTAGACAGAATGGCCAGGAAAGCTGTCCCTAGTGTCTGTTTATCAGAAGCAGGGAATGGGTAACCTGGTGGGATCACTTGATGATTACCTGTTCTGTTCATTCCCTGTGGGGGCACCTAGCACAGGCCACTGTTGGAAGACAGGATACTGGGCTAGATGGACCTTTGGTCTGACTCACTATGGCTATTCTTATGAATTAGTAGTGTCTTTCTGCCATCTTTTATCAACAAGTCTCTGTCTCCCAGTACCTACTACCTCTGCAAATGGCATGTAATACCATTGTGGCAATCTCACAAGACACAATCCTGAAGATGGGCCCAGAAACTGCATCCTGGAATTTGTCACTGCAGATGTTCAGTGAAACATGGTAGTGAGGTAGACCAGTAAAGTGATGCTTGTGTTGCTTGTGCCCATGTTGGTGGTTGTTCTGTGGTTGTAGTTTACAAGGCTCTTAATCCAGCCCATCCAGATTTAACGTAGGAAAGGAAGTAGACAGTTTCTAAGCAACAATGTACTTCAACCATGAAAAAAGGCTGTGGTCTTCACAGGGGAAGAATTTAGGGTATGTCTACACTACGTAGCTATTTCAGAAGAAACAGGACTTACCTGTAGAAGAAGAAACAGGACTTACCTGTATTCAGACTTCTGATCACAGCCAGGATTCTGTAGTTCTTTCTGGGTTTCTAGCTTGCAGACAAAAACCAAATACAACCTATAATGGTTAATGCCACCACACAGTATACAATCTTGCTTACTACCTGTGTTTAAAAATGACATTAGGTTCCAAAAATTACTCATTTGCTTAAAAATCATTAGACATGAAATAATACAATACATTTAAAATAAATAGCCTTGAGGGTTTGTTTGTTGTTTTAAACTATAGTTATTCAGGATCTTTTAACAGATTAGCAAATCTTAGCCAGGTAAATATCAGACAATTCAATAATCATTATAACAGTGACCTTTTGTGTGGAGAAACATTATACAGTTATATAATCATTGGATCTCTCTATTTAACAAGGTGTTACCATGTTACAGAGTCTCCATTTTTACATGATCTACGACATGTCATTTCTAGTGATTTTATTAAATTGAGTGAATTCTGTGCCTGGCACATATTTACCCAACCAAGCATCTCTATCAAATATTAATATTTGTAAAAAAGAGAGAGATTGATTTTTTAAATTAAATAGTAACCACATATCTAGGGATCTATTTGTCCTTTATTTTTCGGGGTATGTAATTGTTGGATAGTCTTTTTATATACCTTTTTGGTTTTGAGTCTTTATGAACCATGGTTTCCAGCTTTTCCTTGTTAGCTTTTCACTGCACAAGGGCTAGGTACTTAAAAAAATGAAAGAAAGTTGAGATTTTCTCATAATAATGTCATTCCAGAGCTTTAAGAAAAAAATCAAATATTGCAAAACTTGCAATAAAATCACATGAATTGACATTTTTTTCAGTCTGTAATAGTGGGGCTCTCTCCCTATTCCCCTTAACCCATATTTGGGGTGGTGCCATAAAAGTCAAATGACGGAAAATGAGATGAAATCAGTCTCAAATTATATACAATCTATTGGAACATCTATACAAATGTGTGGTGGGCATTCTAATGTCATTTGGAGTATTTTTATGTAGGAAGTGAGGTGATATAAAGGAAAGGAACATATTGCCAGGAACAGTAATATTTCTCGAGTGGTAGATGGCTTTTTTGATTCAATGTGTATTTTTAAAGCAGTTTTTTTTTAAAGTAACAATGCGGATAGCGGTTCAGCAGAACCAGTAGGCTTGCATTGATGACCCTGTTGGATGGCTCTGATGTGCGATCACATGCTTCTAACACGAAAAGGATTCATATATTGTTTCAGCATTCTAAGATATTTATCAGGAAAATTATACAACATATTGTCCCCTCTCAGTGTTTTTCAATACATTGTGAATGAAGAGACTGTGAGGACAGCTGATTTTAATCTGAGAATCCACTTTAAAAGGGCTCAGGAGAGTCAGTGCTAATAGAGGAGGTAAGAGATACAAAAGTATTAGTTACTCAACAAATGGGAACATGGTAAGTGAGAATCTGAAGATAATACAGGAGAGGAAATGGATACCTGCTGATCCTCCTGACACAAAGGTAATGAATGGCGAGTGCGGAAGCAAGCTGATGCCATCTAGGAATGTCTTTTATCATATAGTGCAGATGCTTCTGTGGACTGAAATGCCAAGTTCAAACTCAAATGAGGATTCAAAAACCAGAAAGCAAGATGTTAAGGGAAATAGGAGATAGTTGTTAGAATATTAATTTTGGCATGGGATTGTCTTACTGGAAAATATATCAGGCTAGTAACATATGTTTAGGGTTGAGGTTAGGTTTTGAGTAACAAAATATTTGTGTCTAACTAAATACAGGCTGTACTACCCTTAACCGGGACTGTCTGGTCTGGCAACATCCATGGTCCGGCACGACCATGGATATTCCTGGACTACAGAGCCCAGGATCATGGTAGGGTGGACCGGAGACTCAGCCAGGAGCCCAGTGTGTGTGTGTGTGTGAGGGGGTGGGGGGAGAAGCATTGAGAGAGTTCTAGCCCCAGCGGCTGGGGAGCTGCGACCCTAGTGAGGTCGTGGAGTTCCAGCTGTGGCCAGAGAGCTGTGACCCCAGTGGCAGCCGTGGAACTCCAGCCGTTGCCAGGGAGCTGCGACCCCAAAAGCGGCCATGGAGCTCCGGGCCCAGCCCCTGATGGGGCCACTGAGCCCCAGCAGTGGAGCCAAAGCAGCTGCAGAGCTTTGGCCCCAGCCATGGAGCCAAGCATCTGCAGAGCAAGGCCCTGGTTGCGGAGCTCCAGCCGTGATGCTCTGGTCCTGGCAGCAGTAGGGCCGGCGGCAGCTAGAAAGCCCCAGGGCAGGGGCAGTAGCAGGGGCAGGCTGCCCTAGTCTGGTGGCAGCAGGGTAGCATGGGCCATGAGAAGAGGGACCTCCCCATTAGGTCCCAAAGGTGCTGAACAAGGGAGGTCCAACCTGTGTTTGAGAATTTTACTTGTATGTTACATTCTTTCTTGAGCCTGTTTCTGTATCTTTGTAAACTGTCTGGGCTAGGAACTGTCTCTTCACTCATATCAATCCAGCACCAAACACAAGGAGGCCCTGATTCTGGCTGGGGCCTTTGGGCATTATTGCAATCTAATTATTAATAAGTTACATTACCACTGTCACTTTCCTCCCAACCTCTCCCCTTTGCCCTCCGTTCCCTTCTCTGTCCCATGGGCCTGCAATTTTCCTGTCTGCTTTAATTTCTATTTTATCCCACAGAGACATTACCAGTAAATCTCACCAGTTCTTTCTCTACAATGTCACCAAAATTCACCCATTTCATCACCATTGCCAAAGCCCTTGTCCAGGCTTTGCATTTAGTAGCTACCTCCTCTTGGATGCCCTGGGCTTACTGTTTGACCCTGTCCATATACAATGCAACACTGCAAGTCCTTAATTTTGTCTGCATCTCTGACCACATCTTTAGAGCTCTTAGCTGACTTCCTCTTGTCTTCTGCATCAAATGAATCACCCTTCCTTTGCTCTTCACCATATCTGTGCACTTTACTCTCTCCATGCTGCAGAAATAACTGCCTTTTTATTTCTGGCTCCCATTCACTTCTTTATTCCCTGTCCATATGATCCTCTGAAAGGAAGCTTCCTCCCAACACATTCCATCATTGCTCAATCTCTCCTTAAAATACATTTCTCCATGAGGCCCATGAAATGTAGTTTTCTCCTCCTAGAAACAGTATAATTAAAACACAAAGCCCACCACTTGGCCTGAAGATGTCCACCTCCCCAACCAGTGAAACCCCCTGACATTGTTGCACCTGCAATTCTCACCTCTTCCAGGGCATGGGTGTCTAGTGGGAAGGGGGGCAAAAGGGCTCACCCACCCCCAGATCAATCATGATCTGGGGGTGGGCTAGCCCCACCCCTTCCCGTTTAGGCCCTGCCCCTTTCTAGTTAGGCCCCGCCCCTTCTGGGGTGGCCCATGGCTACTTCAAAAAATTTTGAAGTGGCCCCTGGGCAAAAATTATTGCCCATCCCTGCACTAATCCCTAGATGAGGCTGCCCATGTCCCAGCCATGACACTCATATCTTAATTTAAATTTAATCTTACTGGGGCTGTGAATATGGTTTCTGCTTGTCTGTAAAGCATCATGCACATCTCTTTAGGTCCTCAGCAAGGGGGTGTTCTCTTCAGTGTGATCCAGATGTGGTGAGTCCTCTTATTAAATGTTTTTACTGCTAATTACCCTTTTTTTTTTCAGTTGATGGGTAATCTGATGAAGGTTTGCTGGATAAGAAATTCTTGTTTTTGGAGAGATCACTATAACTGGAAAAAATGACAGAATCGAGTCCAATACTATACAATACATTAAAAAAACAACAACTCACAGTATTAGACTGAGTTCTGTTTCATTTGCAGTGTTCGTGAAGCCCACACTCTCCAATAACATAATTTTTTATTCAGTAAACTTTCATCTTGTTACCTATTCAGCATCAAGGACATTGGCAACAGCATATTTGTATTACAGAGGATAAAACACATCCTTGCTGTGAATCAGGACACTTTTCAAGAAAGGGGGTATATTGTCGGCTCCATGCACTCCCTTTCTATCCCTAAATGCATTTGCATGCCACTGAGACTTTATGTAAACTACAAAGTTTTATTAATGAAAGTCAAATTTTGTCAACAAAATAGTGTTGTACACCCTAGAATGCGCTTTCCATTGACAAAAGACTCCTGGTTTCTGACAAAAAAATTCCACCTTGATGAAAGATTAGAGTTTTTGTGGCAAAGTTCTATCAAAGTGTCAATATAGAACCATGCTTGGTTTTGTTGCTGTAAATAATCTCCAGGAAATGTCCCATAATGCTCATCCTTACTTCTCTGGTCAGCAGTTCAAACTCTGATGCCCTGCACCCACATACACAGGCATCCACCCCTTTCTCTTTAGAGGCCTGGGAATTTTTTTTATTTCACTTTTGTTCTGCTTGCAATGGAGAGCTCACAATGCATCAGCCCAACTCACCACAGAGGTTCCATGTGGCAAACACTGTCCTGCTTTGAGCTAAGCTCAGTTGTTGCATCTGCTGGCATTGTGGGGAGAGGAGGCTGTGCAGTCCCAGCTCTGCTCCAGCCATAGTAACTTCCAAACCTATGGACAGATTTCTTATGGCTTGTTGGAAAAGGGCCCTAAATAGGACATGGTGAACAGCCAAGTGAAGACAAATGAGCTGAGGTAGGTGTTATAGAAGGCTCGGGAGGCAAACTGTTTCTCTGTGCTGCTGCACTGATGACCTACCAATTGTATAAAGAACTGGATGCCCTCCTTGGCAACACCTTTACCTCCACTGTCAAGAACCCTGCAGCTATTTTGGTGAGGCTGGAGGTAGAAGACAGTGCATCTAATACTAGGATGAAGTCATGGGCAAGGAACTTGAGTTGGAGGACAATGTGAAGCACATAAAAGGATTATTCTTTGGCCTGGTGAGTCCAGACCTCTTTTCCACTTGGGAGGGGTCTAGCGAGTTCCAGAGTCCATCTCTGACAAGCATGATGTAGGAGAAGAGATCCCTGGTAAATGATTGTTTTGAATTGCTGCTACTTAGTTATAAGAGGTACAGTGTCCTTTGTTCTATGTATTCTAGAAGTGAGTGAAGGGATAGAAATATACAAGACCAGCTGTGTTTGAATGTGCTCCATTCAACAGTGCGGTGGAACAGAGTGTTAATGTACATCAAGATTTCACAAGAATCCTGCAAAGTGATCGGTAGGAAACTTTCCTGGATGCACTCCCTAATCCTCTACCTAAGATTCTTAGCAGAGCTGCCTTTTTCTGTTCCCCCATTGTAAGGAAACTTTTCCATGCCACTTAGCAATCACTTGTGCGGAGACTAAAGTGACAGGCAAACATCATACGGGCTGGGTCTGAAGCTGCAGGTATGCAATAGGATGTACCCTTGCATTGTTGCTTACCCTCAAGATTGAGATATCGTCTTCAGTGATCCCTTTGGTGGAAAATGGTGGCAGAATTTACAATGTTGTCCCTAGTCATCTACAATAATTCCCTTAAAATATCACCTGGTCTCTTTGCCCCATCCCAACCCAGACCAAACCCATTTTGTTTACAGTGTTTGCTGAGATGTGTGCTTACCAAGGGACAATGAGAATTGATTGTTATGTTACAAGAGGCATGTTTTACTGTAATCATTCATTCTCTGCATGAACCAAGAATCATGCTTCTGTGTATTGTTTTCTGTGATAATGAAGATGTGGCCTTCAGAGGAACTCTCTTGTGGAGTATCTCTGCTAGATAAGGAAGCAATAAAGGTGGAGCTAGAAGTACTGGAGGAGGAGCTGGTGTTTCACCAGGTGCTCCAGTCCTAAGAGGCAGAAGAGATGAGAATGCAAGAAGTAGACAGAGACCCACATAGAAAGATTTAAAATGGAAAGGCAGGAGAGAAAGGACTGTGAGGAGCACATTCTGAAGGACCACCAGTGGATGATAAAAGTCACTGAGGAGCAAACAGAGATGTTATAGCCCCTAATCACACAGTCATAAGAACAGATGCTTGCTTGGCTACCCCTGTAACTGATACAGAACTGCTTTCTCTGCCCTTCCCAAAAATGTCGTTTTCATTCTTTTCAACTTCCTGGAACATCTCAGTGTCCCATTTACTTCACTCCTTCTGACAGCTTCCAAAGAGATAGCTGGACACCTGCATAGCTATGAGAGCCTACACTACCCAGCACTGTTATCTACCACCCTCCCTAGCCTTTTGTGTGTGTTATTAATTGGTATTTATTAAAAACAAATTCTGGGAGATAACCAGTCTTTATTTGTTTCCTATACATGGTGATTGCTAGTGGTAGCAATATAGAGATGCAGTTTGGTCAGCTCTGGAATCATCACAATTTTCATGCAAAATAAGATAATATAAGTTAATAAAGCATGGCAGAATGCTGTGTAGAAAGACACATTACTGGTGCTCATTAGCAAAAAGGTGCCTTAAGGTTTCCCTGATTTGAATTGCTCCTTGTTGCATCCCTTTATTAGTCCTGGTATTAGGTTTCTCAAATATCCACAGCCAGGTGATTTGCTCCAACCAAGGGAAACTTTTTATTCTTAGCCTTACAAATATTATGGAACAAACAACAGGCTTCAATGACCATGGAAATGCTTTCCTAGTTTAGGTCAAACCTGCCAGAAAGGCAGCACTGACAGGCTTGTAATTGCACACAACTGCACCTGCTCTGGGGATGAATCAGGGTTGTGTAATGAAGGAGGTGGTAGTCTGTACGATTCCTTCCACACTTGTTGCAGAAGTCGGAAGACGTATAGTGAATGAAGCAGGGAATCACAGAAAGAGAAAATATATTCTCATTGCTAAGGGAGATGAAAATTTCCTGGAGAATGGGTTTCTGTCCCAGCACTGGATATGTCATTCCTCTGTGATGCTAGACAAGATGCTTAAAACAAAACTTTGCATAGGTGTCCACTAATGGTGTGTTTCTCCTTTTCTGTGCCCAGTGAGGAGGAATGTGGTTTGCTGTACAAAAGTGCGGTGCTCTCACAGCTGCATCTGAAATCCATAGGAGGGGTGCCTAGAACATATGATGGCAGATGTGTTGTCAAGATTTTAAATTCAGGAATGTTTGTGACTCATTCAGTTACTGCAGTAGTGAGTGAGACAGAAAATCTCATGAGGAAATTCATTTTATATTCAGTTCAGGGTTTGGATGGCATGTGGTAAATAAGGCCTTAGGCTGCAGACTGATTGCCAAGGATAAAAAGCAATACTGAATTCAGTGAGAGCCATCCATCCTCTATATTGAAGAGGCTGGTGTCATATGGAGAAAATAGCATGCGATCATGTAATTAACAGTATATCCCAATGCATATGCACAAATAAAAACCAACATATTCTCCCTAACCTTATTCAAGGAAACCTCTGAACTAGGAATGCAATCGTGTAGTCAATTAACTGATTAGCAAAAGCTTATAGGTTAATGCTATAGACCAGTGTTTCTGAAAGTGCGCTGCGAAATCACTTTCAGAAACACATTAACTGACCACCCTGGTTTGTTTATTTACTGGCGTTGCAGCCACGGAGCCTCGCGGCTCCCATTGGCTCTGTTTCATCCTTTGCAGCCAAAGGGAGCCACGGGAAGCAGCGTGGACCGGGCCACCACTTCCCGCGGCTCCCCTTGGCTGCAAAGCACAAAACGGAGCCAATGGGAGCCACGGGGCTCCGTGGCCGTGGCGCCAGTAAATAAACAAACTGGGGCAGACAGTTAATGTGTTTCTGAAAGTGATTTCGTGGAACGCTTTCAGAAACACTGCTATAGACTACATGCATTCCCCCCCCCCACCCCCTGCCAGTAATTTTTTAGCAGGCTGGCCAGCAGCCCGGCTCAGTCCTGGCTCACGCCGGGTCTGGGAACTACCCCCGCTGCGGCTCTGAATTTAAAGTGTATTAGGAGCCAGGGGGCAGACTGCTTGGCTCAGTTCCGGCTTGTACTGGGTTTGAAAGCTCAGCCCTCCTCCCACAGGAGCTGCTTCCACCCTGCGCTGCTGCCTCTGTATCAGAAGCAGCAGTACGGGGCGACAGGCAGCCAGTCCATGAGGGGAGCTGTTTTTTAAACTGGCTCCCCTCATGGACCAGCTCCCACCTAGCACCCCACGCTGCTGCCTCTGATAGGGTATGTCTACACTACCACCCTAGTTCGAACTAGGGTGGTTAATGTAGGCATTCAAAGTTGCAAATGAAGCCCAGGATTTAAATATCCCGGGCTTCATTTGCATCTTGCCGGGCGGGCGCCATTTTTAAATCCCCTGAGGTCGAACTCCGTGCCCGCGGCTACACGCGGCACGGAGTAGGTAGTTCAAATTAGGATCTCTAATTCGTGGAACGAGGTGTACCGGTAGTTCGAATTAGAGATCCTAATTCGAACTACCTACTCCGTGCCGCATGTAGCCGCGGGCACGGAGTTCGACCTCAGGGGATTTAAAAATGGCACCCGCCCGGCAAGATGCAAATGAAGCCCGGGATATTTAAATCCCGGGCTTCATTTGCAACTTCGAATGCCTACATTAACCACCCTAGTTCGAACTAGGGTGGTAGTGTAGACCTACCCATACAGAGGCAGCAACACAGAGTGGCTGGGGGCTCCTTGGGAGTGATGCAAGAGTGCACTGGCTGCCAGCCCCGCCCCCAGGGACTATAGAATAGTCGAGTAACCGATAAGAATTCATGAGGTTAATCGACTAGTCAGTTAAATGATATTTAACATCCCTACTCTGAACCATTTTAGCTGAAACTTCCTAAAAAAAATTCAGCCCAAGGGCAATACCTAGCAAGCAAACATTCAGCTTGTATGGTTAAAGTTTGGCAAAGTTAAAAGCAACTAAAAACAGGATTTATACTGGAAAATGTTAGTTAATATTAGTATAGGTGTTGTTATCAACTGTCCCTATAATACAGTTTTATAATATAATAAAACCCACACTAATGTAGGCAGGAAAGAGTATTAACTAGGGACTCATTAGAGCAAGGGTATGAATAGAAGGCACTGGAAAGTTAGGAGAGGGTTTGTGGGAGAGTACTCAAGCCCAGCACAGGCAGCAGGGAGGAAATGGAAAGCCCAAACCAACCATCTTGCTCTATTGCTTAGAAGAGATGTTGCAATTTAAGGACTATTTATCATTTTCCTACCTTTTGTTTGTTGTGTTTGGAGAGCTGAGGGTAAAATTAAGGCCAGATTTACACTACAGACCTATGCTGATGTACTATGTGAGTCAGGGATGGGAAAAATCCACATCCCTGAGAGACAAAGTTATACTCACTCTCTGTGTAGATAGCACTTTGTTGATGGGAGAACATCTCCTGATGGCATAGCTACCAACACTGGTTGTAGGGTTACCATATTTCAAAAAAAGAGGATACCCCTGAGAGGGAGTGTATCTGTATCAGTATCTTCCAACTCACATGATATATATATATATATATATATATATATATAAAACACATTAATACAGCATTGAGTTGGTAGATACTGATACAGATACACTCCCTCTCAGGGGTGTCCTCTTTTTTGAAAGTTAAATATGGTAACCCTAACTTGTTGGAAAGCTCTCTTATTGTCATTGTGTCTTCATTAAAGTGCTACTGTGCCACAGAAGCACCAGTAGAGCTGCTGTAGCTCTGATGTGAAGACAAGTCCTAAGTGTTAGCCCTGCACCAGGGCAGAGAGCTCTCTGCAAGTTGTGTATGTCTTTTATGTGGTAGCGTGCAGTATGTTCTTCCTTTTTTTACCAGTTTTATTCCTTCTTCTGACCTGCTTTTGCAACCTGGGTCATACTTATAGAATTGTTTTCTTGTGCATACAGGGCAATGTTTAAAATACATAGGTATGCATGTATAACAGAATAGAAGGGGAATAAGAAAGAGAGGATAAGATGCAGGGGGAAAGGAATCTGGGAAAGGACAAGGGGTAACCCTTCTTTCATGAGGCACAACGTGTTATCAGCCTGTCTCCTTGGTGAAGAATCCGGTGTGTTTCTTTGCATTCCTTGATATACCAGACTAATTCTGTGATCTTAGACATAAACAGGATACGTCCACGATGATTGTTTGTATGTTTTCCTGGACATTTTCTCTCTCAGCTTTCACACTCTTTTGACCAGTATATGGCTCAGTATGCAAATTGGCAGGGGTGCTGGAACAATTTATATAGTGGTAATGATGAGAAGCATTGAACCAGACTGTAAACCCCGTATATGTCAGAAACCAGGAGGTGTTAGTTCTAGCCCCTCTGCAAATAGGCATCCTTTGTGAAGCATACAATGCACAACACTTACATGGGCAGACAAAAATAAGGATTTGTTACCTCTTGTCCAAAAGGAACATATCCAAGATCTATCAGCTCCTGGAGTCTTAACTCCCAGATCTCAAAACATAATTTTTGGATATTATTTAAGGAATCAAGTACCCACAATTTGTAATGATTTTGACCACCAATGAATGAGCTCTTGACTTTCAGTACAAACCTCATATGTCACATTTTGCTGATCTGTTATGTACATATCCAATCCAGGGAATCCCTACAAAATGCTCTGCACACTGTAGGTGTGTCTACAATCTGCGCTATGCAAACTGTGTAGCTTATTTCAAGGTAATTTCAAAATAGCTTAGTTCAAAATTTGGCGCGGTCTACACAATGCCAAATTTCAAAATAAAGCACTATTCTGACAAGTCCCATGGACTGAGGGTTACAGGGATGCTGGAATAGTGTGCCCATTATTTTGAAATATTTTTCAAAATTACGGGCGCATTTAAAGATGCGGAATTGCTATTTTGGGATACTTCCGGTATCCTGAAATAACCCTGCTGTCTAGATGTAGCCCTTGTGTCCTCTGCCAGTTAGCAACCAAAGGGGTCCCTGTATCATAAGCCATCTACAGGGGAGTGTGAGAAACTATAGTATGAGTAGACAACCCCCAATAGTATCTCACACTTATGTCCATATCTTTGCTAAAAAGTCTCAGAGGGTTAGCCATGTTAGTCTGTAACTTTAAAAACAATGAGTAGTCCTGTGGCTCATGTCTTTGCTGTGTCACATCTACTCTCCTATAGCCATTGAGTTTAATTTTCACCCCTCATTCGTTCCATATCACATAGTGCTAAATATGTGGGTGAGGAAGTGCAGGCTTGTCAAGATAAATTTCAACTATTAACTGGGCTGAAAATCATAGGATTATAGGACTGAAAAGGACCTAGAGAGCTCCATCAAGTCCAGTCCCCTGTACTCATGGCAGGACCAAGCCCCATATAGACTGTCCTTCACAGGTGTTTGTATACTCTGCTCTTAAAAATCTCCAATGATGGAGATTCCACAACCTCTCAAGGCAATTTATTCCAGTGCTTAACCACCGTGACAGTTATAAAATATTAATGTCCAACCTAAATCTTCCATATTCAATGTTCTGTGTTTTCTGGTTTCATCCAGGTCAGAAATACACATGGACAGTCTTTCTCATGGTGCTCTTTTTTTCTTTTCCATTTTGCGTTGATAATGTCATATGCAGACAGGGAGGGATGGGTCAGAGGCAAGCTATCCAATATTTTTAAAACCTCAGAAAGTTCTGGGTGGTGGCTTGTCTTATTATTTTATTTCATCCAAGCTAGCGTCCCTATTTTATGTCCTATTTGGATCTTAAACTCACATTTAGAGCCTTAGTCAGTTAATCTCTGTAGACATCAAGTTGACAGATGAGCAGCTGTGGTGAATCGAGGCGGGAAAAACTGAAATGGAAACTGCTGACCAGTTGTGTTTCTGTCACAGCATTGCATCATCTTATTATTACGGCCAAATCTTACTAAAGAAAAATAAACTGTAGGAGGTTCCCAAGCTGCTGATTTGGTTTTCTGAATAGAAGTTCAGTGTTATGACCTGTCATAGCCGTGGCAAACAAACAATCCTCACCACCTCCGCATCACCAAAAAACCAAACCAAACAAAAAAAAAAACCCACTGTTGCAAAATAGCATGAGAACAGGCATGCAATGTTCATGTGTGATAAATACATGGTGTAAAGCCGTGGGAGGAAATTGAGAGACTCTGCAGTAAGAATTACCTTTTTTTGCTCCACTCTCTTTTTAGATGAACTGTTATTTCCGCTCATCAGGAATAAACAAAAACTGATACTAGATAAGAATGCCAATCATGCTGCAGAAATGGAAGTAGTCCACAAATATTTTTGTTATGTTTGGAAAGAAAGGTTGCAAAGGATGAACATATTTTTGGCTTCCTGATTTTGCTGACGGTTGTAATACTGACAGGGCTAGTCCTGTGATACCTTCGGTGGAAAGAGGGATCTGACAAGACTACAAGGCAATATCCTACTCCAATCTTGCTGTGGGGCAATCTGCATTCCCTTAGGCTATGTCTACACTGCAGGCTTTTGCCGGCAGAGAGTATGCTAATGAAGCGCTCATTAGCATTTGGTGCGCTGTCATTTGCATATTCTCTGCCGATGCTTTTTGTGCAAGAGGTTTTTGTGCAAAACCCCCCTTTTGTGCAAGATCCTTATACCTCCTTTTTTGAGGCATAAGGATCTTGCGCAAAAGTGTTTTTTTGCACAAAACGGACCCATCTACACTGCTTGTTTTTGCGCAAAAACCTCTTGTGCAAAAAACATCAGCAGAGAATATGCAAATGACAGAGTGACAAATGCTAATGAGCGCTTCATTAGCATACTGTCTGCCAGCAAAAGCCTGCAGTGTAGACATAGCCTTAATGGTGAGTGAATAGGACAGGCCTGCCTAGACTGAGGTGTCTGGCAGGTCAGGTACTTACTTTAACCAATAAACCAGCAAAAACTTTGCTCATAATCTTGTCCCTTCCCAATTTTGGCACCAGGGATGGGGAAGATGATGATTTAGAAAGAAGCAGGATGATATAGTTGTATCTTACAGTGATAAGGAAATACTTCGTATTCCATCAGTAACTAGGGAGGATCTTTTAACAGCAGCTATTAAAGTTAACAATTTTCAACACTTTTTAAATTGGACACTCAAGAATATTAGCAAAATTGGCTGGGAAGCACTCTGAATCCTTAGTGTGAATTTTGGGGGCAGGAACTGTCTTTTTGTTCTGTATTTATACAGCATCTTACACCAGTTTTTCTCAAAGTGGGCTCCAGGCCCACTTTGGGAAAGCTGCTAGCAGGGCTGTGCTGCTTTGTTTACCTAAAGGGTCCATAGCCACAGAGCCTCACAGCTCCAGTTCACTGTTTCCAGCCAAGGGGAACTTCCTGCATCCGCTTGGCTGGAAACAACAGATTAGAGCCCATGGGAGCCACAAGGCTCCATGACTACAGACCCTTTAGATAAACAAAGTGGCATGGGCCTGCTAGCAGCTTTCCCAAAGTGGGCCCATGGCCTACTTTGAGAAACACTGTCTTACACAGTGAATTTCTGGTCCATGATCAGGTCTCCTAGGTGCTATGATAATGCAAATAATAATAATAATATTAGGGAAATTCCAGAGGACTGGAAAAAAACTGTTTCCCCAGTATTTAAAAAGGGAAAATTATTAGATTACAAGTTAGGTTGGTAATGGTAACTTTGATAAAATGTTTAGATTTTTGGAAGGCATTTGATTTAGTCCTGATTGTCACTCTCCTAGATTTATTTTAAATAGCTGTATACTAAATATATAGCTGTACACTAAATATAAAGGTTTTAGGAGAGGACGATCTTCGGATCATTGTAGAACAATGCATTGAATGGCAAGCACCACTCTATATCAACTTCATAGACTTTATGAAAGCCTTCGATAGTGTGGACAGGCAGTCCATCTGGACCATCATGCAACATTATGGAGTTCCAGGCAAACTGATTACCATCATCAAGAAACTGTATGAAGAATACTCTTGCCAGGTCATCCAAGATGAAAAATTGTTGGAAAAATTCCAGGTCACAACAGGTGTACACCAAGGCTGCCTTCTTTCTCCATTACTCTTCCTGATTGTCCTAGACTGGATCACAAAAACAACATATGCTGACTCAGGAAGGGGACTCCAATGGACTCAAACTAGGAAACTTGAAGATCTAGAGTTTGCAGATGACTTAGCCCTGCTTGCAGACAAATTAGAGCATGTGCAAGAGAAGACAGATGCCCTACAGGAAACAGCTGAGCAAGTGGGCCTCAAGATTAGTCAAGAGAAGACCAAGTCGATGCACATTAACAAGAGACAGGAAGGTGAAATTACAATTGAAGGAAAAGCAGTGCAAGAGGTAGATCAGTTTGTATACTTGGGGAGTGTTATCAGCAAGAATGGGGAAACCGAAGAGGACATCAGTGCAAGAATAAGAAAGGCACAAGAAGCTTTTGCCTTACTATGACCAGTCTGGGGTACAAGAGCCATTTCAACAAGAACTAAACTATGTATTTTCACTTCCAATGTGAAATCAGTGCTGCTGTATGGCTCAGAGGTGTGACGCGTTGTCCAGAGCAACACTAAGAGAATTCAAACATTTGTCAATAAATGCCTTAGACACATTCTCCAGCCAAAGTGGTACAATAGAGTGCCAAATGAAACCTTGTGGACCAAAACAAATCAGAAACCAATGGAGGTCCAGATTAAGAAAAGAAAATAGTGATGGGCAGGACACATTCTGCGTAGGGACTGTGAGGAATGTATCACGAGACAAGTGTTAGAATGGAATCCAAAGCGAAAGAGGAAAAGGGGACATCCCAAACAAATATGGCAATGAAGCTGCCTGGATGAAGTAAAAGCAGCTGGTTTAACATGGGATCAAATCAAGACTATTGCTAAGGATTGCAAGAGATGGAGAATGACTGTAGAGGCCCTATGCTCCATTAGGAGCCCAAAGGATTAATAGATATACTAAATAAATATAGCACAAATAAACAGATTAAAAACTGGCTGAGATTGCTCAAGATGTGAATGGGAAATTATTGTCTGATGGGGTGTTTCTAGTGGGAGTTCTTCTTGGACTATTGAATAGCACTGGTCCTAGAAGCGCTCCCAGGAGAAGACCCCATCAGACAATGATTTCCCATTTACATTTTGTAGCGGAGATACAAATTGCTGGAGTGGTACCTAAAGATTGAGGACAGTTCCCTTGACTCCTCCTTTAAAGGTGAGTGCCATCATCTGAGCTCAGCTCTGTGCACCATTCAGCTACACTGGGCGATGGTTGGTCTACATGCGTTGCTTTGTAATGAATACTGCATTCCTGAAATTTTGAAATTTGTTTTCATTCCACTGTGGAGCAAAAATGGCACACGCTCATTCACATCCATGTGTAGGTTCTCTCTCTTTTTTTTCACCTATCTGTCTCTGTAGCATGATGGTTAGGCTAATGGCTTAGGCTGTAGAAGACCTGCAGTCAGGTCGCTGTTGTTCCTGGTTTAGAGAAACACTTCAGTTTTGACTAGAAATACATTTTGTTGACCATACCAGCTCTTCCCTTATTCCTATGCAGTTAATATTTTATATTAAAATGTTACTCTTGCAGTAGATGAATTGTCAGACCTGTACACAGGAATTTCTGTGTGTGGGGTGCTTTTTTTTGTAAATGTGGACTGCAAGGGTGTGAGTGTACCCGTATGGTCCCCCAAGTAAGTGGGGAAATCAGCCCCAGCCTTCCCCCAGCTGGCCAGAGCATGGGGAGCGCACTGCTCCTGCCTTCCCCTGGCCAGCTGGAGCATGCTTACTTGGGGACCATAAAGGGTGCTTTTGCACCCTTCGCACCCCCCCCCCTTGCATATGGGCCTGATTGTGGAAACGTAAACTGTATATAATGGTTAGAGGTTTAGTGGCTCTACCTTTGCCTTACCTGGGAGCTGAAGACTAGAGAGTATTTACTGTGCTCATTTATTTTTCTGACAGATACAGATTCTTTGTTTCCAGAAGAAAAGTACAGGAGAGGCTATTCCACTTTACGTGGCTATTAAGGGAAATATACAGGGGCATAATAAATACACATGGGTACAGCACTTGCCAATCAGAAAAGAATTAATTACTAAATGCAAGAAAACCTCATCCCTCCATTCTGTTTTTAGATATTAAGTATTACAGGAACCTAGTCTCCTGGGCCATTGTTTAGATAGCTTATGTCAGCATAATTCCAAAAGAATAATATAACTGAACTAAAATATTATGAATCAAATCATCAGTAGTAAGAAAGCACTAAAAGTAACAGTACATTTTCAATCAGAAGCTTTAAAATATGACAACACAGTCACTTGTATGTATCAAAGGCAATAAATGAAACGGCTGTAATTTAGAAAAAAATATAGGCTAGCAAGATTTCCCTTTCAAACATGATATATCTTGTTATACTAATTGACAACATACCCTAATTTGTTTGTCTGTTTTTGGTTTCACTGCCCAGCTGTATGATGAAATAGAAGTGATAGTTTCTAAACTGGGCCAAGAAAAACAGTTTCCTTGAATATTGGAGCTTAGATCTACAGCCCAAAAGACGTTTGGGATTAGCATCCAGCATATCTATTCTCCTGATTTTCATCCTATGCAACTCTGAGGTAAAGTTTTGCTAAATGCAAGATCTTCCACACAGATACAGTAGCAAACGGCCAAATTGCACATGGCGTGTAATGTAATGATGCACTTTTTAATTGGCCGTTTAGTACTTTACTCTCTTTGGATGTAGATTGGAACAGAATGGACTTTCTGTGGAGTTCTACCGGGAGTTGGAAACCCACCCTACTGTATGAGATGTGACCTATGATAGTCACTTCTTCTACACAAGAGATTTTGTACCTATTTCTGCACTATAGGTTGCTTTTATACTGGTTTTCATATCCAGAAGCAGAATTTACACCTCTGCTGCCACTTGGAAAGGAGATCAAAGCTGTTTATGCTGGCAAAGAACTGTGATGTGCCATTTTAAAGCAGGACTAAAGCAGCATCTTCCTGCATTCCTTCATTCTACTCTAGATTGTAAGCTTTGTTTGAGGCAGGGACCATTTTTTAATGTGTTCATACAGCATCTAGTATAATGAAAACAGTGAGTAGTCCCATGGCACCTTTAAGACTAACAAATGTATTTGGGCATAAGCTTTCGTGGACTGGAGCCCACTTTGTCATATGCAGCCCATGAAAGCTTATGCCCTAAAAAATGTGTTAGTCTTTAAGGTGCCACAAGACTCCCCATTGTTTTTGCTGAAACAAACTAACACAACTACCCTTTTGAAATGATGCTGGTGCAGGGTTAGGGCTCCTAAGTGCTGCTGTGGTACAATTAATCAACATAATAATCTCATTCCTATGAATGGGAGCTACTCTGGGATAACAACAGATTAACCAGGAAGAAAGAATTACTTGCCATTTTGAGAAGGCTCTTGTAGGGATGGACAAAATACGAACAGCATCAGACCTTCCTCCTTACAGACATTACTTTTTCATTTTCCTATGCACTGCTGCACTTTCTTTTTTTGGCTCTTCCAGGACCAGAAGCAAAGAAGTACTCGCACCTTCTTATGAGTTTACATCCAGTTGCACAGCCTCAAGGAATTTGGTCAATTCTGCTAAACGTATGGCTGCTTATCCTAATGAAACCTTGTGAGCATTGTTCATCTCTAACAAGACAGGGAGGTGGGTGTGGGCAGACAGGCTCATTTTTCCCTTCAGTGATAAACATATTTCTGTAGGTGCTGAGTGAAAAACCATCCATCATGAAGATGGGGCTTGACGATGGTGCAGAGTTCAGTGAAAGTTAGAGGGGAAAAGCCTGCTGTTGAGACCCACTTTTAAAAAAATAAAACCTATGTGATCAGCAGCGTTCAGACACTAAAGAACTTGAAGAAAAGGGAGGGAGTCTTGCTGTCTCCAGAGAAATGGGGTATAAAATTCACTTCTAAGCAGAAAAATCTCTGTGGGTGGTACTTTCCTGGCCCCCATCACCAAGGCCATGTTTACACTATGGGTGTAACAGCTATGTAGCCATGACACCATAGCTATGATTCTGTAACCCCATGATATTAATGGAGGAGGTGTGGTGTCTGTGATGAAGGTTGGGTGCAGAAAGGAATTTGAGGTAGGAGATTAGGGTGCAGGAGGGGGGTGTGGGATCTGGGAGGGAGTTTGGTTGAAAGAAGGGGTTATGATCTGGGGCAGGAGACCGGGGTGCAGGATCCAGGAGGGAGTTATGACTTGGGGGAGAGGAGTAGGGGGCAGAGTCTTGGAGGGGATATGGTTGCAGGACAGAATCTTGACCTGGAGGAGGGGTGCAGGAGGTAGGGCAGGGATCTGGGTTGTGCCTGGGAGTAGAGGATTGGGTGGAGAATCTGGAAGCGATTTGTAACCTGGGGCAGGAGTGCAGGAGGGGATGCAAATGACTGTGATGTAGGGTCTGAGAGGTGGTACAGAGAGGCTGGGGTGCCAGAGGCAAGCTCTGGCTGTGAGGAACTTACCTGGGTAGCTTCTGGCCAGCAGCCTAACAGGTTCCTTAGGCAAGCTCCCTGCCTTCCATATCCCTGCACATGTTCAGAGCAAACAGATGTAGGGCCATGTGCAGCTCTGAACACTGTGAGCCTGGAGGAGAAGGGGAACTTCACAGGCTGCTAGTCCTGCAAACAGGCAGCTCCCTTTGTCCAGAAACCAGCCAATGGGAGATGCAAATTTATGCTGGGGATAGGGACAGCATGCAACCCCTCTCCTGCTGACAAATGTGGGTGTCTGGGGCTGTGGTGAGGAAGTTGCACTCAAGGGGTGAGGTGGGAGAGGTGAGGGGATGCAGGCCCACCCAACTCCACTGCATTCCAGCCCAGGGCCATTATAGTGTCAGAGTGGTCTGCTGCTGGGTGAGTGGGGAAATCTGGCCACAACATGCTGGCTGGCCATCAGTCAGCCATACAGTCAGACTATATTTGGCTCTCCTGGGCTACTTCCTACACCCTGGATTGAGGGGGTTACCCTCAATGAGTCCCAGCTCATTGTCCGTCTCACTGGGGTAAAAAGCTAAAGGCAGCCCCAAAAACTCCTCAATGTCTCTGGCAACCAGCAGCTCTGGCAGTATCAGCTCTTGGGCAGCTATTGCTGTTGGGTTCATGCTCCAGTAGCAGTGAGAGATGTCCTTCTCCTCCCATAGTGCTTCTCCAACTAAACTGGAGGGCCAGTGTTTTATGCCTCCAGTTCCTGTTCTACCCCTCTGCTTCCAGCAGGGTAGGCATGGGTGTCCCAGCTCTGCTCATAACTGCCCTCTGTCAATCTCAGAGGGAGGCCAGGCACTCTTGCTACAAACATATTCAGCATACCTCAATTTCCTGTAACTTATTACGCTATATTTTTGAATTGGTCACTCTCTGGGACTAGTGCAAATACTCTAAATTCAAGCTGAATTGCCTGATTGTGACTAGGGATGTAATAATATAGTCGATGAACCGATTAGCTGATAAGCAAAAGCTTATAGGTTAATGCTATAGACTACACGCATTGTCCTCCCTGTCCCCTTGCCAGTAAATTTTTTAGCAGGCTGGCCAGCAGCCCAGCTCAGTCCCGGCTTGCACTAGGTCCTGGACCTACCCCTGCTGTAGCTCTGCATTTAAAGTGTATTAGGAGCCAGACGGACAGGCAGAATGGCTCAGTTCTGCCTCGCGCCGGGTCTGGGAGCTCAGACCCCTCCCCTCCCCGGACAGGGACTGCCTGGGGACTATAGAATAGTCGACTAACTGATAAAAATTAATGAGGTTAATCAACTATTCAATTAACCAATATTTTACATCTCTAATTGTGACAGGCCACATGATATGATTTCTGTTGATTGGATGAACATACAGTTATTACATCAATACTTGTGCACAGAAATTCAAATCTCTCCATTGACTAAAAAGGGGCTTTGGATCAGGTCCCAACTGCCTAGTTAAGCACTCCAAGGTCAGGAAATGCCAAAATCAAGGTTCCACACACAGCTTAACTCTGGCTCTTTGTTGACACTTATTACAGCATGCTCTTTTATCACATGACCATGTAAATACATTGTGTCTTTTGCAACCATACACACATATGCATAATATTTTCTGGCACTGTTTTTTGAGGAAGGTAGCGTTTTCTTCCAACTTTAAAAGCTTCTCCATCATATAGTCTCAAAATTAAACTTAGCTGAAGACCTTGGTTGACACTTTAGTAAAGCAGCTGTTCTTAATATGTTTTAATGCTCTAAAACATTTTTGTTCCAAACACAATAATATTTCTGACAGTTTCACAGCTGGTTTCAAGTTCATTTATTAACCACAAACATGGAGCAGGAGCAGATCTTGTAAACTATAGTTCCAAAAACACAAATCTGTATGCAAAGAGCAATAGAAGCTGCTCTTTTGGAGCAATTAGTGGAGGAAGCCTAGGTATACAGAAATGACAAAGGACTGCCGAGTTTTATTCAAGAACTAGCAGTGTTGTGTGCAAGGATGTACATCTGAACTCAGACAGCCTAAATTCTAATCTACATTATCATTTCTAGGTGCTCAATTAATCTGTCTTCCCGTCTTCCCCCCCTTTTAAAATATAGATTTCTTGGCCAGGCACACCCTTTTTGATGTAATTGTGATTAACCTGGGTTAAGGTTTGTCCCTTTCCCCATCATTTCTGACCCAGTTCCTTTGATTTCTAAGGTTCCTGTAAACATAACTGTATCCTTTTCCCCATTATTCTCTCCGAGTCAGCTCCTTAGCTGATGTAAATTGACTTAATTCTCCATTAAAATGTACAGAACTTTTAAAATGTACACTAGTTGGGGATCTGGCAATCTGTCTCTGCTAATACAATTCATTTGGTGGTGCAGAGTTTAACTTTTGCCTCAGGCTTGCACTTCTGAAATAACAGTAGGATGATGATTTTAGTTCCAGGAAGCATGCATCCTGGAAAACAGCTTTTTAAAAAGAAATGGTAATCGTTACTAATGTGTGTATTGTTGGGGATTGTATGCATTTAAGTAACTGCACCATAAATATCTATTATCAATAACTTACTGCAAACGTACGCATTAGATTCTCTTTGACTGTTCATGGCAAGAGATGTAAGTGTTTCTGAATTTCCTGAGTGGCTGAATCAGACTGACATGCCATGTCAAGTTTTAGAAGTTTTATTGTGTTAAGCAGCTGAGAATAAAGCTTGAGGTACGTAGGTATTTTATTATTATCAACATTTGGGAACAATGATTGCAAGATAAGCATTAAGCAACTTCCAGTTGATGCAAGCTTAGCACAGCTTTTGCTAATTCAGCTGGAAGGAGATTCACTTTTGGTGGAGCTGGTGACAGTATAAACAATTCAAAGGTCCCAGATGAGTTAATGCTCAGACTGCACGGTTCAGCCACAGGACAGGATGTTTAGTGATTGGACAAGACTATTCATCCATTGGCAGACAAAATGCTGTGAGAGTATTTTACCAACACCTACACATTTGTTCTCATTCCAGAAACTCCTGTCAGTAGAAGTCAGAATGTGAAATATTATGTGAGAAAATTAGAGACAAGGTGGCTGGCATGATTTCGTCTAGACTGGCATGATTTTGCGGAAATGTTTTTAACGGAAAAGTTTTTCCGTTAAAAGCATTTCCGCAAAAGAGTGTCTAGATTGGCACGGGTGCCTTTGCGCAAAAAGTGCTTTTGCACAAAAGCATCTGTGGCCAGTCTAGACGCGATTTTGCGCAAGAAAGCCCCGATCGCCATTTTCGCCATCGGGGCTTTTTTGCACAAAACAGTTCTTCCCTGTCTACACTGGCCCTCTTGCGCAAGTATTCTTGTGCAAGAGGGCTTATCCCTGAGTGGGAGCATCATAGTATTTGCGCAAGAACACTGACAATCTTACATTAGATCGTCAGTGTTCTTGCGCAAATTCAAGCGGCCAGTGTAGACAGCTGGCAAGTTTTTGCACAAAAGCGGCCGCTTTTGCGCAAAATCTTGCCAGTCTAGACGCAGCCGGTGAGTGAGATAATATCTTTTATTGAGTCAACTTGCTTTTGAGCTGCACAGAGATCTTCTTCAGATCTGGGAAAGGTACCAGCAGCACTAGAGCCTGTCACAAGAGATGCAGACATATCTCCACTGTGATGGTGATCAGTTCCACCCACAACACATCTCTGAAGATCCAGGGGTCCTTCCCATGCCTATCACATATAGTGTATCTTCTCAGGTGTACTAAATGCCCCAGTAACTGCTACCTGGGTGAAATGAGACAACCACTATGCTCCCAAATGCATTCACACAAAACAATTATAAAAGACAAAACCATGTCACCTGTGGGTGAAAACTTTTCACAGAACAATCATTTCTTATATGACCTCTCAGTCCTTGTCCTCAGAGAAAACCTGCACAATACCCTTAAAAAATGAGCCTGGAAGCTTAATTTCATAACTTTGCTAGACACTAAAAATCATGGTCTTAATAAACACACTGGATGTTGTAATAAGCCTTATGATCTCTAATGGACTAAACCTCTTTTTTTGTCTTATGACTGCTGAGGTGTTAATAGGAGACTTCACCTATTGATAGGAGACTGGTCCCTTAGAATATGTGTGAAATACTTGTGCTTAACAATCTGTTCCCCCTTGTATTTAGTTGTGACACTCCTAGTGCCTTTCTCAGACCTGAAGAAGAGCTCCATGTAGCTCAAAAGCTACAAAACCTCTGGAAATAATTTTGTGAGAAAATGACACACCACAAGCTATGAAGTAATTTGGTAATGAAAAACTGGGCCGGAGTGTTTACTTCTGAGTTAAAACCAATTGACTTAAAAAACCAAAACAAATAAACCTCCAGAACATGGGAAAGCTGAGATGACCCTTTCCACTCTTCTCCAGTTGTATGGCAATGCACAATTCACCTCCAAGCTCACCATTAAGGGCCCATAGCCTGCCATATCAGAAGGGACCAAACAGGAGTTTTTTTAAAAGGTAGAAATGACCTAAGAGTAGCAGAAAAGGGAATGAGACCACTTCATGACATGTAGCCTGGTCCTACCACCCTGGGAGTCCACATTTGAATGCTGGCATATGCAATGGTGATTTCAAATGCTATCTAAATATGCATGAAGGAGGGGAACCCTAGTATCAGATTTACATGGAAGCTTTAAAAGTATGATATATTTCAGGCTAGCAGAAGAAAAGGATTGTTTTTATGTTCAGACTACAGAAATGAGAGTCAAAAAATCTGAGTTTGGTTCCTGCCTCTGCCACCAATTTCTTGTATACTTTTGGGCAAATCACTTAACATTCAGTTTGCCTATGCATAACAACTGTGCTGCTGGGTTTATGAGTATTTATAAAATGTTTTGAGATCCTTATCCAAAAGGATCTATATACAAATGCAAATACTTTATTATTGGGTATGCTGGAAAAGGCAAAAATATTTTAATATGCATATTTTCTTTGCAAGTTTGATTAGAAATTGTCCAAACTAAATCTGTTGCATGATACATATTTGCTTCTACCTTATTCAGCAACAGCTATTGATTTCAAAATTATCTTTGGACCTTCTAAATGTCCTAGGTGAAATACTAACACAAACTTAATCAATCTTCTAATGAATCCAAAAATTACTTCCTAGGTCTGAAAACAAGCTCTATGTCTAGCTAGCTTAGTTACTTGGCTGAGAGAGACTGACATAAAAAATCAACCCCTGGCAAAGGTTAATCCAATCATCTTCCTTCTATTGGTGGCCCACTTTAGAGCATTTGTCAAAGATTTTAATAGTGCTGTCTCAGTTTAGTTGTGGGCTCCAAAACTAGATTAGCATTTAATAGGGTATTAAAATCTGTTAGAGATCCCTGCAGTTGCTCATGTGCTAATTTTTTTTGGATATTATACAGAGTTGAGAGAACAAAAATAGGGTGAGAATTATCAGCCCTGCCAGGATCCCCCATCTTGTGGGCAGGTGTTAATATGGCTCTGTTCCAAATGTAGAGGATACTTACTGACAGTCTCACATGCCAAGCTGCCAAGAGTGAGAGAGACACAGATAAAGGCCAAAGATGTTGCAAGATGCCTTATGCCTGGCTTAAGGAATCTGAGGTCAAAGTCACCACCAGCTGCATGGTTTAGTATTGCTAATATAGACCATGTGTAAAAGGAGCTCATTTGGTCCAACACTGTAAATGAAACTCCAGCATTAACCTAGATAAAGTAGTGAAACCTCCTCATTCTCCTTTGGCAGGCAAAGAAAAGAAGCCCCTTTGTTTTTCATTATGAAACACCTAGTTTGAGCTACTAGTACTTGTTTACATTCATTTTTGCTCTCCTCTAGCTCAGGTTATTCCAGCGTGTGTGCCCTGACACATTTTATGTTATTTTTGTTAAATAAAAAAGCTTCTAAAATGTTAGAGATCCCAAACAGGATTGTATTTAGTCCTGCTTTAAACTGAAGCAACCCCAGTGAAGTCACATTACATGTGACAGATTTTAGTTACATTGCTAAAAGGGGCTCAGAGATCATAGATATGGGTGCTCTGTAATAATGCTAGAACATAACTTTGATCCGTCTGTTTATGGCTGTGGCACTTTGTACCTTGCTGATGTGTTAGTTGTGCGATATCACAAGTGGGCATACTCGCTTATGAGTTGTTTGCAGATTATTCTGCAACTGTATTTTGTTTACAGTTTGCCCTTTACCATGTACATTTGCTTCTGGACTCTGGGATGACCAAGAAAAAAAATACACAAACAAAATAAAAATATGTCCTGTGCTTTCCATTTAATTTGGTTTCGACCCTCAATTTAATTAGATGAAAACCTTGGGGACAAGATAATTTGTATTGCAATGACTTTCTCCTCTTGTGGTCATCTTTAATTGCTTTGGGCAGTTATTACTGGCCATTCAATCAGTGGCTATAGACTAGAATGTTCCTGATTAATTAATTGGGAAGGTCAACATTGTAATGAAAGATCAGAGCTTGAGGAAGATGAGTAGATTTGAAAGCTGTTAATCAGACAGTTATTGACATAAGCGCTGCTGTTTGCTATGCAAGCTGTGATGAGCACCCTGGTGATCATAAAGATAATGAGATCAGCTGTTTATTTCAATCAAAGTGACAGTAATAGACTTAGTAAAAATAAAAAAAACCATGGAAAAGTCAAATATAAAATGTTTATGAGTATGCAAGAATGACTATAAAAGTGATAGCTCTGATCTATGTGCTCCTTTCAATTTATACTAGACTGTTTCAGTCAGTTAACATCTGTAGACAGGCAGTACTGCCAGCTCTGTGGTTTTGTTGCAAGGCTTGTGATATTTTGCATTTTTTTTTTCATAAAGCCCCAGCTCCTGGGTTTATATAATTATGTGTGAATCACGGCTTTCATTTTTTTAAAGAGAAAGTTTCTAGCTTATTTTTGTGATGTTTTTCATAAGTAAACAGGTCATTTTCTTACCATTTTGGCATTGTGCCATTATTTGTGTGTGTCAGAAAACACTTTCACTAATCTTCCATTGATTTAAATTTATATCTAAGTACACTGACATAAATAAATTCAGTTTAGGAAAAGATAACTAAATGTAACAATTTCCTTCTGTAGTTGGTGGTCCTATTGTTTTCACATACTTTTCAATAGCTTGATTTGTGGTGTAAGAAGAAACATCTCTCATGCAGACACATTAGTAGACCAGTGGTGCCCATTACAAGTCCATACTCATGTAGCCATAAACTTAGAAAGTCTCAGAGGGATAGCCGTGTTAGTCTGTAACTTTAAAAACAATGACTAGTCCTGTGGCACCTTAGAGACTAATAAAAATATATAGAATCATGAGCTTTCGTGGGTTTTACCACGACTACTACTCATACATTTAGAGAATATTACATCACAGATTAAATAATACATATTTAATGGTATTTAAAAATCCAGATCATTGGCCTTTTTAAGGAGCTATCAGAATTCCCATTATCATCCTGGTAGAAAGCAATAGCTCCCTCAGCATCAACATGCTCTATTATTTAGACACTAGTAACCCCTTCAGGTACATGACATACTTTCTGATTACATTGATTTCAGGTATCATGCATGATCCACCACTGTTACGTCATGGTCATATGTGGTTCAAGAGTGAATGAAAGTGCATTGATCTGATAAGGCACTGGGTGAAAACAGTATCACACTGTTCAATAGGTCTTTTCTGTTTTATTCACAGTAATATATATCTCTTTGACTAAAATGATGTTTTACTTCTGTTATCATTCAGGGTACGTCTACACTAGCCCCCTAGTTCGAACTAGGGAGGCTAATGAGGGTGACCGAAATTGCAAATGAAGTGCGGGATTTAAATATCCCGCGCTTCATTAGCATGTTCCCGGGTGGTGGCCATTTTGGAAACTGACTAGCCTGGAATAACTGCACGTGTCTACATGCGGCAGTGAAACGGGAGTTCGAAGTAAACCCCTAACTCGAATTAGCTGTTACTCCTCGTGGAATGAGGTTTAACAGCTAATTCGAGTTAAGGGGTTTACTTCGAACTCCCGTTTCACTGCCGCCTGTAGACGCGGGCAGTTATTCCGGGCTAGTCAGTTTCCAAAATGGCCACCACCCGGGAACATGCTAATGAAGCGTGGGATATTTAAATCCCGCGCTTCATTTGCAATTTCGGTCGCCCTCATTAGCCTCCCTAGTTCGAACTAGGGGGCTAGTGTAGACGCACCCTCAGAGCCAATAAGGTTGTAAGAAAGGGGACTGGATCAGTTTTTGGCTCATACTTCAACAGAAAATACAGTTATGTTCCAATTACAGAATCTTTGTTGATGAGGCCAGAAAAAAACAGATATTAAATTTCAAATCCCATGCTGTGTTTTCAGGACTGGGTGGTATGACCCTTTACTGGCGCTCTCTTTAAGGGTGGTATGCTACTGTACATGGTTGTGTCTACTGGCATATCTACATTGCAGTAAAAAAACCAGCAGTACTGAAGTCTCAGAGCTGGGGCTCCAAACTGAGCCCAAATGTTTACATTGCAATTTTATAGCTTCACAACCTAAGATGTCAGCCATGGCTGCACTACACATCTTTTATTGCAGGTTAAATGTGCACTCAGTGGTGTATTGTTTCCCCTTTTCATGCCACCCTGATTCATTCTTTCATCTGTTCTGTCACACAGAATAGAGAATCACATTGTTAAAGACAATCCAACATCCTCTTGCCTTAAAGGCAGTAACTTCCATTTCTCTTAGAGCAGAGTCTGATTCAACTTATTTCAAAGTGAAGAAACTTAGGCTAGGGAATCTTGAAATTTTAAAACTTTCAATTTATAAATCAAACTTCAATCTGAATTATTTCCCCTTCTTTGTTGTAACACCTAAAGGTGTCTGTATGTACAGAGCTGTACCAGTTATCCTAAAGTCATGATTTAAAATCAGTTTAGTTAATGCAGCACAGAAAGTTGTCTGGACACTATTAAACTGACATAAACTTGGGTTTAAGGGAATCTGTGGAACCAACTGGAAAAGAGGTGAAACTATATAGAAATAAAAGGAATACCGTTATAGCAGAAAAATCTGTGTTTTGTCTTTGCTGCTATGAAATTTGTCTGAAGAAGTGAAAAAAATTGATTACAAGGCAACATAGCAAAAATAAGGAAATAAATTACTTTGGACATGAAGGAAAGAGATTTTACTATTACAACAGGCAGAGCATATCTTAAGAAGATAAAAAATATTTAGCTTATTTTGGTCTTATCTAAAACCAAAAAAATTGCACTTATACTATTTCAATGTTCATGATTAAAGGGGTTGAAAGTACATGCCCAACAGTAAAACAAAGATAATATTATCAATGAGAGTGAAGAAATAGCCTGTTGTTTCACAAAAGCTTCATATCTTTCTGGCCCTCATTAGGACTTGTCAACATCTGGAATTAAGATGGCGATCTCTTCTTCAATGGTCATTTTCTTCTCACAAATTCTTATTGGAAAAAGAGTCATGCAAAATATAGGCTAATAACATGCAGTGCTATTAATGAGGCAAGGTCTTCACTATAATGTATCCTGCATTCCTTTGTTTCTTTTTTTTTTAAATAATAGACTAAAGACCTGTAGTATAGATCTCTTCATCACAGTCTATTGATTTTCTTAATGCCTATTGCTAAATCACTTTCCCATTTATCTAATAATTTCATAGGTGTAGAGGAGCAGATTTGGGTAGAAACATGGATAATTCACTGAATCTGATCATTTTTTAAAATTGGCGGGGGAGGAAGATAAAGGGCAGACTTAGCATAGGATAATCGACATAAGAAACTGACTGAGGACTGAGAAAATTCAGTTGTTAAACAGATACTTCATCACCCACTGAGATGTATGCTGCCTAAAGGAGGAGTCCTATTCCTGTTATTTTTCTGTCTCCACTCCAAAAAGCAACAACCTATGAAAAGTAGCAGGACTGGGACTTGTAATAGCAGGAAAATTGTTGTGTTTTTTGGCAGGCTGGTTAAAGTAATGTTACTATTTTGATTTAGGATACTACAAATAAATGTTTAAATTTAAAAAGAAATAATAAAGCTTCTGCTCACATAAAATTGTTAGTCTTTAAGGTGCCACAGGACTTCTTGCTATTTTTGCTGAAATAGACTAACACGGCTATCCCTCTGAAAGCAAATATTTTACATTTTGGACATAAAGACAATGTTCCAATTGGCACTCTGTATATTTATTTAAAATATTTCTGCTTTAGACATTAATATTATTGTACAGTTCCATAGCAACTTCCATCTCAGGAACTCAAAAGATATAATAGAAATCAAGAATTTCTTCTCATAATGCTCAAAGGGTAGATAAGTTTTGACATCTGACAGAAACATGGAAATGTAAGTGATTCTCCAAGGACACACAACAGGTTAGTCGAAGCATTTGTATTAGCATGCAGATATTTCTGGTATAGGTCAAACCACTAGATTATAATCCCATATTTTATTCCTGCCACAGAGAATTTATAGTCCTAAACAGACACAAAGTGGAAGTGAAAATAAACTTTTTCCAAGATCATACATAGGGCCAGTGACAGAGTATGGAATAAAATCCAGGTCTTCTGAGGCCTATGTTCATTAGATCGCACTACTATGTCAAAAGGACAATTCATTTGCCACAGAGTATTCTTTACATATTGAGTATTTTCTGAATGTCTTGGGATTTGAAAATTTTTGACTTCACTAGTTCATGATTGTTTTAAGATTATTTTGCTGCCCCTTCTTCCTATTTTCTTCCTTGTATCTGAAAATTCACAACCTGGTAACAGTACCAAAAATTAAAAAAAATTAAGAATACAGTTCTTCCTTTCTTGTCGCAACATCATAAAAAAATTCCAAATGTCTTTATTAGAGGACTCTATTATAACTTAAGACATGTTTAGATGAAGGCTCCTTTACCAGTGAAATTCTTTTCACACCACTCACATTTTGCTCACCATTCATGAACTCTCTACTTCATGTTATAAGCACGTTCATAACAGACTGCTGGCTACATGCTGTGAAGAGCAGGCACTTAGCCCTTGGCCTTAGACAAAACTTGTTGTAAAACATGTGTGTGAATAGCTCATAGCAACACTATCAACCCCTTGGGAGACCATTCACAATTGAGAGATCATATTTCTTCACTTGAAGCAATGTGGTTTCCAAATGACTCCACATTAAAAATGCCTCCATGGGAGAGAAGGAAAGAAGATGATGCACATGTCAATTGTCTCATCTCTCACCTTACCATGCAGTGAATTTTTAGTTCATCTAATGGAGTTTTAAGTTGAGAGTCAGTGCTTTCGCAGGCAGTTTTTACAGAGGTTCCATAAGACTCCTTGTTGGTTTTGCTGGAAATACTATTTCTATAGTGTGAGCTGAACTATTCTATTTTAGTTTGTATTACTCCACACTCCTTATTAAGACTGAATAATCACTTGAACAATAGGATTTTTTTCTGCTTCTCACTGGAAGACGCATTTGGTGAGATTCTATGTTGTGTCTTGTAGGATTGCCAGTTTTGGTTGGATGTTTTCCTGGAGGTTTCATCACATGACATAATCTTTAATCAAAGATTAATCTATGATTTCTGGACATGCCAGGACAATCCTGGAGACTTGGCAACCCTTTCTTTAAGAGGTACAGCGCAGACCTCTCAGGTCAGATGCAAAGGCTCTAAGTGGCTTTTATACTACCTTTGTAACTTCTGAAGCCAGAGCATCCATTACATAATTTAGATAACACTGAAGAGGTACCTAAGTTGTAGAGCAGTTCCTTGTTCCTAGGAGCACCAAATCTCCTCAGTACCATGTGCTGTCTCTTGGGGGAAGGAAGGGACTAAAGGAGGCAACTGCTCTGGGCCCAGCAATGCTAAAGGGCTCTGGGCTCCAGGCTGCTGCAGACACAATAGCAGTGGTACTTGGAGCCCTGGGCCCTTTAAATTGCTGCCGGAGCACCACGCAGCATGCTTGGAGTAGCTCTAAGGGCTGATGTGGGGGCCAGCTCAGTGCACTCACCTTTCCTGTGGCCCATCATGGCTGTCAGCTCCCCTGGCTGCATCCTTGTCCCTGACAAATCCTTCCCATTCCCATTGGGGCTCATGAGTGGGCTGCAGCAGGCTATGGCTACCCTTAGTTCTTGTGCTGGTAATGTGTCCCCCGTCCCCCCCACTATACCTCATGCTTTTAGAGCCTCCTATGGTACTTTGGACTCTTTATCCAGGGTAGCCAACACGTGTAGCATAAAATAGCATCTTTTAACAACATAGTTCTATACTCCCTATCTATATGAAAAGCTGGAGTTGATGGGAGGAGTGAAATAAAATACTTTTTAAATTTACAAATGACTTTTTGATTGGACAAAATACTTCACAGGAATAAGTTAATTTTGCCAAATATTTAAATAGAAAATATAATTGCTTTAGTCACCCCTCCCCCCAAAAAAGAGAGGGGGAAGGTGAATTAATTTTTCTTTGTTTTTGGCAAAACCAGAAACTTTCGCAGAAAGTTACAAACAAAAAGAGAGAGACCGCTTTTTATGGTTTTATTTGGGAGGGTGACAGAATTTGATTAGATCTCTAGGATAACTATTTTTATTTTTCAGGTGGTGAAACATAAAAAAGTAAATATGAGTATTCGGACAGTGACTATCCATCCCACTAAAGTTCATGAATATAAAATTTTGCTAAAATGAATATCCTGAAAGAAGGAACAATGAAAAATGAACATAACTGAACACCTTTTCAAGCACTGTGTTTGCATTGTTCAACCAGTTCCATGCTACACTATATGAATTTATTGAGACACAACAATGAGGCCCAATAGTTTTGAACAGCATTTACAGCATTTTCAGAGCTACATATATTAACCCAACCTACTTTCACTGAAAGAAGATAAACTCATTTAACTTTAATTCTGGTCCTAATCCAAGAAATGCCGTGTTGGATTAGTAGTCTCCCCGGTTTCTAACATTTCAATCCTGCAGCTCTCACCTGAGCTTAATGGATACTGACACAATTTGACTGTTCCCATGTAATTATGCTTGCATTTTCTGAAATGTTTTATCAACTACTTTTTAAATCCTATTGTAATTTATCCTATGGTCGGAAAGCTGTTTACTCTGAGCCTCTTGATGGTTTGAGTGTTGGTTGAGAGGGGTTATATTTTGGTTTATGGCATGTTTTAGTATAGCAAACATTTTATCAGTAATGGTATTTTGTTATTTTCTAGTCTGAAAGAAGAGCTGTAAAGGGCAAGAACTGCATGTTTTAAAAGCCTATTTTTCTGAGTTTTTCCATCTGCGGTGAGAAAGTTCATTTAAAAAAATCTAGATTATTTTGGTTTATCTCAAAGCAAGGGAATGTGGTTTAAATGGTTAAATAGTATTATTCTTATTGGTATTACTGTATCCCTTGGCACAATCATTGTGCTAAGTGTTGTACAAACAAAGAGCAAAAAACAGAGGAGTTTATAATTCAAGTGATAAGTGGTTTTATCACCCTGTGTGCTCCTTCTCAATCAAGACAATCTCTTCCCCACTGTGAGCTTTGGCATCATATTAACACATACAGCAATGGACTTATCTCAGTTTGCTTCATGTTCATGACTTGGCTGTTAACCAAATTTAACACAACTATGACTGAAGATTTTTTTATTTTAACACTAAGGCGCATCTTTGTAGTTTCATAGGAGAAATGAACCAAGCAGCATGGCTTCACCCTGATTAGGTGAGCTAAATATGTGCATCTTAGAACCCAATCAGATGACAAAAACTCCCAGTGAGGGCAAGGATTATTAATATAACAGCTGCACAGCAAATAAAAGAAACACGAGGACATAGATAAAAATTTTAGTGCAAGTTCAAATGGAATTTATCTGTACTAGAACCTCAGAGTTAAACACCTTGGTAATGGGAGTTGTTCGTAACTGAAATGTTTGTAACTCGAAAGAGACTTTATGATTGTTCTTTCAAACATTTACAACTGAACATTGACTTAACACAGCATTGAAACTTCATTATGCAGAAGAAATATTCTTTTAAGCATCCCAAGTGAAACGAACACAGAAGCAGTTTCCTTACTGTGTCAAATTTGTTCTTTGACACATTTTCTTTTTTAGTAGTTTACATTTAACACAACAATGTACTGTATTTACTTATTTTGCATATCTGTCTGTGCTGCTGTGCAATCAGATTGCATACTTTCGGTTCCAACTGAGTTGTGTGATTAACTGGTCAGATTGTCACTCTGGAGTTCGTAATTCTGAGGTTCTACTGTACCTCTGAATTTTAGCTGGGGAGGAAGGAACATTTTCCACTGACATTACTTCAGCTTTTAAAAATTTGATTTGAAATCAACAGCAGTGGATTCTTTGCCAGATTATGTGGATGACATAATATGAGATAGGCAGAAAGCAGAGAGCAGGAGGTTACTTAAATCAAGACAAGAGAAAACCAAGATGTGGACAAGAATGTTGGTGCTGGGGATAGATGAAAGTGATGGGTTTATTTTTCTTGTGAAAGAAGAGACCACAGCTTTGGTTAGGGTGTACTGAAGGAGAGTCAGAAGCTGTAGATGACACAGAGGGGGGCCAGTCTGGGAGACTGGCCAAATAATGGAGTTGTTGGTTATTATGGAGAAAGGAGGACATGTGTCAGCAATAGGAGGAAAGCTGACAACTTCTGTTTTTGAGTTCTGATGTTTGAGATTAGGGTAGGATGTCCAGGAAGAGAAGTCACACAACTACAGAGTGCAAGGCAAGAGCGGAGGGGTGTAGTAAGGTAAAGTGGTCTCCCTTCAGACTGGAAAGTGAGGGACCAGTGCCCTGGTGGTGCAGGAGTAGGTTATCCTCCTGAATGAATGGTGCTCAGGAGGGAGATCTCTGCAAGGTGCATGGCTCCACACTAGGGAGAGGAAAGAGTCTGCCCTGTGTTGTGTGGATGGGAATGAGGTGGTGCTCAGCCTGAGGGAATGCAGGGAGCTGGTTCCTGCCCTAGGTATGGGGAACTGCAGGATCTGTTCTTGGGAGGAAGCTGGACAGGAATAGGAGGGTTTGACTGGGGGCCCGGAATTGCAGGGGATCTAACTCCTCCCTGAGCCCGGATGTTAGTAGCTGATGAGTTGCTGCATACAAAGAGCCAGGGCAGGGGACGGAGTGCTGGGGCACCATTTCAGTTTTTGGTGTTTGTGGGGGCAACCTGTGCATGCCATGATGGGGGGGAAGAGAGTGAGAGCATGGGGAGGGGTGGACTGAGGACAGAAGCTTCAGCAGCGTTACTGAACATGCTCAGTACAAGCCAAGCTCCAAATGAGGAGAGGAGGGGGAACCAATCCCATCCACCCTCCCCCACACACATCATCTGTATACAGGGGCTACCAAGACACTGGAAAACTCTATACTTTTTTTGGCATACAATGTAGAAGTTTGCTGACAGGAGCACTGTATCTAATTCCCATATAAAAAAAGAAAATTAAATACATATTAGACCCACTCAGCTCTAACAGTAGCATTTTCTGACATCTTGTGGCAAGTCACTTAAGAGACACCAGTTAGCCTTAAAATTTTAATGTATATTCTTACTTTGTTACAAACTCAGTGGAGAGAGACACCATCAGGACTCCTTGTCTCTATCTTAGCTCTGGAAGGGGAGCGGGGCCTACTAGGTTACAGCAAGGGGGGGGACACATTTCATCTCTCTATAAGAAAATCAGAATGGCCATACTGGGTCAGACCAATTGTCCTTGTAGCTCAGTATTCTGTCTTCCAACAGGGGCCAAGGCCAGGTGCTTCAGAAGGAATAAACAGAAGAGCAATCATGATCCTTCCCCTGTCGCCCATTCCCAGCTTCTGGCAAACAGAAGCTAGGGGCACCATCCCTGCCTGTTCTGGCTAGTAGCCATTGTTAGACCTGTCCACTTTGAATTTATTTTGTCCTTATTGGAACCCTGTTATAGTTTGGGTTTTTCTACCATCTCCTGGCAAAGAGCTCCACAGGCTGAACATGAAGAAATAATTTTTGTTTGTTTTAAACAAATCTGCTGCCTATAAAATTCATTGGGTGAGTTTATTGTGGTGTTAGTGAAGGAACAAATAACATTTCGTTGCTCTATTTTTCCACACCATTCATGATTTTCTAGGCCACTAACATATCTCTCTCCCCTTTAGTCATTTTTTTTCCAAGCTGAAAAGTCCCAATCTTGTTAATTTTTCCTCATGTGGAAGCTGTTCCTTACTCCTAATCAACTCTGTTGCCTTTTCTGTACCTTTTCCAAATGCAATATATCTTTTTTAGATGGGGTGACCAGAGTTACATACAGTATTCAAGATGTGGGCATACAATGACTTTATGTAGAGGCAATATGGTATTTTGTCTTATTATCTATTCCTTTCCTAATGATCCCAATGTTCTGTTAGCTTTTTAGTTTTTAGAGTGACACTGCACATTGAGCAGATGTTTTCAGGGAACTATCCACAATGATTCCAAGATCTCTTTCTTGCGTGGTAACAGCTATTTTGTATCAATAGTTAGGATTATGTTATTCCTTGTGTGTAGGGACGGCCCATGAGCATAGGCAGACTCAGTGGTCACCTAGGGCGCCACCGGCCTGGGGGGGCCCGATGATTACATCATGGCCATTGACAGCCGTGCAGGCGGGGACGCCAATCGCCCCTTCCGCCTGAGGCGCCAGCTGCCGCAGCCAGCCTCAGACCACTCCTGCTTGGGCATTACTTTGTACTTATCAACACTGAATTCTATCTGCCTTTGTGTTACCCAATCACCCAGTTTTGTGAAATCCTTGTGTAATGCTTTTCAGTCAACTTTTATAGAATCCTAGGGCTGGAAGAGACCTCAGGAAGTCATCGAGTCCAGCCCCCTGCCCAAAGCAGGACCAAACCCAACTAAATCATTGCAGCTGAGACTTAAAAACCTCTAGGGTTGGAGATTCCACCATCTCCCTAGGTAACCCATTCCAGTACTTCACCACCCTTCTAGTAAAATAGTTTTTCCTAATATCCAACCTAGACCTCCCCCTCTGTAATTTGAGACCATTGCTCCTTGTTCTGCCATCCGTCACTATTGAGAACAGCCTCTCTCCATCCTCTTTGGATCGTCCCTTCAGGAAGTTGAAGGCTGCTATCAAATCCCCCTCACTCTTCTCTTCTGCAGACTAAATAAGCCCAAATCCCTCAGCCTCTCCTCATAGGTCATGTGCTCCAGCCCCCTAATAATTTTGGTTGCCCTCTGCTGGACCCTCTCCAATGCATTCACATTCTTTCCATAGTGGGGGGCCCAGAACTGGATGCAATACTCCAGATGTGGCCTCACCAGAGCCGAATAAAGGGGAATAATCACTTTTCTAGACCTGCTGGCAGTGCTCCTCCTAATGCACCCTAATATTCCATTCGCCTTCTTGGCTACAAGAGCACACTGTTGACTCATATCCAGCTTCTCATCCATTGTAATCCCCAGGTCCTTTTCTGACGAACTGCTACTTCGCCATTCGGTCCCCAGCCTGTAACAATGCTTTGGATTCTTCCATCCCAAGTGCAGGACTCTACACTTGTCCTTGTTGAACTTTGGATTAGTCCCTATTCACCCCTTTTCAAGAACATTTATAAATTTAACACAGTAATCCAAATGCAAATTCTAGCAGCACAACATTCATTCCTACTTTCCCTCCTTATTTTTTAAGTGGAGTACCCCACAATGTTTTCATGATGATCTACTAATCCTTCAATTACTTGAATGCCCAGCCTTTTGTTATTCTTAATCATCCTTTGTCAAGGCTAATTCCCCACTCTGGCACACTGAATGCAGAAGTGGGGGCCTGCGAAAACACCCCAAAAACCTGATCTCTATAGGCTTTGGTACAAAAACTTCCCCAAAAATTCTAATACCCAGATTTTGGAGAATAAAAACCACTGCCACCACCCAAGTAATGGTAAGAAAACCAGGGAAGAGATCACTTGGGAAATCTCAGCCATAAAGTAAAACCAGGACACAAAAATTAACCAATATCAGGTTAATAAAAAAGAAAGAACTTTTATTATGAAAATAATACTCCTGTTACAAGCATAGTTGGATTGGCTAGACAATAAGAGCCACCAATTAATAAATTCATGGGGAATTTTCTCATGGGCTCAAAACTTAGGGCATGTCTAGACTACATGGCTCCGTTGACGGAGCCATGTAGATGAATGTATTCAGCAAAGGGAAATAAAGCGGTGATTTAAATAATCGCCACTTCATTTACATCAAAATGGCTGCCGCGCTGTGCCGATCAGCTGTTTGTCGGCACAGCACGGTAGTCTAGACGGGGAACAGCTGACCCCAGATCCCTTTGTCGTCAGATCCCTTATGCCTCATGAAACGAGGCTTACAGGATCTGACAACAAAGGGATCTGGGGTCGGCTGATCCCCGTCTAGACTACCGCACTGTGCCGACAAACAGCTGATCGGCACAGCATGGCAGCCATTTTGATGTAAATGAAGTGGCGATATTTAAATCGCTGCTTCATTTTCCTTTGCCAAATATATTCATCAACATGGCTCTGTCGACGGAGCCATGTAGTCTAGACGCACCCTACGTTACAAAAGAGAGGAAAGCCCATTTCTAACAGCACAGACATCAGATCCACAGTCTCAAACCATAAAACAATAAAACCTAATGGATTTATCTAAACTTTACCCTACTTACACATTTTGAAGAGTCTTTTTCTTGGACATAGACATTTCTTCTGTCTCCCTCAGTATCTAGAGTCCAAACTGGCTCAGAGACAAAGGAGGGAAAACCCCCAAATTCCTTTGTCTCAGTTTGAAATCCCTATCTGCATTTCTATTGGCTGACTGCTACCTGGCTAGGTACAGTTAACTGCTGCCCATCCCCAAGCTGCTGCCCATCCCTCATGGTCATGACACCCTTCCTCTCTCTTTTTATAACAAACTCCCTTCCCCAAAGGCAAAGATACAAACAGCTCAAACTCTGTTGCATTTAAGAACTGCCTCTGGAGTTGGGGCATGCAGCTTTAAGCAGACCTCAAGTATGAAATCCAGTGGTTCCAGCATCGGGAGGGGGGCTACTGCCCCTTAATTCCCCATGATTGGGTGCCCTTGGCTGAGTGATCACTAGGGCTGAGTGAATGGCCTAGAGCAGAAATGCAGAATGGGAAGCCAGCAGATAATTACCAAAGGCAGTAGGAAGCTGAAAGCGGAGTCTGTACTTATTGAAACAAAGGGCCTCTGCCTGGCGAGGGTTAGGCTACAGGGAAGGTGCTGTGGCTCCTTGGAGCACTGTGCCCCCAAAGAAACCACTGTGCATGGCAGGTGCTCCTAACCATCTGCAGCTTGCGTAGGGTTCAGCCTCAGGAACAGTAAGTACTAGCGCAGAGCAGTCTGGGCAGTTCCTACCTGCTGTCTGGCCTGATTACAGGTTCTGTGGCAGCTGTTCTGGCCTCTCCAGGTCCCACTCGTTCCTCTGCTCCCCCTGCATAGAAAGAAGAGGCCAGTTGTAGGTTCAAGCTGCCATTAAACCCCTTGAGGGACAGGCCTTGGGTAGGGTGAGAAGTCAAGATTTTCAATGTGATGCATTCATGGACCCAGCACTTTGAAAAATTAATATTGCCATTTGAAAATAAGAATGTTAGACAATGTTTAAAATAACACCTTTTCTATGAGTGGATATAGTCCTGGAAATAATTAGTCATATAATAGACTTTCCATTGGTCCTTGAATTTTTGTTGGACTGTCTGTCATCTTTCTTTTTCTCCACGGTCCCTGTACATTTCCCTTAAGACTACTTATTTAACAAGGTCCAAGAATTCTGCATGCTGTCTTCAATGCTGTGAAAGTCTTTTAATAAAGACAAGCATGGTTAATCCATAATAATGGCAGATCTTTTTATTGATTCCCATAAATTGAACTTTAGTTGACCGGTCAAAAAGACAGAATTCTCAGCATGTGCTTTGCGGCTCCTCTAAGAACCTCTCTTCACCTCAGGCAGATTTAGATCCCTAGTCTCTCCCCATCTGTTGTCAGCTGTTGTAAACACTGATCTACATTCATTAACCTTCCTCTAAACAACGTATTCGAGTTCATCCTTGAGAAAGTACAGAAGGAATAGTAAACACTAACTACTGTGCTTTTCGTTTTTGTTTTTCCTCTGGAATGCATCAGTGCCCAGCTTGCATGCCCAGCATTGTTCAAAAAAGCAGGAAGATTAAATAAAAAATCAGTAAGAAACTAAATCACCCTGACAGACTAGAATCTCCTAATTAGCAAGGCTCTGATTCTTAGTCAGTGTTAACACCTGTCTAATACCAAGCAAACATCTCTGCATTAGTCTGAGTCGTGGCATATCAATTGATGACAGACACTTATGAGAAACAAAGAAGCAAGAATCCAAGTATTAATAATAAAATTTTTTAAAAGTTATTCAGGTTGAATTAGTGGTTACAGTAATAATACCCTCCAGGGCAGAATTATTGTCTCTTTGAATCTATGGAGTGACTCCTGCATGAGCAACAAAGCTCTAATTTTGCTGAAATGAGTAAATTAGTAAAGGCTGGATGCCTCAGATATTGGTAACGGCCTCCTAAGTTGTCTTCTTCCAACTTCCAGCCTAAATTTATTCATGGTCAGTTTATACCCAATTAGCAGTAATAGCCCATTTTCTAATGTCACAAGGAACACATGGGAAAGATATTAAAAGACACACATAGGCACCTACCTACCTCTGAAAATAAATGGGAATGAGGCACCTAACTGCTAGCTCCCAACTTTGATCAATGGATAAAAAGAAATGTTCAGTTTTGAGAACTGTCAATTTAGCACCTCTTGCCAGCAGTTTTGCCAGTGATGGGAGGGTTTGCAGGGGAAGGGGAGCGTCCTTTATGGTTTTTGCACTTGATCCAAGTTCCATAGGCCATGGAGCTATGAGGACCATGGCACAATGGCTGCTGCTGTGTACAGGCCAAATATCAGTAAGTGGCATTTAGTCTGCTATACAGTGTTGCAACTGCTCTCAAATTCTCTGTCCAGAAGGAAGGGCAACTGGGCCAAATGGTATTGTGACCTGGAATACAGGGAGTCCTGTATGGCAGAGTGCAAGGGAGCATGCCAAGAACTCGACTCACAGTGGCACTACCAAAAGGAATGGACAACATCATAAAAGATAAGTAGACTTTTGTTTACATGACTATTTCTGGCTGAGTATACTAAACGGTGATAGCGTCTTACAGACTTTTCTTATAGATGCCTTATTGGTGTGGTCAGGAATAAATTACTGCCACGGGCAGGCTATCAAACCTAATGGTTCATCTCATTTGGGATGACAAAACTTATAGTTATAGAAGAACATTAGAATAAGTGTAGTGGGTCAGATGAAGGCCCTTCTTGCCCAGTATCCTCTTCAGACAGTAGCTGGTTGTCACGGCGTGTCGGGGAGTCCCCGAGCCCTGCACCCCCATCCGCAGTCAGATGTGATGCTCAGCCAGCAAATAGAACAGAAGGTTTATTGGTTCACAGGGACACGGCATAGCATAGGATCGGCGTTAACACAGGGACTAAGAGCAGGCAGTATTGTTCCTCTTGGGGAGAAGGGGTCCCGGGCCCTTCCCCCCTTTCTTGCTGTAAGCCCCTTCTCTCATGCTAACCCAGCCAAGACTGACCCTTCCCCTAGACCCTAGTCCCCAGCCTGGTGTCAGCCCTGCCTACCCTTTGTCTCCCTTCCCAGGCAGGAGCTGTTATCTCCTATACCTGGCCCCCAGATGTGAGAGGCCAAATACACTTCTGCAGTGAGTCATCCCCCTTCCTCCAGATAGTGTTTCAGGTCCCAGGACAGTAGGAACCACACTTAGCACACAAAGCAACACAGCAATACAATCCCCACTACGTCACACTGATGCCAGGTGCTTCAAAGCAAATGAAAACAACAGGGCAATTATCAAGTGATCCTCCCCTGTCATCAAGTCCCAGTTTCTAGAAGTTTGAAGTTTAGAGATACCCAGAGATGTTGTGTCCCTGACCATCTTGGCTAATAGCCATCAATGGTCCTAGCATCCATGAATTTATCTAATTCTTTTTGGCTTTCTCAATATCCTCTGACAATGACACATAGGTTGTATGTGCATTATATGAGAAAGTACCTCCTTTTGTTTGTGTTAAACTTGCTGCTTATTAATTTCATAGGATGACCCTTTGTTCCTGTGCTATGTGAAGGGGTAAATAACATTTCTCTATTCACTTTCTGCACACCATTCATGGTTTTATAACCTAGACTATCATATCCCTTTTTAGTTATCTCTTTCATATGGGAAGCTTTTTCATACTTCATAATTGAAAATTCTCTCCCGGTCTTTTTTTTTTTTTTTTTTTTTTTTTTAAACAACCATATTACCAAGTGTTGCATCATTCCATGAAATAAATGTTCTGAATAAAATTGCAGGAGACAATTGGCTCATCAATCATCAACACTCTCATAACTGCATTGGTCATCTCTCAACAACCAATATGGTAATGGGAGGGATGATGACAATGATTAAGTTGTCTATCACTACAATTTATTTAATAAAAATGTTATGGATTAGATTTGTCTTGGCTAAGTATCTATAATTACTTCACATGCCTTCAGTTAGGAACTGCAAACATTTAAATCTAAATAAAAAGAAAAGTAGCTATGTCTTGACATGAATTTTCACTATAGCTTTCATCTCTATCATCTGCCAAAATGGTATTTTGTAATTTGCAAAATTCAGATAATCTCATGAGCTGATGCTATAAATTCTATGTCAAACAGTACATGAGAGCACACTAATGTCACAGAAGGCTCTGCTGCATTAGGGGTAAAGATATGTCACTATTAACGGGTCTTCAATTTAAAGTACAAACTAGAAAGAAAATATTAAAACAATCAGTGACCCACTCATCATGTTGTGGTGTTTTGCATTACATTGGAACAAAGACTGAGGGGCAAATTATACCCTGAATTACACTGGTGCAAATCTGTAGTAACTGCAGTACAACTGAGGCTCTGTCTTCACTAGAAATTCTGCAATAGCACCGCTGTAGTGCTTCATTATGGATACTGTAATGGGAGAGGGTGTCCTCCCTGAGAGGAGGTACCTAGTCCAATAGGGGAATTTTTCTGTCAACTTAGCACGGTCTGCATTGGGAGGTAGGTCACTTTAACTATGTCACTCTAGGATTTTTCACAGCTCAAGCCACATAGTTTGGTTGACTTAACTTTAGTGTAGACCTGGACTTAGAATTTGGTCATTAGTTTGCTTTGTAAAAAATATATCTCATTTTTGAATTTGCTAATTTTCCTGGGCCACTAAAAACAATGTCAGCTAGGAAACAGTAAGTTCAATGAAATTTGAGAGATTTTATTTTTACACAGACTTTGTAATGGTGTTACTAAGATATCCAAGTTAGTGTCAAATCGTTACTTGTCCACAGATCGGAAAAGCTACTTTAAGATACACTGCCTCAAAGGCTACTAACATTTAAAGGCACACTTTTTTGATAAGATATTCGTTGCAAGCTTTCCAAGTTAAATGATTCACATAAACTCATAGACTATAAGGGCAGAAGGGAACATCATGATCATCTAGTGGGGTGGGGAACTTCAGGCCTGGATGTGGCCCCCGGCATGCCAGAATCTGGCCCCCGAGGCTCAGGGCCCTCCCCAGTAGTGGGGGTACTCCAATCTCCCTGCTGCCCCACCAGAGGGCTGGAACACACAAAATCTACTAGGCTGGGATCCCTCTGGTGTATCAGAGGTATGTGAGGAGTGTCTTTTTCCTTCTCAGTCAGGGGCCAGATCAGTGAGGGTTTGTTTGGGTTTTCTACTTCACTTGTGTGTGGCCCCCGACTGATTTTTCTATGGGTCAGTGGCCTCCAACCCAAAAAAGGTTCCCCACCCCTGACTGACCTCCTGAATACCCACCCACTTCTGGAATAGACTCCTAATCTCTGGATGAATTACTGAAGTCCTCATATCATGGTTTAAAGTCTTCAAGTTACAAAGAATCCACCAGTTATACCATCAATGGGAATTTTGCTGTTGACTTTAATGAGGGCAGGATAAGACCCAAAGGCTCTACCTTGCCCTTTCTCTCTCCATTGATTTAGGAGTCTCTTGAAGAGAAAGATGTGTGTATGTTCGGGAGTGCAGTAGGAGACAATGTATGGTTGGTAACTTTTAGTTACTGCCTCAACTCCTTGTTGGTCTGTCTCATACTTGGTCTTTGGTGGCCCTGGAGGTGCTCTGCCTTCACAATCAAAGAGGAATCATTAGTTGAGAGGTGGTATCCCTGACAGCAGCCTGGCAGATGTCAGGATCTGGCATATGTTAGAGACTAGGCCAAAGGTGGATGTGCGGGGTCACTAAAAACCTAGTCATAGGAAGATTTCCCAATCCAGGTGCGTTTCACAAGGGAAAACATACTCCTATTTAGGAAGTTGTGGGATGGCTGGGTGGGATGAAAACTTACTCACCCAAAGCACAGTATTGGGTAGGGCTAATTGAGTTCTGTCTGGGCTTGCTGGAGCAGGTGGTTGTTCTTGGGAATAGACAATTGTGAGGATTGATGAAGGCCTCCATGGGTTTGGATAATTCAGAAAGCTTTTGAGCTCCAAGGTGCTTATTGAATCCAAATTCTCAGTCTCTTGACATTCCCTCATTTCTGAAATATACTCTACATGGGCCAAAATTTTCAAATGGTAAAACTATAGTTTTGCAATCTTGAAGTGATTTTCTCTATAAGCTCTTATGCATAAATGTTTGCAAGAGAATCCAGGAAAAGAGTCCCATTGTCGCAACAGAACTAGTTTTGGGATCGTAATTGGCATTACTTTTCTTTCTATGCTGACAATGCTGAAGTTGGGAATTTGCAAGTTACTGCTTTCCATATATTTGAGTGTTCTAAGAGAAAGGTCTGAACATTTGGTTATTCCCCATGAAATCCTAGAATGCAGGCTAAGATTATTTCAAAGGGAAAAAATATCATTATTATTTTAGCTTTAGTATGTCCCCAAGTTGAAAAATGAAGAGGATTTCCATTAAAAAAATTGCAGAAAACCTCATACATTTTTGTGCTTGTTTTTTTTTTTAATTATTTGCCCAAGTGCAGGTTAAAGTAGACTAAAAAATACCATTGACTTTTTTTTCAGCAGGGGATTTTCCCACCCTGGAAAACCCATAGCAGAAAACTTGCAGGTGGCTTCCAGTCATCTAAGCAGGGCGAAGGCAGAGGTTTGGAACAGGCAGTCTGCCCGTGTTCTTAGTGACTGTGAATTCAAGAAAGTCAAACCATGCTATGTATTCGGTGTTAATTGTTACACAGAAAACCAAATCAGAAAAATCCCCCCATCCATATATTAGCAAAACACTACTTCTGGGGCATTGCTAGGACTTTTTTTTATATACAAAAATGCCGACTTAGAACCTAAACATTTCACAGGAAATGGTCAGTGATTCTTTTATTTGAAATGTTTAAAAAAGTTTTCAAAATTGTCATTGTTTTGTTTTGACACTTTCAACATCAAAATTAGTTTTCTGGTTCAAATGGCATGATATTTTGAAATTTAAGCTAATTGCAATGCCAATTTTTTTTAAATGGTCAAACAATCCTTAAATTAATGAAACAAAATATTTTAATTGACTGAACCCATTTTTTTGACTTTTGATTTGGTTAAAAATTTGAAATTCTTTACTTTTTTTTTTGCCAGAACATGAAAATTTTGCTGGAATTTGAATTCTTAAAAATTTTTATGGATTGGTAAAACCATTTCCATAGATCATTCTAATTGCCATCTTGGTCTGTCTCTAAACTTTTGTGAAAAATACCAGATAAATGGAATGGTGACCCAACTCCTCTGTTTAAGAAGAGGGAAGGAGAGGATACAAGCCAAGAGGACCTTGAAAATAAGAGAGGCTGATTTAAGATCAGGCTTGTTTCTGACCTTCCAAGAATATCTGCAGTGACTGTCAGAAATGCTGTCTGAACAGCATTTTAAATTAATGAACTGGGCATGAGACTCTTCTTCCCATACAGCAATTGTGAGTATTGGTTTGATGATGCACTAGCTAAATCAAAGAGAACCTCTTCTCAATAAATCTTGGGGAGAATTTCAGTAAGTGATAAAGAATTTTGAATTCTAAGGTGTTTGCTATAATAAAGCCATATAATATCCTCACTTCCTTAAAATTATGCTATCTCAGTAGGTAAATGACTCAGATACTAATGAACTTGGGTGGTGAAAGGGCAAAGTGGACTGTCAATTGATCTGGAAGCATCATATATATATTCTGCATCTGTATTACTTACAAATGCTGATTGATGATCTGTTAGCAGTAATTTATGATGTGCTATCAGTATTCATAAATTTCTGAAATGGCCCTGGATCGTTCTGGAAGGGGTGGTGCCTTGGGTGGAAGGGGTGGGGTCAGGAGACTTCTCCTGCTTCCCACCCCAGACCCCGACTGGCCCGGGGATGAGGGACCACGTGAAGACTCCTCCTCCACGCCCCTGTGCCTAGAGAGAATCACCAGCTGTTTTAAATTGTTCCCTTTAGGCAATGCAATCAGGGTCTGGGGGTTGGGGGAGTGTGCAAAACAAAGCAGAAGAGCAAACGTGTTCCCTGGACGTGGCAGAGTTTTTTTTGGGATACCTCCGATATGCCAAAGCCCCCCCACAGTCTAGCCGTACCTCGGGTGTTATGGCACCTACCTTTTAGTTGCCTAGAAAATTATTGAAACAACAGTGTAATCCACAGAGTCCGAGTTAGTCATGTAAATACTGAAATTTCCTTCAAAAATATCAAAATGTAACATTTGGACATTTTCAAAATGTTTCTTCTATTTTCTTGTCTAAAGTAATTTTATCAAATTTTAAATGATTTTTGTGAAAAATTTCATTTACTCAAAATGGCATTTCCCAACAGACAACTGTTTCAACAACAATTTTCCAAGCAGGGCTACAAATCACACTGCCACCTTCATTTAAACCCCCAGACTGAATCCCAAACCTTGGCTCCATGCCTTTGGACTACTGTGAAATGGAGCTAAGAATTATCTTCACCAAGAGCCCTGCCTCGGCTAATAGAAGTGGAATTCCACAGTCCAAATTACCATTGTCCTGCATAAAACTGGCTTCAAATACTACCCTGTCAGAATGGTTCCAGGTTGCACCTGCTCTGGACTGGGGTCAGTGATCACTGAAAAGGCAGGACAAAGATGAATCAGGGTTTCAAGTATACGTCAGTCCAGCTACCATGCATGGTACAGGAGAAGTGATGTCAGGGAAAATTAGCTGTCAGCTGGGAATGACAGGTACCCAACAAAGAAACCTCTGTCCCCAAATGGGTGGCGGGGGGAAGGGAGGCGGGGAGGGAGTGAGAGTAAATTCGTTGAAGCAGGGCCTATAATTTATTATACGTTTGTACAGTACCAGAGGGAAAGTTGCTTATGGCCTTCAGATCGTACTAAAATATAAATAATAATTAAAGCTACATTACTATTAATTAACTATTATTCTGCAGATGAAGTTTGACTGAACTTCCAATGTTGGGTACCTCTGTCAGCCCTTGAGAGGTGACATCTGTAGTACCTTGTAGTGTCTGCATGTGGCACTGGTGCAAGTGTGTTGTACCATCTCTGTGATGCCAAGTAGATCCAAACTGTAGAGCAACTTTAGAAATACTGAGGTTCATGAGGAGCCCTGGTGTTTGATAATAAGGGCCCCTGTGCTTGATAATAAGGGGCTAGCAAATCACATGCTCCAGTAAGGTCAAGACTTGATGGATGGTAGGCAGCAAAGAATAGGCCCAGCATGCTACCTAACCCTTACTGAAATAAATAGGATTGTTCAGTGAGTAAAAGATGGAGTATCAGGCTGTGTCACAGTGACTCATTAAAGAAACAGCATAGACACATGAGACAGAAATATCTTCCCTGGTAACTGTGTGATATTTTTAGCCCTTATTATTGGAACCCCTTCCTCTGGAATTGTAAAAAAGTGAAGTGGTGTGAGCTGTCATGCTTTCTATTATATGCTGTCCATTTGACACAGCAGGATGTGATCTCAAATGCCTGCAAAGTGCAAATGCTAAGCGTGGACTTTTCAAATCTCATCATACCAAGAACTGGATCTGTTTTTCCAGTGGGTGGCTGGATTGTTTTTCAGAGCAGACAAAAGACTGAAGGAGTATTGTGAATCATTGGTCTTACTGCTTCTGGATATATGATTGACATGGAGGATGCTGCTTTTCATAAAGATGCTGTCACCTCCTCGCACCTATCCTCAGTCCTAGAGCTGTTATCACTGATGTTGAGTAATCCTAAGAGCTAGGAGCTAATAACACTGATAAGAAAAGAGTAAACAGAAAATAATGCACTTTGTATTGCTTTTTTCACCATTAATTCAACCCACTCCCTCCCCAATTAGGCTAATCAGAACAAGGAGTTCACTCACCTTGCTACTGGAAAACCAGATTCCTCAGCTTCCACATGTGCACAGTAATCGCCTGTGAGCCAAGAGAGGTGGCCTATTCCTTTCAGGCCAGTTTGATAAGAGCAGTAAATTTCAGGTCTGAAATCTCTTGGGTTGTGGAAGATATAAGCAATGGGAAAGCTCTGAACAGTTCAAGGACCCAGACTGTCTGCTGGAAGGACTGCCAGGAATGATAAAAATGAAAATAAATTTCATTTTACTGCTTCTCTCTACTGCAATAAATTTCTCTTGTATCTTCACAAAATACACACATGGATCATCTCTATAAATCCGCAGGGAGAAATTTGCGTACAAAAGTACCATTCCCTTTTTTTACACTTCTGTTTGTGATGCCTTTGTATAATTTATGGATGGTGTCTAAATGGGTTGGAAGAATAGATTGAAATTGTAATCCACACATGTCATTACAATACTGAATTTAGTTAAAAAGTAAACAAGCATAATCCCAGAAATCTTTCCCCTTTCCATAGTGACTTTTTTTGTCTCCTAAATAGTTCTATGCTTTAGAGGGTAGATTTTTGTACTCTGGCTTAAATCCTTTTGGACTTGTCTATAAGCATTGCTATTTTTATATGACATACTGTTTACATGTTCAGTGCATATATTTGAGCAGCAGCAGGAATGGTTTTTGTTACCATTGGAATAATCTCCAGACATGCTTACCCAGATTCTTTGCTGGTGTAAACCAGACCCCCCCCCCCCCCCGCCCATGGGGGGGTGGGCATAAGGAGGCAGTTGCCCCGGGGCCCAGTGATTCAAAAGGGCCTGGGACTCCTGGCCACCCGTGCCATTACTGCAGGAGAGGTGGTGTCCAGAGCCCTTTAAATCACCACCAGAGCTCTGTGTGGTACCCTCTTGGCATTGCTGAGTGCTGCCTGTCCCTAGCCCCACTCCTTCTGCTTGAGGCCCCACCCCTTCCAGGAGTGGAGAGCCACTCCCCTACCATGCCCAGGAGCCCAGCAAGTCTGCAGCCTCCCTGGTGTGGACTGAAGTCAAAGCAGCTGCACCAGTTTGCACCAACAGAAAATCTGGGCTCGTGCACGTGGGTAATTGCCACCAGCAATGGAAATCTTATTACTGCTCTTTAGTTTTATTGGAAAAACAGTTATAATGATTATATGGTGTGTTTGCAGTTTTGTTGCGCAATAATTCCAAGAAAGAAGAGTTGTATTTGAAATGGAAATTCACTTTTTCTTTGATGTTTTCCAATTAAACTACACATTTGTATCTACATAGATCTTGGAATGGGCGTTAGTTTTCCCCCAAGAAGAATAAACATCAGAACAAATTCTGAACTGTGAAGTTTAGGTTTGAAATTCAAGCCGTGGTAGTGTTCAAATACATTAGGATTCAGGGTTTGATTCAGCCTCAGAAAGGCTACGGCTACACTGTAGCCTTCTTCTGGAAAAGCTCATGCAAATGAAGTGTGGCATGGAATATCGCCATGCTTCATTTGCATAATTAATTAGAAGCCGCTTTTGTGCAACAGGATTTTGCACAAAAAGGAGCTGTGTAGACAGCTCCTTTTTGCACAAAACCCCCGTCTTGCACAAGAGCCATTCTTACTCATTTTTTCAGGAAGAATGGCTCTTGCAGAAGAGGGGTTTTTTGTGCAAAAAGGAGCTGTCTACACGGCTCCTTTTTGCACAAAAGCCTCTTGCGCAAAAGTGACTGCTAATTTATTATGCAAATGAAGTGCGGTGATATTCCACGCCACGCTTCATTTGCATAAGCTTTTCCGGAAGAAGGCTACAGTGTAGCCATAGCCAAAGAGTGTAAGTGCTGATTACAACATTCTGGATCTGGATTCCAAAATAGCCCTTGTCCAATTGTCTCGTGATGGCGCTTGTTCAAGTCTGTGTCTAGTAGATACATAAAATATGTGTTTTTATAAAAGTGTGGCTATTTATTTGATAGACAGATGGAATTCCAGGTGACACTTACTAGTCCACTTTGTACATATTTTGAAAGTGAAGTAAAAGACTATAGAGCCCAATTCAGTTATTCCGAAATAACGCTGCTCTGTAGACATAGCCATTGATACTAGTGGGTTGATTGACATCCTAAGCCTTCAGAAAGGCCTTCTAAAAGGAACAGTTGGCTGTATAACAAAGGCCACAAACACTAAAATCCTATACATGAAAAAAACTGTGTTAATGGTAGCAGCAGCCTCCTCACCTACATGTAGGTTGGCCATTGATGCTTCCAGAATATAGGCCATCACCTCGATTTCATGAACATCCATAACAGCACAGGCCAGCTTTCAGCTGTGGGAACTCAGATGTTACCTTGCTCCTATGGTCCATGATACTGGAAAAAAATATATGTCCAATTTCTATTCATACCAGACAAGGATAAACTGTACATAATGAGGAGTGTCTTGCTGTCTTGCTTAAAGCTGAACATGTGGCCTGTCTAGCTACTCGCAGAGTCTACAATATGGGGCTGGAGGAGAAGGCTGTTACAGATGACTAGAACTGGGCTGAAATCCTGGGACTGTAAACAGATGGCTGAATACAGGTGGGAGGTGGAAGAGATGTGCTCTTCACAGATTGTGGTGCAAGCTGTAAAGTGGAAGAAGGAGCTGACCACCTGGGAGCTGAAAAAGAGATGAGAAAACAACAGTGTTTGCTCCTGCAGCAGGAGGAACTACGTTCCCCAAACTGTTTAAGGAATAGCCAGACACAGGCACAAGCCTCCGCCTTCCCCTGGGAGTACTTTACCCCCACTCTGCTCCAGGTCCTATCCCCACTCCACTCCTTCCTGCAAGTCCTCAATCCACCCCACCTCTTCCCACCACACCTCAATCCACATATTTCAACCATTTTCTATATTCAATGTTCCAGTCTTTACTCACATAAACACCCACTATTTTTCAGTTTCAGAGTTTGGCCCACAGTAGTCAGTGGTCTAATTTTTGCCTCACTGATCATTTTGATCCCCCCACATACTTCACGGCTTCAAAATGAATTTGTCTCAAAACAAAGCTCCAACTTTTCACTCTGAAAAAACAAAACAAAACAACCACCCCTGAAACAGAAGAGCAAGATTGATGGAGAAAAATAGTCACATTGCAGACAGATGACAGAACTCAATTACACCAATATGTTTTAGCAGTTAGTTATTTCTCGGGAGGCATATTAAGTATTTACCTGCCAGTCTGACTTTTTCTACCCTTCCTCCCATTTGGAGCACAAAATGGAGCAAATGATTCAAGTTTGCATTAATCAGGGGAAAAGACAGGGTATGCTTTATGTTTTATCTGCTGTTTGATCATGCAATGCAGGTTAGCTGTACACCAGGTATTTATTTAACCAGGTCGGTGAGCTTCTCAGTTTGGTAGGATGAATAAACAACCTTTGAGAACTCAATCTTGTTAGTGCATTTCAGAACCATCACAGGTGTTTCTGGACAACAGGAACAATTTTGTTTATTTGCCTTGTATTTCCCCATAGGCAGCTTTGCTTGGTTGGGTCAGACTTCCTCTCTGATATTTACTTACAGCTTGGAAGTCCTCTTTATGGCTGAAAACTACTTAAGTATGGTCTCAAAATATATTGCTGAGTATCTGTATATTCAGTTCTTGCAAACCAAGGTGAAATCTTGTATTAAGAAATCTCACAAACATTATACTGCAAAACTAAAATAGTGCTTGTTGTCACACCGGCTTGTCTGGTACATGAGAAGAGCCACTTGACTGGGACATGTATATGAGTTGAATATTCTTATTAAGTCTTCCTCCCAGAACTGCTGAAAAAATATCACTGAAATTTTTTGCTGTAAAATCTTGGTTGCACTGTGTAAATGCTGATATATGGGATGTTTTCATATACAGAAATGAGAAGCCCTGTAGCACGAGAAGCCCTTAAAGATTAACTGATTTATATACAGAAGAACCTGACTTCAGTTGCCATGATGTGTTATAATTTGTAAACGTTTGTTGATGCTTATCAAAGCACCTACTAATTGTAAGATGTACTAACCCCCAAATAACTGATGTTTTAGTACTTCCAAACTCTTTAAAAATGTGAACATAGTATTGGTACAAAGGCCAGATCTTCAGCATTGTAGGCCTAATTCCCCACTTTATTCATAGACCAGATAGAGTTGGAGTGTGAATTTCTCTACAATGACCTACGAAAGCACCTTGCCTTGTTCTAAAGGGACTAATCAACTATAGGAATAGTGGTAAAGTAGTCTTGATTTCCATTCCATTCCTCACCTGCTTACAAAAAGGGTGGAATCAGTTCAAGAGATATATGAGAGCTGTACATGTGTCCATTACAAATTGCACTAAGATCATCAGATCAGATCAGCTGGACGATATGACAACGTTTACAATCACTGCTAACATGAGTGGAATTGCCAATGGTGAGCCAGATAAGAAGGTCTCCATATCTTGTTACCATTCCCTATATAAGAGCATGAGAACTTCCATATTGGGTCAAACCAATGATCTGTCTAGTTAGTATCTTGTCTTACAACAGTGGCCAATGTCAGGTACTTCAGAGAGAATGAACAGAGCAGACCATTGTCAAATGATCCACTCCTGACTTCTGGCAAACAGAAGTTAGGAATACTCAGAGCATGGGTTTGCACCCCTGGCCATCGTGGTCACGTCATTGGACCTGTCTTCCTAGAGCCATCTTCCCCCACAGCAATTTTAAAATAGAATGGTGAACTTTTCTCTGAATGAGGTTTGTCAGGTAAGGGTGTATTCACAATTTTCGTTCAGGCAAGTACAAAATAAATAAAAAAAATCTATTTTGAGATTCCAGCTGACTATCACAGTTGAATAGTAAGCAGCTGCAGACAGAAAGAACTCCTTTATATTGGGAATGCAGCTGGACTATGTAGGAGGAATACTGACTATACTTCCTGAAACAGAGTAGAGATAATCTGGGCTCTTGGGGTCAGGGAGAAGAAAACCTCCCTAGACTCCCCAAAATAGCACTGAAATCTCATTTTACATTGCTGATCTATCATCATTCATTACTCCTCTAATTCTGAGACATACTGTTTTTCTAAGGAAAGGAATGTAGCTTCTCTGTGCTTTTATAACACCATGTCTCAGCACAGCCTTGTAAAAAACATTATTACTTGTATTAATTAGAAGTTGTAGGGTTAGGGTAGTAAAGCTCTATCACACCTTGGATAATTTATGCAGTATTGTGGGTTATTTTTGAGAAGTCAGATGTTTATGTTGTCTGGCTTTCTATCAGTATTCATAAGAATTGATCTGTGCTGCATACTCCGGAAACTGATGATAAGATGTTGGAGAGAGGGAGGGAACAGTCCAAGGGAGAGCAGGCTGCAATACTCTTATTCAAGACGAGCTTGTGTGAAGATCCTTAAATCAATTTAAGGATGAGCAATTGTCTCATGTGTCATTTGCATTGTCACTGCCAGCTGCACTCCTCCCATTTGTGCACTTTTCCCATTCCCCTGGCGGATGACATAAGGTTTCCTGAAAAACAAATAGCAATTTGTTAAAATCTGACGAAAAATTCACGCACTGGAAGTGCATCTGTAAATTGCAGAAAATTTCTTTAATCTCACCGCATCCTCCTATTGGAAAAAGCCACCTTGGGTCTCATCTGAAACACAATGGCTGCATCTAGACTGGCAAGTTTTTGCGCAAAAGTGGGTGCTTTTGCGCAAAAACTTGCCAGCTATCTACACTGGCCGCTTGAATTTGCACAAGAACACTGCCGATCTAATGTATGATCGTCAGTGTTCTTGCACAAATACAATGACGCTCCTGCTCAGGAAAAAGCCCTCTTGTGCAAATGTTTTTGTGCAAAAGGGCCAGTGTAGACAGGCAGCTAAGACGTTTTGCGCAAAAGCAGGCTAAACGGAAAAAAGCCCTATGGACGCTTGGAGACTCTGTAGCCACAGTCAGCTCCCTGGACTTCCTGGTAACCCGAGCCCCCTTAAAGCAGACGCAGGCTGCTGAGCTCACGCGGCAGGAGCCTTCCTCAGACCTCTGGCCAGAGGTCTGCCACGTGGCCCTTGCTGTCCAGCAGACACCCCCCCCCCCCCCCAAGCGCAATGGCAGCTCCGGGGGGGGATCAGCCACCCGCAGCCCCAGCGCAGGAGGCCCGCAGGGCCAGAAAAAGAAGGGCCCCATCCTGGTCCTCAGGGGAGCTGGAGGCCCTGCTGGATCTGTGGCAGGAGGAGGAGGCCCTCCAAGACACCCGCTCCCGGCACCGGCATGCAGAGATCTTTGCCCGCATGGCCCAGGCGCTTGCCCACCAGGGCCATCCAGCCTGGACCCTGGAACAAGTCCGGGCAAAAGTGAAAGAACTGTGCCTGGGCTATGTCCGGGCCAGCGAGGGCCAGGGGGCAGGAGCCGACACCTGCCCCCACTACCGGCGGCTCCAAGCCGTCCTGGGCCAGCCAGCCCTGCAAGCCCCGGACATCTCGGTGGACAGCAGCAAGCGCCCCCCCATCACCAGGACCACCTAGACGGAGGAAGGAGACATCCCCAGCAGTGCGTCGGAGGACGAGGCCAGCACTGCCACCCTGCAGGCCCCCTCCGGCAGTCCCGATGTCTCCCACGCATCCTCGGAGGCCGGGGAAGGATCCACTGGTGAGTGTTGCACTTTGCACTCACAAGGGTGGGGGGGGGGAGAGCACGTCACTCAGGCCACGTGAGCTGCACGGGCTGTGTAGCATTAGGCAGTAAGCAGCATGTGCAGCCTGGTGACCGAGCAGCATGTGGCCGCAGCAAGCAGCTCCAGGGCACGCCTGGGACCATGCTGCTCATACACATCCAGCGGGACCAGGGGGAAGGGTGGATGCCGGCTGGAACCAGCCAGGGCCCCAGGGGCTCAGGCCAGAGCCCGCACCTCCGCAAGGGTGCAGCACACAGAACGACACACTGTCCCATGCCTGGCTGTGAGGCACAGCCAGCTGCTTCTGGGAGAACCGCAGCAGCACAGCCCGTGAGCATGGCCCCCACCGAGCCCCTCACCTGCTCCCAGTGCCTTGGCTGGCCCCCCGAGGGAAGTACCCACTGCAGCCACACATGTCCCTGGGCTACGTGTGTGAGGGCTAGTGGGAGGGGGCGGGGGGAAGTGCTCGGGCTGGCCCTAGGGCCGCCTGAGTTTTGCTGCAAGGATGGTACACTCCCCAGTCACTCTCTCCTGGTTCCGTCCAGGAGACATCCTGCATGATGGGGATCTGAGAGCCCAGACCACGTCTGCCAGATGTGCGCCCAGGCACTGTGTGGGGATTCATCTCGTTCCCTGTCAAACACCATTAATTAGCCCAAAGCCTCACAGCCTCCACTGGCAGGGAGTTCCACAGGTTAACACAACACAAGCGCCCTCCCACCCTCCACGGAGCCAGGACACAGACCGGTGGTTACAATACATGGAGGAGGACCCTACTCCAGGGGCGGTCCTCTATGCAAACATACAACACGGGGGGGAGGGGAGGTAACCGAGTGGGCCCAAGCCACACCACTGTGGTGTCATCTGGGCTCAGGGGTGGGGTGGAGGGCATGAGGTGTAGGGACAGTGGCTGGGCTTCCTGACTGACCCATCCTTTCTTCTGTTCCCTGCAGCGGGACCAGGCACAAGCCGGGGACCCTCCAGTCTGGCAGCAGCGGCAGCAGCAGCACCCCCTGCTGCCCAACCACCGAGGCAGCGGCTCCACCACCAGGACCAGCTCCTTCGGTGCCACGTGCAGGCCGTTGAGCGCGTCGAGGCAGCCATCACTCGGCGCGTGGAGGCGGACCTGCAGTGGTGCCAGGAGGCCTGGGATGCCTTCCAGGCCCAGTGCGTCCGCATGGCGGATTCCATTGCCACCCTCGCCGCCCACATAGGCCATGCCATTCACTATGGCATGGCCTTGCCCCATGCCCCCGCCATCCCTCCCCTAGCAGTGCCCCTCGCCCCTCCTGAAATGACCCCTCCTGCTCCTGTCCCTGCCCCTCCTGCCCCTCCTGCTCCTGTCCCTGTCCCTCCTGCCCCTCCTGCTCCTGCTCCTGCCCCTCCTGCCCACCTCCCCGTGCAGCTTGCCCCGACGCGGCTTGCCCCCCATGTGCAGGTCCTCCCCCGCAGGAGAGGTCGTAGGGGCCACCCCTCCCAGGAGTAGCTCCTCCCCCTCCCTGTTGAAGGTCTCCTCCCCCTCCTCCTCCCAGTTCAAGGTCTCCTCCCCCTCTCCCCCTTGTAAATAAAAACATACAAGTTTTTCTGTTGAAAACAAAACTGTGTTTGGTGTTTATTGGGAGATGAGGGGAGGGGTGGGGAAAGAGTAGGTGATGGGAGGGAGTTGTATGGGGAGACCGAGGCGACCCTACTATGGGGCCTGTGCGAACATGTCCGTCAGGGCCTCTCGGATGTGCACCCCATCCTGGTGCGCCTGGCGGATGGCAGCTGTGTGGGGCTGTTCGTAAGTCTGGCCCTCGGCTGCCATCCATGCAGGGAGGAAGGCCTCCCCACTCCTCTCCACAAAGTTGTGGAGCACGCAGCACGCGGCCACTACCTCCGTTGCATTCTGCTCACCCATCTCGAGACGGGTGAGCAAACAATGGAAGCGGGCTTTTAAGCCGCCGAAGGCACACTCCACTTGATTCTGGCCCCGGTTGAGGTGGTTGTTGAACCGGGCCCGGTTCTCGTCCAGCCGCCCTGTGTAGGGCCACATTAGCCAGGGCAGCAGGGGGCAGGCCGCATCCCCGATGATACAGATGGGCATAGGCACATTGCCGACAGTCAACTCCCGCCGGGGGAAGTAGGTGCCCGCCTCCAGCCTGCGAAACACTCCGGAATTGCGGAGGATGCGGGCATTGTGTGCCCTGCCGGACCAGCCCGCATAGAGGTCCAGGAAGCGGCCACGGTGGTCCATGAGGGCCTGAAGAACAATCGAGCAGTACGCCTTCCTGTTCATGAAATGGGCTGCTCGATGCTCCGGGGCCCAGACGGGGATGTGGGATGCATCCAGGGCTCCTCCGCAGTTGGGGAACCCGAGGGCAGTGAAGCCGGCCAGTGTAGCATCCACGTCACACAGGCGGATCACTCTTGGGAGCAGGACATCATTGATGGCATGGACGACCTGCAGAAGGGTGCAGAGAAACACAGGGGAACACATCACATAAGGCAGGGGTGAGTGTGCGCTCCCTTGGCCCCCCCCCCCCGTGATTCCCTCTGTCCTCATGCACACACACACACACACACACACACACACACACACACACACACCAGGGCCCCCTCGCCCCACGCCCCCCCCCCCCCCCAGTAGGCCTGTGCAAGGGAGGGACGGCCCAAACCTCTGGGTCATCCAGCCTGGAGTCTTGGCTGCCCCTGGGCATGGAGTGCAGCACCCACCCCACTCCCCCTGGGACTTACCTCCATCACGGTGACACCGACGGTGGATCTGCCCACCCCGAACTGGTGTGGCACTGATCGGTAGCTGTCCGGGGTGGCCAGCTTCCAAAGTGCGATGGCGACCCTCTTGTTGACAGGGATGGGTGCCCGCAGCCGGGTGGTGGCTCTCTGGAGCGCAGGAGCGAGCCAGGCACACAGCTCCAGGAATGTCCGCTTTCGCATGCGGAAGTTCCGGAGCCATTGCTGGTCGCCCCATTGCCCCAGGACCAGCCGGTCCCACCAGTCCGTACTGGTGTCCAGTCTCCACAGTGGCCTCTCCACCCTGGGGTGGGGATGCCACAGGGACGCCTCCCTGGTGAGGGAGTCCAAAGTGGTCTGCGCCTCCTGGTCCTGGAACAGGAGGGCACCAGGAGCACCAGCTGCAGGCACTCCAAAATGGCTGGCAGGGGCCAGAGCAGGCACACGGTCACCCCTGGCTCCATGGCAGACAAAACAAGGCAAAAGAAAAAAAAACCAGGCAAAAGCACTAGGTGGCAAAAGGCAGTGGTGTCCAAAAGGCAGAGGGCAACCACCAAAACTGCTACGGCTGTCAGTCCCTACAAGAGATACTAAAGCACGGAGCAGGAGAGAAACGGCTGTCCAGGGAGATCCCTTTAAGCACGTGTCTCAAAGGAGCTCCAGTCCCCGCCCCCGGAAAGAGCTGGTGCCCTTTTGCCATCTGCAAAATGGTTCCGGGCTTCTGCTTTTGCGCAAAAGCGCGCCACCAATGTAGACGCGCTTTTGCGCAAAAGCGCATAGTTATAACGATAACTCCGTGCCAATCTAGATGCGCTTTTGCGCAAATACTTTTAACAGAAAAACTTTTCCGTTAAAAGCATTTGCGGAAAATCATGCTTGTCTAGACGTAGCCAATGAGACCTAATGGACTACTGTGGTATTGGTTATGCCCTCTGCTGGGGACACAGCCCATCAACTAGATGGGTAACTTTTGAATGGTTATACTTGGTCTAGTAGATATCAAATACAACAGTTCAGGAAAATAGCTTTAAGTAAACCACAACGATTTCCACAAATGAAAATATGTTTAATGATTTTAATCAGTAGCTGTTGTGGGGGCAACAGTTACTTTCTTCTCTATAAGAATGTGCATTATGTCTCTCGGTGATTGGAATCTATCGAGGCAGGTGATGAGTTTTTATGTGATTCACAAATGAAATCTGGAGAGTGTCTACTTTTGTTGTGGCAGATCTATATTAGAAGGGGGCAAACACATAGACTTCTAGAATTGAATTGCAGCCTATTTTGCTTCCTAGTAGAGCAGGTCAGACAACCTTTGACTGAACCATTTTGTACTAGTCTTGACAAAATCTAAACACTTCTTGAAATCACATCAATTTTGCTGAAATTTCTTTTTGTCAGAATTTTTCCCTTTTTTCTTCAATGTCCGATTTTGGCATTTTCAAAATGAAATGTTTTCCCTTTTCCTTTTGAAACAATTTTTTATTTAGAATGTTAAGATATTATATATTAGATATAATCTAATAAATTCAAAATCAAAATCAAACATTTCTATTGACCTGAAACAAATTTTTGTTAAAATTTTTATTTTTCAGAAAAGTTTGGAATCATTAAGTTTTGGTCCTAATTAGAATGAAATAAATGTCAAAATTGTAAAATAGAATTTGTGTTCTGTATGGCTCTACTAATGCTTAGAGTATTAAATGAGGAAAGGGAATGAGGGAAGCTTTGACCTGAAATTTACAAGTTGGATGTTTGTCCAACAAGAGACATTGGCATTAGCATTTCTATTCTGAAATGGAGTTTTTTCTAGAAATTCCTTCCTGTGAAAATTTTTCAATTCCGAATTTTCAACCCAAGTTGTGACTAATTTTCTCCTAAAACACAGTTTTTCTTTTGCATGAAGGGGCTTCAATTTTCTAGCCAGCTATAGATTTTGATATGCCAACACTTTGCTGAGATGAGGGTAAGATTACTTTACATTTGAAAAGGCAGTTGCAGTCATTTATCTGATGTTGCTACTGTTAACCACACCCTTGTGATGTCTAGACTGGATTGCTGCTTGGTATATTATACTTGAGTGCTGGTGCAAAATGTGGCAATGGCACTATTTGGTGGTGATAGGTGACCTCTCATGAGTTCAGCTTTCTTGATGAATCCTTACCTTAGAATGATTTGACCCATGAGAAGGGTAATTTGAAAGAGAGATCCTAAGTCCCTCTACTGGTCTGAGAAAGATGCTCTATAGGTTGAGCCTATTGACCTATAGAGCATCTCTCCTTAAATATACTTTTCTCAAGAATGGCGACATACATGGTTAATTTGTGGATGGGATTTTTTTTTTAAATCAGTGACTTATGGATAGTATTTTATATATTTTGCATGCCTATAGGCTATGTGATGGGCACATTTTATGGTATTAAAATTGACTAAAATGTTCCAAATGTAAGTTGAAGCAGGCTACATATTTTTCAGAAAGAAATGTGTTTTGGGAAAAAAAATCACATTATCAGCATCAAACTCAGTTGGAGTGTTCATGGAGTAAGTTTCTATTCAATGGCAAGGAAGGCATCATATTCTGGCCCTAAGTGAAATAATTAAAACAAGGTAGAGAAATAAATATTTTGAAGGGAATTTCATTTTTTCTTCCCTTAACCTTTTCTCCATCAAAGGTCTACCTTGGTGACACCATTCTGGCTTTCTGTTGGGAATTCACTGAAGTCAGTAGTCATCTGAAAATGAAGATACTTGTATAAATATAACTGGCACTTTAATTTAATCATATTCTTTTCTTCTGTTCAGCAAAAAGACAAAAATACATTTTATGTGTCACCCCAATTTTAAAGCAATAAACTTTTATAGTAAATCTCTGAAGGGTTGTTATGTCTGAAGTATAAAACTGTTAAATATATAGCTACATTGCACCAAAATATTTTAGCAGGCTTTTGTATAAGTGTTACTCATTTAAGAGACCTCTTACGTTATACTAAATATATTTTGGTTTGGTCCACTGAATATATATTCATTTAACAGAGTTCTTTTTTTATTCATTGTTCTTTGTGCATGGGAAACTAAATTTCTTAGGTCTCCATTGCATAGATTTTTGTTTTATGGCTGGAAAATGTATTGTTTTAACAAGGCTAGCTGATTTCTTTAACAGCTATTCATTTAGTCAGGCTCCCACATATAATATTAGGTTTTCTGTTACATCTTGTCTTTCTGAAGATTTGTGTAGGAATGAATAGCAATGGGCAAGAGATACAAAGACTAACACTTGCTTATATAGTTAGAATGGATTGAATCTTCATCTAAACATTAGTCAACCTCTAACCAAACCCCTGTGAATTTTGAGAAAAAAAATTAACTGAAAAATGTATTTTTCATATGTATTCACCTCTTCACTCCCTTGTGATGGGCAGGGCCAAATGAAACTGCCAAAATACCCCTACAAAAACTCTTCACTCAAGATTTTCGGCTCAAGTCTGCAGGCTGAGAGGCAGACAGTTGGTCTAACTGAGTATCTAATCTTTGAGCTGTTTATTCTAAACCAAACCTCTAAATGCTCTGGGAGTCCGCCCATCACTAGTTGGAAAGACTGTAAGTGGCAAAGAAATTCTGTGTTTTCTTGCAGCTGCTGTATTTGATTAACTCAGTGGTGCTCAGGCATTAGCTGTACGAGATCAGCACTCCAAATGAAGATATTTATTTAGAAACATGGGTTGGGTTGAAAATTAATATCTGAAGCTAAAAGGAATGGTGTTTTCCTGGATCGATGCTTTGCTACTGCACAGCACAGATAGCCTAGCATGATAGCTGTCTTATATCAATAGCATTTGGGCCTGAATGCTAACAGCTAGGAGTGACAGATACAGTCTCTTTGTGCTCTCCAGAGAGTAGGACTCCTCATCCAGGTACGAGGCTGGCAGCACAATATCTCAAAGAGCGTGGAGTAGGGGAATGGCCAAGACTATTTTATTGTGCACTGAAAGGACTCTCATACTAATCCAAACCACCTACTTTAAAGTGTATTCAGCTAAAGTACACAAAGGTACTTTTAGTGTGCAGTAAGGACATGTCTACACTAGGAAATTATTTTGAAATAACTTATTTTGAAATAATAATTCCTGAAATAACTATTTTGAAATAGCATGTCCACACTACAGGGAAGCCTTGAAATTAGTCCGAGACAGGCTCCTTTAATGTGCACATGCTACCTTGAATTAGAGCCCCAGGAAGTACTGGGGAGTAATTACTTTGAATGACTCTGGGGAGTAGTTATTTCAAAATAGCAGCAGTGGAGCATCCACACTACCGCTATTTTGAAAGAACTCTTTCAAAATAAATCTTATTCCTCATGGAAAGCAGGAGTTATTATTTTGAAATAACCAGCCCCTTATTTCAAAATAATGGGCTTGGTAGTGTGGATGCTCCACCTGTTATTTTGAAATAACTCTCTAGTGAAGACCAGGGCCAAGAGAGTCTACATTGGGAGTTAGTGTGGAGGAACTAGTGCATTGCAAATTCACATGTTAGCTTGCACTAACCTCTTGTGTAGAAGCACAATATCTAGGCAAAGCGCTGGAGGTGCCCAGCGAATTAGGCTTTAACATCTGTAAGGAACCCTGAGCAGCCCAGGGGTCCATGCCTTCCCCAGACTATTAGTAGGGGTCATGAGCTTCTGTGCTGTCTATTCAGGGCTGTGCCCTAGCATAACTTAGCTCTTAAGAAAAGGGAGGGGAAATTGGCACCTTTCCCTTTAATACTGTACTGTATCTCAAGATCTTTTCATCTGAAGAAGACGGTTTTGCCCTCGAAAGCTCATGATATTATACATGTATTTTTGTTAGTCTCTATGGTGTCACAGAGCTACTCGTTTTTTTAAAAGTTGTTTTTAAAATTGTTACAGACTAACACAGCTAGTCTGAGTAATTACCCTCTGAGTAAATTACCCTCTGAGTAATTTCCATAGTTCAACTGATGAAAAATCCAACCAGTGGGGTCTCTCTCCTCCTTCTGGTCCTCCTCCTCCTCTTCATGAGACTTTTGAGAACATGTCCTGGAAACAGGGAGGTGCACACCAGGAGATGGGAGGCAAAAATACAGTCAGTGGTAAAGAAAACACAAGAGCAATACTGACAATGAATAAGTTGACATTAGCTGAGGAGAAGAAATCTCTTTACAGATAAACAAAGAAAGAGGGAAGAATACCAAAGAGAAAGTTTCCCATCAGCAAATGAAGATGTCAGTTCAAATCACCCATGATTAGAAAATGAGTTACCAACAAGGGGACCCTATTTTGTGAACCTTATTTGCTCTGACAGCCATTACCCACACAAATAGTCTTATTTGATTGACCAGGACTACTTGCATGAGCCAGTTCCTCTCAGAGGGTTTGTCTACACATCAGTGTTATTTTGGAATAACTGATGTTATTCCGAAATACCATAGTCTGTGTCTAGACTACAAACAGTTATTTTGACATAATGTCAAAATAATGTCAAGCTGGAGGACTTCTTATTCTGACTCCTGTAACCCTCATATTACGAGGAGTAAGGGAAATTGGAGGAAGAGTGCTCTTTCTCAGACCTCCTGCTGTGTGGACTGCGCCAAAAGCTGAAATAAGCTATTTTGACTTAAGCTACGCAATTATGTAGCTCAGGTTGTGTAGTTTAGTTTAGCTTTAGCCCTGCTGTGTAGATGTGCCCAGAGTGAATAAAGGGAGTAATGAAATTCTTGTCAATGTACCATAGCTGTTCATTTAAAAAAAACCCCAAAAACATGCAGGCAAAAGAATACCTGTGAAAATTGAATATGTAAAAATAGAAAGATCCAGATTATATCCATTCCTGAGACTTAGAGATTTAACTAATGAACTTACAGATAATTATTTCTGAAAAATAATTGAGCTACCAGAGTATTGCAGAGGTGAGGGGCAGGGAAGCAAAACCACCATCTTTTTTCAACCTCCCCCCCACCATTATTTTCAATGGAACAGAATGGGAAATATAAAGAATAATGAGGGATATAAAGAAATAAATTTGTAAACCATATGAGGGTTATGGAGTCATGAGGAAAATAGATCCCAGATTTATAAAAAGAAAAATATGGCACCCAGTGTATCATGTCATGGAAGCTGCAGTATCACTCGAACTTTATTACATAGGCTGGCTGGTTGTTCACAAACTGCTCGGTATAGTCAAGTTACAGATCTAAAATAAAAATAAAATAACCAGTAGAAGATGTGATTCAAAATAGATGCAAAACCTAACTTGGCAGAAATGGTCCCCTGAAAACCCACACATGCCAGAATGCAATTAAATTCACATCATGTGAAAACTCACTCATGGCCTGATACATGATGCACTGTAACTAGTATATGTTCTTCACAGTTTGGAGAAGCATCTCTGCACAAATGCTGTGTGCTGAGATCTAATGTTCTGGCTCTGCACTAGAGCTGGTCAAAACTTGTTCACTGAGAAAATTCTCCTGATGAAAGATGACTTTTTGTAGATATCTGTTTGGGGGATTAGAAATGCTGACTCTGATGTAATTTTCAGCTGTAAAAATACAAAACAATTTTTTGTTTAAATCCCTGACCTTACTGGGAGCAAAGGTAGCATTGAACATATGCCACCAACAGCGAGGCAAAGGGGACAACTGCTCCAGAGCCTGGTGATTCAAAATGGCTCTTGGCTCCCAGCTGCCACTGCTACTGCCCCAGGCCCTTTTAATCACTGCCAGAACAGGGATATGCTCGAGGCAGCACTGAGGGCTGGTGGCAGGGGAGGGGGATATTCTGTGCGATCCAGCTGACCTTGGGCCCATCCCTTACACTCAAGACTCCACTCCTTCTGGCAGCATGGAACGCGCCCCCCCCCACCTTGCCCAGAGGTTCAGATAGCAATCTGTCTACTCTTTAGGAAAGAGATCAGCCTCTGCTTCATTTTCCCCAAAAGGCAGATTCTTTCAGTCATGGGGATACTGTTCCATCTGTCATCTAAGGGTAGGATACTGCTTCCATTTGACTTCACTGGTAAAATTCTGCTTGATTTCCATGGGATCAGGATTTGTTTCAACAACCACAAACACATTTTTTTTAAATTGTCACTTCAAAATGTAATTTTTTTTGAAAATCCTGATATTTTAAAATAAAACATTTCATTTTGATATTAAAAATTGCAATTTTTTCTTTCAATTGAATTTTTGAAAGGTTTTATTCTCCAAAAAGTTCTTTCAACTTTTTATCCTACTTCTGAATGAAAACAAATGTTGAAATTTAAGAATTTTTCTGAGGGACAGAAATTTCATTTTCTGAACAGCAATGTTCTCTTCACATCTTTCACCAGCGCTAGGAAGCCAGTAGTACTGAGCTATACTCTGTGCTCAAGAGCAATGCTAAACTGCCAGCTAGTCTACATTTACAGTTCCTTTTATAGCACAGTTACTATAAGCTTGAAAACAACAAAGGAAGTAATTGCTAGTTCCCTACGTATCTCAGAGAAAGAAACAATATAATAGGATTTTTAAAAAGGAAAGTTACCATTTTTAGATATAATGACAAGCAACAATCTATAATATTATATTTATTTAGTAATGTACCGTATTATGAAAAATGATAAATTTCAGAGCCATAGAAAATTACCGAGTACTGTTAATTAACAAAATAAGGGAATAATTTGAAGCATACTCACTCCAAAGTTCTTGATTTATGATTCTGGGCTTCATTTGAGGAAGCTTACACTCTTGGATTCTGAACTGTAAAATGTGACACTATTTATATTTGCATTATTCATACAGCATAACAGGTGCTTTGTATGCAAATAAGAAAAATGGCAGGTTCCACTTTTTTTGAATGTACTAAGACTGTGATCTTGAAAACTCTTATGCATGTGATTATATTTACTATTGTGAGTATCCCATTGATTTCAGTTGATTTAATCCAGCTAATTATTGCAGTGATGACACAGTCAAATGGCCTGATCATGGATTGTACAAGCCAGCCTAAAGTGCTAGGTAGGTTCTTGCTTTGCTAACCTGGGCTAGGTTCCATGCTACAATATCTTTACTGATCTTTTTACTGAGTTAGCTTTAATCAAGCTAATAAAGGTATGCTTACCTACCTCCAATGGTGTCATAGACATACCTGTAGGCACTTCTGACAATTTTGCCTTTCGTCAAAAGATCAAACCCTCAGTGAGATACTATCAACAGTGAAAGATGATGTGATAGCCTTATTTTTACCAATACAGTATCAGGTTTTTAAAATAATAAACTATAAGCCAGCATGCTAAATTAATGCTAGATTAGAAATCAGGGATGGGGGGGGGGGTGTAACTGAAATAAGTGGTTTGAGGAGGGCTTTCAAACAGTAGGAGTTTGCAGTTTCGTAGATATCATGAGATTGAAATGTTAATTTGAATATGTTATTGTAAATCACATGCTTTGTCTGACTTGCAGGGCAGTTTATTCAACTGAATTATAAATCTTCTGGGATACACTATGTACAATATTTATTTTTCTCATCTCTCTTTTTCTCCCCCTGTCCTCTCCTCTCCCCCTCCCCCATCTGTCTTGAGAGAAGAGTGTATGTGTGTGTATATATATATATATATATACAAGAAAAGCTTTTTTATCTGGTATTTTTGCGGAATAGGGGTGCAGCTAATAGAAAAATTCTGGTTAAAAGCCTTACTAAAATAAAAATATATCCTGTCTACTGCTTTCCCCCTATCCACCAAGACAGGATCCCTGTCAAAGATGGAAATTAAGTTGGTTTGGCAAAATATGTTTCTTGACAAATCCATGTGGGCTATTATTTAACCTTCTATTATCCTCTAGATCCTTAGAAATTGATTGTTTAATAGTATGTTTCCATATATAAAAGTTAGGATGATTGGTCTAAAATTCCCCATGTCCACTTTATTCCCCCTTTTAAAAATGGTTACTACACTGGTCCTTCTCCAGGCTTCTGGAGCCTCACCTGTCCTCCCTGAGTTCCTGAAGATAATTGTTAATGGTTCTGAGCTTGCGTCTGCTAGCTTCTGAAGTACTGCTGGAACTGTGGTTTTTGGGGGTTCTGCAGCACACCCTGGATTAAAGTGCTTTCCATTACTTACAGGATTTACAGTTTGGTTCAATGGCTCTGAGCACATCCACTAAAAGCTGTTCCAGCACCCTACCCCACCCTGCCGACTTGAATACATTTAACTTATCTAACCATTCTTTAACCTGTTCTCTTTTCTTATGCTGGCTTGTACTTCTTCCCCCTTGTTATTGATACTAGTTGTGTTAAAGATTTGGTCACTTTTTAGTGAAGACTGATGCAAAATAGACATTAAACATCTCAGCTTTCTTGATGTCAGTCATCCAATATTAGCACCTCTTCTCTGTGTAGTGGCCTACACTTTTCCTTCATCTTTCTCTGATTCCTAATATATTCATAGAACCTCTTCTTATTGCCCTTCATGTGCCTTGTTAGATGTAACTCATTTTGTGCCTTAACCTCAACCTTTCTGATTTTGTCCCATTGTGCTATTCTTTTGTACCCATCCTTAGCAATGTTTCCACATTTTGTAGGATTCCTTTTTGGTTTTCAGGGCATTAAAGAGCTCCTGATTGAGCAACATTACCATTTTACTACTTTTCCTCTCTATCCTTCACAAGAGGCCAATTTGTTGCTGTGCTTTTAATGTCTCTTTGAGAAACGGCCAATCTCCTGAACTCCTTTTCCCTTAGATTCCTTCCCATTGGACTTTACTTACCAAGCCTCTGGATTTTTTAAAGTCTGCCTTTTGAAGTCTACTATCCTTATTCTGCTCCTCTCATATCCTTCCTTTCCACAAAATCATGAAATCTGTTGTTTCCCAATCTCTTTCAGCTAAGTTGCCTTACACTTTCAGATTGTGTAACCAATTTCTTCCTGTTAGTCAGAGTCAAGTCTAAAATTGCTGCTCCATGGGTTTCTTCTTCCACCTCCTGAAACCAGAAATTGTGCCCAACACATTCCAAGAACATTGGACATTTTGTGTTTTCCTGTGTTATTTTTTCAACAGATGTCTGGTAATTAAAATCCTCCATTACTGTTATTTATTATTTATTCTAGAAATGCTTCCTCCTCCTTATTTGATGGTCTACTGTACATTCCCAGAATGATGTTGCCCCCTTTGTCTCCCGCCTCCCCTGCTTAACTTCATCTAGACCTTTCAACTGGTCTGCCTCTTATCTCTTTCTGAACCCCAGAACAAGTGAATATAATGCATTGAATAAAGGTTCTGTATAACTGGAACCCCACAGATATGAACAGTTATTCTAACAGTAGTTCTTTCAGCTAGAACAAATATTCCTCAAAAAGGAAGTAAATGTTTTCTTTGACAAATGTTCATTTCATAAACAATTTGTGTGTGTGTGTATATGTGTGTGTGTGTGTGTGTATGTGTATACACACAGTACATATAAATATATATTGTTCCTAATATTAGTCTGAATAACTGTGCTCTTAGCTACTTGCACGTACATTCAAGCTGTTTCTTCAGCGCAGAGATCTATTCTTCTTAGAGATGCTAACTGATTAGCCACAAAACTACAGACATGCCCCACAGGATCTGAATAAGGAGGAATAAGCCTTTTTTTAAAGTAACATACTTCACGGGGGCTCTCTGGATTAGACAGATGTCCAAATTACTTACAACTGCGAGAACCTCTGTCATGGGATCATTTGCATAGAGAAGCACACTTGAAAGTCTCAAAATTTCCCTCTTCAGAAAACAGGGTAATCCTTTGTTACTGTGTATTCTTACTTTGGATATTTTTACAACAATGTAGGATAGCCTGAGGGTATGGGGCACTAGACAGCCAGTAGTTGTTTTTCCTTTAAAGAAATCATATTTTAAAATGTATCCATAATAATGTCCATATTATTGATTGATATTTAGTCTATCTTTGAGAGTGAGGAACTATATAATATTTATTTTGGTAATTTTGGTCTTACCGGCACTACACACTTTGGTCTTTGATGATATGTTTACACTGTGATAAAAAACCCATGGCATCACGTCTCTGATCCCAGGTCAGCAGACTTGGGCTTGCGGGGCTCATGGTGCAAGCTGTAAAATTAAAGTGTAGATGTTCAGGGTCAGGTTGGAACCTGGGCTTGGACACCCTACTGTGGCTATGCCACAGGTTTCTTTTATCACAGCAAAGACATGCCATAACTGTCTCAGTTTGAGCTCTGTGGAGATAGATATTGTACAATATGGGACTTTCTAAAACATTTTTTTACGACTCCCACTTAAGCACTTACATTAAGCACCAGATTTTTAAAAATGCTAAGCACCGAACACGTTATTCTCTGAGGGAGCTGATAAAGTTCAAGGATAAAATTCCGACCCTTTTGCAATCAATGGGAATTTTGCCACTGACTTCATTGGAGCCAGGATTTCACACCTAGAGTTCACTAGCATGGAATAGGATTATTATACATCAAAGTCGTGGCCAGTCGGGTGGATGGTGGGTGGGGGGAGAAGGGCCATTTGGCCTGGGCCCCAAGCTCAAAGGGGGCCTCAAATGTAGAAACTTGTTAATTTTTTGGCATTTGATAAGTTTCACAATTCGTTTTTATGATCATCCCTATCCGACCAAATGTGACACACACTCTCAGCTTAGAGCTTCAAATTTAAGCAAATAAGAAAGGTGATTTGTTAAAAGGTGTAATATTTTTGTTAACTGATATAGATTTTGCCAGATAAAAGAGTTAAAAATTTTCATAAATATTAAATAAAGTTCTGATGGCACAAGATTAGACCATGATGAAAGTGTTCTCTCCGATCAGCTGAATATATAAACAAACCACTACTAGTAGTTGCTGCTGGATTAGTGTCATCATTTTTTATTTTTACTGTGGCTGGGGGCCTTAAAAGCTGGAAGACTCGGGCTTCTCTGGACCTCTGAGAGGGCCCTCTCAGAGTTGGTGAGTTTGAGCTTTACTGCATAGATCTCAACACATTTTGTTTCTTTGAGTTTTAGGCACTCAGTTTGAGGTCTTTGACGATTAGTCTTACATTTATCTCTTAGGGTATACTGTACATTTATCTATACTGCATGGTAGCTTCAAATAAGATACTCAGTTTGAGCAACGCGAATTCCGTATCTTATTTCAATCTTATTTTAAAATAGCTTATTTCGTAACTTGGTGCTGTCTACACAGCGCCAAATTTCGAAATAACCTGCTATTCTGAAACATCCCTTACTTCTCATGGAATGAGGTTTACAGGGACATCGGAATAGTGAGCCCAAAATAATGGTCTTACTGTGAAGATGCGGGATAGCTATTTCGGGATACTGTGGTATCCCAAAATAGCATTGCAGTGTAGACGTAGCCTTAGTCTGCTGGACTTATCTCCTAAGTCAGATCAATGCATTAAGAGGATATACACTGTATTACATCGACATCTCTCCAAAGTAATGTTAAATCTTTCTATGTTATTGTGACGGAGCTCCCCTCCCCCCATGCTTTATGAAATGGACTCATAAACACGAATATACATAACTCAAAGATGGTTTGAGTGAATTATTGCATGTAACCCATCGATCTTCATGTCATGGTCTGCTGGTTCTGTTTATCTTACTCTGTTGTATGTATCATTTGTGTGTGTAAAATTAGACACATGGAGTGGGGAATACTTTGTGAGTTTCAAATGTGTGAATGGGAGACATGGAGGGTGTTACCTGCAGCTTCTAGGTGAGCCACTGTTAAACCATCTTTTGTTCTTAAGTCTGAGCAGTGGTTGCTGGAGAGTGGCCTCAACTCCTTAACAAAAGGAATAGGAAAGCAGAGGGCCGGGGTCTTTTGGCTAGGCTGCCCCTGAAGGAAGGAACCTGAGACCCCAGGGTCGGGAAGAGAGCCCTGGTTTAGAGTGGCAGCTGGAAAAGAGGTTTTAGGGTGACTTTCAGTTTGCACTGAGGTTTCAGTGGAGAATTAGCCAAGCGGTTTTGTTTCTTTTGATTTGTAACCTACTTTGCTCTACCTGTTTTCACTTATTACTACTTAAATCCTACTGCTTCAACTTAATAATACCATTTTTATTTTCTATCAAACCCAGTGTAAGCGAATGTTACCTGGGGGGGGGGGCAACCAGTGTGCATATTGCCCCTTTCATTGTTAAAGGGGGCTTACCTAATTCTTTGGGGTTTGATCTCAACTGGGGAGTGATATCCCAGGAGGCTGGGCCCTAATCTACACTCTCCTTGGACCTGAAGTGGTTCGGTGTCTGTACTGCGTCTCAGTGGGGGCAGGGACCTCAGCTTGGGGTCTTGGCTGGGGGAGACCAGCGGAGCTGGCCTAGCAGGACTGGACGGTGAGGAGCCCCAGAGAAGGCGAGTGGCCGTGGCTGTGTCAGCACCCTGGGGGGCACCCCCGAGGGGTCGTCTGTGTCCACACCCCGTCACAGTTATAAATAAATATGTATCCATCCATCAATACACAAACATGGCAGCTGATTTAGGGATTTGCTCTAGCATTTGATTTTACAGTTTGTATTTGTTGAATCATATACATTAGAGATGGAAAAAGCTGTATTACATCATCTAATCCAACCCTCAGCTAAAGCAGGATATTTTTCCAATTCTATTTCTAGTACTTTTTGACTACTTGGGTTGGGTTTATGGTTTTTCAGAGTTAGGTTCATGTTCTGATATTTTTAGTGTTTTGATGTTTAGGGTTCTGTTACCATCCAGTGGCAGTTCTCTCTTTCATTTATATGCGAGATGAGCAGTACCAACCTATGGCTATAATGCCCAACAATTTTTGACCACTGAAGAGTGATGGATGCAGGATGAATTCCCCCTTTAGAGAGAAGAGACACGAGTTACATTAATAACTTGTGTAATGGTGTTTCCTTCTAGCGGCAGCTAGTATGAGTTCTTCCGCCTTGACTGACAAAGATGGTTGCTTTGTAGATTTCTTTTTGCCTCTCATTACTCGATTAATCTAACTTTATTAATTAATAATGTATCCCTCAAGCAATGCTGCTCCGTGAATCACCTATTTGACAAACCTTCCCTATAACCTTCCTGCAATGGGCTCAGCAAGATTTCAGCACTTTCTCAAACTTGTACCATTACCCTGTTCCAAATGTGCTTGGACTCTTATTTTTCTCTGTGCTGGAACTAAATGGAAAGCACCTTAAGGATGGGAATCACACCTTTACATACATCTGTTCCCTATCAAACATATTGTTTATGTTCAGTAAATAATACAAAAAGTCATCCTCTATCCCGGTCTAGCTTTAAGCAACTCAGCATTTGGTTGTAACATAAGTCCTCTTTAGGTGTTATGATTCAGATACCATTAATAAAAGAGTTTCTTTGCCTTTCCTGCACAGAATGTTTAACAGCATATAAAGATCTACCATGCTTATTTACACCATAAAAATTTAAATCTTAGAATAATCAGTCTCAGCATTTTAGGAGATGTTACCCTGATTGCTTCGATAATATGGGGGTTTCAGAATATGACCAAGAATCAATGGAGTTTTATTTGCATCAGCTCACCTTTCCTATTAAATGGTGTGCTGTGTGGTTTTTATTTTGAAATTACTTGTTACATCTGCATCACAAATCAGCCTGGCTGATGCATTAGTTAATGTTTGAAAAATGCAATAAGGATGTAAATCTCTAGGAAGCAGAGTATTGTCATTAGTGTGCAGAACTGGTGGTCAGGAGATCTGGGTTCTCTCCCAGTGTGTCACTGGTTTCCTGTGACTGTGAAGACGCTGTTATGTCAGGAAAGTCTCACTGAACTGTGTGACCTGGGGCAAGACACTTACAGACAGCCAAAACTGTCAGAATTGCCTGCTATATTTTTGGCAGCCCAGTTTAGTAGATAATTTTGAAAATTTGGGCTTTAACCTCCCGAGACTAATTCTGACATCATTGTCTCCTGAGTTATACCAGTAGAATTGAAGTCAGAATGGGGCCTGTCTCTCATTTTTCCTGTCTATCCAATGACGATGATAAATATTTCCTTACCTCACAAGCATGTTGTGGTCCTTAATTCATTATTAGTTGTAGCCAGTTGGAAATGAAAAGGGCTACAAAGCTGCAAAGTGCTATTAATAAAAATGCTTTTTCCCAAATCTCTGGCTTTTGTCTCCCTAATGGTCAATATCTGTAAAACACAATGGGTTTGTTTGTTTAATATGTTTCTAAACTTGAATTTAGGACTAACTTTTGAATAAGGTTAAACTTTATCCACTGCAATTTGTTTAGTGACAACATATGACATCATTTTTACACTGGTCTAATCACCGCTGTAGCCATCATCAGTACAAGTCTAGCTAGTCAAGACAGAATTATCTGACCCAGAGCAGAGGAAACTGCTGGTAAACCTAGACCAGCCTTCTCCTTTTTTAAAAAAATATCACTTTGCTAGGATATTTATAGGGGAGATCAATTTTAATTTACTTCACCACTCAAGTACACAATACATAATTCCCCCAAAAGAGATTTCTCACAGCCTTTGTATACTTTCTTGGGTAAAACCTGGAGAGCCTGAGGGTTTCCCGTCAGCTTCAACATGACTTGACTGAACTGTCTTAATCTGCAGACCAATTTGCTCTACAGTCCCCTAAGGAAGGAACTTGTTGATTTTGGCAGTGTTTACCTTTCCTACAAACAAATTCAATGATTTCCAGACCGGCTGGCTCTTAAAAATCACTTGAGAGCTGGGAAAAAAATCTGCCCCAGGCTGCATCAGTATTTTTTTCCTATGTTCTAGGGAAAGCTTTTGTGTTCCCCACAGCTGCTTGAGGATAATCCGTAGAGTCAAGATTATTCACAGAGTCAATAGAGAAGCCTGTAAAGTTTCCTGAATTTAGTTTCTTTCAATGAGGAGAGTAAAAGAATCTGTCAGAGAGAGAAAAGAAAAGATGAAGTATTCTTGGCTGATTTTAACTGTATTCTGACATTCATTTGAAGAAAGACATGAGGGGGGAAGGGCAGAGATGACTTTAACCTGCCTGCCTTTTACAATTTTCCTTAATTTTCCTTTTTTTTTTTAAATTACATGTCTGTAACTTTGTACTCATGGTAGGCCTATACTTTTATGAATGCAAAGAACACTAATCAAATCTATTGGTTTCAACCTTCAAGCTTAATCCACTTTTAGCAGTCCCAGACGTTTATAGTATCCATCTATATATCACGTGAAGTGGTGAGAGCCGTGTAATAAATTGCAGAGCCATATCATTCATCTTTAACTGCCTGATTTTCCCTTTCCCACTAATCCATCTCCAATAGCTCCAACAACCTAACAATGAAATTATGAGCACTTTCTAGTAGTCACTACATTTGTTTTTGAAGATACAACTTGCCAGTGAAGTGTTTTCATCTCTCTCCCAAAATGAGGATTCTTTCCCCCAAAGCTATGCAGATATAGGTACAGAATGGGTAATGCCTAATTGTATCTTTATGCATAACTGTAGTCACAAGAGTCCTATTGATTTTAAATAGGAGCTTAGGGTTAGAAATGGGAGCATTATATTATTGGTAAAAGAAGATTTTCAGCCTTCCAGTGGGAACACACAGCTGTTTCTGCTAGTCAAGGAAGGTGCTGACTATTTGACCTCAAAGCCAAGATGTTACATAAAGAAAAGTTAAGTCATATTTAGAAGTTACTAACATTTATTAGTTAGAACACATTTTCCTGCTCCTTTGAGTTTATACAGTTGGACTCATGGAACTAAAGATGGCTAGCTTACAGATGGCAAGATGTCATGTTTTCTTAGGCAGTCTCTTTTTGCCTATGTGTTTCTAACAAACCTGGCAGAATGGGGCCTGATCTTGTTGGCTGCTTAGTGTTAATGTAACAAATACTGAAAACATAAAACTCAAATAGTTTTCTATGCTGTGTGTGGGATACACAAAATGCATGATAGTAAATTGGGGGTTTATTGGCAGTGGATAAAGGATTTCTTGGTTAAAGATGAATGTGAAAAGGTTTTCTGTCTTTCAAAAATTTCAAGAGATGACAAAATATTGAGGATGAAAAATTTAAATCTCAGAAGGTTACATGAACTGAAAAAAAATGTTTTGGTCAATCAAAACCTTGCATTCAGACAATTTCAAAATAATTAGTTTAGATTTTGACCATTTTTTTCACTAAAATTGAGCTTACATTCCAAAGTTGATTCAAACTGCAAATCCTGAATTTTTGTTTAAAAAATGTCAAAACTAAACAACTTCACTTTCAATTTTTTCATATTTTGGGGAAAAATTCAACAAAGAGGACCTTTCCCCACCAAAAATGTGGTTTTGATATATCTGCATTATTAGACAAAAGGAATTGGAAAAATTCCCCACCAGTTACATTACCATCAAATGATTTGTGACCATAATCAGAGTCATGCTGGAAAATGACAAGACTAATTCTTCTTCTTCTTCTTCTTGTGACAAAAAGACACCACTAACAGCAAACCCTGGAGGGAGTAGGGCCATCAGGTACTATATAGCCCACAATTACCCCTATAGTCAGTCACACAGAATTACCCCTATAGTCATCTTGGCCCAGTTCAGCAAGATACTTAAGCTTCTGGGTATAGTGCTCCAAGACCAGCTGTGTATGTTATCAACTTACACAGAAATGAGCTTGGTTATGGAAATAGGAGATATATGGGGCAACCAAAACTGCGTGAATATTCTACTTCTTCACCCACCCCAAAAGTGCTAGGATAGGCTATGTTAAAGCAGTCCCAGTTGATATTAACAAATTCTGTTCATTGTGCTTGCAATAGATACTTTATGCTGTTACACAGGTTCCCAGCACTTCTCTGTAACAGCCAACTCATAATGCTGGGATGGTTACATGGGTTTCACTCTTTGTCGGTGTTTTTCCTATGTGTCCACAGCTTTGCTGCTCTGCTGCCTGCCTGTCCAGGGTCCACTGATATTGTATTCTGACATACATCGGTGAGTCTCCCAGTGACCTCCACTAAGCAGGATATTTAAAGTTGAGGCTAACTTTATACACATCACTACAGGTTCGACTTTCCTGGTCCAGCACCCTCAGGAGCCCTGAAGGAGGGAGTTTGCCAGATGAAGAGAGTTCAGGCCTACGGCTCTCCAGGGACTCCCCTCTTGGCTGCCAGCCTGGTCAATGAGCTGACTCCAGCTCGCTGGAATGGTTCCACTCTGGGCTACTGCCTGCTCTAGCCAGAGGGGCTCCCTTCCCCTCAGCATCTGGTGGCACCATGCTCCTGGCTGCTGGGGCTCCCTGCCTCTGCGTCCCTGGCCACAGGAGCTCTCCGTCTGGCTAGTGGCGGCTCCCTTCCTGACTGGCAGGGGTCCCTGTCCCCAGCACCCAGCTCAATCCAGCCTTGTCCTTGGCAGCCAGTGGCCTCTTGACCCTGGCCACCAGAGCTCTGCACCACCATCCAGCAGCACTTCTCCGGCTGCTGGCCCGCTGGTCAGGCTCCCTGCCCCCAGGCCACTGGCCTGCCAGACCAGCTGAACTCCCAGATGCTGGTAACCTCTGTGGCTGTGACTCTCTGGTCCAGCAACGTTTGTGGTATGTATGCTTGGCCTTTGCTGGAAGCTTTAACACCCTTACGCAGAGTTTCTACTGGTGGCCCTCTGCATAGTCGTTGCTTCACATTGCATAGCTTTCATGCTTATTAACAGGAGAGCCATATGTACTGTAAGACCTCTTACCGTGACTTTATTTGCACACACTGTTCCCTTCTCTAAAGGATTTCTCCTGTGATTTCCGGGACAAAGAGGGATGTATCTTTGCCTCAGTCTGTCTCTTCCCCTCTCACACTGCCATTTGTCTACCTTCAAACTATTCCTATCTTATCCAGTCTAAATCAATGCTCCAGATAACACCACTACTTTCTTTTCTGTGGCAGTGAATACCACTTGGCACATACCAGACATCAGGCTGACTCACCACCATCACTTATTGTAAACAGACAAGTAGGTGTCACTACATGCCAGCCAGCCCCAATTAATGTCAGTCCTAAATAACCACTGTTAAATTAAACTAGAGCCTGAGAAGGAATAACATGTCATTAGAATTATTTTCAAATTGAATGGTTTTAAATATTTCCATGAGGTAACTGCAGCTATTTATTGGCTATATTGTGAACCTCTAACTTACCATGGTAAAAAGTTATAATCTTACTAAGTCAGTAGTTCTACCTCAGTGACTAAGTGGTTCACAAGCTGGCTCTAAGGCCTTGCACAAAAACGATAACTGAAAATGCTGCGTGTGTGTTTGTGTGTGTGTGTGTGTGTGTATGTATACATGTGCACACATCTGTGAGAGAGGAGAACAACATAAAAACTCAAATGTCCCTACACTTTATAACTAACAAAAGTCTGTTAGCCACGTAAGCTAGTCCTTACCAGACGTCTCTGCTGGGTCATTCTGGCTGCTTTTGGATGTGATTTTTATGTAGATGGATATTAACAGCTGCCCAGACAACATTTAAAAATAGGTATTAGATAATTTTGGCAGAGTTTTAGAACTTAGGGGAAAAATAGATCACTATATACCATTCACATATACACCAAAAAAGGCTGGCAAATAAAGACTAACTAAATCCAGGGAATGTGAAGTCAAAGGTGCATTCTATTAGCACTACCCATACACAACATGTCACAACTTTTTTTTCTCACCTCTTTATTGTTTTTGCCTTTGCTTAAGGAAACCTGTTTTTCAGGGCTCACTGTGCTTAAAATTTTCCACTACTCAGCTGTCTAAAGTTTCAGACCATCATGTGTGTTTTAATAAGCTTGGAAAGGCATTTTTAGAGGTGATGAATTGAATAGTTGAACTCTTCATTAGATGCTTATTAAATAAAAAGAACTTTCATTATAAATAGGCTAATCCTAACTCCATATTATTTCCCAAACTATTACATTAAGTGTTTGGTCTGCCTCTTAGGTGAGATTTTCTGATCTTTAGTTCCAATCTCGGTATTAAACTTTTTCTGTGAGTGTCAGAAACCCTAAACAATAACTAGAGTAGTAACAATTTGATTTGCAAAAATGATAAACTAGAAACTCCGGCAATCATTGGGGTACTTTCTTTGTTCTGTACTACACAAAATGTCGTTTAGAAAATTGAAAGAAAGGTACTTAAACCCATCCCTCACATTTATATTTGGCCTAAATTCAAGGATCCGGATGGTACAAACTCATGTTGATGAAGATATCCATGGTTCATTTTTGCAGATACCAATGCGGATGCAGATTTTGTATCCATGCAGGGCTCCACAGAGAAGCGTTCAAATCTCAAAGATCAGAGATGGATCCAGATTTTAAATAATCTATAGTTTGGGGATGTTTTGCCAGGTCTCCTGCACCATGACTGCCTCTGTTACACTTGTGTTGTGGATAAACAGAAAGCCCAGCACTGTCAATCTGATACCTACCAGCTACACTATAATTTATTTTGCTTTCTATCTCATACACAGACTGATAAAACAACTTGGGAACCACAAGTTGTCGACGACAAACTGTGCCATGTTGTAGAACTTCCTGGTTCTTGCCAAGATGTGCCCTCTGCCCCCCAGCAGGGTGTTAGCACTGACTGAGGCTACATCTAGACTATGGTTTTTTTCTGGGATACTAGAGGTATCTCGGAAAAATTCCGCCGCGTCCAGGGAACACATCTGCTCTTCTGCTTTTTTTTGTGGAAGAGCAGACCCGCTCCTTTGGAAGCCCTGTGTTCCTCCTTCCATGAGGAAGAAGGGGTCTTCCGAAAGAGGAGGATTTTCCAAAATTTGGCCCAGTGTAGATGGGCCAAATTTTGGAAATGCCTCTTCCAAAAAAAGCTATCCGAAAAAGGTACGCAAATTGTGGAGCGCAATTTGCATACCTTTTTCCGATAGATCGCTGTAGTCTAGACATAGCCTGAGCTGGAAGCACGTGGGTTGCAAGCAGAGAGGAGGCTGCTGAACTGTAATCCTGTTCTGTTCTTTACAGAATAAAGCCTGTTCCTGGTGGTTTGTCTGAGTGGGTTTGGTCTGAGGTGCGCGCACACTGACACATAATACAGAGCACACAAAAGAGCCTCAGGTCTAGTCTCCCAGAGTTGTGTAAAAAGTCACAGGGCTTCCCCAATGTGGAATAACCTCATACTGAGCTAGTGAACAGGAGGGGCTGTATTTTTTTAGCTGTTGCTGCCAAGACTTGAATGGAAGAGAGCTGTTAGGCAAGAAGTCTCATCAAGAAGCAATCAAATTAGATGTATCTTTTCTTGGCCAAACCTAAAAGGGAGTCCCTGCCCTTGCAGTGCCTGGGACAAAGTGCTACCAGGGAGTCCCCATGTTGTTGGGGACAAATATCTTTTCCAGCTGGCAGAATTTAGCTAACCGGGGGGGCAACCATTCCTAGACTGCCTGACAGGGAAGTTGCCAGCCTGATATGCAGCTGTAAGCAAGTGATCTCTGGCCAAGAGCTGGAGAAGAAGGAGTGTACCCAGGAAGGCCCAGGATGGGGACTACACGCTATTCTGGTAGAACCTGATTCTAATACTCATCTGCCAGCAGAGGCAAAAGTAAGCATGTGCACTCCAGAGAAGAAATCAGCTAGATGGGGCACTTATCAGCAAAAGGAGGCATGGTGTGCCCCCAGCCTGGCTCCTGGTGATTCCAGCAGCAGGCAGACAGGCAGAGACTGGCTGGAGGCATGCCCTCCTCTCATCCGGGATTGCCCCATCCCGAGCCTTCTCCTTTCTGCTGCCATTTTGGGGATGGGGGAGTTGCAGCCTTACATGTAAAAGGACACACATTGTTTCAAGCAAACCCTGAACAGGCTGGACTGCTTTGGTCCAGCAACCTCAGGACCTGACCAGTCCCGGATGAGGGACTTTGCTGGACCAGGGGAAGTCATATCTGGCCCCACCTGCTACTGGCCCTCACAGTCCTGAACTGGCCACTGGCTGGCTCCCCCCTCTTCCTCTGCCCTGCTGGTCCCCACCCACCCTTGGCAGCCCACATCTAGCCCATCTCCCAGTGCACCAGGCTCCTGGTCTTGCTTGACAGCCCTGCCTTAGTGTGTCAGGCAGCCCAGCTACGGGGAGCCAGGCTCTTGGCCCCACTGGCAGCTCGCTGCCACCAGCTCACTGCTCAGCCAGCATGCCTGGCTCTAAGCTGCCAGACCTCCATTGGGACTCTCTGTTCCTGGAACATCAGTGGTCCAAGAGGACCACAGCTTTAGCGGACTAGAGAGTCATGGTTTATAAAAGTTCAACCTGTAGTACAGTTTGTGGGAAAGTACAAGCATAAAATGAGTACAGTACAATACCATAAGATCTAGTTACCTGGCCTTGCATGTTTTGATGAGTCATAGTAGGAGTCATTGCCCATATTCTGGCTGGAATGTCCACAGGAAAGTCATCAGGTGGAACTAAAATTTTTCCATGGCCCAGTGTGCTCACTGAAGGGCCATGAACTGGAATAGGCCATTCACAATGAACTGGTTAGACGGGATCCAAACAACATCGTGGGTGCTCTCACAGGAGCAAACACCTTTGCAACATAAGTATACAGTCAATATTCATAACTTCAGATGGTATGATGCATGCATACAAATAGGATAATCATATTCAACAAACCATAACTTTCCATTACACCTTACATGACATACTTTATACAAGATTTGTTTCAATTATATAACGATGATAGCAACAATGATCTACATAGTCATATTTAAATCAGATGTCACATAGCCATGGATGATTTATGCAGATCACAGATAGATAAAGATGCAAATTTTGTATCTGCTTAGGGATCTAACCATAAAATCTTCTGACCTGACCCTGTGTATTGCTGTCAGTTTAAATAGATGAAATATTTTCCAAAAACAACTATTTGATCTTTATCTCACATATATCCATTTTCAGAGATGTCCTAATACTGAAATCTCAAAATATGGTGCATTATGATATTTTATCCTGCATGACAGGTTTAATCTTCTGAAAAGTTTTCTGTCAGGGATTCCGAATTAAAGCCCTAAATCGAATTAACTGGTAAACCTCATTGCAGGAGGAATAACAGCTAATTCGATTTAGGGCTTTAATTCGGAATCCTGTTTCACTGCTGCGTGTAGATGCGGGCAGTTACTTCGGGCTAGTCAATTTCTAAAATGGCGACTGGCCGGGAACATGTTAATGAAGCGCGAGATATTTAAATACCGCGCTTCATTTGCAATTTTGGTCGCCCTCATTAGCCTCCCTAGATCGAACTGGGGGCTAGTGTAGACATACCCTTACTATCATATGTCAAAATAAAAATCACTAGTCTTAGAATGGGTCTGATTTGGAAGTAGTTTCCTGGAGCTCACAAACACTTATGTGGTGGTGTTCAAATTTCTTCAGGCTTAACACCACACCTGTAGTGAGCATATTATACTGAGATAGCATGTTGGGGGTGAGGGGGAGGGAGTGTGAAGATTTATGCTGGTTAATCAAGAATGAAACTTCAGTTTGTAATATTCATTACATTTCTTAACTTCAAACTTTTCTTAGGTGTGCCAAGAATATTTGAAAGAATGTAGAGAGACAGAACTCAAATTTCTAGTAGAAGAGAGACCTACTAGAAAGTGTGCTCTGCAAAGATTATAAGGTACCAGAAATTGATATGAACCAAGTAAATGTTAGGAGGGAGATTTTGGGGAGTAAATGTGATCCATAATAAGGGGACTTGTAATCAGCATTTAAAATGCTGGCTATCTCTTGAGTCTTAAGTGAATGGTGATTATGTCTTGCAGGTTTCTGTGATACATTGATTAGAGGCAAGTTGCAACATTGCTTCAAGGAGTTCTGAGCAGTGTAGGAGTCAGCAGGAGCGGCCCGAGGCTGGCTGTGGCGGCTGGCGCCCCAGGCAGGCGGCGCAATTGGCGCCCCCGCCTGTACGGCCGTCAATGGCCATGACGTCATCACGGGGTGCCTGGGCGCCCCGTGACATCATCATTGGGCGCCCGGGCCAGCGGCGCTCTAGGCAACTGCCTAGTTCTCCTAGGCTCATGGGCCGCCCCTGGGAGTCAGAACACAATGTTAAAATTTCTAAAGGTCTACAGTGCTATAATGTTCATAAGTTGGATGCATATGTGAACTTTGGAAATACTTCTCCTGTGACCACTCAATCTGTCTCCATATATGCCATATGACCCTCACCCCCACTCTCTAGTGGAAATGTGCTTTCACCATGCCTGGTGCTGTCTTTTTGCTCGGAGACTCAGCACTGTCTTCTGGGGGCTGCAGCTTGAAGAGGGGGCTCCTCTTCCTTTTTGGGAAGAGGAGAGAGCTTGTAGGTTCACTCCCAATCCAAGGTACTAGAATCTTTCTCATAATGGGTATCCTCCCCGTTGCAGTTAGGTTGCAGCTACTGCTTCTCACTCTTTCATGTTAAGTGAATTGAAGCAATTCAGATCCAGCATTCTTTTCATTGCTGACAGGCTCGTGGGACAAACAGGATATGTCCAAAGGCTACTGAAGGTGAATGGCAAGCAAGCGGATTACTGGAAGGTGGGGAAGTATTTCCTTGTGGCTTGACCCTCCCTACAGAAGGTAAAGAAAGCTAGTAACTCATCTGGCCATCCCTGAAGGTCTGGAAGAGGAAAGCAGGCCAGCCAGGTACACACAAAGTTCCAGAACTGGGGTCCAATGGCATGGCAGAATATCAGCCAGCCAGATGTCCAGTGGAGCCAGATGTCCAGTGGAGCAGAGGCAATCTTAGCTAACCTTCTCTTTCTTGTCAGCCATTGTGGCACTGCCATCTGACCAGTGGGAATCTCAGGTTGGGTGAAAAGAGAAATAGCCACTAATGCCACGCTGCTTACTCAGTTGCCACAGTGAGTGGTGTGTTGAGTTGGTAGATGCATTCATGGGCGGTTGGTGCAGCTGAGGCTGGGGGGAGGCCGGGTACCCCAGCCCCACCTATAACCCTACCCCCTCCACTGAGGCCCCCACCCACCATGGGGAAGAGAAGAGTGTGCACACCCCAGAATCCCCGGAACAGTGGGGAGGAAAGAGGACAAACAGCCTGACCCTCCCTGCTCCCAGGAGCAGCGGGAAGGGAGACGGCCATGGCCTGAGCCAGCCCAACCCCCCAGCCCTTGGGAGCAGCGGGAAGGGAGGCAGCTGCGCCTGAGCCGGCCCAAGCCTTCCCAGCTCCAGGAGCAGTGGGGAGGAAGGAGGCCATGTGGCTCCAGCCTCCCCAGCTCTTGCAGCAGTGGGGAGGGAGGAGGTCACATGGCTCCAGCCTCCCTGGGCCATGGAGCAGTGGGAAAGGAGGCGATCATGTGGCTCTAGCTGGCCCAAGCCTCCCCACCCCCAGGAGCAGTGGGGCGGGAGGAGGCCATGTGACTCCAGCCTCCCCAGCCTCTGGAACAGTGGGGAGAGGAGGTGGTGGTGTGGCCCGAGCTGCTCTGGAGCACGGAGGAAGGAGGGCACTCTGGGACAGCAACACTCCATTGCCAGTATGCCTACTGCAGGCGTTCTTGGGGCGGAGTGTGGGAGAGGCCAGGCTGGTGGTTTGGGAAGCATGCCAATGGCTGCAGTGTTGCCACCTCTTGTGATTTGATCACAAATCTTGCAAAACTTGGTGGTTTTTTTAAAGCCTCAGGTTCTGGAGTCATATGATTAAGTGAAAATCCCAGTTTTTTTTAAAAAAATGAGCTTCTAGCCCTCATGGTTACAGAGAAAGGCTAAAAAATATGAATGATAGAGGTTCAAAAATGGGAAGGCAAAAAGATAAATGCAGTTAGAAAAAAATCAATATTTTAAGCCAATTTATTTTGTTTTTGTCTGGACTCATGATATGTGAGACTGGCAGTTTAGTGGCTGTAGGCCATGCTTGTCAAGTGTGAGGTGAAATAGCCAGACAGATTCTAAGTTCCTCTCTTATAGATTAGGGGACCAGAAGCTTTATGGAGCGTGTGTCACCTGATGTCAATTTAAAGAGAGAGCTGGTTTCTACAAGGTGGAAAATATGGTGCTATTATCCCCCAAGGTATAAATTAAAACACAAAATCTACATCTAATAGGATCCAGTAATAGACATGGTGGGCTCAACCTGAGCAGCAGCACTCTAGTGTGGAGTTTCCCTGTAATCATAATATGCCAGCACCTTGAGGGAATGTCTCAAACTGACGGATTATCTACAAAACTCCCAAGCTTTTTCTTACTGGCCTACACAAGGGATCATCCTTACATAAAGAAAGCAAACCAATTCCAATTTCCATTCACTCTAAAGTTCCAGGTTGTTGGGGAGAGAGGGGGGGTAGCTCCAACATCTCTCTTTTTTGCTCTGCAGGTATAGTTCTCATGTATTACCTGGAATAAGAGAGGGAGAGTCAGATTGAAAAAGATTTTAGATCAGCTAAGCTTATTGTGAAATGAGTATTTTTCTGTAGAGCCGAGGGAGAGTCTGAATTCCAGTTCATGGGAAAATTTGGCATTTCAAAATTTCCTGAAAATGGGAGACATTGAAAATGTTTTGTTTCAGGAATACTGACATGTGGGGTTTCCAAAATGAAAAAAGAAATCCTTGCGCATTGTAGCTGCTGAGAGACACTGACTCTTGTCACTTTTGATACTGCCCACCACTTAATAAGAGCAGCACTATGGACAAGAATCACGTCAATTTCACTCAAATGCTGCCAGGGCTCCCAGAATCTGGACTTGCTGGACAACGCCACTCTGTAGACTGCCCTGGGCTGGGGACCAGGGCTTCTACACTCTTGTGCCACCTGGCTCCTTGGCTTGCCTGACTTTTGGCCAGCTGGCTCACTCAGGGCCACAGACCCTGGAATCACCCCTCTGCAACCTGATCAGAGGTCAGGCAGGTTTCCCACAGAACTCTGCTTGCTATTTGATGAAAGTTCATCAAACCCAACATGTTTTTAGAAAACATTTCAGGTTCAGTAAATCAGCACTATCCAATAAAATTCTGTTTCATCTCTAAGCTTGTGACCAGGTTACCTTTCAAATGTATGTCTCTCCAGTTTTGCTTCTGTTTCTTACGACTATAGGCCATCCTCACTATAAGTACAAGATATATTCCAAAAAAATGTGGACTTATAGCGAAACAACTTAAAGCGGGGAATTTTTTCCCCGCGGCTGACTTCCATTTATGCAAATTGGGGGGAGTGTTTCACACGACTTATAGTGGGGATTGGAGGACTTATATCACATCCGTTCCTACAAACATCAACAACTTTAGAGTGGAACGGATGTATACCGGGATGAGTTATAGTGGGGACGCCCTATATTTCTCCTGATGTTTGCTTTCCCCCCAGCTGACTTTAAGGCATTTATTCCTTCAGCTCAGCTATGGGCCCCAGTCTAGCTGTACCTACTCCTCTGATATTTAGAATCAACCACAGTCTGGTGTAACAGACACAGACATCTTCATTACACATGATTAAATAGGCAAACTGTAGGAACACAGAGCTTGTTTTAGTGGGCAGGTCTTTGGCGTGTGACTTAGGAGAGCTGGGATTTATCTGGCTTTGTTACTGACTTGCTGTGTGACCTTGGAGAAGCCCCTTCCGCTGTCTGTGCCTCTGTTTCTCCTTTCATGTGTCCTCTGTCTTGTCTATTCAATTTGTCAGCTCTAGAAGAGTCATGGGGGGGCCAGTCTCAATGGGGACCTGTAGATGCTACTGTAATCATAATATGGTAAGAACAAAATGAAGTCACTAAAGCACAGGGCCATTATTTGGGCCCTAATATAGGCTTCTTCAGAATATCTGCTGCTGATTGAAAAACTTCTATATACCTCCCCCCACCCGATATTCCAGAAGGCTTTTAAAAGGGAAATATGTGTAATTCATTTAACTTTGTTGCAGTAGCTCTTTTTCCATGAGAAGGGAATACAGTGGGCCCATTTGTCAGCATAATGACCAGTAGCACGTCTAGACTTCAGGGAGGCTGGATGATTGAAATCTCTGGTGTAGACTTCACCATTAATATTAAGGGCAAAAAATATCAGCTCTCAAGGCATCCCCTCAGTAAAAATCAATGACTGAGTGGGTGCTTTTCTTCCTTTGATGTTCGCATCCACAGAATTGTCTCATTAGGAACATAAAATCTCCTTCATCACATCTAATTGTCAGGGGCTGCACAATGCCCCCTAAGAATGCCCACGGAGGGACCCCTTTATGTAAGGATTTCATCCCTATTGTGTGTGGAAAAGGGGTCAGTCATTGCCACGGACCTTATTCCCAAGACCTCATAAAGAGAGGTTTCCAGGTTTAGGATGCAAGAAAGGAGAGGACTGGACTGGGCAGAGTAAGGCAAAGAGAGGGCAGTCCTGCATTTGTAAGATACAAAGGTTGAGTTTGGTGTGAGTCCCAAAGAATCATCTGACTAACTAATCATCAGGGCAGGAGGCTGAGGGTGTGGGGGCCTCAGAGCAGGGGTCGTGTGGGGGTGCGGGAGTCTGGGCTGGGGGATGGGAGGAGGGGCTCAGGGCAGAGAGTTGATGTGTGTGGGACTCAGAGCAGGGTGAGTGTGGACAGTGCAGGATTCAGGGCAGGGGGCTTAGGGGAGGGGCCTGGCTGTGTGTAGAAGTAAGTGCAGGGAGGCAAGGGCGACATTTCAGGAGGGCGGGGGACAGGGGGAAGGTCTGCTGCCACAGATACCTGGTCACTGCTGCTCTTCTTCCCCTTCCCCTGCCTATCAGGGAGCCAGGGGAAAGTGCACAGCATGCTGTACTCTTCTGCACTTCCCCTGGGCAGCTGGGAGGGAGAGGAACGCAGCAGGCTCTGCATTTCCCCTCGCTCCCTGATAGTCGGGGCAGGGGGAAAAGAACAGTAGCAACCTGCTATGTGGGGCTGCAGCCCCCTCAAAGTGGCACCTGATGGGGCTCTGGGCTGGGGCAGTCCTGGCTGCAGGGGGTGTGTCCCCAACCAGCCCCTTTCACCTGTGTGGCTGCCTATTGCTCAGCGCAGCAGCCTGAACAAAGCCCTGAGTACGCCGCCCTCCCACTGCAGCTGAGTATCTCAGGCAAACGGCTTCTTGCTGAAGTGCTGCACCGAGGCACACTGACTTACTTTCACCTCTACCAAAAACATACTACCTTAGCCAGGAGTTCTGAGCCTTGGTAGTGGCACCAAATTTATCAGTGTTACAAACTTATAGCACAGCTAATGTTTCTAGATGGACAGGGGAAACTCCCCATTACTTGGAATCCGTAACCATAGGCTGGATGTCTTTCTAAAAAGGCCTCCTCAAGTTTAACGGAGAATTGTTAGGCAAGGAATCACTGGGTGACATTCTGTGGCTTGTGACATGCAGAAGGTCAGACTAGATGATCATAATAGTCCCCTCTGGCCTTAACATTTATGAAAATGAACTCATTAAAGCAACAGTGGCTAATTCAGCTGAGCCCGCTTTTTTGTGGGAGTGTTTGCACTTAGGATCTTAACAACACGTGTATTTTTCAGCAGCTTTGCAGACACATTTTAATTAAGTTTCAGCTCCATCCCCAAGCATCTCCTAATCCAGGGTTACAGCTCATATGTGTTCATTTGCTGCCACAAGATCCGTTAGGTAAATCCAATGCAGCTTGAATTCCAATCCATGTTATTACAGTTGAAAGGCAAGTATGAGTAGGCACTCCTCTAATCCCCACTACAATGATGCCAAAAGCACAGAAGCGATTGTCCAGTAAAATATTAATATCCTATTATCCCTTCCAACTCTTGGAAATTGTTCTTGTTTGAAAATATCAAGCAGCAAGTCTTAACGGTCTTGTTCCTGAGCTGTGGTTGGCCAAGGCACCTATAGCTGTGGTCTTGGCCTGGGATCACACTTATTTTTTATAAACATACAGTAGTCACTCTAAGCAAAATGTACTGGAAAGTTCGTATTGAAGTGCAGGTTCAGGGAATGCAACTGTAAACCTTACAAGGATATCGCCAAGGGTGGTAGGCCTAAAATTAGCACCTACCAGATGTACTGTGGATTTGTGGACACATTGCACTCATGTATGCTGAACTGTGCCTTGGCCTTGCTGATCTCCCACATTCTTATGAAGAGGCGGAATATTTCAATGAACAGGGTTTCTTCTTCCTGAAAAGCCCAGGGAAGTAGTCTTACACATTTCAACATTGCTAGTCATAAGGAGGTGCTAGACAAGGTGGAGATGGTCTCTGCCCCTCTGGTATAGCAGAGATTTATGGGTTCTGTAGTATAGCTGGTTGGATACATTTTGATGAAATTACATTTTGCCAAAGCCCAAATGCTTTGCTTTTGATGGAGACTTTGTCAAAATGGTTTTTGAGGTGCAGGCACAGAGAGGCTTTTGGGCTCTCTTGTCTGGTGGTGGGGCACTTGTGTAGGATATTAGAGACGTATAAGCAAATCTTGCCTCTGCCCAAATCAGAGTGACCTGGACTGAGCTGAAATGAATGTGCACTTAGTCAGCCCTAGCAGGGACTTGAACTTGAGTCTCCCACAGCCCAAGCTGGTGCCTTGGCTCCCTATGCTCTCTCAGCTGTTTTGAAGCTTCTTCCTGTATCAAAAGGGGACATTTCAACACAAATCTGGTTTTTGTAAAAACCATTCAGTGGTATTGTTTTTCTGCCAATGCAAAACAAAAACAAATCTTGGAAGTTGTCACAAAAATGAATTCCCATCCACCAGTCAGCTTTATTTCTTAGCATCCTTAGCTTCTTTTCCCCCAACAAGACCATTTTTGTGGCCTGTTTGAGGATGATAGTATATTACAATCCTCCTTCCCTAGACAGCTGAACCAGGAAAAGGGAGAAAGAAGAACAAAGAATGCCACCTGGAAAGGCCTCTCATGGTGAGGGGAATCAGAGTTCCCAGACAGGCAGCAAACTTCAATTCATTTTCATGAGCTATTGCAATCATGGGCTGAGGGGCATGAACACATCAAATCAAGCTTCATACAAGAGGTTTTGAGGTGAATAGTTTGCATAGCTTGGTTAAAATTCCAAGAGGTGGAATGTGGACAAGCAGTGAATGGAATGTGACTGCTCTGAGCATATTCTCAGTATATCAGAACAGGAAGGATGATAATAGTCCAACTTTGCAGTAGAGATAAACTTTTTGTTTTGGATAATTGCATATATTAGTGGAATACTTGATGCAGTTAGCATTCAGGCAGGAGGAGTAATCAGGAAACTAAAGAGGTTTTTTCCAACTGGTCATTACATAGAATCTAATTATGTACATTGCCCACAAAGATCTGTAAGAAGTTAGAAGGAAATCAGTTAACTCACTGCTTATATAATTTAAATAGCAGTATCCAAGAGCTAATTAGAGACCACCCATTTTTACTTGGTGGCTTGTAGAGGGTGGAAAATATAAACCCAAACTACAGGGTTTATGTAAGCCAGTTAAATTATTCTATTTCAGCACGTGCATTTGTTTTTCTATAAAGAATTTTTGCTGCTAGCCTTCAGCTTTTGCTGATGACAATAGTTTACTTCTGAACTCTTTACCAAATGCTTTACTGACATAATTGGAAATCTACCTTCAGTAGACCTCTAAGGGTGTGTCTCCACAGCAGGGCTAAACCTGAAATAAGCTATGAAACTTGAGCTGCGCTAAATTGCGTAGCTTTAGTCGAAATAGATTATTTTGAATTTGGGCATGTCTACACAGCACTTATTTCAAAATAGAGCACTCTTCCTCCGACTTCCCTTAATCCTCGTAAAATGAGGGTTACAGGAGTTGGAGTTAGAAGTTCTCCAGCAGGACATTATTTCGACATTATGTCGAAATAACTGTTAGTGTGTAGGTACACACTTTGTTATTTTAGAATAACGTCTGTTATTCCGAAATAATGCTGCTGTGTAGACATGCCCTAACAGGGTAGGCTATTTTCCAATTCTTATTTTCATTAAGCTGTTTTCTCCAAAACAATATTTTGAAGTAGACATACCATTTAAACCAAATAAATAAGTTTTGGGTTGTTTTTGTTTTTGTCTTTTTGCTCAGTGTATATGTAAAGTGTGTCCTTTGAAAAGAAAGCTAGAAGAAATGATTGAAAATTGCAAATATTTTCCCACCAAAACCTTTTTTACAGTAAAACCTCATTTTTTATTAAAAATTGATTTTTTCAATGGGAAATTTTAAAATGACATTTTTGTTCAGTATCAAATTGAAATCTGTTTAGTTCTGGCTTTCAGAAATGAAATTAAAAAAAAAATCAGATTTGCCCCTTTTCTTGTCAGTGAGTGCAGAAGAATGAATGATGCCCAGGTTGTTCCTCCTAGTTTTCCTCTTTTTACTACTGTATCTACTGTAACTTTCAAAACTTAGGAAAATTTGCACAAGAAGAGAAATGTTTCAATAGTTAGAGGGGCAAAGCCACAGTTTCAAATAGTGAATCAAACTTTGTCATGCATCAGTGGCTGAAAATCCTTGGGTAAATCACTTCATTCCACTTACCTATGCCTCATTTGAATAATGGGCATAATAGTCCAAAAATTGTGAAGCTTTATGAATATAAAAAGTGCTTTGACATCCTCAAATGAGAGGTGTCATGACAATACAAAGTGCTATTACTATCAAGACATTGCTATGTTAAAAAGTACTGTCCTTTCTGATTATCCCATTTCTCCTAGCTGAATGCAGTCTATGTGGAATCACAGTTAGGCTTGGATGATCTACTGAGGATAAAATGAAACTAGAATGTGAAGCTTTTTTGAAGCCAGGAAATACTGTGTTAGTTTTATTTGTTTGTTTCCTTATTTTCTCTTTAGCCGTCATCTATTTTAGTTTTAGAACACTGTGGGAAATGAATTTTAAAAAATGAATTTTGGGGCCTATATCTGGGCTATTTATTTTCTGCAGGAGGTTGAATCTTAGGCTAAAACAGCATTGGATGCTGTCCGATACATCACCATCCACCTAGAAAAACAATTGAATCCAGATATCCTTGTTCACATTAGGGACAGTGGCTTATTCTTCTTGCACACGTACACCCAACACAACCCTTAAGCATACTATTCACATCAGTCAAGTTTAGCTCACAACTGGGGATCTCTCCCCAGCCTCTCCAAAGATTCCTGAGGAAAGATGAAATCTCACTTATCCCTTGAGTGAAACAAGAAGTTAAGCAAATCAAAACAATGTTTTACCAGCTTTGGAAGAGGTTATCTAGTTGTCAGAAATGCATGTTTTTACCTGTATCATCAGCAATGAAGAGAGGCATCTTAATGCATTTGACAACAGTGTTATGATAAAGCAAGACAAACAGAATTTGCCAGCTGATATCACAACTAAAAGTTTGAAGGATAAACAGAGTGCATGCAAGGGTGGATATTTTATATAGTGCTGTGTAACATACAACATTTTCATTGTGAAGGCAGAAAATTTAAGGACGCTATATCTACACTGCAATCTTTTTCCGCTTTTTTTTCCGGAAGAGGCTTTTCTGACATTTGGACCGTCTACATGGGGCCAAAAGTGGGAAAAAACTCCTCTTTTGGAAGAGCGCTTATTCCTCATCAAATGAGGAATCCAGGGCTTCTGAAAGAATGTGCCCACTTTTTTGGAAACTGTTCCAAAAAAGTGAACGTGTTCCCTGGACGCGGTAGAGTTTTTCCAGGATACCGCTGGTATCCTGGAAAAACTTTGTAGTGTAGACATAGCCGAAGTAACTAAACTTTAAAGCATGACACCACTAAAGAATGAAATAGATGCAGAAATCAACCTGTCAATACCTGCACATGCTAATATGGGCTCAGATCCCTGGAGTTAGGGACCTAAATACCTTTGAGGATCTAGGCCATGATGCTTACAAGGGCTCAGTATTGCTTTTTATTTTTTAGAAGCATACTGTGCCTTTGATTCCTTGTGATGAATCACCAGAGTGGTGTTAAAAGCTGAGGGCATCATCACAGTTTTAGGAAAACACATTAAAATTAAGGAAATAAATGCACCCAGACACATTAAAAAGCAAACTCAAATATAAGACTTGTAATCATATGACTTTTGGCCAAATAGTATATTTTGACATAAACATTGAAAATCTTTTTAAAAATAATATCCTGTTGCTCTTGTCTATTCTATTATATTAAAATGATTTTCTTTTCTCACAGTGGGATTTCAAATTAATTTGTAATTATACACACAGAGGGGAGGAGAAAGAAATGACCTAATTATAGACCAAATAGATGCCCTCCAGCTACTATCCAATTATTCCAACCATCTGAGCTGCTAAGCAAAGTGATGGGCTTAATCCTCTCTTGATCAGATCTAGCTGTGATTTACCACTGAATACTGTAATTTTATTTTAAATATTCATTTACATAATATCAGAATCTACATTTAGGACACTTAGCAAGGAAACAGATAACAAGCATGCATTGGGATCACAATACTTTTTGTCATTGCTCCTATGTGCGTGCACACATTCTCTAATCACTGGTGAGGGGGAGAAAGCTGTGGTTGTCCCAAAAGGATACTAATTAGCTACAGTTGTTAGAGCGAGAACTTTTTACATCAACTGGGAAACCAAAAATGCCCTTTAACTAAGATATGGCATTCCGTCTCAGGAGACCATTAAGAGATGTCCAGAACATCTGAGATGAAAAGCAATTTAGCTCCTCTGTGTATTACTCAACTCATCAGCTTTGCTGTTGTTATTATTTTTATTGCTAAAAACACAGTCTCTGTACACAAGGCAGCAAGACAAAAAGATCATGAAGGTTGGAGGAAAGGGACACAACATACAAACAGACTGGTCCGTCTGATGTCAGGCACATATCTTGTTAGTTCCATGTTTTTTGTTTTTAAACAAACCTGCCCAGCCAGCTCCATCATTCCAAAACTACGAATTCACCAACAGGAAGTCCCAGGCTGAAGAAATTAAAGAACTAAAATAGCTCTGATATGGTGCTGGGCAGGGCTGGCTATTTATCACTTTTACCTTAGACAAAATTCTGCTTATTCCAGATCTTCGGCATCCACACTAAATATTACTGCATATTTTTCTCCCCACATTTTTTCAGCTAACCCCCCTGGTGGCTGTTGAGTAAACACACAGTCTGCATCTAGACTGGCATGATTTTCCGCAAATGCTTTTAACGGAAAAGTTTTCCGTTAAAAGCATTTGCGGAAAAGAGCATCTAGATTGGCACGGATGCTTTTCCGCAAAAGCACTTTTTGCGGAAAAGCGTCCCTGGCCAATCTAGACGCGCTTTTGCGCAAGAAAGCCCCGATCACCATTTTAGCCATCGGGGCTTTTTTGCGCAAAACAATACCACGTTGTCTACACTGGCCCTCTTGCGCAAAAGCACTTGCGCAAGAGGGCTTTTGCCTGAACGGGAGCAGCATAGTATTTCCGCAAGAATACTGACAATCTTACATGAGATCAGCAAATTCAAGCGGCCAGTGTAGACAGCTGGCAAATTTTTCCGGAAAAGTGGCTGATTTTCCGGAAAAACTGGACAGTCTAGACATAGCCACACTGATTATACAAAACACTATTTCAGGTAGATTGTGTATTTTTAAAATAGCAATATGCTGGGCTATTGCCTTTCATTTGAAGTATCTTCAAAGCAATTTGCAAACATTTAACTCATCCTTGTATGGCAGATAATACTACTTGGAATTTCTATAGCCACTTCCCCCTGAAAATCTACAAGTTCTTTACTAATGTTAATGGCTATGGCTTTATAGAATCCCTTACTGATCAATATAATTCAGAAAGCTTGTGAGAGGGGTAGTATTAAATCATGTCTCCCATATCCGGGGCCATTACCTGAATTATAAGATTTTCCTTTTTCTACTTTAAAAAAAATTGCCTCTGCTTTCTCTTCTCTGTTTTTCTCTTTATATTCCCACATTTCTTCCTTTTTGCATTTATTCTGAAGCCCGTTCCCTCAATAGACAATATCACACACACACTTGCTCTTCCACACACTTGCCACTGTACATGTACACATGGTGCTGACACAGCTCCACAACATCAGCACACACTACACAGTAGATACATAGCTGTTGCTACCCCATAACATACACTGCATATCAACACAGCCACAGAGTTGCCTGTTCCGCAACACAGAGAGACACACCTTTATACTCCTTCCTTCTTGCCTACTTCTCTGAGTCTGGAGAAACAGCATGGCAAGGAGCAGGGCACAGTTAGATCTTGGTGGTGGTTTGAGTATCTGCAGCTACAGAATAGGCACCTCACTGGTTTCCTTTTCCAAGACAAAAAGGTTGCAGCGCTGAGCTGCAACTGTTGTTTGACTAACAGCAGTGAGACCCAGGCTGCATTTTCCCAAACCTGCTGCTCCTTAGACCATCCCAGATAGCTGTAGATATAACCAACACCAGAATTGCCTGCCTCGGGGCCTCAGCTCAAACCAATAGTCAGGCGCACCACTGAAACTATTGTACTTCCTGGGATGACTTGGTGTGAGTGTGTGCTAATTTGGCCAATAGAGGGATTGAACCAGCAACTTTTAGAGTGGAAAGAAGCACAAGTTGCATGGGCTAAAGAGACAGACATATTAGCTGACCTACAACCTCTGTGAATCAGGCACAGACACCCACTGACCAAAGTGCTATCTATACACATACTTTTGTAACAGCTCTTTGTAATAACTGCTTTCCCTATTGTTTATTACATTTGTTCTCAGAGTTGTAACTCTCTAGTTTTCATTTTAAGATCACACTTTACCACATGACCAAAACTTGCTGAACTGGGGAGCACTAGTTTGGTAAGCTAAGTTTTCTTTTCTGTTTTTCTAGCGCACAGCACTTGTGAGTATGCCTCTCCAAATTCAGGTTAAAGGCAAATTGTTTGTCGTTGTTGTTGTTTTGTTGTTTGGGTTTTTTTAAAGTTAGTACAGGTGCCCTTAAAATATGGCTGGATGGAAGTGTTAGGCTATGTCTATACTGCGGAGCTATTTCAGGATACCGGAAGTGTCTTAAAATACCTATTCCACATCTTTTGAGCATGCCCATTATTTCAAAATATAATGAGCCTGCTATTCTCATGTCCCTGTTAACCTTGTTCCATGAGGGTTAAGGGATGTTTCACAGTAACGCTTTATTTTGGAAGCGTAGTAGACAGCACCAAAGTGTAGACAGCACCACAGTGTAGACAGCACCAAATTTTGAAATAAGCTATTTCGAAATTACCTCGAAATAAGCTATGCAATTTGCATAATGCAAATCGCGTAGTTTATTTTGAGGTAAGGGTGCAGTGTAGACGCACCCTTATTGTATCAACTGACCCCAGCCCTTATTCCTGCCTCAGGGAATGTCTATGTGGGAGCTAGAAAGTATAAAATCCAGCTTGAGGAGATATAGCCAAACTTGCTCTGATCAAGCAAGAATGCTAAAAAGAGAAGTGTCACTCCAAGCAGCGGGAGCAGCTAGCTACCTTGTATACAATCACATCTCAGATTACAGGCATGTACTAAAGGTGGCTAGTCCTTCCCACTACTTGTGATATCAGGACTACACTTCTGTTTTTAGCATGCTCACTTGATCAGCTCTAACATGAATAGTTCATATCTTCCAGCTCCAGGGGATGGCAAGAAAATTATACTTGGCCCTCCCATTTGTGTCCTTTCATGTTAATATTTTGCTATCTTCTCTCAAATCCACTAGGACATCCATTGTTCCCTGACATTTCAAGGAACAAATCCCACTTGCCACATTCATGTGAGAAGTGGTAGTGACTTCACTGGAACTTCTTGTCAAGGGCAAGTGTGATTTGGCCCACTGAAGTAAATGGAACTTCCTTTGGCCCTTTTGTTATCTCCAAAATAAATATTGCCCAACTCTGGAGTCTTGTCTGGTTTTGGATGTTTTAAATATTACCTCTAATCTGTCTTGCATGGTCCTGATTTCTTTCAGTGTTTCTTCTTCTCCTTGTCCAAGGAAACACCTACCTGCTCTGCCATTTGCCATCCATTTTCCTGTAGGAACGACGATGCATAGAGTTCATTTAAATTTTCCAGCAAGCTCTGCTTCCTCTCTTGATAAATAACCCTCTTCAGGATAATTTATCAGAGGGGTAGCCGTGTTAGTCTGAATCTGCAAAAGCGGCGAGGAGTCCTGTGGCACCTTATAGACTAACTGAAGTGTTGGAGCATAAGCTTTCGTGGGCAAAGACCCACTTCATCAGATGCGTCTGACGAAGTGGGTCTTTGCCCACGAAAGCTTATGCTCCAACACTTCAGTTAGTCTATAAAGTGCCACAGGGCTCCTCGCCGCTTTTGCAGGATAATTTAGTGACCTTTTATTCTTATGTATTTTTTTAAATGCTTGGTGATTATCATAATCGCTCGTGAAATCTTTCATTCTCCCTCTTTGCCTTCCTGATCTTTTTCATAGTCTTATAAAAGTTCTCTTGTGCTCCTTTTCATTTTCCCCATTCTTATTTCTTCTTCTTACTCTTAGCTGCTTTTTTTTCATATATCCGTTCCTCCTTATAGGATATTTGCTCTTCCTAAACACTTATTGCTAGGCAGAATGCACTGATCTTTAATTTACATTCATTTTTTAGCTCCATTTCATTTTCTTTATGTGTTTTCACTTCATTACTGTATCCCGGTTTTGCCTACTATCTACCATAATCTGCTAAAATGCTAAGATGTAGTCTGATAATATTTAATGCCTGTATTTCATTGTTCTTTTTTTTTCCTCATGTCAATCCTAATTACACACCCAAGAAAGATAAGGAATCATTATTTAAATACTCTGTCCTATTCCACATCCATCTCCAGCCATGTCCTCACTGTCAACAAAAACAGAGGGTGTATCTACACTTCACTGTTATTTTGAGATAACTAGTGTTATTTCGAAATAACAATGTGAGCATCTACATAGTCATTTCGTTATTTCAAAATGATTTTGAAATAACAGATAACTTATTCTGAAATCTGTAAACCTCATTCTACAAGGAATAATGCCTGTTCTGAAATAGCTACTTTGAAATAAGGCATGTATAGATGTTTCACTTCTGCTATTTCGAAACACCCCTCACCAGGGCCTTTCTAAGTTATTCCTCCTGAGTCTCTAAATCGAGATAGAACATCTACCTTAGAGAAGTCTGCCTCGGTCTAATTTTGAGGCTTCCCTGCAGTGTAGATGTGCTATTTCAAAATAAGATATTTTGGAATAACTATCTTATTTTGAAATAAGCGTGCAGTGTAGATGTACCCAAAGAAGATAATTGACGGGCCTTGGAGGGCAATTCATCTTCTTTCATAAATAACAAGTGGAATACCTTTCTGAGTCTGGTCACCACATTTAAAAAACAACAGTAAAAACTGATAACAAAATAAAAAGAGGGAAAATCAGGCCTAATTAAGGAGTAACAAATTGGGCCCCCCAAAACCACTCCTGTTGGAAAATTTGAGCAAACTATTTTGAAAATACAATTTATAAGGAAAGGTTTAAAAAATGTAGTTAACTGAAGAAAATAAAATATATGTTAGAATTGTGTAAGAGAGAGATAAGTAGACATGTTAGGTACTAGTAAGTAGAACTGGTTGACTATTTCTGGAACAAAATATTTATCCATTAAAAATGGCTTTTTGTGAATAAAAGGTGTTCGTGTGAAACTCATGGACTGTAGAACACTGATCACCCATAAACAGCACATACGGTCATCTCCCCTGAGGATGGAGGTTATATAGCACTTGTAGCCGAAATACTATCAGCTGCTGTTTGCAGGCATAGGTGGGATGGTATATATATATTACCTTGATACATTTGCTTCAAGGCACCTTACAATTACTTTTCAAATGCCCCGGCAGAAACTGGAGGAATGGAGCAATGGTTATCCTGATCTCCCTCTTAAGAAAAGTTTCAGGAAATGGCTTTTAGCATCCCTCTATAAAATTGTTCTAGCACCCCTGGTTTTACCCATGCCACCCATGGGAACCTAGGCGCTAGAGCTTTTTGCCAGTAGAAATGTAGGCACAGGGTTAGGCAAGTGAGTGGTTGAGGATCTCATCGGGTATGTCTTCACTGCAATTAGACACCCCAGCTAGCTCCCATGTCAGCTGACTTGGGCTCACAAGGCTCAGGCTAAAGGGTGGTTTAATTGCAGTGCAGATGTTCAAGTGCAGGCATCTTTGCAGGGTACTATAGCCTGCACTTTAGCCTACACATAAACATCTACATTATAACTAAATGGCACCTTAGCCCAAGCTCCGTGAGCCCAAGTCAGCTAGCCTGGGCCTGCCATGGGTGTCTAATTGCAGTTTAAACATACCACTGGATCCTAAATGTTAGACTGAAGCACCTAAATTTAGAAAACGAAGAGTCAGATCTTAAATGCAAGCCCTGTTTGCTTTCAGCCATGACAAGATCAGGTTACAAACAGTTAGAATCTACTCTTTAGATGGGCATTATGTGGTTAAAAGCTAAAGTCCAGTGCCTTGCACCAGCCACATCAGCAGCAATGCTTTTGAACAGCTGAGGTCAGAAAAAGGTGGCTACATTCATCACAAGTAATGGCCATTCACTCATGACAAGCAATCTCTAAAGGGTTCTTAGCTCACTTCCAATTAAAAGGTTTAATGCCCTTTGGTTGGGAATGGAATATTTGACAGAAGCTGCTGGGATGTAAATATTTCTCTAAGAAACAGGGTGTTAAGCTTTGAAGGAAAATCCTATCCTGAATCAGATTATTTTTGTGCAATAAAAACAATTCAGTCATAGATCACAAGAAGTTTGACAAGAAATTGGTTGTCTTCTATAGGAGTTTAGGATGAGAAGTATTAAAAGATAGTTTCCTTAAGATCTTAAAATGTACTATAAGTCTCTGTCATGACAGGATTAAACATCATTCTCCCAATTAGGAGACAGACTGTCCCAAAGACAGTGTCTTAATTTCACCCTAAACTTCTAATTATGTTGTGAGCCTCTGTATGAATTTTGACTATGATATTGACATTTTAATCACTCTGTTCCTTGAAAGGATGATTTAATGATTTTGGGGGTCTCAATATCTAATTTTGAAGGACTTTCACATCTCTGCATTCTAGACTGAGAAGTCAGGCAAAAAACAGAGTCCTACCATACATAGCTGTTGTGGTAGCAAAATCCTTATCCCCTGCCCTGAGCCCCTTTGCCTGAGCCCCCCCACCCTGGCTTGAGGCCCCCCCCCCCAACTCTTGCTCTGAACCCCACAGCCTGACTCCTGCACCCCTTACCCCTTGGCTTGAACCCCCCCCCTCCCGAGACACTCAACCCCCCTGGCATGATTTAAACAAGGTCAGGGAGGGTTTGGTTGTACCAGGAAAACAGGATGTTCCTGGAATGGGATTGTTTTTCATAACATGGAAAGGGAGGGGCTGCTAGGAGGGACAGGTACACGGCAGAGTCACCATAGGATGGCAGTCACACCAGTAAGATAGTGGCTGTCAGGAGGAGGCCTATGAATGTTGCCAGCAACTGTCCATGGGTATCTCCCCCCAGGGCTGACACCCATGCACCATAGGGGGAGCCCAAGCCACTGCCCCCCTCCCTCAGTCACAGCACTGGACAGGAGGGACCAGGGGGAATGCAGTGCAGCCTTGGAAACCCTGGGGAGCAGCTGCCACCACAGCAGTGCAGCCCCGGGTACCACCACCTCCAGCCCAGTACAACCTGGGCACTCTGGGGAGCCCCAGGAATCTGCCAGTGGCCCAGCATAGCTCCAGGTGTCCTGAGGAGTTGCCGCTGCCAGGCCAGCGTAGCCCCAGGTGCTCCAGGAGCTGCTGCAGCCATAGCAGTGCAGCCCTGCTGAGTCCACCTGAACCCTCCATCCCCCTGCCCTGAGACCCTGGCCCTGAGACTCCCCTGACCTGACTTCTTCACCCTGAGACCTCCCCCACCCCCACCTCCGTGTCCTGAACCCCCACCCCTTGCCCTGACTCCTGCACCCCTCACCTCCTGCCCCAAACCTCCCCCCACATATGCAATCCCCCTGCTCTGACTCCTGCATCCTCCCTCCCAAAAGATTTAAGGACCTGAGCAATGCTGGGTACATCCGCTAGTGTTAATATACTTAAACAGTTATGATAACATATGATGCTATATGGGTGCAATATACCCTTTTGGTTTCTTTGGAGTCTGTATGTATTTCTGTGAAATACTCTTATCCATATGTAAGCAGGGGCTGAATTGCTGCTTGCTATCAGCCAGCTAAAAGGAGGGGTGGGTGTGCCCACTACAGTTGCTTAGCTCTGCAAGGTAATTAACTGTTGATATGTAAATACAGCTCAGGAGAGAATACGAGGTGTGGCTATGTAAATCCCATTCATCCAAGGCTGATGGAGGGTCAGTGTTGGAATGGAATGTGGAGAATTGTAAGTAATTTGGGACTGTTGTGGGGTCCACTAATCATGCTACCCCTAAATGTGGGAACTGTAAAACATGCCACCAGTGCTTCCAGGAGAGACACCACTATCATAGTAAGAGGTCTCGGAGGAACAAGCCTCCCCCCTTCCAGAGTTGAGTGAACTGAGCTGGGGGGAAGGGTTAAAGGGCTTGAGTCAGCCTGTGTCACACCTGCCAGGTGTGAGCTGTAAGACTGGCCCAACCTGCCCCTTTTCCCCCTTTGTTTTAAGGACAGACCTAAAGCAGACTCCATGAGGAGTCTTTTCTTTTGCTAGTCCAGTGGAAGCTGGATTCCTTTGCCAGTCCAGCTGGTGACTAAAGAGTTGAAATCACTGAGAGCTGAAATCACTGGTTTGGCTGAGAGCCAGACCCATTGCAGCCAGTGAAGTGGTGGCAACCAGCAGAGTGGCTGGTGGGAATCACTGGCTGGTGGCGTAACGTGGCTGGTAGGAGCGGCAGCGGGCGAGGAGCGGTGACCATCGGCGTGGCGTGGTGTGGAGTGGTGGCAGGCGAGGAGTGGCGACCAGCAGTGTGGCGCGGAGCGGCGACCAGCGGCGTGGTGTGGCGTGGAGCGGAGTGGCAGCAGGTGAGGAGGGTGACCAGCAGTGGCAGCAAGCGAGGAGCGGCGGCAGGCAACCAGTGGAGCGTCCAGTGGTGTGGGATGAGACAGCTGGTGGAGTGTGGCGGAGTGTCGGAAGGTGCCCCCTATCTATCTCCGGCCCCCCCCCATTTCTACCCAGGTGGGGAGGTGAAACCCTGCGGGTGAACTTTGGGACTCTGGGTGGCACAGACCAGGGACAGAGACTCTGGACTTCAGGTGATTTTTGGCTGGGGGGGTGGGGGCGGGCTTAGCTCATGTTTGGGTTATGAACTCTGTTTGTGGTGTTTTCCCCAAGTTAATGCCATATGACTTCTCTCTCTGTTTCATTAAATGTTTCTTTCCTACACTCAGACTCAGTGCTTGCAAGTGGGGAAGCATTACCTCTCAGAGGCACCCAGGGGTGTGTGAATTTCCCAGTTTACTGGGTGGGGGCTCGAGCTGGTTCTGTGTGAGATGGACCCCCAGATATTGAACCCAGCCCTGGTTACTGCCAGGCCTACCCGGCAGAAGGGTTACACATACATACTTTATGTATAACATATTTTGTCAGACCCTCAAGAGTTGCCAGGTATCCCCATCATCACATTTCAAAAAAACTGCTCCCAAATTCTGGTCATGCAAACTCTTGCACACATGAGTAGCTCCACTGATTACTCCACTGAAGTAGGGTTTTGTAAGCTTTGGCCCTTATCCACAATGGTGTTTTATAAATATACAATGTGATTAGTCAATTTTTAGGCTAATGGCATGAATTATACCCATATCCTGAGAGCTATATAGGCATCAAAAGATGTTAAGTGATACATTTCCTCTTGGTTTTTTTTCATTTGTAAGCTATAAACATAGATGTACAAAATGTAAAAATATTCATCCCTGAGGTTGAGACCTTCTTTGTCCATGTTCATCCTGTTGCATTTTACTTTACAACACTGTTAAAGCTTGGGGATTGTAATAAAAATACAGAAGCAACTTTCATTCAAGTGGCACACATGGCGATTATTCAATAGGAAGCAATCAATCTCTGCAGATTAGTGATATTACTCGCTAAATTGCCGTGGGTATCATGGATGGACTTTACAACATACATTCAAATCACATGCCCCATGTGATGTGACTCTTGTAAGATATAATGGAAATGTCTTTGTCATATAGCACCAGATAAGACAAAGCTCGTGTCAAGAGCAGAGACAAAAAATATAGGGGCACTCCTCCAAACATAATATATTAAATTAACACAGCCAAGAACACTCTACATTTCAAGAACATGTCTCAGCTTGTTAATAACATGTGGTCAATGTCAGGTTTATCTCTGCTTCTGGAGCCCAGGAAGCAGGGTGAGTAGGTTTAGGCGACATTAAAGCATATTGTTCTGACCCATAGCAATGTGACAATTTTAGAAATGTTAGTGAGGTTTAAAAAAAAGGAATGGAAAACAAATCCTCATTAGCATAATTTTGTCACTAATCAGATAAAGAGCCATAATAAAATGGGGACTAGTAGGATAAGAAGGATTACATGTTTTATTGACATTCATTCAAACAATAGGTTTTAAAGTCCACATGGAATACAATACTTTATGTAAAACATTGCCAGGCACCACTATATTATTTTAACTGAAGTTGGTAGGGAAAGTAAGTGTTTGTAAAAACAAACTGTTTCAGAAATGATAGTTTTCTTTCGGCCCAATGAGGTGACTAGAATGTGGTTATGTTGTTGTGGTTTGCAGGACTCTAATTGTAGATTGATCCCCCACCCCACCTCATAACACACATCTTATTTCCAAATGTTGAGCACAAAAATAAAGCTATTAAAATGTGGTGAGATTTCATGCAGCAGTCAGACAGCTTAGGCAGCATTGATTTACCACTAGCACCACAAAATTAAAATGTATGTTCCTTGGTGAAATTCCTCAGACTAACGTCAAGCAGTTGTATTTTTTTAAATGAGAACAGTGAGATTTAATTACTGTAGTTTAACTGGAAAAATATTCCACTGCCTGATGACAGGGGCTGTGCTGTTGACACAAGATGTGAGATGATTCTCCCCACCCCCCAATCTCTGCTCAAAACTTGCCTTGACTATCTTGCTTTCCCAAAGGCCATAAGCAACAATAAAGATTCTAGTATAGATTAAGTATTATCCATGTGAATTTCAACCACTCATTAGCTGTTCCTTTACAGATAAATGCTTAAGGAAGACAATGTGGCGAAAGTTACATCTTTTATTGGACCAGCTTCTGTAAGTAGAAGAAATAAGATTTCGAACATCACAGAGCTCTTCCTCCAGTATGGTAAGGTAAACAGAGTGTCACAGCTAAATACATTACAGACAAAAGTAGGTGGTGTAAGGGATTTGAAGTACACTGCCAACATCTTCATCATTGCATCTTTCTGTAAAAATATACATGAATTGAACTCCTGAGGTATCATTTCCACACAAAGAAAAGTGAGACATAATTCACCAGGCATAAAGTAAACAGACATGTTTGGTTCATGTTACCCCTGTGCCACAGTTTGGATCCAGAACCATACTTTTGCTGAAATCTGGGGAGTCTAAAATGTGGGGGGGTTAATTTGAGGCCAAGTGTAATTCTAATTTAAGGTAAATATAAATAATTATAGTGAGCTAGATCATCACATCTTCTACTCAGTCAGGGAAGGGAGGCAAGGTGCCCTTTAGAGTGTGTCTATACAGCATCCTTATCTCAGAATAAGCTACACAATTTGCGCCATGCAAATTGCGTAGCTTATTTCAAATGTATTTTGGAATAACATGCTATTTCGAGACATCCCTTAAACCTCATGGAATGAGGGTTACAGGGATGCCAGAATAGCGCACCTGTTATTTCAAAATCTATTCAGAAATAACGGGTGCGTGTAAAAGATGTGGAATAGCTATTTCAGGATATCTCCGGTATCCCAAAATAGCTCTGCTGTCTAGATGGCTGTCTATCCTTCTCCTGCTGGGCCATGCTTAGCTGGAGAATCCAATTGTGTGGGGAAGAGCAGGGGCTGCTCATCTCATGTCCCCCTGTGAACAAGTTGGCAGGGAGTGGGAAAAGATGGTCTGGGTAGAGCTGGAGTCCTGGGAGTAAGCTGTTTTACAGAGATGATTGTTACAACTTTACTCCTCTCTTTTCAGCTGGGGATTGCGGAGGAACTGTGATTCCTTCAGAGTTCTAGTCTATCCCAATGTATTACACACATTCCGGTTTTTTTCATATTTCAGTTTTGTTTTTTTACTGAGTGTCACTTAGCAATTCAGAAAACCAATGGTTTCTCTCTAGATTTTTCATTAGGAAAAACAATTGAGGGAAAGAACTGCATTTCACTGTCCCTCAGAGAGGTGCACTGTCACTGTTCACTTTTGCACATGCTGCATTTTAAAGAATGGATCCAGATTTCATTGTGACTGAAATTAATATAGAAACCTTTGGGCTTTGTTACCCTTTGTAATCATCTAATGAAGGAGAAACCACAGCCTGAAAAGTTTTTCCCTGGGCTTAAACACTAGACACACAACCACGGGAACTAAAATATTCCTCTTAGAATGCACTTTATTATGTTTACACTTTAAATGGAAAATACAGACGTGGCAAAAGTACACATGTGGGATACTATTTCCATGCAATGAAGTAGTCTAATTTTCACTCCTTTACAGATAACTAGTGTTTTTAAATAATGATGGTTTCAAATAAAATATTTGCATTTGCTTATGTTGCCATCTGTGCTGTTGGACTTGATTCCCCCCTCCTCCTCAGAAGCTTGGTAAGATTTTTGTCTGGGTTGTGGGGTTTAGCATTTTTTACTTCTTTCAGCACTGTGTCTATGTTCCATTTGCACAGTGTTTAGATTATAGCAGACGCGAACTTCCTCTGTCTCAGAGCTAGTCGTGAATCAGGCTGGGAGCTGGGACCACTGGGCTGTCAGAAGACCCTGACAAGTTCCAGCTTTAAAATAACAAGTGTTTGACAGCTCACTTTACAAAACCACAGATTGTGGACTGTATTGTACAATGCAGCTACGTATGACATAATAACTAGGGACTTAAATTATAGTGAGAGGAAAATAACTTTCCAATAAATAAATCTCTCTGGGACAGGAGGGCTGTTGTGTTCTACAATGCTTGCATTTTCCTCCCCACTGCTTATCCTCTCCCTTCCATACTTTAGAAGTTAAAAAACGGAATGGCTGGTAATTTCAGTTCTGTAACATTTCCTGTTGAAAGAGACAGACTAGTGCAAAGATAAATATGTAGATTTCTTTAGTGATCAAGGTATTTATTCTTTTCCCTTGCTTTCAATATCCCTTTAGAAACTGCTCAGTGCACAGTACCTACAATTGTGTGGTTGAACAAAACAGTTATTTTTAAGTCTTTAAAATTGTGATTGTAAAAAAAAAATGGCTCTAGTCCCAGGTTTTTGTGAGTTTTATTTTCCAAAATTAGTGGTCAAGCTTCACATAAATGTGGATTCATGCATGGTTGGAAAGAAATGAAGATAATAAAATGTGAATACTGGAAAGTTCATCTTTCTGCCACTTTAAAATATGAACAAATGGGCAGAAGGCAGACTTGTCACAGGAATGCCTATTAATAATATCAGCGGCAATTCTTGCTGCATTCCCATTACAATACCAAAATGGTGACACTGAAAAGAAGAACCACAAGAAACTTCTCCCACAGTTTTTTTAACTTTTACAAAACATGTAGCTGGAGGTTTTTAGAGCAGCCTAAATGACTTTAGATGCACATATCCTATTAGTTTGGATGTTCAATTCCCTTTGACAGCTTCAAAATTCTATCTCTGATTATTTTTCCTCTGAATTTTTTGCAAGGCTCTTGCTGCCTTGCAATGGCTCTTCTATACCATCTTTCCATAATCTCAAAGCACTTAACATCGAATAACACAACATCAATATTATTACACTCATTTTTTGGTGAGATATTTGATTCAAGGAAAGACCATTGCCAAAATGTTCTGATTAGATTGCTCATAGTGACAGTATGCCTACACTACAAAGAAAAGTCAGAAAAAGATACGCAAATTGTGAACTGCAATTTGCGTATCTTTTTCTGCTTTTTTTTTAAGAGAGGCTTTTCTGAAATTTGGCGCGTCTACATGGTGCCAAATTTTGGAAAAACCTTCTCTTTTGAACCATCCCTTCAAAACCATCCTTTTGAACCATCCCTCATCCTTCTGAAATGAGGTTTACAGGGATGGCAAGAGAACGCGTCCGCTTTTCCGAAATTTTTTTGGAAAAGTGGATGTGTTCCTTGGATTTGGCATAGCTTTTCCGGGATACCTCCTGTATCCCAGAAAAAAGCTACAGTCTAGACGTAGCCCGAGTCACTCCACCCATAAAAATGCCTTGATTGTGTGAGATGTTGACTGTCAGTAATTTCTGGTGAAGTCAGGAGATGCTGCAGGTCTTCAGCACCTGTGAAGAATGCATATTTTCTCTGGGTATTTAAATATGGCAGCCAACTTTGAAAATGTTCATGTGTACAACTTGGCTGCCATCAATGCCTATAGAATTCAAAAGAAATTGTTCCCTTTCACAGGAGAGTAACTTTTAGCTTAAAGAGGTTATGTAGAATTTAAATGCCTTGCTCACAATTAATGAAGTGAGCAACAGAAATAAGGAATTCTGACTTCCAAACCAACGATGTAATCAAAATATATGTATATCCCTACTTCTCTAAGGCTACGTCTACACTGCAGGCTTTTTGCGCAAGAATAGCTGTTCTTGCGCAAAAACTTGCTGGGTGTCTACACTACACGCGTGTTCTTGCACAAGTAAATTTACAGTACAGCATCAGAAAACAGGGCTTCTTCTGGAAGAGTCATTCCTCTCCCCACGAGGAATAAGTCCTCTTGTGCAAGAGCTCTTTCACAAGAAGGCAGTGTAGACAGGCAACATGATTTTCTTGTGCAAGAAACCCCTATGGCTAAAATGGCCATCAGAGCTTTCTTGTGCAAAAGAGCGTCCACACTGCCATGGATGCTCTTGCGCAAAAGCACATCTCTTGCACAAAAACACACGGCTTGCGCAAAACAGTTCTTGTGCAAGAAGCCTGCAGTGTAGATGTAGCCTAAAAGTGTAATCCAGAGACTAATGAACTCAAAGAGAGTCCATCTATTAACACAAATGGGCTTTGGATCAAGGCCAGTATACTCTCCCTCTGTTGCAACCACCCTCATGTTTCACAGTGTTCAGGATGCTCCACGGAGGATGGGGAGGAGCAGGGATGCAGTGTGCTTGGGGGAGGTGGTGAGGAAGAGGCTGGGCCTTAGGAGGAGTGGAATGGGAGTGAGGCATTGGTGGAGCAAGGGTGGGAATAGGTGGGGCAGGGGCTTGGGCGAAGGAGTGGGAGCAGGGGCAAAGGGGGGGGATTAAGCACCCTCTAGTGAGGAGGAAATCAGCGCCTATGTAAAGAATCACCAACCAGCAAAGCCTCTTTACCAAGTAGGTACCAATAAATACTGCTTAAGTCACTTCTTAACCATCTCTTGGCTCAGAGGTTGGCAAATACCAGCCCACGGGCCGGATCCGGTCCACCAGAGTTACTCCTGGCAGCCCTTCCTGCTATATTTACCTGCATGGCCACAGGTAACGGCAATCACATCTCCTGTTGCCTGCAGATCACTGTTCGCAGCCAATGGGAGCTGCAGAAAGCGGTGTCCCACTCTGTGCCACTTCCCACAGCTCCCATTGGCTGGGAATGGCAATCCACAGCCAGCGAGAGCTGTGATCACCAGTACCTGTGATGTTACAGATAGCAGCGGTGGCCCACCAGGCCACCCTGGTGAACTGCCACTGTGTTATTGCCCACCCGTCTTGGAGAAACAAAATAGATTGAGCTTTTTATGTCCCTCCCTATAAGGCATGTGTTCCAATTCTTAGATCATTCCTTTAGCTCTCATCAGAGCCATTTCAAATTTTTTAACATCATTTTGAAGTATGGTCCCCTCATCTGGACAAACTATTCCAGGAAAGGCCTTGCTAATGCCAAACATATAAGCAATATCACCTCTCACATCCTACCTGGTGTTCTCCTGCTTGTGCATTCAAGGATCATGATCACTCTTTTACCTGTATCTTTGTATTGCAAACTCCAGTTCAGTTACCTATTTCCCATCATCCCTAACTCCTTTTTAGTGTTACTGCATTCCAGGATATTGTCTCCCATTTTATAACTGTGACCTACATTCTTTGTTCCCAGATATATGACCTCACGTTTAGCTGTATTAAAATGTATGTTGCTCAAATGCACCTTATGAGGGCTACATCTATACTGTAGCCTTCTTGTGGAAAAGCATATGCAAATGAAGTGTGGCGTGGAATATCACCATGCTTCATTTGCATAAGCAATGAGCAGCCGTTTTTGTGCAAGAGGCTTTTGCGCAAAACCGAGGAGAGTAGATGTCTCCTTTTTGCGCAAAACCCCCCTCTTGTGCAAGAGCCATTCTTCCTCAGAAAACAAGCAGTGGAGATGGCTCCTTTTTGCGCAAACCCCCCCTCTTGCACAAGAGCTGTTCTTCCTCATTTTTGAGGAAGAATGACTCTTGCGCAAGAGGGGTTTTTGCACAAAAAAGAGCCGTCTACACTGCTCTTTTTGCACAAAAGCCACTTGTGCAAAAATGGCTGCTCATTGCTTATGCAAATGAAGCATGGCGATATTCTACGCCGCACTTCATTTGCATATGCTTTTCCACAAGAAGGCTATAGTATAGACATAGCCTAAGTGATCCCGATTGGTCTTTCAACTGACCAATCCCGATAATTATTTACTACTCCACCATGTTTTGTGTTCTCCACAAATGTTTTTACCAGCAATGATTTTATATCTCTTTTCAGATAATTGATAAAGATATTGAATAACATTGAACAATAAACAGATACTGGTGTGATGACACTAGAAATATCTTTACAAGATGATTACCCATTTACAATTAGTTTTTCTGAGAGCTATCAGTTAATCAATTTTTAAACATCTTTATATGGGCTGAATTGATTTTTATATAGTGTGTTTTCCTTCAGTATGTCATCTAGAACTAAATTAAAAACTGTTCAGCACCTTATTATAGGTCAACACATTTCCCTCATCTACTTATACTATACTTGTGATCTCACCAAAAAAGTGAGATCAAGTTTGTTTGTCAAAGCCTATGGTCTTCAAAACCATGTTGACTGGCATTAATTCATTATATTAATTGTTTAGAAATACAAAGCATGTCTCCTATTTTATTAGTTCTTTAGAGGGAATTTAGATAATCTTTGTTTCTCTTTATGTGTTTGATTTTGATCCATTGAAGTCAACAGGAATTCCACACATATCTAGATCAGTAGATCAAGGATCAAAATTTCAGTATGCTATTGGTGAATCTGTCATTGATTCATTTTGTGACCTTGGATAAATCAGTTAGGTCTACATTTTCAAACTTGTGCTGGAAGTTAGGCATCTTTAATCCATATTTAGGCACCTATAGCTTGTTGAATTAATTGGGATTTACAAAGAACTCAAAACCTGTGAAAATTGAGGTGAGTTTGATTTAGGGCCCAGTATATTATATCTGAATCAATATGCCTAATTGTCAGCACTGAAGCTTAAATTTCTTAATCTCTAAGCCGCAGTTTATTGACTGTAGAATAGATAGAATAATACTTATCTGTCTCACTAGAGTTTTGAGTATATAGGAATGCTTATGTGCTTTGAAACTTTATGCTTGGATCACGAATTAATGAACAGCCTTGGGTATGGAGCAGTTCACTAAGGCACTGCTCATGGAACAGTGGGAATCTGAGAATTCCAGTCTCCATCCCATTTCCTCTTCTGCTCCAAGGATGGTGCATTTCTGGTACAATGTACAGCAGTGTGCCAGTATAGCTACATGTCCCAGTGCATTGCAACGGGTGGCCCATTTCCCATCCCATCGATGCCAGGAGGAAACAGCTCCTCTGCAGAGTCTTGTTTCCATTCTCATTTTGCTAATGGCAATGTAGGTACCTTTGGTCACAATTTCTCCTTAGAATATGGAAATCTGTATTTATAATCTATATTTCACCCTTAGAAGCATATCATAGAATACTAGAAGTGGAAGGGACCTCAAGAGAGCAAGTCTAGTTCCCCTACCCTCAAGACTAAGCACCATCTAGATCATCCCTGACAGGTGTCTGTCTTACCTGCTCTTAAATATCTCCACTGGTAGAGATTCCACAACCTCCCTAACCACCCTGACAGAAAGTTTTTCCTAATGTCCAACCTAAACATCCCTTGCTGCAGTTTAAGCTCATTGCTTCTTGTCCTATCCTCAGAGACCAAGGAGAACAATTTCCCTCCCTCCTCCCTGTGACACCCTTTTAGATACCTGAAAACCACTATCATGTCCCCTCACAGTCTTCTCTTTTCCAAACTAAAGAAGCTCAGTTCCTTCAGCCTTACCTCATAGCTCATCTTTTCTAGACATTTAGTGATTTTTGTCGCTCTTTTCTGGGCCTTCTCCAATTTCTCTACATCTTTCTTGAAATGTGGTGCCCAGAACTGGACGCAATACTTCAACTGAGGCCTAATCAGTGCAGAGTAGAGCACACGAATGACTTCTTGTGTCTTGCTCATAACATTCCTGTTAATGCATCCCAGAATCATGTTTGCTTTTTTTGCAACAGTGTCACACTGATGACTCTTATTTAGCTTGTGGTCCACTATGACCCCTAGATCCCTTTCTGCTGTACTCCTTCCTAGATAGTCACTTCCCATTCTGTATGTGTGAAACTGATTGTTCCTTCCTAAGTCAAGTACAGTAAAACTCCAATAGTTCAGCATACAATTTTACAGCACTCCTGATAGTCCGGCATCAAAATGGCAAGAGCCTGGGGGGTGAGCTTCGGCAAAAAACGAGTCAGAAGGCAGCAACGGCAGCAGCTGAACCAAGTGAAACCAGATGGGACCAAGTTAGTCTGCCACTGGCATTGTGTGACACTGGACAGTGCTTGTGCTACAATAAAAAGGGTTAAAAACACTTTATATACAGTGTGTGTGTGTGTGTGTATATATATATATATATATATATATATATATATATAAAAATAGAACCAGCTTATAGTACCTCCTGACAGTCTGGCATATCTGATAATCCGGCACCACCTAGGTCCCAAAGGTTCTGGATCATCAGAAGTCTACTGTACTTTGGATTTGTCCTTATTAAACTTCATTTTATTTACCTCAGACCATTTCTCCAGATCATCTTGAATTATGATCCTATGCTCCAAGGCAGTTGCAACCCCTCCCAGCTTGGTATCATCATTGATGAAGATATTGAACAGAACCAGGCCCAAAACATACCCCTGTAGAACCCCACTTGTTATGCCCTCCCAGCAGGCTGTGAACTCTTAATAACTACTCTCTGAGAATGGTTATCCAACCAGTTATGCACCCACCAGTTATGCACCCACCTTATAGTAGCTCCATCGAAGTTGTATTTGCCGAGTTTATTGATCAGGTCATGCGAGACCATATCAAATGCCTTAAAGTCTAGGTATACCACGTCCACCACTTATACATATGTATATGTATATATAGGTACACACATATATGTATCCCTTGAAAAATGAATACCTTAAATTTCAAAAGTAGGTAGAAAGTTGCAGAGGGTTAGCTGCAAGGGCACCATTTTGAGAGAATGGGGGGGGGGAGGGGAAGCAGCCATGCATAACGGGGCACAGCTTGCTTTTCTTCCCATTCCCCTGATGAAAAGGGAACAAGGGGAAAGTACTTGGATTCCATGAATTATTCCTCTGCCCCCTCCCTTCACCATTCCCGGAATCCAAGTACTTTCCCCTCACTCCCTTTTCATCAGGGGAATGGGAAGAAAAGCAAGCCACACCCCAGTATGCATGGCTGCTTCCCTCAACCTTCCCCCCCCCCCTCCCAAAACAGCACCCTTGGTAGCTGTGTTACTCTGTGGCTACCTCTAGACTACATCCCTCTGTTTGCTTCATTTACATTCCTCTGCCCTTTGAGAGTGCAAATGAAGTGGGGATTTAAATATCCCATGCTTCATTTGCATAATCACGTAATGGCGCTCTTTTGAGAAAGCGCTATTTTGAAATTGAAACTGCAGTCTAGACGCGGTTCTTTCGAAAACAGGGTACTTTTTTAAAACATCTTGTAAACCATCTAGACTGGGTTTTCAATTTCGAAATAATGCTTTCAAAAGAGCGCCATTACGTGATTATGCAAATGAAGCATGGGATATTTAAATCCCCGCTTCATTTGCACTTTCAAAATGCTTCATTTCCATCCCTCTGCCGACAGAGGGATGTAGTCTAGACATAGCCTGTATCTGCAAAAACAACAAGGAGTTCTATGGCACCTTAGCCCTGGTTTACACTCCCGTTATTTTGAAATAACAAGCGGAGCGTCCCCACTACCACGCCTATTATTTCAAAATAAGGGGCTAGTTATTTCAAAATAATAACTCCTGCTTTCCACGAGGAATAATGCTTATTTCAAAATTGTTATTTCAAAATAGCGGTAGTGTGGATGTTCTACTGCTGCTATTTTGAAATAACTACTCCCTAGAGTCATTCAAAGTAATTACTTGCCAGTGCTTCCTGGGGCTCTAAGTTGAGGTACCGTGTCCACATTAAGGGAGCCTGACTAATTTTGAGGCTTCCCTGTAGTGTGGACACACCATTTTGAAATAGTTATTTCAGGAGTTATGATGTCAAAATAAGTTATTTCAAAATTATTTTCTGGTGCAGACATGCCCTTAGGGACTAATAGATTTATTCCAGTTCAGCTGAAATTCATTTGCAAATTCAGTACTATCCGTTTAGGATTGAATAAGAATCTTAACTGGTTAATGCATTACAAAGACAATTTCCCCTCTCTTGATAGCCATATTTCCGTGTCAACTGTTATGAATAAGTCACTTCCACCCTGACTTGATTAGCCTCATTTACACAAGTACCTTCTTTATTTTGGTGTGTGTGTGTATATATCTCCTTGTTGTTGTTGTTTTTAAAATAGGTAGGTAAATAATTTCAATTATGTATTACTAATTTTTCCCATTTGTGGAAGACTAGCACTATACACTATATAAGTTTCTGAGCCAAAACTCACTGAAGTCAATGGAAAGATTCCCAATGAGCTTTGCATTAGGTCCAGGGAAAATAGCATAGTTCAGTAGTTTAAGACATGTTGATCATCTTGATACTTACCACAACAAATTTTTATTCTTCATCTTTTTGTGAATTTCAGCAAACAGCAAAAACATCCAGTTATCTAAATACAGTAGACTTCCAATAATCCAGAACCTTTGGGACCTAGGTGGTGCCGGACTATCGGATATGCCGGACTATCAGGAGGTACTATAAGGTGATATATATATCTCAATACACACACACACACACTGTATACAGTATATACTGTATATAAACTGTTTTTAACCCTTTTTTATTGTACATACTGTGTACAGTATACTGTAATGTTTTAGTTTTTTTAACCTTTGTTACCCTTTTCTCTTAGTTCAGCTGCTGCCGCCTTGTGACTCGTTTTTTGCTGAAACTCACTCACTGGGCTCTTGCCATTTTGATGCCAGACTATCAGGAGTGCCGTACAATTAGATGCCAGACTATTGGAGTTCTACTGTATAAATGAAAGAAAAATCTGTTATCCCTTCGGTGAACCCATCTGTGGTGGGGTGCTCCCACCTGCTCCCTCTGGCGGACAGCTGGAGACCCCGTCTCGAGGAGTACAGACTCAATGTGCGCAGTTTAAGGCTAGGCCCTCTGGCCCAAGTCAGTATGCACAGTCCAGTATGGCCCTTTAAGGCAAGGCCTGTACTGGCAGGTCAGGGATATAGTGGGGCTGCACCCCTGGTAGGGGGACCGGGGCCCACCCTACTCCACTGGGTCCCGGCCCAGGGCCCTGGGAGTGGCAGGACAGCGTGCCACTCCCTCGGTGGGGAAGTCCTGCCGAAACGCGCTGAGGTTTGCGGGGCGGGAGAGGCGGCTCCCGCTCCTGCCTTGGGCCACTTCCCACCTGGTCACTTCCCTGGTACTTGTCCGGCCAACTGCCTTCTCCAGGGTGGTGTCTCCGCAGCGGGTGACCTCGGCGGTGCCTTCCCTCGCCTTGGCATCCCTGCTGGCTTCACTCGGGGGTCTCCGGCTGCCACTGATCAGGAGCTCCCTTCTTAGGCCCTTCTCCGACTGCCATCCCAGACTGAGCCCATCCCCAGGCTTTTATAGCTGAGCTGCAGTCCGGGCATTCCCAGTAGGGTTGCGGGGGAAGGGCCTCAGCCACCAGGTAACTCTGGCTAGGCCCTGCAACTTCAGGGCAGGGCTGCTTCACCCCATCACACCATCCCATAAAACTTATTAGAACCTATTTTGCTTCTTGAAGTTGCCATTCATGGCAGATGACATTGAATAATGGTAGTTTCAATATGTAGAGCTAGTTGAACAATGTTATGTATGTTGTGTACAAAACTTACTGACACTTTTTGTTTGGGGATGTTCCTTCACTGTATTCACTCCTCTTTTTAAAACAACAATATTGAAAGAAAAAGAAAAAAAAAGAAAGGAGTGAAACAAAGGGATATTCACACAAAAGGTAAACAAAAATAGTTTTTTTTTCTTGCTGAAAAATAAGAACATATTCAGAACTAGAACTTTTAAAATGCCATTTTCCATTAAAGAATATTTGAAATATTTATTTAACTATTCAATTTAATAGCTTTACAGTACACATATAATTTGCTGGAAGTTTGTTGCAAATGTGTAAATGATCTATATCTCTAACCTAAAATAACTTGTGTGTCTCTTGTAATTGGTTTGTATCTCTTATAATTGGTTTGTATTGTAGTTTTCTTTTTCATGCTTTAGGTTTTGGAATGTAACTACCCATTTAAAGAAACCAAATCTATAAATAGGCATATGTACTTACAATTAAAACTTGACAGTTTTATTAAAAAGAACACATCCAGTCTTAATATTGTTTCTAAAAGGTTACTAATCCTGACTGTAAAATATCAGTTGAGGAAAATGAGTCATTGTGACTTTAATTTGTCAGAGGTAAGAGGTTATTAAAATACTTTATGTTGCATTTGTTTTTAAATGCATTACCTTTTCTGAATTCTTGTTCTTGTTGTACATTTATTTCATAAATTTGCTTCAAAGGAAAAAAAGTAACAGGCTGTGTCTAGACTGGCAAGTTTTTCCGTAAAAGCCGCCGCTTTTGCAGAAAAACTTGCCAGCTGTCTAGACTGGCCGCTTGAATTTGCGCAAGAACACTGACGATCATACATTAGATCGTCAGTGTTCTTGCGCAAATACTATGATGCTCCCGTTTGGGAAAAAGCCCTCTTGCGCAAATGTATTTGCACAAGAGGGCCAGTGTAGATACGGGAGGACTGTTTTGCGCAAAAAAGCCCCGATGGCAAAAATGGCGATCAGGGCTTTCTTGCGCAAAACCGCGTCTGGAGTGGTACGGCTGCTTTTCCGCAAAAAGTGCTGTTGCGCAAAAGCGTCCGTGCCAATCTAGACGCTCTTTTCCGCAAATGCTTTTAACGGAAAAACTTTTCCGTTAAAAGCATTTGCGGAAAATCATGCCAGTCTAGACGCAGCCACACTTATCTCACCACTAAAAGCACAATGGAGTTTTGTATTTCATTTTAAAACATTTCCGAAAAATTGCTAACTGCCCCTCACAATGTTATTGCAAAAATATGTATAAAAAGGTGCTTTTTAAATTTGGGAATGGATAGCAATATGATTATAGACATTTATTTAATTGACATTCTAACTGAGAAGCAGTGAAGAAAAATAATGTTTCTTTGAAATTTAAGGCAAAAATCAAAGTAAAATAGTAATTATTATGGTCTTGTAGTTTTAAAAGAAACATGGTTATTGATATAATTTAAAACAATTGTTAATATTTGTCATTTGTTAATGCAGAGAAATTTTCAAGTTGGTTGTATTATAGTGGCTCAACTTTACATACACTTCTAAATGTGTACTTAATCGCAGGATAGCTAACAGTATGATATAACACCCTAAAATACAATACATTCTAATAATCTACTACAATAAATTATAGTTAAGTAAAACATTTGTGCTTATAGATAAATTCAGATGACGTGCATGAGAAACAGTTGCAGAAAAAGAATAGTAAAACTGAATTCTTGAACTTCGCATGATTTCTCTGTAAATAGTCATTTCTCATTTGTATTGTGATGGTTTCTACTTCACACAATTAGCAGCTGACTTTTTTTTTTTTTTCTTTGACCATGCCTGTGGGTCACAGCAGACACAGCAGATGGAAACAGGTTAGAAAAACACTGAAGCTGGATCATATTTAATAATGATAATGATTTAGTAGTAAATGTGTAGAGTCTTTCAATGCCCATCTTTATAGCATCATTCATGTGAACTTTTATCAGAAAGTCTTTTTAAAGAGGTCTGCTTCACAAAACAATATTTAATCGGAATTGTGAAAAATGCCTGTGCTGAAAAATTGTCTTGGAAAAGCCCCATGAAATACACATATGGTTGTAGGCCTCCCCAAGCTCCATTCTAGAGTGGACTGACATCACACATCTGGCTGTGCTGTACATTGGGAATACAAGTCTCAAAGGGGTAGCCATGTTAGTCTAACTTAAACAAAACAAAACGAAACAGTTGTCCTCTGGCACCTCAGGGCATGGCTACACTAGGAAATTATTTTGAAATAAGTTATTTTTAAATAACTCCCGAAATTGCTTTTTTGAAATAGTGATATTCCTTATGACAAGCAGGAATGAGTTATTTTGAAATAACAGGCTTGGTAGTGTGGATGCTCTGCTTGTTGTTTTGAAATAAGGGGAGTTATTTTGAAATAACTCCCTAGTATAGACCAGAGCTTAGGGACTAACAAATATATTTACATTTATATTTTATAATGTGCTTTCGTGGGCAAAACTTATTCCTCAGACAAGCAGCTAGCTCATTGGAAATATAATTCCTTCCTGACTTCCGTATCCAATTTTAATTAAAATAGATACAAATATGACTGTACTAGATAATGGTTTAGCATATTTTAAAAAGTATTTTTTCCAGCTGACTATAGTTACTTGTTTTACAGCCTGTTTCCCACTGATGGCTCTTGGAGTTGTCCATCTGGTGCATACATTTATATTTCACAAGCATACAAATGACCCATTGAAGTCTTTTATTTTTAGGAAAGAGTGTAGGACTTTTGTAATGCATCTGCAGGCAGAATTGAACCTGGGGTCTCTGGAGCCTAATGCATGAGCCTTTACTGCTTTAGCTAAAAGCCAGGTCCCTTAGTATTCTTTCTCTAAGAGGTCTCAGCACCACTAGGGAGGAAAATCCACCAGACCCAGAAGGTGTGTGGGTTACATATGCATACTACACTGTGGTTGTCATGTCAAGGGTGAAAGGATTGAAAATTAAACATCCAAGTATACTACAAGTATGATGTTCAATTTAAGTTCCAATTCTATCAAATGCTAAACAGTTGGGAGTTGAGCTGTGACGATCCAATCCAGCAAAGCATTTATCTTGCTGAACTGGGTTGTTAGGGTCTGTTTTTTTAAATTAGATGTCCTTTATTTTAGACAAGAATTGCATCTCCAGTAAATTGTACCCATCATTTGGTGCCTGCCGTGAATAACTAGTAAAATAACAGTTACTCAAAAATGAATTAGAAGAACTCAGAAAAACCAAAATAGTCTGCTTATTTTGGGAATAATAGCCCTAACTGCTGTTGGTTATATTAAAAAAATAAAAAATTGAGATTATTTTAAGTGCTTTTCCATAAGGTTGTTCAAATAAGCATTTACTTACAAAAACCCTTTAGGAAGAGAGGAAAGCGGGAGCTAAAATAAAACAAAGACATGAACAAATTATTAACTTTCCCCTCAATAAAAAGCTTTCAAAGAGTGGAGAGATGGGGTAAGGTTTCTGCAAAATTCATCAACATTTAGAATGTCGACAAAAGTCAGAGGATTGGTTCCCTAGGATGTTGAACTAGGCCTCAAATCTTTCCCATGGTAAAGCTTTTCCACTGCTTGCTGCATGATGTCAATACAAAACTTTTCCCAAACTTCCTGGAACAGTTACAGTGAAATCACCAGAGACACAAAAAATATCTGGGGTCTCTGCCAACAGCATTCCTCCATGAATACTGGTATCTCCATTTGCTCTTTAGTTTTCTTAATTGGCATTATGCAATTTTAAAGATTTACAGCCAGGGAGATGTGGAAAAATAGGTTAAAAAAATGGCCAAAGCTGAAAGTGACAGCAACCCTTCCACCACACTATGGACATAATTTCCTTCTGCATAATCAAGCCGGGTTTACAGCAAATGCTCCTCTTTAGTCAGCTGTGATATTGCAAAAAATCAACTACGCAGATTATATCTTATCTGTGGTTTGTATAATGAATGTTTTAATCAGCTGGAGTGACAGAATAAACCATAATTATATACATTTAAGACTGAGGGTACGTTTCCTTAAAAATAGTCTTATTTTAGTCTGAAAATCTCAGCTTCTTAAAACAAACAGTCAGTAGACTACATTATTATTATTCTATTTTTTTGGGGTAATCAAAGCTTCAGTCTAACACCATTATAAAGGAGAACCTCAAAGTACTGTTGTTGTGAAACCCGGTATAGATAATATATGTAATCACCAACATCTGATTCCAGAGCAGATCATTATAAAAGGGCAGCCAGGCTTCTAATTCCTATTGAAAGTGGATGGAAAATGAGCATTCATATGTACCTTTGAAAATCTCACTCAAGTGGGGCAAGTAAACAGGAGAGCCTCTAGAAATTTATCCTGAAAATGGGAATAACTGCTTAGCAAGTATCACCAGCGTGGGATGCCAAAGGTATCATGGGAGGAATCCCTTGTCTCCTTCCTGTATAAATATTATCAGTCATAGGAAGTGGTCTGTGCTGGGAGAGGGACAGACCTTTCTCTCAACTCCTTCGTGTGCAGAAAAAATTAATCATTAAGCACACATTCAGCACCCCCCCCTACTCAGCTAATAGTTTTCTTGAGTCTTGTTATGAAATATATTGTTTTCAACAGATACAGCTAGGTCTGGGTCTGCCTCCTTGGCTACCTTCCTGCTGGCTTAGTTGCTGGCTGCACTGCCGAGTGACTGTATAGTTGGCTCTGCTGCCATCTGAGTCTGGCTGCTCTCATGCTGTTCTCTGGGGGGCTGAACTTTTCTCCCTCACCCACTATCTTCCTTTCTCTAATTTTGATCTAGGGGCAACCAGTTCTCCCAAATGAAAGAGGGTCTGCACAAATCCCTTATGACCTCTCTGTGAAGGAGGTTCTGTATAGTTCTGAGACAAACCAAAATCCAACTCACTTAAGGTGCATGGTTAATTGGTAATAAGCTTTTAAACACTGCTCTGCCACTTGTTTGAAACTTAGCCTACCGTTGTTTTTGAAATACATACACATTAGACATTTCAGAGACGGATGTTGTAAAACATTGGCCCAAGCTTTGCAACCCTCACTCAATCCTTATGTGTTTTCCTGAAAAAGGCCTGAGTATTGTTATTTATATTGCAGTAGCAATGGTGTTGTACAAACAAAGAACTAAAAATGGCCATTGCCACAAAGAGATACAGGCAATTTAAATAAAGAAGCATTTGTTGTAGTGCTAAAATCTGCCCCCATTTACAACCAGTTAAGGATTGCAGGGGGCCTCAATGCTAGAATTTGGTCCTTAGAAACAAATAATGTAATAGGTATCTTTCTAATACAGTAATTGCTTGCTACTCCTCCTTTTGGCACCAGCAGTAGGTTTTCCACTGACTACTTTATGTGAAGGTTCTGGTCCCCCAAAGGTGTTTTTTGCTGTCACTTCTCTTGTTATTCACACCAGCTGTAATTTTTTGAGTGCTCTGTGTGCAAGTGTACCTTATGCTCAATTTGTTTGGAGGTGACAGAGCCACAAATTGGCCTGACCATTATCCGTTGCACTTTCTAAAGGAAACATAATGCATGAATCTTGAGCAGTCAACCACTAGTTGCTCACTTCTTCAAAACTAGTTCAAACTGTCTTCCCAAGTGTCCCTCATAAGACAAATCAGAGCCATTAAATTAAAATAAACAAAAGCCATTAGGAAAAATTAGACTGCCTTGCAAATGAGCTAATAAAGACTAAACATTAAAATTAATATGATTATGTGATGGGAGTATAAGGAGGAAAGGTTGGGTTGAAAGCAGTGTTTAAAGAGAGCTCAGCTGTTGCTTTGAAACCCAACTTTTTCATGCTTTTAATCCTGGTTCTTACTGAAGGGAAACCCCCAGACTGAAGTTGAACAATGAGGATTGTTGATGAAAAAAATCAGGACAGTTGGAAGTTATGCCTGCTGTGGGATTGCTTCACTACCACTAAGTCAGACTTTTCCAGTCTGCAACAACTGGATTAGAGACTCTTTCAGAGCCAAGATTGTTGCTAACAGCTGGAGTAAAAACCAGACTTCCCCCACCCTTTTTCAATAGAATGGTCAATTTTTAAATTAGCAAGATACGTTGGGTGAGAACGAAACAAGTTTCCACCTCTTTGGGCTAGCATGCAAAAGGCTTGAAATAAGAAAGTCCATAAAAAAAAAAATGTCTGATAAATGCTTTCTGCCTTTGGAGAAGTTAAGCTCAGAATATTGACTCCAATGTACCATTATGGAAACAAGATATACTTTTGCAAAAGATAAATCAGTCCCATGTGATAGGGAATGGGCTTAAAATTTCACAAATTTGAACTGAATAACAAATCCCATCCATGACCTTTCCAAGGATTTAAAGAAGTTTATTTACCATCAGCACTGTGTAACTTGACTTTTTAGTGATGGCATAAGAAAGAGGTGCCCAAACACAATTTTATGAGCAGAATAAAAGCTATCAGTAAGATTTTATTTAACTTTGTATGACTGTTCTTATGCACATATAATGCATTCTGCTGCTGTTACACATGTCTAGAGCTCGGTGAATAATTCATAAAGAATACCACTTAATGATTTTTTTCTATTTTTTCTGTTGATGAGTTGTCTGCAAACACAGCACAAATTCCTTGAAAGTATTCATTTTTCAAAATTATTCACTGATTAACAAAAAAATTCTTGAGCTGTGCCAAGTTCCCAAGCTGCTCAGTGAGAGTATTTGACACTGAAAATTCAAACTGTTTTATTGCACATGGAGGTCATGATGTACCTTTCCTGTTTTACAATTAGATAAGCTTTACAGTTGGAAGCCAGTGGGAAAATTAGCAGTTTTAAACTCAAAACTTTCTGTGGCTATTCCATAAAATGCACTTAGAAACATTGCTTCTGTCAAACATTCCTTGCTTTCTCATGTATTCACAGATTCACAGAGCTTAAGGACATATTATGATCACCTCTTTTGACCTCCTGCAAATGCAGGGCATAGAACCTCACCTAGGAGTTCTAATATATCTCTGAAAGAGATCCAGTCTTGGGTTAAAGCCATCAAGTGATGGAGAATCTAAGAACATCTCTAGGTAAGCTGCTCAATTGGTTAATTGTCCTCACTGTTAGAATGCATGCCTTAGTTTTCTTGTAAAAGGAATGCCAGAAAGGGTATGAACACTCTTGAAATAAATTCAATTGCAAGTGAGAATACATATTTATAAAGACTTGTGTCCCCTGCATTTACCTGATCCTTCAGCTCTGCAGACTCCACAGAAAAGGGATGGGTGGAAACTGCCTGAATACTTGGACTAATCCTTACTCCTTGGAAAACTGCTCTGGGACCTTTACAGCAGACAGCACCTTGAGTTTTAAAGTCTCATTCAACAGTCCTCCACTTGAGTATTAAGGAGCTTATTAATAAAGTCTTTAATGGGGGGAACAGAAGCACACCAAAGACGCAACTACACAGCAGCGCTAAAGCCGAAATAAACTATGCAACTTGAGCTACATCAATTGTGTAGCTTATGTTGAAATAATTTATTTTGACTTTTGGCGCTGTCTACACAGCAGGAAGTCAGAGTTTGAGCATTCTTCCTCTGACTTCCCTTACTCCTCGTAAAATGAGGGCTACAGGAGTCGGGGAAAGAAGTCATCCAGCTTAATATTATTTTGACATTATGTCAAAATAACTGCTTGCTGTGTAGATGTGGACTATGTTATTTTGGAATAACATCAGTTATTCCGAAATAACACTGCTGTGTAGACATAGACCAAAACTGCTGGCACGTGACAATCTCTTTTTAGGCTCTAGGTATTTCAGAGTGGAAGCTTGTTTTGTTAAGCTACTCATTCAATAGTGCTTCAGATTTGTCAGGCACATGGTAATAAATGCCAGACTGGACCTTTCTGTTGTCAAGACTTGAAGTGGAGTTCCCAAGCCTCTTCTCCTTCCTTCAACAGCTCCTGTTCTCATTTCTAAGACTTCCTCCCTACTTTTCTCTCACGCTTTTGATGGGTCCCTGTGTAGCCTGCCTCCTTCTGCCCCCCCATGATGGATGGCAGAGAATGGTGACATTTTGCGAGGGTCACTGAGGGTTAGAGGATGTTACTTTGGAGCAGGGGTAACACATATATCGCAGGAAAAGTGTCCATTCTTTCTCCTCTAGTTTTCCAACCTCCCTTCTTCAGACCACATCTTGCCCACTATAGCTCCTGCCATCTCCTCTACCTAACTACTAAAAAGAGCTGGTTGAAAATTTGTCAGTGATTTTTTTTCCACCAAAATGGTTTCTTGGATCCAGAAGGGTCAGGGAGAAGAAACCATGATCCACACCAGACTAACCAATAACTCAATGATTAGGGTGCTCACCTCACTCATTTAGAATAGGAACTAAGACTTATATATCCCAGGTAAGAGCCCCAACTACTCTGGTATCAGCTGTTGTTCTGGGGTTAGTTTCCCTCCCTTTGGTTTTTGCGTACAAAAGTTTGCAAGGTCTCAGTTTCATCCCACAATGGAATGAATGCAAATTACAAAACCCCAAAGGTGTCTGTGAAACAGAATTGTTGTTTTCTATCCAGTCTTACTCCTCAATGCTGCCTCCACTTCATTGGTTATGTCATACTATCGGAACCAAGGCTGTGTCTTCATAGACCACTTCAGACAAAGAGGCAGAGGGAAGTATACAAAGAGGGGAAGGCTCAGCAATAAAGATATAGGAGGTGGGGGCAGTGGTGATTCTTCTCTATTGAGAAAAGAGGTTCATGGAAGCATTTTTTAAAAATTGAGTACTGCTGCCCTTCAGCAAAGCCTGAAGCCTGGAAGAGGAGCTCAGTGCATGAGTCTGTGCAGAAGTGAGAAAAGTGGATACAAGTGATAGAGAAAAAGAGTGTCTCAAGATACATGACAAGAGCGTTTTGGTGAAATAGGTGCCTATTGAACACAGAACTTAGTAGAACCACTTTGCCACAGACTTTGAGCAAGCTTCCTTTTTTTATTTTCAGACCTCCTGCTTTCCAGTGCCTGGGCCTCTTTCTTGTGCCATGCGTATTTGGTGTGGACACCAGGCCACTGCGAACAAACCTCCAATCTCTGTTTGTGATTGAAGCCAGGATTTAAACCAAGATCTTTCGAGGGGAAAGGCTAGTGCAAGTACTTACCTCCCTGGGACTGCTAGCTCTTCAAAACAAATGAGCAAGCAGCCACCTCAAACAACTTAGCATCCCTGTGTCTCTCCATGAAGGAAGAAATGGGCCTTACTGAGGGTTGGGAAGAGCACACTTTTCCCCATGGGACATTTGTCAGTCACTTCTACATGTGGATTGTCGCTTTCATTTTAAAGTTATTTTTCTTACTATGCAAAATAATAGGGGAACATTCTGTATCTTTCCCTGAGACATTGTCTACTGGTGTATCACTGCCACCTATAAATCTAAACATATCGGGGACCAAGTGTTCTGCTGGAGCGGGAATGATTTGTCCTGCATCGCTGGCAGAATCTGGTGCAACTAAATGGGGAAGGTCACCCCCAGAACTTGTGACAGACTTTGCTGGATCCTGAGGAAAGTGGGGATGAGGCTCAGCTCTGGAGCCCCTAGAAGGGCAAGGCCTTGGGAGAAAGACTAGCCTCCCCCACCCAGCCCTAACGGCCACTCAGAGTGCGCTGCATAGAGTTCTGCCAGAGATTTAAAGGCCTGGGGCTCCAGCTGCTACTGTTGCCATGATAGTGGCAGTGGCAGCCCAGAGTCCCAGGCCCTTTTAAATTGCCAGGTCCTGGGGCAACTACCCTTATTGTCCCCCTCTTGGTGGGCCTGGTCAACCCAGCATACAGGAGATCCTCTGGTGGCCTGTACTTGTACAGCTATCATAGAATACATGCCCAGAGGAAAGGCCAGGCTTTTCCTGAGCCCTGCTGATCCCACTCTGCTGGAGCAGTTTGTGAACAGTTTAACTTAAAGCTACCTTCAGGCATCTCTGAGCTATAGCTGGGAAACTCTTTCCTCCTCCCCTGCACTACTTGGTTGCAGCCCAGCATCTGGGTGTAATGCACTTGTGATGGGATATTTGCCCTGCACTGGCCCTTAAAGGGTAACACACAGCCTTGGGAGAGGGCTGAGAACAAAGCCCACAACTGAGGCTGATATTGCCCATTAGGGCCCAGCTGTGGGCTCTATAAATAAGGGCTCCAGGAAGCAAAGAGGAACAGACTGACTCTTGCTCTAGATGGGGAGCAGGGGGGACCTGGCTGCTAGGGAAGTGAGAGGCTTCCTGATACAGAGTAATGCTGGGAATAGGCAGGCAGAGCTGGGGGGTTCTGGTCTGATCTCATTCCTAGGCTGCAGGGCCTGAGACAAGGCCTGAGAATACTAGGGCTGTAGTTAGAGCAGGGCTGGGGAATGGCAGGCAGAGGTGGGGAAGCTCTGTCCTGTCAAGCTCCTAGGCTGCAGGGGCTGAAGCAAGGCCTCAGTACAAAGGCTGCAGAGGGGCAGCCAGAGGCGGCAGGTCCACACCACTTTCCCAATGATAAGTGGCCACTTCAGATTAGTTTGCTCTTGAGGTAAGGGGCTAGATGAAGACTTGCAGTGGGTCACTGAGGCAAGGTGGGTGTAGGGGAATTGGGGGTTCCCTGGGAGAGGAGGACCCCAGAGTATAGAAACTGATAACACCATGGAAGGGGGTTGAGAGACACTGAAGTGGGCACTGCCAGAGGGCAGTGTCCTGAAAAGGACACTGCAGTCTGAGTAACATGGGTCCAGAGCTGGAGTGAGAACACAGAGGGACACCTACCAGAAGGAGGTGCCCTACTTCCAAGCTAATTCCCGGTGTTACTGGCAGGAGGTGCTGTGGCAGTGAGTATCTGCCCCGTGACAGCACCGATCAGCACAGCTTCTCGCACAGTTATTCAGTCTCTAGGTTACCTGATTTATTCATCCTTGGGCTTGGTGAGATGCCTTATTTATTTTATTTACTTTTTAAAAATGAGTCACTTTGGGCACATCTACACAGGTCAAAAATCAAATTAAGATATGCAACATCAATTGTGTAGCTGAAAGTTGAAATAGCTTAATTCGGCTTTTGGCGCTGCCTACACAGCAGGAAGTTGAAGGAAGAACACTCTTCCTTCAACTTCCCTTACTTGTCATGAAATGAGGGTTATAGGAGTCAGAGTAAGAAGTCCTCCAGCTTGACATTATTTCGAAATAATAGCTTGCTGTGTAGATGTGTACTTTGTTGTTTTGAAATAATGTCAGTTATTGCAAAATAATGCTGCTGTGTAGACAAAGCCTTTGTGTGAGTAGAAAAGCTAAACTCCTGAAGAAAATTGCTGATCAGGATAGGACAACATCCTCATCATTAGTAAAAGGCATGTAGTGGGTATATGCATATTGATATACTATGGTGTAATTTGAAGAAAAATCTCTCAAGACATATTTTACCTTCCTATAGGTGTTATCTTTCTCCCTCTCCTACTTCAAGCCCACCTTAACTTACTAGTTTCTTGGGACTTCCCTGCATGAATCTCTTCCCTACCATGGTCTCTAGCTTTTAAGGCCTACACTGGTTTCTTATCTCTGTCTGTGTCACTAATACAGGGATTCTGCTGCCCCTGTGTCTGTCCAGGACCAGTAGCAAACAAATAATATTAATAAAAGCTATTACACCTATGCATGTGCAACATATTTTAATCAAACACATGAATTGGGCTGGATCCAAGTCACTGAGCTATGGGGATTTACACTTGCGAAGAAGCTGGACCATATAATATCTTAATTTACAAATCCTGGTTTCTATTAAATTTAATTAGTCCCCCCATGACTTTAAATCCAAGATTTTTTTTATTAAATGTAATTTTTTCCCCTTTGACTTTCCTAATAAAGCCAGTCCATGGAGAAACATGCCCACTGATTGACTGTTACCTCAGCATGCATTCACTTTTTCTGATTAAAAAGAAGAGTTTGGTGCAGTTTCACTCTTTAAAATCAATGGAAAAGTAGGACAGTTGGCAGGCAAGGTCCTTTCCTGCCATGATCAGCATGTGTCTCAAAACAGGCCAACTACTGCTTATGGTGGTGGTGAGTCTCTCATCATGCCCAGAATAATGTTTTCCAGAAGCCTCCCCATATGAATATGCAGTTGAGTATTTGTGCACTTAATAATAATAATATGGTGCCTTGTCTAATCAACTTGACTTCTGAATACAGGCCACATATTTTACTCGGTCTGCAAGGCACCATCAGATTTCCAAGGTACAAGATGGTTATCCAATCCTCCTGAAACCTGATGAATGCTGAAAAGTCTGCTTGTTATCTGAAGAAATTCCCCCAATCCCTTTTCACTGTCAATCACTGCATGGGATTAATCCAAATTTTACTCTTTCGGTCAACTATCCCACTGCCATGCATGTGACACAAAGCCAAAAAACAAACACAGAAGGGAAGAACAGCTGCAATGAAAGTCAACCTCTTGTTTGTGATCCAGATATTTTCCTCATCTTGGATCCTAAATTGGTATAAATGAGTGCAGACTACAAAGGAGCTCCACAGGTTTAAACTATCTGAGGTTCCAGCTCTGTATGCCTCTAACTCTGGTGTCACTCTGATGGGACTTGCTCTTCCACAGTGACTCCCCTTCCTTATTACATCTTGGTTGAGATCACATACATAATGGTCACAGCTGTGGAAGAGGATAGAGATTCAAATAATCCTGGGCAGCTATTGGTTTCTTCCTTTTAATTGCTTCTTCCTGTTGGGCTGTCTAATCAGCTATCCTGACTGGAAGGTCACTGCTCTAGACCTCAAGGATGATCCACTTCAGATAGCCCCACCATACTGAAGAAGGGGATTGTCCCTTGGTTTCATAATAATCTATATTATTGATAAGGTGCCTTACCATACCAAATCCCTTATTAATGGCTCTGCCTCCCTTCAGCCTCAAGTCAAGAAACTGGCATGGTCCGTGGATGGCTTAGGCCACTCTGATGTGATAAGTACACAAGTGACTTCCAGTGTTTGCTAACTAGACTGCAGCAGCCAGACTTTGAGAGACCACTCACAGCTGTTGCACAGATGAACAGAAAAGTCCATTGGCCTTAATCCTTTTCCACAATGGGCTCTGTGTTTTGAACCATAGCCATTATCATTCCTCCTTTCTCAGTCTAAGCTTCCAACTAATTAACTTTGCTGATGGCTAGCAAATTGTTCTGTCTGGTATTTTAGGACAGTGGTGTTTTAGGCTACAAAAAAAGCCTCTGGGGATTCTAATAATAAAAGCTGCTTCATGTTCTTCAAGTCTTGTTATCATTAAAAATTACAAAGTCATCTTCTTATGTATGCCTTAGAGTTCCAACTATATCAAGGTATTTATTTTTATTTCTACCTAGAGAATGAGTAGGAGTTTCTCAACTCATCGAAACTATCCACCTTGTCTATTTTGTGCCATCTTCAAAGGCATAATCAAGGCCATACATTTTGCCTTATCTGGGTAAGGAGATTATGGAGCAGGAGGAGGTACAATTACTTCTTAGCTCCTTATGAAAGGATCAGACACAATCTCTGCCCTTGTAATCCTCATGTGCCAGGATCTGAGAGTTCTAGGAACTCACAGCAATGTCCCAGCTGGCCAGCTCCAAGGAGGGTACGGCCATTTCCTGCCACCTCCCCAACTGCACTTCACCCTGCAGTACTGTGACAGTGCATTCAGAGCTCTTAGCGACATTGTACCTCTCTCCAGATGAGATACCATGGAACAGATTTAGATCCCTATGTGAGGCAGTTAGTAGCAGATTTTGAAGGAGAGATGATCTTTCTGTGGAATCCTGACTGCTCTTCACACCCGCAAAGGATCTTTCAAATATTTAATTAAAAAACAAACAAACATTTCTTTTACTGATTTCTTCAAAACACTAGCACACTGTACCTACCCGGTGTTATGAACATGATGTTGCCTTTCTCACAGGAGCCAAGAGCAAATGGATAGATACAAGGCCAGCAAAGATACACACACTCAGAAATACACATATATGCACACATGCATAGGCAAATGGATACACATGTGTATGTACACATACACATACACAAAGTGCTTCTAAGATAAGGACAATCTTCGCCCAGACTCCCCTGGTAAGCCTGCAAGGATGAATTGAAAAGGAAGTATGACAGAGCATCTGTCCTATATTGGTCAAAAGCCAGCCCTGGGAGAATGCTGGAGCAGTGGAGCCAGCAGCTAAGGCAGAGACAGTCAATTAGGGCTCAGTTGGGGCTGTATAAATAAGGGCTCCTAGAGGGGTGGAAAAAGACTCACTCTTGCTCCAGCTGTGGAGCAGGAGGGACCTAGCTGTCAGGGAAGCTAGAGGCTTCCTGACTTAGAGCAGGGCTGGGGAAAGGTAGGCAGAGCTGGGGAAGCTCTGGCCAGGCAAGCTCCCAGGCTGCAGGACCCGAAGCAAGGTCTGAGGGTACTAGGGCTGCAGGGAGGCAGTCAGGGTAAGCAAAGACAGCGGGTCCACACCCCATTGCCAATGATGAGTGGCCATTTCAGACTGCAGTTTGCTCCTGAGCAGGGCCGGCTCTAGGTTTTTTGCTGCCCCAAGCAAAAACATTTTTGACCTCCCTCCCCCCCATGCTTTTTTTGTTGGCTTTTACACATGGCAGGGCTCTGTGTCAGTGGAACAGGCATTATATCTTGGGGGGGTGGGGGAATTAATGTTTTCAGAGGCTTGTGAACAGATTGTGTCCTGGGAGCAAATGCCGCCTGCAGGGCTCTCCAGGGAGGGTGCGCACGCAAATGACATCAATCTGCATTCTAAAAAGGGACAGGGCTCCCTGAGTTGATTAACTGTAAATCAGTTGTTTCTAAAAATGCTCTCTCTAAAGAAGGCTTTACGGTATGAATTGCAAATGGACATTTACAATGTAATTCACTGAAATGGTTCTACCAGCAAATGAGTTCAAACTTTCCGTTTGAAACCAAAGAAACCCTCAGCAACTTTTCTACTCCCTCTATCCAGAACATGAATGAGCAATTCCCCACGAAGGGTAAAACGTTTCCCTACCATATCCCATCTCAAAATACAAATCCCTACCACACAAATCTCAAGTGAACCTTTTTATATCACATCATACATGACCCACAAAAGGGAACAAATGTAGATCGCGCTTAGACCTCGAAGGGGGTCCCCCCAACTGGAAAAAAACAACCTTGACCATCTCTCCAGGCACAAAGTACAGGAGCTACCCACCCCAACCTCACAGGCTACCTGGCTACCTCCACTGCCATTCGAATCACCAAGCCTCCCCACTTCCTTTTTAGGCAGCACTTCCTGCTGCCCCTCTCTCCCATAAGGGTGGAGCCCTTGCTCCCCCCAGGCTGCTCACCTTCCATTGGGTGGTGCCCTCCCCCGAGGCTGGCCTGTCCCTCCTTTCACAGGGGTGGTGCCCTTGTGGCCGGCCACCTCCTGCAGGGTAGGGCCATTTCATCCCTGGCCGTGTCTCTGTCTCCACCCCGAGGCACCGCTCCTGGCCTGGGGCAGCAAGGAGCATGCCCTTCAACTCACCAGTCCCCCTCCCATCCCAACAAGACCCCTGTCACCAGGGCCGGACCGTGCCCGGGGCAGAGGTCTGTGGGAGGGATACAGGGTGGCCTCCCCTCCCAGATAACTAACTTGTGGGATGCTCCTCCCAGCCATGGCCCCGTGCTACAAGTTCCCGGCTGGCCCCCGCCCCAGAGCTGGGCTCTTATCTCAGCCATGTTCGCTGTGTGGCCTGGCTGGCAGGCGGGACGGGGAGGGGGAAGGGTCACATCACCACCACGGCGAAGGAAGTGGCACTGATGGCGGTGGGTCACGGATGCGGCGGGTCACGGATGCGGCGGCCAGGGGAGGGGGGGCCACTGGGGGCACAGACACCCCATGTCACTGTACACAGGCGGCGGGCATGCCCCCGACAGCGCCCTGTGCTCGCTCCAGGCCCAGCCGTTGCACACCCCCAACATCAGAACGCGCGCTGCCAGACCACGCAGCACACAGCTGAATTGCCAAACTGGCGGGGCCAGAGCCAAGGGGGGGCGGCACTTCCGAAAAAAAAGGCTGGCCGGAATGCCGCCCCTGGCAATGTGCTGCCCCAAGCATGTGCTTGTTTTGCTGGTGCCTAGAGCCGGCCCTGCTCCTGAGGCAGGGGCTAGATGAAGACTGGCAGTGGGTCACTGAGGCAAAATGGGCATAGTGGGTTGGGGGTTCCCTGAGTGTGGGGGCACTGCAGCAGGGCAGTATTCAGATGGGAGGGTGCCATGGTCTGGGAGAGATGTGGGTCCTAACAAAGTAGAGGAGACATTACCAGATAACAGCAGGTGTGATACAGACTGAAAGGGGGCGCTTCAGGGATGAAATGAGCTAATTCCCAAGTGACCATCAGGGCATGCCTATGACTATGAATCGCTCTGTTACAGGACCCCTCAACTGAAGAGCATCAGAGGTGAGAAGCTGATGAAAATAAGTCCCTACTGGCTAATGCAACGGTACCTCTTACATTTGGAGCTAGGTAGGCAAACTTTCAGGAATAGGTTTGGCTAATCCCCAGTTTCTGATCTTCACTCCACTCCATATTTTGCATATCTTTTTTCGATACTTTTGTTGAAAAAGGCTTTTCCGAAATTTGGGCTGTCTAGACTCAGCCAATTTTCGGAAAAAACCCTCTTTTGAAAGCCCCCTTCTTCCTTGTGGAACGAGGAATACAGGGACTTCCGAAAGAGCGCCTTTGTTCTTCCACAAAAAAAAAAGCGTAGGAGCAAATGCATTCCCTGGATGCAGTGGAGTTTTTTCTGGATACCTCTGGTATCCCAGAAACCCCCCACAGTCTAGCCCTACCCTCAGTCTCTTTCTCTACAGTGTTGTTACCTTCCTCTTAGTAGGTTTATATCCAGACATTCCCTGAAATAAGTCTATAACTATTAACCTCATTAGCAAAAATAAAGCGGTGTTCAAGGGCAGGACATTCAATATATAAGCCTTAAAGGACATGAATCCACTGTATCAGCAAAAAAGGTAATATTTGCTGAATGTCTATTTCTGAGTTTAAAGCACAAACTGCAGAAAATTAGCAAGCTGCCAGCTCCACAAATATCAAACATTTCCAGGTAATTAATAATGTTGATTTTCCATTGTATGTCAACCTGCATCTTGATTTTGTATAGCTAATTTTGACTCACTGAATGGATTCAGTGGAGCTGGTCAAAATATTTTTTGGCAGAATCTTTAAAAATCTAAAAAACCCTGAAAGCTTCAAAGAATGAAAACGTTCACAGAACATTCTCATTTAGGGTATGTCTATACTGTAGAGTTTTTCTGGAAAAATGGCTGATTTTTGCTTATGTCCACATTGCAATTGTCCACACTGCCATTGTGTTCTTTCGACAGAAAGTCGAATGAACACAGGGGTTTTTCTGACAGTGGTAAACCTCTTTCTATGAGAAAGAAGCCTTTCTCCAAAAGAACTCTTTCGGAAAAAGGCATGTGTGGACAGGGAAGAGGGTTTTTTTTCGAAAGAAGAGGCCTCCAGAAAAAAGCACAGATGCCCTGGTGGCCACTCCATCCATAGTACTCCCAACTTAAATGCGAGATAGCGTCCAATCAATGTGGATGCTATCTTCTGAAAAAGCAGATCGCTTTTGCTATGTGGACTAGGGATGTTAAAGACTAGTTGACTAGTCGATTTCCCAGCCCCCCCCTTGCTGTCTCTAAGATAGAGGCAGCAAAGGAGGGCAGAAGGGGTACTTCAAAGTGGCAGTGCTGCACAGCTGTGCGGCATTGCTGCTTTGTAACCCCAAGGCGGCATTTCAAAGGGGCAGCCGCTGCACAACTGATACGCTGCTGCGTGGAGCCCAGGATCAGCTGGGAGTCCAGGCTCCATGGCAGCTGCCACTTTGAAATGCCAGATGGCGTTTTAAAGGGGTAGCTGCCCCACAGCTGATCTGCAGAGCCCAGGATCAGCTGGGAGTCCCCAGCTGACCCTGGGCTCCTGGCGGCACGCAGCATAGCATGGAGCCTGGGATCAGAGGGGGACTCTGAGTCCCACACTGATCGCGGGCCCCACGAATTTGAAATGCACAAGAATCCCTGCTGGAGACTCTTGTACATTTCAAAGCAGGCACCTGTGTGCAGCCTGGAGTCAGTAGTACTTCCCGCTGGCCCTGGGCTGTACACGGAGTTCCGCATTCCTCCTTTGAAATGTACAAGAGCCCTAGTGGGGGTACTTGTACATTTCAAAGGAGGATTGTGGAAGTGCCTATCAACTAGTTGAGTAGTAGATGGAAAATCCGTCGACTAGCCAAGTAACTGCATTTTAACATCCCTAGTATGGACGCTGTCTTCCGGAAAAACTTCTTCTGAAAGAAGCCTGAAGTCTAGACATAGCCTTAGAGAAAGGATCCCAAACAAAAAATGTATGACCAGCTCTAGAACTGAACTGGAAGCTCCAAAAATTCAGTTCCTCCCTTGACCTATCGACCAGGTCCTGCTACTGTTCACTGGTCCCACACAGCCCCAACAGTGCATTTCAATGATGACTTGGAGGGATTATTTCTTCAGGGGAAACAGTTTATTTCTCTCCCATTATATCTTCATAGAGATAGAGAATCAAGCCATGCTATGCTGCATGCCATATAGGCCTGATTCAGAGCTCACTGAAGTTGACTTCCATTGACTTGGAAATAAAGCTCTGTATGAGTATCAGGTGTGCAGGTAGTTCCAGTCACCTAGCTCCTATGAACTGGACTCAGGTTACCAGTTCATTCCCCATAAGCCAGAAAACAATGGTTGTATGGGCATGAATCTAGATTGTTACTACTAACCAGAGCAGGATTCAAACCAGTAATGTACAGTGAAAACCTACATATCATAGTCTCCAGAATAAGGTACTTAATAAGGTACATGGTTTCTTCCATTTTTTTTATGGCTAGAAGATTTGGAATACTAGTATAAACTTTTAAGGAGCAGGCAGGAGATTTGCTGTTCAAGTTCATTAGCTAGCTTTACCCTCTCAAAAAAAAAAAAAAAATCACATCAGTTCAGCTACTGTATCAACAGGCTACCTTTTCCGTCTCTTCTACCACTAATATATTGTATAGTGATACATCCTAACTGATAGTTATTAAACTACAAGTATAGCTATAAATCTCATTGTTAGTGTGGGAAATAAAATGTAAGGGTAATTTTTTCTTTCCTTTTAACTGTATTACTTTCTCTTGACTGCTGAGAAAGCAACACCTTTCTATATATTTGAATATAGAATTCCTTTCGGAGAATTGCATAGGTTGGTTTAAATTTTCTACAGGAAGGAGATCATTATTTATTATGAAATTCTAAAGGAATTTTTCCATTAGGGTTCTGACATTTGGAAACTAAAGCTAACTACATTCTTAGGAAACAACATTTGGGGTATAACTGTACTTCAGCCAACTAAACTTGACAGTGTCCATTTGATTATATAAACAAAATATGTTCCTCATGAGACAAGAACTTGTTTGCTGAATTTCATCTTGGAATACATATTTTCAACCCCTGTGTTCAAAATAGGGGGATTATAATGCTAATACCAACAAAGGCTATACTGTAGTGATTCAGACAGTCACAAGGCATAGGGTGGGCTAAATGAAGAATTAAAGAAATATAGGCACTGAACATCCTAAAAATAACTGGCTTTCTAGAAGTTACTCACAAACAGCTTCCAACAAGACTTCTGTTAACATGAATTTTCAAATATTTTAAGTCTCAGATATGTGAAAACGAGTCCAAAATTGACTATGAATGATGAATTTTTTGACTGATTTAATTCATCTTGAAGCAAAGCATATGGTATTGCTTAGTATTGTTATTGTTACTTCCATCAGTAGCAAATACATCCAAGTTTGGACATATGGAATTATTGTGCTTTCTATAAAAGGGGGAAGCAAACAAGCAATGAAGAAAGACCGCAAAATTTAAAAAAAATAATCTTAATTAGTTTAACTGCATGCTAAGACTCACCTGAACTAAAGAACTGGAAGTAAATTTAGATGACATAGTATGCGGTTTAAATCATAACTAAACCTATGAAAACAGGAGAAATGAATTAGGCTTTCAGTGATGTGATAGGGCTGTTCCAACACTTCAGTGTAAGGCCAAAAGCATGGACTTGTGTTGCAAAGCAACAGCATTTACCCTTCCGAAGCTCATAGAAACATAGGACTGGGACAGAGCTCAAGAGGTCATCTTGTCAACTCAGTATAATCTAGCCCATCCATGACAGATGTTTTTCTAACTTGCTCCTAAAAATCTCCAGTGACAGATTCCACAAGCTCTCTAAGCAATTTATTCCACTGCTTAACCACCCTGACAATTCTGAAGTTTTTCCTTAGCTACCCTTGCTACAATTGAAGCCTATTGCTTCTTGTCCTAACCTCAGTGGTTATGGAGAACATTTTTTTCTCCCAATCTTTTACATACTTGAAAACTTATTCTGCCCCCCACCAGTCTTCTTTTCTCCACACTGAACAAATCCAATTATTTCAATCTTCCCCATAGGCCATGTTTTCTAGATCTTTAATCATTTTTGTTGCCCTTCTCTGGGCTCTCTCTAATTTGTCCACATCTTTCCTGAAAGTGATGCCCAGAACTGGACACACTACTATAACTGAGGCCAATTCAGAACAGTGTAGAGCAGAAGAATAATTTCTTGTGTCTTGCTTATAACACTCCTGTTAATACATTCCAAAATGATTTTTGCTTTTTTTGCAACAGTTCCATGATGATTCATATTTAGCTTATGATTCACTATGACCCCGAGATAGCTTTCTGAAGAACTCCTTCCTGGACAGTCATTTTCCATTTTGTATGCATGCAACACATTGTTCCTTCCAAAGTGGAGTACTTTGTATTTGTCCTTATTGAATTTCATCCTATCTACTTCAGACCATTTCTCCAGTTTGTCTAGATCATTTGAATTTAATCCTATCTTCCAAAGCACTTGCAGCCCCTCTCAGCTTGGTATCATCTGCAAACTTTATAAGTGTACTCTCTAGGCCATTATATAAACAACTGATGAAGATATTGAAAAGAACTGGCACTAGAACTGATCCTTGTTGGACCCCACTCCTTTTGCCCTTCAAGTCTGAGTGTGAACCATTGATGATTACTCTGAGAATGACTATCTAACCAGTTATGCATTCACATAACAGCAGCTCCATTTGGGATGTATTTCCCTAGTTTATTTATAAGAAGGTCGTGCAAGACTATATCAAATGCTAGATATACTACTACATCTACCACTTATCCCTTATACACGAGGCTTGTTATCCTATCAAAGAAAGCTACCAGCTTAGTTTGACATAAATTGTTCTTTAAAAATCCATGCTGATTCTTAATGTATCACCTTATTATCTTCTAGGTGTCTACAAATTGATTGCTTAATTATTTGCTCCATTATCTTTCTGAATACTGATGTTAAGCAGACTGGTCTGTAATCCCCCGGGTTGTCCTTATTTCTCTTTTTTTTAAATAGATGGGCACTATATTTGCCCATTTCCAGTCCTCTGGAATGTCTCATCTTCCATGACTTTTTGAAGATAATAGATAATGGCTCAGCTATCTCCTCAGCCACACACATGAGTATTCTAGGATATCTTTCTTCCGTCTCTAGTGACTTAAAGATTTTTAACTTGTCTATGTAACTTTTAACATGTTCCTTCCTATTTTAGCCACTGACACTAGCTCATTTTCAATGGTATTCACTATGCCCAGTCGCTAATAAGTTTTCTGGTGAGAAATGAAACAAAAGAGTCACTTACCATTTTTGCAATTTCCAATTTTTCTGTTATGTTTCTCCCCTCAGTGAATTCTTTGGTCTTCCTTGCTTCTAATGTTTTTGTTGAATGATTTCTTTACCATCTATGTCTCTAGCTAGTTTAATTTTGTTTTGTGCTTGGCCTTTCTAATTTTGTCCCTACATACTTGAGTTATTTGTTTATAGTCTTTGTGATTTGACTTAATTTCCATTTTTGTATGACTCTTTTTTTATGTTCCAGATAATTGAACATCTCCTATTTAAGCCAAGGTAGTTCTGGCCATACTTCCTATCTTTCCCACACAGTGATATAGGTTGCTTTTGTGCCTTTAACAATGTCTCTTTGAAAAACTGCCAACTTGAACTATTTTTCCACTTAGACTTGCTTCTTATGGGATCTTGCCTATTCAGTCCCTGAGTTTGCTAAAATCTATCTCCTTGAAATCTCCCATCCTTGTTGTGCTGTTTTCCCTCCTACAAGTTATTAAACTCATGAACTGTACAATTTCATGATTACTTTCTCCTAAGTTGCCTTCCACTTTCAAATTCTCAATCAGTTTCTCTCTGTCAAATGTAGAACAGCCTCTCCCTTGGTAGCTTTCCCCACCTTCTGAAATGAAAAAAACCCCTGCTTCTTGTCAATGCTAAGCAATTGCTTAAAGGTTTCTTTTGCTTGAACTACCAATATCTTAGCTCCACTGGGGATAACCACAGTGGGTGCTCTAGTATGGACAAAGCCCAGTAGCTTCTGAGCCCTGGTCTATACTAGGGAGTTATTTCAAAATAATCCCCCTGTAATGGGGTCGACTCACCAGCATGGTGCCTTCAGCAAGGTGACTTTGGGGAATTAGCTGGCTGTTCCGAAGTTCCCCCTTCTGCTGGTGTCTCCCCCATGTCCTCCATCAGTACGGCATAGTCTTCAGGGCACTGCCAACCAGCAGTGCCCACTCTGGTCTTTGTCTGCACCCCTTTCCGGGGTGGGGGGGTTGTTCTTCCTCCCCTACACTCTCCAGGGTCCTCCCTACTCCCTGGGACCCCCAGTTCTTCTGCCAGGGAACACCCAGTTCCCTTGCTCGCCTCAGGAACATCCAGGTCCTTCCAAGAACACCTAGTTCTCTTGCGCCCTCCAGGCCTCAGTGGCCCACTGTCAGTCCCTCTCTCTAGCCCCTGTCTCTGGGCAGACTGCAGTCCCTTCTGGCCACTCCTCCCTGGCAAAGGGAGTGGACCTGCTCCCTCTGGCTACCAGGTTGCCTCTTGCAACCCTGCCTTCAGGCCTTACGACCTGGGGCTTCCCTGGCCTAAGCTTCCCCAGCCTACCGCGTCTGCCTCTCACAGCCCGGCCTTTCATGATGGCCTCTCACAGCCCCGCCCACCATGGCTGCCTCTCGCAGCCCCTAGGGCCTCAGGCCTGGTAGCCTGGGTTTGCTAGGCCAAAGCCTCCCCAGCCCTGCCCTCTTCCAGGGAGCTTCTTGCTTCCCTGGCAGTCAGGCCTCTATGGCCCTCCCTCCAGAGCAGCAGGCAGGTCTCTCTTCCTCCTTCCAGGAGTCGCTCTTTATAACCTCCACCTGGGCCCTCATTAGCTGCCTCAGCTGGGCTTGCCTCTGACTCCACTCTCAGCCCCTTAAAGGGCCAGTGCAGGGCAAGGCAATGTCACACCCCCTTTATTTTGAAATAATAAATGGAGCATACAAACTACTGAGCCTGTTACTTTGAAATAGCAGGCTGGTTATTTTGAAATCTGTCCCCCTGCTTTCCTCAGAGAATAAGCTTATTTTGAAATAGTTATTTTGGGAGTCGTTATTACGAAATAAGTTATTTCAAAATAATTTACTAGTATAGACATACCCTGACAGACTAATCTCCATATCACTTACACTTTTGCAATATGGTGGTAAAAATATCAGCACATTTTTCTGTACTTTTCCCTTTATGTTCTTAAGTCATAACCATTCACCATGGCATGAGTGTCAAAGATCCCACTCTTGCTCCAACTAGCAGTGATAAAAAGATAGCAATGCAATAATGCGGAAAAATAGCTCTTTGGAGATATAGCCATGTAGCTGAAGTATATTAAGAATTGAAGTTCTCTGGGACAAAATCTATTTGAGAGTCACAGTCCTAGATTACTTTCTAGTGTGTGATTTATGGAGCAATGGTAACATGGTCTTATGGCACACTTTGCTCATGGGTCTCAAGATTGGAGAAAATATACCAGAATACTACCATCTTCTGCAACACAAATGTAGATGGTGGCATTAAATGAGGAACAAGAATCAAAGAATTATGAGATGAGGAATAAAATAATCCAGGTTTGAGTCGTAAAAAATTCCGATCTGATTCTGATCTCACACCAGTTATATACTGTGACTCCATTGACTTCAGTGGATTTACTCCCAATTTATATAAGAGTAACTGAAATGAGAATTAATCCCTATGACTAGAAAAAGGAACATTTTAATAGACTCTCTATAGAGTAATACTGTAAATCAATAACATTAATATTAACGTTATTTAGGTTTGAAGTCAAGCACATAAAAATTGGAAATGCTAGTTTTATGGGTTGACTATTGTGCCTTAGTCCTGTACAATGAAAGTGCTAGGACTCCTGGTGATAAAATAGAGCTCAATCTTAATTAAAGACTTTGGTATAATGCATATGCAGAATTAAGGATGTTTGGGCCGTTGTAAATGAGGCATTTCTTAACTTTTGATTTCTGAGCTTTACAACCTTAATAATGCTTTTAAAAACATAGTAATTTCATGTGGCTTTTTCAACGTAAAAAGATAAAGACAAATTCTATTGTGTGCAGCTGTAACAACCTCCCTTTGTACCCCCAAACCATGTGTATCTTGGACAAACCTGAATGGAATTTCATGGGGCAAAGAAATAGCCCTGATGGTATCCAAGGGGATTTCCTGTGCTGAGTGTCAGTGCACAGGAAGCATGCACAAGTGGGTAGAATTAAGGTTGTATGGAAACCTGTAAAGCTGGCATTTTCTAGCCACAGACAATGGATGTGTGAGGGCGCTGAAAGAACAAGTCTCAAGAAGCTGTTATAATACAAAGCATTAGGCAATCTAAATATAGGCTTTGCTCCTCCTATAGTATGAACACAACTAAAAATACCATTAGTTATGGGAAAGTCTTATATAAAAATATGGCACTGTAAAGCACAAGATTTTAAACAATAAAAATTGTCTCAGATTTTAAAGCTAGATATCATGATTAAGATTGTGTATTTCAGCCTGCACAAAACAGGCTACAGAACCCCATCCAGTAATTTATAAATTAAACCCGTAATTCTGATTGAGCTATAGTGAATCTTCTTGAATGACACCCGCTCTTGATATTGCCTTTAACTGGGATGAAGTTAGGACAATGCCGAATGCTCTTAAAAATCTCACTCCCCCTATAATATATCACTAGAATTCAGAGCACTGCATAAGCAAACCTTGTTAGTATTCTACCATCATAAAGGGACTTTCACGTGTCAGTGAAAGCTTGGTGCATCCACTAGTGTTTGTCAATTTGCAGTCCAGGGAGGAATTTCACACTTTTATTTCTGATGATTTAAAGTTAACTAAACAGTGGTAGGCCTTGTTGCCACAAGGAAATAGGCAGCAAACACATAGCAACTAGAATAATTTATTATCCACACTCTGTAAAGCTTTGCCTTAATTCTAAATAGCATTTTAAAATGCCATCAGTGTGAAACCCCATTTTTCTGACAGAAGCACGTTTGTATACAGTGCCTCGGCACCCTTACACTAAAATTTCTGAAATGTGATGTGGATAAGACAATAGCTTAGGAGCACATTTTAATCAGTGACCAGATCTATGGAGTGAAACTAGAATAAACCAAAAGAGGCAAGGGTTAATGCAGATGGAATTGCATATTTCCTGAAAAGCTTCTGCTTTCTGCTATGGGCTATTTCACTCTGACCTCCCCCTGGGAACTTGCTAGTATTGCAAGCTTTTCCCCCCCCTTAATTTAGAAGCCACAGAATACTAAAAAGCCAGATGAAATATCGCCTCTCATTAGTCTACCTGCAGCAGTGTTGCAAGCCCATCCTTATGCAAACCCAATCTTCGAAGCACCAGTAAAACTCATAATCAGTTCAATGGGAGTCAAAGACATGAAGGGTTTACAGGATAAAGGCCTTCAGTTATAAAAAGCGTAATAAAGGGCTACCACTGCAACCCTTTACTTATATACACAATCCTTCCTCATGTGATTAGTCCCACTGGCTTTAATGGGACTACTTGTATGGTTATGATTTACTCATGTGGGATAGGGCTGAAGGATCTCATTCTAACTCAGTCAGATTCACACAGGAAAATACAGATCTGAAAATTACCAAGTGTGCATATAATGCGAAAAGAAAAGACTACACAGAGGAAAGCATAACTTTTTGTTCCATATTTCAGGACAGACAGCAATTGTCCAGGGAGATGTATAATACTGTACATTAACCATGTATAATCAGAGATGGGAAATACATTGGGCTTGAACTAAACTCCAGGCTTAACTTCCAATCAGCCCGTCCCCGCCCTCGAAGATTTACGTACATTGGTTTATTAATAAACAAAAGTGATTTTATCAAGTATAAAAGGTAGGATTTAAGTGATCATAAGAAATAGCAGACAGACCATATAGGTTACTATACAAAATAAAACAGAACATGCAGGCTAAGCTTAATAAATTGGTTACATGTAATATCTCATCCTTATAGTTATTCTGATAAGCTTCTTTCACAGAGTGGAAAGCCGTATATGTTGGGTGGCAAGCAGGAGTGTACTGACAAATGGCAGCAGCCCCTGTTGCTTGGCTTCTCATCTTTATATGGAGTTTATAAAAGGCAGGAATCCTCTATGTTCAGTTTAAACTTGTTCTCACCTTCAGTGGAAAAGCACAGCTTCCAAGATGCGTCCCAGCATCAGGTGACATGGTCACAAGTCTTGGCAGGACTAACCATAGCTCCACAGGCTTATAGGAAAAACAAATCTTTTCAAAGATCATTGTCCAGGGTCATTAATTTCCTTGAGTACTAATAATGGCCTACACTTAGCATGGCTATATTAGTAACACAGGTTTATATGTTATATTTCTAACTTTAAATATGGGAATGATACATGCATACGGATGAGATAATCATATCCAGCAGATTATAACTTTTCCAATGATATGTCACATGAAGTATCTCATATAAAGCATATTCCAGTTATGTCATCTACATAAGCATATTTTCATAAAGCATATGGAATGACCTGTGACAATCTCCACTGTGAGAAATGGAGGGAATAAAACAAATGTGGTGGATAGGTGTAGAAGGGACTGCAGAGTCTATGAAAAAACTATTTGCCCTCTCTGATAACCACTCTATGTGAGAAGGGATAAGTTAAAAGTGCAGGGCAGGATATGGGTGGATTGCCTTAAGGAGCATTACACCAGTAGAATTTCTGTCACACAGTAACTGATGTAGTATGTGAAATATAAAGTAATAGGATACAAGGTCTGGGAGCAGTGAAGAAGGACTGGCTGTCTTTGTAGATGCCCTAAAGCAACAGATCTTGGGGCATCCATAAAATTATGTCTCTTGCTCTGGGCTTTTCCATCGGAGAATATAAGGGGTTCCAGAAACACCATTAGAGAATGTATGAAAGTGAAATGAACCAAGAATGCTCTAAAAGGATTCTTGGATGAATGATAGACTCCTCAGAGTGTCCAGAGAACTAGAAAATACAGCTAGAATGCTTGGATGGAAAAAAAAGAGAACAGAATATATGTCTAAGAAAGTCATATGGGAATTATACAACCTTCTGGCAAGAATCTCTTTATAATGCTTGGTTTCATTCTGGTCTCCACATTTGAAAAGGAAAATACCACAGATTGCAAGAATGAGAAAATAAACTATTTAAAGCTAGGGTTCAATTTAATAGGGAACAACAAAACAAAACAAAAACAAACAAAAATATCTACTTGAACTATAGTAGTGAGGACTGTTTCAATCAAAATATTCTACCAAAGTGATGGAATTAGAAGATAGCCAAGGAATATAACTATCCCCCTCTACTCTCTTAACTAATGGGAAGACTTTCTTCTCAAAACATATGATCAGAGATATGATTGGGTGTTTTATTTTGATGTTTGTTTAGCTAAAACCTTAATCGTTGTGCCTAATTTTTTAAGGGCAAAATCTAAAACCACACCTGGGAGGAGCCAGGAATGGCCTGGCCTATCAGGTATAGAAGAGGTGGGGCTTGGCAAACTGAAAGTAGGACGTGGGTGAATCCAGGCCCACACAAGGATAACCTATTTAGAAACCAATTTCTCACAATATTTCTCCTTTTAATTAAAAAATAGGTTCTTTACTGTATCCAAAAGCAAGGGAACTGGTCCAGATCCATTTCCTGAATCTGGACCATCAAAAAAAGAAGAGGAAATTTGGATTTGGAGCTTTGTTTTCAGCCCCTCTCCATATTTGGACTAGGCTTTAAAGTCCTGAATATGCTGTTACATTCATCCACAAAGGCCTTGGGGCCTAATTCTGCCCACAGTCACACCGCTGCAACTCCATAGAAAACAATGAATAGTGAAGCTCTCTACATGGGCAGCTTTGGGCCTTTCAGAGTCAAACTCACCTCTGCAAAAAGTGAAGGGAGGGACATGTACGTATCTCTGAGCAGGATTTGTTAGTCATTGCCAGATGCAAAGGAATAGTAAGATCTATACAATTTAATAGGCAAATAGCAAAAAGGCCTTTATTGTTGCCACAAAATTGTGTCTGTCTAAGTCATTCTAAACCAATGAGATCGTGCTGATATCTGACATGCGCTATCATGAGAGCACAGGGAAAAATCTTCAAATAGGAACATGTCTGAAAAATCATCCAGAACACACACTATGCTTTGCTGTCTGCCAGACATGTTCCAAGATTTATTAAACAGAAACGATAACCTTCTGATGGCTTTCAGTTCTATAACTACAATTGGCAGCAGGTATCACCACAGTATTTTTACAGTGCTTTTGCCAGAGAAGTCAAACATTAAAATTTATAAGACTACTTGTGTTTAAAATGTGGTGAAAGGTACATAACAGACACAAGCATATTCAAAGAAAACACACGAAGAAGAACACTGCTTTAATGCACTGTAAGCTGTTTGTGATTCAGGGCTTGGTCAGGAAAGTTAAGTAAAGTTTTATCTGAGGAGACATAACCGGAATGATAATGGGAGGGGCGTGAATTTGGTATTTTCACAGAGTGCTACCCTCCTCTCTTCTTTGCACTAATGCAGAGGGAGGAATTAAGGGTGTAGGCTGGGGTGACCAGATGTCCTGATTTTATAGGGATTGTCCCGAGATCTGTGGCTTTGTCTTATATAGATGCCTGTTACCTTCCACTCTGTCCTGATTTTTCACACTTGCTATCTGAACACCATAGCATAGGCAGTCAAAATAACCAGCAATTAGCACTTGCAGTATCATGCAGCATCTCTCCAAATAACTTACGAGAGAACATAAGGGGAGTCACCAGACAGACTTTCTGGGATGCACCTCAGGACAGTTAGGATGCAGTCTTTGGGACAAAGGACATAATGTTTGGCTACCCAGCTGGCTATAGAGCTGCAGCCTTAAACAGTAAACTCTTGCCAGCCAAGACCGGGCATGCACATTGCTGCTGCTTGGAGGAACAACAAAGTGCTCCCCGTGATGCATTGCCCTAAGTTGCCCAATGGGAGAGGAGCAAGATTTGTTTGCCAGAAGACAGCTCTGCCAACATCTCTGCTCCTACTCTCTGTGCTTCTTTGTGATTGCCAGGGCAGGACTTGGCCTGGAATGTGGATAGGTTTTTGGCTGTTACGCAGTAATATGGAAAACTTTAAATTAATTAAGCTCTTGGGGTTTTAAATTTTTTTCGGTTTTGAATTTGTTTTTTAAAATTCTTCCCCCCCCCCCTGCACAAATTAAAAGGATGTGTTACTTTAACCTGTTTCTGCTAGGTATAGGCTTTAACTTCTGGTAGTGCTCACACAGCTTTTGCTAATTAAAAGCAAATGTGCCCAGGCAGGGAAAGGAATACTTTACATTTGAACTTTTCACCATAGTAAAATAATGGAAGCAACAATAATCATTTGCTGTTCCAAATTAAATGATGTATAATCATTTTACTTCAGTATGAACCAGACATCAGCGTTTTAGACGACGATATTAAAAAGCTGTTTTTCTGCCACATCTACAGACCCAGTTCCAATTCTACATTTTAGGGAAAGTTACACTTCTAAATTCCTGACACCAAAACAAGACATAATACCATCCATTTTGTGCCTTTGCCAATGGAAATTTCTCCTGTTCTCTTTGCAACATGCACAGTCTTCATTTGTATGTCTCTAGTTAGAATAATCTAGTTCGAAAATCCTCCCTTAGTTAAAAATCCTGGATAACCTAGGGGCTCAAGCCGTACAGTATTTAAGTTCCTGAAACTCCCATGGAAATCAATGAGTGGTATAAATATTTTTGAAAGTCTGGGCACCCAGCCAAATCCACTTCAGATTCTTTGTTCAGCTTTGATGGTACAAAAGTGGCACTAGACATTTAGTTTCTTCTCTCCACATGAACCCCTGGTCATTCTGAGGTTTGCCAGCACTTGACCTTGTTATTTCTCTTTCTAATTTTGTAGGTTAAGAAGGGTCCCTCAGATTTCCAACCATTTGCTCTTTCCTAAGACCAGCCTTAGGGCAGACATATGTCTGCTCAATGTATGCCTTAATTTTGGGGACCCTGAACTGTCAGTAACCATATTCTATCACATACTAAAAAGAATGCACTTGGAGGTCCCAGTCTCCATGGCTCATAGCAACCCCCCCCAGTCTATACTCCATGTTGTCTGTGATAGGAACCCCTATGATAGCGTATGCTCACACAGGCTTCATCTAGACTGCATCCCTCTGTCGACAGAGGGATGCAAATCAAGCACGTGAAAATTGCTAATGAAGCCAGGATTTAAATATCCCGCGTCTCATTAGCATAAACATGGCTGCTGCTTTTTTCAAAATGGAGTTTTTTCGAAAAAAACCTGGCAGTCTAGACGCAGATCTGTTAAAAATAAAGCCTTTTTCGACAGATCCTGTAGTCCTCAAAAAATGAGGTTTACAGGATCTGTAGAAAAAGGCTTTTGTTTCAACAGATCCATGTCTAGACTGCTGTTTTTTCGAAAAAACTCCGTTTAGAAAAAAGCGGCAGCCATGTTTATGATAATGAGGTGTGGGATATTTAAATCCCGGCTTCATTAGTAATTTTGACGTGCCTAATCTACATCTCTCTGTCGACAGAGAGGTGTAGTCTAGACACACCCACATATAGGTTACTGATGTCCAGGAGGCGGGGTGCCTCAGAGGGAGAGACAAATCTCCAATTTATTTTTGCTGATCTGAAACTTCAACCAGATTCCAAGAGTTAGCTCTGGTCCTTCATCCAAGTTCTAAGGCTTATCCTTCCTCTCTCTCTCTCTCTTTCTCTCTCTTATATATATTTGGAGGGGAGAGTAGGCTGGGGAAAATGAGTGGTGGTAGAAGGTGTGCTGCCAAGCCTCAGTCACCTGCTTCATAATCTTCTTAATTATATGTCTCCATTAATCACACTGTCTATAAATATGGCAGGAGAAATCCCTTCTTTGAGAAAAAAAAGAAGTTATGTTACAAGCTGCAAAAATATTTAAATAATTCTGAGAGCATTCCCAATACACCATTAGTTCACAGTGCGATGAATGCAAAGTAATGCAGACCAAACCAGTGCCTTGCAAAGACTCAGTAGTGTCTAACTATATAGGTTTCAGCATTGAAATGCTTCCTTCCTATAATCTTTTTTTTCTGTCAGCAATGTAATGTGAGCAAAGGTCAGCTGTCAAGGCATGTGACATAGCAATCTATGAAAATTTGGAGAAAAATATTATGTTGTAGCAAAGCCTTATAACTTTCCTTATTTCTTCCCAAATGTTACAACTCTCCTTCTGGTCTAGTTTCCTAAACATTAAAATCTAGTAAAGACAAAGCTGCAGGTGTTTCCTATGTCTCCTAAATCTGCTTAGAATAGAGCTCTGTGACACAGTGGTAAAAATGCAGATGGGTGTTGGTATAACCCATGTGGTTTTTACACAGAGCAGGGGCAGGGCAACTCAGCTAGAAGGACCCAGAAACATCCAGCACAGGGTAATGGGGTTAACTGACAGGCTCAGTAGCTGTTTCTGGAATGGTATAGGAAGTTTTTGTTGTGGGCATCCTGCCTAGCTGGACACACCCTAGTCACACACTCAGAGTGCAAAAAAGAAAAGGTTATAAATACAGGAATTAAAGACAGGCCAGCCCTGTGGACTCAGCAGCTGACTGATACAGGACCAAGAAATGTGCCTGCTGAGCAGGCTGGGTCCTACTCTCTATACCAGTGGTCACCAACCAGTAGCTCGGGAGCTACTGGTAGACCTTGGAGCCCCTGACAGGTGATCCTGACTGGTTTGGCCAAGAGGCTGTCAAGTGCTGGCACTTCAGTTGCCCGTCCCCTCACTGCTGTGCATCTCCTGCCCTTTTTAGAGCTTGCACCTCCCTTCCCTTCTCCCCCCCGCCCAGAAGCCTCCCGCTTGCTGTGCAGAGCAGGGAAGGGAGAGGAGGGGGCACTGATGTCAGGGTGCCCCCCACCCTGTATTCTGTCTCCACAAAAGAGGGGGATGGGGCACAACAGGGCTTGGTCTGGAGGGAGTTTGCTGGCTGCTTTGGAGACTGGTGCAGGGCCAGGGCAGGGGTGAGCCTGCCTTAGCCCCACTGCACCACCACCCAGGAACCACCTGAGGTAAGCAGTGCCCAGCTGGAGCCAGAATCCCAAACCCCTGCTCTATTCATGAACCCCCTCCTGCACCTCAAGCCCCTGCCCTAACCCTGAGCCTCCTGGACCCAAACTCCCTTGGGGTATGTCTACACTACAAAGTTAATTCGAACTAACATCTGTCAGTTCGAATTAACTTTCATAGGCGCTACACATGCAAACCGCTAGTTCGAACTTAATTCGAACTAGCGGAGCGCTTAATTCAAACTAGGTAAACCTCATTCTACGAGGACTAACGCCTAGTTCAAATTAAGTAGTTCGAATTAAGGGCTGTGTAGCCACTTAATTCGAACTAGTTGGAGGCGAGCCCTTCCCAGCTTGCCCTGGTGGCCACTCTGGGCCAAGCCAGGGAAACTCTTCTGCCCCCCTCCCGGCCCCGGAGCCCTTAAAGGGGCACGGTCTGGCTACGGTGGCCATGCCAGGTGCAAGCCTGCCAGCACCCAGCCAGCATACTCTGCACCTGGCACGGCATGAGCCAGCCACCCGCTGCCACCCAGCCCTCCACCTCTTCCCAGGACCAGGCTGGCGGCTCCCAGGAGCCTGCCCGGGACCGCAAGAGGCGGGCACCCGCCTGGTCTAGTGTGGAGATCGTGGACCTCATCGAGGTTTGGGGGGAGACCTCCAACGTCCACGACCTCTGCACTAGGCACAGGAATGCGGCGTCTAGGGCAGGATAGCTGCCAGCCTGGCCACCAAAGGCCACATGCAAACCCAGGAGCAGGGTTGCATTAAAATCAAGTTGGTCCAGTGGAACCCCCAACCCTGAGCCCTGAGCTTAGAACATAAGAACATAAGAACGGCCGTACTGGGTTAGACCAAAGGTCCATCTAGCCCAGTAGCCTGTCTGCTGACAGCGGCCAACACCAGGTACCCCAGAGGGGATGGACTGAAGACAATGACCAAACCATTTGTCTCGTGCCATCCATCTCCAGCCTTCCACAAACAGAGGCCAGGGACACCATTCCTACCCCCTGGCTAATAGCACTCCATGGACCCAACCTCCATGACTTTATCTAACTTCTTCTTTAAACTCTGTTATAGTTCTAGCCTTCACAGCCTCCTGTGGCAAGGAGTTCCACAGGTTGACTATTTGCTTTGTGAAGAAGAACTTTCTTTTATTAGTTTGAAGCCTGCTACCCATTCATTTCATCTGGTGTCCTCTAGTCCTTATATTATGGAAACTAATGAAGAACTTTTCTTTATTCACCCTCTCCACACCACTCATGATTTTATAGACCTCTATCATATCCCCCCTCAGTCTCCTCTTTTCTAAGCTGAAAATTCCCAGTCTCTTTAGCCTCTCTTCCAAACCCCTAATCATTGTAGTTGCCCTTTTCTGAACCCTTTCCAAGGCCAAAATATCTTTTTTGAGGTGAGGAGACCACATCTCTACACAATACTGAAGATATGGCATACCATAGTTTTAGACTTCCCCTCCTCCTTCTTCCCCTGGCTTCCCCCTTCCAGCTCCCTCCTCCCAGGTTTCCACCTCCCCTCTCCCACCCTCTCTCTTCCCCTCTCCCACCTCCTTTTCCCAGTATCCCCAGAGGTTAATCCCCCCACCCCCAGTTTTGTTAAATAAAGAGAGTTTCTATTTTTGAACACGTGTCCTTTATTGTTTACATCGGGAAGGGGGGCTAGGAAGGGGTAAGTGGAAGGAGGTGAGGGAGGAATGGGGCAGGAGCCCTTGATGGGGAGGACTGGGGTGGCTCTGCGGGCTCCTCGGGGTGGAAGCTCTCCTGCATGGCCTCCTGGATCCTGACAGCCCCCCGATTGACACCCCTGGATGGCAGCCTGCAGCAAGTGCAGCCGGGCTGATGGCTGAGTGCTGTGATGTGCCAAGTGTGGGCACTCAGGGCACTCCAAGACAGGACTGCTTTGCTGTCCCTCATCGAGGTAGACAAGCAAGCGGGGAACCCTGAGAACTGTCTGTCCGGGGTGGGGGCTCGGGTCCCTTTAAGCACAGCCCTCGGCTAGCCTGAGGCAGCAGCTCCACACTCTAAGTCCTGGTTCTGGCCAGCCTTAACTTCGGTTCAGGGTCCACTCAATGTGGACATGCTAGTTCGAATTAGCAAAACGCTAATTCGAATGAGTTTTTAGGTCTAGATGCACTAGTTCGAATTAGCTTAGTTCGAATTAACTAATTCGAATTAAGTTAGTTCGAATTAGTGCTGTAGTGTAGACATACCCTTACAGAGCTTGTACCCTGAACACCCTGCTGTACCCCAACTCCCTGCCCCAGGCTCAGCTCAGAGCCTCTCTCACACTCCGAATCCCTTAGCCCAAGGCCAGCGCCTGTGCTCCAACCCTCTGTCCCTGCCTGGTGAAAGGGAGGGAGGATGGGGGAAGGGAGGGAGGGAAAACGGAGTGATCAGGGGCGGGGTCTCAGAGAAGGGGCACAAAGGAGGCGGGGCCAGGGTATTGGGGTTGAGGTAGATCCTAGTTTTCACTTAAATGCAAAAACTGATCGTGTGCTTAAAAAGGTTGGAGACCACTGCTCTATACCAATTTGGATACAGGTCAGTGCTATTTCAGCTTTATTTACCAAGGAGACCCTCTGTTAGGATAATGTTGGTCCTTTGAGATGTGTTTTATGGACACAGAGGAAGAGCTGGGGGAGTATTTGTTAACCTTAGTGAAACTGACACTGAGCTATCAGCAAACTCCTCTAACTAGGGATTCTGTCTCTGGCTACGTCTACACTGCCGGTTTTGCTGGCAGTGAGTATGCAAATGAGGTGCGGATTAGCATATCACTGTGCCTCATTTGCATAATTTATGCAAGCAATTTTTGCGCAAAGGGTTTTTGCAGAAAAAAAAGTAGTGTGGACTTTTTTTGGGGGCGCAAAAACCCCTTTTCCCGCCAGATCGGTAATCCTCCTTTTTGGGGGCATAAGGATCTGGTGGGAAAGGGGGGTTTTGTGCAAAAAGAAAACGTCCACGCTACTTTTTTTCCCCACAAAAAATTTGGCTCGCATAAATTATGCAAATGAGACACTACAATATGCTAATATGTGCCTCATTTGCATACCCACTGCTGACCAGTGTAGACATAGGTCTGTGAGAGAGAAAGGGGCAGCACTTAGTGAGGTGAGGAGGGTTAGTGAATTCTTGCTGAATCTAGATGTTTTTATGGGAGATGGTGATGCCCTGTAGAGTCAGAACCTTACTGAGATCCAGGGAATGGATATTTTATATGCTGATCCCAGTCCCTGTATCACTTTGGATACAGGCTATAGGTTTCTGTTTCACTAGCAGCTCAGAAGACCAATCAACTATTGACCCAAAGGCTGAACTATTGCTAGCTGTGGAGCTTCCCAGACTACGTGGGGTTGAAAAAGGTTTGAAAAACCTGAGACACTGCCAATTCTTAATCTCTGAAAAGTATGGATACCATACATGGCATACTGTGGTCACACTGTAAAGAAACTGTCATTAAGATATAGTCAGAAAGGAATGTTTTCTGGTGTGTGTGCTAAAATACAGAAAATGTTATGCTGAAATCTTTTATTTGAATGACTGTAGAAGAAACAAAAGGGGGAAGTCTTTACAAGGAACACCATAGATTTGCTATCTAATAGCTTTTGTTTAAAAGGTATCCATAGTTTTCAAAACACTGTTAACAGTGTTTTATACCATTCACAACACCTCTTCTGCGCATAAAATGTTTGTTTTACTAAGGCTCTCCTTGAAAACTAATTGGGAATTATTATCATCCATTTATCAGGGTTTTAACTTTGTGAAATGCTCTTTGAAAAGTTCTGAAAAGACCAAATTTTGGCCTGTGTTTCAGAAACAAGTTACACTGACATGCAGGAAAAGGAAAAATGTGCAATATACAGAATATTGCCTGTGTATCCCCTGTCCCTATTACATTGGTATCTTGTTTACAGTAGCCCTCTTACCATTGTTGTTAAGCCTGTGTACCACTGTAGCTATGCTAGTGTTAACAACAGAGGGAAAATGTTCACCAAAAGTGTAGACAAGGTTAAAGAGATCAGTGGCCCTCCTGTTCCTTTTTCACTTCAGCTTCCATTCAGACCAGATCTTTGGAATAGAGTGCTTCCTGGGATCTTTGCCAAATAGTCCCATCTGGCATCGATACCAAAACTACTACCACTGCTAAGAGCTACTCACTACTTGCCCCAGGAAGCAGGAGGCAGGGCTGGTAGGAAGGGAAGATAGAATCACCTCTTTCTGGCAACATACGTTGCCTTCTCTCCAAAACACGACCACCCAGAAATCTTCCCCATAACACTCTCCAGATGGTGCTAAATATGTCAGAACTTGCCAAATGTCCTGATGACTAAGGGCTCTCAATCATCCTCTTATACTACTAGGCTGTTCACTGTTCAAGTGCAGATGCCCATCTAATAAAGTAGCTGCTATTTTCAGAGTCTTATCACCATCTTTGCCATGCATTCATATCACTGATTGACCTTTGCTTGCCCAGACCATGGTTACTTTTGTGTACCCCACATGCTCTGCAGGATTCCAGTTCTATCTCTGCCCAAGTTCCCCTCAGTTCCAGCATATGAAGATCATGATTTTACAAATTTCACTAAAAAATGTATCTATAGTTGGCCATCTTTAAAATGTTTTTGATATAGGCAGGCAGTGTCCTTCTCCACAGGTAAGTGGAGAACATGGAGACCTGGGAGATGGGTCAGAAATGGGAGGGAGCATGGGCTATAATGGCAGAGAGAAGGGAGGATCAGGGCAAAACTGGAAGGCAAGGTCAAATCAGTATTTTAGAAGACTATATACAAATGCGAGAAGTATGGGTAATAAGCAGGAAGAACTGGAAGTGCTAATAAATAAGTACAATTATGACATTGTTGGCATCACAGAAACTTGGTGGGATAATACATATGATTGGAATGTTTGTATAGAAGGGTACAGCTGGCTCAGGAAGGATAGACAGGGAAAAAAGAGAGGAAGTGTTGCCTTATATATTAAAAATGAACACACTTGGAGTGAGGTAGAGATGGACATAGGAGACGGAAGTGTTGAGAATCTCTGGGTTAGGCTAAAAGGGATTAAAAACAAGGGTGATGTCATGCTAGGAGTGTATTACAGGCCACCTACCCAGGTGGAAGAAGTGGATGAGGCTTTTTTTAAACAACTAACAATATCATCCAAAGCCCAAGATTTGGTGGTGATGGGGGACTTCAACTATCCAGATATATGTTGGGAAAATAACACAGCGGGGCACAGACTATCCAATAAGTTCTTGGACTCCATTGGAGACAACTTTTTATTTCAGAAGGTTGAAAAAGCTACCAGGGGGAAGCTGTTCTAGATTTGATCCTAACAAATAGGGAGGAACTGGTTGAGAATTTGAAAGTGGAAGGCAGCTTGGGTGAAAGTGATCATGAAATCATAGAGTTCACAATTCTAAGGAAGGGTAGAAGGGAGAACAGCAAAATAAAGACAATGGATTTCAGGAAGGCGGATTTTGGTAAGCTCAGAGAGCTGATAGGTAAGGTCCCATGGGAATCAAGACCGAGGGGAAAAACAGCTGAGGAGAGTTGGCCGTTTTTCAAAGGGACATTATTAAGGGCCCAAAAGGAAGCTATTCCGCTGTGTCGGAAAGATAGAAAATATGGCAAAAGACTGCCTTGGCTTAACCACGAGATCTTGCATGATCTAAAAATAAAAAGGGAGTCATAAAAAATGGAAAGTAGGACAAATTACAAAGGATGAATATAGGTGAACAACACAGGAATGCAGGGGCAAGATTAGAAAGGCAAAGGCACAAAATGAGCTCAAACTAGCTACGGGAATAAAGGGAAACAAGAAGACTTTTTATAAATACATTAGAAGCAAGAGGAAGACCAAGGACAGGATAGGCCCACTGGTCAGTGAGGAGGGAGAAACAGTAACAGGAAACTTGGAAATGGCAGAGATGCTTAATGACTTCTTTGTTTCAGTCTTCACCGAGAAGTCTGAAGGAATGCCTAACATAGTGAATGCTAGTGGGAAGGGGTAGTTTTAGAAAATAAAATAAAAAAAGAACAAGTTAAAAATCACCTAGAAAAGTTAGATGCCTGCAAGTCACCAGGGCCTGACGAAATGCATCCTAGAATACTCAAGGAGCTGATAGAGGAGGTATCTGAGCCTCTAGCTATCATCTTTGGAAAATCATGGGAGACAGGAGAGATTCCAGAAGACTGGAAAAGGGCAAATATAGTGCCCATTTATAAACAGGGAAATAAGAACAACCCAGGAAACTACAGACCAGTTAGTTTAACTTCTGTGCCAGGGAAGATAATGGAGCAAGTAATTAAGGAAATCATCTGTAAACACTTGGAAGGTGGCAAGGTGATAGGGAACAGCCAGCATGGATTTGTAAAGAACAAATCATGTCAAACCAATCTGATAGCTTTCTTTGATAGGATAACGAGTCTTGTGGATAAGGGAGAAGCGGTGGATGTGGTATACCTAGACTTTAGTAAGGCGTTTGATACGGTCTCGCATGATATTCTTATCAATAAATGAGGCAAATACAACTTAGATGGGGCTACTATAAGGTGGGTGCATAACTGGCTGGATAACCGTACTCAGAGAGTAGTTATTAATGGTTCACAATCCTGCTGGAAAAGTATAACAAGTGGGGTTCCGCAGGGGTCTGTTTTGGGACCGTCTCTGTTCAATATCTCCATCAACGATTTAGATATTGGCATAGAAAGTACGCTTTTTAAGTTTGCAGATGGTACCAAGCTGGGAGGGGTTGCGACTAATCTGGAGGATAGGGTCATAATTCAAAATGATCTGGACAAATTGGAGAAATGGTCTGAGGTAAACAGGATGAAGTTTAATAAAGACAAATGCAAAGTGCTCTACTTAGGAAGGAACAATCAGTTTCACACATACAGAATGGGAAGTGACTGTCTAGGAAGGAGTATGGCAGAAAGGAATCTAGGGGTTATAGTGGACCACAAGCTGAATATGAGTCAGCAGTGTGATGCTGTTGCAAAAAAAGCAAACATGATTCTGGGATGCATTAACAGGTGTGTTGTGAGCAAGACACGAGAAGTCATTCTTCCGCTCTACTCTGCGCTAGTTAGGCCTCAGTTGGAGTATTGTGTCCAGTTCTGGGTACCACATTTCAAGAAGGATGTGGAGAAACTGGAGAGGGTCCAGAGAAGAGCAACAAGAATGATTAAAGGTCTAGAGAACATGACCTATGAAGGAAGGCTGAAAGAATTGGGTTTGTTTAATTTAGAAAAGAGAAGATTGAGGGGGGACATGATAGCAGTTTTCAGATATCTAAAAGGGTGTCATGAGGAGGGAGAAAACATGTTCATCTTGGCCTCTGAGGATAGAACAAGAAGCAATGGCCTTAAACTGCAGCAAGGGAGGTTTAGGTTGGACATTAGGAAAAAGTTCCTTACTGTCAGGGTAGTCAAAGACTGGAATAAATTGCCCAGGGTGGTTGTGGAATCTCCATCTCTGGAGATATTTAAGAATAGGTTAGATAAATGTCTATCAGGGATGGTCTAGACAGTATTTGGTCCTGCCATGAGGGCAGGGGACTGGACTCGACAACCTCTAGAGGTCCCTTCCAGTCTTAGTATTCTATGAGTCTATGATTATACTTCACCATATTCCAGTATTGTCCAGTGATTCATAAAACAACAAATGGAAAATGGATTATGGATGAAACTTTCAAAAACACCTAAATAACTTAGAAGTTTGGAGCCAGATTTTTAAAGTTTAGACACTGAAAGATGCAGTTTAGCAAGCAGCAGGACTGTCACAAGTTTCTAGTTGCTGAACTCCCATTGATTTAAGTAGAATTTGATGTCTAGGCACTTTTGAAAATTCCACAGGCACCTATGAGGTTTTTAGGCACCTAAATACTTTTGAAAATCTTTCCCTTAGTTACTTCAAAAATGAAACCTAGGCCACATAGGTAAACAACTTCTGGAAAAATCAGTTAATTGATTCTTTTTTTAATGCTGTGGTTTTTCTTGCTGTTATTATTGATGTAGCAACAGGATCCAGGGCTAATCATTAAAGACTGGAGAATGACTTGAATGTCAGAACATTTTGTACCAACCTACAGCACAAAGAAAAACTGATATGCATTTTAAAATCAAGTTGTTGACCGCAAATATTTTTGCAATGTCTTTGGTGGATGATCTCTATTAAATGTGAAATATGAGATTAAATAGTATAAAATTATAAATAGTTATAAAGTTTGTGGATGATACCAGATGAGAGAGGATGCAAGTGCTTTGGAGGATAGGATTATAGTTCAAAATAACCTAGACAAACTGGGGAAAGAATCTGAGGTAAATAGAATTAAATTCAATAAGGCAAAATGCAAAGTACTCCACTTAGAACAATCAATTGCACACATACAAAATGGGAATTGACTGTGTAGGAAGGAGTACCGAGGAAAGGGAACTAGGGATCATAGTGGACCACAATCTAAATATGAGTCAACAGCGTGATTCTGTTGCCAAAAAACCCAACATGATTCTGAGAAGTATTAACAGGAGTGTTGTGAGTAAGACCCAAGGGCTGTGTCTAGACTGGCATGATTTACGCAAATGCTTTTAACGGAAAAGTTTTCCGTTAAAAGCATTTGCGGAAAAGAGCGTTTAGATTGGCATGGACGCTTTTCCGCAAAACCACTTTTTGCAGAAAAGCATCCCTGGCCAATCTAGACGCGCTTTTGCGCAAGAAAGCCCCGATCTCCATTTTAGCCATCGGGGCTTTTTTTCGCAAAACAATACCACATTGTCTACACTGGCCCTTTTGCGCAAAAGCTTTGCGCAAAAAGGACTTTTGCCCGAACGGGAGCAGCATAGTATTTCTGCAAGAACACTGATGATCATACATGAGATCGTCAGTGTTCTTGCGGAAATTCAAGCGGCCAGTGTAGACAGCTGGCAAGTTTTTCCGGAAAAGCGGCTGATTTTCCGGAAAAACGGGCCAGTCTAGACACAGCCAAGAAGTCATTCTTCTGCTCTACTCTGCACTGAGTAGGCCTCATCTGCAGTATTGTGTCCAGTTCTGGGCAACACATTTCAGGAAAGATGTGAACAAATTGGAGAATCACAGAGAAGGGCAACAAAAATGATAAGCTAGAAAACATGACCTATGGGGGAAAATTGAAAGAGGGGGCGTTTTTTCATCTGAAAAAGAAAAAGACTGAGAGGGGACAGGATAACAGCTTTCAAGTATCTAAACGGTTGTTACAAGGAAGAGGAAGAAAACAATATTCTTCTTAACCTCTGATAATAGCATAAGAAGCAATGGGCTTAAATTGCAGCAAGGGGGATTTAGGTTGGACATTAGGTAAAACTTCCTATTTGGGTGCTTAAACACTGGAAAAATTGCCTAGTGAAGTTGTGGAATCTCCATCAATGAAGATTTTTAAGAGTAGGTTAGACAAACACCTGTCAGAGATGGTCTAGATGGTGCTTGGTCCTTCCATGAGTGTAAGGGGCTGGGCTTGATGACTTCACAAGGTTCCTTCCAGTTCTATGATTCTTTTACCAATTGTTAGAAACTCCAGCTTGATGAAAGCTAGCTGTGGAGAGAATGCAGACTTCTGCAACTCAGCATCCGCAGAACCTTATAATGATTTATGAAGCTGAACCCTGGCTCAACCTTTTGCTCTGTTGTTATTGTTGGACTTTATATTGTAGATGACCTATGAGAGCCAGTCTTTTCAGTGTATCTCCTTGTGCAAACTTAATCTTCAAGTTAGAGGGATCTGCAGATGCATCCACACATCAGGCAGATGTGGCTGCATGGTTTTGCCACAGCCAGGTTTCTTCACTCACGCTTCTCTTTGATTTTCTTGTTCTGCTATTCTCAATGGCTTTAACTACAGAGCAGCAGGTCTTCCACCAACCTTATATGCTGGCAGCAGCAGTTTCTCATGTGTCTGGGTCAACTTTGCCGGCTTTTAGATGAGCTTAAAGAGGGCATGTCTACACTAAGGAATTATTTTGAAATAACTCCCCTTATTTTGAAATAACAAGGCAATCGTCCACACTCTGGGTACGTCTACACTACAGTGTTATTTTGAAATATCTTATTTCAAAATAGTTAATTCAAAATAAGATATTTCGAATAATGCATCTACACACAAAATGCATTTAGAAATAGCGTTCTGCTATTTCAAAATAGCGCATCCACACTGATTGGACGCTGAATTGCATTTAAGACCAGCTGAAACCGGTTCCAGCAGGGAATCAGGTCAGTAGTTGCTTTATGTGGCTGCTGCCTGATGCTATCTGAGGCTTGTGCTTAAAGGGATTCCCCTGGACAGCCGGTTCTCAGCTTTCCCTGCTTGCTTGCCTACCTCGCTGAGGGACAGCAAAGAATTTTTTTCTCTGCTTGCTTTGGTTGCCCTGACTTGGGACACTGCAGCACTCAGCACCATGGAGCCAGAGCTGCCCCTGGGCACTCTGGTGCTCATTTTGGATCTTTTGCTGCAAGCCTGGCAGCAATTGCTGGAGACTGCCTGGCAGCATCTGCTGCAGCCCAACCCCCAGGCCCTCTTCCGGACCCCCCTGGGGGTCATGGAGGAGCAGCAGCAGCACCCAGATGCCAGCGTGCCCCACCGCATCTGATGTCTGGACACCAGCAGCAACTGGTGGGACCACATCATCCTAGAGTGCTGGGGAGACCAACAGTGGACCCAGAACTTCAGGATGAAGAAGGAGACCTTCCTTGAGCTCTGTGAGTGGCTCACCCCTGCTCTGCAGCGACGGGACATGCACATGAGGCCCACCATTCCCCTCCACAAGCGTCTGGCGTGGGGAGATCCACCATTGGAGCAGTGCTCATGCAGGTATGGCAATCTCCGTCCACTGTGTCAGGAGTGGGGGTGTGAGGAGGGGACGGGCTGCCCTAGGGAAAAGGGGGGGAGGGGGTGCAAGTCCCCTCCATGGGAAGGTTTGGTTTGTCCCACCTGCACTATGGACTGCCCGCGGTAGATGACAGAACTCTGTCGACAAAAGGCGTTATTCCTCGTAGAATGAGGTTTACCGCCGTCGACAAAACTGCCAAGTTCTATCGACGTTATGTCTACAGAACTCAGTGGTAGTGTAGACACAGGTATAGTTTTGTCGACAAAAGTCCACTTTTGTCGACAAAACCCTGTAGTTTAGACACACTCTTATTGTGCACCCATATGAGGTGGCCAGTCCAGTGAAGATGATCCTGTAAGATTAGGGATTCAATGCTAATTATGCTGTACCACACCAGGACTTGGATGTTGGCTGTTCTATCTGACTACCTGATGTTACAGAAAAGATGCAGACAGGTCACGAAAATGCCCTCATCGCTGAGTGAGTACTACATTTTCATAGAACTTTTCTGTAATTTTTGTAGGGTTTGGTATGGGAACATATGTACTAATGAGCATAGCATATCTTCCAGTCGACCAACAGCAGAACCATAAGTCTATCTTTGATGCCTTTTGGTAGAAAATCTAACTTCATTTTTTTTTACATATATGTCTTTCCCTAATATGGGCTTGTGGTGTTTGGGTGAGCAAACAAACAAATAAATATTCCCAGTCTAAACTGCATATAATGAAAGATTATTGTGGAAGCACAGAGCAGAAAATATCCAACAGGCTGCAGACCAGAAAGACCTTAAAATGTTTTTAAGTTCAAGTGAAAATATTTTTTGGTCCCATATTTCATGCCAAACCCCTCAGAAACAACAGAAAAATTCTATGAAAACCTAGAGCTCCACTTAATGACAAACTTGTAATCCCTGGAGACTTTAACACCAGGGTCAGCTGTAATTGTGCAGTCTGGGAACTTTGTTCTCGCCACTGGCATCGGATAGATTTGTCATAGTACATATATTTTTCTGCTGTTAGCATATATAACAGCATAAAAAGCCCCTCCAAATGAACATTTAGTAGTATAGTACGTTTTTCCTTAAAAACAATTGGATTTCTGTTTTTTAGGTATAAAGTTAGTTTTTATAAAAGACTTCATTAATTGTCTGCAATTTCTTACTTTCCAAATTTTCCTGCTGAGCCAAGAATAAATTGTGAGTGTTCTCTGCCAGGCAACCAAAAATATGTATATTACATTTGCAAGTGTGTAAGTCTTCTGTTTTTTATGAATAGAGCCCTGTGCTGGGAAGGTGGGAGGTTAAAAGTTCACACCTTCTTCCTCGATGAGAAAGAGAAATGAGTGTAGGCAGGCCTATGTGCTAAAACACTTTAAATATGAACTGTAAAGTTCTGTTTTTAGAAATAAATTAACTAACTGAGCCATTAACAGATTATGTGGGCAGGATTAAACATACAAATGCTGCATGCAGCATACATGTTAAAACAATGTGACTGAAAATCAGGTCCTCCTTTGCCTACCAGCTAATTCTATATTGGGGTAGGATCCTCTGGACGCTGGTGTTTTCCAATGACTAATGTATACCTAAAACTGTACAAAGGATGCAGAAAATATAGTTCCTAGTATAGTTTTTGTGGTGAGTGATCAGCCTTTGCAAAAGAAATACAGAACCATGAACCTCACTTCTGCTGATCAACTATTCTTCCTGTTATCCTTTAAATTAAGGCATTATATATAAATACTTTATTAACCATACATGAATATTATAATTTTACAAATAAATGACTGTAAGATTCATTTTTATAACAGAAATAACATGGATATATCAATAACCTGCTACAACGCACCAGATTACATATGATTTAAGTATATTTCCTTTATACAGTAAAACTCCAATTGTCTGGCATCCAGTGGTCTGGCACTCCCGATAGTCTGACACCAACTGGAACCCGGAAGTGCTCCGGCCAGCCAGACAATTGGAGCTGCTGTGAGCCCCATGGGCACTTGCACTGGGAAAGGGAAGGGGAGAAGAGGGGAAGGGGATTATACCTCTGTGATGGGTCTGCTGGGACCTGCACTGTGACCGGCTGGGGGGTGGGGGTGGGCAGGGAACGGCGCGGCGAGGGGTGAACCCTCCGCCATTTTGCAGGAAGGCGGGGGAAGCCCCGCGCCGCCGCCGAGAGTTTCCGGGAGGGGAGTGGGCTCCCCGCCCCCCAGACTGCAGTAGTTATCACCGAGCAGGGGGGTGAGGGGCAGCGCTGTGGGACCAACTCGGCAGCACCCCAGCTGCTCTGCTCCGCGTCGCTTCCCCAAGTCTGCCGCTGCTGCTGCTGAAACTGACGAGCGGCAGACTTGGGGAAGCTGCGCAGCAGAGCAGCTGGGGTGCAGGTTGGTCCCGCAGCGCCGCCCCTCACCCTCCTGCTTGGCGATAACTACTGCAGTCTGGGGGGTGAGAAGCCCGCTCCCCTCCCGGAAACTCTCAGCGGCGGCGCGGGGCTTCCCCTGCCTTCCTGCAAAACGGTGGAGGGTTTGCCCCTCGCCGCGTCATTCCCTGCCCACCCCTGGACTCAGTGCGGGTCCCAGCAGATCCGTCACAGCCCCCCGCCGGAGTACCTCCCGATACTCCAGCATATCTGATAATCCGGCACCACCTAAATCCCAAAGGTGCCGGATTATCGGAAGTCTACTGTATAATTATTATTTATTATTTATATTAAAATCCATTTAGTCTTAAGTGAAGTTCCTATTTAGACTAACCAGCATATCCATAAGTAGACATGTTTTGAGTTTTCTGAAGATACTACAATTATAGTCAAGCTGTTAATTGTGTTTAATTTGCAACAGAGCTAATTTGGAAGAAAGCTGGTACGCAAAAATTGAACACTATGAAATGGAATCTAATTTTGAGGATTTAAAAAAAAATTGGACTTTTCTTGAAACATGAAGCAAAAACGTCAGCTTAGTCCTTTAGACATCATTGTTAGAGGCATATTTAATAAATTTTGCACCTCCAAAACAAATATAACAGCCTAGTAGGATAAATATTTTATACAATGTGGAACACAGTAAGTGCAGAAGAAAAATGCTATAAGGGCATGAGAATGATGCAGACTGGCTGTAGACCAGCTCCCCATTTGTAGTTTATTGCTGTAAAATATGCATATACTTCCCTTGAGTACAATGAAAAACTGTGTAAAATGATACTTCTGGCATTGAATGAACCAACAGCACTAGGGAATTCTTACAGTGAAATGGAAGAGGTCAGCTTATAAAGTTTGCTACTTTTTTCCTTGAGTGGTTAGATTAAAATACTAGTAGAGGTATGCATATAATATTTTGGAAGATATTTAAACATTGCTCACAGGCTTTGGGCAATTTCTTTAAATGTGGGCCCGAGGATTGGCAAGCATGGATGTGCTTTGGACACTATGGCAGCTTTTAAAAAGTGTGGTACATGAGGAATCTTGAGCAGAGCTGCAGTTTGAGCTAAGGATTTGCCAGATGCTGATAAAGATACCTCTCTAAAAGATGATCATTTAGGCTGCATCTACACAGCGGAGCTATTGTGGGATACCTCTGGTATCCCGAAATAGCTATTCCATGTCTTAAGAGCAAGCCCATTATATTTTTGATATTCCGATGTCCCTGCCTTGTCATGGCACGAAGATTAAGGACATTTTGGAATAGTGCCTTATTTCAAGATATGGTGCTGTGTAGACAGTGCCAAATTTTGAAATAAGCTATTTTGAAATAAGATCGAAATAAGCTACACAATTTGCATAGTGCAAATTGCATAGCTTATTTCGAGGTAAGGGTGCTGTGTAGACATATCCTTAGCTAGAGAATTTGGGGTGATTAATAAGGAATATAGGGTATGGGAAGCAGGACCAAATGCGGTAGCTTTACTGAAAATAAAACAAAACATTTATAAAAGTTAGTCCAAAAACTTTTCTACAAATAATTTATAAAAATACTTTTAAGATCACAAATAGTTAGGAGAATATGTGCAGATTTAGGCTCTGATCATTCAAGAAGAACCATGTTGGTACAGGAGTTCATCCACCTGGTTGTCTTTGCAAAGTTAGATACTTGTTGCAAAATACATAATATTTATTATGTGCCAAGGGCCAGCAGAGACTGCCTCTGCACAAGAAAAGGAAGCCACGGTCACTTACCCTTAGAATTGCACAAACTGAGGCTGAGAATTGCAAAAATGCAAGTATTTGCTTAAAGTTACACACTGTGTAATAGAGTCAGTGGAACTACTCCCATGCCTGTGAATTTGTAAAATGTTTTACACACTTTGACGTAAAACTTTTGCATTTCAGTTCTGCCTTATTTACCAGTCATGACCTGATCTGGGATTCTGTTTCTCATGTACCCAGTAAAGATATCTAAGCATTTAAATAGACACCTAAGTTTTAAAATAGTGTTTTCCTAGGTATCTATATAGCACACAGCACCATCCTGGTTCAGTCCTCTGAGAGGAACCACAATATATATGTTAAATCATAATAGAGTTAGTATAATATAACAACTTATACAATTATTTTATAATATTGGACAGGCAATCTATTCAAGGACATTATTTTCATTGCTCTTCTGCTTTACTTTTTTGTTTAAGATTGTTCATATTTTCTGTGACTCTAATGTGGCATTCTTAAGGTGCATCCATGCTCATTACTAAGAATTTTAATTTCTTAACATGTATCTGTATATTTTTTCTCAGAGGTGCCCTAAAGACAGAAGAGTTCTTAGAGATGTTTTGATTATGGTAATGCTAAAAAGGCACCAGTTTGAACTTTGTGATGCTGGGTGCTGTACAAGCACATAATTTATGATAGTCCCCATCCTAAAAAAATTTTAGTCTAAAAGACTAGATATAAGAGATGGTCAAAACAAGTAAGTGGGCTGGGTCAATATTTGGAGGAGACAGGGAAACCAAGAATATGTGTGCTTTTTTAGACAGTCAGTAGCAATGGTCACCACTCACCATTTCGGTAGCTGTTATCAAGTTGAAGTTTTGCTGTATGTAAAGGTGAGTTTTGAGTAAGGAATTGAAGGAGGATAAGATGGTGGCATTAGGGGTTTTGGCTACGAGCTTCCCTGATTCACAAGTAGTGGCATGGGAGAAAACATGAAAGCATTTGTTGTAGAATTAGAGAATTGGCAGAGCAAGACTGGCATTAATGATGGTGTGAAGGTGGAAGTAGCTGTTGGAATACATAAAGCCTATGGCAGGGGATAGCAGCCTTCAGCACATGGCCCATTAGGGTAATCTGCATGGCCCATTAGGGTAAGACTTTTTGTGTATGTTGGCTGTATGAGGCATGGCACTTCCCACAGCTCCCATTGGCTGGGCACAGTGAACAGTGACCACTGGGAGCAGTAGGGGGCTGTGCCTGCAGACAGTCAACATAAACAACATGTCTCTGTGCCCACCAGCAGATTACCCTGATGGGCTGTGTGCTGAAGGTTGCCAACCTCTCCCCTGTGGCCAAAAGATTCCAAGAAGAAAGCACTCTCTGATCCTTCTGTTGGTGGAAGGAAAAGTGCTGCCACAGAGAGCTTCATCTGCATAGGATACCTTCCCATAATTCCTTTAGTGAACCTCAGGAAGCCACCATAACTATACATGAATTTGGGTTATGGGTGGGATAATGGCCCCACAGAGAATTTTCAGAAGGGCAAAGAGTTCATTTCTGAGCACCTAGAACTCTGGGCTCCCACCTTGTGGGGCGTTTGTTGCAAGATTCAACACGGACTAAGGATGCCTCTGTGAGAGATGATGAAGAAGGTGGCATCACAGCCGAGCAGACTCTGATAAGGCCTTGCCAACTCAGAATCTTAATTAAAGAGAATCTCTAAGTCTGGGTGATGGTGCCTCCAGGTGACATGAGACAAGCAGCTTCCTTCAGTCTGGAGACAGACCCACAATATGTACTTGGTTACTACTATTTGCTGACCCAGACTGTAAGTTGTGTTTGATGGATGGGTGAGGTGCTAAAGTCAAAGGACTATACTTGTGGGACATGTGTGTTACTATGCTCCCTTTCACTTAATAAGGATTTCCTTGTTTGCACGTGTTCTTGGAATGCCTGTGAGTGGGATATTTTGTCTATTAAGGGCACCTAGGAAAGGAGCATTTAGTTTTCCCAGTTTTCTTGGTGGAGGCTTGAACTAGTGTAGTGACCCTGGCTTGTATTGTTACTGTTAACCACCCAGCACAAGGGTTACAGTTACAGTCAGGTACTTGGTCAGGTAGATAGGAAGGGGCTAAACTATGTGATGCTTTGAAAGGAAGGACTAGATTTTGTGTTTAATGTAGTGGAAAAGGAGGAGCCAATGGAGGGACTTATGTCTGCACCTGAGTTGGGTGATGTGATTTTCAGATTGTATTGTGTGTTTAACCAGACATGACTAGACAGGCTGCAAAGCAGAAAATCATATCCATTTAACAACAAAAATGTCAATTTTAATAATAAATGTGCATTGCATCCACCAATATGCATTTACAAACATAGAAATACTATATGTGAGACAATACTTCATTAGGTATTGATTGAGGAAAGCAGAAGTACAAGCATAAATGTTTTGCTGCATAGAGAAGAGTTGCAGAATGAGGGCCTCAGGTATCTATTCAGGCAATTTTAGAACAATGACAGCATTTGCAATTGAATTATGAAAAGTCTGTGAGCTTCCCACCCCCATTATTAATCAGTTTTTGCAGACCTCAGCATTTTAAAGTGCCATCCAAAACCCAGATTCAGCAAGTGCTTAAGCATGTACCAAATGTTAAGCATCTGAGTCATTAGGAGTACTTCAGCACCTTGCTACCTTGGCTCATGGAAGTCAGTCATGGACTGAATTACTGCAAGAAAGGCCTTTCTTGTAGTAATTGAATATTTCTGTCTTGGGCAGAAGATGGAAATATTCGAAATCTCACGCAGAGGCCATTCTTGCAGAGATTGTATTACAAACATGGAGAAGACCAATTCAATCATTGCAGTTTGGAAAGTAACCTAGTTTTTGTATTGTAGCAAAAATGTATTGTAGCAAAAATGGTGAAAAAAATAATTGGAAAGCATGTAGTAGAGATGAAGGGCCTAGCAGCACACTATTGGCACTATAAAAATGTATAATAATTAAAAATATGAATTAATAAACATTGAAATAAAATAGCTGAAGTGGGATCACCAGGATTCAGGGGCTGAGATAGTTACAACTAATGTATTATGTGCTCTGAAGGGGCACCTGAGCGGTTCTTTTCACCTACTATCACAAAGCAGAAGTCTCCTCGTATGTAATAAATCTGAATGCATAGTCTTATTTTTCTAAATAAATCAACTCTGGCACTGTGTCAATTTTTGATGGCCTGTGATCATATGACTAGAGAGGTGACTATTGAATGCATATGAGGCCCTGGCCTCTCCTGTTGTGAATCAGTGTAGTTCCATTGAAGTTAGTGGAGCTGCACAGATTTACACTGGCTGAGGTTTTGGCAGACACTTTTTAATGGCTTTGGGGGTAAGAGAGACAGCAGTTTGGGGAACAATATCTTGGGGAAAGAAGCGGAAAGAGAAATTGCTCATGGATGTTATTCATATATAGCTGCTGTATTTGCTGGAGTCCTGAGAGTTGAATGGAAAGCTTTGCTTTTGCCACCAAAGCCCGGTTGAAGACTGTAGATATTTGCAATAAACTAGATGATCAATAAAAAATGCTTTGTCTGTGTCTACTCATTCATCTTTTACTGAATGAGTGATCCTGGATTGGAGTCCATTCTTTCCCTTGTAATCACAAGTCATGGAAATTGAATTATTGGAAGCTTGATTATCTGAAATTAGTACTGAATGAACTTTTTGGAGTTGTCACAAATTTATTCTTTTGAAAATTTGATCAATCAATGCCCTCTGGAAGGTTGTTTTAGGCCTTTTCTTCCTCTTGTTAGAGGCTCTGCTCTTTGTTGCACTCTACTCTGCTAATCATTCTTTGAGAGGAAAAGAGCATTGAGCATTAGACCTCTAGGCTTCAGTAAAGAGCAACCTGGGAGCAGCCATTTTGGGAATCATTGATATCTGGTCTTCGGAGAGCTAGAAGGGTTAGGGACCAGCAATAGTCAATGAAAGGCTAGCAGGCCAAAATAAAAGGAGCTGCCTTCTACTAGCAAGACAGTTCCTGGCTAAAGAGACTGGAGACAAGGAATATGCTCCCTGGAACACAGCCAAAGAAACCAATGCAAGCCGGAGCCTGTTTTTAGGCGTAATTGCATGAAGGAGTGTAGGAGGAATCTGCTGAGTTAAATGTGGAAAGAGACTTAAGTCCACATGCTTAAGAAACCATTATAGTGAAAAATTGGTCCTGGAACTTTTTTCTATTTGAGTCTGTGGTACTACACAAAGGGTTTGGACTAGGTGACCCAGCCATAAGGCTGAGCCACAGAAGACCCACAGAAGTGACTGATAGTCTGCTAGTGATGCAGGGAGCCAAAGAAAATGGCACCAATACTGCGGGGTGCTCAAAGGAATGAGTGCAACACCCTCTCCCCAAAATGTCAAAAAAATCAAAATAATTCTGACCAGCTGTTGAACAAAAATTTTTAACTGGAAGATCAGAAAATGTCATCTTTTTGAAATTGCCTTTTTAAAAATTAAAATAGCAAGCTTTTAAAAAAATCAAACAAAGTTGGTTTCTCAGGCTACATCTAGACTGCAGGCTTCTTTTGGAAGAAGCTTTTCTGGAAGAGATCTTCAAAAAAACCTTCTTCAGAATGAGAGCGTCCACGCTGCCAAAGCGCATCGAAAAAGCGATCAGCTTTTTTGAAAGCTAGCGTCCACACTGAATGGACGCTATCTCACATTTAAGCTGTGATTACTATGGACGGAGTGGCCACCAGGGCACCTGTGCTTTTTCCTCTTTCCTCTTCTTTCAAAAGAACTTCCTCTTCCCCATCCACACACTCCTTTTTCCAAAAGATCTCTTTCGGAAAAAAGCTTCTTCCTTGTAGAAAGAGGTTTATCAATGTTGGAAAAACCCCTCTGTTCTTTCGATTTTTTTGAAAGAATGTGATTGTAGTGTGGACATAAGTGAAGTTTTTTCAGAAAAACAGCTGTTTTTCTGAAAAAACTCTGTAGTGTAGACATAGCCCCAGTCTTTTGTATCTGGAATCTTTCATGCCATGGACCTAGCCAAAGTATGCTGGTGTTAATGGGAGTCTTTATGTTATCCTTGATGGTCTTTGGATCAAGTCTCAGGGGTCAAATCCTAAAATCCTTATTTTTTTCTTTGGTAAAACTCTCAAATGAAGTTAATTCTGGTAGTGAGCACAGGATTCATTAGTATTAGTGACAACACCTATAGCTTTGACTCATTTTGAACATAATAGTAAAAATGAATGGTCTTGCTTTCTAATTGTGCCCTTCCTTGCTGGCCATCCAGTTACCTTTCAATAAAAACATAAGATATTGATATATTTTAATGAAAATTCCAGTTTCCCTGTGATGGCCCTAACATCCCAATAGCTGAAATTTATTTGTAAGAGTGGTGTTCAAATGTTCTTGTGAATAGAGCTGGATGAATAACTCATTTTTTCAGTTTTCTGGCAATTCCAACAAATTAGGAAAAATGGAAAAAAATTAATTTTGTGAATTGAATAATAAAATATTTTGACAAAATCAAAATATTTTGTTTCAGTTTCAACCATTTGAAATGGTTTACATTTTAAAAATCAAATTGAAAGACATTTTGATAAAGAGATCTCTTCAAATCAGAAATGGAGACATTTCATTTAAAAATGCTGAAATTAAATGTATGAGGGGGACTTGAATTTTTTTAATTATGTATTTATTTTTAGTGAAACACTTCATAAAATGACATAACTTCACAAAATGTTTTGGTGTTGCCAAATCTGCATTTTTTCACTGAATAAATTTTATGATAAAAACTTTTTCCAGCTCTTCTTGTGAACCTTAAGAGTTTTATAGCTCATAAGTGTACTAGTTTGCCAGCTCTGAACATTGTAAGTAAATAGACAGCATAAGAAATTCTAACTTCCAAACAGTCCAGAAGCCAAGGAAAATATTACAGGCAGTAAAAAGCCAAATCCAAACATAATTATATAGCTGATGTTCAGGGTGTTTTGGGTTTGGAATGAAATAGCTTGCCTAGTCCTATCAGGGGATCTTTACAGTTCCAAACCCACGTATGTCTCCCATTTACTATTTCTATTCTGAACCAGCCTACTATTTTCTGCTCTACTGCTAAGGGGAAGATACTTTACAATTTATTTTTTTAGTCTGTAGTTGTCACTCATCAATTAGACAATGACAAGAGTCAGAGGAATGTATTGGTCCAGCTGCAATTCTGCTCAAACACTTGAAGTGAGTTTTTTATCTACAGTTTCAAATCCCAAACAGAAAAAAATAGAACAAAATATTTGTAGTTTCTTTATTCAGAAAGAATATTATTTTTCAGTCTCTTCTACTGATACACCCGAGAGAAGTATTTCTAGCTAAGCTATAGCAGCAATAAAGATGGGAACTTAATTTCCATCCTTTGGATTGTCATAATTAATGTAGCTTTCAAGAAACACTGTTGAAATTTAGGGTATGTCTAGACTACATGCCTCTGCCAACAGGCATGTAAACTAGACATACCGACATAGTCAATGAAGTGGGGATTTAAATATCCCCCATTTCATTAAAATAAAAATGGCTGCCGCGTTGTGTCGACTCAGCTGATTGTCGGCATAATGTGGCAGTCAAGACGCGGATCGGTCGACAAGGAAAGCCTTTGTCAACCGATCCCTTATGCCTCGTGAAACAAGGTTTACAGAATCGGTCGACAAAGGCTTTCCTTGTCGACCAATCTGTGTCTTGACTGCTGTGTTGTGCCGATGATCAGCTGAGTCGGCACAACATGGCGGCCATTTTTATTTTAATGAAGCGGGGGATATTTAAATCCCTGCTTCATTGACTATGTCGGTATGTCTAATTTACATGCCTCTGTCGGCAGAGGCATGTAGTCTAGACATACCCTTAGATTGGAAATTATTGTTATTTCAGTTCAGCCAATCAATGTTAGAAAGGTGATAAGGTTTTCTCAATGAGAGAGCCCCTAAAATTTAAATTAAATTTAGAGTATGCCATGATTATATTGAAAGAACATTTGGATTCTGATTAGGAGATAATAAATGAGATTCACATATTTTTTTCAGATCTAAAACAGCTAATATGAAGCAGCAAGAGACTCATCAAACTTCCCATTCCCTGGTCTCAGTATGCATTGTATTCCTGTTGTCACCAATTGCACAGTAAGATTTTTTTCTTCCTCTGACAAAAAAATTTGTTCAAGCAGAAATAGAAACTTCCACTTTAGACCTTTTCAAATTATCCAGCTTTGTAATAAAGAGTCAGATCGGTTTTGGATTCATCAGAGACTTCTGACAAACTGTGAAAGAAGCCCAGGCAGGGAGTGGCCCAGTAGGTGAAATGATATAAATGAGTTTGTTGATAGATATTTTAGCCAATGAGAACATGGGGTAATGTAGAAAGCAGCTGCTTTTAGAAGAAGGGAGGGTACAGGCAGAGAGACATATAGTATTACCTCATTAACTACATTACTATGTATGGTGTGTCAGTCATCAACACACAATTCAGCAGCAATATGTGGTAGTTCTCAGATGGCTTTTAGTGTATTTTAATCTAGAAAATGTCAATTATATGACATTTGTCGGTTTCAGTAATAGATGATGATTTGTCTTGTAATAATTAGTTAAGCTTTTCAGTATCATTGGACTGAAGGAAAGCTGTTACTGTATTGTTATTTAAATGCAATACAAAATGAATCCAGGACGGATGATAGTCACTTAATGGACACTAAAATACTACATTGAGTACCATAGCAAATCCCATGAGGAAATTAATAACTCTGTGTTGAGAGCAGAATCTGAATAGTGTGCACTAAAAAAGGCCTGGGACACATTAAACAATAAAGAGAAAACAAAATATCGAATAGCTGCTCATTAATTCAGTATTGTTCTTCCTGCACACAGAATGAAGCTGGGGTCATGGGGGGGAAAAGTATACATAATTATGTAATTATACACTGTGTCATATTAATGCATCTGGACAAGAGAGCTGAATTAAAGTTGCACAGTCAAATTTAATTCTAGCATTTCCTAACTTTTGTGTTCTGACTTTGCAGCCTTAATAATGTTATTTTAATGGAGTTTTTTATGGTTTAATGTGAAGGTACATATTTATTACTAAATACACCACTCCCTTAGGCTCCTTTGCGAATCCCAACCGTAGTATCTTGATGGTACTGCATACCGTGAGAGGTGCACCAAGACATTTTGTAAATGCAGAACTCTGAGAGGCATTAGTTAGTGTTTTTATTGTCAAAAGCCACATGATGAGAAAATGACTTTAACACAGGGGCAGGCAAGATATGGCCCACGGGCTGGATCCAGCCCAACAATCCTTTTAATCTGGCCCGCCCATCCTTGCGACACAGAGAAGCACTGCTGAAAGTGGCTAACTGCTCCCTGTGGCTCTCTACATTGCGGGGGTAATGTGGTGAGGCTTTCCATGCTGCCCCTGCCCCCCAGCAAAATCTCTCAACTCCTATTTTGCTGGGGGCAGAAGCACTGCGGCACAATTTTTCAGCTCCCATTGGCCAGTTTCTGGCCAATAGGAGCTGAGAGATTTTGCTAAGGGAGGAGGCAGCATGCAAAGCCTCCCTCCTTTCCCCTCCCAGTGTAGAGAGCTACATAGAACAGCCAGCAGGGAGTTGCTGGCAGGCAGGCAAGTCAGTAGCTGCTTAGGTAAGCACCTCCTAGACAGAGCCTGCCTCTGGCACCACCACCACCCCCCCCCCGCACCCAACAACTACCCCCTGACTCTCTACCCCTTCCTTCACACCCCAAAGGCCAGAATCCTCTCCTGCACCTATACCCCCTCCCTGACTCTGCACTTCAATCCCCTGTACCAGGTTACCACCCAAACCCTCTGCACCCACCACCCCCACTATTGCATCAGGTCACAACTCCTTCCCAGACCCTGCACCTGCTTCTACATCCCTCCCCCCAGGCCAGAATCCTCTCCTGCACCTATACCCCCCCCCCGGACTTTGCTCCCCAGTCTTCTGCCCCAGGTCACAACCCCCCTTTCCCCAAAACTCCCTCTCAGACCCCACAACCCAGACCCTTATTCTGAGCTCTTGGAGTACCCCCCCCCATCAAAAATTAGTGCCCACCCCTGCTTTAGCACATGGCAAATAATATCCCATTTTATAAACATCATTGTCCTGCATGGCTTTTCCCCCAAACTCAAAAGTATCTAATCACGGATAGAAGTAACTCCACTTCATCTGATCAAACCCTTTCCCACATTCAGTGAGATGACTGCACTTTAGAATCATAGAATCCTAGGGCTGGAAGAGACCTGAGGAGGTCATCGAGTCCAGCATCCTGCACAAAGCAGGACCAACCCCAGCTAAATCATCCCAGCCAGGGCTTTGTCAAGACGGGATTTAAAAACCTCTAAGGATGGAGATTGTACCACCTCCCTAGGTAACCCATTCCAGTACCTCACCACCCTCCTAGTGAAATAGTTTTTCCTTGATGTACAACCTAGACCTCTCCTACAGCAACTTGAGACCACTGTTCTCAGTGATGACAAATAGCAGGATGAAGAACAGCCTCCCTCCATCCTCTTTGGAACCTCCTTTCAGGTAGTTAAAGGCTGCTATCCACCTCCCCCCCTTCTCTTCTGCAGGCTAAATAACCCCAAATCCCTCAACTTCTTCTCATAGGTCATGTGCTCCAGCCCCCTAATCATTTTGGCTGTCCTGCGCTGGACTCTCTCCAGTGCGTCCACATCCTTTCTATAATGGGGGCCCCAGAACTGGACACAATACTCCAGATGTGGCCTCACCAGTGCCGAATAAAGTGGAATAATCACTTTATTATTAGGAACTGATCTCATCTGCTTTGTCATTACAAGACTCTCTTGTAGTGTTTGTGTGCATGCCTTTTCTTTAGAAAATGTGATTGGTCCAGGTGGATTCAGTATGGAAGGCAGGATTGCAGAGACCATGCAAGGAGAGCAGCCGCAATTTTGCAGACACAATTGTGTGGCAAGAGAGAGGTCATTTGTTGCCTCAGTTTAATTATACTTGGGCTCATCTCATTCTCTGGCAATGCATCCTGTTCTTTGGATTTACTATTTGTTTCTAGTAACATTTTCAAAAATACCATCTACCAAGAGTCTGTAAAAGTCTCCTCTCAACCAACAGAGCTTGGACTCTTTCCAATTGTCAGATATAAGCCAGACTCCTTTTATGCTTGCAACAAAAAGCACCTTTGTTGATATATTAGCCTCTGGATGCACAGGACTAGATTTTCAGTGCTATAAATTAGTGTAGCTCCATTGACTGTTCTATAGAGATGCTGATTTACACCAGCTGGGGAACTGACTCACTGATCCACAGATGTTATAGGAAGTTACAGACTGGTATCACTGGCTTCCCCCACTGGAGCTATGAAAGAGTGAGCACTTGATTTTTGTTTTGTTTTTTAAAGCAAAATCATGGACATTATGTTGACACCATAAAGCAGAACTATGCTCTTTCTGTCTGACATGGATATATGCTTATTTTTACAAGTGCTTGTTTATTTAAATACCACCAATATAATTTTAACTATTTAAAAAATATTTCTGGGTAGTATGGCCTCTGCAGCCTCATTACTGGGGATATGATACACATAAATCTAGGCTTGATGCCACTTTATTTTCTCTCTTCTGCTAAAATTAAAAATGCCCAAATACGAGACTATGGCAAGAAAAGGAACGAAAGAAACCTTTTTAACTACTAAAATGGGTCTTGTTTCATGTATGTGTCAACAACAAATGCCCATAGCTTTTTGTTATGATGAGACCGCTTCACCATGGTAACCTCTTTTATGAAATCCAAGGAAATCTTGTTTAAGACTTTATCTATTGTTAGATTAAGGACAAAACAAAAACAAATGATATAGGCTGTGTATGATGGGGAGAACATACCCTGCACTGAAGAGACTCTATGGGCGGAGGCTAAGACTCTGTGGGCAGAGGAAGTCCCGCCCCTTCACCCAGACGGGGCATGCTCCAAGTGCTGGAGCAATATAAAAGGAAGCAGAGCAGCTCAGTCTGGGCTGACCAGTGAAGGAGAAGGGCCTCCTGCCAGAGCTCCTGAATGGCTGTAGCCAGCCACCCTGGCAGTGAGAACCGGAGACCTGTGAGACAGCCAGAACGCAACCCCTCCCCAGAATTCCAGGTGGAAGTGGCTGCTGGAGAACTGGAAGATCCAGCTATCATGTGGGACATTGATCCAACCAGAGCGGTAGGAAGTAACCCAGGGAGGGTGCAGGAGCAGCCTCATCCACCCAGGTAGCCTCTGCGTGTTTTGGCCGGTTCCCAGCCGAAGGAGTAACAGACTGTGCTGCTGCTCACAGGGCCCTGGGTTGGGACCTGGTGGAATAGGGTAAGCCCAGGTCCCCCTACCAGGGTGTTAGCCCCCAACCACACTGACTCTGGCCAGTAGGCCATACTGCCCTGGACCGAGGGCCACAATGTACTGACTCTGGCCAGTAGGCCATACTGCCCTGGACTGAGGGCCACAATGTACTGACTCTGGCCAGTAGGCCATACTGCCCTGGACCGAGGGCTACTGTTTACTGACTCTGGCCAGTAGGCCATGCTGCCCTGGACTGAGGGCTATATACTGACTCTGGCCACAGGGCCACGCTGTCTGGAGAGCAGGGCCACTTACGGACTTGGGGTTACCTGGGGACTGGGGAAGTTTTGTGGGCTATAGAGACAGCCAACTGCCTTGCGGCCGAGGAGGCAGTATCTGCACCCCGGAATGTGGTCACCCCAGTGACAGGGAGTGCGTGTGCCACCAAACTGTGGACTAAACTAATCAGGGGTTTGGGGTTTGCTGCTCTTTGGAAAAGAAGGTAAGATGGACCTACAGGTTAGCTTACTGACACATTCTCAGTATTAATACCTGTCTCCCATGTTGCAGAGCAGCATGGCTTAGTGAAGTCCATGCTGAAGGTAAACACCAATGTATCTCTGCAAAGAAGTCTGTTGGCGGAGAGGAATAGTCCATAGGAAATAACACTGAAAGAGTGGACATCAATGCCAAAGGATATTTCCTTTATTTGGCTGGAGGGGACTAATGCCACAAAAAAGATCTGTCCTCTCTTTTTACCTAATCTCAAGCCTCTCCCTGTCCCTCACATCAGATTTAAACACTCCATACTCAAGTGGCTCATTCAGAATCCTCTAGGATGGAGAATGGTATGAGGTTGATGGCCCTTAAACCCTCTCCCAGTGACACAAACTTGACCATTCTCATAGTTTTTCCAGGATTTCCATGGATAGAAATGGATTAAATTGTCTGGACAAAAGAGAATACCCACAGGGATTTTAGGTTAGGTATCGAATTGTAATCACTTATAGATAGCCAAAAATCCTCTGCTTACAGTACCTCTGATATTGCCTAAATGTTATAGAATACCTTCATGGATCCATAATTAAGTTTCCACTGGACTATTTACCCATGTTCTAAGGCTGTAATTAAGGTTCATCTGAAATGATCAGAATAACCTTATTTATAGAATGGTCAAAAGTATCTTTCACAAAAATTTGTGAAAAAGTTTGTCCATTTTTTTTCTTGAAAAATATTGAAATTCAAATATTTTTATCAGTTCTACTTATTTCTTGAGGTATTCCACCTATGTGCTAGCAATGCATGGTAATTTGGCAGCTCTTTTCTCAAAGAAGGCTTTTATGATATGGTGCTAAAGCCACTTGAATATTAGCAGCACAGCTGCAATGTTTCTAGAAACTTCTGGAATAATATAATACTATGGCTGTGCCCCCTGGTTGCTATGCTTGCCAACCCCCCACTCTCTGGGGGTAGGCAGCCTTCGCTCTCCCCCCGGCCACTGAGGATGGCCAAGCCAAGGCATGGCAGCCCTAACCTGCCCCCTCCTCCCTCCCAGCTTCAGGGGAGGATTGAGGCTGCGCCAGCCCCAGCTCTACCCTCTTACCCTACGCTAGCCCTGGATCTCCCCTCCGCCTCTGACCACCAAGGATGGGGGGTGGGAATAAGGGAGGGGAGAAAGGGCCGTAGGAGATGGGGTTAAATCTGATATATGATATCATATATCAGATTGGAATCATTTTTCCAAGTGTAATATGTAATTTTTCCATGGGACAAGTCTGGATATTACCTCATGTTTTTAAATGGATGAATTTATAATAAAACCTGCTCAGCTTTTTTTGTGCATACAGTAAATGATAATTAGGGGATGCTTGAACTGAAGGGATTCACTTTGGTTTAACCATGAATTTAAACTGAGCAGAAAGTAGGATCATTGATATCCAGTGAATGAGAAACTCTCCAGGACGATGTCAGTGAGCGACAGAATTCTGATTAGTAGACTATAAATACAGGTGTGACTCTCAAATATATAAGCCTTAATGAAGGCAGTTAGGGTGTGTCTAGACTACAGGGTTTTGTCAACAAAAGTGGACTTTTGTTGATAAAACTATACCTGCGTCTACACTACCGCGAAGTTCTGTCGACATAACATTGACAGAACTTGGCAGTTTTGTCAACGGTGGTAAACCTCATTCTATGACGAATAACGCCTTTTGTCGACAAAGTTCTGTTGACAGAAGGCATTATTGCATCTAAACTGTCCTTTGTGTCTACACTCTCATGTCGACAAAGCGGCTTACTTTGTCGACAGAACTGGATGTAGTCTAGACGCTCTTTGTCGACAGAAGCTTTGTCGACAGAATCTGTTGACAAAGCCTGTCGACAAAAGCGTGTAGTCTAGACGTACCCTTAGAGTTGAAAAGTTTGTGTGACTGTTTCCAGGTGAGAACAAAAGAGCTTTGCTGCTCCCAGCTGAGAATAAAAGAGCCTTTAAAAGAAAATATATTAATGCAGGTAGAATCCTTTCGGTCACTAAGGATTGCTACAAAACATATAGGGTATGTCTGCACTACAGCATTAATTTGAGTTAACTTAATTCAAAATAGTTAATTTGAATTAAGCTAATTCGAAATAATGCATCTATACACAAAAACTATTTCAAAATAGTGTTTTGCTATTTCAAAATAGCGCGTCCACACTGAGTGGACCTTGAACCGAAGTTAAGGCTGGCCGGAACCAGTGCCGGCAGGGCATCAGGTTAGGACTTAGTATGTGGGGCTGCTGCCTGAGGCTAACTGAGCTCTGTGCTTAAAGGGATCCTACCCCCACCCCGGACAGACAGTTCTCAGGGTTACTCGCTTGCTTGTCTACTTCGATGAGGGACAGCAAAGCAGTCCTGTCTTGGAGTGCCCTGAGTGCCCGCACTCAGGACACCAGAGCACTCAGCCACATGGAGCCAGAGTTGCCCCTGGGCACGCCGGTGCATCTCATGGGGTTGTTGCCATCAGCCCGGCTGCACTTGCTGCAGGCTGCCATCCGGGGGGGTCCATCGGGGGGCTGTCAGGATCCAGGAGGCCCTGCGAGAGAGCATCCACCCCGAGGAACCCTCAGAGCCCTCAGAGCCACCCCGGTCCTCCCCACTGTGGGCTCGTGCCCCATTCCTCCCTCAAGTCCTTCCACTTACCCCTCCCTAGCCCCCCTTCCTGATGTCAAACAAAAGACACGTATGTTCAAAAATAGAAACTGGGTTTATTGAACAAAACTGGGGGGAGGGCGGGGATGAACCTCTGGGGAGACTGGGAAAAGGAGGTGGGAGAGGGGAAGAGAGAGGGTGGTAGAGGGGAGGGGGAAACCTGGGACGAGGGAGCTGGAAGGGGGAAGCAAGGGGAAGAAGGGGAAGGGGAAGTTCAGGGTCCAGGGTTGGGGGTCTCACCGGACCAACTTGATTTTCATGCAAACCTGCTCCTGGGTTCACATGTGGCCTTTGGTGGCCAGGCTGGCAGCTATCCTGCCATAGTCGGCCGCATTCCTCCGTCTAGTGTGGAGGTCATGGACGTTGGGGGCATCCCCCCAAAACCTGAATAAGGTCCATGATCTCCACCCTGGACCAGGAAGACACCCACCTTCTCCAGCTTCTGTCAGGCTCCTGGGAGGCAGACTGCTCCTGGGGAGTGGTGGAGGGCTGGCTGCCAGTGGCTTGATGGCTCATGTTTTGGGGCCACTGGATCAGGGGCCCCAGTAGCCACTGCTGGCTCTGGGCTGGCAGGCTTGGAGCTGGCACAGGCACTGTGGCCAGGTTCTACCCCTTTAATGGCTCCGGGGCTGGGGGAGAGGAGAGTAAGTTTTCCTGGTTGTGCCCAGAGTGGCCACCAGGGCTCCCTGGGAAGGGCTGGAGGCCCCCTATTTCGAATTAAGTGTCTACACAGCACTTAATTGGAAATAGCTATTTTGAATTAGGCATTACTCCTCGTAGAATGAGATTTACCAAATTCGAATTAAGTGGTCCGCTATTTCGAATTAATTTCGAAATAATGGTTTGCATGTATAGACGCTATTAAAGTTAATTCGAAATGATGGCCGTTATTTTGAATTAACTTTGCAGTGTAGACATCCCATAGGGATTTTAATGTACAGCCATAGGTAGCTTAGAAAAACCTCCTGTAACATCAGTTGCATTCAAACTCATTTTGGAGAATTTTGAGGTAAAAAAGGAAACTTGGGTGGGTGACGTTTATTCCCACTGTAGAGAAAACAGTGTGCTGCAGTGGTCGAAATGGAGGCTCAACAGGACCAGCCCCTGGATTTCCTGTGGCTAAGTCACTTATGTTTCAGGTTCTTCAATTTGTAAAACAGATTCTAATATTATGACCCCTTTGTAAATTTCTTTGAGTTCTCCAAATGTAAAACATTATTAAGCATTGTGTATTGTTTTTATCATTTTACATTATAGCAGTTACATTATCCTATCACTATTTGTCTGTCTGTCTGTCTGTCTGTTTGTTCAACAATGCCTCCGAAATGGTAAGAGTTAGGGCCACCAAATTTGCTATGCAGCTTCCTCTTCTCTTAACTTAAGGCAAGGTTTGGTTGTGCCAGGACAACTAGGAACCCTGGGAAAAGGGCAGTTTTCCATAACATGCAAAGGGGAGAGCTATCCTGCAGAGTGTCCACCGGGGACAGCCATACCACGAAGGGAGCAGCCAGAAGGACTGGGGCTGTGCCATCTTCCTGGTAGCACACTGATAAGAAGCCCCCCTTCCTCAAACTCTTCCCCCATCCCAGCCTTGGCTGCAGCACTGGTGGGTGGGAGAAGAGAGAAAACAGGCCCCTGGTAGTTGGAGGGTTCGGGGGTGGCAAGAGCAGGCCCCTGGCAGCTGTGTGTGTGTGTGTCTGGGGTGGAGATAACAGGCCCCTGGTGGGCTGGGAGTATCTGGGGGGAGAGAATAGGCCCCTGATGGGCTTGGGGGCTTGGTTGACAAAGGACAGGCCCCTGGTGGGTAAGAGGGACGTGCGGGGTAGAGATGGATGATGGAAGCCAAGGGCAGAGAGAACAGTCTGCCCCTGTTGGAGGCTGGCCCCCAGCCTCCTGTAAACCCCTCCCCCCTTACCCTGCAGGACCTGGCAATGCTGGGTAAGTCTGCTAGTATCTATATATATACAGCATCTATAGACATCAATCTCTATTACACTCCTGATTCATCCCTAGAGCAGGTTGGTTCTGTGCACTGAGGAAGAAGTCATATGGAAAAACTAACATTTGATCATGTAATTAATGCATATGCACAAGGGAGGGCTGAATTAATGTTGCATAGGAAAGTTTAGTTCTTAAATTCTGAGCACTTGACTTAGCCACCTTATTAATCTTACTTTAATTTAGTTTATTATGTAATTATATATAGTCTATATACACATACAATTGTATAACTACAGTATGACATCTTCTGTCTGGAACTACATAGAAAGGAAATTATGATAGTCTGTATGTTTCTTTCTGAAGCTGAAACCTCTATGTTTCTGGAAGCCTCAGTTTCATGCAGAGTTTGAACTCTGATGGGAATTTCATCCACATCATCTTAACAGACACACCAAACAGGAAGAACAGAGGGAAATTAAGAATTCCCTAAGGCCACGAACAATGCTCAAGTTTGCAGAAATGAAATCTGACACAGAGATCTGTAGAGAATACACTATAACTACAGGTCACAGACAGGGCTATTTGATGTTACCATAAATGTGTATCAGGACAAACAAGAAGGTTATATTTCTTTAAAATAATAATTTGAGAACAGTTGTCAAGAGAACCAATGGTTCATTCATTGTGTCTGCTGTAGGCTTCTGGCACCTCAAAAAGCAAAACAGAGTTTATAAATATATATCTTTTAATCTACAGTGACAGCACCAAAAACAGCACTGGGGTGAATCAATTCTTCTTTCCATGTTTTTAGTAAAATTAAAAAAACAAAAACAAATAGGCCTGCTACTACATATGCATTCTAAATGATCATCAGATACCTCAGCACCAACAGAAGTGGAAAACAAATTAATTTATGTATATTGGTAGTCCATCCATTCTATGAAGTTCAGAATTTCAATACCGATATTTTAAAAGTGCTTACATTTTACATGATCCACATAAAATAAAAAATAACATCTTAAGTCCCCAGGTTGATGGTCTCCTTTCATTTAAAATGAGCAATGTGCTGTATCTGAATTAAACTCCTATAAGAAAATGTATGAATTGTACACATACATATACAGTATACAAGTTGTATACAGACACATATATAACACAGTTGAATACAAACAAATCCACTGAAGACATTTGAAAGGTGTACATATTCGCTATGGTATCTGATTTTATGGCCTGGGAACACCAGTCCTTATGCCTGAGTATTTGCCTGTCCCAGATAGTATAAAGTGTATGGCAGATGCTTTCCTGTGAAATAACAAGTTAGAGTTAATTACAATACTTTATATGAAGATGTACACCCAGAGATCTTAAAGAGCTCTATAAAGTTGGATAAGTATAATTATTTATGATTATGGGTGCATCTATACAGCACCCTAAACTTGAAATAAGATACGTAATTTGCGCTATGCAAATTGCGTATCTTACATAAGAATGGCCATACTGAGTCAGACCAAAGGTCAATCTAGCCCAGTATCCTGTCTGTTGACAGTGGCCAATACCAGATGCCCCAGAGGGAGGGATCACAACAGGTAATCCTCATGTGAACCCTCCCTTGTCACTCACCTCCAGAGAAACAGAGGCTAGGGACACCATTCCTACCCATCCTGGCTAATAGATTCATGGAGGTTAGGTCCATCAATGGCTATCTAGCTCTTTTTTTGAATCCTGTTAAAGTTCTAGCCTTCACCACATCCTCTGGCAAGGAGTTCCAAAAGTTGATGGTACGCTGAGTGAAGAAAAATGTCCTTTTGTTTGTTTTAAACCTGCTGCCTATTAATTTCATTTGGTGACCCCTAGTTCTTATATTGTGGGAAAAAGTAAATAACTTTTCCTTAATCACTTTTTCCATACCAGTCATGATTTTATAGACCTCTATCATATCCCCCCTTAGTCTCCTCTTTTCTAAGCTGAAAAGTCCGAGTCTTTTTAATCTCTCTTCATATGCGACCCGTTTCAAACCCCTAATCATTTTTGTTGCCCTTTTCCAGTGCCAATATATCTTTTTTTTTAGGTGGGGCGACCACATCTGTACGCAGTATTCAAGATGTAGGTGTACCACGTTTTTATGTAGAAGCAATAAAATATTTTATGTCTTATTCTCTATCCCTTTTTTAATGACGCCTAACATTCTATTTGCTTTTTTGACTGCCGATGCACACGGGGGGTATGTTTACACTACCACCCTAGTTCGAACTAGGGTGGTTAATGTAGGCATTCGAAGTTGCAAATGAAGCCCGGGATTTAAATATCCCGGGCTTCATTTGCATCTTGCCGGGCGGGCGCCATTTTTAAATCCCCTTAGGTCGAACTCCGTGCCCACGGCTACACGCGGCACGGAGTAGGTAGTTCGAATTAGGATCTCTAATTCGAACTACCGGTACACCTCGTTCCACGAAGAGTAACGGTAGTTCGAATTAGAGATCCTAATTTGAACTACCTACTCCGTGCCGCGTGTAGCCGCGGGCACGGAGTTCGACCTAAGGGGATTTAAAAATGGCGCCCACCCGGCAAGATGCAAATGAAGCCCGGGATATTTAAATCCCGGGCTTCATTTGCAACTTCGAATGCCTACATTAACCACCCTAGTTCGAACTAGGGTGGTAGTATAGACATACCCTGAGTGAATGTTTTCAGAGAACTATCCACAATGACTTCAAGATCTCTCTCTTGAGTAGTTGTAGCCAAATTAGTCCCCATCATATTGTATATATAGTTGGGATTATTTTTTCCAGCGTGCATTACTTTACATTTATCAACATTAAATTTCATTTGCCATTTTGTTGCTCAATCACTTAGTTTGGTGAGATCTTTTTGAAGCTCTTCACAGTCTGCTTTGGTCTTAACTATCTTGAGCAGTTTGGTATCATCTGCAAATTTTGCCACCTCGCTGTTTACCCATTTCTCTAGATCATTTATAAATAAGTTGAATAGGATGGGTCCTAGGGCAGACCATTGCGGGACTCCACCAGTTACCCCTCTCCACTCTGAAAACTTCCCATTTATTTCTACCCTTTGTTTTCTGTTTTTTAACCAGTTATCAATCCACAGAAGGACCTTCCCTCTTATCCCATGACAACTTATTTTACTTAAGAGCCTTGGGCGAGGGACCTTTTCAAAGGCTTTCTGGAAATCTAAGTATACTATATCCACTAGATTCCCCCTTGTCCACATGTGTGTTGATCCCCTCAAAGAACTCTAGCAGATTAGTAAGGCATGATTTCCCTTTACAGAAACAATGTTGACTTCCCCCAAGAAATTATATTCATCCATGTGTCTGACAATTTTATTCTTTACTATAGTTTCAACCAGTGCCTTTTTTGTGTTTAAAAAAAGTGCCAGTACTCATTTCTTGAGCAAAGTAAATTTGAAAAATGCCTCTCCCACCTTCTTCCTATATCATGTCAACATATGTATGTGCATAAGTGAAAAGCACATTTTTCATCTTGCTGTTCCCACAAAAAGAGTCAGTCAGGCTGGGGACTGTGCTGGGGGAAAGTGGAGCAGCGAGTGGCCCCCCCCCCCCCAAAAGGTGCCGGTACGCTGCACCAGTGCATACCATCACAAAAAACCCACTGGTTTTAACTAATGTGCCCAATACTGACGTCAGACTTACCTGTCCCTAATTGCCTGGATCATCTCTGGAGCCCTTTTTAAATATTGGCTATCTTGAGTCATTAGGTATGGAAGCTGATTTAAAGGATAGGTTACAAACCACAGTTAATAGTTCTGCAATTTCCCATTTGAGTTCTTTCAGACTTGGTGACTTGTTACTGTTAAGTTTATCAATTTGTTCGAAAACCTCTTCTGGCACCTCAGTTTGGGAGAATTCCTCAGATTTATCATCAGAAAAGAATGGCTCAGGTTTGGGAATCCTCCAATATCCTCAGCCATGAAGACTGAAGCAAAGATTTCATTTAGCTTCTCCACTATGACTTTATCATCTTTTATAGCTTATTTTGAAATTTAGCGCGTCTACACAGAGCTAAATTTCGAAATAATGTGCTATTTCAAGCCATCCCTTATCCCTCGTGCAACGAGGTTTACCAGGATGGCAAAATAGCACTCCCGTCATTTTGAAAAAATTTCGAAATAACGGGTGGCTTTGTAGACCCGGAGTAGCTATTTCGGGATACTGACAGTATCCTGAAATAGCTGTGCAGTGTAGATGCACCCATATATATGAACATTCTCAACTCCTGTTTAATTCAAAGGATAAAATCCTGCACCCACTGAATGACCAAACACCCATTAACTTCAGTGAAGCAGCATTTCACCCAAGATGAGGAAGTTAGTGACAATGGGAACTGAGAGAATCCAGGTCTTCTGACTGCAGTCCCAAGTGCTAAGACAATAATGAATGTTGGGGTTCTGCTTTCTCACTTATGAAGAGTGCATTACAGTTATGAACTCAGCCTTGTGGATTTTGTGTCTGTTGTCAGATGAGGGTCACTTGGCTAGCAATGAGAAACTGAGCAGCTGCAAGGAGTTTAGTTTTTTCTTTGCAGCATGTCTTGCTGACTAATGCACAGAGGCTCTCTGATGGTGGGTGGTACATAGGCCACTCTTCAGTGAGGTCATTTAACCTGCCATTATCTAATTTTCCTAAATTAAAAAACAAAACAAAATGCTCTTCTGAAACTGCATATTTGATTATACAGATTGAGCTAATAAAACATCTTTATGTAGCAGGCAATGAATTGTGAAACCTGAAGCAGAAACCCCAGAGAATGCAAGAGGTGACTGAAAATGCAGTCAAGCTAACTTATTGACTGAGCAATACAGGATGCTGCATAAGAGGATGAGGCTAAAATAGGCTGGGCGCTTTCCAAATACAGCAAAACACACAATTCTTGTCCTATAGCTAGGCTATGGCATATCTCGTGCTCTCATTTGCATATTCTCTTCCGATCCTTTTTGCGGAAGAGGTTTTTGCACAAAAAAGCGCTGTGTAGACGGGCGCCTTTTTGTGCAAAAACCCTCTTTTGTGCAAGATCTCTTCTCCCTCAAACCCTAGAGAATATCTGAACACACTGGAAATGGAGGTTGCTTGTAACTCTGAAATGTTTGTAACGTATCTGAACAAGATGACATGATTGTTCTTTCAAAAATGTGCAACTACTGAGCATTAACTTAATACAGATTTCAAACTGTAATATACAGAAGAAAAATGCTGCTTTTAACTATCTTAATTTAAATGAAATAAGCACAAAACCGGATTCCTTACCTTGTCAATTTTTTAAAAACTTTCCCTTTAAATTTTTAGTTGTTTCTGTTTAGCACTGTTCTATATTTGGTGTTTTGCTTTTTTGTCTCTACTGCTGCACTGCCTGACTGCATACTTCCGGTTCCAAATGAAGTGTGTGGTTGACTGGTTAGTTTGTAAGTCTGGTTTTTGTAACTCTGAGATTCTACTGTAATCTAAAAAGAGAAACACCTGGAGGATGCTGATAGAGATGATACAACAATCAAACACCCAGATCTAGTTGATCGATAGGTACATTTCTTAAATTTGTGTGGTCTTAATTTTTTTTAAATGTGCACACATTAGATTCCCTCTTTCCTTCTACCAATCAATTTTTACATTTACCTGATGCTGAAACTTCAACTCCAGTTCTCCTTTCCTTATGCTCCTCCCACCCAACAAGTGACCAGCCTCACCATTCCTGGCATCTGTGCTATCGCCAGTGCACCATATATTTTGCAATTGTACAGAATTTGCTGCTCACTTCATCCCTTGCAGAATTAATGTGCCAGAATCTTGGTCCTTATGGTTAGGGAGTTAACTTTGAAAACAGGAAATGAGTGTAAATTGATACATTGATACCTTCCTGACTCTGCTGAGAGCCTGAAATATAGTCAGTGTGTGGTGTTAGGAGTGTGTGCGTGTATGTAGCTGTGAACTATTACATTAATGTTGATCAGGGTTCCCTAAATAAGTGTGCCTGTTCCTTCAGTTTTTGATGGAGCCTGACAGAATGGTGAGACATGAAATAAAGAGCAACTTGCAGTAGGGGCATGTGGGGATCCAAAAGATCAAGGTGGTGAGCTGACCTGCCTAGATAATAACACAGAAGCTGAGTTTCAGGTGGAGAAGGAGGGAAAAAGTCACTACTCTTCTGGGGGGGTGGGGAGGAAGAAAGTAGAAGTTTCTCCTCCCATGTTTTTCTCGCTTTGTTTTTATCTTCATCACCCTTTTTGAATGGAAAAAGTGGTGATGAGGTGTGTGTGTGTGTGAGAGAGAGAGAGAGAGAGAGAGAGAGAACACAGATTCCCCAAAGTTTCATTGGAACTGGTGAGAGAGCCAGTTCTGCAACCTCTGTGGTCACATGAGTCCTTCAGACTCTATTATGTTACTGGAGAGTATGCCTGAGGCACCAGCTCGTAGCCGCTTCTGCAGCTAGTCCCTGAAATGTGCCCCACCAAATAGTAGGGAATGCTACCTTGATTTCTCCATTCCCCTGTATGATTAGAGGAGGAAGAAAGGGCACAAGTCCTCCCATGAGAGAGAATCAAGCAGCAACAGGAAAAACTCCCACACCATCCCATGGCAGCCAGGCCCTATCAGACGGGGGAGGGGAGAGCCGAGGAGGACCATTTAGTCCAGCCCTCAGGAGACAAAGGAGCCTTACATTTTGTAAGTCATAGTTAATTCTGTTACTATAAAGTGATTGTGCTTGGTGGGAGGGTGAGTTTAACCTTTAAATTAGATGTTTAGCTCTGCAAAGGAGATTTTTGTGTTCCTGTTTTTTCTTGTGTCTTCATATACAATAACCAGATCAGGCTCAGCTGTAAGCTACCTCTTCATCCAGTTTTAATTCACCTTTAGGGCTTTTTTGTGATAAAAACCTTTTAATTCTAGTTGTTTAATAAACTTTATATTTAATATGGCAATCGCCCCATGTTCATATTCATAATAACACACCAATTAATAGAGGAATTTAAAAATGGGAACATATTAGCAGATGAAATTTTAAGAACATAAGAACAGCCATACTGGATCAGGTCCATCTAGCCCAGTATCCAAAGGTCCATCTAGCCCAGTATCCTGTCCTCCAACAGTGGCCAATGCCAGATGCCCCAGAGGGAGTGAACAGAAGAGGGAATTATCAAGCAATCCCTCACCCGTCACCCATTCCCAGCCTCTGACAGAGGCTAGGTACGACATTCCTACCCATCCTGGCTCATAGCCATAAGCTCCATGAATTTATCTAGTTCTTTATTGAAGCCGTTAAAGTCCTGGTCTTCACAACCTCCTTTGGCAAAAAGTTCCACAGGCTGACCCTGCGCTGTGTGAAGAAAAACTTCCTTTTGAAATAAGGCTATATGAGCCGTGGTAAATAACACCTTCAAATTGTTATTATATAATATTCATTGGTAAATATATACAATTAAAATGTTGTATAACCATAGTAGTGATAGGTGCAGAATCTACACTTGATTTAGAGACTGTGCAGACAGAAAATGAGGACCTTGGAGATGCTGTGCAGCAAGAGCAAGAACTTATGTGTAGCACAGGAAACAGTGTAACAACAGTGAAATCATGCTTTTCCCACTTGTCTGCTGACAAAAACTCTTTCAAATTGAGAGATCTACACAAGAGACTAGCTCTGCTGGAACATGGAAAAGCAGGCTCTGTACTGTGTACCCTGTTTCATTTTTAACTGTAATACTTCAAATGCATCTGTACTGTCTGATCCATCCGGTTGGAGCATCAGTATAAGTTAAAGGAAGTTGAAAGACTGAACACCTGCACATGAAACTTCAAAAGCTTCAGAGGGGTAGCCGAGTTAGTCTGTACAGGATAAACTTAAAAAACAGCAAATAGTCTGGTAGCACTTTAAAGACTAACAAAACATGTAGATGGTATCATGAGCTTTTGTGGGCACAGCCCACTTCTTCAGATGACCAGAGTGTTGGAAGTCCAGAACTAAAATAAATAGGGCAGAAGGGAGGGAAGGAGAAGAAAAAAATGGGAAGGGGGGGGACAAGAAGAGGCAGTGGGTCTAAAAATATCAAGGGGAAAGCCGAGCTGGAATGGAACAAGAAAAACAAATAGTCTACAAGCACCTAAAGACCAGATAGTCAAGAGAGGCAGATAAATAGGCATTAGTAGGTGATTAGAGAGGAAGAGTACTAACACCAGATACTATACAGACAAAGAACCATTGTCACCTTCATTGTTTGGTAGGTTGATAATGTCCCAGCCATCCAGTATCTTTATTTAAGCTATTAGCATGAATATCAAACTTGTGAATGAATTGTAGTTCCAGTCCTTCCTTGTGTATTTGGCTTGTGGAATTGGTCTGTAACAAAACAGCCACTTGAAGATCTTTTAATGAATGCCCAGGCAGATTGAAGTATTCCCCAACAGGTTTTTGAATGTTCCCTTTATGGATATCTGATTTGTGTCCATTAATTCTTACCCATAGGGACTGTCCAGTTTGTCCAATATAAACTTCAGTATCACATAAAAATAATTATGCTACATGGAAATCAGCTAGTAGAGCAGCACTAGCTGACAGTTCAATTGAAAACTTACTCCCGAGTGAAATAAACACAAACTGATAACTGGAAAAAACTGCTTGAGTGCATATTGAATGTCATTCTTTTTCTTTCTGAATGGGGGTTGGCTTTGTTTGGTTCCAGTCAATGTATCGGGGACCCTGCAAATGGAAACTTTCTTGGAATACTTAAACTTCTTAGCAAGTATGACCCACTTTTATCAGGCCATGTTAAGCATGTTCATGAATCAAAAGAGAATCGAAAATACATGCAAGTTCATTATCTGTCTACCAGAATACAAAATTAGTTTATTGAACTATGTGGGACATTGGTGCAAACAACAATTCTTGAAGAAATATGATATGTGAAGTACTTTTCAATTATTATTGCTGCAACTCCAGATTGTTCTCGTAAAGAACAGAAGACCTTGGTTGTTCAATATGTTAAAATTGCAGGAAATTCAAATGTTTCAATTGAAAAACAATAATTTTGTTCAATAATTTCATAAAAAAAACTGGAAAAGAACTCATCGCTTGTGTATTAGAAATTCTGGAATGCTTCAACTTAAATTTTCAAGTCTGCATTGGCCAAGCCTATTATAATGGATCCAATATGGCTGGGAAGTACAATAGAGTACAAGCAGTCCTTATTGAGCAAAATCCAAACCGTATTTTCTCCAGTTGTGGCAACCACGCGCTAAATCTTGTTGGTGTTGATTGTGCTGAATCATGCAAGGAAACAATCACATACTTTGGAACAATCCAGCAATTGTACAACTTCTTCAGTAGAAGGCCTCGAAAGTGGAAAGTTCTGAAGCAGCATATGCCTGTTTTCCTTCACAACATGTCGACAACAAGATGGTCAGCATGAATTGATGGCATTAAACCAGTTGCACAGCATTTGGACTCTGAGAAAAGCTTTAAGAGAGCTTGAAACTCTTACTCTCACAGCACTGGGTAGCACTGAGCTTAAGTTAATTCAGAAGTATACATCCAAATTTGAATGCATTTTAATGTCATCCATGTGGATGAAGCTGCTAAAAATGATCCATGAAACCAATCTTGTACCTGAAGCACTCAGGGCTACATTAGATATTGAGAGGGATAACATTGGATGGTTTCTTAAAGATATTCAAAAGATTTGTGATCAATGGTATATAATCCTTTCTGAGTCCAAATCAGTAGCACAGGGTATCGACATTTCATCTGAGTTTTCCACCAATTGCAGCCTAACATCTCAATCTGATGTAGAAAGGCACTATCAACTCAGTGGTTTTTTTAAAAATTATTATTGACTCCATCAAATCTGGTCTTACACATCTATTTGAGTCACTGTGACAAATTTGTACCCTTTTTGGATTCCTTTGGGAGTTCTGAGAACTAAGTGATGAAGATCTATATTCAGCGGCTGAATGCTTTCAGCAAAGATACAATTTCAAGAGATCTCTGTGACGAGGTCGTCTTCCTGAAACATATACATTCCACCAACTTTAAATCAGACTGCAAGCCAAAAAGAACTGCTTCAAGAAATATTCGATTTTGGCCTGTGGACCGTATTTCCTAATATCACAATTGCATTACGTATTTTTGTCAGTCTCCCTGCATCAGCGGCTTCAGGTGAATGCACAATCAACATGTAAAAACAAGTAAAGAACTATCATCATTCTACAATGGAACAAGAGCATTTGAATGGGCTTGCATTGCTTAACATTAACAGTGATGTTGTACATAAATTAGATTTTTCCTTCAATTATAAATGAGTTTGCACACAACAAAGCCAGAAAAGCATTCCTAAAATGAAGAGTTTTGCTTACAGTGGAAACTCACAATTAAAGTTACATGTTTAATATACGTGCTATTGGTATAATGCCTTAATAAATAAATGTCTCAAGTATTCATTTATATATATTCTTTTGGTTTTAGCATGATCCTGTGGATGAGAAGTTAGATGCCCGGGGCTAGGGCTGGGATGGGGCCTGTAAACTCAAAGGGCACATCTAGACTACATGGCTCTGTCGACGGAGCCATGTAGATTAGGGTTGTAGGCAAAGGGAAATGAAGCGGCGATTTAAATAATCGCCGCTTCATTTAAATTAAAATGGCTGCCGCACTGTGCCGATCAGCTGTTTGTTGGCACAGCCCTGTAGTCTGGACACTCCGTGGTCGACATCAAAGGCATTTGTTGACCTCCACGGTATGCCTCGTGAGATGAGGTTACCGGGGAGGTCGACAAATGCCTTTGATGTCGACCACGGAGCATCCAGACTACAGCACTGTGCCAACAAACAGCTGATCGGCACAGCGCGGCAGCCATTTTAATTTAAATGAAGCGGCGATTATTTAAATAGCCGCTTCATTTCCCTTTGCCGAGTAAACAAATCTACATGGCTCCGTCGACGGAGCCATGTAGTCTAGACGTGCCCCAAGTGGCCCGGGCCTCTGTCATTCTCTGAGGGGGCCTGCTGGCAGCAATCCAAGGGCAGCACATAGGCCCCTCTCTTAGCAAAGGTTGGAAAACAGGAGCTGAAGAGTGTGTGTGTGTGTGTTAGAGAGAGAAAGAATGTGTAAATGAGCAGGAGCTGAGTGTGTGGGGGAGAAGCAGCTAGATGAGAATGGACAGTTAAGAGTTGTGTATGTACAAAGGCATGGTTTTGAACTGGGTCTAGGGAATACTAGAGACAGGTACATTGCAGGAGTGGTGTTTGTGAATGTGGGGCAAGGGAGTGTTTCATTTACTATCTCCTTCTTTGGCAAGGACACAGCTCAGAAAATGAATAGAATGCTGATGACAGAGTGGGCTTCGGCCTAGGAATGAGAACGTAGCATAGATAGAAGCCATGATTGAGGGCAGCAGGTATGAAACAGGATTACCTACAAGAGCATTGTAGGAAAATGTCGGGGAAGGGAGCAGAGATCTGAGTGGTAATTTGTGAGTTATACTTTATGATACAGTACTTGAAATTATATACTTGTGAGCAGTCTCTCTGACATCTGTATTTACCACTGCTTCATGAAACTGGAAGCTTGGCTACATGATTGAATTACTTATTACCACAGTGAGTCTGCATTTTTAGAATCCAGGTACACTAGTTATATTGCTTTTACACTCAGTAAGGGGCCAGTATTTAACCTTCCATTTGCATGAAATAACAATTAGACATATCAAAGCATATTCACATTTCAATTACAGTATAATTATAGTATCAGAGGGGTAGCCATGTTAGTCTGAATCTGCAAGAGCAGCGAGGAGTCCTGTGGCACCTTATAGACTAACCGAAGTGTTGGAGCATAAGCTTTCGTGGGCAAAGACCCACTTCGTCAGATGCATGTAGTGGAAATTTCCAGAAGCAGGTATAAATATGCAGGCCAGAATCAGGCTAGAGATGACGAGGTGGATCCAATCAGGGAGGATGAGGCCCACTTCTAGTAGCTGATCTGGAGGTGTGAATACCAAGAGAGGAGAAGCTGCTTTTGTAGTTAGCTAGCCATTCACAGTCTTTGTTTAATCCTGAGTTGATTGTGTCAAACTTGAAGATGAACTGTAGCTCAGCAGTTTCTCTCTGAAGTCTGGTCTTGAAGTTTTTTTGCTGCAGGATGGCGACCTTTAGATCCGCAATTGTGTGCCCAGGGAGATTGAAATGTCCCCCTACAGGTTTTTGTATATTGCCATTCCTAATATCTGATTTGTGTCCATTTATTCTTTTACATAGGGACTGTCCAGTTTTGCCGATGTATATAGGAGAGGGGCATTGTTGGCACATGATGGCATATATTACGTTAGCAGATGTGCAGGAGAATGAACCAGTGATGGTATGGCTGATCTGATTAGGTCCTTTGATGGTGTTGCTGGTGTATATATGTGGGCAGAGTTGGCACTGAGGTTTGTTGCATGGATTGGTTCCTGAGTTAGAGTTATTATGGTGCGGTGTATAGTTGCTGGTGAGAATATGCTTCAGGTTAGCGGGTTGTCTGGGGGCAAGGACTGGCCTGCCTCCCAAGGCCTGTGAAAGTGAGGGATCATTGTCCAGGATGGGCTGTGGATCACTAATGATGTGTTGGAGAGGTATTAGCTGAGGACTGTAGGTAATGGCCAGTGGTGTTCTGTTGGTTTCTTTCTTGGGCTTGTCCTGTAGCAGGAGGCTTCTGGGTACACGTCTGGCTCTGTTAATCTGTCTCCTCACTTCTTCGTGTGGGTATCATAGTTTACAGAATGCTTGTTGAAGATCTTGTAGGTGTAGGTCTCTGTCTGAGGGATTGGAGCATATGCGGTTGTACCTCAGTGCTTGGCTGTAAACAATGTTTACAGGCACAACCGCATATGCTCCAACCCCTGTAAACCTCATTCCACAAGGCTCCTCGCCCCCAGACAACCCGCCAACCTGAAGCATATTCTCACCAGCAACTATACACCGCACCATAATAACTCTAACTCAGGAACCAATCCATGCAACAAACCTCAGTGCCAACTCTGCCCACATATATACACCAGCAACACCATCAAAGGACCTAATCAGATCAGCCATACCATCACTGGTTCATTCTCCTGCACATCTGCTAACGTAATATATGCCATCATGTGCCAACAATGCCCCTCTGCTATATACATCGGCCAAACTGGACAGTCCCTACGTAAAAGAATAAAGGGACACAAATCAGATATTAGGAATGCAATATACAAAAACCTGTAGGGGAACACTTCAATCTCCCTGGGCACACAGTTGCAGATCTAAAGGTCGCCATCCTGCAGCAAAAAAACTTCAAGACCAGACTTCAAAGAGAAACTGCTGAGCTACAGTTCATCTTCAAGTTTGACACAATCAACTCAGGATTAAACAAAGACTGTGAATGGCTAGCTAACTACAAAAGCAGCTTCTCCTCTCTTGGTATTCACACCTCCAGATCAGCTACTAGAAGTGGGCCTCATCCTCCCTGATTGGATCCACCTCGTCATCTCTAGCCTGATTCTGGCCTGCATATTTATACCTGCTTCTGGAAATTTCCACTACATGCATCTGACGAAGTGGGTCTTTGCCCACGAAAGCTTATGCTCCAACACTTCGGTTAGTCTATAAGGTGCCACAGGACTCCTCGCCGCTCTAGTATAATTATAATCACTGGGCCAGACCTTCACCCCTGTTATGGCTATTTTGAATCAGTAAGGTGAATGGCACATCCCACAGACCTCCCAATCTTTGGCTGTTGGAAGGCTATAATTGATTAGAGCAGCCCTGCAGCTACTTTCACTTATGCCAGAAACTGACAAACCCTGTTTGGTCAAGTCACCAATGAAAAAATAAATGCAAAATGAATTCACTTTTGTTCTCACTTTAGGTTAGTTATACAGTAGCCTAAGTGTGGCCATAATACCCTCCCCTAGCTATGGATCATCTGAAGAAGTGGGTTGTGCCCACAAAAGCTCATGATACCATCTACATTTTTTGTTAGTCTCTAATGTGCTGCAAGACTATTAATTATTTTAATTTTTTTTTCAGTTAGGGTGCATCTACACTGCATGCGGAGCTGAAAATAAGAAACGCAATTTGAGCTACACAAATTGCGGATCTTATTTCAATCTTACTTTGAAATAGCTTATTTTAAAATTTGGTGCTGTCTACACAGCACTTATTTTGAAATAAATCACTATTTTGAAATGTCTCTTACTGCTTGTGGAATGAGGTTTACAGGGACGTCAGAATAGTGAGCCCGTTACATTGTGAAATAATGGGTGTGCTCAAAAGACATGGAATAGCTGCAGTATAGATGTAGCCTTACAGACTAAAATGTCTACCCCTCTGAAACTATGGATCAAGTGGAATTTTCCTAATGTGGTTTATTCTTTTTAGTTAATATTTATATTATGATAGCAGCCAGACGTCCTGCTTGGGGATCAATTCTGCAGAGAGGAAAACATAGTCCTGCCCTAAAGAAACAAATGTGACTGATAGCTGAGAAAATAGCCAAATATGAACATTTAAAAAAAATCATATGGCAGTAAGTGAAATGGTAAGTATTGGCTGTCCCCACATGTTCCTCTTCCTACTCATTATACCCTGGCTCATGTCCTGTAGGCATCACATTGATATAGTCCAACCTGCAGCAGCATTTTGATATATTTTTCTTCTGATTTGCTCTCATATAAATATGATAAAATTAACAAACAAGAACAAAAGCAACACTGCTTAAATGAAGCTCTTTTGGAATGAAGCTGACGTCCATGATATCAGTTGCCCAATTAGAGTAGCTTTCAGTTATTCGATTATCAAGAATATATTTACTGTTTTATAATAAAAATATAATATTTCAAATATAAAACTGTTCCACATATAAATTGAATCAACTATAATCACACTCAAAAATGAAGAAATCTTAAAATACTGACAGTCCCATGGTTGTTTTGGATTTATTGAAAAATGTTTGTCTTTGTATTTCCTTAGCTTTTAGCATTGGTACACACACACACACACACACACACACACACACACACACACACACACACACACACACACACACACAATCATCAGAAGAACACAGGGGCTGTTTGACAGTAGAAATAAACCAGGTATCAATTGTCTTGATCATAACCAGAATATTCTTTAAGTGAGGAATAAATATTAAACATGACCAAAATGATGGCTATAGTAGAATCTTCTGTTTCTGTTCATTGGAAGAGAATGTTATAAGGAAGAGAGAGGACTAATCATACTCACTTGAATGAGTCTTTATGCAGAGATTTGCAGCAAAACAATTTTTCAATTGTGTTCTTTGGATTTAAACCAAAACAATTTTTCAGTTGCCTGCTTTGGAGTTCAACCAATCTTCTTTACTTTGGAGAATGTTCTCCCCCACCCCTCCGGTCTCCAGACCTCACACAGAGTGATTACAAAAGCTAGACACATGCATCAATCGTTTTTGCCACAGTTGTCCAACTGGAATGGTTGTATATTGCCACTTTGACAAGTGCAGACTTCAGTTCTAAATGTAAAAAAAAGAATATAAAAACCTCCTAATTTATTATCAATAGCTGCATAGGCCATGGGACTACCGCTGCAGTACAGCTAAACATTAAGTTTTACTTTCTGAGACATGGCTCATGGATTGATTTAATAAAATAAACCCAGATTGGCTGCAGAACTGTTCATATCTCCCCAAATGCAAAGGCCATAAGTTAAATGTTGGGTTTGTAAAGGTTCTTATAGTAAAGATGAACATTGTCACTAATGGACAAATCCACCCCCAAGTATAGGGTGTGAGTTTCTGGGCTAGGCGTTAGGAGATTCCCCAAGGAAGGGAAAGAAATAACAACCCCTGTCCCAATTATGGCCTCCATACATTCCCAGACTAGAAGGGACCAGTGTGATTGTGTAGTCTAACCTCTTTTATATCACAAGTCGGAGAACCTCCCCAAAATAATTCCTAGAGCAGATCTTTTGGGAAAACATCCAATCTTGATTTCAAAATTGTCAGTGAGCGGGAATCCACCATCGCTCTCAGTAAACTGTTCCACATAGTAATTATTATTACTGGTAAAAATACATGGCTTGTTATTTATCTGGCTTTAATTTCCAGCCATTGGATCATGTTATATCTTTTTCTGATAGCTGAATAGCCCATTTTCAAATTTGTGCCCCCATTAAAACTTATAGACTGAAACTGTCAGCCCTTACTATCCTTTCTAAAACTGAATAGTGTGAGCTTGTTGAGTCTCTGTCTATAAGGCATGATTTTTAGTCCTTCAATAATTTTTTGGCTCTTCTCTGAACTATTTCAGCTATAAAGCCTCCTACCATGGAAACTACTCCTCCACTCTTTATGGCTAGCAGATTGGCATACCTGTGGATTCAGTGGTCCAGCATATGCATAATCAAGCCCCCTACCATGCCACCATCTCTCCCTTGGGTGACAGCTCTCACAAAGCTAGGCCAAATATATATCCCATTCAGGAACTTCTCTAATATTGGGCTATTTTGCATTGTTTCCCTTTTCCTCCTGTTCTCCCTTCCCCCAACTTTTTTGGCCATTGAAAGAGAAATTTTTAAAAAGGTGAAGGGGTGGGGGGGGGGAGAGAAGAGGAGGAAAAACAATAACTGAGCATTTCTACATGAAAATGTCTTTAAAAAGTGTGTGTGAAATTGTAGACTAGTTACAAGGAGGCCATAGTGTGTATGCACCAGTTAGAGGTAGGTGAACCTTATGGAGTTTGAGGTTTTGATTTAGAAAGCCCCCAAACTACCTTAAACAGGTTGGTGATCCTCATATCTCGGGACTTTAAACCCACTTGATCTGGCACAAGAAATTACCCTGTAGATGGTAAGCATTATGGTGTCTTATGGGAGTCCATGGGACTATACAACATTTCAATCAGTGCAGAATTTGATCCAGTCTGTTTATGTAACCCACACTAAAGCTACATTTAGACAGCGGGGCTATTTCAGGATACCGGAAGTATCCTGAAATAGCAATTCCACGTCGTTAAACATTCCTGTTATTTTGAAATATATTTGAAAATAACGGGCATGCTATTCCAGCATCTCTGTAACCCTTATTACATGAGGGTTTAGAGACTTGTCAGAATAGCACTTTATTTCAAATTTTGGCGCTGTGTACAGTGCCAAATTTTGAAATAAGCTATGCAATTTGCGTAATGCAAATTGCATAGCCTATTTTGAGGTAAGGGTGCTGTGTAGATGCATCCTAGAAGAGCATTCATCTTTGTTATCCTCTAGTGGCTGCTCTATATAAAGTATTTGAGACTATTATTGCTTACAGCTAGAGGGCTTATGGTCAGATTTTCAAAGATATAGCTGGCCAGCAAGGCATGTTGGCACCTTTTTCTCAATAGTTATATCAGTGGTTGATGGAAATATAAATCAGAATATTCAGCTGCTTTAGACATATCCTCTACGATTTGAAAAGGCTCATCTGAAACTCAGACTCACAGTAGCCATAGAATACTGCAGAATTATATTCATATTACTAAACAGTAGTTCTGAGCACTTTATATACTCTGGGTATTTTATTTTACTGGTTGCACAAAAACCAACAATGTACTGGAGTTTTTAAAACTGCAACATGCCTATGATTTATTTATTCCATAATTACACTAACGTAAGTGCACTAGTACCCAGATCTGAGCAAACAATTCACCTCAGCTAACTTATTGAAATGTTGGAGGCCTTCTTTTCATGAACCATTTCACAGAGATTCCCTGAACAGTGTCACAGATGCAAGTAGCTGCATCTTAGATTGTCATCTGTGGTCTGCTCCAGGTATGTTCTTTTAGGTAGCATACTTCTCCTTAAGCAGGACAAATGACCCATTCCCTTTTGACTGGGACATTAGATTACAGCTCTCCTGAAATTCACTGTGATTATCCTCAACCATCTGAGCAAGAGTCCAACCCCTGTGCTCTGCTTCCTCTTCAGTGGTTACAAATGACCACAGAACTCTTCTGAAGCAGACTATATTTATTTAAGGCCAAAATCGTACAGATAAATCAAAAGACAGTAAAAAGGTCTAAAAAACCATACTGAACGTACTAAATGCACATGGAGGAGTCTGGCAAGCCAAAGTCCTTGCAACTCTTCAGCAGGGTTGGGCTGTCCTTGGACAAAAAGTTATGGCCATTTCCCAGATCAAAATGAAGACCCTCTGTCAGTTCAAGCTGACCTTTTTTTACCCCAAGTTCGTGTTTTGTCTCCTGAACCCCTAGAAACCATTTTGTGCATACTACTTTTCTGTGCCAGGGCTCTGAAGAGAAATCAAGTGAATTCTGTCTGAGTGTTGTCTCAGTGTCCCATCCATTCAACAATGATCATACCTGGTATGAAAGCTGAGGAATGTGAACTTAAAATTTTATTGGTGTTAACTCATTGCTTCAGTGTTCTCAAAACTTTTTATAGTCTTATGTGCTTGCTGGTTTTTTTTTTCCTTCAGGGAGGAAATGCAAGGGAGGGAGAAGGGGAAAACCCAATGACCTGAAGTGTTAGAACTATGAAATGTATAAAATGCTTGAAGGCTTGAATTACTAATATAATGGTGTTTAAGAGAGTTGGTTGAAAAATGGGGAGGGGGGGAGGGAATTTCACAAACAGCTTCCTGGTTTTCAGAATTCAAAGTGGAATCTTTTAAAATATTTGCCAAATTTTTGAAAATTCCATTTCATAATTTCACATTTATTTTCCCTTTCATCTTTTTCCCCCTTGTGGATATTCAGTACAGCAAAATAAATAATGTCCAGGGTTCACACTACATTCTTCACACAATGCACAGTCAACCTGTGGAACTCCTTGCCAGAGGATGTTATGAAGTCTGAGATATTAAAAGAGTTCGTAAAAGAGCTTGATAAATTCATGGACGATAGGTCCATCAATGGCTATTAGCCAGGATAGGCAGGAATGGTATCCCTTCCTTCTGTTTGTCAGAAGTTATAAATGGGTGGCAGGCAATGGATCACTTGATGATTACCTATTCTGTTCATTCCCTCTGGGGTACCTGGCATTGGCCACTATTGGAAGACAGGATACTTGGTTAAATGGACCTTTTGTCTGACCCAGTATGGCCATTCTTATGTACATATCCCACTTCCCACACTTTCTCCTTTTTTTTTCTTTCCTCCCACCACTGTTCTTTTTCCACTCCATCTTTTCAACCCTCCTTCAACATCTGAAATGTTAAAATTAGAGTTTCATTTTTCCTTTTGCCACTCTGCAACTTTTAAAAACTTCCTCAAGTTTTGAAAAGTTAAAGTGGTTTTTTTTAAGGGATAAGGTGGGTGAGGTAGTATCTTTTATTGGACCAACTTCTGCTGGTGAAAGAAACAAGCTTTTGAGCTACAAAGAGCTTTTCTTTCACCGGCAGAAGTTGGTCTAGTAAAAGATATAACCTCACCACCTTGTCTTTCCGGGACTGCAACATTGTAAACAAAAAATAAATGGAAGTGAAAAGACATTAATTGACTCTACAGTAGGGCCAGGATTTCACTCAGAGAATCATAAATACATAGAAATGTAGGGATGGAAGGTGCCTTAAAGATGTTATCAAGTCCAGACCCCTGCACCAAACCAGGGCCAGCTAATGCTAAAAAATTTCTGATGGGAGTTTGATTAGCATGGTTTTTGAATGTCTCCAGTGATGGGGATTCTACAATTTCCCTTTGAAACCTACCCCAGAAATTAATTATCATTACAGTTAGAAAGATTTTCGTATGGGCGAAGCTAATTGTCCTTTGCTGCAGATTAAAACCATTATATACTTTAATTTATAAAATAAAAAGTACTTATTTTACTTTCAGTGGAGATGGAGAGCAATTGATCCCTGTCCTCTATATAAGGGCCATTAATGTATTTTAACACTGCTACCAGCTCTTCTTTTAATCAAGACTAAACATGCCCCATTTTTTTAAACCTATCTTCACAGGTCAAATTTTCTAAACCTTCTTTCAGTTTTGTTGATCTGATCTGGACTGTCTACAGTTTGTTCATATCTTTCCTAGACCTGGACATAGTACTCCAATTGAGTCCTCAACAGTTCTGAGTAGAGTGGGAGAACTATCCTCTCTGTTTTTATATATGATATTCCTGTTAATACATCCTAGAATGACATTAGCTGGGTTTTTTTCAGCTGCATCACATTGATGACTCATATTCAATTTCATTATAAGACCCAGATCCTTTTCTGCAGCACTACCTCCTAGCCAGTTATTTCCCATTTTGTAGTTGGGCATTTGATTTTTCCTTCTTAAGTTTAGCACTGTGCACTTATCTTTCATCTTGTTGATTTCAGACCAGTTCTCCAATTTGTCAAGGTAATTTTGAATTCTAATCCTATCCTCCAAAGCACTTGCAGTCTCTCCCAGCTTCGTGTCATGTGCAAGTTTTGTAATCATGCACTATGCTCCATTATCAAAGTCATGAATGAAAAATATTGAATTATACTCTAGATCCTGTACTGAACTTGTGGGACCCTACTAGATACACCCTTCCATTTTGCCAGTAAACAATTGATAGCTACATTTTGAGTATAGTCAACCCACTGTTCACTTATAATAATTTCATCTAGTTTACATTTCTCTTGTTTGCTTATGAGAATGTCATGTGGGATGTGTCAAAAGCCTTAGTAAAATTAAGATATTTCACACCCTCTGCTTTTCACTTGTCCATTAAGTTGGTTTGGCAAGATTTGTTTTTGACAGCTATATTCTGGCTATTCCTTATAATGCCACTATCCTTCAGGTGTTTACATGTTGATTGTTTCATAATTTGTTGCAGTGTCTTTCAGAAGACTGAGAGGGGACATGATAGCAGTTTTCAAGTATCTAAAAGGGTGTTACAAGGAGGACAAAGAAAAATTGTTCTCCTTAGCCTCTGATAGGACAAAAAGCAATGGGCTTAAATTGCAGCCAAGGAGGTTTAGGTTGGACATTAGGAAAAACTTCCTAACTGCCAGGGTGGTTAAATACTGGAATAAATTGCCTAGGGAGGTTGTGGAATCTCCATCTCTGGAGATATGTAAGAACAGGTTGGATAGACATCTATCAGGGTTGATTTAGACCATGAGATCACTTTTTGAATTTAAGTGCAACCTAATATCTACCTCAAACCCAAATATCCTTGCCCTGCCTCCTTTGTGTCCCTTCTCCGAGGCCTCACCGCTGCTCATTCCCTCCTCCACCCTCCTTCACTTTCACCAGTCTGGGGTAGAGGGTTGGGGTTCAGGCTCTGGTCTTGGATTAAGGGATTTGGAGTGTGAGAGGGGCTCTGAGCTGAGCCTGGAGCAGGCAGTTGGGGTGCCAAAGGAGGTTCTAGGTGCAGGCTCTGGGATGCCAAGGTGCTTGGGGCTAGGGCATGGGCTTTGGATGCAAGAGGGGGTTCATGACTGGGGTAGGGTTTTGGGATGTGGGTACCAGCTGCACCCTACTTACCTTAGGTGGCTCTTGGGTGGTGGTGCAGTGGGGCTAAGGCAGCCTCGCCCCTGTCCTGGCCCTGCACCACTCCCAAAAGCAGCTAGAAAACTCCATCCCAAGTCCTGCTGTGCCCCTCTCTGCTCTGTGGAGATAGGATACAGGGTGTGAGAGGAGGGGGGCACCTTGACATCACTACCCTCCTCTCCCTCCCCTGCCCTGCACAGAAAAGCAGGAGGCTCCTTAGGGGACAGCTCCAAGGCAAAGGGCAGGAGATGCGAAGCAGTCTTGGGCGTAGGCAGCTGAAGTGCTGGGCTCGATAACCTCTTGGCCAAACCAGTTAGGATCTCCTGTCAGAGACTCCAAGATCTACCCGTAGATCCTGATCTACTCATTGGTGACCGCTGATCTAGATGGTGCTTGGTTCTCCTGTGAGGGCAGGGACTGGACTTGATGTCTCGACGTCCCTTCCAGTTCTAGTGTTCTATGATTCCATGGCTGGTGTAGACAAATGTTACTGGAGCATTCTATGAGTCTAAGTATTGAAGTTAGGCTGACTTGTTTATAGTTCCCTGGTTCCTTCCTTTTTAAGTAGGTACTATGTTTGTTCTTCTCCATTCCTGTGGAACCTCGCCTGTTCTCCCTGGGTTCTCAATTGCTAACAGTTCCAAGTTTGCTTCAACTAGTTTCTTGAGTACTATAGAATGAATTTCATCAGGCCCTCCCAACTAGAAATACGTCTAACTTATCTACATACACTTTAGATATGTCCCTATTTTGACTTGAGGTACTTCCCCCTTGTTGTTTTGCATAACTTCTCACCATTAACCTTTTTGGTGAAGACTGATACAGGATAGATATTAAACATTTCAGCTTTCTCGAGGTCATCAGTTATTAGCTCTCCTACACATTCCTTAATCTTTCTGTTGCTACTAATGTATTTAAAGAACCTCTTCTTATTGCATTACATTCCTTGCTAGGTATATTTCATTGTATGCCTTAACCTTTCTGGTTTTGTCATGTTCAGGGAAGTGATTATAGTTTTGATAGTGTATCTCAGGCAAAAATACTTGCTGTGTGTCTCATCAAAATATAGCTACAGCTCTTTTCTTAAAAGAGGACATCATAAAAGAGTTTAATTACATTTTTCTTTCAAATATTTCCTTGAAACAAAGGGAGTAATTGTAAATTCAATTCATAAAGAAAAAATGAGCATGTGGGCAGGATGTAGTTGGATTCTGTTTGCCACTTGAAGAGTTGATCAGAGGACTGACAGCTGGAGTTTACTTGATTGGTATACAGTAAAGCAGGACTGTAGCCATCTTTTGTTGCATTTAAAAAAACAAATGAAATCTTAATGCACCCTTCTCATTTCTATAAAATACATTTTTTTAAACAAAGAAGATGAAAAAGAAAGAGAGAGAAGTGAAAGACTTTTGTGTTCCCAAAATGATTTAAAAACTATCAAGAGAAATAAAATCTCTTCCTCCTGTGTGTGTGTTTGCTAACCATGTAGAAATTTAATGGTTATATGAAGACTTTATGCAGAAATGTACATAAGACATTAATTTGATGCACATTTTGCAGTATATTGTGACATCTCACCCTATGATGCTTCATGCAATCTAGTTGTTTGTTAGTATTAGCACTCGAAGTCCAAGCACACAGCGTATAGAGCTTACATAACTCAGAGGGGTCTTTCCATTTTTAACTGATTAGACAATATCAAGATTGTCTTCCACATCATTAACTAGACTGACTCTTTCATGGATGCATGAACAATCCACATCATTGCAGATGCAAACTGTCAAATCATTTGCATACATTATTTTGCAAATTTCTCTTCAGTTTTTCCTTTCTAATTAATACAAGAGCTGAAATGAGGTGGTCTCAATATCACTATAAGCTCTAAAAAGAAAAAAAAATACTTGACTACTTATGTATTCTTAATTCTTATAGTTTTACCCGTCAAGTCTCCCTCACAACATACAAATACACAGACAAGTATCTTGTCACTGACACATAATACACTCATTTTCCAAGTACAATTTTTCCTCTCCGAACAGTTTCAACTATAATTTACTGGCAGAGCTGAGTCTTGGAATGAACACTGCATTCATCACTGGACAAAGGAGTGCCTTTACTGCTCATCCATTTTAAAGGCCAGGGTAGAACTGACCTCTCATTAGTCGTAAATTTTTCAGCAGATTGTTTAATTTACTAGTGGATGAACTGAACGAGGCTGGAGTCTATCACAGTGTTTTTCAGATTTTATTATGGGGGGTGGGGAATTCATAGTTCTGAAGCTTCATTCTCATTACTAGATTCTACTGCATTTGGATGGACCTCATTTGTAAGAGCTAGCATGGTGGCTTAAAAAGAGCTTCCTAAGAGTGCTGTAATTTGAAACAAGTAATAATTAAACTAGTTTACCTAATCCTTCATGGTGAAAGAGTTATATTTATTTTTGGAGCAGCAGGAGGTAAATTAATGTAGATTAAAAACTCAAGACTCTTGCTGGAAACAGCTGGCAATACAGTTTAGACAGGGCATGACAAAGGCAGGCAAAAAACCAGCAAGATGAAGGCTACGGGTTGCAGCATGGGCACCGGTGTTGCATGGAGCACTATTAAAAATTATCTATTCTTTTTCTCATCCAGGGGCATTATAGTAGAGAAGAATTTTCAGAAGAGGTTTAAATGTGCAGTGGTTAATGGGGTTTGGACTTCAAAGCTCCCTTAGAAATTATCTTACAATTCTTCCTCTGGAATGCTCACAGGGCTGAGTTGTCCAACTTCCACCATCCCAGAAGGGATGATATCACAAGCTCAGTCTTTCCCAGTGCTGTTTGGTGAATATGGATGAGTGCACTTGCTACACTAAGTCATTTGTGGGGTGAGTTGCTTCCCTATCCACTGTGTACCTGCCCAGCTCCTTAGAACAGCAGAGAAAAGGATGGAACCACAGCCCTATTTTGTTACCAGATCTTTGTGGGTGGTCCTTCTTATAGTAAAATGTGATCAGACCCTGTTCAGGGGTACTTGTTGCCTGATCTAAGATTGTGTCAATTTTTAATTACCAACTTAGGGGTTACCAGGTTCTTTGTTCCAGGATCAGGCCCAGTTATTCTATGGTTGGGAACCCTGAGGTTGACTGTTGCAACACTCACACTATAGAAACTCTTGTATATTTACAAATATAGTTTATTAATAGAGTTAGCACAGTCACAAACCCCCAAATTTCATAAGATAGATAGGGAATGTACATCCATATTTCCATATCATATACTCACATCATTCCTTCTAGAACAAACAGGTGTTAGCCCATCATTTTTCTCATTAACTTCACCTTCCCCATCATCACTATAGGCCATCATTCTTGCCCTTCCAAGGACTACGTCGTCTTCTCCTATCTCCCCTAAGCAGGGGTGCCATTTTTATAATACGTTATGCTGATGTTGATATGTTTGATGCATATTCAGTAGGGGATGTTTCTAATGTTGAGGTGTCCTTTTCCTATAGGTCAATGTATTGTTGCTCTCAACTTATTATCATAAATGCCAATTCATTACCATGGGCCTTTTGTGGTCATCTATCACATGCTGTGTCCAACCTGATAACTGGTTCAGGCTGAGCTGAGTAATTTCAGGACCTGTTATATAATGATGTATCTGCTGAGTCTGAGGGTATTTTTTCTACCACCATCCAAATATGTTCAAGTTGTCTTTACTATTGGGTGAAAGGTCCCAGACATAAGGTCCCTTTTTCAATCCAGGGAACCTATAAATAAACTATGACGGTGTCTGGGTGAGACCCGAGTCTCAACCACAGAAATTTGCTTATCTTAGCTTCCGCTGATCTTGCAAATGGCCTGTTACAGCATTATGAGATTTCTTGCATTACAGCTCTTAACTATTACCTCTATACTAAATCTACCCATTAATATATTAATGAATTAATCTGAATCAACACAATAATATTATTAGCATGATAGGCAAGCAACTTGATAGGCTACATGCTACAGTTTTGTTCTGGCTGGAAGGACCATTTCTCTCCACATGTCTATAAAAGGGCCCTGATTTTCCCAAGAAGTTGAGCAGCTGCATTTTCAATGGGAGTCAAGAACAGCAGAGCATGCTCAGCACACCCCTGAAAATCAGATCCCTTATTTAGGTTCTTGAACCAGATCCTTAAAGGTGTGTAATTCCCATTGAATTCAATAGGCATTCAAATACCATTGAGAACCTCGGCCTTACTTCAGGCACCCATTTTGTTCTGAATCTTAGTCCAAGTATGTAGCTGTAAATGATCTCATGTTTCTGGTGTGCCCCACTCAGTTAACACCAGAAAGGCTTACAACTACACCTGTTTCTTCTGGATGAAACCTGTCTCTTCTTGGAATTCCTACAGTTCTAGAAAACAAAGAATGCCTCTCTGCAGCCCATAACAGCTGTGAAAGCTTTCCTTCCCTCAGGCTTCCAATGTCCATGATTCCAATCTCCTAATGTGCTGCGAAAACCTCCCCAATGTATGCCAGATTACTACCACTTCACACACAGCTTTGCAAATCTGCCATAGGTTGCCTTTAGTTTGACAACAAATGGTCTGGTAGCACTTTATAGACTAACGAAACATGTAGATGGTATCATGAGCTTTCGTGGGCACAACCCACTTCTTCAGATACCCACGAGAGCTCATGATACTATCTACATGTTTCGTTAGTCTATAAAGTGCTACCAGACCATTTGTTGGTTTTCTTTCTGTAACAGACTAACTCGGCTACCCCCTGAAACTCCTTTATTTTGACAGATACATGAACACATATAGGTTTGAGTAAGGGGGTGTGGTGACATGGAATTTGCATATACTAATATAAACACACATAAATTCTTCTGGCTTCCCAGTGATAACAGGATAAAAAATTGGATGAATGATTCACTTATATGTTCAGAGGATAAAATGCATCATCCTGTGAATCCTCCATTCTGCCCCCCCACCCCCCACTACTGGTTACTGCAACAAGACCCAAACTGGGACTCCTTTATTGAAACCCTTAATTTTCTAAATAACATACCTTGCATTAAAAGAGGTAAGGCACATTTACGTTTCTCTACTTAAGTTACAATCAACTTCAGTATTTGGTATCATGCAGTGTTGTTGTGTAGCTGTGTTGGTCCCTGGATATTAGAGAGACAAGGGCTACCTCCAGACTGCATCCCGCTGCCGGCAGAGGGATGCAAATAAAGCACTTCGAAAGCGCAAATGAGCCTGGGATTTAAATATCCCGGGCTTCATTTGCATACTCACGTTCCGGCGCTGTGCCAATCATGCGCCATTTTGAAAGTGAAAGTGCTGTGTAGCTGCGGTTCTGCCGGCAGTGGGGAGCTTTTTTGACAGATCCTGTACTCCTCTAAGTGAGGTAATCCTCAAAGTACAGGATCTGCCGAAAAAGCTCCCCGCTGTCGGCAGAACCGCGGCTACACAGCACTTTCACTTTCGAAATGGCGCGTGATCGGCACAGTGCCGGAACGTGAGTATGCAAATGAAGCCCAGGATATTTAAATCCCAGGCCCATTTGCGCTTTCGAAGTGCTTTATTTGCATCCCTCTGCCGGCAGCGGGATGCAGTCTGGAGGTAGCCACGGTGAGGTAATATTTTTTATTGGGCCAATCTCTGTTGATGACAGATACACGATTTCAAACTACACAGAGCTCTTCCTCTGGTGTGAGAAAGATACTCCGAGTGGCACAGCTAAATACAAAGTCAAACTGATAGTTTAGCATAAGCAGATAGCACACATTCTAAGGGACCATTCAAGATGTAGTGGCTTGTTCACATCTCTATAGTCATAGGGCAAAAAAGGGATTTATGTTGTAATAAACCATAAATCCAGGGTCCTTATTAAGACCATGTGTTTTGTGTCTAGTAATGAATCAAACAACTACAATCCGTACTCCAAGGGGACCTCATCCTGAAAGCATCCCTTCTTCTGGTCTTCAAATAATGACCCAACCTCTCCAAAGTCCCCAGAGACCAGTACACACTATCTCAGTGTCACCAAATCCTGACGGATCAGATGAAACACTTGCAGACACATCTCCTCTGCTGCAGTGGTCAATACCTTCCACAACAACCCCTTCAAGATCCATGTTTTCTACACACGCCTATCACAACATGGGTTGCAGGCCAGCTGCTGGAGTGGGGGAGAGGGCAAAGTGGGCAACTGCCCTGGGGTCTGATGATTCAAAAAGACCCAGGGCTCCTGGCTGCCACAGTGGCAGGAGTCCCAAGCCCTTTAAATCACTGTCAGAAACCTAGACAGCATGTTCCAGGTGGCACTAAGGATTGGCTGCACCCAGCCCCTCTTTTTCTGCTCTAAGCCCTGCAACTTCCAGGAATGCAGCGCCATCCCTCACCACCTTGCCCAGGGGCCCGGCAGTTGTGTTCGTTCTCCTAATGGAGTAGACCTCATTCAGCGCATTAATGTCCCAATAGCAGCAATGTGGATGAAACCAGACACACACCATGCTCTCAAATGTACCCACACAGGAAACTGATAAAAGACACTTGTGGGGTCACAAAGCAATCTCTCTGTGTGCAATCTATCAATCCTCATCCTCAAAGGAAACCTTCACAACAATTTCAAGAGACAAGCCTGGAAGCCTAAATTCATAACTTTGCTAGTCACTAAAAATCATGGTCTTAATAAAGACACTGGATTTATGGCTTGTTACAACAATCTATAAGCTACATTAACCTCTTTTTACGTCCTATGACTATTTCAACTTGAATGGTCCCCTAGAATATATTCTAGCTAAACTATCTGTTTGATTTTCATATTTAGCTTTAACACTCCAAGCACCTTTCCCAGACCTGAAGAAGAGCTCTGTGTAGCTTAGATGCTTGTTTCTCACCAACAAAGTTGGTCCAGTGAAAGAGATTACCTCACCCACCTTGTCTTTCTAATATTTGTTATTGGCCTTTCAAGGATCTCCCACCCCCTAGTGTGCATTTGATACTAACCCCTCCTGTTTAAATCCCCTTTTCCAAAACCCCTGTAGTTTCTGAGTTCTTCCTTATTCATTCAGTGCTTTGAAGGAATAAACAAATCTCCTCTTTTCCTGGAGAAGTGTACATTTCAAGTTGAATAGGCCATTTTAACATTGTAATAACAATGCTTTGCCAAGAATGCAGAGATTGATAGTTTCTCAAAAAATTAGAAGTATTTTAAGACATATTTGGTTAACAAAATATCTCAGGTTTCCCACCCAACCTCAAGAGTTGGTTTTTGCTGCGCTAACCACTGCTGTTAAATTACATATTGCACACTCCACTTTTGATGGACATGGTTATACGGGGCAGTTGGTTGTAGTGGACAAAAACAGATCTCCCAAAACAAGCACATTAAATTCAAGACATTTCTCTCTGGCTATAACAGAAAAACTTTGGCCATAGATTACAATTTCTGTGCTTTTTTTTTTTTTGAACATTATGAGTGGATTGAATAGCAGAGAGAGCTGATGAGGAAAGTCACAAGAATACAGCATTTCAAAAAAACAATATCCTTTGTTGGGCTGGTTTTGGAAGTTTTGCCATTCTGGCACTCTTCATCATCATGACACAGCATTGTCTACCAGCTTTAGATTTATTTGCAAAAAACTAAAATCTTTTTGCAGACTGCTGAAGCAGTAACAGTGTTAGAGCTACAGTCCTTGCACGCTTTGAGTTCATAGACTGGTACAGTCTGGGTGCTGTGAAGTGTACTGTAGCCTCTTGTTCCCACACAAATCCATTTCAGCACTTGTGCAGAGTCTGGCACAATCATTACATGCTAAAGACTAGCAATTTTCAACCTTTTCATTTCCAGATCTGTAAAAATTTCAAATGGAGGTGCAGATGTCTTTGGAAGTCTTGGGATAAGTCTACACTGGCACTTTACAGTACTGTAACTTTCTGGCTCAGGGATGTGAAGAACACACCCCACCCCTGCCAAGCCCAGCTCTATAAAACACCAGTGTGAACCAGGCTACAGCACTGGGAGCTGTGCTCCCAGCCCTGTTAGTTAATCCCCTCATGGAGGCGGTTTACATAGACTGCTGGGAATATCCCTCTCCCAGTGCTTGTGCCATGGCCACATTTTCAGTTTAAAGTGCTACTGAGGCTGTGCCTTAAACTTGTAAGTGAAGACAATGCCCAAGTCACAGGGCTCAGGAAGGCGTGGACAACGGATTTTTACTCTGCTTTAGGCTATTTAAAAATAAGCCATTCAAACCACAGCTTTGACTTCCTTATGTCCACAGAGCACTTATCACTCTCTGGCTATAAAACAACTATAACACATGAATAGTAGAAGGCAATTTTCTTATTGCCCTGCAGCTATGGCACAAGTGCTGTGGAGTTTGTCCTTCGATCATAGAACTGAAGATAACTTTCAATTGGAAATAAAATGGCTAATACTCCAACAGCAGCATGTTTTAAACTTGGTATTTTTTACTATTATAACCAATCAGCTTACTTCAGGAACTTATATAAGTAAGTTAATTGTTGAAAATCAATCAATAGCTCTTAGGGGGCATAATCCTGTGATTAGTGGGTCCCAACAAACGATATTGACTTCAGTGGGAAGATGCTTAGCACTCCCAGGCACAAAACCAAGCTAAGCTTATTTGCATCAGTTACTACATTTCTACAACAGGTACAAAATCTCACAGGAGGGATTTTCTACAGAGCGCATCTTTGGCCTAACAATGCTGCCACTGAATCTCCATGGGTGTTTTGCCATTGACAACAATAGAAGCAAAGGCAGGCCAATAGTGAGGGCCTTTGAAAATCCTCTCCTATACTCAAAGTCCGGTATGATCATTGAGACTGTGACATTAAGGCTGAAGGTCAAATGTGAGACTTCATTGGAGATGGGAAAAAGAGGGAAAACTAATTTTCAGATTACATGTGAGAAAACTTCATCTCCTAATAGTTGAGTAGGAGTTGAAATGCAACTTCTGTGTTTTTTTTCTGGTGGACTTTCTAGTGAAATAATAAAGGCTTATTTGGGGATTTGTTTTAGAACTGATTCCCTATTCCAAAGAAGGGCAAAAGAGTAATTTTTATTTCATCAAAGGCCTGATCCTACTTCCATGGAAGTCAATGGCTAAATTCCTATTGATTTCAGAGGGTGCAGGATCATCCCCCAAATTAATTTTGAACTAAAATTGGGCAATTTTTTTCATAAAAAGAAAGTTAAATTTCTGATCAGGTGTGGTTCAGTATACAGCTGCTGATGCAGAAAAGTAACCAACAGAATTGAGTTTCAGCAATCAATGTTAAATAATAAAAAATTAAAAGGGAGAGCCATTCTGTCAATACCACTCCACTAACAAAGGGAATGCTTGTTTTATATTGATTAGCTCCTGTTAAATAATGTATTACTGCTTCACAACCATGTAGGCTCTCGCAGGGTTATTTATTGCAAGCAGTGGCAGTACAGAACTGCTCTTAGTGAACCAAGAAATCAATACTGTATCTGTAAACATGCTTGCAAATGCAGTCACACAGCTCACCATCAAGCCTGCTGCTGCTCCATTAAGCCAGAGGAGTGCGAAAAAAGACAGGTTGTTACATTCAGTGTATCTTCTTCACCACCCTTCCAGACAACAACAAGGTGTCGGAGCTGTTAAATTAGACTCCATTCAAGAAATGACTGTCTGGTGCATTTCTGCCTACTGTTTACGAATTTATGAAAAAAGGTTCCACTAACCATATAAGCCACTTACAGCATACCAAATTTCTAAGGGTAAAAAATTAACAGTTTTCCCTTGTTAAGTCACCAAGGTTAGTCATTTATCAGTGAACCTGAATTTTTTATTTAAAACCAGGGTACTCAGAATTTAGGAACTTGGGCTGTGGAATCACTTACCCACAATCCCAGCCCCCGAAACCAGAGGAACTCCCCATTATGTCTGCAATGATGACAATGTTCACTCTACTTTTGAGTTATCTCCCCCACACACACCCTTGTGTCTGTCTTGTCTATTTAGATCAGTGGTTCCCAAACTTTTCGGCATCACGCCCCCTTTTTGATTTTTGAGAAACCCTCACGCCCCCCTTCCCAATAAAATAGCAGCAAAACTTGTGGTGGGATAGACCGGGGGTGTGTGGCTGGGTCACCTCGCGCCCCCTGCCCCGGAATTTCTTCATGCCCCCCAGTTTGGGAACCCATGAATTAGATTAAACTCTTCAGGGCAGGAAGCATCTATTATTGTGTCTGTAAATTACCACAATGAGGCCCCATTCCTGGTTGGCCTCTATACACATTCATAGTAAGCAGATCATCTCCCAGGCTTCCCATTCTACAGAGTCTGAACCTTGCTCATCGTTACTGATGGAGTATGCCTACCATGGTGGCAAGAAAAGCTTCCTCATCAGACTCTGAAGTGGGATCCTGCAGGTCTCATTTGCACCTTCAGGAATATACCACCTGCCTATGTTGGTTTCAGCTTCAGTATTAACAAGGGGCTTATGGAACAGGACCCTTGGGCCATTCATAGGAGGGGGCCAGAATCATATCAGTGGCCCTTTTGAAACCCATGGGGTTTCCCTCCAATCAAGAGCATTCCCCTATCTACCTCTGCTGGTTCCATATACTGATCATCAGAAGCACTGATGTGGCAAACTGCCTAAGAACTGAGTTTGTCAATAAGATTCAGGACCCCTCTCACAAGGAGTGGGAAATGGCCCTGTCTCCAGAACCATAGGCATCCTCTTTTTCTCCCTTCCTGAGGCAATTTTGGCAGAGCCTAATGCTCTGCCTCCTGGTGATTTTAAGAATTTATTGAGGAGGATGCCTATGGCCCTGCACATCAACCTAGACGAGACCCAGGAAAAATCCCACTGGCTGGTGGACATCTTAGCATCTGAAGCCCTATGTAGAATAGCTCTCCCTATGAATAACACTATTTTAGAACCGACCAAGACTACAACTTCCCTGTCATTGAACGAAAAAAGAATGGAGAGGAGGTTTGAGCACTCCTTTATAGATGCTTGTGGGACAGGTCCTGAATGGAGAGGGGTTTGAGCATCTCTGAAGTCATCCATCTCCACACTCCCTGTTAGTGTCAGCAGCCAGTGAGAGGGATTACCAGGCCATTGAGGGTATGTCTACACTACAGCGTTATTTCAAAATGTCTTATTTCAAAATAGTTAATTCTCTACACACAAAATGCATTTTGAAATAGCACATCCACACTGAGTGGATGCTGAATCGCATTTAAGGCCAGCCGGAACCAGGTCCGGCAGAGCATCAGGTCAGGAGTGTCTTTGTGTGGCTGCTGCCTGAGGCTATCTGAGGCTTGTGCTTAAAGGGACACCCCCCCCCCCCCACCGGACAGCCAGTTCTCAGGTTTCCCTGCTTGCTTGCCTACCTCGATGAGGGACAGCAAAGCATTTTGTCTTTGCGTGCTCTGCTTGCCCTCACTCGGGATACCACAGAACTCTGCAACATGGAACGGGAGCTGCCCCTGGGCACTCTGGTGCTTCTCTTGGCTGCGTTGCTGCAAGCCTGGCTGCACTTTCTGCAGGCTGCCATCCGGGAGGTCCATCGGGGGCTGTCAGTATCCAGGAGGCCCTGCAGGAGAGCTTCCACCCTGAGGAGCACTAAAAGTCTCCCTGGTCTGCCCCACTGGGGGCTTGTGCCTCATTCCGCCCTCATGTCCTTACTTACCCCCCCCCCCAACCCCCCTTCCTGATGTAAAATAAAATACATGTTTTTTCATAAACACAAACTGTCTTTATTTAACAAAACTGGGGGGAGGGGGGGAATGAAACTCTGGTGAGACTGGGGAAAGGAGGTGGGAGAAGAGAAGACAGAGGGTGGGAGAGGGGAGGGGAGGGGGAAACCTGGGAGGAGGGAGCTGGAAGGGAGAAGAAGGGGAAGGGAGGGCTCAGGGGTGGGGGTCTCGCCGGGCCAACAGTCCCCAGCACTGCGGATGCGGGGGTCTCGGCGTCCCTGGGGGGATAGGGAGGGGATGGAGGGAGAAGCGGGAGGGGGAGAAGGAGTGGGAGGAGGAGCGGTAGCTGGGGAGGCAGCAGGCGCTGGAGCGGCAGGAGGCAGCACACTCTGCACCAAGGTCTTCAGGTGTTGGCAGATGGCACGGCCCTGGGCAAGCTGCTCCCTCCGGAGCTCCAGGTCTTCTTGCACCCAGTTCTGGAGGGCGCGGTGCAGGGCTCGCAGTGCCCCCAGGTGCTACTGTTGGTACCCCTCCACTGCACGGGTGGTCCTGTGGAGCCCTCAGGTGAGGGAGCATGTCCTGGGCGGGGTGGTGTGCCCTGCACGCGCAGCTGGTGTGGCTGTGGAGAAACAAGAGGAGTGGTCAGTTATCCCTGGGGACACAGTGGGTGAAGCCCAGCCCCCCTCTGCAAGGTGAGGATGACCATTCCCTGCACCATCAGAGCTGATGTGCTTGCACACAGGCCATGTTCGGAATGGCCTGCTATCCCCAGGAGTGGGAGCTGCCCTGAGACCGCACCCATGCCTCTGTGCTGTGTATAGTGTTGGTGAGAGGGTGGGGAGATGTCCCCTGCCTCTGTGTAGAATGGCTTTGTGGAGGGAGGGCACCTGCTGTGTCCCACCCCGGGGTCAGGAGCATGTCATGGCTCTTCACACATGCATATGGCTAGCAGGCCAAGGCCCCTGTGTGGCAGCCAGCTGGGGCCACGTGCCCAGGGGTGGCATGGCACATGCTCACACGTGCACAGGTTGTTGCATGATCCATGGTAAGCAAGGCCCATGAGCACGGTCCCTGGTCTCCCTCCCCACCCGCTTATAAGGGGACAGTGATGGCACTCACATGTTGTTGCCTCCCCGGATTTCACTGGTGACAAGTCTGCTGGGATGGCTCAGGGGTCCTGGCAGCATGGCACGCTCCCTCTGGGCTCCTGCAGCTCCTGGCGCTCCTCCTCCATGCCCTGGTCAGGGCCCTCTGCTCCAGGATCAGTGACCCCTGGGGTGGCACGGACTGTCCCACCCCCGAGGATGCTGTCCAGGGCATCAAAACAGGGGCAGGTGTCTGACCCTGTTTGAGAGCTGCCCCCTGTGGCCCTGGCATAGGCCTGCAGCAGCTCCTTAATTTTCATGTGCACCTGCTCCTGGGTGCGCATGTGGCCTTTGGTGGCCAGGCTGTCAGCCATCCGTCTGTAGACGGCCACGTTCCTGTGTCTCGTGCAGAGATTGTGGACATTGGAGGCCTCCCCCCAAACCTCAATGAGGTCCACAATCTCCGCACTAGACCAGGAAGGTGCCCGCCTTCTCCGGCCCCTGGCAGGCTCCTGGGAGCTTGGGGGACTGGGCCCGGGGAGCAGTGGAGGGCTGCCTGGGTCATGGTGGGGCCACTGGGTCGGGGCAGCGACTGCTGGCTCTGTGCTAGCAGGCCTGGAGCTGGCACAGGCACTGTGGCCAGAGTCTACCACTTTAAGGGCTCCGGGGCTGGGGAAGAGGAGAGGAAGTTTTCCTGGTTGTGCCCAGAGTGGCCACCAGGGCACCCTGGGAAGCACTGGAGGCCCCCTATTTCGAAATAAGCATCTACACAGTGCTTATTTCGAATTAGCTAATTTGAATTTGGTGTTATTCCTCATAATATGAGGTTTACCAAATTTGAAATAAGTGCTCTGCTATTTCGAATTAATTTTGAAATAGCAGTTTGGCTGTGTAGATGCTAGGAAAGTTATTTCGAAATAACGGTTGTTATTTCGAAATAATTTTGCTGTGTAGACATACCCTGAGAAAAAAAAGAAACTGGGCAAGAAGATTTATTCCGAGAGTGTTGCTACAAGTATATTACTTGCATTGTAATAAGGCTTATGGTACAGGACCCCATTATGCTATCTCCTGTACAATCACCAGATGGGGTTTTGGGTATATGGCTTTATATCAGAAAATGTTTGATGTAAAGTGCCTATTTCTCAACGTGTGGGTGTAGAATTAAGTAAATCATTCATTTCCAGTACACATTTAAATTCGCTTTAGATCAGAACTGTTCAGCATGCCATACATATTAATATCAGTGGATCATGTGAATCTAAAACAGTACAGTACAATAATCTCATGTGTTTTAGGCAAAAGGTTCCTGAAACTTCTTTTTCCCACCAGCTTTATTGTGTGTGCCAAGAGTGACTTAACTCTGAAATTACACTGCTCTACAGCCAAAATGCTTCTGAAATAAATGTAGTCAAACTTTACTAATTCTGGGTCACTGAGAACGAAAATGATGCTTAAAATTGTTGGTTGGCTCTAGTTTTCAAGATATGCTATTGGGTCAGTATATACAACCCTTGACTTGGGAATGGCGGAGGATAAGTGAGTTATAAAGGGAAGGGATCTCAATTTAAACCAGAAATGACTAAAATACATCTTTGACTGAATCTATGAATAAATCTATGGCTGGGTTTGGACAGTACTTGCTTTTTAGGCAAAACAATGAATGATGCAATCTGAAGCTGGTATTGCGTCATACATGATATGAATTGCATCATGTTATTCCTAGAAGTCATGGATGATGCAATCATAACGAAGCTTACATCACTCTGCTGAACAAATTGCCCTATATCAGCTCTAGAAATCATACAGTGTCGTGCTCTCTTATTTGTCAGTGTTTGATTTTGCAAAGGGACACATTTCTGTTTAGCCAAAGTGAGCAGAGATGCCTCGTACTTGTGTGAACAGTGCAGATAACTGCAGTATAACCACTATGGTTAAGAAAGCCTATCACCTTTATTTTGGCTGCAAAATTGGAGATCAGGACAAGAGGTGGGCCCCACACATATGCTGCAACACTTGTGCAACAAATCTTCGCCAGTGGTTGAACAGGAAAAGGAAATCTATGCCTTTTGCAGTGCCAATGATTTGGAGAGAGCCAACAGATCATACCAGCAATTGTTACTTCTGCATGGTGCCTCCAGTTGGGAAAGGTATGTCAAAGAAGAAAAAGTGGACTGTGCATTATCCAACCATTCCATCAGCTATACGCCCAGTACCCCACGGAGAAGGACTGCCGGTTCCTGATGCACCAGAATCATTCTCACTTGAGTCAGACGAGGAAGAGGAAGAGGATGAAACTTCTGGTCCTGAACCATCGATGTCACAGGACCCACATTTTCTCCCATCCTCCTCCTCTGAACCACACCTCATAACACAAGGTGAACTGAATGACCTTGTCATGGATTTGGAACTACCCAAGAGTAAGGCAGAGCTGTTGGGCTCCAGACTACAGCAGTGGAATCTCCTGGCAGGTGATGTTAGGGTTTCCATGTTCTGTGACCCTCAAAAGGATCTTGTCCCATTCTTCTTCATGGAAGGTGATCTTGTAGCCTGCAACAACATCGATGGTGTGATGGCAGCCCTCAACATCGTTCACGATCCAGATGAGTGGAGACTGTTCATTGATTCATCGAAGACGAGTCTTAAAGCTGTTTTGCTGCATAATGGCAATGTTTTGCCATCAATTCCAGTTGGTCATGCAGTCCATATGAAGGAAACCTATGATAACATGAAACAACTTTTGAGGTACATAAACTATGACCAACATCAGTGGCAGCTTTGTGGTGATTTGAAGGTTGTTGCTCTCTTGCTTGGTCTGCAGACTGGATACACAAAGTACTGCTGTTTTCTCTGCAAATGGGATAGTCATGCAAGAGATTCCCACTACCTCAAGATAGATTGGCCACTCCGACAGTCATTGGAGCCTGGGAGGAAAAGTGTCCAGCATCCACCACTTGTTGAATCAAGGAAGATTTTGTTACCACCCTTACACATCAAGCTGGGTCTGATGAAGAACTTTGTCAAGGCCATGGACAAAACACAAGCAGCTTTCAAGTACCTCCGTGGAAAATTTCCAAGGTTAAGTGGAGCTAAGATAAAGGAAGGTGTCTTTGTTGGTCCTCAGATTCGTGAACTTCTTCAAGATGATGCATTTGACCATGCACTGCGTGGCAAGGAAAAGATGGCATGGAAAGCCTTCCAGTTAGTGGCAATAAATTTTCTTGGAAACAACAAGGCAGACAACTACAGGTTGTTGTTGGAAAACCTCCTCAAGGCATACAAAAGCTTTGGTTGCAACATGTCACTAAAGATACATTTTTTGCACTCTCATCTAGATTTTTTTTCACCGAACTGCGGAGCAGTGAGCAACGAGCACAGCGAGCGATTTCACCAGGACATTGCAACAATGGAGAAACGTTATCAGGGCAAATGGAGCCCATCAACGCTTGCAGACTATTGCTGGACAGTGACAAGAGATGCTCCATTTAATGAATACAAGAGACAAGCCAAGAAGCGCTGAGTTGACACTGAATAGGACTAAACTATGTACATAATAGTTTTTTGCCTTTTGTTTCATAATAAATTTTATTTATATAACCCTTTTGCTGATTTTTAAAGTGTTACATAAACAGGACAGGTGAAATATTATCATGTAATGCAACCATAAACACACGAAAAGACCTAGGTTTACAATTTATGATTAAAACTCTACTAGCTACACAATATACATAGACGTAAAATGTAAAAACTTAAATATCTTGGAAACAGTAGCCAATCAGTTTTTTTAATCGTCATATTTGAATTCAGCACATCAAAATACATAATAAATAGCACATTTAATCTCTGAAGCAGACGACTTCTAAAAAATTGTAGACCACTGTTATTCGTCACAGTTGAACAATGAAAAAACATCATTAGCAAGGAGTAGAACAGAGGACTCTGACACCAGTCTTGAGTGGTGCATCCACAGGTTTTTGCAGTTTCAAGGAAACATCTCTTGTCTCTGAAGTAATACAGGACTTTTCTATATCCAAAAGGGTAATATTAGCTTTGCTAGTAGGAACGTGCTGGATTCTCCATATTAAAATAGGGCTCTTTGTTAAAACGTTAATCTGAAACATGGTGGAGTGTATCCATTTAAAATTTGTCAAGAATTCTTGGGTACATATCTCACCAGTCGTTTATAAGCACAACTTTTGCCATGGAAATCAATGGGGAATTGTGCTTAAAAATCAATATCCCTTAGAAAATAAGTCTAAAGTGAAGAACATTTATTCATTTAAAATTATATGCACTTCTAATGTGCTCATCCTCTATGCAATGGGGGAATAAATCTTTTCAGGAGAAGAAAAGGAGAATTCTTTGCTGTAGGTTTCAGACAAAATTGGTAGATGTGAGAGCTGTTCAGAGATTCAGCCAACATATTCCTCTGCAGGTACTTACATTTTGCCAGGTGCATTTATCCAGAGAACAACACACAAAAAGAAACCCTGATGGTTCAGTCAGGGTTGGCGAAGGTCTGAAGGTTAACCTAAGTCAAAGATCCTAGGGGAAATTATTCTTAATGAAAACTGACATATATGTGCCCTTGGCAGCTTTAGAAACAACTGCCATAGTATTCTTCTGAACCGAGAAATATTCAAGCTATGCAACAAACTCTGAACAAATTTTGTACTGTGACATTAACCGCACAAGAAAACTGAATTCACATATTATTTTCCTCCTACTGACTCCATTGCCTGGTAGAACTGTTTTACACTTATCTGACCCCGGCTTCACTCTTTCTTTCAAAAGCATTCAATTTAATGGATTTTCATAAAGCACAGTGTGAGGTGTTGCTTCTTCATTGTCTAAAATGAGGCCAGAACCTCTACTGTTATAATGTAAAAATGAATAAATATCTATACTATCCCCATGATATGTATATTAATGAGTCCCAGTGCTGTCTTCCTTTGGAAACAATAAAAGGTGCACCACATTAAGAGCTCCAAATGGCACTCCAAACTTGCTGCATCTATTCCTATAGTGTTGGAGAACACATACAAGCAAGGATTGGTGCAAGTTTGTTTAGCCTAAAGTGGAGCTCTCCACTGCACATATATTTACCCTTGATAGACGAATTAAGCAACAGGGCTGAGAACAACAGTACCTTTAGGATCATGGGTGTTGGTCACACTGGGCATCTACAAGCTTTGGAAACCTCAGACCAGATGTGTTAGGCCACATTTATTCCTGGTGCAAGGCCATCAAACTCAGAGGGCACATGTAACTCATTAATTTTCATAAAGGGCTGTAATGAGGAATAATATTTCTGTTGCATTTGACAACTGATCCAAGTTATGGCAAATGATACCAGGTGAAGATGTGGCCCTTCACACTTTTCAGTCAGCAGGAGGCAAATGACAGACCATGGCATTGTGACTTAAATAACAGGAAGCTGTGGAGGAGGGAAGCCTCCAGATCAGTTGTCATGAGCCTTGTTATATAACAACATGTGCTATGTTAATAACAAGTATTGATATTATTTTTATCTGAGAGGCCTCAACTAAGATCAGGGCTTCATTGTGCTACACATTTTCCCTAAACCAAAGAGTTTGGAGTCTAAAAAGACATGTCACTGGTAGGGTCGGAGAAAGGAGGTGTTAGCCTCATTTCACACCTGGGAAGCTGGGGTACAGAGAAGCTAAATCAATTGCACAAGGTCACAGAGGAAATCTGGCAGATCCAGGAACTGAATTCAGGTCTCCTGAGGCCCATTCCAATGCCTTATTCTCAAAATTGTTTCCTCTGTGATGTAGACCAGTACTGAATTTCCAGTCTCTCTTGGTGGATGCCCCAGACCAATGTTCCTTCTAAGATTTTCCATCCATGAGTGGAGTGAGTTTCATTATGTGCACCAATATTTAGGTAATCTGTGCTTGTGCGGATGTGTGCCACCATGGCACCTGCCAGTTACTAACAAATATCTTAGGGTATGTCTACACTTGCACCCTAGTTCAAACTATGGATGCAAATGCAGGTATTTGGAATTGCTAATGAAGCAGGGATTTAAATATCCCGCGCTTCATTAGCATGATCTCGCCGGTGCGCTAGTTCGAATCACAGCTGATTCGAACCAGGAAGTGCACGCCGGGACACGGTAGTTCGAACCAAAGCCCTTGGTTCGAACTAACGTTACTCATTTTTTGAGTGCTTCCTGCCTTGTACTCTGAACATCAGCCAAATCAGCTGGAACTACCTGGGGGGAAAGGGAAAGGGGCAGAGGAGCCTTTTTTTAAAGCAGCCCAACAAAATATAGGGCTGCCACTGGCAAGAAGGAAGGGGGAGAGGGCAGGAGACAGAGAGCTGCTGGCTGCCCAGGCTTTTTTTTTTAAGCAGTCCAACAAAACATAATTCAAAATGATCTCGACAAACTAGAGAAATTGTCTGAGGTAAATAGGATGAAGTTTAATAAGGACAAATGCAAAGTACTCCATTTAGGAAGGAACAATCAGTTTCACACATACAGAATGGGAAGCGATTGTCTAGGAAGGAGCACTGCAGAAAGGGATCTAGGAGTTATAGTGGACCACAAGCTAAATACGAGTCAGCAGTGTGACACTGTTGCAAAAAAAGCATACATGATTCTGGGATGCATTAACAGGAGTGTTTTGAGCAAGACACGAGGTGTCATTCTTCCGCTCTACTCTGCACTGATTAGGCCTCAGCTGGAGTATTGTGTCCAGTTCTGGGCACCACATTTCAAGAAAAATGTGGAAAAATTGGAGAAGCTCCAGAGAAGAGCAACAAAAATGATTAAAGGCCTAAAAAACATAAGATATGAGGGAAGGCTGAAAGAATTGGGATTGTTTAGTTTAGAAAAGAAGACTGAGGGGGGACATGATAGCAGTTTTCAAATATCTAAAAGGGTGCTACAAGGAGAAGGGACAAAAATTGTTCTCCTTGGCCTCTGATGATAAGGCAAGAAGCAATGAGATTAAACTGCAGCAAGGAAAATTTAGTTTGGACATTAGGAAAAACTTCCTAACTGTCAGGGTGATTAAACACTTGAATAAATTGCCTAGAGAGATTGTGGAATCTCCATCACTGGAGATACTTAAGAGCATGTTGGATAGAAATCTATCAAGGATGATCTAGACGGTGCTTTGTCCTGCTGTGAGAGCAGGAGACTGGACTCGATGACCTCTCGAGGTCCCTTCCAGTTCTAGCATTGCAGTAGTCTATGATTCTATGATTCTATGGGGCTGCTGCTGGAGAGAGGGCAGGGGGAGGGGACGGAGAGCTGACTGCTGCCCGGGGGTTTTTTTTAAGCAGCCCAACAAAACATAGGGCTGCCTCTGGAGAGAGGGAAGGGGGAAGAGGCAGGGGACAGAGAGCTGCCTGGCTGGCTGCTGAGGCTTTTTTTAAAGCAGCTCCTACTCTTCCCCACCTCTATTCCCCTCACCAAAACCACTAGCTTACTTTTCTCCACTTCCAGCTACTGCATCAGGAGCCCTCTGGAGGAAGTATCTAATTAGTTCAGGGCTGCAGGCATGCTGCTGCGCGGCTCTGATAACAAGGTGGGAGGGTCTTAAATTCTTCCTGCACCGTTGCGCAAGCCCACACCCTACAGGGAGCTATGCCCTAGACTCTTACGAAAACAGAGCATACTGTCTATTACACCATTTATCCTAATATAAAATCATGTGATGTCACGTGATACATTTTCTACATAGTTACATGCTGTTGGTGTATAGTTGAATTAAGTTGCATATTTCTAGCTAGTGAATAGTAACTCTCAGAACACTTCCATTACTTTAAATTTCAAGTATTGAACTTAACATAGAAAATACCTGGAGATGTATATGTATATGTGTATACGCGTGTTGTGTTTTTACAGAAGAAGAGACAATTAGCAGAATATTATGAATACAGAGTTGTGACTCTTTATTTAACCCAATCCTCAGCACTATATTATATTCTTCAAACAGCTGGCAACAACTCCAATAACTACTGAAAATATCATTTGTTCTGAGCAGCTGGTATGAGTGCTAACAATCCAACCATTTGCCTATTCAGTATCAACAGCCTAATGTAGCAGTCTGAGCATGTTCCGAACCTTCCAATGACAGAAATATTCAGAATAGGTTTATCATTTATTAAGCTGAGGTTCGTACCACTGATTGGTGGGTGGATACATAGCTAAGCTACAAGTCTCCAGCACTAATTGGTGTAATAACTGATACATTCTCAGCATTCCATTCTTCTATGTACTGTGGCTCTCTGAGTGAGATTCCTCCCCCACACACAGTGACAGCACTGATAGCCAAACCCTGAGCCGAGACAGTGGTATTTTGGAGTGCATTATTCTGAGTACTACTTTACAGAGTTTTTTAGGAGCCATACATTCAGCGAAAAGGCAGCAGCTAAGGGGACAGATGTAATTATGAACACTGATGGACTTTTAAAACTGAGATGGCCCTCTGATCAATTTGTCTCGTGGGCAGAAGAGCTCAAACATACTGCCATGCATGTCATTTCTGAAGGGAGGATTGCATTGTGGGGTTGTAGTTGGAATACTTATGCCAATACAGATTCCTCTCTTTGGATCAAAATCTTTTGGCAGAATAAACCCTGATGACTCCATGTTGAGCAAGGCTGAGTTTGTAGAGAAAGTACATCAGAACAGCCAGGCCTGTCATGATAGTGATTTTCATACAGCTATTATGTTGTACAATGAAGCCCTGGAAGTTAACCCTCAGAACTGTATCCTGTACAGTAACCAATCTGCAGCATACATGAAAATCCAGCAATAAAACAAGGCACTGAATGATGTAATCAAAGCACATCTCCTAAATCTTAAATGGCCACACTTATCATCTGAGAAAGCGGGTTTTGGCCACGAAAGTTCATGATACTATATATATTTTTGTTAGTCTCTAAGGTGCCACAGGACTACTCACTGTTTTTAAAGATACAGACTAACATGGCTACCCCATGAGACATTTTTCTTTGAAGGGGTACTACAGCATTCTACAAACATAAATAATGTCTTTTAAAACCTAGAGTGAGAAAATCCTGTTCTACTTTTATAAATAAATGCTTTAAAATATAATTCAATAAAAAAAAATCAGTTGCTCCTACTTCAGAATTTGGATGATGATTTTAATATAGCCCATTTGAATCTTCCCTGCTCTGTTTGCATCTATAAAAGATTCCAATCCCTACCTCTATGAGTTTTGCTCAAGTCAGTACTCTGGCTAGCCAAAGTAACTCTTATCTCTCAGGCAAACCATCCATTTCAGTCCAGTTCTGCTTCTATAAAAGGCACTGATAAACCCTACATGAGAACAGACAAAGTATGGTCTGATGCTCAAGTAAACAAACTGTTGGAGAGGGAAAGATTAGAAACATTTTTTTCTAATCTTGTTCATTTATCATTATTTCAAATGTTATTTGTAACCATCATAGGTGAAAAAAAAATGGAGATCTGAGTGTGATGTGTAAATTGATTGTCTTCCTTTTGGCACTCATCCCATTTAGCACTACCACTGGAGCAGTAAAATATTTACCTCTCCATAATAGGACAGTGTTGTCCTATTTACTGTCCATCAGGAGACACTGCAAAGCATGTCAACAGATAAAATAAATCTGCAGCATACAACTCCTTGTATTTCCTAAATGTGTAACAATCACCTGGCTAATCTGAAAATATTAATGTGCTTTCTGTACTGGTCTCATGGATATCAATCTATTGTAGCACTCTAAAGCAGCAATTCTGAAATTGTAAACTGAGGTTAAATATAGGATATGAATAGTAATAGAGATGTAGCCGTGTTAGTCTGGTCTTGCTGAAACAAAAGACTGGACTATGCAGCACTTTTAAGACTAACAAGATTAACAAACTATCTTGTTAGTCTTTAAAGTGCTGCATAGTCCTGTCTATAGGTTCTGAGTAAGGGAAATTAAAAAAAAAAAATCCAGTATTTTCTGGTATCACTTGGGGAGAAGGCTCTTTCTCATGCAAAAATAATGTTACTACATTAACTGAAATATTCCCATCCATGAAATGATTAATTCTTAAGTAGTCTAATAACTTATTTGCAATTAGGCGAAACAATGAATTATTTGCTAATGTATAGAAGACAGTTAATATAGCATGAGAAGCTCCTTGAATTATCCATATAGCCTTCATCTATGTCACAGGAGCCAGTTTATAAGGAAAATGAAGGCAAAGGGTTCTAAATGTCTGTGCATAAGTGAGCGTTAAAGTGTCTATCCCCTACTGATGCCCAGCACTTTCCCCTGAATCCTTTTCTACATTGTGGGCTGGAAATATTTTCTCCCATCTGTCCTTCAGGATCTGGTTGACAATTGGAATTTCTGCTAGTCATTTTGATTTGGTTGAACACCCCCGCCCCCCACACACAATATTTTGATTCAGGTAAATCTGACTTAAAATAATGAAACTTTCCAGGTGGAAAAAATCAGCAAAATTAAAAAATGTCCATTTTATGGAAACTGCATCTGCCACTGAAAAAACATGGGTGGAGATTAAAAACATTAGAACTATTCAGCTTGGAAAGAAATAAGCATGGTACTGGATTATGATAGTGAACCATAAAATATTATGGAAGGGGACAACTTGTCTTTAGCCTTTCCTATCACATAGAACCACAGGGTTAAAGTAATTGCTCATTACTAGTTTCAGTCATTTCTGTTTGCAGAACAGACACCTATCTGCAGAACAGGTAGGTGAGCCTTGTAATGGGCTCACAAATACAGACTCACACTGGAGAGGAAAGTGTTAAGGAGCTGGTCTACGCCTAGCCAGCTCCACCCCGCCACATCTGCAATGCATACACAGGCTTGAAGAAGAGCTGAAGAGGGGAGAAAAGTACCTCGCAGAAAACCAGGGGAGGCATACATGCCTATATTGGTGAAACTGTTTAAAAGGAACTCTGTAGAAGGCCTCGCTGCCAGGGAGCTACTTACAGATGGTACTCCTAACCTGCTGTGGGAAAAGGCCTCTAAACATAGTTGAGGTTGACAATGTATTCTTTGATTCATTTATACAAGCCTTTGCTTTCCACTCTTATGTGGGGAGACTGGTTGGGAGTGATTCAGGGAGGCAACTACATAGTGTGCCAGGGTGCAGTAGTCAGCCACCTACCATTAGATCCTGGTGAGAACCTTGTTGACAGGGTGGGCCTAGGTTCTTCAACACAATCTCTCATAGAGTTGGAGTTAAAAAACCTAATAGCTCTGAGATGAGAGATTTAAGATCGGGGGGACTCTTATCCCAAATCTGGAACTTTGGCCCTCATTGGGCAGTGGGATTAGACTTTTGTTGGACTCTTTACATACCCCAAAAGGAATGGGCACAACTTGTGGCCCTGTCAGAGGGCTGAGCCACAGAAGGTGACAAAACACACCAGGGCCACAGTGCCTATCAACAAAGGAGAATGACTCATGTCCCCACCCTTTTCTGAGTTCAGCAACTGTATTGAAGAGCTTCTGTGTAGCATCTCCCTTGTCCTTCAGGATGTGCATATAACTCACAATGATCAAGCTGTGGCTAATGCTAGCAAGAAAACATCTGTTATTTCAAGCCTGTGTATGCATTGCAGATGTGGTGGGATGGAGCTGGTTAGGCCCAGACCAGCTCCTTAACACCTTCCTCTCCAGTGTGAGTTTGAATTATTTTGTGCTTGAAAATATTTTTATTGCAAGCCAAATTATATCAAGTAGCCCATATCCATGAAACTAATTTAAGGAAAACACTAGCAGCCATACATGCAGGAGACACAAGTCATAACCAAAAGAAGACCACAGTCACCAGTTAAGCAGACAAGTTACATCCTGCATGCATGTATGTGTAGATGGATTTGACCTGATAGAAGAATATTTTTTTTAGAAATGGTGCTACCCAGAACAACCAGGTAGGAGATATAATTGAACAGACAAGAAGAAAATAATATTACTTGGAGGATGCTGAGGTGGGGTCAGTATTGTGCCTGTGACTCCACTGTGCCATTCTCCCATGACATTTTCAGTGGAAAATTATGGACAGCTGCAAAATGAGCAAGAGAAACAGCTAATAGTATAATAGAATACAAGAATTGGTGATAAGAACACAAAGTGAGCTAGTTTAGGGCAGTTTCTAAGGTGGTCTCTGTGTGCATGCAAGAAGAATGACATAGGAAATAGTGGAATATACAGAGAAATATTTGCACATAAGATGGTGAAGCCTCATTTATAAATATCTTTCCATGAGGATGACTATATCATCTGTACCCCATGTTGGCCAGTCTGTAGACAAGCACACAGCTACTTGGATAGCATTTACCTGTATGATATGTCTCAAGCAGGTTCCAATGAAGGTCACAGTCCCTTGTTAGGGTCACTAACAATCTTCTCACCATAATAAATAAAGATCTGTTGTTAGTCTCAAAAAGGGACCTGAATTATTGGATTCTACTGCATTGCCTGGTCACCTGGGCATGACTGCAAATGTTTTGAACTGTTTTTAATAGTGCCTGACAAAGAAGTCCTAGTTGTTACTGAATACTTCTCATTGGACCCTGCTGGGTTTACATATGACATTACCCAGGGATTCATACTGGCATTGTTGGCTTACCTGTAAATGGAGATGATTTTTATCACTCTTGTAAAGCTCTTTGGCTATGTCTACACTACAAAGAAAAGTCAGAAAGAGATATGGAAATTGCGAACTGCAATTTGCATATCTCTTTCAGCTTTTCTTCTGAAAGAGGCTTTTCCAACATTTGGCCCATCTACATGGGGCCAAATGTCGGAAAAAACTCTTTTGGAACATCCCTTCTTCCTGGTAGAATGAGGTTTAGAGGGATGGTGAAAAAACTTGTCCGCTTTTTGGGAAATTGTTCTGAAAAAGTGGACACGTTCCTTGGATGCGGCATGGCTTTTCCGGGATACCTCCAGTATCCTGGAAAAGCTCTACAGTGTAGACATAGCCTTTGAGATTCATTGATGAAAAGCACTATGTGAGAGGTAAGCATTATTATTATTTTCTGTTTAATGGCCTGATTCCCAACTCCATTATACCAGTTTTATAAAGCATAAGTCAGATAAAATCAGTGTTAAAAATTGATGTAATGAAAGGGAAAATCAGTGGCTTTTGAACTATCATGTGAGAAAATTAGATTGGGGTATCATCTCCTATAGAAAAATACTACAAAATTTAATAGGAATGAAACCTGTAGGGTTTTAGGGAAATTAAAGAGGATTCTATGAAAATTGCTCCAAAGCATACACATTTATTAATAATCTTTCATATAGTGCTTTTAAATGATCCTACAGAATTTAATAGAGACTTATATCCCGGCTGTCAAATCCTTATTACTATTATTTAATATTTATGTTGTAGTAAGTAGCACCTAGGGGCCACCCTCACATTTGGCCCAGTGTGTGGCATCATAAGGAGCGAGGAGAAATTCTCCAGGAAGGTTCTCCTCCACTACATTCAATTAGACTGTTCTATAAGGGTACATCTACATTTGCTCCCTAGTTCGAACTAGGGATGCAAATGTAGGTGACCGAAATTGCTAATGAAGTGGGGATTTAAATAGCCTGCACTTCATTAGCATGATCCCTCCTGTGCGTTACTCCGCTCAACAGCTGTTTTGAAAGTGAAAGTGTGTGCTGGGATGTGTTAGTTTGAACTAAACCCCTTGGTTCAAACTAACAGTACTCCTCATTTTTTGGAGTAAAAAATGAGGAGTAACGTTGGTTCGAACCAAGGTGTTTCGTTTGAACTAACGTGTCCCGGCTCACACTTTCACTTTTGAAACAGCTGTTGAGCAGAGTAATGTGCCAGCGAGATCATGCTAATGAAGCGTGGGATATTTAAATCCCCGCTTCATTAGCAATTTCAGTCGCCTACATTTGCATCCCTAGTTCAAACTAGGAGCAAGTGTAGATGTACCCTAAAAGATTATTATGCAAGTAAAACCCATGGGCTAAGAGGTATGTTTTTTGCCATAAGCTTAAATTTGCACACTATTGTATATTATATTCAATTCCTCTTGCCAACTATGGAATTAAGCATTGCATGATTCTGATGTTCATGCCTCCCTGCCCCTCTTTGGCTGTGACAAGTAGTTAATTCCTCTTGGAAAGACTTAGGCTATCAGTTTATTTACCAGCCAGTAAGTATACCTGGCAATTTCTCTGCACAAAATGAGCTGCTCTCTTGTCAGGAAGATGTCTGATCCTTTTGCAAGCTCTGCCATCTGTTGAATAAATATAGGCATGTGAAAGTTCAGAGTATGCTGTGCGTAATAACAGGCAATTCTACCGTACATTGAGTTCACTCTTGGAATTAGGACAGCTACAGCCGCCTATTATGTAGTTGCAGCAATGCTATTGGGAGCTAAGGCAATTTAAAAATAAACCCTCACCAATTCAAATTATTTCAAATAAACAGAATGTAGATTAATGTTTTTGTTCAATATGTACTGTATATTTGTATATCCTTCCATGAAATATTACACCTCTCCTCAGAACATTCATCTGCAAAATATGTATAATTTACCTGAGGAGTCTGGTTTGAATATAGAAACCCTAAAAACATATTTTGAAGGCTGGCACTCAATTTAAAATGAGTTAAGGTGGCAATTTTGGCCTTAGCATTGAATTTCCTGGTTTGTACCATTATCAAACAGACACTGACCAGTTGCACATACTTTTTAGCCAAGGATTTTAGCCATCATAGTGGCTTTGCTTCAGTTTTCTTTTAAGAGCTAGAGAGAAACAAATGATTGAAGTGATAAATATAAGCAGCTGCTCTAGTCTTTCTTACAAATATATACAAGCACGTATTTCACAACTTTAGTTTTTTATTTGTTTCGTTGGGTGTATTCCTCCTCCAGATGAAAACTTTATTATATTTTTCTTCCCAGTACCTATAATTAAATAAAGCGAGACAATTCAACAGTATAAACACATGACAGCATCTAGAGCTGTAAAAATCTTACAATGGTATTTTCAAAATATTGTTTCATACTTACATGAAAGAGCTCAGTGGGGCCATGTGTACACTAGGCGATTATTTTGAATTTACTAAGTTCGACTTCTGGGCACCTGATTTTACTAATTCAAAGTTCTGTTTCCTCACTACGGGGAAGAATCGAATGTAGTCCTCGGTAGCATGTCCACAATAACAGAGCCTGCTCCAGGAAGCACTCTGGGAAGCTACAGGAGGTTTCCTGGAGGTCAATTAGTTCAAATGAGTAGCACTGGGGTATCTACACTAACGTTATTTTAGACTTACGAATTCAGGAATAGCATTGCTCCTTATGAAAAGCAGGACTACAGAGTTTGAATTCCACAGCCTCTTAATCTGGAATAATGGGCTTGGTAGTGTGGACACATCACTTAAAAAATCAACCTTGGGTGGGCTAATTTTGGACTAAGGTCCTATTGTAGACCAGACCGAGGAGGGTAGGTGCCCAGAGCATTGAGGCCCTGATTCAGCAAAGCACTTTAGCATATGCTTAACATTAACCTTGTGCTTCTTGGCAAAACATTGAAACACACACTCAACTCCCATTGAAATCAAAGTTAAACAAGTGCTTCCCTGAATCAGCTCAGAACTTTTCAATATTAGGACCCTGCAATGCTATGGACATTACTTCATTATTTTTATAATAAAAATATAAATGATTTATTTTTCTTGTTGGTGTTTGTATTAGAACATAAGAACATAAGAACATAAGAACGGCCGTACCGGGTCAGACCAAAGGTCCATCTAGCCCAGTATCCTGTCTGCCGACAGTGGCCAGCACCAGGTGCCCCAGAGGGGGTGGACCGAAGACAATGATCAAGCGCTTTGTCTCCTGCCATCCCTCTCCAGCCTCTGTCAAACAGAGGCCAAGGACACCATTTTATCCCCTGGCTAATAGCCTTTTATGGACCTAACCTCCATGAAATTATCTAGCTTCTCTTTAAACTCTGTTATAGTCCTAGCCTTCACAGCCTCCTCTGGCAAGGAGTTCCACATGCTGACTACACGCTGTGTGAAGAAGAACTTTCTTTTATTAGTTTTAAACCTGCTACCCATTAATTTCATTTGGTGTCCTCTAGTTCTTCTATTTAGGGAACTAATAAATAACTTTTCTTTATCGGCCCTCTCCATACCACTCATGATTTTATACACCTCTATCATATCCCCCCTCAGTCTCCTCTTTTCTAAACTGAAAAGTCCCAGTCGCTTTAACCTCTCCTCATATGGGACCCGTTCCAAACCCCTAATCAATTTAGTTGCCCTTTTCTGAACCCTTTCCAAGGCCAAAATATCTTTTTTGAGGTGAGGAGACCACATCTGTACACAGTATTCAAGATGTGGGCGTACCATAGTTTTATACAGGGGCAGTAAGATATTCCGGGTCTTATTTTCTATCCCTTTCTTAATAATACCTAGCATCCTATTTGCCTTTTTGACCGCCGCTGCACACTGTGTGGAAGTTTTCAGAGAACTGTCCACGATAACTCCAAGATCTCTTTCCTGATTTGTCGTAGCCAAATTAGCCCCCATCATACTGTACGTATAGTTGGGGTTATTTTTCCCAATGTGCATTACTTTACACTTATCCACATTAAATTTCATTTGCCATTTTGTTGCCCAATCACTCAGTTTGGTGAGATCTTCTTGGAGTCCCTTACAGTCTGCTTCTGTCTTGACTATCCTAAACAGTTTGGTATCATCCGCAAACTTTACCACCTCACTGCTTACCCCTTTCTCCAGATCATTTATGAATAAGTTGAACAGGATTGGTCCTAGGACTGACCCTTGGGGGACACCACTAGTTACCCCTCTCCACTCTGAAAATTTACCATTTATTCCTACCCTTTGTTTCCTGTCTTTTAACCAGTTCTCAATCCAAGAAAGGACCTTCCCTCTTATCCCATGGCCATGTAATTTACACAAGAGCCTTTGGTGAGGGACCTTGTCAAAGGCTTTCTGGAAATCTAAGTATACTATATCTACTGGATCCCCCTTGTCCGCATGTTTGTTAACCCCTTCAAAGAACTCTAATAGATTAGTAAGACAGGATTTCCCTTTACAAAACCCATGTTGACTTTTGTCCAACAAATTATGTTCTTCTACATGCTTCACAATTTTATTCTTTACTATTGTTTCGACTAATTTGCCCGGTACTGAAGTTAGACTTACCGGTCTGTAATTGCCCGGATCGCCTCTAGAGCCCTTTTTAAATATTGGTGTCACGTTGGCTACCTTCCAGTCATTAGGTACGGAAGCCGATTTAAGGGATAGGTTACAAACCACAGATAATAGTTCAGCAATTTCCCATTTGAGTTCTTTTAGAACCCTTGGATGAATGCCATCCGGTCCCGGAGATTTGTTAACATTAAGTTTTTCTATTTGTTCCAAAACCTCCTCTAATGACACTTCAATCCGGGACAGTTCCTCAGATTCATTACCCACAAAGGACGGTGCAGATTTGGGAATCTCCCCAACGTCCTCAGCCGTGAAGACTGAAGCAAAGAAATCATTTAGTTTCTCCGCAATGGCTTTATCGTCCTTGATTGCGCCTTTTATAGTTCGATCGTCTAGGGGACCCACAGGTTTTTTAGCAGGCTTCCTGCTTCTAATGTACTTAAAAAACATTTTGTTATTTCTTTTTGAGTTTTTGGCTAGCTGTTCCTCAAAATCTTTTTTTGCTTTTCTTATTACATTTTTACACTTGATTTGACAGTGTTTATGTTCCTTTCTATTTATCTCACTAGGATTGGACTTCCACTTCTTAAAAGATGCCTTTTTGTCCCTCACTGCTTCTTTTACATGGTGGTTAAGCCACGGTGACTCTTTTTTAGGTCTCTTGCTATGTTTTTTAATTTGGGGTATACATTTAAGTTGGGCCTCTATTATGGTGTCTTTAAGAAGTTTCCATGCAGCTTGCAGGGATTTGGCTCTAGTCACTGTGCCTTTTAATTTCTGTTTAACTAACCTCCTCATTTTTGTGTAATTCCCCTTTTTGAAATTAAATGCCAGGGTGCTGGTCTGCTGAGGTGTTCTTCCCACCACAGGAATGTTGAATGTTATTATATTATGGTCACTATTCCCAAGCGGTCCTATAACGGTTATTTCCTGGACCTGTTCCTGCGCTCCACTCAGGACTAAATCGAGAATTGCCTCTCCCCTTGTGGGTTCCTGCACTAGCTGCTCCAAGAAGCAGTCATTTAAGCCATTGAGAAATTTTATCTCCGCTTCTCTTCCTGAGGTGACATGTATCCAGTCAATATGGGGGTAATTAAAATCCCCCATTATTATAGAGTTCTTTGTTTTGGTAGCCTCTCTAATCTCCCTCAGCATTTCAATGTCAGTATCCCTGTCCTGGTCAGGTGGTCGGTAATATATCCCTACTGCTAATTTCTTATTTTTGGAGCATGGAATTACTATCCATAGCGATTCTATTGAACATGTTGATTCATTTAATATTTTTATTTCATTTGATTCTACATTATCTTTCACATACAGTGCCACTCCGCCACCCACCCGGCCTGCTCTATCCTTTCGATATATTTTATATCCCGGTATGATTGTGTCCCACAGATTTTCCTCATTCCACCAGGTTTCAGTGATGCCTATTATGTCAACCTCCTCATTTAATACTAGGTACTCTAGTTCACCCATCTTATTAGTCAGACTCCTAGCATTTGTGTAGAAGCACTTTAAAAATTTGCCACTGCTTATTTGTCTGCCCTTCCCTGATGCATTGGATTCCTTTGTACACGGTTGTTTGTCTGCTCTGGCCCATGGTTTGCCCTCTCCCCTCCTCTCTTTCTGACTACAGCTTAGAGAATCTCTATCAATGGATTCTCCTCTAAGAGTAGTCTCCCTCCGATTTACATGCATCTCCACACCAATCGGCTTTCCCCCATCTCTCAGTTTAAAAACTGCTCTACGGCCTTTTTAATGTTTAGTGCCAGCAGTCTGGTTCCACCCTGGTTTAGGTGGAGCCCATCCTTCCTGTATAGGCTCCCCCTCTCCCAAAAGTGTCCCCAGTTCCTAATAAATCCAAACCCCTCTTCCCTACACCATCGTCTCATCCACGCATTGAGATTCTGAATCTCTGCCTGCCTACCCGGCCCTGCGCGTGGAACCGGAAGCATTTCCGAGAACGCCACCATAGAGGTCCTGGATTTCAGTCTCTTTCCTAGCAGCCTAAATTTGGCCTCCAGGACATCTCTCCTACCCTTCCCTACGTCATTGGTACCTACATGTACCACGACCACCAGCTCCTCCCCAGCACTACACATAAGTCTATCTAGATGCCTCGAGAGATCCGCAACCTTCGCACCAGGCAGGCAAGTGACCATACGGTTCTCCCGGTCATCACAAACCCAACTATCTATGTTTCTAACGATCGAATCACCCACTACTAACACCTGCCTCTTCCGAACTGGCTTTCCCTCCCCCTCAGAGGTATCCTCAGTGCGAGAGGATACCGCAACATCCTCTGGGAGGAGGGTCCCAACTACGGGATGGTTTCCCTCTGCTCCCATTGAATGCTCTGTTCCCTTGAGACTTTCATCCTCCTTAAGAGCACTGGGGCTCTCAGACTGGAGGTGGGACAGTACTACAGTGTCCCAGAAAGTCTCATCCACAAATCTCTCTACCTCCCTTAGCTCCTCCAGTTCAGCCACCCTGGCCTCCAAAGCCCGAACTCGGTCTCTGAGGGTCAGGAGCTCCTTGCAACGGGTGCACACATACGCCACCCGCCCACAGGGCAGGTAATCATACATGTTACACTCGACGCAATAAACAGGATAGCCCCCACTCTGCTGCTGGGCTTCTGTCTCCATTTTTCTAATGAACAAGTTTAAGTATAAACTGGGATTCTTTTTAAACCTCTGGAATATAGATTACGATAAGAGTTATGTTTTAAAGAAGGCCAGAAGTCACTAGTGCCCTCTAACCTCCCCCTCTAAACTCCCTCTCCAAACTCCCTGTTAGCAATTCCTGTTCGCAAGCTCCCTGGTCGCTGAGTCACAGGCTTATATAGCTCTGGTAGCCCCTCCCCCTGACTGAGGCTTAGCCAATTAACAGAGGCTTCTAGATTTCAAACCTTTCAGAAGCTCCTTCAAGCAATCAAACAATCAAACCAACCAACCAACCAGATAAACACAAGCTCTGCACACAGCAAATAACTCCCCCACACACAAACACACACTCCAGACAGCCACTTACCACAAGGGTCCCGTTTTTACTCCTCTTTCACCTGGAGAACTCCCTCTCCAAACTCCCTGTTAGCAATAGCTGTACCTAGATGGTCCAGTAAGAGATCAAGGCTCTGCATATACATGTAATGAAAAAATGGGTCCTTCTCCAAAGAGCATACTTTGTATGTGTAAGATGAGCATCCATAGGTTCATATGACAAACAGATGTGGAAGTGCAAAAAAGGAAGAGCGATTCAGTAATGATTCATTTAAAAAGTAGGAGTCAAGTACACCAGCTACCTAACCATTAATATTAAATAACAAGCAAATCATGCCAAGCCAACCTAATTTCCTTCTTTGACAGGGTCACTGGCCTAGAAGATATGAGGAATCTGGATGACCAAGAACATGTTGACTTGAAAAGTCTCAGATGGGTATCAGTATTAGTTTGTATCTGCAAAAACAAACTTCACAGCAGTGTTATTTCAGAATAACTGACGTTATTTCGAAATAACATAGTGCCTGTCTACATAGCAAGACATTATTTCGAAATAATGTCGAGATGGAGAACTTCTTATTCCGACAAACCCTCATTTCATGAGGCGTAAGAAAAGTTGAAGGAAGTGTTCTTCCTTCGACTTCCTGCTGTGCAGCTGAAATAAGCTATTGACGTAGCTGAAGTTATGTATCTTAATTTGACTTTTGCTCTGCTGTGTAGATGTACCCTTAGAGACTGAGGGTATGTCTACACGTCATCGTTATTTCGGAATAACGCTAGTTATTCCAAAATAACAATGTGAGCATCTACACAGCAATTCTGTTATTTTGAAATAATATCGAAATAACGGGCGGTGCGTTCCGACCTCTGCAAACCTAATTCCATGAGGAATAACTCCTCTTCTGAAATAGCTATTTCGAAATAGCTGCACTGTCGATTCTGTGGACGCTCCACTGCTGCTATTTTGAAATAGCTCCTCACCAGGACCATTCTAAGTAATTTCTTCCTTGTGCTTCTGGGGTTCTAAATTGAGATAGAGCATCCACATTAGGGGAGCCTGCCTTGGATTAATTTTGAGGCTTCCCTGTAGTGTCGATGCTCTATTTTGAAATAAGCTATTTCGGAATATATCTTCCAGAATAGCTTATTCTGAAAAAAGTGTGCAGTTTAGACATACTCTAACAGATTTATTAGACCATAAGCTTTTGTGAGTAAAACCCACTTCATCAGATGCATTGGAATGGAGTTTACAGAGGCCTGGGTATATATACGGATACCAAAAGAAAGAGGGCTTACACTCATTTAAACAAGTACCCTCTTTCTTTTGGTATCCTTATATATACCCAGGCCTCTAAACACCATTCCAATTCATCTGATGAAGTGGGTTTTCCTCATGAAAGCTTATGCTCTAATTTATCTGTTAGTCTCTACGTTGCCACAGGACTCCTCATTGTTTACGTTGACATCGTTAGTGTGGGCTCAAATACAGTTTCAGTCAGTTTGCCCTTTTCTCCAATCTTATCTTGTACAATTGTTCTGCCCCAGGAACTTTTATTTCTTTGCTGTGTTCCCACAAAACAACTTGCTTCATTTACACTAAGCAGAGTTGGCAGTTTTCTGTTTGGTGCAGAAGTTAGAGAATCGCTGGCTTAATTTCTGAAGGATCTGCAGTTTCACTGATTTCCCTCCCCCCCCTCTCCCCAGTGTTTCCCATGTAACTCCTTTTCAGTGTGTGCTTATTGATATTCCATTTCTATTAAGTGACTTCTGACAACTCTATTTTCACAGCAAGTGTGTGCCTGATTCTCCTCCATAGCAGTGAACATTAGGAATAATTCCACCATAGTTAATTCAGTTTCACTGGAGTTGTGAGAAGAGAGTCATATCTTTAACAGTCATCTGTTGATAATCCGTTCTGATGGACAGTGAAGAGACCTCTGGAAATCTATAAGAAAGTGTGTTTATTATTGAAGACAGACTGCATTACAGTGTCCTGTTTGTAAAAATAATCAGATTGGAGTTGGCAGGTGGCTTGTTATTCCTCATAATCCCTTGAGACATAACCCAGAACATGTCATTATCTTTTACTTTCCACTAGCTTTTCCACACTAATCACATTCAGGGTCTGATCCACCTCCCACTGAAGCCAATGAAAGTCTGCGCTAACTTCTAAGGAAACTGGACCAGGACATTAGTAACTGAGCTGAAGGTGAAGTAAAGGCAAATCAAATAATTTGGCATCTGTACCTGAAAATGCCAATATACGTAATGGGATGACTGGGATAGCTGGGATGCAAAGCACCACAGATGATTTTGGAAAGTTCTCTGCTCTTTGGCTTTGTCTACACTGCAGGATTTTTGCACAAGAAGCTTTTTGCAGAAGAGATCTTCCGCACAAACGCACGTCTACACCTCAAAAGTGTACCACTAGTACAGTGTGCTCATTCAGCATCCCTTTGTGGCTTTAGAATTTGAGACACCATTGGTCAAATTGGCCTCTCAGGTACACAAATATAATGCCAGAATAATAAAATTAAATCCAATAGAGTTACTCTGGATCAACACCAAACTAACGCCCAGTTCTAGCAGACAAATCTACACTGGCAGATACCCGACTGTGCCAAAAGCCCCACCTAAATTAACCAGTCACTTCACATGCATAGGGAACCACTGGAGGAGAGTAGTTTGAAGGACTGAGGCCTAAAGCAGAAGATTCTCAGCTCTGCCACTGGTTTGCTGAATGATCTTGGGCAAATTGCTTCTACCTCTGTAAACCTTGATTTCCCCACCTGTGAAATGGGTATAATGATATTGACCTCCTTTGTAAAGCACTTTGATATCCAGGGGGAAAAGTGCTATCTAAGAGATAGGATTATTATTATTATTATTATTATTTGATTTTATTATATCCAATAGTAAACATCCTTCCAACCTAATGCTTATGTATATGGGTCACAGATTGCCCTTTTACAAAACTCACTATTGTAACTAACACACAGCTAATTAATGTAAAACAAACATCTTTAAAAAAAAAAAAAAAAACCCTGCTCAACAGAATATTGAGATGAGGTTTTGAAGCCCAAGTTTTCAATGCTGCCATAAATGTGGCCTGGCAGCTGATTTTTAATAGCATTTGATTGTGTGACTGCTTTTCCCCCACAGGAAAAAGTTAATGAGCCTTAACACAGAATGTGCTCCTTTATGAATTCACACCACTGTTCTGTTTCTGGCTAAATTTCACTTGATTACTGATGGGAAAACATTAGTTTAATGATTATTACATTGACAATGCTGCAGTAAAAAATTTTGCTTTGGTAACATAATCCAGGATAGATGAACATTAGGGAAACACATTTAATATGATTGCAAAATGATGTATTAAACTCTGTTCATGCCCAATTATTATTCAGTTTTCCTTAGGAATCCTATTCATTGTTCATATTCTATCCATACAGCTGACCTGTCTTGAAATTTTGTGTCCCTGATTGTTAAAAGTAGCTTTAATTTCTGTGGGTGTCAGTTTGCACCTGCAACTAATTGTGCCTCATATTTACACCCACAATTCACTGTTCATACACATATTACCCTTAAAGAGCTGACTGTGCAAGTTGGTCAGACTTGAACCTGGAATTAATTGCTGATGCAAGAATGTGGTACAATTGTTAACAGGTGAAAATCTGCACCAACTAAACCAAATAGGCTAGGTCATAGACTTTTATGGGCACTAAATCAAATTCCTGGCATGTTGTGTGTAATACACCTAAAATTACACGTTTATGGTGCAATTTAATTTTGAACTAAAGTAATTATTTTAGTCACATTTCCACATGTCCAGTACAACTAAGCCTCCAAACAACTATTCTCTTTAAATACCTACATTTTTGCCTTAACTTTGGTGTTCCTGGCCTTTCCCTCAGATAGTGTGAAGTTTAAGAGCAGTTTCTTCCTCATTTTAATTAAAGTTGGGTGTAAGGAAAAGGAAGATGTTGCCTCATCCTTTAGTTATCTCAGCAAGATGTATATACTGTCAATAATTTAAACTGACTGTATTACAATTTAAATGGTGTACCTGATGATGCAAGATTATATGCATCAGAGACCATTTAGGAAAAGACCTAGTTTTCTTGGTAAGTGTAGCAGCTGGTCTGTGCACCATCTTTTGTGCTGCTTATTTATCTATATTGCTTTAGAAATCAGTGCAGTTATAATAATATGATTCCCCTTAATTTACTTGTATAAAGGTGTTTACATAAGTACATTTACAATGTTACGGTATATTAACCTCCTTTACACTGGTAGAACTGCATCCTCGCTAAAGGGTTGTATTGCTGTACCTATAGTAGTTTCTAATTTGATATAACTGAAGTGGGACAACAAAACGTGTGTCCTAATGGTCATGCTGAAAGAAGTTGCATTCCTGTAGGACAACATAGATAGGAAAGCATAGAACAAAACAATGAAAGCTGGGTAAGAGGAATCCTCAACTGAGTGGCTCTAACTGTGGAATGAATTTCCAGAGGAAATGACACAAATCCAGATTCTGACCAAGATTATGGGGTACCTTGCTACCTCCTGCCTTCAGTGTGAGGTAACGTTGTTGTTGCCGTGGGTCACCTCCTTAGCATGGCTGGCCGCTGTGAGAACAAGTACTTTTCTCTCAACCTATGCAGCTTCTGCCATGCCTTTGCAAGTTAGCAATAAATGCAGTACAAGTAGTCTTGGAATGTCCAGCCACTATTCCATTGGACATTCACAGAATTCACAGATCTGCTGCTGCTAAAAGGAATAACACACACTGGCTTATTAGTTTCATCTCAGGAGCACTGCTCTGCTTAATACAGATAACTTAGATATGTTTATAGTGAAAACAAGAATAACTTCATTTAACAGGAAATACAACTAAGTGAATTAAGTAGGATTAATGGAAACCATTGGCTACATATAAAATAAAATCATAACACATATTCTAGAACCTAAACTTAACTAATAAGATGTCCTCTTGCCACATAAGGTACTCAGTACCCAAAGTTCTTCTAACAGTGTTTTTCAACAGGACAGTGGAGACCCTCCTTTTATAGGACCAAGGCTACTGGAAACTTGACTCCCCAGATTAAGTATGCCTTGCCCAGCATGGCTGACAGACTCACTGGGCCCCTAGGCAAGGTAAGAGACAATAAATTCACTTTGGTCATGTAAATCCCCCTTTGACATTGCTTTTCCATGAATTTGATTGGCTCTTACACTTGCAGCTGACAAGGCTTAGGCCCACACACTTGAGCACTAACACCAGAAGGGATATATTTTATATGGTCTGGCATCACTAGAACTGGTGCAGGGGAGAAATTAAATGAGTCAGACAATATCTGACTCCGTCCATCACAAGTAGGATTGTAGACACAGATCTTGTTATCTTGTATTAGTGACTGCTGTGATGACAACTAATTACAGAGCAGTAAAGACATTTGGGATGTTTGACATGGATGGGAGGCTGCTCAACGCAAAAAACCTTAACCAGAGCCCTAGATCAAAGAAAATTAAAGTTGCCTGGCAAGGATGAGATCTCGTACAGTAAACATCACATTCTCCCCACATCCTTAGAATTATTATGTATAAATGTGAGGGAGCTAAATTCTGTATCTGGTAATAATATACTTTACTGCAGTGTAATATTTTTGTTCTATCTTAGACAAGGCCCAGGGAGGAAGGGAAGGTAGCTAGGTAGGTAGGTAGGTACTTACAGAACTGCCTAATCCTGTTTATGTTAGCTCTCAAACATCTCACTCTCTCAATGCAATTCAAAAGCACCAGGCCCCCCCCCCAAGACCTTTTCCAGTTTATGAGCTGGATACAATGACCCTCAGAGCCAATAACCATTGATTTCAGTTGCTTTTTGGATTAGGACTTTAGTCTTATCCTAGAGGAAACTGAATTAATAGCATGTGACTTATTTAGCCAATCACAGTTAAGAAAAACAGCTTGAATTTAAAACCAAATATAAATTATAAGCCTTTAAATGTTGGTAATTAATTCATAGGCAAAAGGAATCTGGAAAGAGAGGACTAAATACATTTGGTGTACAAATGAAACTGAGAAAATGACTCTCCCAGGTAGTCTGTTAGCAGAAACAGAGGCTAACCTCATGGAATCATTAATTTGCTGAGAACTATTTGCTCAACACTAGTTCAAATAAAAACAGCTGGCTTGGGTGTCAAGGTATTTCTCTATACCCTTAGGCTATGTTTACACTGGCGGCTTCTTGCGCAAGAACATCTTGTGCAAGGGTTCTTGTGCAAGAAGTCTTGCGCAAGAAAATGTCCACACTGCCATGTGCAAGCTGTGCTTTTGTGCAAGAGCTCCCATGGCAGTGTGGACGCTCTCTTGCGCAAGAAAGCTCTGATGGCCATTTTAGCCAGAGGGCTTTCTTGCGCAAGAAATCCCTGCCAAGCGTCCACACTGCCCTCTTGTGCAAGAGCTCCTGCGCAAGAGGGCTTACACCTGATAAAAAAGAGCATAGCTCTTGTGCAAGAAGCCCTCTCTTACCACGCCATACTGTAAATTTCCTTGAGCAAGAGTGGGCGGGCAGTGTGGATGCTCTGTAGATTCTTGCGCAAGAACGGCTGTACTTGCGCAAGAAGCCGCGAGTGTAGACATAGACTTAGCCCTCTAGACTACAGGCTTTTTTAGAAAAAAGTGGCCTTTTTTCAAAAAAACTTCCCCTGCATTTAGACTGCTGCCACGTTCTTTCGAAAGTAAATCAAAAGAATGCAGCAGTTTTTTTGACCGTGGAAAACCTCATTTTACGAGGAATAATGCCTTTTTTCAAAAGTGCTCTTTTGAAAAAAGGCGCTATGTAATGCAAACTGTGCTTTTTCGAAAGAGAGCGTCCAGACTACCTGGGTGCTCTCTTTCGAAAAAGTGGCTTGCTTTTTCAAAGTACTGGTTGTAGTCTAGATGCTCTTTTTCAAAAGAGGCTTTTTCAAAAGTATCTTTCGAAAAAGCCTCTTTCGGAAGAGGTTTGTAGTCTAGATGTAGCCTTAGATACATTCAAGAAAATTAACAGAATGTTGCTTTGAATTTTAGAAGGTTCTTGGTCAAGTAAAAACTCTGCTTCTGACAGAGAATTTACCATAACTGTTTTAAAAGCTATTTTTTTCAGTGATAAGGAAAATAAAATCTCAGAAGAATGTACTTCCCATCTGACATGTTCTTTCTGAGCACTGATTTAAACATTGTGGGTTCAACTGCAGCACCAAACATAGTCCACAGGCAGAACTGGCTGAAAAAAAATGGTGATAGATTTCACAAACCATTTTGTGAAAAATGTCACCTCTTATGTCAAAAAAACAGGCAGTTGTATCCACAGAGTAGATCAGACAGGATACGGTACATGGTTGGGAAACTCTGGTTAAATCAAGCAATGTGTTTTTCTCGGGCCTTAATCTTGCAGCTGTATCTGAGACCTCTTGAAGGTAAAAGAGGCCTGAGAGCAAGGAGACATCTGTACACATCCTGTTGTAAGAGCTGGACTTCAGGTCAGAATTTTTCACACTATGCCTATCACTGTGATATCTATACACCTAAGACCTTAATTATTCTTACTCCAGCCAGAATCTAAATAAGAAAACTACCATAAATCCTTGGATTGAGCAATGTTTTGAACAATCTGTCTCCAGATTTTCTCTAAAGCAAATCTATGGAGTTGTATACCTAACTGACAAAATAACAAAATATAACTGTTCTGGGGGCAAAGTTGTGAGATAATTCAAGTTGTAAATTCTTACAAATGAGATATGCACTATGTATACTCTCTTTCTCTTTCTCTCCCTTCCTAGAAATTTAAATTTGATTTGTTGTTTGCCTTAATTTTAAAGATAAGTAACACAGACTGAAAATATGTATTTTTTTCTCCTTATGTATGGAAAACATACAGAATCAGATTTTTATCACAAGAGATGTGAACTGGATTTGAACCAGCAACCTAGATGTAGAATGTTCTATGTCTGACTACCAATTCCTTGAGATAAGTGGCTTCTGCCTATTGAGAATTTGGATCTAACTTCTTTAACTCATGTTTTGTTTCAAAAGACTGAAAAGGATCTTCTTTTTATAGAACAAAAACATTGAGATACACATAGTAGCAGCAGCAGCATATCATTCATACCTCAGTTATAGCAACAGCACTCACCAAAATGCCAGCAATTATGTGTCAGAAAGTGTGGACTCAACAAATTGTGCACAAAGTTCAATATGAAATCAGGGATAAAGAAAATTCATTAGAGGATCACGATGCCTTTAAGAAACAAAGAGCTACCAACAGACATTCAGCCAGCTGAAACAAATTCAGCTTAGTTTTATCAATCATGCTGTTTAAAATATTGACACATTTACTCTGGGCCTTAAGAACAAAATACTCTGTGCCTCACCAGCATATATGACAGAGTTAAAAAAGAAGCATCATTTGCCATATCCAAACATTCTTCCATATCCAAAAATATAATTTCTTTTGCAGGCAGCAGGTCAAAAAATTACAGCCAACCAATAGTGCTCTTGTACAAGCTTTTTTTTAGTTACAGACTAACATGGCTACCCCTCTGAGACTTGTACAAGGCAGTTACGTCAGGTTTTGTTTTTGTTTTCTTTTTTTTTTTTTGCAGTCAAACTATGGCATGTAGGTACCAACAGGCAAGCCTCATCCCCAAATTTCCAGGTGATAGATGGCATTTACATTACTACAGTTTTCAATGCCTTTTGCTAGAAGTGTTTTGCTTTGCCATGCCTTTCACTTAGGGGACATTTACCCTTTCGGCTCAGTCAATGATTCTTTATTGGGGTAGTTTCCATTAGATATTAAGCTTTTTTTTTCAAGAAGAATGCCAAATGGGATGCAGAAACAACATGGGTAATCCAATGACCTGCATGAATTATTTCTATTATTCATAACACTCAAAGAATACAAGACCAAGAATAATACAGAGAGTAAACAAGTAGTTGTTTTAGATTAAGTATAATCTAGGGCATTGTCTAGCAGTGATGAGGTTTGTATTACGCAGTGTTATAATCCTCAACCAGAAATGTGCACTGCATCTCTAATGTGTAGTAGAAATTGACACATGACCTTTTAGCATGTTTCCTTTTAAGATGGCACATTGCTTTTCAATGGGCATCATTAATAAGGTCACGCTCTACTATTACCTGTGCCCCATGCATCTCATCTTTTCCATGTGGCGCTTATTCCACAGTATAATAGGCCTCATTGTAGGGAAATTGTTCCTCTTTCTTAACTCAGTTTCATCCTGGGAATGATGAGAGCAAGGGTAGATTTACAGGTCAGGATACTTAGGCTTTGTCTACGCTACTGACCTATGTCAGTATAGCTATGTTGTACAGGGGGTGGAAAATCCACGCCCCTGAGCAACATAGAAATACCAGCCTAACCCTGATGTAGACAGTGCTATATTGAAAGGAGGGCCTCTCCTATCAACATAGCTACTTCCTTTTGGGGAGGTAGAGTACCTACACTAATGAGATAAGCTTTTCTCTCAGCATAAGTAGCATCTGTACTGTTACAGCAGCACAACTTCACTGGTACAACTGCACCTCTGTGGTTAGGATGATCAGGCAGTGAGTGTGGAAAATTGAGATGGGGGTGGTGGTAGATGCCTATATATGCTCTGAATATCAGTCACCCTAGTTGTAGTACTTTAGACAAGCCCTTATAATTTTCTGTATTAAATGGAGCAATTGACTTCTGGAGGTAACCAATAGAAGGTTAGAAAGTTGAGAGAGAATATTTCATTGACTTCTTATGAGTGTGCAGGGCAGTGGAGATAAATGCTTATATTAGCCATTGTTATGGTCCAGTTTCCGTTTCAAGTGTCCTGGAAATCTCCTAGTAAAACATTTACAATTGATGGAAGTTAAAAGTACAAGCAACTCGATTTGTTTTTGTTTAAGAAACAAAAATCAGAATCCAGTTAAAAATATTATTCATTAAGCTTCCTCCTTGTAGCCTTAGATCATGTCCTGATTGTCTTTGTCTACTAGAAGCAGAAGATTATAGCTAGCACCCGTCAAATGTGTTCATTTGGCGTATTTTATCTAGGTACAGATGCTATTGCATAATCATCATCAGGAGGATTAACTTTTGTATTTGCATTACCCTTCAATATATCTGAATTCCCAAGTCAGAATTCAATTCAATGACATTACAGCAAAAAAAATCGGACCCTAAGGTGGGCATATGGGCATGAAAGACCATTATGCAAGTTCAGATCTCAGTTTTGCCAGAATAATGTATTGGCTTTGTGTGCATAAGTGATGAGATGCTAACCTTTAGGCTATGTCACTGACATGTTGATTTCTGTCTGTATTACAGGCATCTTGTATGATAGAGTAATTTATCCTCATTGTGCCTCAGCTCCCCACCATAATAGGGGTATTGCAAGAAGAATAGGGTTACTATTATATAGATTGTAAGCTGTTTGGGAGAGGGGTCATCTTGTTATTTTATAGCACACAGTGCATAGTAAATGGTGCCCTGGCATCCAACTGAGAAGTCTACGCATTGCAACTAATAAATAAATACAGTGATTTGTGATATTTTCCAATGCTAGAATGAAATCGGGGGCAGATAGAATGAATGCACTGGGGCCTTCTAGTGGCTGGCCAAGAGACATACAATAGGATCTAATGCACTATTTAATAGCTAATTAGCATTATTTTTACTACTGGTTTTAACTAAATGATTATCTGGATAGACCCCTTTGTTTCTGAAGCTGAAGAACCAGTACATGTGTATAATTTTCAAGTCTGTTTGGAGCTTGTGTACTTGCTACATATAAATCCAGCTGGAGTTTTACTATTAATTTAATTGAAGCTAAGATTTAGATCAGATAGACTTGACTCTACACATTTTCATCTACTAACAAAAGCAATTGCTTCTGGTAGAGCCGAAGAAATTTAAAAGTCTCACCAGGTGTGATGTTTAGGAATTCAAGGCAGACTGGTACTTGCAGCCAGTACTTTAATGCTACAGTGCTATGGCTCTCAGCCTGCAGGTCACTCCTTGGCTTCCACGGACTAGTTACTTTTTGCAGAGTCATCCAGACACCCATACTCCCAAATTTCCCCAAACCTATTAGCCTCTGTAGTGTCCAGCCTCCTCCTGGGACACCTGCAGAAATTAAGTTTATTGCTCCTTTAAAGACACAATACATGGTAGTTCATTAATTTACCTAGTGTTTGAGCAACACTCTTATTTCAGTCACAGCAATGAATTGGTCTATAGCAAAAGAGCAACAAGTTTATAAAACAAAGAGCCATAGGTTCAGGTGATACCAAGTATAAGGAATAAAGACAGAAGAGGTTTACAAAGAAACAGAAGGGGAAAAAATTGCTTCAAAGACTAAAGCGTAACTTCAGCAAGTTACGATCTTTGCCTAAGTTTTCTAATCTACATTCAGTTCCCTGAGACTTCAACCAGCCTTAGCTGAATGACCCAATGTTCTGCAATTCCAAAAGATCTCACCCTTTGAATCTCCTAAGTGATGGACAACTATAGTCCAGCAAACCTTTGAAATGTAGTGTTTGAAAACTAAACCCAGATAAAGTTTGTCTCTCTTGGATGGAGGGGGAGGTGGTGGTGGTGAGATGAAATGCTGTCTTCTCCCCCACTTATTAGCTTGACAGTTTTGTTTACCTTACATGTAAATGTACCTACATTTTCTCTGCTTGATGATGAAACTGGTGTTAGTCTAGCAAATACAAATTCATTGGTTAGGACAGATTAGGCTCATGAGTTGTTAGCCAAACACATTTTAAGAACATTATTCTGTCACATCTTTATAACTGAGCACATGTTCAGACACCACACTTTACTACTATGTCATCAGTTTGTATATGATACCTTAGAATCATAGAATTATAGGGCTGGAAGAGACCTCAGGAGGTCATCGAGTCCAGCCCCCTGCCCAAAGCAGGACCAACCCCAACTAAATCATACCAGCCAGGGCTTTGTCAAGCCAAGACTTAAAAACCTCTAGGGATAGAGATTCCACCACCTCCCTAGGTAACCCATTCCAATACTTCACCACCCTCCTAATGAAATAGTTTTTCCTAATATCCAACCTAGATCTCTCCCACTGTATCTTGAGACCATTGCTCCTTGTTCTGCCATCCATCACTACTGAGAATAGCCTCTCTCCATTCTCTTTGGAACCTCCCTTCAGGAAGTTGAAGGCTGCTATCAAATCCCCCCTCACTCTTCTCTTCTGCAGACTAAATCAGCTCAGATCCCTCAGACTCTCCTCGTAGGTCAAGTGCTCCAGCCCCCTAATCATTTTGGTTGCCCTCCACTGGACCCTCTCCAATGCATCCACATCCTTTCTGTAGTGGAGGGGCCAGAATTGGATGCAATATTCCAGATGTGGCCTCACTAGAGCCGAATAAAGGAGAATAATCACTTCTCTAGATCTGCTGGCAATGCTCCTCCTAATGCACCCTAATATGTCATTAGTCTTCTTGACTACAAGGGCACACTGGTGACTCATATCCAGCTTCTCATCCACTGTAATTCCCAGGTCCTTTTCTGCTGAACTGCTTCCTAGCCAGTCGGTCCCTAGCCTGTAACAATGCTTTGGATTCTTCCATCCCAAGTGCAGGACTTTGCACTTGTCCTTGTTGAACCTCATGAGATTTCTTTTGGCCCAATCCTCTAATCCAGTGTTTCCCAATTTCATTTGGTTGCAGAACCCCCCACCATGTTTCGTCGAGGAAAAAAAAAAGAAGAAACCATGGCTCTGTCTCTTTTAGAGGGGGCGGGGGAATGGTGGCTCTTTGCGGAACCCTTGCAAACCCTTGGGTTCCGCAGAGCACCAATTGGGAAACACTGCTTTAATCTGTCTAGGTCACTCTGTACCCTATTCCTGCCCTCCAGCGTATCTACCTCTCACCCTAGCTTGGTGTCATCATCGAAATTGCTGAGGGTGCAATCCATCCCCTCATCTAGGTCATTAATAATGATGTTGAACAAAACCAGTCCTAGAACAGATCCTTGGGGCACTCTGCTAGAAATGGACCACCAACCTGACATCGAGCCATTGATCACTACCCGTTGGGCCCGACAGTCTAGCCAGCTTTCTATTCACCTTATAATCCATTTATCCAATCCATATTTCCTTAACTTGCTGGCAAGAATATTGTGGGAGACCGTATCAAAAGCTTTGCTAAAGTCAAGGTATATCACATCCACTGACTTCCCCATGTCCACAGAGCCAGTTACCTCATCATAGAAGCTAATCAGATTGGTCAGGCATGACTTACCCTTGGTGAATCCATGTTGACTATTCCTGATCACATTCCCCTCTTCCAAATGCTTCAAAATGGATTCCTTGAGGATCCCCTCCATGATTTTTCCGGGGACTGAGGTAAGGCTGACTGGTCAATAGTTCCCTGGATTGTCCTTCTTCCCTTTTTTAAAGATAGACACTACATTTGCCTTTTTCCAGTCATCCAGGATCTGTCCCGATCTCCATGAGTTTTCAAAGAAAATGGCCAAAGGCTCTGCAATGACGTCTGCCAACTCCCTCAGTACCCCCAGATGCATTAAATCCAGACTCACGGATCTGTGTATCTTACATATCTCTTTTTTGATGCAGATTATGACAATAGTACACTAAGGCTATGTCTAGACTGCGGAGTTAAATTGGAAAAAGATATACAAATTGCGAATCACAATTTGCATATCTTTTTCCTCTTTTTTTCCCCCCGCTTTTTTTTGGAAGAGCTTTTTCGAAATTTGGCCCTTCTACATGGGCCATACAATGAGGAGTACAGGGATGCCAAAAGAACACGCCCACTTTTTCAGAAACTGTTCCAAAAAAGCAGATGCGTTCCTAGCCTAAGTGTGGTCCGTATGTCAGGCTTGATAAGAAGAGCTGACAGAGGACAGTGAGCCACCCATGGGACTCTATGTTACACAATGAGCTACTGTGATTTGGAACATGTAGATAATTCATTTTTTCATGGCTCACTATAAAATAAATAAATCAAAGGGGTGACACATCTCTTGAAAAATGATATTTTAAAAATCTATAATAAGCTTGGTTCCTATTTTCAAATAAACGCGGGGTTGGATTAAGGATGAAAAAATTTCCCTTGTAGCACAGTGAGCTAGATTCTGACACATTAATTACTGAGCTAGCTGGTTGCTCTTTCTGATATAGTTCATCAGAAGTGGGGACTATACATTAAATTAAAGTAGTGTTTTTAATAAAAATCCCTACTTTGGCCTGATCATGAGTTTCTAAAAGTCCATTAATTTCAGTGGGAGTTTTGGGAGCACAAGAATATTTAAAAATTTAAAACAAGAATAAATATTTGGGACTTTTCAAAGGATATTTAAAAATTGGAAAAAAAAAGGTGCAAAAGGGGCCTCAGGAAAATCCCTTCCTGTGACAGGCTTCAAGAGCTCTGTTTAGCTTATGAAAAAGAAGATTGAGAGGTGATGTGATTACAGTGCACAGGTACTTGATGGGAAGAAAATATTGAGGATTAAAATGCTCTTTAATTTAGTAGAGAAAGGCATAGCAAACTAATGTCTAGAAGATGAAGCCAGAGAAATTAGAATTTAGGCACACATTTTTAAGAAAAGTTTGATTATCTATTGGAATAAATTAGCCAGATTTTGGTTGCTTCATATCAGGATTAGATGGCTTTCTGGAGGTTATGCTTTTAAGGAAACATAAGTTATTGGGCTCCCAATAGGGACAAATGGGTGAAATGTAATAGCCTGGAATGTATGGGATTTCAGACTAGATGAATAAATGATCTGGCCTTAAACTATAAACCTATGAACTCTATGACTTTATGTCCTTTTTATTTATTTTGTATTTGAACACTACATTTTGTATTCTGGAATTTGGATTATATGTGATCAGATGGACTGTTTAAAAGCTAATTGTTGTTTTTTCCCCATTCTTTTCAATGATATCACAGAGTAAAATTAAAAAATAGATTATTGTTGCTGTTTTTATATCATCCTAGCATTATAAATAAACCAGCCTCACTCTGATACCTTTATTAATTTTTTATTTTACCTAAATCCACACTCAGGAAAAATGTTGATGACATTTCCTCTCCTGTTTCTTGAACAATTCTAGAGGACTATACCATTTTCTTCACAACTTCTCAATATTTGTTTTTTTAAGTTGGATTACAAAAAGAAGAAAAGATTTCAAACACATTTTAGAGCATTTCTAGAAACACCTATGCCCCAAGAATCATACAGCTGGGATCAACCATTGGACAATCATTGTAAATTGAGAATGGTGACTACTTCTCAAGAAGTGCTTAGGATGCTACAATATTAGACTTTACCCTGTCCATCATATGTCTTTCTATGGCGGTTCTGGAAGAATTGGGATACGCACATGATTGATAGTGGGTTAGAATTATAGAATCATAGTAATACTAGAATTGGAAGGGACCTTCATAGGTCATTGAGTCCAGTCCCCTGCCTTCCCAGCAGGACCCAGTACCGTCTAGAGCATAGGACTAGGGGAGGGCTACCATGGACTGGGCAGAGTTCTGCAGATAAGTTAAATTTGACTAATCTGCTAACCCACCTTTCCCTTGAATGCTTTTAAATCCTTTTTTCACACATAGCTTCAGCTCCAATGAGTGGTGATATGGTCCGAGCAGGGGAGCTGTGTAGACATAGAATTTTGTGATTAGAGGGATGAAACTCCTGCTTTTTCTGAAGCATCTCCCCTTCCCAATGGAAGATCTCACAGGAAACTATGAAAGCGACATTGTAGAGATTTTCCAGGCCTTGTGCTAGAATAGCCCATACAAGGGAAATGTGGCACAGAGCATCTAATAATTGTAGAGACCAGTGGATCATCAAGTGGCACAAGACAGAGAAGTACTAATCTGAGTGCAATGACTGGCAACACACATAAATGCACATGAGAATCTCTATCCAAATATCAATATGTCTCAATTCTCTGGATTTAGGCAATTCTATTGCCCATACTTTTGTTACTTTGTTTTTTGCACCTAAATTGATCCAAATTAAGGTTCCAGTCCTTAAATATTTATGCACATGCTCAGTTTTACTTGTGTGAATAATTCCACTGGATGTAATTAGATTAAAAATATAATTAAGCATATGTGCCAATACGTGTACGACTGGGCCTAATTTAGCAAATTAACTCAGTGAAAGAGAATATCAGCTTCCTAACACAAATGCTTTATGGCATTTTAGTGAAAAGTATGTGGGGATAAATGTATTAAAAGTTGTGAAGTGCTGAGATACTATAGCTATGGGTGGCAGTGGTCTCTAAATTCTCCCCAACTCTGCTGCTTCTCAAAACCTTTTTGGAGTGAATGGTTTTGTAATAGGTCATAGGGTTATGGATAGAGAGCAATATCTGAGCCATTTGTCTTCTTCGTATAACATTTTATTCAATTTCACTGACTTTGGCAACTTGATAACTGATGTCTTGGTCAGACTGCTCTTGTCTGCAATTATGACAAATAGAGGGACAGATCCTTAACTGGAGCATAACTTCACTGAAAACAAGAGAACTACACTGAGGTACACCCCATGATTTGACTCACAACTTAAATAGAAAAAAGTGATAGAGGTAACTATAGGGTTTTTAAAAATACATTTTTATCTTCATGCCACCAGATTCTGATGTAACAATTATGTAACCAACAAGTTAAGCAGAGACAGAAATGGTAGGAACCAGCCTGCCTTGCTCTTTACTACAGGAGTCAAACCAAAGTAAACATATTTTGCTAGTCCCATTTTGCACTAATACAGATTGTACTATACAAATTAGTTTTAAGCCCACACACAGACACTAGCAAGAATCTGGGAAATACTGGATGGGATAATCTTATCAGCTGTTATTTAGTTACTTATAAAAACATTCTCTCGGGTTTTAAAATATACCTACCACATAAAAATGGTTTTGGAATACAGGCCAGTATCTCATGATCAACTCTTTGGGATGCATATACAGAACATTAGAGTTTTTGGGACATAAAATGCTTTTTTAAAAATCTTGTGTGTTGCACGTATTAAATTCTCAGAAAGAAATGTTTTTACATTTCAGCTCAGCTTGCTAAGCTAGTCACTTTCCAAAGCTCTTGGTAAAGAACTTTCCAATTTAAAAGCTAAATCATAAATAATTCCTCTCCATTCTACTCACCCTTCCCGTACCTGTAGCTGATCATTATATTCTCCATCCCCTTTTGTTATGACTTAGCTAAATCAGCCACATTTAACTTTTAATCTTTTTTTATATATCAACCCCTCTGGTCCCATAAACTTCCTTGAACTTCTTTCAGTTTCTACAGATCTCTCTGCTACAGAGGTATATGGAACTGAATGCAGTATTTCAGGTCCAGGCTCATTAGCAGAATTATTACTATTCATTTATAAAGAAACACACATTTATGGGACTCAAGTCACACAAAGCCAAATCAAGAAATCCTGGAACAATGGTCCAGGTAAAAGCATTTGTAGAAAGATTATGAAGTAAGGGAAGAAGCAGAAGAAGGAAGAAAGTGGTTGATAAACCAGAATTGGTAGACCGCTCTGACTGTAGGAGATGATGGAAGGAAATGACAGTAGATATTAAACTGGTTATGGTGAAGGGGAGAGGTTATACTGGGCTCTGATAGGGTATGTCTACACTACCACCCTGGGGTGGTTAATGTAGGCATTCGAAGTTGCAAATGAAGCCCGGGATTTAAATATCCCGGGCTTCATTTGCATCTTGCCGGGCGGGCGCCATTTTTAAATCCCCTTAGGTCGAACTCCGTGCCCGCAGCTACACGCGGCATGGAGTAGGTAGTTCGAATTAGGATCTCTAATTCGAACTACCGGTACACCTTCTTCCACGAGGAGTAACGGTAGTTCGAATTAGAGATCCTAATTCGAACTACCTACTCCGTGCCGCGTGTAGCCGCGGGCACGGAGTTCGACCTAAGGGGATTTAAAAATGGCGCCCACCCGGCAAGATGCAAATGAAGCCCGGGATATTTAAATCCCGGGCTTCATTTGCAACTTCGAATGCCTACATTAACCACCCTAGTTCGAACGAGGGTGGTAGTGTAGACATACCCATAGTGTGTAGAGGTACGTCTAGACTGTGATGCTAAATAGCTATTTTGCATCTTTTGAACCAGCCCATTATTTCAAAATGGATTTTGAGGGTTCCACAAAGAGTTAAGGAAGGTTTTGGGATAGTGGTTTATTTCGAAATTATATCGAAATAAAGTACGCAATTTGCGTAGTTCAAATTGCATATCTTATTTCCACCTATGGGTGCAGTGTAATTAGTTTTAATCTAATAAAAGAGGAGAAACCAGTGAAGGGATTCAGAGGATGTGATGTGACTAGAGCAGCCAGAATGCAAAATTATTTTCGCAGCAGATGTTTGGATGGATTGGAGAGGCAAGCAGCAGAAAGGCCAGAGGAAGGAAAGTGAAGAAGAGAGAGTGATGAAAATGTTAAAGGTAGTGGGGAACTGAAGGGGTATGTCTAGACTACATGCCTCTGCTGACAGAGGCATGTAAAATAGGCTACCTGACATAGTAAATGAAGCGGGAATTTAAATATCCCCCGCTTCATTAAAATAAAAATGGCCACCGCAATGTGCCAGCTCAGCTGATCAGCGGCACAATGAGGCAGTCAAGATGCGGATCAGTCGACGAGGAAAGCCTTTGCCGACCGATCCCTTATGCCTCGTGAAACGAGGTTAACAGGATCAGTCAGCAAAGACTTTCCTTGCCGACTGATCCGCATCTTGACTGCCGTGTTGTGCCGACGATCAGCTGAGCCAGCACAGCGCAGCGGCCATTTTTCTTTTAATGAAGTGGGGGATATTTAAATCCCTGCTTCATTGACTATGTCGGGTAGTCTAATTTACATGCCTCTGCCGGCAGAGGCATGTAATCTAGACATACCCAAGATGAGTAACAACAGAAAAGTGGTCATAGAAACCTTAGGAAGGGTGGTTTTGGTGTGTTGTAGAGACTAGAAATGAAATGGGAGGAGATGAAGAGAGGAAATCAAGCAAGCAAAAGATACCCCATTCAAGGAGACAGGGTATGTCTACACTACAGCACTAATTCGAACTAACTTAATTCGAATTAGTTAATTCCAAATAAGCTAATTCGAATTAGTGCATCTAGACCTAAAAACTAATTCGAATTAGCCTTTTGCTAATTCAAAATAGCACGTCCACATTGAGTGGACCCTGAATCGAAGGTAAGGCTGGCCGGAACCAGTGCTGGCAGGGCATCAGGGTCGGACTTAGTGTGTGGGGCTGCTGCCTCAGGCTAGCCAAGGGCTGTGCTTAAAGGGACCCAACCCCCCATCTCGGACAGACAGTTCTCAGGTTTCTCTGCTTGCTGGTCTACCTCGCTGAGGGACAGCAAAGCATTTGTGTCTCGGAGTGCTCTGGTTGCCCTCACTTGGGACACCACGGCACTCTGCAACATGGAACCAGACCTGCCCCCAGGGACTCTGCTGCGTCTCGTGGACACGTTGCCAGCAGCCTGGCTGCACTGTCTGCAGGCTGCCATCTGGGAGGACCATTGAGGGGATGTCAGGATCCAGGGGGCCCTGCAGGAGAGCTTCCACCCTGAGGAGCGCTAACAGTCTCCCTGGTCTGCCCCACTGGGGGCTTGTGCCCCATTCCTCCCTCTCATCCTTCCACTTACCCTTCCCTAGCCCCCCCTTCCTGATGTCAAATAAAAGACACGTATTTTCAAAAATAACAACTCTCTTTATTCAACACAACTGGGAAGGGGGAATGAAACTGTGGGGAGACGGGGGAAAGGGGGCAGGAGAGAGGGTGGGAGAGGGGAGGGGGAAAACTGGGAGGAGGGAGCTGGATGGGAGAAGCAAGGGGAAGGAGGGGGAGGGGAAACTCAGGGATCAGAGGTGGGGGTCTCGCCGGGCCAACCACCTCCCAGCACGGTGAGGGAGGGGGCCTCGGTGTCCCGGGGGGCATGGGGTGGAGGGTGTGGAGGTTGAGGTGGGGGGTGTGGAGGGTGTGGAGGTTGAGGAGGAAGAGGTGGGAGGGGGGGCAGGAGTGGGAGGAGGGACAGTTGTTGGGAGGGCAGCAGGCGCAGGTCCGGCACAGGGCACCATGCTCTGCAGCAGGGCCTGCAGGTTAGCGTTTCTGGCTCAGTCCTCAGCCAGCTGCTTCCGGCGGAGCTGCAGGTCTTCCCGCATCCAGGCCTCGACGGTGCGGTGCAGGGCTTGCAGGGCCCCCAGGTGCTGGTCCCAGTACTCCTGCGTGGTGGTGGTCTGGAGCAGGCCGCGGGTGCGGGAGCATGTCCCGGGCGGGGTGGTGTGCCCTGCACGAGCAGCTGGTGCAGCTGTAGAGAAAGAAGAGAAGTGGTCTGTTCTCCCGGGGGACACAGTGGATGATGCCCAGCTCCCCCCGTGACGTGAGGGCAACCGCACCCTGCACCGTCAGAGCTGCTGTGCTTGCACAGAGGCCATGGTCAAGATGTCTGGCTCTCCCCGGGACTGGGAGCTGCCCCAAGACCTCATCCATGCCCCTGTGCCATGTATAGTGTGGCCAGGGCGGGGGGGAGATGTCCCCTGCTTCTGTGTAGAGGGGGTGTGTGAAGGGAGGGCGTCCTTCTGGGTCCCGCCCCGGGGTCGGGAGCGTGTCAGGTCTCTTCACACACGCGTGTGCCTATTCTGCCACGGCCCCTGGGTGTCATGCAGCTGGAGCCACCTGCCCAAGGGTGGCATGGCATGTGCTTGCACATGCACAGGTGGCTGCATGATCCGTGGGAGGCATGGCCCATGTGCGTGGTCCCTGGTCTCCCTCCCCGCCTCCCCCCTGGGCAGGAAACAGTGCTGGCACTTACCCGGTATGGCCTCCCTGGACGACCCTGCCGACTCTGGTGCTGGAACAGTTGGCGGTGGCCCCTCCAGTGCGCCCGGGTCAGGGCCCTCCGGTCCTGGCTCACTGCCTCCCGGGCTGGCGCGGACCGCCCCACCCCCCGAGAGTTGGTCGAGGGCGGGGAAGTAGGGGCAGGTGGCAGCTCCTGCTGCGGCACCGCCCCTGGTGGCCCTGGCGTACGCGTGCTGCAGCTCCTTAACTTTCAGGCACACCTGCTCCTGGGTGCGCCTGTGTCCCTTTTGGGCCATGGTGGCTGATATGCCGCCGTAGACGGCCTCCTCCTAGTGCAGAGATCATGGACGTTGGGGGCCTGCCCCCAAACCTCAATGAGGTCCATGACCTCCTCACTAGTCCAGGAGGGCGCGTGCTGTCTACGGCCCCTGGCTGGCCCCTGGGTGCTGATGGACTGGGCAGGGGACGGCTGGCTGCCACTGGCTCCCTGGCTCATACTGGGGCCACTGGGTCAGGGGCAGACCCTGCTGGCAGGGCTGGCTTTGGCAAGTGCCATCTGGCCAGAGTCTACCCCTTTAAGGGCCCCGGGGCTGGAGGAGAGGAGAGGAGTTTTCCTGGTTTGGCCCAGAGTGGCCACCAGAGGGAACCTGGGAAGGGCTAGCCTCCAGCTAGTTCGAATTAAGTGGCTACACAGCCCTTAATTTGAACTACTTAATTCAAACTAGGCGTTACTCCTCGTAGAATGAGGTTTACCAAGTTCGAATTAAGCGCTCCTCTATTTCGAATTAAATTTGAAATAGCGGTTTGCATGTGTAGCCCCTATTAAAGTTAATTCGAACTAAGGGCTGTTAGTTCTAATTAACTTTGTAGTGTAGACATACCCACAGAGTTTGTGTGGTTAGAGACTAACCTTCAGTCCCAACAACTCTCTAGGCAGTTCAGACTGCCTTTTGTGCTGCCACTTCACATTGTAAGTGTTATGTAAGTGTGATAGTGCAATTACATAAGGTCAGATTGTGACTAAGTGTGTGTGTGTGTGTGTGTGTGTACACATGCTTGTCCATTATCATACCTAAATGTAGATTTTTTTTTCTTGTGTTACTGTATTCTATAGATCATTTTCCCACTGAGTATCTCTTATTTAGATGTTTTTCCTAGATGAAAGCGAGAACCTTGCATTTTTCTAGAATTTTATTTTCTGTCATATTTTGAAATCTGCGTAAGTCGCTTTTTGCATTATTGCTCTGCGTTCACTTTTTGTACTCAACTTGTCCTTCTTTCAATGATGAACTTCATGAAGATAAATTAATTAATTAATTAGATGTATTGTCTTTACAGGACCAAAGGGGTTGTAATTCTTTATTGGTAAATTAAACAGACAGTTCTGAGCCTTGGTCGGATTGAGATTCTAATTTAGACATTGTGTGGCATGGGATAACAATAGAAGCTGGCGAGGAAGTTTGCAGGAACTTTGGGGGCAACAACAGTGAGAGACTGAAAGATGGTCAGGCTGCACGGCTCTCTTATAGGTGATATATCTCTTTTTGAAAAGTTTTATCACTATAATTTGAAAGTGCACAGTTTACAGGGAACATTGAACGAGGGGACATTTGATAGCAGCCTTCAAGTACCTGAAGGGGAGCAGGTTCCAAAGAGGGTGTAGCTAGCCTGAGCCATGCATGATGGCATGGAGACAATTTTCACAGCACACATGAGTATGCCGACTTCAGCAGAACCTGTGTCACTCATCTACAAGGTTTATGTGACTATATACATCATGGATAATTTCACCCCTCACGTTTTAATGCAATGGTAAAACCAAAAAATGCAGGTAAAGCTTATCTTCTGTTTTGACTCAATGCAACTACACACATGTCCTCAATGGCTTGAGTAAATCTTCCATAATCTGGGCCATAAGAAACCCATAGCTCTTATACGAAATAATCTGTAATTAGAGGTAGAGGTTAGTCTTGCAAAACAGTGTGTTCATGACTGCTAGTGAAAGTTAAACCTTAAGATAATTTAATTACCAAGCATTCAACCTGAATCAGTAGAATTTCATAAAGACTTTTGGTTTTAAGAAGAAAAATATCCCTACTATTGTACTTATTAGTATCTAATGGAATGCCCGTATTGTTTCTATTCTTAGAGTTAAGAGTAGCCATGTTTGTATTTATAGTACAATAACTGGGAATCATTGTTCTTCACAAAGAATGCGTTGGAACAGTTTGCTTGGCAGCCTCTTGTTTTTTTTTTAAATTAATGCAAGATAAGAAAAATCAACTCAAATATTTACCTTGGACATGTCCAATTATGAGTATCAATTTATAATGTTCCAGAGGGGCTGGAAGAGACATTGCACTGTGTACCCAAGTGTATATCTTGCAAGAGCTTCAATTGCTAACCAACCAGTTCCCAGCATGACACTCAAAATTGTTTGGACCTTGATGACATAACAGTAATGGCAGCCAGCGTGTGGATCAGTGTTCGCCGGGTGCTGCCTGATTAAATATTGGTGAGAATAGTAAACTGCTGACAGCTAAGCTACTTTGTCCAGCATGGTTCACTTTTACATTAGCTTCCTTTCTTCCCATAAAAGTTATTATACACATATAATACCTTTTCCTTGTGAGCAGTTTAAATGAGTTGACTGATAATAGCCATTACATCAAGCACTTGTAGAATTCTACCCTATTTAGACCCATTACAAAGACACCTAAAGTGCTGCATTTTTCAGAGGATTCTTGTTAAGTACAGACATCAGAATAGACATTCTTATGATACTTCTCAAATACCCCCTACATTGTGGAAATCAGTTCACACAAAAATACAAGTGGAGAGAATGTAGAACAGCATGGTGTGTCAGCACGCAGTTCTCTCTTTGTAAGAACAAAAACAATTTTCAGGACAATTTGTGGATTTGAAATGTCCAACCTTTTCAACATTGAGGTGAACAACTGCAGAGAGTTATCAAAAAAGCAAAGGAAGCCATTTATCCCCAACTTAATTTAACAGATAAATGGCTATGTTGTCTGGACACCCACACAGAAAGTGTGTTAATCTCTGTACTTCCATTTGCATGAACACATTAACTAGGCTAGGACTTCCATGCTATATTCTGCCATTTGGGAGGCATGTGAGTGTCACATTGCAATGATTGGGGACTGATTTGTAGGGTGCCATGTACCTCCTGCAAGATTCTAAACACTTCCCTCTCACTCTGACTGCAAATGGGAGCTGAAAGCACTGGGTCTTGAATTCTCATGACCAATATAATTCAACTAGAGGATTTACCCAGCATCACTCGGGTCCTTTTGTGGGCTGAGGGCAGGGGGAAGAGTGTGCAAGAGTCAGGGCAGGGATTTGAGAGACATGGGGGGCGGGGCTCAGGGCAGGGTATGATGGGTGCAGGAATGAGGAAAGGGGGTGGGGGATGCAGGAGTCAAGGCAGGGGCTCAGCCAGGGGGCTGGAGATGCAGGGGGTGCAGGAGTCAGGTTTGGGGGGTTACAAAGGACTTGGGAAAGGTGGTCATTATATGCTGGTCATTGTGGGGGCTGCATTGCTCAGGCAGTGGCTCCCCAGGGCTGGCCACTCTGGGACCACACTGGTGAGCTGGCAGCTTCCTGGGGCTGACCGTGGTGGGGACCTCGCTTCCCAGGCATCAGGTGGGAAGCTTACCTCCAACCCTGACCCCTACTGCCCCAATGGAGTAATAGCTGCCCCAGTCTCCATCTCTTGCCCCCTTGCTGCCCTCCTGTAGTCATTAAACAGTATAACTGCTCCTGCTAGCAGACTCCCCTCCCTTTCTGTGCTATGAAAAACAATCACATTCCAGGCACGTCTCATTGTCCTGGCACAACCAAACCCTGACCTTGCTTTAAGTTATGATAAGAGGAAATTGCATACCAAATGTGATGGTTCTTGCTCCTACTATTTGGGAAGTGTTCTTGAACAAACAGACAAAGAGACTCGCTTGCTCACAGACAAACTCTCTCACAGAATACAGACTATATGGGCCAGTGCTTCACTCAAGAAAAAATGCTTACTTCCATTAAACTGAAAGACCTATGGATAGTCATCTGTCTCCATATCAATTTATCTCAAGTGAAATGCTGAGATAAATTGCTGAATTACTCATGTTAGTCTCTAGTAGCTCAATTTTCTCTTTTAGACCTTTGAGAAATCAAATTTATATTCTCAAGCAGCAACATATTTTTCATCTCTATCTAGGGTAAAGTATGTGGCCCCACAGCCTCAGAGTCAGTTTCTCTGTTTTCCTTTGAAGGCTACTACATGTCAGCTGTTTGTCCCAAATTACTTCAAATAGTGCAGCATGACAAACCCCAGATAGTGCCTTTAAACCAGAGCTGAATTGGCTAAATGTCACAAATGATAACTGAAGCATTTGTAAAAGGCTGACTGATTAGGAGAAATATCCCATAATTCTGTGGGCCAGATCCACTTAATGTAGAAGTAGAGAGGTTGTTGTGCTGAAATCTTCTTTCTGCTAGCAAACATTCCATGGCTTACGGCCTCTGCCAGGATCAACACAAGCAGTGGCTCTGGGTTGAATTTTACTGTTATTTTGAGTTATACTGAATTTCCCACAAGTAGATGCTGAGATGTTACAATGAAGAGGACCATATAAGCACTGATGCAGACTGACACTATGCCATAAATGATAATTGTAGCAAATATTCATGGCACTTTAGAAAACAAGGTCCTCTCCTCTCAAAGAGCTCACAAATAAAAATAAAATACAGAACAACAGTTCAAGGATGGGAAGTGGAGACAGAATGGCTGGGAGATCAGCCCTAGAAGGAATATGATCAACTACATTTCAAGGAAAAAGGAAGAACTGTGTGAAATATATGGGCCAAAGCTAATTTTTAAGTGGCATCCCCACACAACATGGAAGATCATTTTCACGAGATAGTCCTCAGTTTTAGAACTTGCTTCCTGTTGGAATTTGCTGACTTTGTGAGCACAGTGGAGGTCTCACTGTTCATTCTGGCATTTGCCTGTTGGGTAGATTTAGAGGTTTATGCCTAAGGAGTGGTGGAGAGAGGATTCTTCTAGCTGCTCTTGTGTGAACTTCCATGACAGTCATTTTTTGTTTTCTTACTTCTAATGTGCACCTAGAAATAGAGATAGGAACATTCAGCCATACACATTAGCTAATTAATACCCAATACATACATATATGGAATTTCAAAGCACTTACCACCATCCCCCTAGTAAAATTTAGAACAACAAAGTCTTCAGCCAAATTTTCATCTGCCATGCCAGACTTGAATAATGTAATCTTTGCTCAAAAGACCTACACTGCTATAATTTTCACCTCCCCATATAATAGCATAACATCTGGAAAGACATTTCATAGCCACTACTGAAATCCAGACCCACCAATGGGGGGGGGGGAGGTTTGAGGGAAAAAGGGAAAACTGCTCTGGGTTTCAGCAATTCAAAAGGACACAGAACCCCAGGCACTTTTAAATCACGATGGGAGCACTGTACAGAGCATTCCGGGTGGTTCTGAAGACTACTAGGGGGTGGGCTGTGGTGCTGAGGGCTGGCTGCCTTCAGACTAACCTCTTACACCCAAGCTCCTGCCCCTTCCAAGAGTACAGAGCCACCCTCCCCCGTGCCCACCTTGACCATGGGCTCAGCAAGTGTGTTGGCCTCCCTTCTGAAATCTAGAGTAGCATCTATGCAGAAGCATTAGCCTGTCCATGAGTAATCTATGTACTTAATAGGGTGATATTTCTTTAAGAGCTCTGCAGAGAAGTGGAGGTAGGCAGATGCACAATTAATATTTCAGCCCAGAAATTTCTGGATTTGGGTATGGCAGTTTGGGATGCACTCAACAGGTTCCCTGTAGCTTGACTCAGACTCGATTGAAGGCAAGGAGACAATGCAGCTACTTTACAAAAGACAATTTTCAGAATAGGGTTATACTCTCTACAATCAAATACAAAAAGAACACAAAGAATTTGCCCTCATATTTAAGTATCAACTTTATAAACTCTTAGAATGATAAAGAAACATTATAACAGCTTAATTTTTGCTACATAATGCCTATTTAATAATTCAGATACATTGTCCTCACAGTGATACCTAAATATCAACAGGTCAGTTCCATTTCCCTCCACCGTTCACACACATGGTGAAAATTGTCCATGACTGAATTCTGGGTCTCTGTGTGGTTTTCCACAGGACTTGTGTTTAACACCCTAGGATATTGGTGGTGAAGTAAACCATAGCCCACCCAAAGGTTACACATGCATACAGTTTGCCAACTCATAGGTCACACCCTTTGTCTCATTGGTAATCACTTCTTGATGCTGATACGGAACTTCATTCCTCAGTACGCAGGAGGTGTGGAGGTCCCTTAAATGGTCTCCCTACAGCCTGTTCCCATACCCACACATGGCAGAATCAGTTATCCATCTTCTTTCTGAGACTTGTACAACAAGGCAAGGGTGGGGGGAGGAGAGAAGGGTCCTCTATGTCCTCATCTAAAGTCACAGCCACAATGGTCACTTTAGGCTTATTCTCAAAGCTCAGATTCTAGTACTGAAATAAATGAGCGCAAACAGCATTGCGCACATTAATATTTACATGAGAACACCTGACAACCCGCGTGGCAGTAGAATTCCCAGAGATGCAGTGTGCAATCTCAGCATAACTGACAGCTTAATGAAGTCTCACAGTGTCATTTGTTTTAAGTGATAAAGAAAAGACACAGAATTTAAAATGGCCTTGAATGAGACATAGATGGTTGGCTATCCTGTGTTGGGATTTGAGGGGTTGGATCTGGGGCAAGACTCAGACATTTGGAGCGTTATTCATGCCATCTTAAAATGTCCACATTCTCCCCATATGCTGTATCGTACTATAAAAGTGACATGATTTTAAGATGCAAAAGTTCCAATCTTCATATGGGCCAAATTGTGCTATTTAGTTTCCATAGGAAGTTAAATTTGCAAGTTAATAGCAGGTTTGATGTGATAGTAATACAAAAATATGGAATTCAACTCACTGCTTTCAGCAGGCAAAAATTTAATTCTGATGAGTTAAAGGATTAAACCAGATTGAAAGATGAGAAGTATATAGGATATGGACTTTTTTCCCAGTTCAGAAGCTATACTACAGGAACAACTTCAGGGGTGATGTTTAAGAAGCACAAAGCTTCAGTATGCATTACGGATTCTAAGTTAGCATAAGGGAGTTAATTTGGAAAGGTATATATTTATATGCATGTCCTTCCTTTCATGCTATTGCTGTTCCTGCTAAACCCCTTTCTTCTGGCCCATGTGTTACAACAACTTGATTCCCTAACTCACATCTTAAATTATAATTTACATATCACTCTTGAATTTGTCCCATTAATTATCTACTTTAGTTATTTTGCAACTGCTTCCTTTTAGAAGCAGTCTCTTTCACCCTTACTCATAATAATTTTCTCCTTGAGTAGTTCTATTGAGTCGTTTGTCCTTACTATGTGGTCTTGTCTAGAGTTATTAATTCAGATAGTGAAAAGTTGTTACATAGATCTTCTGAAAGAAGGTCTATTATTGTTTAAAGTTCTTCCCTTCCCTCTCCTAATCTGCCCTCTAGTCTCTTCTAACAGAGAAGGAGTTAAAAGCTGTCCTGAAATATCTGATAGCATACAGTATCCTGTTCAGTATTCATAGGCTAACAGCAGCGTTGCACTAATATAAACATGGCTTTATCTAAGGCAGCTGAGGACATATGTGATTTCCTGAGCATAACCTGAATTTGTATCTCTCCACTTGCCAACTTGTATATCAGTGATATAACATTTTTGAACTGACAAATAGCCAAATATAAATACATGTCTTTAAAGGAAGAGAACTTTTAAACGGATGTAAACATATTGGAGTGTGGAGGGAGGACTTTTTTTCCATAGTTTTGTTTTACACATGGATAAAACCTCCCAGTTCACTAGAAAAACTGAAAGTAGCTGTGGATATGTCTAGACTGTGGGGGAGAGTCCAGATTCTGGAGGTATCCCGAAAAAACTCCACCACATCCGGGAAACGCGTTTGCTCTTCCGCATTTTTTTGCGGAGAGCAGGCACACTCTTTCAGAAGCCCCTGTATTCCTCATTCCACGAGGAAGAAGGGGGCTTTCAAAAAAAGTTTTTTTTCCAAAATTTGGCCCAGTCTAGACAGGCCAAATTTCGGAAAAGCCTTTTCTGACAAAAGTATCGGAAAAAGATATACAAAATGTGGAGTGCATTTTGGTAGCTTTTTCCGATAGATCCTCGCAGTCTAGACATAGCCATAGAAGTGGATGGAAAGAATGATTTATAGATGGAACTTTAATAGGCATAGGTAGGCTAAGTGACAACTAAGAAAGATCCAAAATGGCTATCTGCAACAGTAAGGGACAGGAAATATTTCGCATAATAACAAATGGAGATATGGGATGAAATTAAGAACAGGAAATTTAAGTGAAATATCAATAAGAATTTCCCAACTATGAGAGCAGTGAAAGAGCTAGCTTTTGTTATTTTAAAAGTAAATACCACATTTGGGTCAGAAGGGTATATGTGCTTTGATTTGAGCTGTAATATTTGGGAAATTTGCTATCTAGTATTTATGGAAATTCTTTTAAAAACACCACACAGGAAATATGCAAAATTTAAAAGCTAAAACAAAACCCTTAATCCTGCAGGGCTGATTTCCTGAACTGCACACACACAATTGCTCATGAGACAATGTCTAACAGGCCTACCTGCCCACACATTTGCACCTGCAAGATTGCCTAATTTGCCTACCTTATTACCTTGATTGCAACACCATGGAAAAACAGCTAGTCATGTGGAAAAGACTGTTTCTGCATGCATAACTAGTATTTGTTTAAAGAAGTGGCTGAGACATGAACTGGGAATGCAATTGTGTGCAGACTTCTGGGGCACATTTGCATGAGAGCAGTTTAGAAAATGAAGCTGTAAAATATTGTAAATTAATATTAACCATGAACAGCCCAGGTGATGTGCTAAACCTCTGAATATCAACCTAGGCCTAAATAGGGGCAAGAGAGGCACTCGGCTGCTTAGGTGGCACACAGAGCCTGAAACAAAATAGCACCAACTGCCATTGCTCCCTTTATAACCTCTATACTCACTTGGGATGTGGAAGGCCCCTGGCTCAAGTTCCCCCTCTACCTGGCAGGCAGAAGAGATTTGAATAGCATTTTGCCACCTGTCAGGTAAGTGCCCTAGTCACTGGGCTATAAAGTTGGTCTAATGCTGTTAATGGTCATTTAATTAAAGTGGAACAACTTCAGTAAGAGAACATGGGGGATTCCCCACATCAGAATAGGCCATAGTGGATAGGGCACTCACCAGACAGGTGCCAGATTCCAGTTCACATTTCTTGTGTGTGACTCTAACATCCAAGGCCAGGGGTGGCCAACCTAAACCTGAGAAGGAGCCAGAATTTACCAATGCACATTGCCAAAGAGCAACACTTATATGTCACCAGCCCTGATCTTTTCCCCGCCACCACGCTCAGCCCATCTTGCCTCCTGGCAGCCCCACCAGTCAGTACCTCCTGCTCCTTTTCCTCCTGCCCACTGTGAACAGCTCTTTCGCAGTGGGAGACACTGGAGGGGGGGAAGCATGGGTGTGACAGGCTCAGTGGAGAGAGTAGGAAGTGGCAGGATCCTAGGGGGAAAGGGTAGAGGGGGACAGTGCCTAGGGCAGAGCTGGGGGTTGAACAGTGAGCACCCTCAGGCCCAGTGGAAAGTTGGCACCTGTAGCTCCAGCCCTGGATTTGGTACCTATGTAAGGAGCCACATATTAACTTCTGAAGAGCCGTGTGGGGCCCTGGAGCCACAGTTTGGCCACCCTTGTCGTAGGCGAATATCCTGTTGACCACACTAAAGATTAGAAAGCAGCTCCCCCCAGCTCTCTTGTGTGAGTTTGCCTAAGAGGTCCAACCCAGTAGGTGTCCTCTGAGCACATCTACTAGAATGGAGCCCCCATGTGAGACTTGGACAGTTGAACACCTATCTTCCCTGTTGTGTGAATTGTTCTGGGAGTTTGGTGGGAGATAGTCGTCCATCAGTGTGTGTGTGAGGCACCCAGGTGCCTAGAGTGAGGTTGTAGTGTCCATGGCCAAAAGCAAAAACTTAAGTGCCTACAGAGATAGGGAGTAACCAAGCAGAAGTTACATGAATTACAGTGGCACCTAAAAACAGGATGTAAGTGCCAAAGTATTTTCATGAATTGCACCCTTAGTGCAACTTTATTCGTGAAAATCAGTGCAAATAGGTTTAATAATAAAATATTTTAGCTAAGCAAGGGACAAGTGGATTTGATTTTGGCTTATTCTAAATATTACAACGTATGCTTCTCTACCTTAATATTCCTTCTCTTCTTCAATCCATCAATGTAGTTCAGCATTGTTGTCTCTGCTTTTTATAGTCCCAGTAATGTACACAGCACTTTATAAACACAGAAGATCACCATGTCCCTGTCTGAAAGAGCATACGGTCATAATTAGACAGATACTTTGCAGGCTTATAGAGGCTTATTGCACAAGAAAGCAGAAGACACAATTACAGAGAGATCAGTGTTCTAACAGGAGAATGAGCCAGATGTAGTCCTGGTGTCATACCATGGTTGAATGTAGTTTCCTCTGTATAAATTCAGTTAAGAAGAAACACTGATTGTTAGGGTGTGATTAACATCAGCTCTAGAGACAGATGTCCTCCTGCCCTCTCAGCTTGCCTGGCCAGATGGGTAGAGCTCCTTTAGAATGCTTGCTGCTAGCATTGTCTGAGTGGAAGACTGGACACACAGAGGTACCTTTTCAAAGCAGTTTGTTTATTAAGTACCTATTGATAACTACAGGCAGTTATTCATATACCTCCTGTACATCCCTTTGAAAATCTACCCAGTTTCTCTGTGATGTATCCCTATTTATGCCAGAAAAGGTGGCTTCCAGGTGGCAGGTGAACTTTTCTTGACAATGGGTAAAATGGGTGCCCTCAGGAACTCTTTACCTTTTAAAAAGTTGTGTGAGGTCTCCCATTTTACAATTCACATTCAATGTAAGTTTCCCCCACTGGAAAGATCAAAGATTGTTTTTCTTATGTCATCACACACAACACGTGTAATGAAAGCTTTGATAGGCTAGAACTGACAGTTTTCAGCATGGCCTGCATCCAGTTCTGCAGCTTTTCAATATTCTTATTTGTATGGGGGATAGAGAGGGCATGAGTACAGATACTTACCCTGACAATTTTTGGCTGCTCACCATTGTGAGATGAATATAAGCATTGCCTCACTATTGCTACTCTGTACTCCAGTATATTCATAATGAATTGATCAGGATGCCAAGCATCTGTTCATTATAATCAGTATCTACAAAACTGGAGCAAGGGTGAAATAATTATAAATCAAGCAGCTGATCAGTATTTTGGACCCAGTGAAAATGTGCCCTAGGTGTAAGTCATCTTTCAAAACAGCATTTATAAATCTAAATATTCAATTTTTATAATGCATTGTTTGGACACTGATAATCCAAAACTGTCCTGAGTGGCTTGATTAAATCTCCCTTAAATGTCACCAGATATTCTTATTTAGGGATTTACTCTGACAGCACCTGCATGATTATAGCTGGGAATACAATAAGTAGTACAGTACAGGTGTGAGCATGGACATCAGGTAACATAAAATACTATGCTGCCACACTGAGAGAAAGCTCCCTTGCTACTGAGATCACAGGAAGGACAAAAGTGTGAGATGTTTTTCACAAAGAAAAAACATTCATTTACAGGTTATTCTCATCATGCAAGAAAATGTTTAGCTAGATTCTCCCTTTCTTGAGCCTTAATCCTGCCACAAAGCAGGAAGAACCTGTGCTGTGCTATCTGTCCTACTAGGGTAGGCCATGAACAAATGTTTATACTTGCTATGTGTGGGATCAAACCATTGCTAGGAACTGTTGAATAAGTGAAATTATTTAAAATCAAATGTGTTATACAGAAATAGCAACAGTAATTACATGCGGGACAGAGACTTTTTGGGATCCTTTTAGTCAATTAAAAATATGGAAGGTGCTTGCTTGTACAGACATACAAACAGAAATAATGGAGCAAGCTGAAAGTCAGAATTTCTAACTAGTGGAAAATTCCAGTATTTAGACCTTTGTTTTCATTTCAAATCTGATGAACAGTCAAAATCCCAGAATATTTTATGAAGTGGGTAGTTCAGGAAAAAAATCAACATGGAAATGCTGATACATTTTGTTATGACATCTACTATAAGAGTCCAACTTTTCTATAATCCCAAATCAAAATGTTTTATTTTAGGTCAGTCTGTTTCCTCATGAGCTGCCAAGATGCCTCATGAGATGCATGCCTTATTCTCCTCTAAGGGACAGGATCCGCATCATGTATTGGGGCAGATTAATGGGAGACCTCAGTACATCATGGGAGGTGCAGTCCAGACTGGCCCACAGAGGAGAACGGGGGTATAAGGAACTGGAATAACAACTCCCATGAGGTACCATGGCATTTCAAGATGGACATTTGGGTTTTAGTGTAAACTGTCAATCCTTTGCTAGCTTAAACAAAAAGAACAATCAAAGTTAGGCCCCTGCTAAGTTGGATCTCTTGGGTTAAGACAGGGGAGATCCTTCCTCCTCTGCCCCAGCTGGATCCCTGGAAGAAGTAGAAGCCAGCTCTTTTTAATCTTGTCAGCTTGGCCCTGATTATCTTCTGCCTGAAACCAGCAAATGGTCCAGTCAGCAGTGGTGACAGGAGCTGCTAGGATCCTTTTTGGGTGTTCAAGGTGAAAACTGGACACCTGATCATCCCAGGCCCCACTGATCTCACTCAGGGGCACCCACAAGGATGAAGTTGCAGCCTCAGAGCCTTGATTTGCACAGTACTGCTAGAGGCTGGAGGACAGATAAGTGTCTGTCTGTCTGTCAGCAAATGATCCTTGATGGGCTCTCTAGGCAGTTCTTGGAGGTCTAAAATCACTGTTTTTCCTCATAAAGGCAACCATTTGGTTGGATGCATCAATGTGATAGGGTATCTAGCAGGAGGCAACAAATACCTATTTCACATATTTCCAAGGAGGAAATGCAGCCAAAGCCTTTAAATTCCCTCTTTCCCACCCTCATCCTTCCAGCGCTGCTTCTACCTGCTATTCTTCTTACTTATTACTAGGAGATTTACCTGTAGATGCTTGGGTCCTTTACTCTTTTTTTAATAAAATGAAAATGCACATGCTTCATTTAAATCATTGCTCTGAGGTGGGGCTAGGGATGAGGGGTTCAGTATTCAGGATCTCCCAGGGAGAGAGGACTACCCCAGCTATCTTTCACCGCAGCAGGTTGGGGCCAGATGAGAAGTGCCTCTCCATGGCCACTGCAGTGCCAGTGGGCACAGCCCAGGGAGGGGTGCATTTCCGCTGGCTGAGGCAGGTGCAGATTAGTCTGGGTGGAGGCCACTGAAGGACCACCTTCACCTTCAGTGGCTGCTCTAGGGAAGTTCCAAGTTGGGTACTATGTCTTGGGGGGAGGTGCCCCTCCTCTGGCCACAGCATGGAGCAGATGTGGTTGGGCATTGTGCGGAGGTGTCCTTACCCTGGCCCCAATAAAGAGCTGCCACAGCTGGGGGGAGGCACAGCCCCCCCACAGTCAGAACAGAACTGCTGCAGAAGCCCTGTGCTGGGGCCAGTGGGCAGAGGTGGCACTGTGTGTGTGTCTGCCCTGGGCCCCTGCCCTCCCTGAGCCCCCTGAGACCTCTTTCAACATTTTCTCAGTTATGTCAGTTTTGAGGACCCTACTTGATTTGGTGATTCTGTCCCTTTTCTGTTTGGTTTCATGAGAGCCAATCACATTCCAGGCACATCCTGTTTTTCTGGCCCAACCAAATCCTGATGTTGCTTTAAGTTATGATAAAAGGAAGTTGTATACTGAATTTGGTGGTCCTACCTCTTACCATTTAGGAGGTGTTCTTCAACACACAGAAAAATACACAGACAGACAAATTCTCAAATATACAGTAGATTCTTATTGCCAAATCACCTAGAAGTCCCAGCCATGACTGTTTTTAATTACTTTAGATGAGCTAAATAGACTCATTGGACAGACCCTACTTTAGCAATTTTGTGAAAAGCTCTACAGTGAAAGCAGGCTTACTATTGCTACTCCATCATAAACCAACATGTGATAGCAAACATACCTCAATGCCGAATGATTGTTTAATTCTAAGCCATATATTACACTCTGAAAACTTTGTGAGAGAGCTTTCATATTTCAGTATTTTTATTAACTGGTTCCCACAGAAAATGAGAGTCCCTGTATTTTTTTTAAAAAAAGATTAATTGCACCAAGTACCTGACATAAATGTTTATCTCTTTAAAAAAGAAAACATTTACAGAACTATTCCAGTAGTTTATAGTAAGGAAAGATAATTAATAGTTTGTTGCTATTTTATGATTTTCACTGAGATAATCCATAGCTGGTATATTGGTGGATAATTTCCACTTCATGGTTCATGAAGCACAAGCAGTCTCCAAAGGGTGGTTTATTTCAGTAGTAGATGTCTGTTTCTTACTGTTCACATGGCAAACAGTGAAATATCATTGTGTTGACCAGAATACCCTTATTATAGCAACCATAAGGTCTTGGATATCTACACCAGGAAATTATTTTGAAATAATGACTCGCAAAATAACTATTTTGAAATAAGCTTATTCCCCAGGGAAAGCAGGAATTATTATTTTGAAATAACCAGTTCCTTATTTTGAAATAACGGATTTGGCAGTGTGGACCCGCTGCTTGTTATTTTGAAACGAGGGGAATTATTTCAAAATAACTATCTAGTGTAGACCAGGGCAGAGGCACAAGGGCAATGTGTTGGGCATTCCTTGGAAATCTTATGAAGTCAGATATAGCACTGGTAGCAAGCATTTGGTAGAAAAGAGCAGTGTATGTAGAGGTTCAGGCAAGGCTGAATAGCACTTGGAAAAGTAATAACAATACCTAGCTCTTATATGGTACGTGTCAATGGTAGCTTTCCCAGTGCTTTACAAAGGAGGTCAGTAGCATTATCCCAATAGCACAGATGGGGAAACTGAGAGGGAAAGTAATTTTCCCAGTATAACACAGCAAGATAACAACAGAGTCAGGATTAGAACCTGGACCTTTCAAATCCTAGCCCAATCTCTGATAAAATACACTGCTCTTGAGCCCACAATCTGAGTACTATGGCCACATAGCCACCTAACGAAGACCTAATCTCTCCTTAGCAGTTGTGGGGCAAGAGAGGTGAGAAGCAGTGTTTGCTATATGGTTAAATAGGTATAGCCTCCTTTATCCTTAATTGTGTGTATGTGGTCTAAGCCATGCCACCCATGTTCCTCACCATGTTCCTTCAATAGCCCGTAACAGCAGCCCAGTCCCATCAATTTGGTCTCTACCGCTTGCAACCAAATTAGAGTAGACTCTCTTATTTGGGGGGGGGGGGAGGCTCTATGCTCTGGGAGGTGCTGGCTCTGGAGTGGGTCCAGGAATTAGGGTTTGGAGTGCAGAAGAGGGCTCTGGGCTGGGGCTGAGGTGTTCAGAGTATGAGAGGAGGCTCTGGGATCAGGTAAGGGGCTGGAGTGCAGGGGGGTGTGAGGGTACTGACTGGGGTTGTAGGTTCTGGGGATGAGGTGTTTGGGGCATAGGAGCGTGCTCTGGGCTGGGAATGAGGGGTTCAGAGGGCAGGAGGGGGATGAGAGCTAGGGCAGGAGGTTAGGGCATGTGGGGGGTTGAGGCTTCAGCTCGGGGTGCAGACACTGAGGGGGGACTGGGGATGAGGAGCTTAAGGAGCAGAACAAGGCTCAGTGCTGGGACCAAAAGGTTTGGGGGGGTGGGAGCTTGGATCAGGGCTGGAGCAGGGGTGAGGCCCAGGAGAAGGTCAGGGTACATGTACCTCAAGCAGCTCCCAGAAGCAGTAACATGTCCTCCCTTAGCTCCTACAGAGATGTGGCCAGAGGCTCTGCACATGCCATAAGTGCTGCCCATGCAGTTCCTGGACAATGAAGTGGTAGGCGTGGTATTTTGGGTGGGAGCAGTGCATGAAGCCTCCAGACATTGGAGCCAGATGGGGGACATGCCGGCTGCATCCTGGGTGCTGTGCAATGTGGAGGATAGCAAGAAGCCTGCCAGCCCTGCTGCACCAACAACCAGCACCATCAACCAGCCAATGGCCAAGTCAGCAGTGGTGACAGGAGCTGCTAGGATCCTTTTTTGACTGGGTATTCCAGGTGAAAACTGGACACCTGGTCATCTTAGGCCCCACTGATCTCGCCTACAAGGATGAAGTTGCAGCATGAGAGCCTTGATTTTCACAGTACTGCTGACAAATCTAAGTTCCCCCTAAAAACATCTTCATGGATGTGATCTGACTTGAAGCTAAGACATTATTTTGCCAGTGACTGCTCTATATTCAGGAGAAACTCAGTTTTGTAGTATATTGCATTGTGATCATTAAGCAGTTTTGAGCTAAAACAGCAAGCACACATGTACTTACTTTTAAATAGATAGATACAGCTTCAAAAGTTTAACTTTCCTCTTATTTTCACATGGAGTGTTAGCAAGACAGAGTGAATGCAAGTTACATTTCCACAGACACATTGTGAGAAGCCACATACTAATCCCACTCAGGTTATTAAGCAATTCATCTGAAGACAGGATTGCAGCTGACAAGGTGGCTTTGTGCAGGCAGGTATGTGCAACCTGATTTTAGTTGTTATTTCCAAAGGGGAAATTTTCTCAGGGGAAACAACTCTTTCTCATCCAGAATCAACAGTGTGTTGTCAGATGACAGTTGCATGGCTTATTTGTCTGCTTTTTTTTTTTTCCTAAGTGCCTGCCTTTTACATTTTGTTTGTTTGAGGCAAGTCACTACATGCTGGGCTGTGATGGAACTGGTCTTTGATGGAGTAATAATAATAAAAAGCCCTAGTGTTTCCATACAGACATGTTAATCTACACACACACACAACTATGTGCACACAGGTTACTTTCCTAGATGTGAAAACAGGAATGTTTCAGAACCAACCTCCACACAGCACACTTGCCAAACCTCTGTGATATGGAGAAGAGCTGCCCCTCAGTTTGGATTAGTCTTACAGCTGCTTACACCTCCTTACCCAGTATCTGGAATGAATTTCAACTGAAACATTTAAAAGCTCATTATTTTTTTTAAAACACTGTCCCTCATTTAAATGGTCATAGCTCAACATCCACACAGGCACACACACAGACAGCCTCAGACACCTGAGGCTCTGAGTTTGGGTGTCCTTTCTTCACGCCCAATGTAAACAGGGTTTAAGGTAGGGATAACTGTCCTGTTACTATGCAACGACTGAAAACGACTTTTGCTTTGAGGTTTCCAGGGAGCCCTCTCCAATCTGTGCCTGATGACCCTTTCCAGAAAGAAAGGACAGAGGAGCTGGTGGGTGGAGTGGGTGCACATGTGGACCGGTGTAAGTAGATATGCAAGAGTAGGGAACTGAGATCTAAAAAACATGCTCCCTAGGATCTGCACATCTGTAGATTATACAGAGTGAACTGTCCATGGAAAAGATTTAATGTGGGCCAGTGTCACAGGGGACCGGCTCACAAGGACTGGGACTCAGTCTCATAAACCTGGAGGCAATTCAGGAGGGAGAGTATGAGCTGCATGTGCAACCTGCAGACTGTCGCCTCCCCACACAGACACACAGTGTGTGCCAAAGACGCCTGAGAAACTGGAGCGTGAGAGGCAGGAGCCTGTCAGCTGGATAGGAAGTAAGTGGCAGGAGAACAGTGCCCCCACTCACTCACTCGCTCCTTGCAAACAAAAGACCAGCAAGGGTTGGGAAGAGACAGCTCCAACTCAGCGTGTTGCCTTTCAACTCCTACATAATCAAACATGCAATGGCTTGTCGTTGCCAGCAGTAAAACCTTGCACACATGCTGCGAGGGGACTCTGGTTAGACAAGCCCATGGGCCCTCTCTTCTCCCTCCTCTCTACACAAGTGCTAAATGGTGCCTTGGACCTTAGTCACAGCTGGAAAAGGGCTGTGAGGGGAAGGAGGGAGCACTGGGTTCCATAGTCTGCCTCTGACAGGGCCCTTGCCCTGTGTTCTGCTCGGGGAAAGTTTCTACTTCGGCTGCGGAAATGCTTGAGTGCTCCCAGGCAGGGAGCCAAAAAATTGTCCTATCACTCCTCCTCCCACCTCTCCCCCTTGGGCCCTGTCTGTCAACCTAACAGCTTAACCCAGTGCCTGGGAAAAGGCTGCCGCTCAGAACAACCTTTGCATCCTAAACTCACACTACTGCTTCCCCCCACGCATTCACAATCTGATAGATTGTAGGTATATATTTACATTAATTTACCTCATTACCAACTTTCTGTTTCCCACTGTAATGTTGGTTTTTTTACTGGACATTCAATCTATTTCTCTCTGATGCAGAAATATCCCAATTTCTCTCTCTTTTCTTTGCCTTTCCTTGCTCCCCCTTTTGCCCCCCTTCCTCAAAAGTGAAAATAAGTTCTGCTCACACTTCCCACGTGTACCTCACTGATTTTTAAGTGTGCAGTTTCCACATATGTTAAAAGAACCCAGCCTTCAGAATACAGCACACTATAGTTCCTGCCATAGTAAGGTGCAGACATGCCTCAGCATTTTTACTACAGGGCTTTCAGATGGGGCCGGGTGTAATAATATAGCAGTCTCCAGTCACAGAAAAGCCTTTGATTTGTGTGGTTCCATTAAATTAATCCAGAATGTTTTGCTTTAAGCTTCAAGTTTAAATGAGCCCCAATCACCAAAATTCATCTCAGTCAAAAAAGCCTCAGAAGTATTTATAATTATTCCAAGCCCTCTAATATCTAGTCTCGCACTCACTTGTTCAACCTCACAAATCTTCTGGAAATCCTGGCCCGAGTCTAAAGTTTTCACAGAAAACTGGGATTTGTAACAGCAGATTTGCTTACATTAGGGATTTTGTGAATATTTATACACAACTTTGGCCAACTTGGTGCAAACCCCAGTCCAGAGGTACTAAACTGTTGCAAAGGGGATTGCAGTAGGGGTGCAGTGGTCCCTCTTACCTATGGGTCAGAGGGAGGCCACATTGCCCCACTATATCACCAGGATTGTTGGGGGAACTAGCAAAGCAGGCACAGCATCCCAGCTTTTGTAAAAGAGTTAACTCCCATTGGTCAAGAGGCCCTTGGCAACTATGCAGGGGAGCGCTGGCAAGTAGTCTACGGTGCTGTCACTTAGGCAGGCGAGTTCTGGCAAGCTGTCTATAGGACTAGCTCTGAGGCAGGGGAGCACTGGCAAACACTGGCCATGTGGCTTCTGGTGGGGAGGCTGCTACCCCAGAGATGGTAGGGGAACACCCACTCACCTGATTCCAGCCCAGGGCTCTGCCTGTGGCAGGGTGGCCCACCACTGGGTCAGTGGGGATCCTCCTGTAACATGATGACCAGTTGCTAAGCTGCAATGTCATCAAAGTAAATCCCCAGGGCTACTTCCTACCTGAGTTCCAGATCAGGCTCCATGGTTTCAGGCTCCTCGAGTTGTCAAGGTATTCAGCCACCAGCAGTCTCACCAGCTCCAGATCCTCCTGAGCCTCGGGCCTCTTCAAGTCCAGGGCACCACCTGGCACGGCAGCAGGACTGATGGGCAGCATCAACCAGGGCATGTGTGTCTTCTTCCCTGACTCGTCCCCAACAGGTTCCATCGTTTGTACGTCCTTCCCCTCCCTCAACTTCCAGTGGGAGGACTAGGCCTGACTGGTTTCTCTCCAGCTGGGAAGAGAGATTGGTTCCTCCCACTCTGGCTTGGAGGGAGGCCACACCTCCTAATTCCAGAGATTACGATGTTTTCACACTTTACATTGTTGTAGTGCAGCAACACTGGTAGTTAGCACTACAGGGCTCCAAAAATCCCTAGTGCACATAATACCAAAGGCTCTTAGAACCATGCTGATCCCTTGAAACCTCAATCTTTTGATCTTTTGAGCTCTGGTCTTGGCATCAGTCTCCTGGCCCTGATGCAGAGGAAGATGGCACCTCTTGGAGAGTAAGCATCCATATAAAGGAAGCCCCAAAAGAATCTGCAGTTTAGTTAAAGTCCAAGGCAGTTGGAAGATCACTATATGGGAATGGCCATAATATTTGGGTCCCAAATGTGCAGGTGTGTTGCCATCCTATCATCAATATTTTCTTTCCTTTAGATATCCAAGGCCTTGTTGATTAGCCTCCCTATGGAGGAAAAATCCGTGATGCAGAGTCTGGGCATATTTTAAGTGTATGTTTTCTTATTCACATATATAAACCAGTCCTGGAACAGAGCTGGGCAAACAGCATGCAGGCAGTCTCTTCTTTTCAGGAATCTCTGCCCAATTCCCATGCCTAGTTCCTAGGGAGCAAGTCTTCCCCAAGAATTTACCTCCATTCTGAAACCAAGACAGAAAGCAAATGCTTTGGCTGCTCATGCACATCCTTCTGCTATAACCTTCATACCTGGCATAAGAGCAGTGACCAATCGTAACTGGTGGTAATATTTTAGGCTACATTTTTCTCGGTTCTCAGAGAATCATAGAATCATAGAGCTAGAAGAGACTTCAGGAGGTCATCAAGTCCAGCCCCCTTCCCAAAGCAGGACCAATCCCAGCTAAATCAACCCAGCCAGGGCTTTGTCAAGCTGAGACTTAAAAACCTCCAGGGATGGAGATTCCACCACCTCCCTAGGTAACCCATTCCAGTACTTCACCACCCTTCTAGTGAAATAGTTTTTCCTGATATCCAACCTAGACCTCTCCCACTGTAACTTGAGACCATTGCTCCTTGTTCTGCCATCTGTCACTACTGTGAACAGCCTCTCTCCATCCTTTTTGGAACCTCCCTTCAGGAAGTTGAAGGCTGCTAACAAATCCCCCCTCACTCTTCTCTTCTGCAGACTAAACAAACCCAAATCCCTCAGCCTCTCCTCGTAGGTCATGTGCTCCAGCCCCCTTATCATTTTGGTCGCCCTCCGCTGGACCCTCTTCAATGCATCCACATCCTTTCTATAGTGGGGAGGGGGGGCCCAGAACTGGACACAATACTCCAGGTGTGGCCTCACCAGAGCTGAATAAAGGAGAATAATCACTTCTCTAGATCTGCTGGCAATGCTCCTTCTAATGCACCCTAATATGCCGTAGCCTTCTTGACTACAAGGGCACACTGGTGACTCATATCCAGCTTCTCATCCTCTGTAATCCCCAGGTCCTTTTCTGCTGAACTGCTATTTAGCCATTCAGTCCCCAGCCTGTAACAGTGCTTTGGATTCTTCCATCCCAAGTGCAGGACTCTACACTTGTTCTTGTTGAACCTCATCAGATTTCTTTTGGCCCAATCCTCCAATTTGTCTAGGTCACCCTGGACCCTATCCCTGCCCTCCAGCATATCTACCTCTCCCCCGAGCTTAGTGTCATCTGAAAACTTGCTGAGGGTGCAATCCATCCCCTCATCCAGGTCATTAATAAAAATGTTGAACAAAACCAGTCCTAGAACAGATCCTTGGGGTACTCTGTTAGAAAACGATCAACCTGACATTGAGCCATTAATCACTACCTATTGGGCCCGACAGTCTAGCCACCTTTCTATCCATCTTACAGTCCATGTATCCAATCCATATGCCCTTAACTTGCTGGCAAGAATATTGTGGGAGACTGTATCAAAAGCTTTGCTAAAGTCAGAGGATGGGTTATTTGTCAGAGATGAGCGAATTACCAAAACTTCAGATAGCACATTTAACAAAGAACCTAAAGACAGTACAAGATAATATTTGTATATTCCAGTTTGATGATCCTTACAGAGGTAAGTCCGATTCTCCAATCATTTACACCAATGTGAGCAACTCTACACTGTTCACCTGGGTGAGTGGGGGGATAAGACTCTGGAAGTATAAATAAACATTGCAAATAATTGTCAGAATTATGAATTATTTTTTATTATGAAAGGAAATGCAGTCTTTGGAGCTTTGAAAGATTGCTCTGCCATTGTATATAATTGCCAGCTGCCACTCATTCTACAAGGAGGACACAATTTAAGCTTCTGGAAGTCTCCATTCCCTCCAACCCAACTCTAATCCATTAACATGAATGGAAGATTCTTTCCAGGATGGAAAACTTGAGTGGGTCTTTCCCCATTTCTGTGGGCAACAATGGCTTGTCTCAACTGTCTCGTGCCAGTTTCTATGATGTTCTTTTATGTGCAGACATGCATATTCTTTGGGTGCCCCATCTCTAAGTGTTCTTAACAGATAGTAAAAAGCAGCAATATGATAATATACTGTGTTCAGCTCCCTTTACTTCATTATTCCCCACTTATATTGGTATCAAAAAAGACTGAAGAGCTAAAAGTCACTGAAGATCCAGTCCATGTTTTGTTTGAAGTTTTTATAAAGCCTCATTCAAGTGACCTGTTTGTAAAAGAGAATATCTACAAAAGGCCCTGTCTGATCAAAAATAGCTAAAAGGAAGTTAAAAAAACTTTCCAAAAATAAAGTTAATCTCTTGGCTAAGAACTAGAAGGAGAAATTTTAGCCAAAAGGATGTTTTTAAAGCTCTGTGCCCCAACTCAATATTAATTTTATCTTAATAGTTTCTAAAGTACATTCAAATGTATATCCTGAGTATTTCTAGACAGAAACCAAAGACAGGTACACTGAGTGCACCTTTTCTTACATGTTGGACACACTGAATAGTACATTGAATGCATTTAAATTGCAACAAAAATACTTCCATCCCTGACAAACATGTTAGGGATTACCATTATCATTCCTGATCTTGCTGCCATTGAAAACCATGATAAAACAGGAGCTTCAAAGAGAACAAGATTACAACTTTAAAAAGAAAATTATCAAGCTCCCTCATCATGTCAGTAACTGGATGATTCTGTGAGATTCTGAGTCAACTGGAGTTGTGGACATTCACAAGAGGTGTCCAGAACTTTATAAGAGCATAACCTAGTTCTTTGTTCAGAATTGATAAAGTGAAGGAACATGGAATTGCCATTCTGTATCAGACTAAAGCTCCGTTTAGTTCAGGGGTCAGCACTGCCAACGTGCAAGAAACCCTATTTTAAAAAGGCATGGAATAATCTGTCCATTTGAAACTTTTCTTCCTAATTCTCATTTATTAGAGGTTGACTGATGGCATGAATCATGAAGGTTCTACTCCTTTCCAAGACTGCTGGGTTTTTATCCATTTATTTATTATTTTAATCTTTGCTATTGTAACATTCCTTGTTCTTGTTTTAAAAACCAAGTCAGTGGAATGCCTGACAATACTATATGAACTAAATTAATCACGACAAAAGACACATCAAATTGAAATATTAACTCACCATTTAGGAAAGGCCTTGGAGATAGTGAATAATTAGTTTAACCTGGCAATGAGCACCCTAAACTTTAACCACAGAGATGGTTAATGTTATCATATTATGTTTTATATGCAGTAAGGACATCAGGTTATCTTGATTATAACAGCAAGAGTTTGTAGAATGAGCTCATGTATAAATAGCAGCTCCAAAAACACTGTGAGCATTTATGAGGCTCATTATTTATCATTAATTATTTAACTGCAGGTCCCCATGTGAGCAGTGAAATCCTGCTGATTTACTACTGATCAGGAATAACTTACGATTTACAACATGGGCTTTTCCTTTTGTCATCATAAATAAACTTAACTAATAAGGCTGTTTTCTGCTCCCTATAAAACTTTCTGCTGGCAAAAGGCTTCTTAGCTAGTGACCTAATATAAAGCAAAACAGGGGATAAATGAAAAGCTGTATATTTTTATGAAGTCTCAGATTGTTTGCACTAGATCTCAGAACTCAGCAAGGCATCAGTATTTGCTTACATTTACTGGCAGCATTTTAAAAAGTGCTCAGCGCCCAGCGTTAGAGCCAGATTTTTGAAGAGAGCAGTTATTTTGGTACCTGAATCAGAATTAGCTCTTTAGAAAATATGCGAGAGAAATCCAGTCCTAAATTGAAACCCATATCTTTCTGATCCAAAACCAAACATATCAGCATAGTTTAGTGTCCTATGTGGAATAAAAACAAATGTCAAAACCTTAAAAGTTGCCACAAAATGGGACAGTTATTAATATACCTATTGATAATCTTAGTGGTCTGTATCTCTGCTCAGACTAGTTTTGTGCCATTATAACTCAATTGAAACCAGCAGTTACATCATTGTAACATAAGAACCTTTTGTGTGTGTGTGTGTGTGTGTGTGTTATTCTACCAAAAATCATATTTCTTTGGCAATGTAACCCATTTTTCATTTACAGCAACAAACATGTAGATTTTCAATAACAATTAAGGAATAGTTTCAAGGTTTATAACTGCAAAAAGGTTGTCTTTTTAATGTTCCCAGTGTGGCTATCTGTTACTTTGATTTTGATGAAAGCCAGATTCAGTGAAAGGCCTGGTCCACACTGAAGTACAGTACAAGCAAAATGGTATAATTTAGAGCTCTGTAGGGCTACTCTAGCAATGAATAAAGGACTCAAATTGGTTTTAATTCACAGCACCTTTTACACCTTCTCTGGATTTGGCTTTATAACTGTGTTCCATAGCTGTGCAAATACTAAAATAATTAGTATGTATTTGTTTGCATGGAAGTACTGCTGAATTTTAATTTACTCAGATTTTAGTAGACAAAGGACATTTTTCTTTTTTTCTGTCTCTATAAAACATATATTTATGATTTTGTAATATGACAAATGTGTTTCCCCCCATGTACAAATAATACTGTGGATTTAATCAGTTGTCAGAATTGCCTAGAGCAAGCCTGGGCAAAATGTGGCCCGTGTAGGGTTGCCAGGTATCTGGTATTGAACTGGATAGTTCGGTATATTCGCCTTCTGTCTGGTAAAAAAATTCAGAAAACACTGGACACCTAAAATGTCCGGTACTTTCTGATTTTTTCCCAGCCAGGAGGCGAAAATCCCGGTCTGTCCGGCTCAACACGGAGGCAGCCTGGCAACCCTAGTGCTTACCGGGTTCTGTAGGGTAGCTGTCCGGTCCCGTGCAGGGAGGCAAGGTGGCAGGCAGTCACTGGCAACCTGTTAGGGCCAAAAAGCCTCACCACACATTTCTTAAATGGGCAACACTTTTTTTTTTTTTTTTTGCTTAACAACTCTCGGGGTCCATTTTTTCTGAAACCATGTGGCAACCCTAGTCCCATGGGTCACATCCGGCCTGCCAAGCCATCGGATCTGGCATGCGGACACTGCGGGGAGCCCCAAGCAGGCTCCCCGCTTGCCTCGCCCCACCCACACACCGCTCAGAAATGCGGCTGCGGGGCAGTTTCACTTTAAAAACTGAGCCCGAAGGGGAGGGGGGAAAGCTTTAGGGTCTTCTCCCACCCCCAGCAGAATCCTATTGGCTGGCTTCTGGCCAGAAGCCAGCCAATGGGAGCTGCCTATTTCAATAACAGGCAGCCACAAAGCACAAAGGACTTGTAGTTATTCACAGAGCATATGGCTGTAGCCTCTGAGAGGGCAGGGCAGTCAGGGACCCTGATTCTGGAGCAGGCTGCTGGCTGATAAGTCTCCTAGCCAGACCCTGCCTCTGGCACCCCAGCCCCTCCTTTCCCTTATCCTCTGCCCCTCCACTCCTGCCCCCCTACTCCACATACCCAAATTCTCTGCCCCATCCTGTATCCATATCCCCTCCCAGATCCAGCACCGCAATCCCTTGCACCAGATCTCAGTCCCCTTCTGCTCTAGTTCATAACCCAAACCCCTGTACCCTCTCCTGTACCCCAATTCCCTGCCCTAGGTCACAATCCAACCCCCTGCAGACAAACAGCTGCATATTCAACTCAAATGAAGCCAATAGGCCCCTGCACCCTAGTCCAGTGCCCCAGGTCACAACTGCTTCCTTCACCAAACTCCCTCCCTTACCCCAAGCTCCCTTCTGCACCCAATCTCCATCCCAGACTACACACCTCCTCCATTAATATCATGGAACAGTGCGGCCCTTGACCACTTTCCAAATTCTTTGAGTGCCCCCCCAGTCAAAAATTATTGCCCACCCCGGCCTAGATTGTGAGATAGGCATCTTTTATAAATAAAGCTCTGATTTTGCTCTGTATAGATAGATCTCTGTAGAGCACTATCACCTGGAATATTGCATCCCTCTCTAGCACCTTGTGAGCAAAAGGATACATGTCTATGACTACCACTACCAACTAAGATCTCAAAAGTTGCATGACCAGCTTTTGTTAGTCTAGGATCTTGTTATGTACAGCATGCAGACAAACAGCTGCATATTCAACTCAAATGAAGCCAATAGGCCCCGTTCATATGTCTCAGGTTCTATTCAGTGGGATAACTTATGATCATGGTAATTTGTTGTCAAGAAGAATTTTTGGCATTCAAAGATGATCTGTTTCAATTTAATTGACTCTGTAAGGGTTCAAAAAAGAACTAGATAAATTCATGGAGAAGGGCTCCATCAGTGGCTATTGGCCAGGATAAGAAGAATGGCCATTCCTATGTTCTTATGTTGATTTAAGTAGATAAATACAACTAGAAGTGGCAGAATTTAGAGAATCACACCCAAAAATTGATCTCTTAAAATGACATGCTAGTTTGGGGCTCCTTTGGAAATTTGACCATAATGAGTCTCATCTCTAAAAATATGATACACATTGCCTCCAAGAGAAATTTGTTGCCACCTTGTATTGGAAGACAAGATTCTCAAAAAAGATTAACAATATTCATGATAATCCTGTTGTTGCTTTAAAGCTGATTTCTTCCATTAACCTGGAAGTTTGGGATTCTTCCAATCTTTCCTCCTTCTGCTACTGCTTTCAAAATGCAAGCAAACCACAGGGGCCAGTGCATGCTTTTGTATGGCGTTTTGAGCCACTGGTAACCATGGACCCCTGACCTACCTTCACATTGAGATGATATACTCTCTGTGTTACATATGGAGAACATACGCCTTTCCAGTGTAGCCTCTCCACCCAGATTCATCAAAGTAATGTAAAAAATCTTTCAGGGAAGTGTCTTATTTAATTCTTGTTATTTAGTAATGGCTTTTCAAGAATCCTGAGCCTATTCTGCTCTTTTCTTTAGCATTGCATTCTACTGTTTTCCACCGTCTCTGATATCCTTATGATATTTCCTGGCAAAATTAAATTAAAAGTGCTAATTATTAATTTAGGGATAGATTCTGACTTCTGTGGCCAAAAGCATCTATGGTGCATCTACACTACACCATAACTTGAAATAAGATACACAATTTAAGCTGCGTATATTATTTCAATGCTATTTTGAAATAGTTTATTTTGTCATTTGGGGCTGCCTACACAGTGCCAAATTTCGAAATAAAGTGCTATTCCAAAACGTCCCTGACTCCTTGTAGAATGAGGTCTACAGGGATGTCAGAATAGCGAGCCCCAAAATAATGGGCTTGCTGTGAAGACACGGGATAGCTATTTTGAGATACTCCGGTATCCCACAAGAACATTGCAGTGTAGACGTAGCCTTAGAGAGGGCAGGAAGGGCCTCGGATTAACTATATGCATGTTTCCTATTAGGCAGTAACATACACATCAGCTTTGATGATCATATAAGAAAACACACATGACTGTCCTTAACCAAAGCTGTGCATGTTGTCTTGCAGTTCAGATTTTAAATTTTTAGACCTTTTAAAGATCAGGACTAATTTTTTTCAAACTTACAAAACCTACATGTCCTCATTGTGAACAATAGAACATATTAATCATTGGTGTTACTCTACCGACATAGAGATTCGGCTCTACATACTTATTTTCATACAATTCTTTACATCTATCTCAAAGCACTTTGCAAAGGCAGTGTGGAATCATGATTCCAGTTTTATAGATAGCCAAAGAGAAGTCTGGAGGTGAAGTGACCTGACCAAGGTCACACTCAACAGAATAGGACCTAGTATTTCCCAAGTCCCTGTGATGCATTTGGAGTTATGAGGTTTATTATTTCCAGTCACCCAGTAAGAACTTCCACAAAAATTCCTTGGTTTTTACACTTTTCTAACTCAAAGAATCTTTTGTGTATTCTCAAGATAAAGAAAATTCTGACACTAATCATGAGAAAATTCAAGACAAAGAGAGGTTTCTAGTTTTCTCCCCCCCCAGGGAAATTAGAGGAGGTTTGAAGGACTTATCATTTAAAGTTCCCAGAATCTTTATCTATGGAATCATTACTTGGGTTTGGTAATAGAATTTGGTTTTCTAAAGTATCTTTCATTTTGCAAGACAAATTTATATATTTTTTCCTCACCTGCAAGTCCCTTCAGATCTCTGCCCCTCCCTTTATTTTTTCTATCTTCTATCACCCCCTCACTACATCTACAAGGAGAAATTTATCAGCCAGTTGATTAGTTTCTCCTACAACATCTCTGTTCTTTCTTCCATGCTACCCCTTGTGTATGAAACAGCCTTTCTAAATGAGCCAAAAACCTGATGTACATGCAGGTTTTGTACTTCTATAAAGTGGTATAAAAACTGTGTGTGTAGACAAACTTAGCTATTACCCTTTCACGGTTCAGATTACCAATGGTTCACCTCTACTGTCTTGATTAGATATAATTAGTGTTGTTGTAGCCATGTGAGTCCCAGTTCCTACCTGAGATCTGAAGAAGAGCTCTGTATAGCTCAAAAGCTTGTCTCATTCATCATCAGTTATTACCTGGCCCACTTTGTCTGTCTTATATGTAATAAGTCTATTAATGATGGCTAATTTGAGTGGCTGATGGGAATAGCTGGAACTTCCTTTATCTATTTCTAACATATTTGATTGTATCTTTCTTGCCCATTGCCTCATGCACTTGTCTTACACTGTAAGCTCATCAGAGCAGGAGCCATGTCCTCGCATGTGTTTGCACAACACATCATGCAATATGATCTTGAACTTAATTGGGGTCTGAGGGTCTGCTCTAAAATAATATGAAATAACCATACCAAAGATAGATTTTTTTTTCTGTGCACAAAGTAACAGTGCAACATGAAGAAGAAAGAGAAACCTGTGCGTGAAGGAGATTATCTGGGAGAAACACATCAACTTTTAATAATAAAATAGTAGCACTAGTTTTTGTACTTCAGTAATGATCCTTAGGTGATACAAATAACACAGGGCAGTTTCATATAAAGAAAAAGAGAAAGTACAGGAGATAAGACTATGGAGGCAGGTATCATGATGATGCATTTTTTTTTCTAGTGACAATTTGTGTTACCAACAGGCAGAATAAACTCCTTACTTTGAGGAAATACTCCTAGAACAGGATGACATATCTCAAATTGATTGGTCCTTTTGGGGCATGAGGGTGGCTCATGAAGTTCTATGCAGAATTGCTTCTCTTGTTCCATGTACTATGTATACTTCTGTATGTGATACCCTTGAACATGAAGAGGAAGAGCAAGGCTAGATCACTGAGTTTCTAGACAACACTAGATGGCCAAGGAAAAGTCTGGAAATTTGATTGAGGGATGATTAATCTGAACAATTGTGAATCTATATTGTGACACCCTGTTGCCTCATATTTATAAATGATTTGAGTTCAGCTGCTGAGAAAACATTTCAACAGAACCATATTCCATCAGAATATGCAGTTCCATCAAAACTGAAACACTTTGCCAAATCAGGTGAATTTTGTCTAAATTTCATTTTGGAAGAAAACTGAAAAAAATTGAATAATGTTGAAATGCTCCAATTTGACATTTCTGGAATTAAACATTTTGATTTTTTGTTTAAAAATTACTTTTAATTTCAAATTTTTAAAATTTTGTATTATTTGTTCCACCATAACACAAAATAAACTTGAAATAAAAATGAAATGTTTGATCAACTGCAAACATTTTTTCTAGAATTTTCCTTCATTTTGTTTTGTTTGGTTCAATTAATTACAAAGCCAGATTTTGAAATATGAAAGTTCTTCATTGAAAGAAATCTCTATCATCTAGATCTGAGGGCACGTCTTCACAGCAGAACAAAAGTCGAATTAAACTACGCAATTTCAGCTATGTCAATTCCACAGCTGAGCTAGAAATAGCTTAATTCGGCTTTTGGCACTCTCTACACAGCAGGAAGTTGAAGGAAGAACACTCTTCTTTTGACTTCCCTTACTTCTTATGAAATGAGGGTTACAGGAGTCAGAGTAAGAAGTCCTCCAGCTCACCATTACTTAGAAATAATGGCTTGCAGTTTTGTAGATTCGCTCTTTGCTATTTCAAAATAACATCAGTTATTCCAAAATAATGCTGCTGTGTAGACATAGCCTGAGAGACTCCTTAATGACAGAAAATACAACTTTGTTCCCTCTCTTTTCTGTCAGCATCTTGCGTATTCACCTCAAATGCTGGACCTCTTGAAATTATTTGACAAAGTTTTCATCGCCTTGGATGGGAATAAGATTTAACTGAGAAGGTAACATTTGATGGATTGTATGAACTTGTCATATGCTAGTGAGTGAGAAGTTTTCAATCTGTGTGTTAGCACTGTTCTACCAGCACTCTGAGAGGCAGGTGAGATTACAAAGTGGAGAGTCATACTGACAGCACAACTACAAGGCACTACAGGTAGAATTGCGAAGGGGAGGTCAAAGTGCTGGCTTTGAGTTATAAAGTGTTTTGAACCATGACAATTTGAGAAACCACCTTTCTCTCCCAATGAGATACTTCTTGTCAGCAGAGACACTTCATCTGTCAATCTTCTGGTCTAAAAGGGGGTATTTTCTCTGAAGAGTTCTTGACCAGTGGAAACAACTGCTGGTTTGTAGTACAATTTGCTTCTCCCAGTGCCACTGGTTGCACAGTTACTCTACAGGTACCAATTATTGTATGGCATTTACGGACCATTACAGTGCAGATGGAAAAATAAAATCACAAATTTTCCTGTACTTTGGATAAACCAAGATGTTTTCCCCATGCCCATATACGCCTCATTCTCAAACATCTTCCCACATTCTGTCACACTGGGCTGGAGCCTACAAAGACTTTCTATTGCTGCCTGGAACTCCAGACCCCATCCACACAGCTTCCCTCTTCTCCTCCATTAAGTCTTTACTCAAAAACCCACATCTTCAAACTTGCTTCCAAACTATGTTCTCCTTAAACCAAATAGCCATGTAAGCTTCTGGGCCTCAACTTTCTATCAGCCTTCCATAACCATTACCCATTTCTGGTAGCTCCTACTCTTGCTGTCATCTTCAATGATGACCAGAGGTTCTGGAGATGCCTAAGGTATATCTGGAGAAGCATATCTGGTGTCCTACATCATGCAGTACATGAAAATGCCTGTTATAATCAAAGCCCCTGCACTTGGGTAAGCATAGGGACTTCTCCCTCTGTGCAAGCCAGGAATGCACAAAGGGATCAGAGTAAGGAAGAGTGAGGGGAAGGCAGCACCAAATGTGCTAAATACAGAAAGGACCCTCCATCCACCTTCCTACTCGCCATGACTTGGGTAAGCAGCACTCCCATACAACTCCATCAGTGAATTCTTCCCTTTCTCTTTATAGTCTATCCTAATCATTGGGCACGCATTGATGCCAAGAGGTGAGAGTGGGGTGGGTCCCCTTGCCACAGTTCAAAGAATAGCCTGAGTGTGTAGGCTTGGCCTCCAAAGTAGGAGAGGGCACACTCCCTGTGCATACTCCGAAGTCTAGGTAATTTTGCTTCCCCAAAGCACCATGCTTCTCCAAGGCAGGACTCTGCCTAAGTTGCATGACTGAGCCCTTAGATCCTAAGTTGTTTCCAGGAAGGGAATCTGTCTTGACTTTTCCTGTAAAGAGGCATACACACCTATACTGTCCTAAAAATAATTAAAAGTCTTAACAGCTTTCTGAAATAGGCATAAAATATGAACCAGGAGGGAAAGATACAAGAATACTGGCAAGAAATAAAGAGAAGTTTAAACTAGATGTCTGCACTACCATGATTTATGAAAATGCAGCTAATAATACTGTGTCATGTAAGAACATGATGTTGATTGACTGGTCTCCGTCTGTCTGAGTAATGTTCTGTTTATATCAGGCGCTAGTGTTTTCTGGAAAAAAATAACCCTTTTTACAGTAAGTGTGAAGAATAAAGCACACCAAATAATTAGTTCAATGATGGAAATAGCTGGGGATGCAGCATAAAATTTCATATTAAATCAAAGTCAAAGTGCCTCTTGGACTGATTTGCTAATGCTTTCTGCAACCATAAAATTTGGCTACAGCAGTGCAATACAATACTGGTGAGAAAACTCAAAGATTATTACCATGCTCCTTTAGAATACTAATACTAAAGCTAAATAACCAAGGCAAGGAAAGCAATGACTGCTTACTTTCCTACCCAGTGAAGAAACACAAACAGGGATGATTATGAAATTGAGAGAGCCACGTTTTTGTTAATATTGTACAAAACTGAGACATTTCTTCTGGCAAATCTCCTGGAAGAACTTTGCCTTCTTTTTTGGCTTTTTTGGCTAGCTTTTTTGCTGGTTTTTATTTGAGACTATGAAGATTATACTTCTTCACTTTGGAGAAGGACACAAGGCAACTCTGTCGATAAAAAACAAATAAATACCAAAGTCAGTGTCCTGATGAACCCAACAAAGAGCATACCAGTTAGTAATCACAGTAATGAGTTCAAGATCCCTAAGATCCCTCTAACCCTTTTATCTTTCTTCCTTGGTCACTCTGAAGGTCCAGACAGCTACCATTTACATTTTCTCCCCACCCTACCCACCCATCGCTGAAACACAAAAAGGAATTGCATTTCAAAGTGTTCTTAGATTTTTCTCCATATTCGAATGACCTTATGGAATGACTTTTTATGAAGAAAATATCATTGTACATCTGATGCAATTTATTATTTTGTTTAGCATCTATGTACACATATGATTCTGTTTCCTTCAGGATGCTCAGAGTGATTTCTGACTTGGTGATGTTGTAGTACTGCATTTTTTGAAACAGATGTAACTGATATTTGATACTTATTGTGGATGTGAAGGAAATATGCACAGCTACATATCTGGCCTCAGACATTGCATAAGATAAATGGACTGTGCCCAAAATAATCTGGTTCTGAATGTGCAGGTATTCTGGGTTATAGACTATGAAAGGTACAGCCACTGCATCTCTCTACTGCTTTATTCCGCCACTTTCACTAAAATGAGTAGTCCTACATTCACATACAGAGTTTTGTTGAAGTTACCAACACTACAGCATAGATATTGCTATGATGGGTCCCACTGAGTATTTAATTGCCAGAAGATTTACTCAGTGTTGCTTGGGTCCTTAACATCAGTCAATTTTTGTTTTTTGGAAAATAAAATGAAAATGTATACGCTTCATTTAAATCAGTGCTCGGGGTGGGGCGTGGGGGGTGATGGGTTCAGTATTCAGGCTCCCTGGGGGAGAGAGGACAATCCCAGTCCTCTCTAGCCACAGCAGCTTGGGGCCAGGTGAGAAGCACCTCTCCACAGCTGCTGTAGCTCCAGCGGCCACAGCCAGAGGAAGCATTCAGATCCCCTCGATGGGGTAGGCCTAGGTTTGTCTGCCCCCTGCACTCCTCAACCAGATTGAGCACTTTCCCCTTGCTCCCTGATGAAGGGGAACAGCCAGAAATGTCTCCATACAAATCAGGGGAGGAGGTACCTTGGAGGGGGAGGCTTAGAGCTGAAGCAGTCCTGGACAGAAGGGGGCATGCCCAACCAGCCCCTGTCACCTGCCTGGTGATTGTGTCTCTTTTCTGTATGGTTTTATGAGAAGCAGTCCCATTCCAGGCACATCTTATTTTCCTGGCACTACCAAACCCTTACCTGGGCTTAAGCTATGATAAGAAGAAGCTGTCTATTGAATTTGGTAGTCCTAGCTCTTACCATTTAGGAGGAGTTCTTGTTGGGGAAATGGGGTACTGTTTTGTTGTGTGTGTTTAGTTTTGTGGGGTTTGTGGGATTAATTTCAGGGTTTCTTTTGTTTTAGTAGCCTTTTGTCTGCCCTCTGGGCTGGCTAGTCAGGGCAAGAGATCCCAGTGTCTCCAGACTCTGCCTCTGTGGAGGTGTGTGTTCTCGCTGTGGGACCGCGACTGGCTTTAAACATGTGAGGTATGCCTTCCACTTGAGCCAGACTGTTATGTTTGTGTCCATGCTTTGCTTTGTTGAGTAGGTGGTTGTGGAGTGAGTTTTTGTCCCTGTCGTGCGCCTCTCAATATCTCAATCCAATGTCTCTGGTATGCCTCTTTTTTCAGGAAATGAGCAACTGGCTAGAGACGGTATGAGTTATGGTACAATCACTTAGCCCTATTAGCAAGAATCCTTTGGGCTGTAAACCCCAGAGGTTTGGCAGGTCTTGTTTTGTAGGCAACTCTTTTTATATTAAACAATCCTTCCAAAATGTCGAAAGTTCCCTGAAGTATAGGATTAGAGAGAGTGGCTACACTGTATTGGTTGCCACTGAAGATGAGGCCTGCTTTCATTGTGGGAGTCACACATTTGGTGCCTTGAGAAGAAGCAAGTTATGGCTGGCAATGGTGATCCTGTGCCTGGAGAGATGGTGGTTTCTGGGATAAAGAACAGAGTGGGTGGCTTTGAAAGACTCTAGGTCCCTGCAGGCTCCCAAAGTCTCTGGGGTTGGTGATTTTGGGAGGTTGGTGTCCGCTTTACAACCTGGAGGAGACAGTATTACTGGTTCTGTGGCTGCTGATTCAGTGTCCTCTTGGCCTCAGCCTGACTTCAAAATGGAAGCTTCAGAGGGTAGCCAAGTTAGTCTGTACAGGATAAACTTAAAAAACAACAAATGGTCTGGTAGCACTTTATAGACTAACAAAACATATAGATGGTATCATGAGCTTTCGTGGGCACTTTCTGAAGAAGTGGGCTGTGCCCACGAAAGCTCATGATACCATCTATATGTTTTGTTACTCTATAAAGTGCTACCAGACAATTTGTTGTTTTTTAAGTTTATTCAAAATGGAAGTTCAGCCTGGTGTTGTGGGATCTGTGGCCTTTGCTGAGGCCTTGCAGGCAAAACCCCAAAGCAAAAAATGGTGGTAGTAGGAGCTCCAATTTCGGAATGTGCTAGTTTGGTCCATGTAGCTGGGAAGCACACTGCTGAATGGGGTTCTTTGTTTCAGGTCATGGAAAATTCTCAGATGTTAGATTTTCCCCTTTTCTCTCAGCAGCTCTCTCTCTCCAGTCTCTTTGCGGTTCCCCCTCTCAAGATCAGTAGCGACTTTGAATCTGAGAGTGTGGGGAATCATGAAGTCATGGATTTTTTGAGCCTGGAATTCCTTAAAGGGGAATATACACCGAACGCTATTTGAAGATTTCTGGATGAGACTAAAGGGAAACATGGAGTAGAGTTGGCAGATTGATTTTCTTATATTCATCTGTTTTGTGGTTTTCTCAGTATACTTTGAGATGTGTCTGCATGTCTTAGTTGAACAAACAGAAGTAGTACAGATTGAAAACACTAATGACCAAAGTGCATGCCTCTTTGATCAATGGACATACTGGGATTAATGGATAGGAGAATTTGGTGTTTTTGTTTGAGGTTTTGGGATTCTTTTCTGTGTCTTTGTTTCTGATGAATATTGATCTGATGGATAATTTTGCATGTGGCTGTCTGAATGACTCCCGCTGAGTACCTGTCGAAGAAAAAAAATGGACATTTCACTTTTGTAAGAGACACACACAGATGAAAGCAACCAAACTGATCAGTTTGCTGATTAGGAAGGAGAGCTTTTTCCGAGTCATGACTCCACTGTCATTCTCTTTGCGGACCAGACAAAACCTGATTCAATAGTTGTGAAGGAATTTGTTCCACAAAATGTGTTAACAAGTTGAACAGCTTTTTAACAATATCATCTTTTCTAAAATTAATGTTTATGTTCCTACTGAAGAGAAAGAGAAGGTACGTCTGGGGTTTTTCCTCAGAACTTGGGTGCTCTTTTAACAAATTGTTTGACAAATGATATTATAATTTTGGGAGGTTATTTTTAATAGTACTCTTATTGAAAAATTGGATAGAAATAATTTGCAACCTAACATACTCTTCTGAGTCACTCACTACTCTTTTATAGGCTTCTGACCTGATAGATGTGTGGCTACATTTTCACAGTAGTATATCTGGTTGAGTGCTGGTACCAGATCTTTCTCTGTGGCCCTGTCAAATTGTGTTATGTTTTTACTCATCATTTGTATAATTTGCTTTCTAGCTATATTGTCTCTACTGGGATTCCAGATCATGGTTTGGTCTTATTGATGTTGTCTCCTCCTTCTATTCAAGATTGCCATCCATAGTGGCATTTTTACACTTTCCTTTTACAAGATGTTCACTTTTGGGACTCACAATTATCTTGGGGGAAAACTAGGTGGCATCAGAGGATGTTTTCCCTCCTTAAGGTAATGATAGGCGGGGAGGGGGGCAAAGATAATATTACGTATTTTGTATCAGCAATACACTTAGCAAACAGCACTGGACCTTTGCCAGAGCATGCAGCAATTAGAGTTGGAGATTTTGGGGCCTGCAAAAGCCTTTCATGCCTGTAATCATGTTGGATTCCATGTGATTTTTGAAATACAAAATAAATAGATGCACCTTCTCTGATTTCCTTGGCCTGGAAAAAGAACATGCAGAGCAGATGACTGACCATTTCAAGACGTTGTCAGGCTGAGTGCTTTCAGATCTTGGGATTAGAAACTTTGCTGTGAATATTTTTCACAGGCCTGTGTGCTGCAGAACCTGTGTTTTTCATCCAAGATTCGCTGCATCCTTGAGGATCTTCCTAGGATCTCAATATTGGATTTGGACAGACTTGAAGAGGCCCTGATTCTCTGAGACTTGACTTCTGCTCTAAATGGCTTTGCTCCAGGGAAGGCCCTTAGTATTGAAGGTTTGCCCATTGACGAGAGCATCAGAGAGAAGATATTGCCACTTAGTCGCTGTTGAGTGTTTCTTACCCTGTTGCCTAAGCAGGGAGACTTTGGAGAATGGAAAAATTGAAAACTTCTGTCCAGTTCCCACTAATTTTTTATGTCCATGTGTGGAATAAGTTTTGTTATGTGCACCAATATAGAAGTGATGTATGACATATAATCTCCATATTGCTGCACTTCACAAAAATCATTCTGCGTATGGATGGTGTGTGGAGGGAATGGACTGAGGGGTTAAGAGTATGGGAGGGAGCTCAGGACTGGGGCACAGGGTTGAGGTGTGGGTGGGTGGAGATGTGGGCTCTGGGGTCAGGGATGCAAGGTTTGGGGTGAAGGTGGTGGCTCAGTGCTGTGGTGCAGGAGGGAGTGAATGCTCTAGATGAGGGTGCAAGCTCAATGGTGTGACTGGAGATGAGGGATTTTGGAAGGGGTTCAGGCTGCTCCAGGGAGAGAGGACAACTCCCAGCCCTCTCTTACCACAGAAGCTCGAAGCCATGTGGACAGTTCCTCTCCATGGCCACAGCAGCTCCAGTCAGGCTGGACTGGGGAGGGGCATCACTCCATGGCCCTGGCATTTATAGGCCAGGCTGGGCAGGGGATGGGGAAGGGTCACCTCTCCCCCAGCCTCTGCAGATCTGTGCCAAGGTTTGGGGAGGGCTAGGAGAGGGGCGCCACTCTCCCAGCCACAGCAAGTCCGGGGCATCTCCAAGCAGGGACTGATGGACAGAATCTTCTCTCCCTACCCCAGCCATGAGCCCTTATGTGGGGCTTAATGGACAGCTGCACAGCTGTTCAGTTACACAGCTCGGAGGCAACTTTGCTTGTGTCCCTACTTCACCATGACTGCAACGTTATTGACAAATAGACTAAAAACTGTGATTGGTTTGGTCTTGCACCATGATCAGACCTAGTACCACACCCACAGGTCCATTTCTGATACATTTTCCTATTGCAGAATGTAATTTCAGCCTAAGAAATGTTAGACTTAAGAGTTGGGATGATTTCCCTTGATCAAGAGAAGGCTTTTGAACGTGTAGATCAGGGGTGGGGAATCTCGGGCTTGGGGGCCAGATATAGCCCTCCCATTGCCTGGATCTGGCCCGTGAGGCTCAGGGTCCCCCCAGCATTGGGGAGTCCATGCTGGTGCTCCAGCCCCCCTGCTGCTCTCCTGGGGGCTGGAGCTCACAAAATCTACTGGGCTGGGCCCTGCTAGGCTCTGGTGTATGAGGGGAATGTGGGGAGTATCTTTCTTCTTCTCAGTCGGAAGCACAGTGAAGGGTTTTTTTTCCCCACTTCTCACTTGTGTGCTGCCTCCGACTGATTTTTCTGTGGGTTTGTGGTCCCAGACCCAAAATACATACTCCCCTGGTGGAGATTGTGGGTATTTGTTTCTCACCATTTGTGCTTTTGGTTGTGAGACCAGTTACTATATAAGGATATATATAGCTGTATTTTGAGTGTGCCCTTTCCAGTCTGTAGGGGAATCAGAAAGGGTTGTTCTCTTGTCCAGGTTAATTGTATGTACTTTCTGTCAAGCCTCGGTTATGCATGTTGCTAAAGTGTCCTTCTGGCTCTTTCTCTCCCTGTTCCAACCTGTCCTCCGGTGAAAGTCTTTGCAAACATTGTTCATGTCACTGGGACACTGGGACTCATGATCATGATGTCCAGGTTTTAAGTGAACATCGGTCCTCTGTTGAGCAGGTTTGCTCAGTTTGCATAAAATGGGTAAAGAGTGAGACCCTCCTGCTCATGGCTTGGATGGTCGCAAGCCCCACAACTTTGCCAGGGAGCGATAGGGGAGCTGAACTGGCTTTAGGGCACTGGGAATGGATGGTATATGGATTGGAATTGGGATGGTGTTATGGAATAATTGGAGGAAAAATTGCAAAGGTGGAAGTAATGTTTGCCTCATCTCCCCTTCCAACAGCAGGTATTAGTCTCTAATTAGCCTCTATGTTGTGGCATAAGTGTATTGTTTTGTATCCCCTTTTTAGAAAAAAAATCAAAAGGTTCTTTTCTACTTTCTCTGGGATGGCCTTCATTGGCTGAAGCAGAGCATTTTGTACCTGCTCATTGTGGAAGGGGGTCCAGATCTCGATGACCTTTTGAGCAGTCATGACTTTTCAGTTACAGTCTTTGCAGCCACTGTTGCTAGTAAATGAACTTGTTCCTTGCAAGCAACTGCCCTTTGCTTTTCTTCAGCAGATTGAGGGGTTGGGTTTTGATAAGGAATGTTTTATATAATACTCTGGTTGCCTTGATTTTGGGGTAGCTTTTTTAATTCTTGGATGTTTTTAAAGCTGAGAATGTAGGATAGGCAGCTGAAATTCCCAAGGCTGCTTGCTGAATCCCTTGCTTATAACCCTGCCATGAGGATTCCTAATCTTATTTCTAGGAGTCTTGTCTCTTCCCTTACTGCAGCAGATGTAGCAAAACTGACTGATTTAACTGAACGTACATGGGTCTCAGTGTATATCTCACCTATCTGTCATGTTCAGTTCATACCATCTGAAGCACCTGGCATTGGCGACTGTCAGAAGACAGGAGGCTAGATGGACCTTTGGTCAGACCCAATGCAGCCATTCTCATGTTCTTATGTCAAGTTTGGTTTTCATTCTGTTTGCTGTTTTTTTGCTGGAATCAGCCCTTCCTGGGGAAGTGTTGACAGACTAGACAGTAGCCTCCTTGAGTGAGCCATTCCTGATTATAAAAATATTTCTATTTTCTTGCCTGTTGCTCATGCGGTGAATTGGAATATTGACAATCCTAGCAGCTTGCTTTGCTTCAGTGGATCTTCTGAATTTATTTTCAGTAGCTTAGGCCATAAGTCATTGTTTATGCTTGTGGTAAAGATTTGTCATTTCCAAACACTTCATGATTATCCATATGCAATATGGAGAAGACAGCTTCTGGTGATGGATGCCAGCCAGCCCGCCTGGCAAATTGTATATAAGCCTCCAATTGCAAAGAGGATGGCTGACGTCCAATGTAGAATTCTTTTCAGAGCTATTGTCAGGAATGTATTTGTGAACTGTTTGACCCCAGAGTTGTCTGTGTCATAGCTTTTTCTGTGACATGAAGGAGACTGTTTTTCATATATTTCTTACTTACTCCAGGTTACCATCATTATTTCTTGCATTTCAGGGTATTTTTGGTTATTGTCTTTTTCATTTTTCTCTTACTGTATTTACTTTTACCATTTAGTATAGGTTTGCAAATACATCTGTGATATGCCTCACAAACTTCATTTTTGGTCAAGCAAACATGATCATTTTAAGAAGTAGATGATGTAATTATTTGGTACTGGGATTGCTGATGGTCTTCAGGCTGTCTTAGATTTTTAGGTTTTACACCTTCATTTGGAATTGTGATATTATATGCTTATAAACAATTTGAATATTCAGCAGTGGGCTATTGGAACTGTTCTTTGTGGATGGCCCATCACTATTGAATTTAAAAATAAGAAAATGATACTATGTTTCTGCAGTGATTTTATTAAGTGCTTTAAAAGTCCTCTTTGTCTCCCACTTTCTCTTGCTCTCTTTCACTCTTCCTGTCTGTCTCTTTCTCTCAGTTTTTCACCCCCCCCCAAAAATGGAAACTTAGAAACTTTTCATAATGTGGAATTATTGTTTTCCAGCAAGCAAAGTCACTCACACTTGGTTTAGTGAAGCAAAATAAGACGCTGACATGACATTCAGTGCTTCTAACATAGGTCAAGCAGTTAAGATACACTGTCCCCTATTAATATTATCACCACCAATTGATATTTTGGGTATGAAGAACATCAGAGAAAGTATGTGTCATTGTAGGAGGCACAACATAGGCACAATAGTTCACAGAAAGGTTTTATCTGACTCAGAATACCTCAGAAAGGAAGGAGCCTGTCACAGCAGAGCAGGAGTGTTTGCATCCCCAATACAACAGCAGTAATTGCATCCTCAGTACCAGCTCCGATCAGCTGATACTGCTGCGCAGCACCATGCACCCTTTGGGCATTGGGACACTCAGTTTAATCAGTTTTTATGCTGTCTGCTAGGAATGTATTTAGCCCTGTGCAGGGGCATATGGGTGAGATAGGGAAACTTACTCATGACCTGCATCAGCCATAGTACTGCCCTATATAGGGAAAACAATGAGTGAAAGTTTGAAGAGGCTGCATCATTCAGTAGATCAGTTAGGGTACGTCTACGTGGCAGCGTTATTTCGGCATAACTGATGTTATGCCGAAATAACAAAGAGTGCCTCTATACAGCAAGCCATTATTTCAAAATAATGTTGAGCTGGAGGACTTCTTACTCAGACTCATGGTAGCCCTCATTTCATGAGGAGTAAGGAAAAGTTGAAGGAAGAGTGGTCTTCCTTTGATGTCCTGCTGTGCAGACAGCACCAAAAGCCGAATTAAGCTATTTCAACTTCAGCTATGCAATTGTGGTAGCTGTACTCTACTGTGCAGATATACCCTTATTGTGCTAGCACTCAAGAGACTGGGTTCTAATCCCACCCCTGTGACTGATCTCAGTAGGTAAGAGGGGCTTGCTGAGGGCACCCCCCTGTCATAGTGTGTCCCGATCCTCCCTGACACCATTTTGGGAGGGGACTGCAGCCACACATACTGGTCTCTGTGTGTTGCTTTCTTCTTGTTGTTGTGTCCTCTGATTCTCAGCAAACAAGTGGAAAGTGCAGAGCCTGCTGCATTCCTTTCCTGCTCCTCTCCTGGGCAGCCGGGAGTTCATGGTTTGATAACAGGTTAAAAGATAGGAAACAAAGGGTAAGAATAAATAGTATTCAGAAAGGAGAGAGACTTAAAAAAACAAGTGGCCCCGTAGCACCTTAGGGTAAGTCTACACTACAGTGTTATTTCAAAATATCTTATTTCAAAATAGTTATTTCGAAATAGCTTATTTCGAAATAACGCGTCTACACACAAAATGTATTTCGAAATAGCTTTTTGCTATTTTGAAATAGCGCATCCACACGGAGTGGACTCTGAATCGCATTTAAAGCTGGCCGGAACCAGTTCCAGCAGGGCACCAGGTCAGGACTTTCTGTGTGGGGCTGCTGCCTGAGGCTATCTGAGGTCTGTGCTGAAAGGGACCCCCCGGACGCCAGTTCTCAGGTTTCTCTGCTTGCTTGTCTACCTCGATGAGGGACAGCAAAGCATTTTGTCTCTGCGCAGGAGTGGCTTGAGGCCGGCTGTGGCAGCTGGCGCCCAAGGCGGAACGCGCGATCGGCGCCCGCACCTGCACGGCCGTCAATGGCCATGACGTAATCATCGGGCACCCCATTGAAGGCGGCGCCCTAGGCGACCGCTGAGTCTGCCTCTACTCACGGGCCGCCCCTGTCTCTGCGTGCTCTGGCTGCCCTCACTTGGGATGCCACAGCACTCTGCAACATGGAGCCAGAGCTGCCCCTGGGCAATTTGGTGCTTCTCTTGGACACGTTGCTGCGAGCCTTGCTGCACTTCAAGGCTGCCATCCAGGAGGTCCATCGGGGGCCTGTCAGTATCCAGGAGGCCCTGCAGGAGAGCTTCCACCCTGAGGAGCACTAAGAGCCTCCCTTGTCTGCCCCACAGGGGGCTTGTGCCTCATTCCTTCCTCACATCCTTCCACTTACCCCTCCCTTTACCCCCCTTCCTGATGTCAAATAAAATACACGTATTTTCATGAACACAAACTCTCTTTATTTAACAAAACTGCGGGGGGTGAGGGGAATGAAACTCTGGTGAGACTGGGGAAAGGAGGCAAGAGAGGGGAGAAGAGAGGGTGGGAGAGGGGAGGGGGAAACCTGGGAGGAGGGAGCTGGAAGGGGGAAGCAAGGGGAACAAGGGGAAAGGGAAGCTCAGGGCTCAGGGTTGGGGGTCTCAGCAGACCAACTTGATTGTCATGCAAACCTGCTCCTGGGTTCACATGTGGCCTTTGGTGGCCAGGCTGGCAGCTATCCTGCCATAGACAGCCGCATTCCTCCATCTAGTGCGGAGATCATGGATGTTGCGGGCATCCCCCCTAAATCTGAATAAGGTCCATGATCTCCACCCTGGACCAGGAAGATGCCCACCTTCTCTGGGCCCTGCCAGGCTCCTGGGAGCTGGCAGACTGCTCCTGGGGAGCGGTGGAGGGCTGGCTGCCAGTGGCTTGCTGGCTCATGTTTTGGGGCCACTGGGTCAGGGGCAATGACTGCTGGCTCTGGGCTGGCAGGCTTGAAGCTGGCACAGGCACTGTGGCCAGAGTCTACCCCTTTAAAGGTTCTGGGGAGGGGGAATGGGGGAGAGAGGTGTTCTTGGTTGAGGTTGGAGTGGCCACCAGAGCACCCTGGGAAGGCTGGAGGCCCCCTATTTTGATATAAGTGCCTACACAGCACTTATTTTGAAATAGCTATTTCAAATTTGGCGTTACTACTCGTAGAATGAGGTTTACCAAATTCGAAATAAGCGCTCCACTATTTCGAATTAATTTCGAAATAGCAGTTTGTCTGTGTAGACGCTAGGAAAGTTATTCCAAAATAAGGGCTGTTATTTCAAAATAACTTTGCTGTGTAGACATACCCTTAGAGACTAACAAATATACGAAATCACTTTGAGAAACCCGGTGGGTGCTGTGATGGGGTGCAGTCACAGATGACCCCTCGGGGGTGCGTCCCCGGGTGCTGACCCGGCCCCTGCCACTTGCCTTCCTACTCTCTGGGGCTCCTCACTGCCCCGTATTGCTGGGCCAGCTCCACTGGTCTCCCCCAGCCAAGGCCCCGAGCTGAGTTCCCAGCACCCACTGAGAAGCAGTACAGACACTAAACCTCTTCAGGTCCAAGGAGACGGCAGTTTTGGGCCCAGCCTCCTGGGATATCACTCCCCAGATGGGATCAGACCCCAAAGAATTAGGTAAGCCACCTTTAACAATGAAAGGGGGAATGTGCATGCCGGTTGCCCCCCCAGGTAACAATCGCTTACACTGGGTTTGACAGAAAATAAAAATGGTTTTATTAAGTTGAAGCAGTAGAATTTAAGTAGTAATAAGTGAAAACAGGCAGAGCAAAATAGGTTACAAATCAAAAGAAACAAAACCGCTTGGCTAATTCTCCACTGAAACCTCAGTGCAAACTTAATCAAACTCACCCTAAAACCTCTTTTCCAGCTGCCCCTCCAAACCAGGGCTGTCTCCCCACCCTGGGGTCTCAGGTTCCTTCCTTCAGGGGCAGCCGAGCCAAAAGACCCTGGCCTCTGCTTTCCTATTCCTTTTGTTAAGGAGTTGAGGCCACTCCCTACCAACCACTGCTCAGCCTGAAGGACAAAAGATGGTTTAACAGTGGCTCATCTAGAAGTTGCAGGAAACACCCTCCATGTATCCCCTTCACACATTTGAAACTCACCAAGTATTCCCCCCTGCATGTGTCTAATTTTACACACACAAATGATACATACAACAGAGTAAGATAATCAGAACCAGCAGATCATGACATGAAGATCGATGGGTTACATGAAATAATTTGCTCAAACCACCTTTGAGTTATGTCCATGAGTACAACATTTCAAAAAGCATGGCGGGGGGGAGGTCTGTCACAGGCGCTATGGCCATGGAGCCTTGTGGCTCCTATTGGCTCCCTTTCACTGTTTGCTTTGTAATGTTTGTAAAATGCAACTGATTGAGTGTGATGGAAAAATCTGGTGCTAGATGTGAATGTATAAAGATTAGTTACAAAGTGAAATGCGAATCTACATTCATGATATATGATATTTAAACAGTGGTTTGATTAAAGATCCTGGGGGGGGGGGGACTGTGAAATATTTAATCAAAACAGTGTTTTTTATTAGAAAAAGTTAGATGTTTTCTAAATGTTTTGTCTTTTGTGAAATTTTCTGAGATATTTTAATTAAAATATCATTGAAAGCATTTACAAAATATTTATTTTCATTACACTAGAAATTCATTTTGTTACTAGAAATTGGGTTTTCGGTAGACAAAACATTTCTGTAAAAATTCATAAAAATCATAGAAAATCTGGGAAAGGATTGATTTTACTTTGTAAAATTAGGATTTGTTTTTGTTTTCCAATATTGTTTGCTGTTTTCAACTAGCTCAAATTTTGATTATTACCTTCAAAGAATGTTTTATAGGTTAAATATGAAGAAGTTCCGTTGGGATTATTTCTGTTATAGTGCATTGTACTGAGGTATCTTGCTGAATTTAGGATCAGTGTCCCTTTTAAGCTGAGCACTTGGGAGGCCACCCAGGACTGATTCAGGTGCCACTCAGCTGATTAGCAGAGCACCCACAGTGCTCAAAGGCCAGCAGCATATTTCCATGGTGGTGCACATCTGCACATGCCTTGGTGCACATAACAAAATTTATTTATCATAATGATGGGAAAAAATTAAAGGGAACACTGCTTAGGATGAAATTCACTGCTCCTCAGTGTAAATCCTGAGTAATCTAGTTAATTTCTGTGTTGAGATCTCCTCAGGAGATAGTGGAATGAAATTCTCTTCCATTATTTAAATAGTAAGTTCTTCTGGGCATGGACTGTCTTGTATTTGTACTGTCTACGATGATGGTACTTGGGTGTCACTGGGGACTCTAGTTGACAGTATAATGCAAATAATAATAAACCCCTACCAGGGAGTCCCTCCATTGCTTCCAGCCTATATACTTCAGTGCCATCTATGCATGGTTTTAGACTATTCAACCACTTAAATGCAGTTTGGTTAGTTCCCTCCCACCCCATCTTTACACTTGGTATATTTGGTGCCAGAGAAAAGCCCTCATCTATAGAGTGGGTGGAGGTCCACTTGAGTGACATTCCTTACACGCTTATGGAGGTCAAACTACTACGATGGTTCAGAGTGTTGCATTTAGACTGAGCTGACACTGAATTTTAACTTAGTAACAATGCACTACCATATTAATTCTCATTGGCAGAAGTGAACCAGAGCAAATTGATTTGAAGCCATGAGTTGAACAGGAGTCAATGATTCAGCTGGGTGGATGTCAGGAATGACCAGATTTTAAAGGTGCTGTGTACGGCACAACACAAAAATGCACTGTAGCCAGAACTCTTAAAACAAAATCTTAGGGTCCATAAAAAGTCAGAGAGGGAAGATTAGAGCTCCTCTTAGTCTATAGAGAACAAGCTTTTCAATGATGTAGAAAGGTCCAAATCCCTAACAACCTTAAAAGTCCATAGAAAAAAATTCAAATGAATCTGAAACTTGACAGGAAGCCAATGGACAGACCACAAAACAGCACTGATACAGCATGATTTGTAAGGAGAAGTAAGTATAGTATTATGGTTTTAGCACAATGAATAAGTGTAGTCTAAACAGCAATGCATTGAAATAGCAAGCAACCAGGGTTCATTGTACTTATTGGAAAATTAATATGGAGCAATATGGAAGGAAGTCTGCACAGCTTGTCTGCTACTGCACATTCTCTGTGTAAGTAAACCAGGCTGCATTCTTTCTGTCATCAGGGAACTTAGTGCAGTGGTATCTTCCAGCATTTTATTGGGAGGATGTTTAGTGGTGCACAGTATCAGAAAAAAGTATGACAAACTCTGATAGACATAAAGAAAATTATCAAAACAATTTACATGAGTCAGTTTGTGGCCTTACTTTTAACAGGTAGAGCAATGGACAATTGAACTGTAATGCAATCATTTGTCTTCACAAAGTAATTACTTGTCTTAAATCACTCTGATTTAGCCAAGAATGGATGCCTTTCTGGAAGATAGGCTTTAGTTTAGTCAGACACAAGTGCTAGGCTCAGTACAGGGGTAAATGGGAGAAACTGAACGGGCTATGTTATGTAAGAAGTCAGAAACGGTGATTTCAAGGTCACTTCTGACTTTAAAATCTATCACTTCTGACTTCTGATCTTCACATGCTTGATATCAGGCATCAGATCTGTCAGCCTAAACTCACTTGATGCCTATGTGTTGGCAGCATCGGTTCCCCAGGCACCTATATTTCTGCCTTGGAGCATGTGCACTGCAGCCTTACTCTAGATAGGAGGCTCTCAAACTTCACTGCATCGTGACCCGCTTCTGACAAGAAACTTACTACATGATCCTGGGAGGTGTGGATCCCAACCCCCGTCACCGTGGGGTGTATGGAGAGGGGGCCGCAGCTTAGGCCCCACTGTCCTAGGTGGAGATGGAGCTTGAGCTTCAGCTTAAGCCCTGGGTCTCAACAAGTCTAATGTTAGGTCTGGCGACCCCATTAAAATGGAGACTCGACCCACACTTTGAGAACCACTGCTCTAGATGATCAGACTCCTAAGCCCCAGTGCAATTCACAATCTGGTGAAAGAGACATTTCCTCTGCCTACCTCATCAGTGCAGCCCCATTTGGTAGGTGAGCTCAGAGCATGTAAACCTCCATGCAAAAGGGGGGGGTGGGTGGAGAAAGAGGCCATCCTCATAACTTTTATCTCCGTGGCTAGAGTATCAACCTGGAATGAGAGAGAAAGGATTTGAACAGGGCTCTGCCTCCTCTCTGGAGAGTGCTATGGGTTATTCTGTATGCATGTGAATGTGGAGTGGAAGGGTTTAGCAGTCTTTCCTATTTGAAGTAGTTCCACTTTGGATTAAATAATTAAAGAGTCATTAGGCCAGGTAGAGAGACCAGGCATGAGAATAATTCTATAGCCTCGTGGTTGAAGCATTCCTAGGATGTGGGAGATCATGAATCCTACTGCTGTAATGGCACTTTACGTTATCTAATAGGCTAAGAGTAACACGGAAAGTGGTTGTCCTCTTCCTGACAGGAAACAACTTGGCCTCCTGACTCTAGGAAATGGTTTACAGCTGAGAATCCCAAGCAGACAGAGGCATCTCTCTCCAGCCTTGGTATATTTATCAAACATTTTTAGGCACCCTCTGTTTGTTGTATTGAAAGCTTAAGAACCTAATTCACAATTACTGAAGGCTGATCTTTACTAGAAAGTTGTATCAGCATAGCTACCTCAGGGGTGTGAAAAATCCATACACCCAAACACATAGTTAAGCAGACCTAAACATCAGTGTAGATAGCACTAGGTTGGCAGAGAATTCTTTGGTCATTGAGCTACTACTGCCTCTTGGACAGATTGATTATCTACTCTCCCAGACACTGTAGTAAGTGTCTATGCTCAAGCATACTGTAGTAAGTGTCCATGCTCAAGCAGCGCAACTGTAGGGCTGTAGTGTTCCCCAGTGAACCCCAGTGATTTTCTTGGTGTCTAAAAGTTAAGTCTTGCATTTCTCAGCATCAACATGTCAAAATCCCATTGTAAACCCTGCCCTATGAATGGACTTTTAGCAAGTAAAAATGTAAACTCTGCATACAGCTACAGCATACGGATTAGTACTGGTTCATTGCAAATTCATCCCAGTGCACTTAAAAGAAATTTATTTCCATTTGAAAGGTTGTCGTGTCTAATTTTTCAGGACAACTGTTGGTATGGAAAGAGGAAGGAGGGGCAGAAAGGGAGGTTGTGTCATGCTTTGCAACACCCCCTAGGGATGGCCCTGCCTCCCCATAGGGACAGGCCTGCCCTTAGTCATCTCTTTTATAAGTTGAACATTTCCAGTTTTTAAAATCTCTCTTCCCATATAGAAGTCAGTCTATATTCCTAATATATCTAGAACTGCATTCAGGATTCAGGGTGTGGACATACCATGGATTTATAGAGTAGCATTACAATAATGTCCATCTTCTTATCTGTCCTAGTGGCTCTCAAACTGTGGGTCAGGTTCCCAAAGTAGGTTGTGACTCAATTTTATGGGGCTCATCAGAACCAGCATTAGACTTGTGGGGACTCAGGGCTAATGCTGAAGCGTAAGCTCCATCCCCATCTGGAAGGGTGGTGGTTAGGCTGCAGCCTCCACGTGCTGGTCAGTGGAGCTCACGTTGTGGTTCCCTTTCTCTACAGCCCTCTCCCAGGGTCTTGGAGTGACTTAATTGTCAGAAAGGGGTTGCTGTGCAATGAAGAGACAGCCCTGGACCTATCCCTTTCTTAAATGTTCCTATCACTCTCTTTGACTGACACTGCATGCTGAGCAGGTATTTTCAGAGCATTAGCCAACTCCAAGATCTCTTTATTGAGTAGCATCAACTTCTATAGAGCCATCATTTTGTGTATATAGAGTTGGGATTATTTTTTGCCCGTGTACATTCCTTTGAATTTATCAACATCAACCAAGAAGTGAGTTCTCCTCTAAGTCAAACAGAGTAGGTCTGTGCATTGGAAGCTGAAGAGCCACGGTTCTAGTTCTGGCTCTCTGTGTGTGAGTTAATACAGTCATTGTTCCCCTTTTCCGCAATATTTAAATTAGCTACAATGGCTCATTGCATTAAGCTCTTTACAGCTCAGTAACTTAAATGTTTCAACAATGGAACCACTCTTCTCCAAGAGACATTGGTTTCCAAGCTACCCCACGTCAGCAGTGATGACTCCAATATCTGTCTGGTGCCTTCTGTGGTAGGAGGAGGTGGTCAGAAGCCTCCCTAGGTCAGCTTGCAACCACATGAGCCTATATTTTAACTAGACTACTTACCCGGCATTGCTCAGGGCCTTCCAGGGTAGGAGGCTGGGAGCTCAGGGGTGGCGGGGTGCAGGAGGAAGGGCAGGCGTTCGGGGATGTAGAGGGTTCAGGGCAGGAAGCTGAAGGCATGGGGGTTCAGGAGTCAGGGTTGCGGTGAGGAGGGGTTCAGAGCAGGGGATGGGGATGCAGGAGTCACATCAGAGGGTGGGGGCAGCCACTGGCTGCTCCCCAAGGTTGTGTGGGCTGTGCAGCCCACCCACCAGGGGCTCCTCTGGGACAGCCTGGAGCTGCATGACCCAATCAGCTGCTGCTCCTCAGGGCTTAGATGCTTGCTGCCCCCTACGGTCATTCTGGGTATAACTGTGTCTGCTACCACACCCCTTTCTTTCCACTTGATGAGAAACAATAGCATTCAATTCACATCCCATTATTCTGGAACAATCAAACCCTGGTATTATTTTAAGTTAAGATTAGAGGAAGCTGCATATCAAATTTGGTGATCCTTGCTCTTACTGTTTCGGAGGAGTAAGGGCAAGAAACTCTTCTTTAAAATAGTTTTGCAAGAATATGATTACAAGAATACAAACACTAAATGTCAGGAGACGTGTTTGGCAGCACTGTTAAGTGTCTTTAAGCTTATGACTAGTTTCATTGCAGTCAAATTAAAAAAATGCTTAAAGACAGACATGCACATAAGTTTTTGTAGGATCAGGGCCATAGTCTTTCATTGTGATAGTAAAGTAGATAATTCAGGCTGGAAAATCTTTGTGGTCTGTTTTTTTTTTAATTTTGATCAAGACAATATTCTACAGCCATAACAAAACAGTTTTCAAAATAATGTTAGGAAAATACAGTCTTTTTCTCAATTATAGTACATAATACTGACGGCCTTTTTAAGATTGCTGCTGTAAAATCCTTCATTATTGTTTCCAGGTTATTTCCTCTATTATTTTTTTGAAAAATATTAATTAGAAGTTAACTGATGTGCTTAAAGTGTGAATTTGATTTACCTCTTAAATAATGTTTTAACTAATAACACATACTAACCAGCGTATTAACAGGTTTTATTTTATAGGCCCTGTTTTTAAAAGTGGATTCATCTGTAAATGTGGATTTGTTATTAAAAATCTGTGGAATTAACTTTAAGATTGGATTTTTTTCACTAAGAGATATGCAGATATTGTTATGAAATCCTTATGCAACTAGAGTAAAAAATCCAGATGATGTGTGATTTAATAACACTCTGTTTATTACATCATAAAATAGCAAACCCTTCTGGACAGCTGGAACAATTCTGACACCAGTGCTGTAATTAGATATATAGAATTATCTTGTTCAGAAAGTTACTTAAACTGCCATTCAGACAAAATGTAATGAACAACTAGCCAAAGGGCATAGAACTTACTTCTACTGTCTGCCAGCTTGTTCTTTAGAAATTTGGATGGGATTTGAAATCTGGTCCTTGGATGATTAGCTTGAGGGTTTGCTGTAGAAAGACAAAAATACTTTGCTAGATTGAGTTTCCCTGTCTTTACCATACCACTGTATTTGTGTTACAAATGCAAATATTCAGTTTATATGTGATGGATGGAAACTATTTTATTGGATTTTGACAGCTCAGAGAGTTCTGACTTTTCACTGCATAAATCCTTAAGATATTATTTTCTATTTATACAACTAAAATTATATCAGATGTAATTTGAATTCAAAAGCCTGAGCCCAAGCAGTTCTGTTCTGGAGCTAGATTGTGAACCTCTCATTCATATTGGTGAGAAGTAATTCACTGAAATGATGGAGACTACTTCAGGTGAGTAACTGGCACTTACGCCAAGCAGGTCAGCTGAAGGTACTCCATCCAGCTATGCAAAATTTAAGCCAAGCCACCGTGGCTCTGTTTACTTTAAGCCGAGCCACCATGGCATCTACACTGTAGGAGTCCAATGGGAGCACACACACCTTCCAGCTTCCCTTACTCCTCATAGAACGAGGAGTACCGGATGCCGGTGGGGGATGCCCTCAGTGTTCAATTTAGGGGTCTACATTAGATGCGCTAAATTGAATGCTAGAAGTTCAACCTACCTCTGTAGTGTGGACATGACCTTAGAGATTATTTGAACATTTGAGGTGGGAATTTCATATACTTTTCACTGAAATTAATTAATATACACTGATAAAAGATGCAATTTCTAACATGATTTTTTTCTAGGCTAAAACAGTGCTGCGAGGAACTTTTCTTGACAAAACTAGATTTGTAGAAAGATAAAGATTGAAGTGGAAAACTCTGAATGGTCTGGTAAAGCATAGCTGGAATACTTGGCAAAAGTTTATATTTTTAGGAATTGGATCTAGAGCTATTTGTTAAAACAGAGATCTAAATTGTTCCTGTAAATTCAGAAAAGAGAGAGCTGATTTTGGTCTGAATTTTCAACCGCTATGTTAATGTGACAGGAAGCTGTCCTAGTTCTTTGTGCATTATAACTTTTTTTTTACTTCCCAAGTAAGATGATATTAGCTACTTGAATGAATGTGAAACAAGTTGGAGATTTGGCTGGGATTCTCTACATAAGAAAACTACTTAAGATGTAGTCAAGGAGGCTTCAGTCAAAATTCATCCAAGTAAAAGAAATTAATAAAAATAAAACTTAAAAAGTGACAGAAAATAATATGGCTGAGTAGAGAAGAAAACAAAGGCATAGAAGACTAACAGAAGGCATTTAGACAAGGTAGCTGTCTCCTTTGTACAGCTCATTTCGCTCAGGATGTACCCTGGAGATTAGAGTTGGCAGAATTCTTAAATAGTTCTTTTGCTTCTATCACTACAGAGGGAAACAAAATCAAGGATCAGTTCACCAAAGATGACAGACAAAGAAGAAGGAAAAAGGGAAGTCAAAGAATCATTTCACGGAAAGGGAAACAAACATATGGCACCAAGGCAGGTGACTTGTAATGAGAAATTCAAAAGATGCCCAGAAGTGTTTCTGAAGAAGGATAATGCTAAGAAATATTGAGAAGTGGCACAGGTCAGGATAAACCACAGAAAAGCATATAGTGGGTGGTGGCCCATTCCTATTCTTACCCTTTCAGATCTTTCTGAAAGACCTATAGCTTTTGGGATAGTGGTTCTTCTATAGTATGCACTGCTGTGGTATCCAATTGCTTTTTCAGTCCCTCAAGTAACTCCTAAATCCACTCTGTATACCCATATTTTAACCCATAACTTATACTTAGACATTATGCCATGGCTGTAGGTGTCTAAGGAAGCTCCCAACCTTTGCATGGTAAGATGGGGATAGTTCTTCCAAGAGTTTGATCAGGAGACTAGGAAAAAGTGGTGCCACCAGGATGCTACGTAGAGGGAGCAGGATCGGAACTAGGAGCTAAAGGCTGGAGAACATGGGCGGAACTTTCTGACCCCTGTGATCGGACCACCATGGTCAGTGCTCCAGCAGCTGTAAAGCATCCAATTGGCTTTTCACCTATCCCTGCCTATCCCCCAAACCACAGACGGGGACCAGGCTGCAGTTTTTATTCAAAATTAATGAGGAAATGAAATAACAAAGATTGATGGGGTTTTTTTGCAGCTGTTTATACTACAAATAAAATAAAGTTAAATTACTGTACATTACATATACACATTTATAATATCCTGTGTGTGTTATGTAGTACATAACGCTGAGTACATTATTTTCAATCATGTTAAAATAAAATGTATTCTGGAATCTCTGATTTCCCTAGGTAATAAAGTTATTCGCAGAATATTAGTTGACAGCTACACCCACTTGCAGGCATCAAATCTGCAAGGGCTGATACAGATATTTAAAAGTGCCAGCATTCATCTCTTTCTCTCCCTTAAGTCTTCATTATAATGTTTCTCACTATTTTATAGTAACATTCCATCTACATTTTGGCAGATATGACAGGTGGCTGTGACACTGATACCATGAGGGCTGTTCATCATAACTCCTTGTCTCACAATGATTCTTAGGACTCATTAATTAATAGAAATATAGAAGGTCCAATCTATTTACTTAATACTGTTAATTAAAAAGCAACTTGCAAGATATCATCAGATAAAATTTGACACAGACAATTAAAAGAAGAATTTTTTCTCTCAAAAAAATTCTCAAATTTTTTCTCTCAAAAAAACTCTCAAAGTTTTTTCATTAACCAAAATATTTTAAGCCAAATAATAGTCAGGAATGAAAAAAATCTTGTGGATTGGTTACCTGTAAGGAAACCCTGTAAATGTAGATCTTGTGCTTCTCAGTCCTTTTTAAAGGTACATTTCAAAATGATATTTTGCATTTGCAATTATTAACAAGGATTTGCAAACTTATTATTAATTAGTATAATAGATAAGATGTACTTATTGTATATTCCTAAATGCAGCACACATATTTTGCACATTAATTAAATAGCAAAGGCAACATATCACAGATTGACCCAATTGGGATTAGAGGACTCCATCAAGATCCTAATGAAAGACTCCCATTGCAAACAGAACTAAAGCCTTCCAATGTGTTCTGAAGCTCAATAGATTCAGGCTTTGTTAAATCAGAAACAAGGACCCTATACTACATGCTTGTTTTTTGAGTTCTGTGGAACTCAGCTAATCTGAGTTGTTGAGACAACACATGAGGAGAGAAGAGTTGCTCAGGTGGACAAAATCTAGACAGTACAGCAAACCAAAACTTTGAATCACATCCAAAAACCAAGGGCCAATAGAGGATTCAAATCACAAATGTCACATGTACCCTGCAAGACGGACAACTAAGAAAGCAGGTGGTCACATTCGCCAAGTAGTCTTTATGGGTCATCTATTTACGGTGTGCTGTAATAATCCAGTCTTAAACTGATAAAGGAAGGAATCACAGGGCCTGATTTTCAAAGTGATGACCATCTGCTGATTTCTTTCACTTTAGCTGGAGTTTAGGGTGTTCAGCGGTCTCATCGACTTCTTTCTCCTTTCCAACCAAAGATAGAAACAGATGCTCTTGTCTTCTGCATTGACTTGATCTTATTGAAGCAGATGCAGAGCCAATAGGATCCGTAGACTGTGAATGTTGAAAATAAAAGGAAAACACGTGATTTCAATCAAGGAAGCAATACTGATTTCAACTTCTACTTTGCTTGTTTCCTCCAACATTCCATCCTAAATTCTATCTTCTTTCAACTAAGTATCAGCAAGCTAGGCTTTATACTAGGCCTTATACAAGGCCAAGGCTCAGGATAACTGAGGGATTCCCTCATTCAGATCTAATGAAAAAGTTGTGTAGAGCAGTGTGTGACTGACATAGTGATGGCATGTCAGTGCAATTCTTTTCTGTAACTTTCTCTTCTATAAGTATGGAATATTATTATACCATCTTCCATGCAGAATTTCCAACAAAAGCCTGGGTCTTCTAAGCAGGAAAGAACTGAGACATTTTAGCATCACTTCATTTATTTTGATTTTTCCCCCCTATAACAAGTCAGGATGAAAAGTCAAAATGTCAAACATTTTTGTGAACCAATAATCTGATTTTTTCTAATAGGTCAGCCAAAGTGTTTCATTTTGAAAATATCAAAACATTTTATTTAGATTTTAATCTTTTAAAAAAGTAGTCACTTTTTTAGTATAAAATAACCAAAATTTTATATGAAAAATCATTTCAAATTAAAGACAAAATCTGTTTAAAATGTCAAAATAGGATTTTTTTACAATTTTGAATCTTAAAACTTTTTTTCATATAGCGATTCATTGCCAGAGTCCCTTTCCCATGAACTCTTTCCCATGAACATTTTCAGTTTTAACAAATCAGAGTTTTCTGATGAAAAACATTTCTCAAAACATTTTCCTGGAAAATTCCCATCTTTATTTTGCGGTAATAAGGACAAATACATCAAAAACAGAAAACAAGGATTTAGCCTTGAAGGGATTACTTTCTCATGGCAAGTTAAGTGATTACTTAAGAGGTTACTTAGTGGGTGGAGGACAGTTAGAGGGATAGAATTCAGGAAGAAATTAGATTATACATGTAGATGGGAATTGAGTGGTGGGGTGCTGTTAAAGGGATGAGAAATTAATACAGAGGAAAAGAGGGAGCCAATGCAGAGATTTAAGAAGAGAAAACATGGTATTTGCAATGGGCTAGAAAGATACGGTAGGCTGCTGAATTTAGAAAGGAGAGATATAAGATGAGGAAGCTGGAGATGATGAAGTGAGAAATTATGATTTACCAAGTGGGGGGAAGAGGTGGGGCAAATGAATATAATCTATTATATTCTACAGGCTCACAGATTTAATCATGTTACTACAGTGAATTGAGCTGAATTTAGTATTGAGTGATTGGTTCATTCCTACTTTCTGTAGCTCTGAAGCAAATATCCTTCAATTTGCATGTAAAAAAATGTGAATTTGAAACGGAGAAAAAGATAAATTAAACACCAAGGAAATGCAATGTCTGTTCTTTCTTGAGAATATGTGTTACTACAAAAAATAAATTATGGCCTCGACTTTCAAGTATGACAAGGGATTTTGGTGTCTGAATTGAGATACCTTAAAGAGGTCTTTTTTATGAGGTGATCTCAATTATGAATCAGTTTTGAGAATTTAGGCCTATATATGTTGTGTGTGTCTGTAGTGAGTACGTGTGTGCAGACAAACAGCACGTCTGGACTGTCAGCTTGTATTCATCACTATAACTGTATTGAAGTCAACACATTTATACCATCAGATGATATGGGCCATACTATATAAACATTTATAGCCTCACACTTACTATACTATTTCAATGACTGTAATAACATGTTCTGCTCTCGGCAATGAGTCAGTAAACTCACATATATCAACTTAAAAAACAGGACCATGAAAGCAAATACAAAAGTGTAGCACTATTGCAGGTTTGGAATACTGTAGGACTATTTTATTCCTCGCATCATAAATATCCCCCATATATTAAGCTAATCCCTTTGGACTAATGCAGGATAGAGAAATAAAAAGACCTTTTTGCATTTAGTCTGAAAACCTTAAATGTCACAACGAAATACAGCATTAATACTGGATTTTCTGTTTTTAGAGTCAACAACTGAATTCTATAATTTAAATGATTCATTTGTTTCTCCTTATTTATCCTACTACTTTATGGCCTTTGGAAATAATTTGGAAGTGTTCTGTGCATAATAGTCAATAAATCATGTGAGGGAAGAAGAAAAGTGTATTTGTTCTTTAGTAAACATATGCAGCGCTGTGAAATAAGGGCATTTTTGGAAAGCAAATGAAAACAGAAAAATAATTATGTTCAGAGAGTCTCATAACGTCAAACTGCATTGAGTTTAAAAAGTGCTAAAGTATCCAAGTACTGTACATCTGCCACATTCACTGCTCATTCCAGAAACAGACCAGATCCTTACTTAATACAGACTTCCTTCTATCTAACTCTTATCTTGACATTATGTTATGTCAGTGATGACATTCAACAGCCCAGGCACCAGTCATCAACGTTTTAATTGACTGTAAATACAAGTATTTTAAATCTAACCTTGGAAGAGCAAATATTTGCCTAGAATTTGTGATCACAGATAGACTCGGAGGATAAACAAACTGCCTGGGATCCACACATCTACAAATGTATTTGCCTTAAAAAAAAAAAAAAAAAAGGAATTAGGCTACTGGACACTAAAGATATCTTTGTTTCAATAAAAACCTTCAGTGCTCTTTAGGTCAGCAACACCAATGACCACACACAAAAAAGTACTTTCACAAAAAGGGAACAGCTTTCAGGCTTTTAAAACCTAATAAACATAAATTCCCTTTGTTGCATCATAAGCAAACCATATACATATTTTGAATTTTAATATTTATAAACAATCATAAAGTAAGCCATATAGTGCTGTTGTTTGTTATATATATATATATATACTGAATAAGATTATAGGAATTTAATATCACTAAAAAAATCTACCATTTATTGGTCATGCAAATATAAAAGAAAATCATAGGAAATAACCTGTGGATTGCCAGAATGTTGAAATAATATTACTAGTACTTTCAAGAGATATTTAAAAAATACTACTAAGTATCACATCCCGCATATTATATCTAAATTCACAAAATATGCTGGGTAAAATAAGCATACAGAGGTTTGGGCTATATAGCTGACAAAGCTAAGCTCAAATCTCTTGGACAGTTACAAGAGCAGTGCAAATCAGAGAGATGGGGAATGTGTGTATCTGGTTTTTACAAATAAGAAATTAGTTATACAATCAGAAGTATTGGAGGCAGTTTAAACTACATTTATATTAGAGTGGGATGTAAGGAAATTCTAAGATAAATAGATCTTTGGAAAAAAAGCAAGCAAGCAAAAAGGATAAGTCTCATGGACTCTTCCATGGAACTGCAGTGCGATATTGACAATATGAGTAGGAAATGGAAATGAAGCAGCAAATCTGGCCAAAGGGTTAGAAAGACATAATGAAGACTAGTGTTGCATTGCTCAAGTGACTGGTATGTTCATATCTTAGGTGCTATACATGTTTTCCCCCCTCCTAGAGATAGTATGAGTAGCAAATGATAATTAAATATTTCCACTCACCACTTTGGAAAACAAAACAGACATGAAATTCACAGCAAACTGCTGGAGGAAAGCCATGGTATCAGCTATCACCTTTGTGACTTCTGATTCAAAGCTTTTTGATCTTGTTAGAAAACTGAATCAAGAGCTATTCTAGGGATATGTAGCCAAATTCTGTTGTTATGCTGTTATGGAAATGATCTATTCCACGGGATTCTTTGGGGCCTGATGCCAGCAAATATCTTTTATCACTATCAAAAACATACATGCCACTATCTCTGTGGAACTCAAAAAAACCAACAAGGGAATATCATTTTTTTACAGACATTTATGGAGATGCTTTTCACTGCCTCTCCATAGTGGGGCAAATGCACAGCTAAGCACAAAGGCGCGTAAGAAGATTCTGAGTTTTTGCTGCTATAATTTTACATTCTTCTGGTCCCACTAATATGCTGTACCACCTTGGACTTTCTCTGGTCTTAGAGTATGCCTCCACTGTAGCGTCAGCCCAGAATTAGTATGATTTGGGTTACCTGATGCTGGGTTAGAGAACTCTGGGCTTGAGCATCTACATTGACTGTTAACCCTGGGTTAAGATTGTTTTAATGCAGGCTCAAACCTGAAACACACAGACCTGAGTGAAACTCAAACTCTCTAGCATGCTCCCAAAGTGAGTCTACTTTAATCCTTTGGCCGTGATGCACAGCAGGAAAATTTGACACTCCACTCTACATGTTACAAGAAATGTGAGCAGCTGGCCAACCCATCCTGCCAAGTACTCATTTTGCTCTGTGTACTTCCAGTTACCAGAGTCAGCAACATGAACAAGGCACCTTTTCGAGAACTTTTCTGGCTTTTGCTTACACTTTTGTGTCAGGAAACGGACAGTTTCCATGAGCTATTGGTGGGAGTTTAAGCAGCTTTTTCTGACCTCAAAGCAGAGACAACATGTAACTGTGGATGGTAGGGGGAGGGGCACAATTGAAAGGTTTAGTGGAGGCACAAGTGTGGCCTCTACCTTCACCTCTTGAAACTTGATACGTGCGTAGACAACAGGCCCTAGCAACTATCTCCTCTGCTTCCTCCTGCTCCTGGTCATGTGACTTGCCCAGCTCCTTGCAGAGCTTTCAGGCATCCTTCAACTATCACCAGCCAATTTAGCAACTGTTCAAAACAAGACCAATGAAAGGGGAAGCACCAGTGGGATGCACAGTCCCCTGTGCTCCATCAAGGTGGGTGGTGCCAGGGTCTGGATCATCATAGTTAACAAGAAGAATTATTAATCCCTGTTTGTTGGGGGAGAATATGGCCCCCAAATTTCCTTCTCTTTGGTAGGCACATTGGAGGCTGCTCCTGTTTCCATGCACTGAAGCAGCAGCAGTGGGGTCCACCATCCCTTTCTTACTCCCCCTGTCCAATCGCCCTAGCCTGCTCACCTCACTCACCCCCCCAGCTCTCTGGCTCGGTGGGGCTTCAGTTGATCTGCTGGTGCTGAGCACCACATTGCAGCTCCTTTTCCTGATCTTGAAGATGCCCCCTGATGCATCTCAGTGGGTGGGTATCTGCAAAGTAGGCAGCAGGGAGCAGTGGGACTCCAGCGACAGAAGGAGAAATAGCCCCAGGTAGCAAACCAGGGTAGGTGGGAGGAAGCTCAGATTGCAGCCCTGCTGCTTCTTCCCTCCCCATGCTACATGGGCACATGGTTAGTGCTGCTACCAGGGGGAGATACTGCCTCCTTGCTGCTGGACACCCCAATGAGAGGTAGCCTGAGAAATCTGGGGGGTATGTGGCCCAGCATGCTTCCAGACACATCACCTCTGCACCAAAGGCATCGGACACAGCTCATGATGGAGGAGGAAGAGGAGAAATACCCCAGCAGGCAGACATGTACTAGATGCTGTTACTTATGACACTTAGTATCAGGATTCCTGCTAAGCTGAGCAGCTGCTTAATAAGTCTCATGCAGGGGCTTATGGTTGCTGTGCACGGAGCTGACATGGCTGGGGGACAGGTCTCTTTCCTCAGGCATGGCAGCTTCCTGCTAGGACCGGAGGAGCATGTCTTTTGCCCGACTGCAGCAGCTCTCTGATGGGGTCAGAGGAGATGCACACTCCTCCCAACCCAATAGCAGAGTTGGATTAAGAAAGGGTGTTCAGGAGCTTCAGCATCACAGCAGATTTCTGGACAAAATTTAAACCCTGTGTTGTTTTGGTGGCAAATGAGTGTAACCCTTCTGCTGGGTAGGCCTGGCAGCAACCAGGGCCGGGTTCAATATCTAGGGGTCCATCTCACACAGATCCAGCTCAAGCCCCCACCCAGTAACCTGGGAAATTCACACACCCCTGGGCACCTCTGAGAGGCAATGCTTCCCCACTCGCAAGCACAGAGTCTGAGTGCAGGAAAGAAACATTTAATGAAACAGAGAGAGAAGTCGTATGGCATCAGCTCGGGAAAATACCACAAACAGAGTTCATAGCCCAAACTATGAGCTGAGTCCCCCTCCCCCAGCCAAGAATCACCCGAAGTCCCAAAGTCCAACACCCCAAAAGTCTCTGTCCCTGGTCAGTGCCGCTCAGAGTCCAAAAGTTCACCTGCTGGGTTTTACCTCCCAACCTGGGTGGAAAGGGGGGCAGGGGGATTGATAGGGGCACCTTACGTGGTCCGAGGCCGACGACCCCACCTCTCCATAGGGTTCTGCTGCAGTCTTTAACGCGAACCACTCCGCCACGCTCCACCAGTTGTCTCATTCCATTCCACCAGATGCTCTGCTGGTCGCCTGCCACCGCTCCGCTGGTTGCCTGCCGCTGATCCTACCGGCCACTCACTGGTCATTCCCACCAGCCACTCCTCTGGTCACCTGCCGCCGCTCCGCTGGTTGCTTGCTGCCGCTCCTACCAGCCGCTCGTTCCCATTGGCCGCTCAGCGGGTCGCTTGCTGCCACTTCTACCGGCTGCGCCGTGCTGCTGGTTGTCTGCTGCCGCTCCTACCAGCCGGCTGCCAGTCGTTCCCACCAGCCACTCCGCTGGCCGCTGGCCGCTGCCACTCGTACCGGCTGCCTGCCAGTCATTCCTGCCAGCCACTTCACTGGCTGCAACGGATCTGGCTCCCAGCCAAACCAATGATTTCAGCTCTTAGGCTGTGTCTAGACTGGCCAGTTTTTCCGGAAAATCAGCCGCTTTTCCGGAAAAACTTGCCAGCTGTCTACACTGGCCGCTTGAATTTCCGCAAGAACACTGACGATCTCATGTAAGATTGTCAGTGTTCTTGCAGAAATACTATGCTGCTCCCGTTCGGGCAAAAGTCCTTTTTGCGCAAAGCTTTTGCGCAAAAGGGCCAATGTAGATAGCTCAGATTTGTTTTGCGCAAAAAAGCCCCGATCACGAAAATGGTGATCAGGGCTTTTTTGCGCAAAAGCGTGTCTAGATTGGCACGGACACTTTTCCGCAAATGCTTTTAACGGAAAACTTTTCCATAAAAGCATTGCAGAAAATCATGCCAGTCTAGACGTAACCTTCGTGATTTCACCACCTAGACTGGCAAAATATTCTAGCTTCCACTGGACTAGCGAAAAGACTCCTCCTGGAGTCTGCTTTAGGTCTGTCCTTGAAACAAAGGGGGAAAGGGCAGGTTGGGCCAGTCTTACAGCTCACACCTGGCAGGTGTGAAGCAGGCTGACTCAAGCCCTTTAGCCCTTCCCCCCAGCTCAGTCCACTCAACTCTGGAAGGGGGGAGGCTTGTTCCTGGGAGACCTCTTACAATGATGGTGTCTCTCCTGCAAGCATTGGTGTCATGTTTTACAGTTCCCACATTTAGGGGTAGCATGATTTGTGACCCCCACAACAGCCCCAAATTATTTACAGTACACCACATTCCATTCCAACACTGATCTTCCATCAGCCCTGGCTGAATTGGATTTACATAGCCACACCTCGGATTCCTTCCCCCGCCTGGCATGAGCTGTATTTACATATCAACAGTTAACAGTTAATTATCTTGCAGAGCTAAACAATTGGAGTGAGCACACCCACGCCCAGGGCAGCTCTCTCCTTTTAGCTGGCTGATAACAAGCAGTAGTTCAGCCCCTGCTTACATGAATATATCACCTCTGACTTCCATGGACTATCTCTTACTGAAACGGATTAGATTTGTAAATGGAACACATTTCCATTCCTCCAGTTCACAGATTCAAGGTGGTTCAACGTATTGTCGAGTGGTTACAGAGCAGCATGCTTACAGGTATGGCAATGTAAAGTTATTATTTTTTAAGAAATGGGAATGGCCCTAGCAAAATACAAATATTCTTTATAGGTGTCCCTTACTGTTTGTATTTCCTAGTTGTTGTTGCATAAAAATCCTCCGCCTGAGCATACTTGAGTTTACACATGAATTTTCTAAAAATACACTAACTGTAAGGTCTAAGGTTTTAAACTGCAACTCATTGTAATCTTTGTCAAACCTTGCAACCTGCTGTAATCTTTGTAAAATTGTGTAATCTTTGTAATTCTCAGCCACCTTGCTTGTAACTTGCTCCAAACCTCATTCTCCCCTGAGTGAATGAAGAGAGGGGTGTGTGTGTGTGTGTGAGGCTGGAGCACATAGTGATGAGTCATCAGAGACTGCTGCTTTGCTGGATAAAGAGAAGTCTGGGCATGCTCCCTGGTGACGAGGTGTGAATGAGTGAATGAATGGAGGAGAGTGTGTGCTTGTTTGTGTGTGTGAGAGAGAGATAGCTGGTTCCCTCTTTAGTTTAAACCTTTGGTGGCAGCTCTGTATCTTCTTTAGCTTAAACCTCTGGTGACAGCTCTATTTTTGTAGTGCATATAGTGGAGTGCTAATTCCTTAAACAATAAACCCATGCTAGTGTAACCCTGGATGGTCTCCAGTGGGAATTTTTTGGGGTAACAGTTGTGATTCTGAACTTCACATGGTAGAGAGGAGGTGGAGGGAAGACACTAAGGTGTTGGTATACAGTCTGCCATTAGCAGTTACATGCTGCTAGTTGAGTCTTCTTATAAAATTATATTGGTTCATAGAGTGGAAATCCTCTTTACTATATTAATAAACAATAGAATGGAGCCTGAAACTTACTGCATTCTGGGGGGATTACCACTACTTCTGTGTATACTGCAGGCTTTGCTGTGGGCCATTCCTAAGGGGGTATTGACAGCTCCCCTGATATGGACCTAGAATGTGCTGCTGCTGCTGCGCCTACTCCAGTGCCTGCTCTGTGACTTGCATACTATGCCTCATTTTGTTGTCTATAGCCCAGTTCTCCAGTTTATCAAGATCCCTCTGAATTTTAGCTCTATCCTCCAAAGTATTGGCAAGCCCCTCCCCACCCAAAGCATTGTGCCATCTCCAAATGTGATCAGTCTGTGCTCTATTCCTGCATCCAGATAATTAATAAAAATGTTAAATAACATCAAATCTAAACCAGATTCCCGTGCTTCCATCTAAAATCATTCAGCTACCTCCAATCTGACATGTTAATAGTTGATGTTTACTTGTGCTTGTTTAACCAACTATGTATCCACTTAATGGTAGTTCTGCCAAACTACCATTCTACAGTTTGTTTATCAAAATGTCATGTGGGACTCCATCAAAATCCTTGCTGAAGTCCAGGTATTTTATGTCCACTGCATTCCCCTTATCCACCAAACCACTTACCCCGCCAAATCAAGGAAATCAAGCTGGTTTGGCATGATGTATTATTGATAAATCCATGCTGGCTGCTAGTGATTATTCTTTCTTTCTCCAGGTGTTTGCAAATTAAATGTTTTATACATTGCTCTAATAACTTCCCAGGTATCAAAGTCAGGCTGCCTGGTCTATAATTCCTTGGCTTCTCTTTTAAAGATGGGTACTAGTTTAACACTTCTCCAGTCTTCTGGGGCCTCTCTCTCTCTTAATATATATATTTGTTAGTCTCTAAGTCCTGTTGCACACTAGAGAGTTATTTCTACACTAGAGAGTTATTTCAAAATAATAGGCTGGTTATTTCAAAATAATAACTCCTGCTTGTGAAGAGGAATAATGCTTATTTCAAAAATGTTATTTTGAAATAGCAGTAGTGTGAACACTCAGCTGCTGCTATTTCAAAATGATTGGCCTCCAGAGGCCTTTTGCAGTTGCACTTGTGGCCACTCTGGCCACACTCCTAACAACTCCACTGCTCCCATTCTCCTGCAGACTTTAAAGCTGTGCCACACAGCACCCTTCAGTGCAGCCATGGCAGATCCCAGCCCTCCATCTGAGCCCCCCACTGCTACCAGACCCTGGCTGGGGGTGAAAGAGGTCACCAGCCTGGACTGGTGCAGAAATCATGGATCTCAATGAGGTCTGGAGCAAGGAGACCAACATCCAGGATCTTCACACCAAGAGGTTCAATGCCAATGTCTATGACTGGATGGCTACCATAGAAGGGGCACAGCTGGACCCAGGACTTGGTGCAAATGAAGATAAAAGAACTCCGGCAGTCAGACACAAGGCCAAGCAACGAAGTTTCCACTCTGGGGCATCACCTCACACTTGCAGTGTTTATGAGCAGCTGGATGCTCTCCTGGGAGAGGGGCTGGTCACCCCCACGTCATCAACTCTGACCAGGACACACCCATCGTCAGCTTCAACAAGGGTGGGGTTGTGGAGGAGGAGGAGGAGGATAAAGAGCAGGCTAGCCAGACACTGTGCCTGTCAGCCAGGACCTGATCCTCAGCCTGGAGCTTCCAGGATGTCTCCAAGGGCTCAGATGAACCTGGGGAAGGCACAGCAGGTGAAGTATATCACTTTTCCTATGCACACATGGGGTAGGCTCCAAGGGGCTGCACACTCCTCGCTCAGACAGCCCTATGACCCCCTCACACAGGAACCCCTCACTCACAAGGTTCCTACACAGGTCTGCCTCCATTGTGGGACACCTTCCCACAACAAACCACCATTGAGGAAGTTGGGGTCATGGAAACACACAACAGTGCCGAACATGGCAGAGGCTCATGCCCGCACTCAGGCAGCATCCACTCCCAGTCAAGTGTGATGATATAGAGGAGACTGATCCCCTGCATGGGAATCTTCCGGGGCGAGGAAGAGGAGGGGACCCCAGTAACACTCTTTCTGGCAAATGGCCTCTACTGTCCACACACATCGCCCCCAATACCCTCCCCCTCTCCTCCAGCAGGCAGAGATAGAATTTCCTTCTCTGAGGGATGCTGCCAGTATTGGACCTGGTGTGTGCAGGACCTGGAAGGAAGCTGAGCCATCCTGTCCTCCCCTCCCACTTGCAGGATCCTGACCTGGCTGGCACATTCCCATGACTATTTGTTCCCAGGAAATGGAGGTAGCAATGCTCCCCTGGGACACCCAGGCCCTTGCATGAAAGTGCTCCCTGTCTAGGAAACAGATGGCCTTGCTCAAAGCACATCACCATCATCTGAATCGAGACCTTTGGTGCTGGCTTAGAGATTAGAGTTCAGCTTCATGCACAGTGTCTCCTGAGATGACTGCCCTGGGAACTTTTCTTCACAGCTGGGCCATCTGTGAGTGTGGCTCATCCATCACCTCCCATGCCATCAACATGACTCTGCGAGATCTACAGGCGGAGGCGAACCTGCGAGGACCTAGTATGGAAACACCTGGACTGCCTCCGTTCCCTCATCCACTGTTTTGATGAGGAATGTTGGAGCACTGGGCTGACCAGGAGATGAGGAAGGCCATGTGGGTGTACCTGTCGCAGCAGCATGACACCACATGCGCCTCTATAACATCCATCATGGAGCACATTGTCACATGTATGGAATGGTCCCCCAGCCACCTTCCCCTGCCCTCAACTCCTTGCCCAACTCCCCACCCTCCCAACTCCCTGCACCTCCCAACTCCCTGCCCAACTCCCCACATACCACCAACTCCCAGCACTCACACCCATCTCCCCCACACTGGCTTCTCCTCCTAGCACCCCAGGGGTCACCGGGTCCTGCAAACACGTAGTAGTAGGACCTCCTGGGCAGCTGAAGCCTCCTGAGGTACCCAAGGCAGGTGCTAGTCCCAGCCCCATCCCTCTGCCCCCTCCTCTTCCTCCCGATTCTGTCACTAGTCCCTCCCTATTGTATATCCCCCAGATAAATAGTTTTGTGTTCAAACCAAAATGTTTTTTAAATTTGGTCTGCAGGGGAGAAGGGAAGGTAAGATGGGAGGGCAGAAGAAGGGAGGGATAGGGGAGGAAAGGCACACAGGAGCAATGCAGAGGCCCCTTGTGGTTTGGCCCCGGGGAGAGTCTCACAGGCAGCCTTGGCTGAAACTCTTCATTAAGGCCTCCCAGATGAGCACAGTCCCCTGATGTGCTCATTGAATAGTAGCAGTGCCCAGCTGCTCCTAAGCCCTAGCTAGCCGCTCAGCCTCTACCCCCCACTCTGGCAGGAAAGTCCCTTGCTCTCACAGATGTTGTGGAGCACACCACCACCACCTGGGAGATGTTCTGATCACTGAGGTTCAGATGGGTGAGGAGACTCATGAATCTCTCCTTGAGGCAGCCGAAGGCACACTTGACCACCATGCGGAACCTGCTGATCCTGGCATTGAAGTTCTCCTTGGTGGGGTCCAGGCTGCCCATGCAAGGCTTCATCAGCCAGGGCAGCAAGGTGTAGGCTGTGTCACCCAGGATACAGATGGGCATGTCAACACCCAGACCCTGATGGTGCAGTCAGGGAAAAAAGTGAAAGCGTGCATCCTGTGGAACAGGCTTGAGTTCTGGAGTATGTGGGCATCGTGCACCTTCCCCAACCATGCAATGTGAATGTCCGTGAACCATCCTTTGCGGTCCAGGAGGGCTTGCAGCACCATTAAAAAGTACCCCTTTCTATTTATATAGTAGAAGGCATAGTGGTCAGGAGCCAGAATGGGGATGTGGGTGCCATCAAAGCCCCCCGCCCCGCACAGTTGGGGAAGCCGAAGGTGACAAAAGCCAGAAACGAGGGGGTCCAAGTTTCCCAGAGTGATGACCCTCCACAGCTGGATGGTGTTGATGGCCTTGACCACCTATAAAATCATAGAAACATAGCATCATAGGGTTGGAAGAGACATTGGGACGTCCAACCCCCTGCCCAAAGCAGGATTAATCAGAAATAAATAATCCCAGCCAGGGCTTTGACGAGCAAGGACTTAAAAACCTCTAGGGATGGAGATTTACCTCCTGCCTAGGGAACCCATTCCAGTGCATCACCACCCTCCTACTAAAATAGTAAGAAAGTCAAACCTGCATGAGCACATACGCGGGGGTCAGTCTCCGCATGCTGAACTATTTTCCCACTGAGCGATAGCTGTTTGGCATAGCAAGCTTCCACAAGGAAATGGCAACGCACTTCTGGAGGGGGATGATGGGTCTCATTCAGGTGTCCTGTCATCTGAGGGCAGGGGCGAGCCATTCACATAGTTCCAGGAAGGTGGCCTTCCACATGCAGAAGTTCTGGAGCCTCTGCTGGTCATCCCATCCCTGCAGGACGATACGGTCCCAGCCAGAGCTGGTCTTCTGCTGCCAGAAGTGGCATTCCATGATGTGCAGAGGATGGAGGGGAATTGGTGCAGCATGAGCTCCAGAGTGTGGGTGAAGAGGTCCCCCGGTCCAGGCTGGTTGTCATACTCCTGCAGCACCGCATGGGCAGTTTGGATGAAATGCACCATGAGGCGCAGCATGAGGCCCAAGAGTCTGGCACTGCTGTGCAGTAGCTCCGGCTCCATGATGTTAGTGCTGTGGCATCTGCAAGGACAACTAGAGCACGTAGCATGAGTTTGCTGTCCCATGAGGAGGTAGGCAATGAAGAAGAGGAGTGTGAGACGTGGCTGTAGAGAGGCGCCCCTTTAAGCATGAGCCTCAGATAGCCTCTGGAAGTAGCTTCAGGAAGTGACTGCTCTCCTGATGCCCTGCCCGGAGTACTTCCGGGGGCTTTAAATGCGCTTCAGGAGCAAATCAGTGTGGATGAGCTATTTTGATTTAATTCTGCAGTATTTCAATGGTGCCTTGTAATGTGGATGTGCTATTTTGAAATAGTTATTTTGGGAGTTATTATTTTGAAATAACTTATTTCAAAATAATTTCCCAGTGTAGACGTGCCCTACGGTACTACAGGACTACTGTTATCCATGAGTTTGCAAATACGGTTGCTAGTTCCTTCAGTAACCTCAGGTGACTATCATCAGGCCTGCTGACTTGAATTCATTCAGATTGGTCAAAAGATCTCTGACGTGTGCTTTACTTATCTTGATCTGCATCTCTTCCCCTTTATTGTTTTTTCCTATGGGGCAATATTTTTCTGCTGATTTCCTTATAGTCAGTCAACACTTCTGTAATTACACAGTATGTAGATTGTTACCACTGCCAGTATTTGTGTCATTACACAATATATAGCTTGTCACTACTCACTGGCTGTGAGGAAATGAGATAATTTTTGCTGCTGCCTTCATCCACCGTAAATAACTTAGAGCACTAAGGTGACAGCCATCAGGGATTCGCCTTCCTCTTTTACTGTATAATGCAATAACAAAGTCATACATTTTCTCAGAGAACTATTTTCAGATAAAATCTCCCTGTGGTGAACCAACATTTCACCGCATTGCTACCTCCAGGAAAGCAGTGTGAACTGAGTGACCCTGGCTGGTTTGTCAGTTTGCTGGCAAAAACAAACAAAATACTAAATATGCTCCCAAGAGGCTGGGAGTGTTCAGAAAGCTTCTTTACGGCCGTGTCTCACTTGTCATTTCAGCATTGCTACTGATTTTAAACACTTCAGCTCAAATTGGTGAATCAGAATAGCTCACTCAGCCAGGGAACATCCTGTAGGCCAGCTGCCATTGTGCGATTAGCCAATAGAATGATCAGGATCAAGGCACCAGGGAGTCTACCAGTATTGCAGACTAAGGGTGGCAGTGGTTGTTGCAGTGAATCAGTCAGCCTTCTCTGTCGGGTGGTGTCACTTACCACACAAACTCTGAGATGATGAAAACCAGGCTCCTTTATCTGAGAGCACTCCGTATCCATTATTGCTCTCTATCCCCACCTACTGGAATTTGCTCAAAACACATTTCTCAACCCCCCTCACTCAAAACTGTTAAGAGTCTGAAGGTAATAAATACAAACAATAAGTATAACCACACTATGGTAATATAAAGAGAAGTAGTGAGGAATTTTCTGCAAGAATTTTTTTTCCTGTCTGGAAATCCTGATTCATTGAAAGTGAATTGTTTCTCAACAAACATACTGCTTTTGATACTAATGTATCTCCAAACAAAAATGAAAATAAAATAAAAATATTGCAATTGACTTTAAATGCATTTCAAGTGATTGTAAATGTGATATTTTTTGTTTCCTTTGGAAATTCAGCTTGTAGGAACTTTCATTTTTTATGTATTTTTGTTCTGAAATTAAATACATTTCAAAGTCACACACACAAATCAAACAAAACTTAGTCCCTTCACATCTCTAAGTATAATGTGATTAGGAATTCTGTTTACTTGGCAATTAAGGGACACAACATCCCAAAGACCCAGGCTGTGACCAGTTTATCAATCTGAAGGCAAATGCTTTCAACAGTGGAAGACGATACAGAGAAAAAAGTTCTTCAAGATACTCCTGCTTTCCTCCCTACTGGGGAGAGGATTGAGCCTGTAGGACTCTGCAAATGAGGGATTTCGAGGTAGAACGACATTTGGCCATAATATTCCTTCCGTTTGGTATGAAAGGAAGGACGTGAGCCATTGTAAGGCATTTCTGATCGCTTCTGCAGTTTCTATAATAGTCAAGATGTAGGTTCTTTGGTGCACTCATGGCAGTAGCATCACCTGGGAGAAATTCTTTGTACCCAAGTCTGACCCTATCAGAGTGTTTTGCAGCAGCAGCAGCAGCAGCAGCAGCACTCAAACTTTCTTCTTTCCCACTTTTTTTCTGTGGCAGATCATCTGAGAAACCTGGGACAGAGGACAGACATCTGCATGTGCCATGAAGTGGAACAGAGCACTTTGGTGGTAGTTAGGGAGAGGCTGTATCATCTACATTAACTCCTTTCCTCCTTCATGCCTTCATTGGGTGTAGTTTTCTGCTAGCACATCTGGAAAAATGACAGGGCCAAGAATATTGTAGGATAAACCAGGTTGCTGATTTCTTCTTGTATAAGACAATTTTTATTTCTGTGTGGAGATGGATGAGATCTGACAAGGATAGGGTTGGTCTTGTATTTCTTATCTTTACGTCCTCCCTGGGGTTTGAATACTGCCTGGAAGATTTGATTAGAATGTCTGGGACTATCATAACAGAAGCAATATCAACATAGATGCTTTGTCTCCAAAGAAGATACGTCTTGTGAACTTCATCATCATATCTGATCATGTCTACCAGCTTCTTTGTGTTTACAGATCAACAGGAAGCAGAAGCTAATCTTGTCTCTGGTGTCACAAATTAAGGAGATACAACCAAATATTTAGATTCAAGGGAGGTTTCTGTGCATTGGAGGTGTGACAGGGTGGCTACTTTCTAGCCCCACAAATAGCTCAGATATCTTCTTCTGATATAATATTTCATGAGGTTTATTTACAGTGTTCTTTTTCACCACCTCACTGATCTATACACCATTTGTGTTTTCTTCTCTGTCCACAGGGGAGATGGAAGGGAGAAATCTCTCTTCCCAGAGATCCTTCCTGATTCTGGCTCTGCTAGCATTCCTCTCCCCCTGAATTTCCTTCCTGTGTCTTCTTATACCTCCCGCGTAAATGGTACAATTTACTCTTTAATACTTCCCCAGTCCATTCCAATGCACTAATTAGATTCTATCACTATGAAGAGAATTAATTGGTTTTTAAGCAACCAGAGTACTGACTCATCCTTTTGTTTCCCAGTGCTTTGTCATAGGAACCTCAACCCAAAAGGGAATGAAATTGGCTACTCCAAATCCAAACCTGTCCTTTTAGGATGCGGGTCAGTGGTGAATAAAGTATCTTCGAGGATAAAGTGAGCTGATACAGGGCCTGCAGATTTCTGTGATGCAGACCAGGTCAGGAGACTTCTTATTGCATTCAAGAATTCCTCACCCTCCAGGAGTTATGTATATTTGACAGCATATCATTTGCAGACTATGTTATATTTTCTCTTGTTATGATGAATCAGTTAAAAAAAGAGAATGCGGAACATATTGCAACAAGAGTGATGTCAGACATTAATGTTTGTAATATAATTTGGTGGCTTCAGATACGAGAAGCTATATAAGTGTATGTAGAATTGTTTTATTTCAAAACTTTTTGATGCTGGACACACTGTAGCCCCAGTTTCAGAATGGTGAGTATGCATGGACGAAAGAGGATATTTTGAACTGCCGATAGATAGCTGTCATTTTTAAGTAACTATATCACCACAAACTCGCTCCCTGCTAGTGAAACACACAGTATGTCTATGTCTACCAGAGATATCCCGGAAAAACTCTGCCGTGTCCAGGGAGCGCGTCTGCTCTTCTGAAATTTTTTTTGGAAGAGCAGAGGTGCTTTTTTGGCATCCCTGTAAACCTCATTTTACGAGGAAGAAGGGATGTTCTGAAAAAGGGGGTTTTCTGACATTTGGCCCAGTGTAGACGGGCCAAATGTCAGAAAAGCCTCTTCTGAAAAAAAAAGGCAGAAAAAGCTATGCAAATTGCAGTTCACTACTTGTGTAGCTTTTTCTGGAAGAACAGTGCAGTGTAGACATAGCTTATGGTAGCTACTGTAGGAATTACAGTAACACTATTTCAGTCATGTGGACTAAGTCAGACTCTTGTCTAGGCCAGCAGGATTAGGCCAAAGTGATGCCTGTCAGAAAGCCCAACTTTTACCTTAGTCAGTGCCTCCTAAATGATTAAGTAGGAGATAAAATTCCCTAACTGTTGTATTGTGCTTTTTGTTTTCTTTCTTTCTTTCAAATGAACTCAAAGTTGGAAAAAAATCTTTAAAAAATCTGGTGATAAGGGGAAAGCCTCTGATGGAGCTCAAGCATACAAATAATTGAAGTAAACAGAAACTCAAAGAAGCTTCAGACATTAAGAAACAGAATAAAACACTCTATGGAATCATTCAGTGTGTGAAAGTATTGACCCTGTGTTAGTGTCCTAGAGGTATTTACTTACACAATCTCCAGGCTAAGCTCTTTGTTGAACAAATGTCTCACACTTCCAGAAGTGACTAAAGAGCTACTTAACTTGTGAGCCTGCGGAATTTTAGCCACTTATCTAGAATGTGTCCATCAGAATCTCAAAAGAGAGAGGAATAAAGGTGTCACTGTCTGGTCAGGCATATTTAGTGTAGTGACATACGTGAAAATAGCCTGTTAGTGTTTTTATTATAAACTCAAGGAACTCTGCCCAGGGATAATTTGTTTTATAGAAGAGACAAAATAGAATAGGAAAGATGGAATTAAAATCCTATTATACAGCACTGGTAGGTGCACTATACTTACAAAGGTTTATAACTAACTAAAACAACATAGATACAATAATAATCAGATACATTCAACAGAAACTTGGAATTTGAAATTTGCTGCAAAGGAATCAAAAAGGCAGTATGTGATCTTGGTATCCTTTTCAGCTCTACACTGTGTGTGTATGAGATGCTCTCACAATCCTGTTACTTGTCTCTATAGAAATAGAATTCATGAAACAGTTTACAAGGGCTGTATGAATGCAGCAACCTGGTTAGCTAAGAGAAAATTTCAAAATGAAACATATAAATTAGACAGTGGATGGGGGATAGTTAGATAATGACAAAATCCTTCAGTTCATCCCTGGGCCAATATTTTATACACAGGAAAAACTGTTTAGGATCATAGTTGACTGCCAGCTGCTAAGCAAAATGCAACATTTCAAATGGTCTTTGTTATTGCCCTGGAAGTAGGTAAAGTAATGAGTTTGCAGCAAGTCCCATTGTGTGAAAAAGTGCACAAAAAGTGAACGCTTCAAATGACTAAGTTCCCTGTTCAAGCATGTGTAACAGCCAACAATTCCAGAGGCAGGCCTTAACCTTGTGAATTTATACAGATACTAATGATAGCACTATGAAATAGGTTGAGACAAAGTACACTGAAAATGGCACAAGAAACCTTTAGCTGGAAGTGATGGACAAAGTAGATTTTTGAACTAGGAGATGTCAAATTGTGAACCCTTCCTTAGTACAAAACCATCACCATCCTCCCCCTGCAGATATGTTTGCCTTATAGGTGACTAGAGGAGGAAAATAGTCCTCCTCCCTCCTTTTTTTTAAAGGTCAAGATTGTCCTGCTGTCTAGGGAACAGACCTGCAGGGGGGATGTGATATAGGCCAGCCCTATCTCTGGTGCAGATTATGTCTCCTGATTGCCCTGGGGGGAAGGGAGCATCAAAGATCCACTCACTCTGTGACCCTTCCTACCCGCACAGGTGAGAGGGAGGGGTAACAGCCCACTGGATAGTTCTGTCCTTTTTGTGCTGTGACAGGCTGCATGAAGGTGTATATTCGCTACTTCCCTAATTCCCTTGTATAGATCCATAGCCTAGGTTACAACTGAGCCATTAGTTTTTAAAAATATGAGAGAGAGACAAAAAAAAAAAGCAAGATTTTTTTAACCTCATAAAAAGCAGGAGTGTTATGTCGTGTATTCCCTGTTTCATTGTGGGTTTCCCATGCAGTGTAGGTCAGGAGTTCTCTCTGGTTATAATTGAAGAAACGGGTACAGAATCTTTAATAAAAGCATTTTTCACCCAGCTGTGTGAGAGACACATCATTGTTTTCTAAGTTAACAAACTAACATGGCTACTTCTCTGAGACCTATAGAGGTGTTGACAATAATAACTTCACCAACCTATCTGAAGCCCTTCCCCTCTTAACTAATTAGATTTCAGTCCTTCAGAATCTATGAGGTAGAAACTTTGAAGAAAGGGAAGGCCAATCACAAATGAATTCCTGGTGTAACACCAAGCAGGGCGGGGGCAGGGGCAGGGGCAGGGGCAGGGGCAGGGGAGGGGGGCTTTGAAGAAAGACAATAACAACAAAACCCAGCTCCTCTACCACTATTCCAAAACAGCCTACCATCAATACAACCAAACAAAAATACTCCAGTCTTTTCAGTCCTTCTTTCTAAATCATTAGGAAGGACGGAAGGAAGGAAGGAAGGAAAGGACCTATTGCTCTCTATTTTTTTTTTCATTTGGAGGTCACCTGGATGGCAGACCATAATTTGAAAAATGCTCATTCAACTAAGTATAAAGTTGCTTTACAAATTCCTCATACAATGACAGTCTAATCTACATAGACACTTTTTGGAGGCTATTAAAATATGAATAAAAATAACAATGACCAAGTGTGAGTTTTAGGTTTCCCATTCTAACTGTAATACAGACCTTTAAGTACATTTAAAGGTCTTTAAACTATTCCCATTATTCTCTCCATTAGAAAATTGTTTAAAAATACCATACTGTTCTGTTGGCCAGACGTTATATTTCTTTCCCTGAGAATAGTCTCTAGAGCAGTGACACTCAGACTTAGGCTCATGAGCCTGAAGGGGCCCATTAATGTGTCTCCTGCAGCTCTTTGCATCATATGATATTAAAACACAGTATGATTTAATTATTACCCAATCAGGATGCTTTTCTATGTTATTTACCAATTAAGTTATCAACTTGCACTGAGTTTACTTTCTGTGAGAATATATATGAAATATATCGTTTTGAAATATATAGTACTGTAATAAATAAAACAATTCACACTGCTGTGGATCTTTTGAGTCATGTTGATCACTAATTTGACTTCTGAACCACTGAGATCTGAATATCTCTGCTCTTGGGCATAGTTATCATAAAAAGCATAGATCCTCTAACACAGTAGAATAACACTCCTCCATTTCTGTTTATTTCTCTGAAGTACTTGTGCCTCCATATAACTTCAATCAAATTGCTGCAAATTACTTGCACTTTCAGTGAACTCTCGTGAACAACGTTCTCAAAGCTCACAAACATATTGCAGTTTGGCTGTAGATCCATTTTCTAACTAGCCTTAATGTGCTCGTGGCAGAGCTAGGAATGGAAATGCTGATAATTGAGCTACCAAGTGGAGGAAGCTATTGGAAGTAAATAAACGAGATTTCTATCCCATTCTCAATGTAACTGCAAGTTGGACTTCCCTGGTTCAGCACCCTTGGGAAATTTAGGAAATATAGGAAATTTCTTCATACTGTTTTCATTTATTTAGTGCTTATGTAACCCACACACCTAGGCTATGTCTACACTGGCGGCTTCTTGCGCAAGAAAACGTCCACACTGCCATGTGCGTGCTGTGCTTTTGCGCAGGAGCTCCCATGGCAGTGTGGACGCTCTCTTGTGCAAGAAAGCTCTGATGGCCATTTTAGCCATAGGGCTTTCTTGCGCAAGAAACCCCTGCCGAGCGTCCACACTGCCCTCTTGTGCAAGAGCTCCTGCGCAAGAGGGCTTACACCTGTTAAAAAGAGCGTAGCTCTTGTGCAAGGAGCCCTCTCTTACCACGCCGTACTGTAAATTTCCTTGCGCAAGAGCGGGCGGGCAGTGTGGACGCTCTGCAGATTCTTGCGCAAGAACGGCCATACTTGTGCAAGAAACCGCGAGTGTAGACATAGCCCTAGTGTGGCTACTGAGCAGTGCAAGTGGTACCTAGACGACAGCAACAGTTAAGACCAAGAGACTTCTACAGCATGGGCTGGGAGCCAGCTGGCTTTTAGCTCAGAGGGTAGCGGTTCAAAGGTTCTAGGTTCAAATCTGTCTGTCCCAGGTTGAACTCTTTCATATAAGAGTATATGGTCCTTATACATCACCTGCATCCTAGCTATTAGGACTGTGATTGAATGTTCTCATTATCCAAATAAATGTATAGTCTTTGGGCACATGTATGTCTTCAATGTTATCTTGAATTCTACAGGTTAATTATGTGAAGATAATTTCTTTTTGACCACTTTAAATGCATGGCCTTTCAATTTAATTGAACATTCCCTTGATTTAGTATTTTGAGAAAAAATAAGGGTGCCCAATCTACCTTTGATATGCCACTGAAACTACTACAGTGTTTCCCAAAGTATCCACCTGAAGACGGGAGGTTTGTCTGGAAGGCATGGACAAATGTCTGAATTGTTCTCCAAATTCTTAGCTTTCAAACTCAAAAAGAATAAGACTATGGTTGCTATAGATGTGAAGAAAATCATGAAGTCAGTGTAACCAATATAGAGACATTTGAATGAGTTTACAGAGAGCCTGAAACAGCCAAGGAGTGAGCTTCCCCTTTCATTTCAATTGATGCTAAATAAGATGCAAATTAGAATCCCTTAAAAGTCAGCCTAATGAAATATTTAATTTCTCAAAGTATTTAAGAAAAAAGTATCATATTATACAAATCTATGACATTATAGATGGCATGGTGCTTGATAGGAATTGTCATTCAAGTGCCTTATGCTGTCATTCATCTCCATAGGATAAGCTCCCTGATTGAATTTCATCTCCATGGTGCATTACAGATGAATCAATGAGGGGAAGTGAGGCATCATGGGAGAGGTATTCCAGTTAAGGAGCTCATACCAAAAAGAAGTACTCAACTGCCACTCCTTTGAGGCACCCTGGTGACATATGAGAATATAAATATTTCAGGGTTTTAGCTTAAAGTATTTATTGAAAGCCTAATTTTTTAGAAAAACAGTTTAGACAGAAAATGTTCTGTGAGCTCTAATATTAAACAAGGCCAGTTCTATTATGGATCACTGGGGAACCTGTTGCTCTGATGAAAATTCCCACGTATTCCTACTCTTTGTTTTCTGTCTCAGCCAGTTTCTGATCCAGGAGAGTACTTTATGCCTGACCTCTTTATCATTTAATTTCCTAAACTGATAAACTTTGACAAAGACAGTTTGAAAGTCCAAATGAATTATGTCTTAGCATTTTCCTTATTCACTGTTTTGTGGACATGTTTCAATGTGGTTTTTTAGATTAAAAAGGTATAGGCTATGTTTGCACTGGCGCGATCTTGCGCCAGAAATATGCAAATGAGGCTAAGCGTGGAATATTGCCGAGCCTCATTTGCATATCTAATGAGCCGCCATTTTTTTTAAGAAGAGGCTCTTGCGCAAGAAGGAGCATCTACACTGCCCCTTCTTGCTCAAGAAAAACCCTCTTGCGCAATGCCGTTACACCTATTACTTTTCAGGAAGAACGGTATTGCGCAAGAGGTTTTTCTTGCACAAGAAGGGGCAGTGTAGACTCTCCTTCTTGTGCAAGAGCCTCTTCTGAAAAAAATGGCGGCACATTAGATATGCAAATGAGGCTCAGCGATATTCCACGCTTAGCCTCATTTGCATATTTCTGGCGCAAGATCGCGCCAGTGTAGACATAGCCATAATGTATTTTATAGACTCCATGCTCATTTGCCTCTATTGTGCCATGACCACCTGGGAGTTTTATAACTGTATGTTTCATTGGCCTTTCAAATAATTTTCCTGATAGGGAAGTAAAGCTTCCTAGTCTGCCATTTCCAGAATTATCTTTAAAGATAGTTTTCCAATTAGACCAGATAGTAACATGTTTCCATCACATTTTTTTTCTTTTATAAAAGAAAAATGGCTATTGTGTTTGACAGAATTTCCCTGATGAAAGTTTATTTTCAATTGGATTTTTCAGCTTTTCATTAGGATTTTTTTTTTTTTACATTTTTGGAAATTGAAAGATAATTTAAAAAAAAAAATAAAGGAGGTTTTTTGTTGCAAGCAGGTTTGGTTTTGTTTTCAGTTTGTTATCAGAAACACATACAGATTTTTAGAGAAAATCTGTGACAAAAATGAAATTGTTTTAATTTCATCAAAATCATCCACAGGAAAAAAGGAATTTCCCAATGAGTTGTAGTTCACTGTCAGACCAATGACTGCATCACAAGGAACAGACTAGATAAATAGTTAGAAAGTAGATATCATGTCACATATTCAAAGCATGGTAAAGACTTTAATCTCACCAACCAGACATTATTAACCCAGGGGAACTACTATCTGTAGTTTACAGATGAAAAAAAATGAAGGTACAATATTACTTACTCAAGATTCTGTCAGAATCAGGACTAGAACATCAACATGCATTGTATTTATTAATTACCAGAGAGTTGTGACCAAAAAAAATGGCAATCTGTCACTTATCTCCTTCTACTTAGGGCACGTCTTCACTCCCCATGTTGGAGATCCACTTTCTGGCATCTGATTTAGTGGGTCTACTATAGACCCAAAAATCAAACACTGAGGGAAGCTCTGGCCGGCATCTATACTCCTTGCAGTTGTGAGGAGTGAGGGAAGCCAATGGGAGCATTTGCTGCTGTTGGCCTCCTGCAGTGGGGATAATGCCAAGGTTGGCGTAAAGTAAGCCGAATCCAGATACGTATTCTATGTAACTGGAATTGCGTACCTTAAGACGACCTTCCAGGTCTAGTGTAGACCCAGTCTTAATGAACTGGCAAGTGACAGAAACAGCAACAAAAAAAGACATTAATGACTCTTAACCAGGAGAGAGAGGGCAACAATAGTCAAATTCTACACTAAATATGAAAATTTGAAGGGTTACGAATTTTCAATGTACTATGTAGGAGACAACCAGAGCACAAAATTCAGCCATAGAGAGACAATGGCTCAGACCCAAACCCTGTTCCATGGCAGAAAGATACTTATTGCCAGAGTTCTTCCATTTCCCTCTTTCTTTTGAACAACTCTGGGGCTATGTCTACACTGGCGTGATCTTGCGCCAGAAATATGCAAATGAGGCTAAGCGTGGAATATCGCCAAGCCTCATTTGCATATCTAATGAGCCGCCATTTTTTTCAGAAGAGGCTCTTGCGCAAGAAGGAGCGTCTACACTGCCTCTTTTTGCGCAAGAAAAACCCTCTTGCGCAATACCGTTCTTCCTGAAAAGTAATAGGTGTAACGGCATTGCTCAAGAGGGTTTTTCTTGAGCAAGAAGGGGCAGTGTAGACACTCCTTCTTGCGCAAAAGCATCTTCTGAAAAAAATGGCGGCTCATTAGATATGCAAATGAGGCTCAGCGATATTCCACGCTTAGCCTCATTTGCATATTTCTGGTGCAAGATCGCGCCAGTGTAGACATAGCCTGGGTGTTTATGAGTTTCTATAAACACTCAGCTTGCTATCAATACAAGGGTATGTCTACACTACCACCCTAGTTCGAACTAGGGTGGTTAATGTAGGCATTCGAAGTTGCAAATGAAGCCCAGGATTTAAATATCCTGGGCTTCATTTGCATCTTGCCGGGCGGGTGCCATTTTTAAATCCCCTTACGTCGAACTCCGTGCCCACGGCTACACGCGGCACGGAGTAGGTAGTTCGAATTAGGATCTCTAATTCGAACTACCGTTACTCCTCGTTCCACCTAAGGGGATTTAAAAATGGCGCCCGCCCGGCAAGATGCAAATGAAGGCCAGGATATTTAAATCCCGGGCTTCATTTGCAACTTCGAATGCCTACATTAACCACCCTAGTTCGAACTAGGGTGGTAGTGTAGACATACCCCAACTGATTGTTTCCAGTAAGGACAGTCAGATAAGACCAAAATGAATTTCCACTGAACTCAGTGACAAAAATGCCACTGAGTTCAATAGTGCTTGTGTAACCCACACACCTAGCCCTTGTCTACACTGGGAAATTATTTTGAAATAACTAAAATCAAAATAATAACTCCCAATTTAGCACAATTGAAATAGGGTGTCCCCACAATGGGGAAGCAATGAAATTAGTCAGAATTATTTTGAAATAGGGCGTCCACACTGATTGGAGCCTGCCTCAGACTTAGAGCCCTTGGAAGCCCTCTGGGGAGGGCACCAGGAGGGCAAAAAATTTCCTGTGGCTGCTTGGTCAGGCAAGCTGTGACACATGCTTTCACTCTTCTCTATGGCCTCATCTCACAAGCCACTCCTCAACTGCAGGACACAAAAGGGACATAGAGTGCTCTGGTTTCCCTTGCAGATGCCATAGCACTCAAAGCATGGAACCAGAGCTGCTGCAAAGCAGGGCTAGGCTCATGGGCCTCGTGTTGCAGTACTTCCACACTGCCCGCATGCTGCTTCAGCAGGACGAGGACCAGGACCTGCAGGATGAACTCCAGTGTGGACCACAGGCCCTGGTTACTCTTGCTTCTACACATGCCCATTAATCACCCAGACACTGCAGAGCTCCACTTTTGGTGGTGGGAGACAAGCTTGGACTGGTGGGACCGCATCATCATACAGGAATGGGACGACCAGCAGTGGCTGCAGAACTTTTGCATGTGGAAGGCCACCTTTCTGGAGCCCCTGCTCTCAGGTGACTGGATACCTGCATGTGACCCACCATCCCTGTGCAGAAGTGTGTAGCCATCACACTCTGCAAGCTCTCCACATTGAACAGCTACTGCTTCATCAGGTACCAGTTTGGCATGGGGAATTCCACAGTTGGGGCCATAGTTATGCAGGTAGCCAAGGCCATCAACCATGTGTTGCTACGGAGGGTTGTCACTCTGGGGAACGTGGACAGCTTTGCCATCATGAGCTTCCCAATCTGTGGGAGTGGGTTCCCCTGCAGATTCCCATGCATGGGCTCAGTCTCCTCTGCATTGCCATGCTTGACCAGGAGTGGATGCTACCTAAGTGCAGGCATGACCCTGTACTGTGTGTGGCACTGCTGTGTGGTTCCATGACCCCAGCCTCCTTAGCGGTGGCTTGTCATGAGAAGGTGTGCCACCACAGAGGCTAGAGTAAAGAAGGCCTCTCCAGGAACCTTGTGAGAAGAACTGAGGGGTTCCTGTGTGAGAACGTCATGGAGTTGAGTGCTCCAGACTGGCACTCCATGTGCATCCATGTACACAGGCTATTGTGCAGCCCCCAGGCTATTGTGCAGCCCCTCTCAACCCACTGCCTGCCCCCACATGCGTATAGGAAAAGTTATAGAACTCACCTGAAGTTCCTTCCTTTGGGTTTGTCCAAAGCCTGGGAGACATCTTGGGAGACTGGCTCCAGGGTGAAGACCATGTCCTAGCTGCTGGTCATAGTCACCTGGCTGGCCTACATCTCCTCCTCCTCCTCCCCATCTGCCACCTCACCCTCTTGGAGTCTGACACTGGGCATGTCCTGGCCAAACTCAGTGATGATGGGGAGTGGGAGGGGAGTGGCCCCCTTCCCAGGATGGCATCTAGCTGCTCGTAGTAGCGGCAGCTGTGTTGTGACTCCCTGGAACATCTGCTCTGTTCACTGGCCTTGTGGTAGGCTTCCCAGAGCTCTTTGATTTTCATGCAGACCTGGTCTAGTGTCCGGGTGTGGCCTTTGTCAGCCAGGCTGGCGGTGATCTGGCTGTAGAGCTCTGCATTCCTCTTTCTGGTGCGGAGATTCTGGAGGTTGGTCTCCTCTCCCAGACTTTGATGAGGTCCAGGATCTCTGCACCAGTTCAGGATGGAGTTCTCCTGCATCCCTGGCTATTTCAAAATTAACATTATTCCCTGAGGAAAGCAGGAGTACAGATTTTGAAATAACCAGCCCATTATTTTGAAATAATGGGCTTGGTAGTATGGATGCTCCACTTATAAATTCAATTGAAGTAACGTCCAGGTTGACTAGGGCCTACTGGGTGTGGTTCAATGTCCTATGTAGTGGCACTTAGATCACTTACTGCGAGAGAAAGAATGAGTTTATGTAACGGCCACTGGGTGCATTTGAACTTGGGCTATGTAGACCACACACCTAGTATGAACTTAAAAAACAACGAATAGTCTGGTAGCACTTTAAAGACTAACAAAACATGTAGATGTATCATGAGCTTTCATGGGCACAGCCTACTTCTTCAGATGGTCATCTGAAGAAGCTGGTCATCTGAAGAAGTGGGTTGTGCCCATGAAAGCTCACGATACCATCTACATGTTTTGTTAGTCTTTAAAGTGCTGCCAGACTATTGTTGTTTTTTAAGTTTATCCTGTACAGACTAACTTGGCTACCCCCTGAAACACCTGGTATGGTTTACTTTTACTTTATAACTTTATCTGAGAGCCAGTTGGCTTTTTAATTCAAACTTTAGAGGCTCATGAACTAAGTTCCAGAGGTCCCTAGTTCAGTTCTGCCTGTTGATGTTACACCAGGATCTGGCTAACACAAAAGTCTACTGCACAACTTATTTTACAAAATAAAATATGTTTTTTTCCTATTTCTGCTTTCCTTTTATTACAGCTTCTCTAGTTTGTAGAGAATTTATCTAATTCAAAGTATAACAGCCTCTATGAATGCTGATTTGAAAATACTCACTCCAACCAGAGTGTCTCTTAATAGACCTCAGATTTATTTCAATGTTGAATTACTGTGAATTTTTATTATTCAGAACTGATAGCATTAAGTTTTTATTACCTTCAGTGGATTCCTAGTATTTCTCTTCGTCCTGTTTGTAATGGACTGACAGTATCCTGTAATATCTCAAATAAACCTCAGGTGGTTTAGTTAAATCTTATTGAATTAGGGTTAATACTTTTGGGGTACATTGCATTAAAAATTCAACTGTGCATGCATTGTTGTGGCATTGGATTAGTTTGGTAGGAAGGGAGATACTAATTTATTTCCTCTGTTATCAACCTTTTGAAACCACCTTCAGAGAAGTGAGCATATACTAGTTCAAATAGGGTTCTCCAGGGACCAAGGGTGTGTCTACACAGCACTATAAACTCGAAATAAGATACGCAACGTGCGCTACACAAGTTACATATCTTATGTAGAATCTGTTATGAAATAGCTTATTTTGAAATTAGGCACATCTACACAGCACCGAATTTCGAAATAATGCACTATTTCGAGCCATCCCTTATCCCTCGTGCAATGAGGTTTACTGGGATGCCGAAATAGAGTGCCTGTTATTTTGAACAATATTTCAAAATACTGGGAGCAGGGGCGGCCCTAGACTAGCTGCCAGCAACTGGCGCCCTAGGCGAACCATGCAGTCAGCGCCCCCACCTCCAAACCCCTCAATGTTATTGTGCCACCATTTGGTGCCCCATTTAACTTGGCGCCCTAGGCGACCGCCTAGTTCGCCTATATGGATGGGCTGCCCTTGACTGGGAGCTTGTGTAGACGTGGGGAAGCTATTTCGAGATACCTCTGGTATCTGAAGAGAAAACAAGCAGGTTTCCTGGGCAACCTGTCTGTGCTGAGAACAGCACAGTGAAAGCAGGGAAGTGTGCAGCCTGGAAATACCCTGGTCAGAAGGGAAAGAGGCATGGTGGGTTTCTGCAAAGGAAGGCAATGGCTGGGGAGCTGGAAGCATGTTTTTGCTGGACCACAGAGACGGAATACAGGTGTAGCTGCCCCTGAACCGTCATCATTTTCTTTACCAATATTGAACTAGTGGCCTGATTTTCAAGGGTGCTAACCACTCATAACTAAAGCTGACCTGAGGATGACAATTTGTAGCACTTTTTGAGGCTTCTAACTTTGTTTTCATTCCAATTCAAAATAAAAGTAAGTGTGTGTGTGTGTGTGTGTTTTAGAGCTTGTGGGCGGGGGATGTGGAAGACCCAAGTCTGTTCATCTTAAACCCATCCTTAGTTAAGAGTACTAACCATCAGGTCATATAGAAAGATGGCATTGTGTTCACAGACTGGAACCAAAACCTCTTTTTGACAATGTCTATGTTGAAACCAAGACACTTCCACAAGACATTCTGGTTGTGATAAAACAGCATATTTTGGCAATTTTTCACTTAAAATGGTCTGGCCAGCTCTACTTACAACTCCTATTGGAGTAAAAAGTTTTCATTCCTCATTACATCTGTAAATCAAGCCATAAATCTAATTTTACCAAATTAAGACAATAACTACATGAAGAAGATGTACAAGAAAGGACAGAGGGAATGTGTGATCAGGGATCCCTTCCTCCTGCAACATGAGTTAGCAAATAAAATAGTGCTTCTGATGGGTAAATGGGTGGTTTAACTTTTCTCCACATATAGTGGAATTTTGTACATCCCATGTGACATGTACTTATTACTTTCATCCATAAAGAATGGGACAAAATAGACAAAGTGATTATCAATACATAAAATAATATTGTGTCAATATGTGCTGAGGTTCTGCATTAAGAGAGATCCTTGGAGATTAGGGGAGAAGAAAAAACCTTTCATGTTCTTCTATAATGAAGTTTGCAGCTTTTGACTCAGGGTTTATTTTTCAAACAAATCTGCGATAGCAATTTCCTTTCTGACTGCTATCCCAAAGCAATGTAATTATTGGCAGCATTTCAACATGCATTGAAAATTGAAGCTGAATTAATATGTTATTAATTTTTTGATACTTAAAACTAAAATCTGGAAGTTTAGTTGACTTTTGGTAGCTGCACATGCCTGAGTTTTTGAGGTCCTATGATACATACTTAGACACTTTAGTTATTGCGTAGTTTTGGAATGTTGAAATTGAATGTGTAATTGATCTATAAGTGGTAAGTGATGGGAAAATATATTAAAAAATCTAACTAGTTGGTGAAAAAAAGGATAGTCACCCTGTGGGAAATGGTTAGCAAAGGAGGGTTAATCACCTAAATCTGATCTATTTACTTAATTATTCAGTACTTGGCAGCATTTAAACAATTAAGTCACTCTGTATGGTCCTATATATTACATAATTATTATACCAGAGCACACCAGGTATTAATTCAGTTTAATTTACTGATATTAATTTTAGTACCGTCTCTTCCCCTGCTGTTTCTGCTTAATTGCTAATAATCTATACTATTATAAAAGAAGAGGCATATGTCATGCTGTCTGTCACAGAGAACATTTGAGAAGACTTGAGAAGACTTGGAGGAGTTTCTAGGAGGAGGCAGGCTCCCAGTCCCATCTACTGAAGCCGCACCCCCACCATGGGGAGGGAAAGAGGAGGAGCAGCACACCCAGTGTGCACATGCCTCCCCCACCTTGGGGAGGGGAAGAGCATGCATGTGCATGTCCCAACATCCCCAGAGCAATGGGGGGGAAAGAGGCTGCAGGAATTGAGTCTCCCCACCCCTGGGAGCAGTGGGGAGAGAGGAGGTCATGTGTACATATACCATCACAATGGGATGGGCAATGCTAGTATATATAATATATACATACACATACCATTTCACAATAGCTGGCGATTTACAGTTTTCTTATTGCCACTATAATAATTCATTGATCTTGTTCTACATCTGGGGGTACGTCTAGACTACATGCTCTGGCGACAGAGGCATGTAGATTAGACTACCCGGCATAGGAAAATGAAGCGGTGATTTAAATAATCACCGCTTCATTTAAATTTAAATGGCTGCCACGTTGAGCCGATCAGCTGTTTGTCAACTCAGTGCGGTAGTCTGGACGCTCTGCGGTCGACATCAAAGGCATTTGTCGACCTCCTAGGTATGCCTCCTGGGATGATCGGTTCAGCGCGGCAGCCATTTAAATTTAAATGAAGCGGCGATTATTTAAATCGCTGCTTCATTTTCCTATGCCAGGTAGCCTAATCTACATGCCTCTGTCGCCAGAGGTATGTAGTCTAGACGTACTCAAAGTGTTGGGATAGTTCAAAGAAAAATGGCATCATAACTAGTTATATGCCATCTAATCAGTTCAAATAAGTCAAAAGAGAAAAAGTTGAATTTTTAAGATTAAAGACGCTATTAATATGATGTTTCTTATTAGCTATTTGCATTGCAATAACACCTAGGTGTTGCACAGTGCTGCATTTCAGTCTAGTCTCATTGCACGAGGAGTAACAGTTAATTCGAGGGAAGGGTTTTGGATCGGACTACCGCGTCTACACACGGCGAGTTAATTTGGGCTACTGGATTTTTAAAATGGCGACCGGCCGCGAATATGCTAATCAAGCGTGGGATATTTAAATCCCGCGCTTCATTAGCAACTTCGGTATGCTTCATTTGCCTCCATAGTTCGAACTAGGGGGCAAGTGTAGACATACCCACAGAGATAAGATATGAAAGAGCTAGTATAAATGTGTGTCAGAGTCCCAACAAAGAGCTCTTTTTCTCCTTGTTCCTGCTGATATTGTACTAGCTCCAGTGTCATTGGTATTTTTCCTTTTGGCAACTACTGAACATTGTCTGCCAATATATAAATAAATCCACTTTATGGTTTCAATTGGTGTTAGTATACATTTTTTCAATTTCACATTTAAGTTACTGTATATTGGTGCTCCCTGCTGTCAAAAAGCAGTTGCGTATGAAATCCACACTTGAGATGGCCATATTTCATGGGTAGAAGAAGGGGAGAAATCACAGATATCCAAAATTTGCACTGAGAAGTTGTGGTACTGACAATGAGCAGAATCTGGAACTGGGCAAATAATAAATAAAAGTATTTGTTCAAATGGTTTTATTATACCAACACTGGCAAGAAAATAATTTAACACATTGGGTTTTTAATTCTTTTCAATACATAATATTTCAAACATCCACAATATTAATAGTTAATTACATTTCTCTTGCCTCACAAGGAATGGAAAATGTCCAGTGACCATACGAATCCAAAGCACTTACTGGATAGGACTGGATTCCACATGTTGAATACGAACAAGTTGCTGGGCAACACATTGAAGTGACCATATTGAATGATACCACTTTATTATAGTATTATACTTCTTCCCCCGCTCCTGTAATTTATTAAACTTTCTCCAGTATACTTCAGACTCTAGGTTATGTAGATTGGCATTCTCATAATATGCTTTCAGAGCACTAGAGGGAGAAAGAGAAGTTAGTTTTGCTGATAAGAAACCAGACTTGAGATGCCAAAGAAGATTAGAAAGTAATGAAGAATGCTGAATGGAAAATTAATTTAGTGGGGCTATGGTGGTGTAGGAGGAGAGAGAAGAAAGGGAAGCATGTTAACTGTGAGAATAAATCTTACTGAGTGCTGTAGAGTACTTTATTAAAATGCCACTTTTCTTACTATTGGAATCACAGGGTAATGTAAAATGACAAATAGGCAATACTTGCTTGATAGTGCTGTATATTCCATTTGATTCCCTGCCCCTCTTCAACTCTTTGCATGGAGGTTTCAGTGGGACTGAAGTTATCACAGACACTTCAGCTGCACATCTTTCTAAATTTTCAATGTCACTTGACATTGTCAATTAACTAATAAACTATTTTATACTATGTGACCCAAATATGAGGATTTGTAGCCAAGCATGGTCAGATAAGCAGATGTTTGTATTTCCTTAGAGAAAATCCCATGCATTTATTTGAAGTTGTCTTATGCAGTGCTCTGGGACAGAAAGTCCAAAGCCTGTAAATTGCATTAAACCACCTCCATTTGTGTCTCCTGCACAGGCTACATGAACATTTATTGTAGATGGGCTCAGGAGTGATCCTATGTATATATGTGCCCCATACACAACCTCTGCATTTCCCCATCACACCTGGAAGACTGAGGAGGGGTATGTGCCTCCATGATGTGCAAACTTACCCATCTGCCTTTGAGCTAAAGAGACTTCATGCTGGCTCCTCCTACTCAGGGCTCTGGCTAGCTGTCACAGTCTCTGTTAAACTCAGGGTCATGCACAGAGAACATGAAGAATCAAATCCATTTGCCATTTCTGGGACTGATACATTCATTTAATATCAGTGTTGGACCGCTGATTTACTTCCACCACTCAATTCCTTAATTCCTTTTGACATTTAATCCATTAGTGATGTATTTACCTCAGGCTAAATGAAAGGAGCTGAAGAATCTAGCTTTTGCTCTTGTCTGTTATTATGAAATAAAGAGAAAGAGAGAGAGAGAGAGAGAGAGAGAGAGATTGAGATGGGTGTAGAAACTTGAGGGCTAAAATATTTTGCAGATCTTCCTGCCTTCACAATAGAGTAATTGCTGGCACAAGTCAGGTGTCTTTACAGCCAGCCAAAACCATTAACAACAATTGCAGCTGCTCGTAAAGTACCTTAAATACTAATGAATTATAATTGTTTATTTATATACTGGTAAACTTCACAGTGAGGTCAGTGCTATCCACTAAAATACTTGCGCTACATAGTTCACAATCTAAGACAGGGAACATCTGAAGTGGATCAGAGACTATAATCTATTATATGTTCCTACTGCATGTATCACAGAGGATTCTGGCCTTTGGGTGCTACTGTAATATTATCTCACTGCTTGTTTATTTGCACTCCTCTGTCTGTCTGTCTGTAGTCTTATATTTACACTGTAATTTCCTTGAGGCAGGAGCCATCTCTTTGTTCTGTTGTTTGTACAGGTGGTTCAGTGGAGGGGCCTGCTTTGTGAGTGGGGCTCCTATGTGATACCAAAATGATAATTAACAGTGTCTTTAATCCTCCTCATACTGTAATATATCTAATTAAGAACCCTAATTTCTATCTCAAACCCCTGCAGTCCATTCCCATGGTTACCAGTTCTTTCTACAGCCCTGGAGTTTTGATTACAACCCCCTCCCTCTGCATTTACTTTCTACTCATGTCTTCCTCCTGTTTCCCTTGCCCTCTCCATGAGTCGCTGGGACATCCTCACGATTCACCAGTAGTGGAAGCAGCAGGGCAAAGGTATTTTCCCTGTATGTATGAAAGGTATGTTCCTTTTCCCACATGGGATTAGGGAAACACGGCTGGCGAACCCATCCCAAAAGCAGTCAAGACTTCCTCAGAAACACTGAGGAGCAGTGCAGGGAATAGCACAGACAGAGTCTTCTACTCTTTCCATAAAATTGCAACCCTAGACCACTTGCTTTATACAAAATTAGAGTGCTGGATGTTATTTTCCTCTTTGTCAGTTGGTAATTTGGTCCAGACTCCTACTTCCCATCTGCCTGCTTCCAGCCTCACCTTCCCAGTCCTCCAGGTTCCAGCTTTCCACCTCTCCTTTTCACCATAGGTATCCCTCTCTGTCTTCACTCAACTTGCATTTCTATTTACTCACACCTTTATGACATTCCATCTCAACCCATATTTAAACATAAAGGCCACAATATTCAGGTGGAACTAAGCAGCCATGTACCTGTCTTCAACATGGCCTCTTCACTCACCTGTCATGCTCCTTTTTCTCACCCTTCTGTTTTGTCTTTTTAAATTGTGATCTCTTTGCAGCATGGATTATGTCTTTTATATTTTATTCACTTCCTTGAATGCTGGGGAACTGGGGTCTGTGTGGGCTGCCTCAAAACAAATCATAGAATCATAGAATACTAGGACTGGAAGGGACCTCGAGAGGTCATCGAGTCCAGTCCCCTGCCCTCATGGCAGGACCAAATACTGTCTAGACCATCCCTGATAGACATTTATCTAACCTACTCTTAAATATCTCCAGAGATGGAGATTCCACGACCTCCCTGGGCAATTTATTCCAGTCTTTGACTACCCTGACATTTAGGAACTTTTTCCTAATGTCCAACCTAAACCTCCCTTGCTGCAGTTTAAGGCCATTGCTTCTTGTTCTATCCTCAGAGGCCAAGATGAACAAGTTTTCTCCCTTCTCCTTATGACACCCTTTTAGATACCTGAAAACTGCTATCATGTCCCCCCTCAATCTTCTCTTTTCTAAACTAAATAAACCCAATTCTTTCAGCCTTCCTTCATAGGTCATGTTCTCAAGACCTTTAAGCATTCTTGTTGCTCTTCTCTGGACCCTCTCCAGTTTCTCCACATCCTTCTTGAAATGCGGTGCCCAGAACTGGACACAATACTCCAACTGAGGCCTAACTAGCACAGAAAAATGACTTCTCGTGTCTTGCTCACAACACACCTGTTAATGCATCTCAGAATCATGTTTGCTTTCTTTGCAACAGCATCACACTGCTGACTCATATTCAGCTTCTGGTCCACTATAACCCCGAGATCCCTTTCTGCCGTACTCCTTCCTAGACAGTCGCTTCCCATTCTGTATGTGTGAAACTGATTGTTCCTTCCTAAGTGGAGCACTTTGCATTTTGTCTTTATTAAACTTCATCCTGCTTACCTCAGACCATTTCTCCAATTTGTCCAGATCATTTTGAATTATGACCCTATCCTCCAGATTAGTCACAACCCCTCCCAGCTTGGTATCATTTGCAAACTTAATAAGCGTACTTTCTATGCCAATATCTAAATCGTTGATGAAGATATTGAACAGAGCCGGTCCCAAAACAGACCCCTGCGGAACTCCACTTGTTATGCCTTTCCAGCAGGATTGTGAACTATTAATAACTACTCTCTGAGTACGGTTATCCAGCCAGTTATGCACCCACCTTATAGTAGCCCCATCTAAGTTGTATTTGCCTCATTTATTGATAAGAATATCATGCGAGACCATATCAAATGCCTTACTAAAGTCTAGGTATACCACATCCACTGCTTCTCCCTTATCCACAAGACTCATTATCCTATCAAAGAAAGCTATCAGATTGGTTTGACATGACTTGTTCTTTACAAATCCATGCTGGCTGTTCCCTATCACCTTGCCACCTTCCAAGTGTTTACAGATGATTTCCTTAATTACTTGCTCCATTATCTTCCCTGGCACAGAAGATAAACTAACTGGTCTGTAGTTTCCTGGGTTGTTCTTATTTTGCTTTTTATAAATGGGCACTATATTTGCCCTTTTCCAGTCTTCTGGAATCTCTCCTGTCTCCCATGATTTGCCAAAGATGATAGCTAGAGGCTCAGATACCTCCTCTATCAGCTCCTTGAGTATTCTAGGATGCGTTTCATCAGACCCTGGTGACTTGCAGGCATCTAACTTTTCTAGGTGATTTTTAACTTGTTCTTTTTTAATTTTATTTTCTAAACCTACCCCCTTCCCACTAGCATTCACTGTGTTAGGCATTCCTTCAGACTTCTCGGTGAAGACCGAAACAAAGAAGTCATTAAGCATCTCTGCCATTTCCAAGTTTCCTGTTACTGTTTCTCCCTCCTCACTGACCAGTGGGCCTACCCTGTCCTTGTTCTTCCTCTTGCTTCTAATGTATTTATAAATAATAGCACAGTTTGTACAAGAAGTTACTGTATTGGCTTTGCTTTCTCATTGGCTGGGAAGGGAGTAACAGAGAGTTTGAAGTTTTGTTAATGAGAACATTAATTTTAAGATTCCAAAGTAGATTAGAAACAGACTGGAAAATCAATTTAGTTGGATTAGGAGTAGTGATGAGGAAAGGAGAAAGATACTTCTGAAAAGAAATTTTTGGTTATATTTGACTAATGAAGATCAAGCATTATTAAAATGACTTTAATCTGGCTTTTTCAGAGTGTGAGCAAATTCCTGATTGAAGCAAAAGAGGGTGAAAAACATTGGGCAAAATCCTGCGAGGTGCTGAGTACTGTACCTGCCACAGAGTGAAGCCAATGGGAGTTGGCTGGAGTAAGGAAGCTGTTAAAACTGAGGCTTAGTGTATGCTCAGATATGCACAGCCTGGCATTAATAACAGGGTGGAGACACTGCCCCAAGGGGGAGTTCTGAGAGGGACTGTGGGAAAGCCTGAGATGCACATAGTTAGTTTTCAGGCAGCTGCCTGCATCACTGGCTACTCAGGGTCCATATGTGCATAAAGAAAGCACTGACTCCATTCCTCCATGCCTGAGGGCTGCTATTCTGATTCCTGTGTGAGGTATAGAAAGGGGAAAGGCTTCATACGCCTCGTCAGAACCCTGTGTGCCAAGACAACAGCCATTCCACACAAGGCTTAACACCAGGCCCGAAGTAAGGGCCTTGGAAAGGGACCGTGCAGTTCAATGGGATTATAGTTGTGTGATGGGGCAGCGAACCCCCTGCCACCGGGGCTTGTCAGCTCCCACACTCACCAAAGGGAGCCCTCAGAGGTGAGAGGGACACTCCGGGACAGAGGCGATGTAGGGCCTGCTCAGCCGCAGCATGCCGCACATGCGCATGACCCCAGCAGATGGCTACGTGCCCAGGCGTCCAGGGAGGTGCTGGGGGCGGAAGAAGGGTGGAGCCTGGGAAGCGTGGGGATTCAAAGGGTGAAACGCCGGATGCTGGGAGGGAGGACGGAGGATTGGCATGGCTGAGGAGGTGGCTGAAGACCTGGAGAGGGGGCGGGCAGGCTGGAGAAAGTGGCCCAGGATGGGGCATTCGGAGCCTGTGGATTGGTGAGTTAAGGGGCACTCCCCCACCAACCGGACAGGAATGAGGGTTCCTATCCTTAGGGTCTTGGGCTGGGGCCTGGAGTGAGGGCGGGCCCAGGTCCCCCTCCTATCTCGCCAGGGGAGGCGCTAGTTATGGCTGGCTGCTGCAGGTGACATGCAAAAAGTAAAAGACTGGACATTGGTTCGGAACAGAAGGACTCCGGTTGAGGACACGGGGAGGACTGGTGTCGGGGTAGATAAGAGGTGCAGGGGTCTTGGCCCAATGATGAGACCCTCCAGGGACTGAGGGCGATACCCCTGTACAAATGGTGGGGAATGTGGGTACACGACCCTAGTCCTTGACAGTGAGGGGCAGAGAGCACAAACAACCAAAAAAAATATATCTATATAATATAGATATAATAAGGACAAGGGGCAGGATGGAGCCAATGAAGATGTTTGAGTGGCTGGCTGAACAACAACGGCAATAGCAGCAGCAACAGACTCAATTGTTGCAGCAATTAGCTGCACAAAATCAAGAACAGCAACAACAGCTGCTGCAGGAGCTAGCGGACCAACAGCAAGCCCAGCACGAGCGGTGGCTTCAGCAGGGAGTTGCTCTAGGACGAGCCGGGGGGAAGGCCATGGGGCCTGTAGAGGAAGGTCCAACAGGGACCCCGCAGCTACCAATAAGACTAACAAAAATGGGCCTGCAGGATGACCCCGAGGACTATTTAGTAACGTTCAAAAGGGTGGCCATGGCGGCCAGATGGCCTGACGAGTATTGGACCACGTTACTGTCCCCCTATTTGATGGGACCCGCACAGTTGGCCTATAGGGGTTTGGCGGCCAGAGATGCTTTAAACTACCACAAAGTGAAAGAAGCCATATTAGACCAGGCAGGAGTGACACCTGAGACCTATAGACAAAAGTTTCGGCAGGAACATTACCCTTCAGGGGTGCGCCCTCGGGCGGTAGTTCAGAAATTGCAAGAGGCCTGTTGGAGGTGGTTAGAACCTGAGTGCCATACGAGTACCCAACTAACAAATAATATAGTACTGAAACAGTTTTTACAGATCCTGCTGGGGGAGGCCCAGCGCTGGGTGTGTAGACATCGACCAGCGACCTCCGCAGAAGCAGTTACCCTGATGGAGGATTATTTAGCTGCCGAAGGTCGGGAGGTGGAAGTAGGGATGTAGCAGGAGGCAGGACAGAGCGCCCCATACCCAGGAGGGTCCACTCATTCCGAGGGGGAAGGGGGCGGAGATTAGGGTGGCCTCTGCTGAACAGAGAGGAAGAAAGACTAGCCGCTGCCAAAACAGAGGCCCCGGGGACGGGAAAAGGACCTGGGGGGGAAGAGGTAGACGCAGCATGACACAAGGTGGAGGAACCCAAGGGTGTTGTTATGAATGTGGCCAGGAGGGGCACTTCCGAAGGGACTATCCCTATATGGACTGTTCATACAGCCAAGTGGTGCCCCTAGCTCACAGGGCCCACCCCCGGGACTTGGGAAAGCTGATAGTTCGGGTAAAGGTAGAAGGAACCCTGGTACCTGCCCTGGTGGATTCAGGGTGTGGGAAAATGATTATTAGGGCCGATCTGATTACTGAACCCGAACCAGCGGGGGTGCTAGTGTGGATGTGGTGCATCCACAGGGACATGCGGCCCTACCCTATGGCATGGGTACAGATAGAGGATGAGGTAGAAGAGGTAATATGCCAAGGTGCCCTAGCTCTGAACTTGTCATAACCCGGGCTGTTGGGGAGGGACTGGCCTGGGTTCCAATGAACTGTAGGGGCTTGGAGTCAACGGTCGGTTCCGGAGAGAGACGCCAGGGAGCCCGAGAGTGCCTTAGCTGCTCAGAAGTTGGCAATCGGAAAAAACAAGACCCTCGACGCGAGCCAAGGGGTGGCACCTCAGGGAGGTCCGAATGACCCAGTCGACTGGTGATGGGCAAAGACTTCCTGCAGGAACAAAAAGAGTATCCCTCCCTAACGAGGGCCTGGGAGCAAGCCGAAACAGGAGATTGAGAGTGAGGCACGATGCAAGGATGGCCCCAAGGGCCCTACTTTGAATCAAAGAATCATAGAACCATAGAGCTGAAAGAGACCTCAGGAGGTCATCAAATCCAGCCCCCTGATCTAGGCAGGACCAATCCCAATTGGATCAACCCAGTCAGGGCTTTGTCAAGCCGAGACTTAAATACCTCCAGGGATGGAGACTCCACTACTTCCCTAGGTAACCCATTCCAGTGCTTCACCACTCTCCTAGTGAAATAGTTTTTCCTAATATCCAACCTGGACCTCTCCCACCACAACTTAAGACCATTGCTCCTTGTTCTGCCATCCGTCACTACTGAGAACAGCCTTCCTCCATCCTCTTTGGAACCTCCCTTCAGGAAGTTGAAGGCTGCTATCAAATCCCCCCTCACTCTTCACTTCTGCAGACGAAACAGACCCAATTCCCTCAGCCTCTCCTCATAGGTCGTATGCTCCAGCCCCCTAATCATTTTGGTTGCCCTCCGCTGGAACCCTCTCCAATGCATCCACATCCTTTTTGTAGTGGGGGGCCCAGAACTGGACACAATACTCCAGATGTGGCCTCACCAGAGCCGAATAAAGGGGAATAATGACATCTCTGGATCTGCTGGCAATGCTCCTCTTAATGCAACCTAATATGCCATTAGCCTTCTTGGCTACAAGGGCACACTGTTGACTCATATCCAGCTTCTCATTCAGTGTAACCCCTAGGTCCTTTTCTGCAGAACTACTACTTAGCTGGTTGGTCCCCAGCCTGTAACAATGCTTGGGATTCTTCCGTCCCAAGTGCAGGACTCTGCACTTGTCCTTGTTGAACCTCATCAGATTTCTTGTGGCCCAATCCTCCAATTTGTCTAAGTCATTCTAGACTCTATCCCTCCCCTCCAGCGTATCTACCTCTCCCTCTAGCTTAGTGTCATCTGCAGACTTGCTGAGGGTGCAAACCATCCCCTCATCCAGGTCATTAATAAAGATATTGAACAAAACTGGTCCCAGAACCGAACCTTGGGGCACTCCGCTAGAAACCGACCACCATCCTGACATCGAGCTGTTGATCACTACCTGCTGGGCCCGGCCTTCCAGCCAGCTTTCTATCCATCTTACCGTCCATTTATCCAATCCACATTCCCTTAACTTGCTGGCAAGAATATTGTGGGAGACCGTATCAAAAGCCTTGCTAAAGTCAAGGTAGATCACATCCACTGACTTTCCCATATCCACAGAGCCAGTTACCTCATCATAGAAGCTAATCAGATTGGTAAGGCACAACTTGCCCTTTGTGAATCCATGCTGACTATTCCTAATCACTTTCCTCTCCTCCAAGTGCCTCAAAATGGATTCCTTAAGGATCCCTTCCATGATTTTTCCAGGAACCGATGTAAGACTGACTGGCCTATAGTTCCCTGGATCGTCCTTCTTGCCTTTTTTGAAGATGGGCACTGCATTTGCCTTTTTCCAATCATCCAGGATCTCTCCCAATCTCCACGACTTTTCAAAGATAATGGCCAAAGGCTCCTCAATGACATTTGCCAACTCCCTCGGTATCCTCGGATGCATTAAGTCCGGACCCATGGATTTGTGTACGTTTAGCTTTTCTAAATAGTTTCTAACCTGTTCTTTACCCACTAAGGGCTGTCGATCTTCATCCCATCTTGCGTCACTTAGCGCATTAGTCCGGGAGCCCACCTTGTCCGTGAATACAGAGGCAAAGAAAGCATTGAGTACTTCAGCTTTCCCCACATCATCTGTAACTAGGTTACCTCCTTCATCCAGTAGGGGCCGCACACCCTCTCTGATCTCCTTCTTCTTGTTAACATCCTTGTAGAAACCTTTCTTGTTATCCTTCACATCCTTTGCCAGTCGCAATTCCATTTGCGCTTTCGCCTTCCTGATAACCCCCCGGCATTCTCGAGCTATACATTTAAACCCCTCCCTGGTCATTTGTCCAAGTTTCCACTTTTTGTAAGCTTCCTTTTTGTGCTTAAGTTCACCAAGGATTTCCCCTGTAAGCCAATCCAGTCTCCTACCATGTTTGCCTCTCTTGCTATGCATCAGGATGGTTTCTTTCTGTGCCTTCAATAAGGCTTCTTTAAAATACTGCCAGCTGTCCTGGATTCCTTTCCCCTTCATGTTAGCATCCCAGGGGATTCTGCCCATCAGGTCTCTGAGGGAGTCAAAATCTGCTTTTCTGAAGTCCAAGGTGTGTATTTTACTACTCTCTTTTCTTCCTTTGGTCAGGATCCTGAAATCTACCATCTCATGATCACTGCTTCCCAAGTTGTCACCCACCTCTACTTCCCCTATTAGTTCCTCCCTGTTTGTAAGCAGAAGGTCAAGCTGTGCACAGCCCCTGGTCGGATCCTTCATCACTTGTACCAAGAAGTTATCCCCAACATTCTCCAAAAACTTCCTGGATTGCCTGTGTATTGCAGTATTGGTCTCCCAACAGATGTCAGGGTGATTAAAGTCCCCCACAAGAACCAGGGCCTGCAGTCTGGAAGCTTCTCTCAGTTGTCTGAAGAAAGCCTCATCTGCCTCATCCACCTGATTTGGTGGCCTATAGTAGACACCAACCACAACATCACTGCTGTTGTTTGCACCTCTAAACTTAACCCATAGACTCTCAACAGGTTTTTCTCCCTCTATATACTGGAGTTCTGAGCAATCATAGTGCTCTCTTACGTATAGTGCAACTCCTCCTCCTTTTCTCCCCTGCCTGTTTTTCCTGAACAGTCTATACCCTTCCATGACAGTGCTCCAGTCATGCGCGTCATCCCACCAAGTCTCTGTTATCCCAATTAAATCATATTTCTTGGACTGGGCCAGGGCCTCCAGTTCTTCCTGTTTGTTGCCCAGGCTTCTCGCATTAGTGTACAAACACCTCAGATAACCAGTTGATCGCCCCATTTTCTCCATTCGAATCAGGGGTCTTCCTTTCTTGCTCGTTCCTCTTTGCATTCCTTCCCGGTATCCGACTTTCCCACTCCCCTCAGGGTGTTGGTCACCGTCCCCCAATGAACCTAGTTTAAAGCCCTCCTCACTAGGTTCGCAAGCCTGCCCGCGAAGATGCTCCTTCCTCTCTTCATTAGGTGGATCCCATCTCTTCCTTACAATCCTTGTGCCCGGAACAGAGTCCCATGGTCAAAGAAACCAAAGCCCTCTCTGCGACCCCACCTGCGCAACCACGCATTTACATCCACAATTCGACGATCCCTGCCCAGTCCTTTCCCTTCAACAGGGAGGATGGACGAGAACACCACTTGCACTCCGAATTCTTGGGTCCTTCTTCCCAGCGCTACATAATCCGCAGTAACCCGCTCAAGGTCATTCTTGGCCGTATCGTTAGTTCCCACGTAGAGAAGCAGGAAGGGGTAGCAATCCGAAGGTTTGATCAGCTTGGTAAGTCTCTCAGTCACATCCTGAATTCGAGCTCCCGGTAAGCAGCACACCTCTCGAGATTCCAGGTCCGGACGGCAGATGGATGGCTCAGTCCCTCTTAGGAGGGAGTCCCCAACCACCACCACCCGTCGTCTTCTTTTGGGGGTGGTGGTCGTGGAACCCCCATCCCTAGGACTACGCATCCCATGCCTTCCGGTAGATGGTGTTCCCTTGCGGTTTCTTCCTTGTGAGGTCCCTTCCAAAGCATTCACCACCGCAGAGCCTGTGGAGAGAGCCTGAAAGCGATTACTTACCTCTATAGCATTGGGGGATTCCCATGCTGGCCTTTTTCCCCTTCTAGAAGTTACATGCTGCCAGTTCTCTTCCTGGTCCCGTACTGCCCTCTCTGGCTCTTCCTCCTGCCGTGCTTGTAGGATTAACCACTGCCTTCTATCGAGGAAGTCTTCATCCTCTCTGATCGAGCGTAGGGTCGACACTTGGGCCTCCAGTCCTCTAATTTTTTCTTCCAAAATGGCGACCAGCTTGCACCTCGTGCAGATGAAATCCGTTCTTTCTTCCGGGAGGAAGACAAACATGGCACACGCTGTGCAGGTAACAACAGCAGACCTATCACCATCCATCCCTGCTGTCCTGGAAAAAGGATTTAACAAAAAAAAAAAAAAGCAAGAGAACCTCACCCCCTTCCCAACTCCCTCTCTAAACTCCCTGTTAGCACTCACCTGTTCGCAAGCTCCTTGGTCGCTTGCCCACTGCCGTATAAAGACCTGGACTGCCTGAAAGTCCCTCCCCCTACCACGGCTCAGCCAATCAGCAGAGGCTTCTAGAATTCAAACTTAATTAGAAGCCAACAGTTTCCACCTGCCACTCACAGCACACACTCCATGAAGGACAGGGGAAGTGGGGGAAAAAAAAAGCCTCACTCCCAAACACAGGGGAAAAAACAAACAAACAAACAATCAAACAAAAACCACACCAACCCTCACTCACAACAACAAGCTCATCACACAGCAAGAAAGCCCCAAACACAACACTCACTTCCCTCAAGAGTCCTGTATCTCCTTCTCCTCTACCTGGAGAACTCCCTCTCGAAAGCCTCACTCACAACAACAGAAAAAAAAAAACCAACACAACACCAAACAAACCACCACACACCAACCCTCACTCACAAACACAAGCTCAGCACACAGTAAGAAAACCCCAATAACAACACACACTTGCCTCAAGAGTCCTGTATCTGCTTCTCCTTTACCTGGAGAACTCCCTCTCTAAACTCCCTGTTAGCAGGGAGGGGACCGCCTATATCAGGTAACGGAGGCAGGAGGTGGACGGGGACCCCTACATCAGCTATTAGTACCCGCAGGTTACCGAAGGCACATATTGCAGCTAGCTCATGCAATCCCTGGGCTGGCCACCTGGGGAGGGAAAAGACCCTTCAGCGAATTACCCAAAGGTTTTTCTGGCCCGGGGTGCACAGGGAGGTGCAGGACTTTTGTAGCTCCTGCCCGGAGTGCCAGCTGACCCAGCCCCAGTCGGGACCAAAAGCACCTTTAGTACCATTACCAGTGGTCGGTGTACCCTTTGACCAGGTAGCTATGGACCTTGTGGGTCCCTTAGAAAGGTCCAAGGCAGGCTATCAATTCATATTAGTCCTGGTGGACTATGCCATGGGGTACCCTGAGGCTGTTCCTTTAAAGAATACTACAGCCCCCACGCTAGCCGGGGAATTGGTGAAGATCTTCTCTCAGGTGGGGATCCCACGAGAGATACTGACCGACCAGGGGACCAATGTGTCTTCTAGATTGATGGCAGAATTGTGTAGGTTGTTACGCATTAAGACCTTGTGTACGTCCGTCTACCACCCGCAGATGGACAGGCTAGTCGAACGATTTAATTAAACACTTAAAAGTATGCTTAGACGTTTTACGGATGAAGCCCCCCAGGAATGGGATAAGTTATTACCAGCTTTACTGTTTTCGGTAAGGGAAGTCCCACAATCATCCACTGTGTTTTCCCCTTTTGAGCTTTTATATGGGAGGCAACTGATGAGTATTCTGGATCTAGTTAAGGAAGAATCAGAGGATCAAGAATCATGGGTCCAGGGTTCAATTCCCTATGTGCTACACTTGAGGGAAAGGTTGCAGTGGTTAGGGGATTTTGCCAAGGCCAATCTGCTGCAGGCTCAGGAGAAACAGGCAGAGTATTACAACTGTGAGGCTAAGTTGAGAGAATTTAAACTGGGGGATAGGGTACTACTCTTGCTGCCCACGAAAGAGTAGAAATTGTTGGCAAAGTGTCAGAGCCCTTTTGAGATTATCCGTGAGGTAGGAACCATAGATTACGAGGTCCGGTTGGTAGGCAAGAGGTGGGGGACACAGGTTTACCACAGTAACTTATTAAAAAAATGGAACCCATGAGAGAGACTGTTAATAGACCCCTCCCCGCTCCCCATCGACTTTGGACCCTGGGCAGGGGAGTTAGAAGGACCCAAGGAGGTAGGGTTGGGAGACAAGCTGGGGGCGGACCAGCGGCAGGAAGTGTTGGCAGTCCTCAGGGACTATCCGAAAGTACTATTGGTGGTCCCGGGGCGTACTTCCTTAGTATGCCACCATATCTCCACGACCGCGGGACATAAGGTATGGGAACCCATCCGCCCATTACCGCGGAAGATGTGGGACACGGTGCGAGAGGAAGTGCAGAATATGTTGCGATTAGGAGTGATTGAAGAATCCCATAGTGATTGACGAAGTTCCATTGTCTTAGTATCAAAACCGAACGGGGCTGTCCATTTCTGCATAGACTTTCGCAAGGTAAATGCAATTTCACGATTTTATGCATACCCGATGCCCCGAGTGGACGAACTTTTGGAACAGCTAGGGCAAGCCCAATTTATTTCAACATTAGATTTAACAAAGGGATATTGGCAAATCCTGCTAACACCTATGTCTAGGGAGAAAACCGCTTTTTCCACTCCCCTCGGGTTATTTCAGTTTAAGACAATGCCCTTCAGGTTACGTGGCACGGCAGCGACGTTTCAGAGGCTAATGGCATGGGTACTGAGAGCACACCAACATTATGCTGCGGCCTATATTGACGACATCATCATTGATAGCCTAACATGGCTGCAGCATTTTCAGCATTTACGAGTGGTCCTAGAGGCGTTTCAAGACACGGGGCTCACAGCCAAATCTGAGAAGTGTCATACAGGACAACGAGAGGTTACGTACTTGGGCTATACGGTAGGGAAAGGGAAGCTAAAGCCCTTAGTGAGCAAAATCCAAGCCCTCTTGGAGTACTGTACTCCCATGACCAAAAAGCAAGCGCGCCGGTTCTTAGGGTTGGTTGGCTACTATAGGAGATTTATACCCGATTTCGTGACAAGAGCTGCCCCGTTGACAGATTTGACCAAGGGGACACAACCTAAGAAAGTGTGCTGGTCAGAACGGTGTGAACAGGCGTTCAAGCAGTTGAGAGGGTGTCTGATATGAGCGCTGGTCCTGCTAAAACCCAATTTCTCAAAAAAGTATATTTTACAGATCAATGTGTCGGCGGTAGGGCTGGGTTCAGTCCTGACACAAGAGACCCAAGGGGAAGAACACCTGGTACTATAGTTGAGCCGGAAATTATTTCCCAGGGAGCAGGCTTATTCGACCATACAGAAGGAAGCGCTGGCGGTGAAGTGGGTGATAGAAGCACTAAGATATTACTTACTGGGGAACCCTTTTAAGCTTATAACGGATCACGCCTCCCTGTGCTGGATCCAATCGATGAAAGAAACCAACCCTCGCATAATGAGATGGTATTTACCTTGCAGGCCTACAAGTTCGAGGTGCTACATTAGGCGGGAGCAAGACACCTCAATGTTGATTTCTTCTCGTGCATAAAAGAAGAGGAGGGTGATGAACCGGAGGAAAAAGTAAGATACCTAAAGGGGGAGATATGTGATGGGGCAATGAACCCCCTGCCAGCTCCCGCATTCACCAAAGGGGTCCGGAAGCCTTCAGTGGTGAAAGGGCCACCCCGGTACAGAGGCAATGAGGGGCCTGCTCAGCTGCAGTGCACCGCACATGCGCATGACCCCAGCTGATGGCTACGTGCCCAGGCGTCCAGGGAGGCGCCGGGGCGCAAGAAGGGCAGAGCCTGGGAAGTGCGGGGGTTCAAAGGGAGAAACGCCGGATGCTGGGAGGGAGGAGGGAGGATCGGCGTGGCCAAGGAGGTGGCTGAAGACCTGGAGAGGGGATGGACAGGCTGGAGGAAGTAGCCCAGGACGGGGCATTCAGAGCCTGTGGGTTGGTGAGTTAAGGGGCACCCCCCACCAACCGGACAGGAATGAGGGTTCCTATCCTTAGGGTCTTGGGCTGGGGCCTGGAGTGAGGGCGGGCCCAGGCCCCCCTCCTATCTGGCCAGGGGAGGTGCTAGTTACGGCTGGCTGCCGCAGGTGATGCGGGAAAGTAAAAGACTGGACATTGGTTCAGAGCAGAAGGACTCCGGTTGAGGACATGGGGAGGACTGGTGTTGGGGTAGATAAGAGGTGTAGGAGTGCAGGGGTCTTGTTCCGATAATGAGACCCTCTGGGGGCTGAGGGTGATAAACCTGTACCAGGTGATACTCACTTCTTCAGTTTCACCCATAAAACAGGAGCTCCCTAGAATATTTCACAAATGGTCAAATCCTGCCTCTGTTGAAGCCCATGGGAATTATGCTGTTCATGTTAAGGGAAGCAGAAACAGGTCCAAAACAAAAATAGTGTGAACATAGAGTTCGTGACCTAGATGCTGAACAAAGTTAGTTTGTCCTCTATGATCAGAAACTATTAAGTCTAAACTGAATTATTCAGAGGGGAAAGTAAAGGAAAAAAACCTCAAATTAATAATTTACATAGGTAGCATATGAGTTAAAAAGTGTATCTTAGAAAAAATAGGCTTTGTGAATACAAATCAAGTTAAATAATAGTTTGGAACTCCATCTTGGTGAATAGCATCAGAACTATGGTTACAACCAGCATAAGAAAAAAATAACAGTAAAAGTAAAATGTTGATAAATACAGCTATTCATATGTAGTGCACTGATCCATGCTGAAGACTATTTATTGTGTCTTCACTGCTATTTTTAGCCATGCTAGCTAAAGTCTGTACACCTATGTGGCTACACAATTTGCAATCACCTGACTACAGTGTAGATGATTTAGATGGAGTCATGTCTCTACATGTAATTGTGGAAACTAAAAATCATGTTTAAGGAAACCAAATATGACTTTTTGACCAAGTCCTCTTTAGATTGCAATAATTGCTTCTTCAATTTACCCAACATATTTTATGAGGTTTTAAAAACTAATAATGCATTTTCAAACACATTTTTTCTAGAAATTGATGAAAAATTAAAATAATTTCTGCAAAATATTTACTTGCAGGGATCAATGTTTCTCAAAGTGGTCTATGAAACCACTTTGAGAAATCTACTAACTAGCCATTCCAGTGTGTTTATTTACCAACCCGGGAACACGGAGTCTTGCGGCTCCCATTGGCTCCAGTTTGCCTTTTGCAGCCGAAGGGTGCCACGAGAAATGACATGGGCTCAGCCGCTTCCTGCAGATCCCCTTGGCTGCAAAGGGCAACCCAAAGCCAATAGTAGCCACAAGTCTCTATAGCCACTGAGCTGGTAAATAAACAAATCGGAGTGGCCAATTAGTAGGTTTCTCAAAGTGGTTTCATGGAGCACTTTGTGAAACACTAATATAGACACATTTTCCTCTTTCATGATTTTTTTTGTTGCAATTATTTGAAATCAAAGGGTATGTCTACACTAGCCCCCTAGTTCGAACTAGGGTGGCTAATGTAGGCATTCGAACTTGCAAATGAAGCCCAGGATTTAAATATCCTGGGCTTCATTTGCATGTTCCCGGGCGGGCGCCATTTTTAAATGCCCCGTAGTTCGAACTGACTGCCCGCAGCTACACGCAGCAGTCAGAAGTTAATCAGAACTAAGTCCTTAGTTCGGATTAACTGTTACAGCTCATTGCAGGTGTAGCCGCGGGCAGTCAGTTCGAACTACGGGGCATTTAAAAATGGTGCCTGCCCGGGAACATGCAAATGAAGCCTGGGATATTTAAATCCCGGGCTTCATTTGCAAGTTCGAATGCCTACATTAGCTACCCTACTTCGAACTAGGGGGCTAGTGTAGACATACCCAAAGTTTTTATTCAAATGATCAAAATATTTTATTTCCTAAAACTTTGTTTTCAACAAAGCATTGCAAAACCTTTTCAGTAATGAATGTGAGAATATTTGATAACCACTCTTTTTTTTAAAAAATCATGAAAAAAATTCTATAAAACAAGAAACATAAAGGCAAAAGCTCCCAAAATTTCTTAGTAAAAAAATAATTTTGTGAAAAAAGGTTGTATTTTGACTACAAATTTTTTCATTGTAAAAAAACCATGTTTTCCATAAATCTTCCTCCTTTCCATGAGCCTCACTTTTCTCCATAATTGGATTGACCGTACAAGTAGATTTGCAGTCCAAATTAGCTTTGGACCCATAAAACCCTCACTGTCTTGATATAGGTCGTGACCCCATAGTCCTTTTCCATTTGAGTTAATGGGAATCTTACATATGCAGAGGAACCCTCCCCTCCCTGTGTGCCCCTGAGATGTCCTTCTATTGAGCCTATGGACGGGTGTCCTTTTGACAGTGTGAAGGTCTGTAGTGGGAGATAACTGTGAACAGATTTCAGTTGCAGTATCCTCTGCAACCATTCCAGATTTGCAGGCAGGAATCTGGTCAAGAGTAATACAGATTAAATTCCCTTTGGGTGCATCTCTGTGGTTACTACAGCACACCTAGGGTATGTCTACACTACAAAGTTAATTCGAACTAACAGCTGTTAGTTCAAATTAACTTTCATAGGCGCTACACACGCAAACTGCTAGTTCGAACTTAATTCGAACTAGCAGAGTGCTTAATTCAAACTAGGTAAACCTCATTCTACGAGGACTAATGCCTAGTTCGAATTAAGTAGTTTGAATTAAGGTCTGTGTAGCCACTTAATTCGAACTAGTGGGAGGCTAGCCCTTCCCAGCTTGCCCTGGTGGCCACTCTGGGCCAAGCCAGGGAAACTCTCTTGCCCCCTCCCGGCCCGTAGCCCTTAAAGGGCCACGGTCTGGCTATGGTGCCCGTGCCAGGTGCATGCCTGCCAGCACCCAGCCAGCAGACCCTGCACCTGGCACGGCATGAGCCAGCCACCCACTGCCACCCAGCCCTCCGCCTCTTCCCAGGACCAGGCTGGCGGCAAGAGGCGGGCGCCCGCCTGGTCTAGTGCAGAGATCGTGGACCTCATCGAGGTTTGGGGGGAGGCCTCCAACGTCCACAATCTCCGCACTAGGCACAGGAAAGTGGCCGTCTAGGGCAGGATAGCTGCCAGCCTGGCCACCAAAGGCCACATGGGAACCCAGGAGCAGGTTTGCATGAAAATCAAGTTGGTCCAGTGAGACCCCCGACCCTGAGCTTAGAACATAAGAACATAAGAACGGCCATACTGGGTCAGACCAAAGGTCCATCTAGCCCAGTAGCCTGTCTATCAGCGGCCAACACCAGGTACCCCAAAGGGGATGGACCAAAGACAACGACCAAGCCATTTGTCTCGTGCCATCCATCTCCAGCCTTCCACAAACAGAGGCCAGGGACACCGTTCCTACCCCCTGGCTGATAGCACTCCATGGACCCAACCTCCATGAATTTATCTAACTTCTCTTTAAACTCTGTTATAGTTCTAGCCTTCACAGCCTCCTGTGGCAAGGAGTTCCACAGGTTGACTATGTGCTTTGTGAAGAAGAACTGTCTTTTATTAGTCTGAAGCCTGCTACCCATTAATTTCATTTGGTGTCCTCTAGTCCTTATATTATGGGAACTAATGAAGAACTTTTCTTTATGCACCCTCTCCACACCAGTCATGATTTTATATACCTCTATCATATCCCCCCTCAGTCTCCTCTTTTCTAAGCTGAAAAGTCCCAGTCTCTTTAGCCTCTCTTCATATGGGACCTGTTCCAAATCCCTCATCATTTTAGTTGCCCTTTTCTGAACCCTTTCCAAGGCCAAAACATCTTTTTTGAGGTGAGGAGACCACATCTGTACACAGTACTGAAGATATGGCGTGCCATAGTTTTATACTTCCCCTCTTCCTTCTTCCCCTGGCTTCCCCCTTCCAGCTCCCTCCTCCCAGGTTTCCACCTCCCTTCTCCCACTCTCTCTCTTCCCCTCTCCCACCTCCTTTTCCCAGTCTCCCCAGAGGTTAATCCCCCCCCCACCCCCAGTTTTGTTAAATAAAGAGAGTTTCTATTTTTGAACACACGTGTCCTTTATTTTTTACATCAGGAAGGGGGGCTAGGGAGGGGTAAGTGGAAGGAGGTGAAGGAGGAATGGGGCACGAGCCCCCGATGGGGAGGACTGGGGTGGCTCTGCGGGCTCCTCGGGGTGGAAGCTCTCCTGCAGGGCCTCCTGGATCCTGAAAGCCCCCCGACTGACCCTCCCGGATAGCAGCCTGCGGCAAGTGCAGCCAGGCTGATGGCTGAGTGCTGTGATGTGCCGAGTGTGGGCACTCAGGGCTCTCCAAGACAGGACTGCTTTGCTGTCCCTCATTGAGATAGACAAGCAAGCGGGGAACCCTGAGAACTGTCTGTCCGGGGTGGGGGTCGGGTCCCTTTAAGCACAGCCCTTGGCTAGCCTGAGGCAGCAGCTCCATGCTCTAAGCCCTAACCTGATGCCCTGCCGGCACTGGTTCCGGCCAGTCTTAACTTCGGTTCAGGGTCCACTCAATGTGGACATGCTAGTTCGAATTAGCAAAACGCTAATTCAAACTAGTTTTTAAGTCTAGATGCACTAATTCGAATTAGCTTAGTTCGAATTAACTAATTCGAACTAAGTTAGTTCGAATTAGTGCTGTAGTGTAGACATACACCTATAGAGGAACCCAGCTACTACCAGCTCATATTTTAAAAAAGAATGCTCCCCGTGGACCTGCATCAAGCCTCTCATATAGATGGCTGTCTTTATTTTCTGCAGAGCAAAACCATGCACTACTCTTTCAAGAGGAAAAGGTTTGACAATGTCCATGAAACCTTATACTCCTTCTCGTCTGGGGTGGGCAATAATTTTTGATGGGGGAGGCCACTCCAAGATTTTGTAAGTGGTCAAGGGCTGCACTTTTCTATGAGGTGGGTGTGGTGGGATAGAAGTTTGGTGCAGAACAGAGCTTGGGGTAGGGAACTGGGTTCAGGGGAGAGGCTGATATGGAATTTGGATAAAGGAGGGGATTGTGACCTGGAGGAGGAGGGGAGTGGGTACAAAGGGTTTGGTTGGTGACCTGGGGCAGGGAGTAGGAGAGCAGGAAGGGGTACAGTGCCAGAGCCAGGTTCTGGCTGGGATGTGATTACCTAGGCAGCTCCTAGGAAACAGGCTGGAGGACCCTGGGGCAGGCTTCCTGCCAGCTGCAGTCCCAGGGCTGGCTGCTTCCGGTGGCTGTGCTACAGGTGCCAGGGGGAGGAAAAACCTTCATGTACTGCCCTCTCCCACCCCGTGGCTCTCTGGTCTAGGCCCCTTTTCCTTCCCCAAGCACCCAGAGCAAAGAGCCACAGGGCAACCAGCCACTTAAAGCGGCATGGGTTTGCTCTGAAGTGGCTGACTGCTCTATGTCTGAGGATCCCAGGAGGGTGGTCTGCTAGCTGGATCCAGTAGCTTGGTGGTCTGGATCTGGCCTGTGGGCCGTATCTTGCCCACCTCTTCGTTAGTCCCTTCCTGTGTGTTTTTCTAATAGGAAATGACAGTCTGGCCCCAGTTATAATTAGTAGGGTAAACAAATACTTTTTTCTTTTCATTTTGTTAGTACCAGTTAACCCTGACCATACAGTATTTTTTTAAAGGAACACTGAAAGTGTTGGAGTAATAAATTGGATTTCACCTAAAATTGTTATACGCTAAATACAATGTGTAATATACTCTTTGTCATTTTGCATAACCTATAATGGGTTATACTTTGCTGCTGCGGAGCCAGAGGACAAGCGTGATAAGTTTAGCCAGCACAGAATTGTTTTGTGTGAAACAGGCTGACATCTTGATAATGTTAGTACACAAAGGGGGAAGTAAACAGCAAAGCTACATACATTTCAAATTCCATTAGGAATAAGAGCAGAAATCAAAAACGAATGGTACTTATTAAAGGAAACAAATATTTATGCAGAGGCTTCTTAGAGGGTGTTACAATAAGATGCTAAACACAACTAATAAAAATGGTACTTGACAGCTTCTGTTTAAAATTATAGACTCTGGAGATTTATGCTGGATTTAAAATATCTGTCTACAGCTCACATGCAGTCTTTTATTTTTGGCATCATTATTTTTAACAGCAAATAACTGTAATTAAAACCCTCCCCACCCCCATATTCAGAAGAGAAATTAGGACTGTTTTTCAAGCTTTATTTTCCAGAATTTTTTTGCAGCAGAAGACACAGTGTAATAAAACATTTAAAGGGACAGTTGTTCCTTTTCAGAACAGCATGGGATAGATTTCCCCCATAACTTTCTATTCATTGCACACAAAAGACTGCAAGCAATGATTATTGCTGGCACTGCAGTAAGAGATACCACTCACAGGTAAACCGGAACATGTAACTGCACTGGAGAGCAGGAATGCCAGGAACAGACCCGGCAGCTTTTTATTTTTATTTTTCTGTCTAGCGGGGAAAGCAGAAATTTTGTGATGTAGCAGATGTCAGGAATTGTCAGCAAATGCATAAATAAGATTTATTTCATACAAAGAAGAGTTCTTAGTATCAATGTTTTTAAAACCCTCAAAATGATTATATTCTCAGTTAAAATAATAACATTATTTGACCTTCATCTTTGGTGTCACTTCATGGGATTTCAGAGACAATCCACGATAGAAATTAATTTGCCTCCTTCAGTCTGTCTGCAAGTTCCCAAAATGACTATTTGAATGCACATCTGCAATATGATAAAAGTCATGCATCGTGTCCAATAAAGTTTACATATTCCTTGACCAAATATCTTTGAGCCTAACCCCAAATGTAGAGCCTATAGGGCTGTTTCTGTTCTTCACATACACACACAGAGAATAAAAATTCAAGCAAGGAATAAGTGAGTGCAACTTCATTAAAATTCAAAGGAATTCTCCTTGTTATATTTTCCAATACACAGAGAACAACACTATACTTTCCATAGGAATTCTCTTTTATGTACCATGGAGGACTGTGTTGGAATTTCAGGCTATTTCTACTCCAGTGGTTCTCCACCTATTTTTCCACTTGCATATGCAGCTCTGTATGTTTCATGTGAGCCACATTCACACATTATATATATACTACCTGTATGACCCTGAGGATGTCACATGGGCTGTAGCTGTGTGCTGATTGGGCCACATGTTGAGAACCACTGGCCTACAATGAAGCTGGGAGTGTGCTTCCCAGCCGGCGTAGACAGATGCATTAGCTCTGCTCAAGCTGGCATGTTAAAAATAGCAGTGTGGCTGCAGAGGTCTAGGCAGTGGCTTCGGCTAGCTGCCCAAGTATGTTCCCATAGGATTGGGCAGAGTTTTACTAGGGCAGAGTTGTACTAGGAATTACAACAACACTGGCAATTTTAGTGCACTGCTTTGAACACAGCTAACACAGCTAACGTGTTTGTCCACACACTTTAGGAAGTATGCTCCCAGCTTTCAGGCATTATAGGTCCTCGGTCTTGCTTGCAGGTTAGGGGCTCATTGGGAAAGCGTGTGATCAGAGTCAGTGTGGAGAGAAACAACTTAAAAGTAAGGTGGGTGAGTTGTGTGCTCTGTCTTAGGGAACAACCTGTTTTTGGTCTCTCTGTTTTTGGGTTCTTGCATTTAACCTCTCTGAATTCTAACAGACAAAATAGTGTTATACTGCAGTCTTTCAGAAAGGATATTATTTTTTTTCTAACTTCTCTGTGCATATGCTGTGAATATAACAATTAACTTTAGATTAATGTAAGCAACACAAGAAAGAACAACAGTAGTGTCTCTTGGGCACAGAGTGTATTCTTTATGTAACATGTATTGCTTCTGCCTCAGAAAATAACTCAGTAACCCCAGAGTTTGCCCTTGTACATGGATGCAGTGCAGAGAAAAGAAAGCCACAACAGTTCCAGTTGCACCACACACTTTTGTACACCGCGTATAAAGTTGGCCTATGCAAGCCATTAGTTGTCAGTAATAGCACATTCCTAAACCTAACTGGAACTGCAGAATTCTGGAGCAGCATCACTTGATTCCCCCTAAAAATCCATTGAGTACATTTTACACATCAAGAATGGCCATTTCCTGCAGGAATTCTTGTGCCAGCTCCTAGTTCTGTCTATCTGTTTTCTGCTTCAATCCAAATGAGTCCACATGCTAATAACTGAATTGACTCTTTATGCTTAATACTATCAGGTGACCACTACAGAGCAAAAAATGATCAGAAAGTCTGAGGAGTCACATATTGTGAAATTGCTTTTCAATATACATCACAGGACATCCTGGGAGGAATCTGCCCTTCTTCTGCAACCACTTGACAAATGGAAAAGGATTATTAGGGATAGATAGCTAGATAGCTAGATTTCACAATTTTCAAATGCTGCAAACCCTCTTAAGGAACAGTAGAAGGATACAGAGATGTAAAATTACCTTTTCCTTCCATTCCAGTATAAGGTATTTTGTAATGTAATGAAATTTTAACATTCAGAAATTGCACTGGTAACTAATGTAAGCTCTTAAGAAGAAGTTTAAAGTGCTCTGGGGCTTTAATCTCTTTAATTTTGTAGAAGTGGCATTTTCAATTAACTCACTTTTTCAATTAACAAAATCTGGGATGCCATTCCATAGACTATTACAATAATCCACTTCAAGGATTATGAGAAGTGTGGACAGTTAAAGTCAAATCAGCATTAAAGACATTTTAATCTCTGCATTTTAAAGATATTGGCAAAATAGTTCATGTTACTATTCAACTACAACCATAGATGCTGGAACAATTTGTATAATGGGGGCAGTGAGAGGCATTGAATCAAATTATAAACCCTGTAAATGACAGAACAACTTCATATTAATGGAATACATGTATTATACATATTACTAAAAGATTTACCTGGCATTGTTCATTAAGAAAATTAATTTTTGTTTTTTGGAAAATAAAATTAAAATGTACATGCTTCATTTGAATCATTGCTCTGGGGTAGGGCTGGGGATGAATGGTTCAGTATGCAGTCTTCCCCAGGGAGACAGGACTATCCCAGCCCTCTTTCACCACATCATCTTGAGGCCAAGTGAGAATCACCTCTCCCTGGCCACTGAAGCTCCAGCAGGCAGAGCCAGGGGAGGAGTGCATGTACCATGGCTGAGGCATGAACAGCATTGTCTGCCCCAGTCAATGAGGAATACAGCAAACTGTACACTTTCTCTTTGCTTCCTGACAAAGGAGAACAGGCAACAATTTTCCCATACAAATTGGGTGGGAAGAGCTTCAGCCCATCCTCTCACACTCCCTAAAGAGCATCTGGGGGGTGAAAGACTCGGTACTGGGCCAGTCCTGGAAATGGGGGTGCCCCCAGTCAGCCCCTTTCACCTGTCTGTTGATTCTCTCTCTTTTCTGTATGGTTTTATGAGATATAATCCCATTCCAGGCACATCCCATTTTCCTGGCCCAATCAAACCCTTACCTTTGCTTTAAGAGATTTGGGGTGTTAAAAGGAAGCTGTTTACCAAATTTGGTAGTCTAGCTCTTACTGTTTAGCAGGAGTTCTTGAATAAACAGACAGACAGACACACACACACAAGCAGACAAATTCTCTCAAATATATAGTAGATTTAATAGTTGTTTTATTCATTTTTTATTTATTTGATGAAGGAACAGAACTCAATTGTTCTAGGCACTGAACAGGCAAATAAAAAAACTAAAATAAAAGATTGCCCCTGCTCCAGAGACCTCATGACTAAGTATACATAGTTGGCAAAATGAAAGGCCTTGTTCTCTAATTACAATCTCAGATCCTGAAAATTCTACGTCTTCTGGGTTCCAAGTCTGCAGCATGCTGGACACCTCCTGAGGGGACCCTCAATTTGCATGGGCTTTAATGGGATCTGAGAGGATCACAGCCTATACATCCACTATATGGTTTAGCCACTTTCATTACAATGCAATAACTACCATACAATGTAAAACATATTTAAAAGCAGCCAACACAAGTCTTTCTGGGTGAATAACCACTTGCTTTGTCAGTTTCCTGAGATGTGTGATTTGTAGTGCAAACTATGAATGAAAAAATTTCCCCTACAGACAAACACACATTGGTTCATGATGTAGCAATTTGTAAGACAATGCCTGATACAGGATTCTTTCATAGAAGAATAACTACTAATGGAATGTAAAAAAATATTCTCTGGCTTCGCCCTTTCAAAAAACAACACCAATACTGGAGCTGTTGTGGTAAAATGCATTCAATATATAATGCATTCTAATTTGGTGAATCATCTTAAAATCACACTTTCTGTATTCCTCAGGAATTTCTGTACATTTCCTTTATCTATTTAATCTAGCCATCCATCCATTCGTCTCATGAGGAAACAGCCTCTTTCCTGAGGCACATCATCTTGTTTTAAGAGAGTGCTGAGAGACAGTGAAACCAAAGTGTGGAGTTGTATCACTCAGTCAAGGCACTTTATCAGTAGACATCTACCAATCTGTATAATCTTGAGTTTGGTTAACAAATGGATACTCTATGGAGGTTTGTGGCATTAGGGACAGAATAATGGTTTATGACCTAGGAATTTTACAGTGAATACATTTCACTGAAGCAGAAGAATATTACTAATAGACATATATAAATTGCATTAATTTCTCCAGGGACAAGGCTATTCAACCCATACTAATCACTTACTGTTACTTCTGGACTTCAGCTAATTAATATCCTTCAGTTAAAAAAAGGGAAAAAATAAGAGTTATATTGACAAAGATGATATTCACAAAATATTATATACACTAAAATCTATTATTTCAGATCTCCCTCCTAGGTTTCCTTAAAAATCCAGCAATATCTGGATTGTTTCCAAATTGAGGACAAATTAAAAAAAAGGACTTTTCCTTTTGTTGTTATGTCATGTATACACTTTCCCTTAATTGCTTAGAAGCTTATATGGCAGGCATGAGGAACCTTTTTGAACTGGGGGTTGCTGACCCACAGAAAAGTCAGTTGGGATCCGCATACAAATGAGAAACAAAAAAAACCCCAAAACCAAAAAAAGCCCAAACCCACAAAAAAAGAAACAAACACAAAACAAAACCAAACTCCCCTCACTGATGTTGCCCCAATATCCAGTGCTGGGGGGGAGGGGAGCCCTGAGCCTCGGGGGCCAGATCCCGACAGGTCAGGGTCCGCACACAGCACCCAGGCCTTAGGTTCCCCACCCTTGTTATATGGGGTCAGGAAATCTAATTTGTATTATATTAATTTAAACGTTATTCTTTCAAGAATTATATCATCATCTGAAGTGTTTCAGCTTTACGGGATAATTTCAATAAAACTCCATGCTTTCAACACTGTAATATTGCTGAGTGACTCCTGGCCTGTATTTCTTGACTCCCCTTGGATTCAGTGCTAAAGGTGCTTGGTATGTTGCAAAATCAGATCACCAAGTGGGGAGAGGGGCGGCGACAGGATTTTCTTATGTATAAATAAAATCAGGTCCCACAGTATAAGTAACTTGAGTTGATAGCGAACATCTAGGCCTGATTTTCAAGGTTAAAAATTCTCTCTGTCCTTCTTTCTTACTAAGAAAATTTGTAATGCTTTTTCTTTAATTAAGTGACAAAATAAATTGACCAAGGCGATCAGGAAGTGTTTTGATCCAGATTATTGGAATGGAAAATATACTCAGCTTTCCTAGTAACTTAGAAGCTGGCATCCTTCTCCATTAGATCTGACAGCTACAATTTACTCTGGACCTCCTGATATAGGTTGTCACTACTAACAGACCGGTACGTACATGACCAGGGGTTACAACACACTGATTCATTAGGCTGCAGCCATGAATCTGCCTCTTCAGAGAAAAGCCCCATCCATCTCCCTACATTTAGCTGTCATTCCTGCCATGACTGTAATGCTATTATTGTAAGGGCCAAGTCCATTGCTCATGCCAGATGTTGTTAGGAATTCAATCCATCCTATTTGGGAACACTAGTTCCTTCAAACAACAAGATATTGAGTGAATTACATATTGAATGGTGAGGGTTTTTTTGGCATTTAATTATCCAGCTGACAGGAGCATGCTTCTTAATTGTTACTGAGGTTACTGGTTAGCATATAAATAAAAGAATGTGTGAAGGACTGGTGGGACATTAGCAGCTGTGTAAACATTTCTCAGCTCTGTAAGGACCATGACAAAAATCGTTGTCTTTACCGGGTGTTAGTGCTTTATTGAGTAACTTGAACAGGTTTTAAATAAGGAAACCAATGTTGTTTTTCCAACAGGATGAATTCATATTTTCAACTCTGTGCTAATAATTTTTGGGCCAAATCACCTTTTGGATAAGACCTGTGCCAGAAAGTGGGAGGATGGAGGCAGAGTACCAGTCTTGCATATGTTCTAAGACATCATGGCCAGTTAGCCAAGGTGAATAGATACAAGAAACATGTATTGTGTTGTTCTTGACTTAATAAGAAAGGGCATGCACTCCCCATTAGCGTAGGTAGCAAGCTGCAGCCAGTGGTGAAAGTAATCTAAAATTTTTTACAGGTACTGTCCTATTGTAACCCAAGTCTCTTCCAGCTCTTTAAATAGCTCCCTGCTGGCTTTTGCCACAGCTCAGCCAGCTCTTGCTAGATCTGCGTACCACTTACTTTCACCTTTGGTTGCAGCATACCACACCTCCTTGGGGCTATGGGACAGTAATGGTCATAACAGACTTATCACTTACCATTCTATTAAATACTAGGTAGGAATGCTGCCTCTTTATACCTGAGGATTCAGAGGGAAAAGACTCACAGTTCCCTTTTTCTGCACCTACCATTTTGGCAGGATTTGGTCCACAGGTTTCTTTCAAAAGACCAGGTGGACACCAAGGATGAACCCAACAGAAATAAGCATCATCTGTAACCTATCCCCCAAATTGGAACCGAATCACACCTGAAACTTTTGTGATGTTCAAAAACTATTCATTATCTTTACATAAATGGTCTTGTGTCACTCCACTTCTTGGTTACTTCTGGAAAAGAGTATAGTAACATTAAAAAAAAGTATTGCAAGGCCAAACAAAACCAAGTAATATTGTAAATATTGTAAACTTTGGGTAAGCTGAACAAAACTGCTAGATTTTTTGAGGCTCCTTTAGTACTTGTAAATGGTCGATAAAAATAATAAGCTGAAGGCAAGAGAGTTCAGTGGCCTATATTTTATCTGGGAAATAAGACATTTTCAGTGTTAATAATGTCTACTCCTCTTGTCAGGAAAAAGGGAAAAAAATCTTTCCTTTTCTGAGAGTAAACACACAGACACTGGTCTTTTATTTTTATCTAGGTTAATGATGTAGCCTGTGTTTTAGAAAATAACACTGCCATTCATTGACTAACAAATAGGCTATGTTGTGTCCATTTGCCAGTTTCAACTTCACTGCTGGATGGATGGCAATTCTTTGTAATCATGATATCCCTTTGACAAATGTGACTTGCCTGATGTTGTTGTACTGAATCCTCTTTTAAAAAAGCAAACAAGTGACAGAACTAGGAATTACGGGTGGTTTCTTTAAAGTAATTGAGCTAAGAAATGTCACTTGCTTTTGGTAAGAATTTAGCACTACGAATCGGAGTTAAAATGAAGAATAGCAAGTCACCACAAGATTGTGTAGGAATCTGTTTAGGTATCATTATTGACCAGAACAATGTTTTAGAATTTTATTTGTTTTCAGAGACTGCCTTTTCTGCTCCTGCTCTTATTTTAGTGAAAATCATGGCCTTCTGAGATGACGTTCATAGAATCATAGAATACTAAGATTGGAAAGGACCTCGAGAGGTCATTGAATCCAGTCCCCTGCCCTCATGGCAGGACGCAGTACTGTCTAGACCATCCCTGACAGACATTTATCTTACTACTCTTAAATATCTCCAGAGATGGAGATTCCACAACCTCCCTAGGCAATTTATTCCAGTGTTTAGCCACCCTGACAGAAACTTTTTCCTAATGTCCAGCCTAAACCACCCTTGCTGCAGTTTAAGCCCATTGCTTTTGTTCTATCCTCAGAGGCCAGGAAGAACAATTTTTCTCCCTCCTCTTTATGACACCCTTTTAGATACCTGAAAACTGCTATCATGTCCCCTTTCAATCTTCTCTTTTCCAAATAGAACAAGCCCAGTTCTTTCAGTCTTCCTTCATAGGTCATGTTCTCTAGACATTTAATCATTCTTGTTGCTCTTCTCTGGACCCTCTCCAATTTCTCCACATCTTTCTTGAAATGTGGTGCCCAGAACTGGACACAATACTCCAACTGAGGCCTAATCAGTGCAGAGTAGAGCAGAAGAATGACTTCTCATGTCCTGCTCACAACACACCTTTTAATGCATCCTAGAATCATGTTTTCTTTTTTTGCAACAGCATCACACTGTTCACTCATATTTAGCTTGTGGTCCACTGCTGTACTCCTTCCTAGACAGTCGCTTCCCATTCTGTATGTGTGAAACTGATTGTTCCTTTCTAAGTGGAGCACTTTGCATTTATCCTTATTAAACTTTATCCTGTTTACCTCAGACCATTTCTCTAATTTGTTCAGATCATTTTGAATTATGACCCTATCCTCCAAAGCAGTTGCAACCCTTCCCAGCTTGGTATCACCTGCAAACTTAATAAGCGTACTCTGTATGCCAATAAAATCTAAATAGTTGATGAAGATATTGAACTGAACTGGTCCCAAAACAGACCCCTGTGGAACTCCACTTGTTATACCTTTCCAGCAGGATTGTGAACTGTTAATAGGTACTCTCTGAGAATGGTTATCCAGCCAGTTATGCACCCACCTTATAGTAGCCCCATCTAAGTTGTATTTGCCTAGTTTATTGATAAGAATATCATGCGAGACCGTATCAAATGCCTTACTAAAGTCTAGGTATACCATGTCCATGCTTCTCCCTTATCCACAAGACTCGTTATCCTATCAAAGAAAGCTCTCAGATTGGTTTGACATGATTTGTTCTTTACAAATCCATGCTGGCTGTTCCCTATCACCTTATCTTCCAAGTGGTTATTCCAATTAGCAGCATTCTATGACTCTATTGGGGTGTGTCTACACTGCAGAGCTAAACTTGAAATAAGCTACGCAACTTGAGCTACATCAATTGCATAGCTTAAGTCGAAATAGCTTGTTTTGACTTTGGGCACCTCTATACAGAACTTATTTTGAAATAGAGCAGTCTTCCCCTGACTTCCCTTACTCCTTGTACAATAAGGTTTACAGAAGTTGGAGGAAGAAGCCTGTTATTTCGAATTTATTTCAAAATAACAGGCTTGCTGTATAGACGCACACTACATTATTTCAGAATAACTAACATTATTCCAAAATAACATTGCTGTGCAGACATGCCCTTTATGCCTCGTGCAGAGAGGTTTACAGGATCGGTCGGAAAAGACTTTCCTTGTCGACCAATCCCCGTCTAGACTGCTGCTTTTTGCCGGCAAAGTGCTGTGTCGGCAAAAAGCGGCGGTCATTTTTATTCTAATGAAGTGCGGGATATTTAAATCCCCACTTGATTATTAATTTCCGTGTGTCTAATTTACATCCCTCTGGCGACAGAGGGATGTAGTCTAGACATACCCTTAGACTGGCACTCTTGCAAATTAAGAACTAGACTTCAATCATTTTACAGATTCACTCACTTTAATAAAGGAATTACCATACCCCTGTCAATCTTCAAACTTCTTTTTAAACTTTTAAACATTGTAACCTACAATTATCAACATGCACCATTTAGTCAAGCGCCTTTCCTCATTCTGCACTAAGATTCCAATAATGATTATATTACACTGCTGACATTTGAGGATTCCATTTGCTGTACAGCAGTTCTTTATAGTTGGGCAAATACTGAAACACTGTACTAACCACCAAGCACCTCCACTTCCAAATAGTAATCTGCTGACAGTCTGATGTCTTACAGAAGAATGGGAGCAGCTATTAATATGGTTAACCATTTAGGGGTAATAATTCATTTATATAATACCTTCTTCAGCAGTGGTTTTCAAACTTTTTTGCTCATGACCCAGTTGAAGAAAATCATTGATGCCTGCAACCCAACATAATTTGACTAAAGTTTGGGCTCCAGGGTGGGGCTGAGGATGAGAACTTTGGGACATAGGAGGGGGGCTCCAGCTTTGGGGGTTTGGTAAACCTCATTCCACAAGGGGGTGTCAGGCTTTTGACGGGAGGTGCTTAATTTGAGTGGCTCCCACTGTGGCAGGGGTGCTCAGGCAGTCTTCCTTCTCTCCTGGCATCACAGACCATGTTGTACCCTAGAAGCAGCCAGCAGTAGATTCCCAGCCAATGGGAGTGCAGAGCTAGTGCTCAGTGCAGGGGCAGTCTTCAGAACCCTGTGCACTCTCCCCCATACACATCTAGGAGCTTGTCCTGTTGCTGGCCACTTCTAGGGTGCAGCACAGTCTGTGGTGCCAGGACAGGGAGATAGCTTGCCTTAGCATCCCCACTGGTCACCTGATCACTCTGCAGCAATGACACCCCGTGCCTGACATTCCACGAGTCAGTACTTGATCACAGCCCATAGTTTGAAAAACATTATTCTACAGGCCCTGACCTTGCAAGGTGCAGAATGCAATCAAACTAGAGGTGGGTCAAAATTTCTTGGGGTCCTCCTGCACACAAAGAACATTTTGCCTCCCCCGTGCCCAAAGGGCCCAGGGACACCAGAACGGTGGGGGGCAGCGGAGCCATGACTGCCCACTTTTTAATGTAGGTGTAGTAGCCTCCAGTAGGCATGGAGCAAAGATGGTGGGGGCTGAGTTTTTCTATGGGAGCTGATAAAGTGATCAGCTTTCCTGCCACGAAGCACAGTCAGCCTCTTGTGAGGGGCAAAGGTGGGCTTTAGCTCCCTTGCACCAGGCAGCTCCCTTCTCCTTCCCACTGAGGCCCTGCTAGAAGCTATGATAAGAGCCACCCAGAGAGCCCCAAGCCCTCCACCTGCCCTGTGTGGTGTACGCTGTGGGTGGAGACACTTGATAAGGGCTGCTCTTGGGCACCCTGATTCTCTGCTAAGGGCAGGCAGAGAGAGTTCGAGATCCCCACAGTGGGCCAAGTTCCCTGGGTAGCTCTTACTACAGCTTGACTCTGTGCTCTGTGTCCATACTGGCCAGGGGAGGGGGCAGGGCATCAGGGGGAAGAGGAGGAGCAGGGAGTGAAATCTCAGGGAAGGAAGAGGAGCAGGAAGCACAGTTGTGGTTCCTTATTCATGGAAGTGACAGGAGAAGGGGAGATTTTGCCAGGGCAACACTGAGACAATGGGATATTTTGTCAGCTGCAGAGCAGTGTAGTGGCTTCTTTTGATCTGCCATTACTCTTCTGCCAGTGTTCACTGGCCTTCCAATCGCCCATACTGCATTTGGGCTATTTGAAAATCTGATTTATGCCAGGCATTGGCAGCTGTGCAGAGACTTCACACATTTTGCCTATTACTGTATTTCTTGGAATTTTGGAAATTCCTGATGATACTGTTTTTTTCTCCCAACTGGATCTCTTTCACTAATTCCACTTCAGTGGAAATATACTGATTTTATAGTGATATAAGAGTCTATTCATTATATCTGCTAACAGTTATCCTGATTTTGATGTCTGTACACAGGATTGTGATATATTTTTATCCTTTTGCAAATTTAACTGTAGCCTCCATTCAACCTTTGCCTTTAATTAGGGTGTATCTTAACTGTAAACTGCATAAAACAGTACTTAGATGTACATTCCTTCAGCCTGCCTCCCTTGTTATCAAGCTTAGCCTTCTGCTCCTGAGACTAGCATAGATAACATTATAAAGAATAATTGCGGAAGACACTAGAGCTATCCAAGATTAGTACTGTACTCTGCACAAATTATCCAAGGTAAATAATATAATTCATCAAAAAGTTGCAGGAGTAGCTAAAGCCAAACTGTCTTGGTATAGTCCATTTTAAAAAGGTTTTAAATTTTGGGGTGCGTGAAAGACATCTTTTGGGTGAGATGTAAAACTGAAGCCCTGGAAACTTGTAATTATGAAAACTGCGATGAAACTCATTTAGCAGTATTTTGGCTCAACATCCTAGGGTATGTCTACACTGTGGGACAAAGTCAAAATAAGATATGCAACTTCAGCTACATTAATTGTGTAGCTGAAGTCGAAGTAGCTTAACTTGGCTTTTGGCTCTATCTACACTGCAGGAAGTTGAAGGAAGAACACTCTTCTTTCGACTTCCCTTACTCCTCATGAAATGAGGGTTACTGGCATTGACAGGAGTGCCCCTCTCAGTTTGAATTAACTCGACCGCTAATTCAAACCCTGGAAGATCGACAGTGACAGTTTTGATCTTTCTCTGCAGTGTAGACATACCCCTAGTTATCTGCCATAAAGTTTCCTTATAGTAATACTAGGAAAAGGTTCTGCATTTTCTATGCTGAATGCTGAATGGTGAGTAAGGTTGCTTTGTTCTATTTATAGATGTTCCCTTCCATCTCTGAGAGGGAAGTGCAGGGTGAATTGGTATGTGCTGTACTCAAATTATTTTACAATCAGTTAAAATGACCAAACTCTTTAAGGAGTGAGGTTTCACTATGTAAGAGGCACGATATATATTTCAATTACTATTAATTAATTTCCGATTCTAAATGATAATGCTGATGAACCAATAGCTTTATGCTAGAAAGCACCTGTTACAAACCATAATTCTCATGCAAATACTACTATATCTTAAATTCTTTGTAGAGCTGGGTGAATACTGCAAACAAAAATATGAATAATTCCTTCCTTCATCATCTAGTCTTTTTTTCCGTATGTCTTTATTTAAATTGTCAGGTCTTTGAGGGAGGGCCTATTTCCTGTTTTATACCATGCCAGATACATGGTCACTGATTCACAAAAGACAAAAAATAATAATCCTGCCAGAAGATCGAAATGATATATCCATCTATATCTAATTAACACAACTAGAATTTGAAAATCAGATATTTGCAACAATCATGTCCCAAAAAATCTGCATATCAAGAATCATTCTCAGAAATTAGCAGGAAATTATTTCAGAGATACTTAATTCAAGAATATTGCAATCTATTTGCAAAGAGTAAAGAATTATATTTACTGAAGGAAAGATTTTCAAAAGCGTGTAAGAGATTTAGGAGCATTAATCCTACTTTAATTGGGATATGTGGTCCTATGTCCATTAGGAACTCAGGAAATTCCCCTCCCCCCACTGAATAACTTACTACTTTACAAGTTATTGACCCAGAGCCAATTAAAAACTATAAGGCTATTTATCCTGTACACGAACAGCACATTTTGGTCATTAGTTTGACTGTATTTGTAAGAGGTTTTATCTTGTGTTTAAGTCTTTGGAATATATTGGATTTTTAAAAAAATTAAGTGAGATTAATCAGGCTGTCTGTGTTAAGTTTTCCTTGCTGAGGAATTTTCCATCTACTTTGCTGGAAATATCAATCTGATCTGGTTAAGCCTGGGTGTCATTGAGTGCATGGAATCCAGAGAGGAGTTTATACATTTGCCTGGCTGATTTTCTCTGTTTTGCTCAGCACGATCTTATTAGAGGAGATGGGGAAATGACATTTTATGCCTTGTAATACAAGTCATAAGAAAATACTGGCAATACTGTGTCAGACCAAAGGTCCATGTAGTCCACCATCCTGTCTTCTGACAGTGGCCAGTGCCAGGTGCCCCAGAGGGAATGAATAGAACTGCTAATCATCAAGTTATCCATTCTCTGTCATTCATTTCCAGTTATAGCACAGAGGCTAGGGACACCATCACTGCCAATCCTAGTTAGTAGCCATTGATGGACCTAAACTCCATGAATTTATTTTGCTCTTTTTCAGAACCCTGTTATAGTCTCAGACTTCCTTGCCCCTTCTGGCTGGCAATCACTACGTGAGGGAGTGAGTTGATGAGGATGATTAACGTCATCCCTTTCAAGGGCTAGTTGCTAAATGCAGTGATAAGGTTCCTGGTCAAAAGAACATTTCTTGGCCTGAATTGTCTTGGCAGTCATCCATCCATACCTAAGTTCCTACTGTGGGGAAAGATTACCAGAACAGTACTGTTGGAACATCTCTGCTTACATCTTGTTGATACATGTGTTTTCAGTTCCATCTAGTCTGGCTGTAGGGATGGAAAGAAAATGGAGAACGTATTGTTTTCTGATGTTCATGTAGATTGTTGTATCTGTCATCACAATCTCTGATGCTATTGGTCCTAAGGATCTATTAACTCATCTGCAGGCTCTTGTAAGTGTGATTGGATCAATGCTTCAGTGGATTTCTGCCTTCTTCTATAAGAGACATCAAAAAGGAAATATTAAATACTTATCATAACCCCTTCAAATCTGACCCCATGTGGGGCTCCTTGGGATTCCATCCTATCATGGCTCCTGTTCAATACACATGAATGCCCCCTGGTGAGAGATAGATGTTTTGGTATGCACTGCTCCACCAATATGGGATATTAGTTCCTGTATTTGTTCTTCCAGTCTAGATTAAAGCAATAAATTCTACTTTGTGTTTCAGCTCAAAAGCAACTAGAATTTTCAAATAGCACAGCACAGAGAGCATCCCCTTACATTTTCAGACTGTGATCCTACAGAGCATGAAAGCGTGAACTTAACTTCAAGCACTTGCGTGCACTCATGGCCTTTGTTGAATCATGGTCCATAGACCTTATCCAAAGTTCATTGAAGTCAATTTTTTCATAGACTTCAATGGGCTATAGGAGAGGCCCTGTGAGTAGAGAACACCAGTATTCTGTGTACTGCACTGTCTACCTCATCAAAGTGTTTGCAAATGATATGTTTATATATTTCTAGAATCCAATTTTATTTGATAGGGGTCATCTTTTCTTGCATTTTCTGTCAGTTACTGGGAGGGAGGGGGATTCTAATTGCAAAAGCAGCACGTTCTCAGTGGAAGACCTGAAACTGCTCCTTCCTTCTGGCAGTCCAACTCATATCATCATTAGCAATGAGGTGTCCACCAGATTTTTAATGGGCCTGCAGATCATATTACAGGTGGAACACACGTATTACACCTTGTACCTGTAATTTGTGTATATTGCATTGATTTCATTTTCTTTCTCAGCTATGGCACCCAGATACTGGGGCAATGGGGCAATTTACAAATAGGAGAGTACTTGAATACATGAATGAATAAGTACATGAAAAATAAAATGAATCCCAGTTAACCAGATCAGAAAGTTATGAGACAAGTTGAGAAACTGGAAGGGCACTTTTTGTCCACTTTGTTTTAACCCTGATGACAGTGAGCCCTATTATTATAAATAATAACAATATATATGCACAGGAAACAAATCCTGTGAGGCTTTGTTCCAGTTTTCAGTAGCTGGCTTGGTTAGTTTGAGCCCTCTGGAGACTAGTTTTTTAGTATGTGACATAAGAACAAAGCCAGGTGGAAACTGAAAGACATCAATGCAAACTAGAATGAAGATGCAGTTTTAGAGCACTGAGCATAGTGTTGCACAGGGCCTAGAAAGATCCTGGCCACTAACCATGACCAGGAAACCCACAGACAGAAATGTTTTAAGGGTGAAGTGGTTTCATGTTGCATGTAGATAAATCCTAAAAAGCTGTACTCTGGCTTTTAATATGATACCAGTAAAATGAGAACAGATTTTCTGTTTCTCAGGCTGTGCCTTAGTATAAGCATTTATAGACTTTTCCTGGGTGAAATCTGAAATTCCAGCTAAATTAAACATTCATCTACTTGACAGTTTGTGGTGAATTGCGGCTTCTGTTTTCCGTCAATATGAATGATGTGTGTTTGGAAAAAAGCTTCCAAATTTCAATTGGTTCATCTTAATTTTCTTTGTTAGACCAGATGGATCTTGTTAATAAAAAGGGTTGTATCTGTATCTAATGGAACCTCAAATTGTTTTAATCAATTTCAATTGACATAAATATTTGAGGCATTAAAGCTGTCTCCACTTTTCGTTTTTTTTTTAAAACAAAGTTGATTCTGGATATCAACAGTGCACTACTCAGTCACGCAGTTTATTCCTTTTTTAAAAAAAGACCAATTACAAAGCAGACTCCCCATGCATTAATTGGCATATACACAAAAAGATTCTACATGTTGCTTATGCAGCACAGAAGTGAGGAAGTTTAATTAAATTGTAAAAAAAAGCAATTTGTAACTCATTATGTTTAGTGTATTTTAGATGGTGCTGGTTTACTGGCCTAAGGCAGGGAGAGGGGCATTATTGCATAGCAATACTCTCAGGCACCCACAGATAAAACATCTTTCTGCAATAAGTAAGTTTTAGTACTGGCTATTTTATAGAATTCTGTGTACTAACTAACCAATCTGAAACAGGCTGCCAGAGACTTTATGGCTTGCTCCAAAGCTCATGAAATGATAGGAATCTTTCCATTGAATGCAATGGACTTTGGTTCAGACCATTTATATCTAAGTCTCGATACTCTTTCTTTGACAATAAATACCTCTAATTACTTATTTCAGTACATGTATCACATATGTTTCGTCTTCTTCACATACATCAGTGTCTTCAGCAATCTTCTCTTCCCACTGCTTGTGAAATATTGTTTTATGGTTTGAATCCAGTCCAGATGGACAGTAAGAAATTGTGTGAATAAATCTGCATTAATTTACTTGCAATTCTATATTATTTTCTGAATAGTTGTTTTGAATAGTTCTTGGATTGTGAAAGATAAACATGCAGTTTATTGTGGCTATTCACTATTCCAAATTTCAAAGGCATTGGTTAACTTTTTTTGGCTCCTCACCAGCAAGATGCTTGATACTCTTGGTCCCTAAATGGACTGACGTTATTCCAAAATAACATAGTCCATGTCTACACTACAAGCAGTTATTTCGTCAAAATAATGTTGAGCTGGAGGACTTCTTACTACAAATCCTGTAACCCTCATTTTATGAGGTGTAAGGGAAGTCAGAGGAAGCGTGCTCTTTCTCGGACTTCCTGCTGTGTAGACAGTGCCAAAAGCTGAAATAAGCTATTTTGACTTAAACTATGCAATTGACATAGCTCAAAATTGACTACCACAAAACCAGATACCAGAAACAGACCTCTGGGAGTTCATCATCATAGTGCTCAACTAATGAGGACTTTGACTGGGTGCTAGGTAGTGTGCCTAGCACAGAGCCAACAGTGGTGCACAATGACCTGGTTAGCTGAAGTGGCACCCTGCTGAGCCCAGATCTAGCATGGGAATGGATAGGAGGCAGTTTTAGGTGCCAGATGAGTCTTTGCCATAAGAACAGCTTCAGGACATCCTGAGGCTACACTTGGAGGAGCTGTACGATGTCTCTGTGGAAGAGCAGCCAGCCATGGAACCATCAGTAAAACCAGAAGAAACAGAAGTAACCCCAGAGCTGGGTTCTAGCTCCATTTTTGTGTTTATTTGTATAGCTATGGAAGGGATTTCTGTTTCATGAAACAATGTAAGGGTACGGCTACACTAGCTCGTTAGTTCGAGCTAGGTAGGGTAATGAGGGCAAGCGGAGTTGCAAATGAAGCCCGGGATTTAAATATCCGGGGCTTCATTTGCATGTTCCCGGGCGCCGCCATTTTTAAATCCCCCTTAGTCCGAACTCCGTGCCCACGGCTACACGCAGCATGGACTAGGTAGTTCGAATTAAAGATCCTAATTCGAACTACCGTTACTCCTCATTCCACGGTAGTTTGAATTAGAATCTTTAATTCGAATTACCTAGTCCGTGGGGGGAGGGCAAAGCTGAAGCTCAAGGGTTTCAGCCTCAGGCAGTGGGGGCTGCAACATGAATCCTGCTGCCTATGGCTGAAGTTCTAAAGACTTTGGCTCCAGCCCTGAGTAGTGTGGCTCAGTCTTCAGCAATTCTAAGCTAGTAACCCCGATCAGAGAGGTGGTGACCCACTTTGGGGTCCTGACCCACACTTCAAAAACTGATTATCTGTATTTATATGTGTTTCCCACATCCTTTAATTATACACTGATGATCTTGACATCTCAATGGTTTTTGTACTAGATTGTCCAGTCTATTCTGCTCTGATTTCTTATCCCTGATAAAAAAAAATCCCAAACCCTTTGTGATGATTGATACAATCTTTTCTGCATTTAGATTATATGAAGAGACATTAATGGATTTCAAAACCCATCAGGGTTAGAGAGGAAAAAAAGAATGAGTTTCACTGTTTATGTAAACAGTGGTATGACAAATATAAAAGTAACAGCATCAGCAACACATGTGTTTAATGTGCTAGTGCAAACTGTTAGTTCATTGGGGAGGTAATTTAAGTCATTTTTCAGCATCTGCAGATGTGTCTCAGGCTTGGTTCAGTCTAGGTGAAAAATGCTAGCACTTTCTTTTGGGAGAATAAAACAATTATGTTTGATATTTTAAGGCATGTAAGGCAGTAAAAGGCAGCTACATAGATCTGTTAATTGTGACACTTAATTTCACTTTTCTAGAGGCTTGTTTTGAATTTGTAATATCTTTAAGTACTGATAATTTCTTTAATTGGAATTAACTGCTCTAGAAATAAAAAATGGTTCAAATGTCATGTTCAGGTGAAGAAGACTTTTGAAACTACACTCTAATATAACCCCCCCCCCAAAAAACCCAGCTCAAGTGTTTTCTTACAAAGGAAATGAATATACTGAACAACCATGCTAGGTCAAATAAAATAGGCAACAGGTACAGTCATGTTAGTGTCCCATTAAGTTTCTGTGTGAGGTTGGACAGGTCACTAGGCCTGTTGTGTAAAATCAGAGATATTTTTGCCTACTCTAACTCAGTTCACGAGAATCAGCTGATAATTGCAAAGTTTGTATAGGTCCTCAGTTGAATCACATTTTATAATTGCTAAAAATATTCTAGAAGTGAATGGTTTGCACTTTATGGAAATGTCCCCAACCTAGTCCTGCTCTTGTGAAATAATAATGATATCTTCCTTTTAAAGTAATCGCTAATTAGTGTGCAAATTCAGTAATTACTGTAAGGATGCATCTACACTGCACCTTTCGCTCAAAATAAGCTACGCAATTTGAACTATGTGAATTGAGTAGCTTATTTCAAGATAATTTTGAAATAGCTTATTTTGTAATTATAAACCGCTATTCCAAAGCACCCCTTGATCTTTATGGAACGAGGTTTATGGGGATGTTGGAATCGTGAGCCCATTATACTTTGAAATAACGGTCTTCTTTCAAAGATGCGGAATAGCTATTTCAGGATACCAAAAGTATCCTGAAATAGCAATACGATATAGACGAACCCTAACTTTTTTGTGTCACTTACTGAGTTGTTAGCCATTTAATCTTTAGAAATCCTGATTGTCTATGACATGGTAGGAAAAAAGTAAGGGAAGAGTAATTGAAGAAAAGTGGAAGAAACTGCCAGGAAAAGTTATAGAATCATCAACTTTCATACCTACTATGACATGGTCAGGCCAGAGGGCTGGTACAGAGTGGAGGAAAGGTAGCCCCAAAAAAGGGTAAAAGGCCTGATAATTAGAGGTAGATGGCTGCAGAACTATTAAGAGCAGCTAGCAGGGAGTTGGCCCAGGCAGAATGGGACCAGATGATTCCACTTCAGGCTTGCTGGAGGCCTTTAAAAGCCTCCCCAGTTAGCAGGTGGCATAGAGAGCGAGAGGCAGATGAAGTACCAATAGTAGACTGTAAAGAAATTAGAAGTGATGGAATGGATAAAAAGAAAGTCTATTTGGATCAAAACCACTGCGGGGAAGAAAGCTACCAGATATTCCCCTGGAATAGTGCTTGGAGTATATATTACAGACCTCCAGGATCTGACTGACATATAAGTAGAGACTTCTTTAGTGTTTTAATTAAATAAATACTATTAGGAATTGTGTGATTAGGGGAGACTTTAATTTCTCAGGTATGAGTTGGAGGATAAGGGCTACTAATAATAGTAGGGCCCAAATTTTTGTTGTTGTGATAGCTGACAGATTTTTTTTTGCTAAATATTTTCCTTACCAACAAAAGGTGATGCAATTTTAATATTGGCATTGATGAGTAGTGAGGACCACATGAAAGGCTGGTTATGGGGAACAAAATTGCTTCTATTGATTATGAGCTTATTCAATTTAAACTCGATGGAAGGATGAACAAAAATACATCTGCAATTTAACATTTGATACAGTTGCACTTGGGAAATTACTGGATAGATTGGAGAAGATGGGCATTAATATAAGAATTGAAAGGTGGACCAAGGCTCTGATTTTGGTTCAGGCACCTAGGCACTATCACAAAACAAATAAATCACTGGTCTACAATTTTTTAGAAGTCATCTGCTTCAGAGATAAAATGTGCTATTTATTATGTATTTTGATTTGCTGAATTCAAATATGACAATTAAAACAACTGATTGGCTACTGTTTCCAAGATATTTAAGTTTTTACATTTTACGTCGATGTATATTGTGTAGCTAGTAGAGTTTTAATCATAAATTGTAAACCTAGGTCTTTTCATGTGTTTATGGTTGCTTTACATGATAATATTTCACCTGTCCTGTTTATGTAACACTTTAAAAATCAGCAAAAGGGTTATATAAATAAAATTTATTATGAAACAAAAGGCAAAAAACTATTATGTACATAGTTTAGTCCTATTCAGTGTCTGCTCGGCGCTTCTTGGCTTGTCTCTTGTATTCATTAAATGGAGCATCTCTTGTCACTGTCCAGCAATAGTCTGCAAGCGTTGATGGGCTCCATTTGCCCTGATAGCGTTTCTCCATTGTTGCAATGTCCTGGTGAAATTGCTCGCTGTGCTCGTCGCTCACTGCTCCGCAGTTCGGTGGAAAAAAATCTAGCGCAAAAAATGTATCTTTAGTGACATGTTGCAACCGAGGCTTTTGTATGCCTTGAGGAGTTTTTCCACCAACAACCTGTAGTTGTCTGCCTTGTTGTTTCCGAGAAAATTTATTGCCACTAACTGGAAGGCTTTCCATGCCATCTTTTCCTTGCCACGCAGTGCATGGTCAAATGCATCATTTCGAAGAAGTTCACGAATCTGAGGACCAACAAAGACACCTTCCTTTATCTTAGCTTCACTTAACCTTGGAAATTTTCCATGGAGGTACTTGAAAGCTGCTTGTGTTTTGTCCATGGCCTTGACAAAGTTCTTCATCAGACCCAGCTTGATGTGTAAGGGTGGTAACAAAATCTTCCTTGATTCAACAAGTGGTGGATGCTGAACACTTTTCCTCCCAGGCTCCAATGACTGTCGGAGTGGCCAATCTATCTTGATGTAGTGGGAATCTCTTGCACGACTATCCCATTTGCAGAGAAAACAGCAGTACTTTGTGTATCCAGTCTGCAGACCAAGCAAGAGAGCAACAACCTTCAAATCACCACAAAGCTGCCACTGATGTTGGTCATAGTTTATGCATCTCAAAAGTTGTTTCATGTTGTCATAGGTTTCCTTCATATGGACTGCATGACCAACTGGAATTGATGGCAAAACATTGCCATTATGCAGCAAAACAGCTTTAAGACTCGTCTTCGATGAATCAATGAACAGTCTCCACTCATCTGGATCGTGAACGATGTTGAGGGCTGCCATCACACCATAGATGTTGTTGCAGGCTACAAGATCACCTTCCATGAAGAAGAATGGGACAAGATCCTTTTGAGGGTCACGGAACATGGAAACCCTAACATCACCTGCCAGGAGATTCCACTGCTGTAGTCTGGAGCCCAACAGCTCTGCCTTACTCGTGGGTAGTTCCAAATCCCTGACAAGGTCATTCAGTTCACCTTGTGTTATGAGGTGTGGTTCAGAGGAGGAGGATGGGAGAAAATGTGGGTCCTGTGACATCGATGGTTCAGGACCAGAAGTTTCATCCTCTTCCTCTTCCTCGTCTGACTCAAGTGAGAATGATTCTGGTGCATCAGGAACCGGCAGTCCTTCTCCGTGGGGTACTGGGCATATAGCTGATGGAATGGTTGGATAATGCACAGTCCACTTTTTCTTTTTTGACACACCTTTCCCAACTGGAGGCACCATGCAGAAGTAACAATTGCTGGTATGATCTGTTGGCTCTCTCCAAATCATTGGCACTGCAAAAGGCATAGATTTCCTTTTCCTGTTCAACCTCTGGCAAAGATTTGTTGCACAAGTGTTGCAGCATATGTGTGGGGCCCACCTCTTGTCCTGATCTCCAATTTTGCAGCCAAAATAAAGGTGATAGGCTTTCTTAACCATAGTGGTTATACTGCGCTTTTGTGATGCAAAAGTCACTTCACCACAAACATAGCAGAAGTTATCTGCACTGTTCGCACAAGTACAAGACATCTCTGCTCACTTTGACTAAACAGAAATGTGTCCCTTTGCAAAATCAAACACTGACAAATAAGAGAGCATGACACTGTATGATTTCTAGAGCTGATATAGGGCAATTTGTTCAGCAGAGTGATGTAAGCTTCGTTATGATTGCATCATCCATGACTTCTAGGAATAACATGATGCAATTCATATCATGTATGACGCAATACCAGCTTCAGATTGCATCATTCATTGTTTTGCCTCAAAAGCAAGTACTGTCCAAACCCAGCCATAGATTTATTCATAGATTCAGTCAAAGATGTATTTTAGTCATTTCTGATTTAAATTGAGATCCCTTCCCTTTATAACTCACTTATCCTCCTCCATTCCCAAGTCAAGGGTCGTATATACTGACCCAATAGCATATCTTGAAAACTAGAGCCAATCAACAATTTTAAGCATCATTTTCATTCTCAGTGACCCAGAATTAGTAAAGTTTGACTACATTTATTTCAGAAGCATTTTGGCTGTAGAGCAGTGTTATGGAAGTAATAGTTATGATCACAGTGATTACAGTTTATAATCTCATTTTCCTGAGTAAATGTTGCCAGAGTCAACATCAATTAACCGTGCCACACCCGTCAAGTCTTGCCACACATTACAAGGAGCCTTTTCTAACATTTTTAGGACAGCATTGAAAGTAGTAACCTAAGCTTTTTATTTATGTTTTATCACATATACAGAAAAAATATTTTATGTATGAAATCATTAGATTAACAAAACAAGAGAACAAGAGTGAAAATTGTATTTAATGTATTAATGTTTGAAAAAAAAAATACCAGAGACAAACAGGTTGGTGGAATTCTGGTCTCTAGGAAATATAAACAGTAGAAGATTTCTGACAACATGCTTGAGGTGCTGGTAATTGTTAAATGCTATGAATCTTGTTAAATTCAGTCATCTGAACTTTTACCCATCATAAACTGCAGAGATCATTAACAATACATTTTGCTCAATCCAAAGCTAAACAGGAATTAGCATTTTGGGAAGTTTATCTCCTCCTTCATCATTTGGGGATGATAGAATAGAACGGTATGCTAGAATTTTACTTGGTTTACATATCCTGATATTAACATTCTAGTCTGGTCATATAGATATAGCCTGATGTTCCATTGGAAGGAAATTACTGTGAATATATAAACAAGATTTAACAGCAGTGGAAGATGTTGAAATCAGAGTAAAAAAGGAAAAGTTTTAAAAATACTCCTGTTAACACAGGGCATGATTTTACTATCCAATATTACAAAGGCATCAGCATCATAACAAATAATTCATATGGTGGATATATTTCTGTTGTATCCTCAGCTGAGTGCAGTAATAGGTTGTTAGTATGCTTACTGTACCAAAAGTTCAATTACATCAAAAGTAGTTCTGGCCCTTGTTGAAAGTTACATTAAATATATAATCTCTCATCTGAAGGAGTCATTGAAGAAATGATCAGAATGAAATATGGCAAATCTTTCCCCATGCAAGTAACACATTCACACAGCAATATACCTACTGATCACTCCTGTTGACTTCAAAGACTTATTACTGGATTATGAGTTTGCAGTACAGGGCTGCCCATCAAAGGCAATTAAAAAAGAAAGGTCCAAATTCAGCACTTCACATTGTTTATACTATGACAGGCAGGGTTTTTTGGGGGGGAGGGGAAGGGGGACAATCTCATCAATATTAATAATGACACTGGATTTCTGTCACCTTGGGTGCACTAGTGCTTTTAATGTGATGTAGCTGAACTGCTAGTAGCAAAGAGGGGAAATTTTTGTACTTCTCTTTGTGTAGATTCAACCTTATCATAGAATAATAGAATACTAGAACTGGAAGGGACCTTGAGTGGTCATCAGGTCCAGTCCCCTGTCCTCATGGCAGGACCAAGCACTGTCTAGAGATTATCTCTGGTAGATGTCTATCCGACCTGCTCTTAAATATCTCCAGTGATGGAGATTCCACAACTTCCCTAGGCAATTTATTTCAGTGTTTATCCATGGCACACGTGGATTAAAACGTGTTTTAAACATGAGAGTTAAAATTTTAACTAACATGATTTTAAGAATGATTTTGAACCTTTGAACACAGGTCAATTTGTGTTCAAAGTAAGTGAGCTGATTGACATCCATCTGAAAGCGAATGGGCTCTATTCTCAGAAGATGTATGACAGTATAGCTCATGCAGCTATAGTAATGTACACCAAATGAGAATATGGGCCAATGATATAAAACTAGTTGAGGCAGGCCCCTTTTGTAAGTAGATGAAATCTCACTGAAATTAACTGAGATGTACCCACTTACATTTGGAATGCATTTGACCCAGGATTAATCATTAACTAGCTAGAGGTATATTACAGAGAGTGAATGTGTATGTACATGTGCACACACAAAAAAGTGTAAAATATAATTTGTTTATCTTGTTCTTAGGAAGTGCATCAACTGCAAGATAATTAATTAGATCTGTACACAATATCCATTTCTGATATGTTATTAAATAGAGCTTATGAAAGGAAGATGTTCATTTCTTTTACATGGCCCTTTCTAAATGCAAATAATTATAGGCCAGACTAAACTGAAACACAACAAGCCTTGATCTTTCTGCGAATGTGCTACCTGTAATAATTTGTTCTTTATATCTTACTTTGCAATTGTCAACAAAGACAGCAATAGCATTAATTGCCTTATCATGCTTGCTTACTCCAGCAGGAAGATTTTTCATCCCATTAGAGAGTCCACAAGTCTTGGCGTGGCTTTCTGGGTTTATTTGCCTGAGATTATGAAAATTTGCAAACTGCTTGTCAGAAAAGTGAATGTTCAAGTTACCATTTTTTGTCTTGTTAAACAGGCTTGCTGTTGCTTCTCATTCAGTGTGGATTATGCTGAAGATGATAAAAAGAAACATTTTAATTACTATTTGAACCTATATCACTTCCTTCTTGAGGTGCATCACAAAAAAAACCATCGTAGCTTGCTTAAATATCAATGTGGAATTCCTGAATTACCTTATGTATTTAGAGTAATATTTTTAAACACAATAACAGACATTATCAAGGTGTTTACTGTATTAATCCATCACTTTTTAGATGAAATCTCTCTAAAGCCCTGCTGATGCAGCTAGCACCACAAGAAATAGTTTTCTTATATGAGGATAAATATCATGACAGGATTAGTAGTGTTTTTACGCCTGTTTTTGTTATCATTATATTCAGTGCAAATTTCTCAGGGTGCGTCTACACTGCACTGTTATTTCAAGATAACTAGTGTTATTTTGAAATAACAAAGTAAGCGTCTACACAGCAATTCCGTTACTTTGAAATAATTTCAAAATAACAGATGGCTTATTCTGCAATCTGTAAACCTCATTGCATGAGGAATAATGCTCATTTTAAAATAGCTATTTTAAAAAAGGGCATGTGTGGATGCAGCAGAGGGAGTTATTTCAAAATAAGGGGCCTCCAGGAAATCCCACAGGTGCCCTACTGGGCACTCCATCCACACTCATCAGGACTCTATAGTTCCTCTTCCCTCACTGCAACCACAGGGGAAAGGGCTTGTGGCAGAAAGCTGGCCCTGAAAGCCTCCAGCCACACTTCTTCTACCACAGCATATTGTCTGACCAGCATGTCTGACCCTCAAGCCCCCCAAGAGCCTTCCCCACTCCCAGGGAGCAGTCTGATGGCTCCCAGGAGCCTGCCAGGTGCCAAAAGAGGTGTGTATCATCCTGAGCTGGGGCAGAGATCTTGGCCCTCATTATGGTGTGGGATGAGGAGGAAAACCCCTGGATCTCTGCTCCAGACAGTACATTGCAGACATCTACAGCCACATGGCCAACAGCCTGGCCATAAAAGGCCGTATCCGGACCCAGGAACAGGTCTGGATGAAAGTGAATGAGCTCCGCCAGGCCTACGCCAGGGCAAGGGAGCGCAGTTCCTGCTCCGGGGAAGAACTTCCACACAGTAATGGCAACCTGCTTCTCCAGGGGGATGGCGGGTCTCATCTGGATGTCCTGTTGCATGAGGGCAGGGGTGAGCCAGGCACACAACTCCAGAAAGGTCTCCTTCCTAATTCAAAAATTCTGGAGCCACTGCTGGTCATCCCATCTCTCCATCACGAGTCGGTCCCACTAGTCAGAACTGGTGTCCAGCCACCAGAAGCAACGGTGCACAGTAGGATGCAGCTGGAAGAGCTGCGCTCCCAGACAGATGAGGGTCCCCTAAATGAGCTGGGGGTTGCATTCCTGCAGGGCCAGGAGGGCAGCCTGCATAAACTGCTGCATAAACTGCAGCATGACAGTCAGAGGCCATTGCATGCCCAGAGGCAGCCCTGGGCTCCATAGCTGGGAGAACAGGGCAACCAAAGCATGCAGGGAATATGCTTTGTTTTCCCTCAGGCTACATCTAAACTGCAGGTTTCTTTCGGAAAAGTGCATTGAAAAAGAGATCTGCTTTTGTGAAAGCTAGCATCCACGCTTACTGGATGCTGTCTTGTATATAAGGCCACCCAGAACCACTTCATCCAGGGCATTAGGTCAGCAATTGTTTCTGGGTGCTGTTGCCTAAGGGAATCTGAGACACATGCTTAAAAGGACCCCCCTGGACAGCCGTTTCTCAGGTTCTGCTGTGTGCTTGCCTACCTCTACAAGGAACAGCAAAGCTCTTGCAGTGCATGCCCTGGTTGCCCAGCTTTTGGACACCACAGCCTTCTCTTTGCTATGGAGCCGGAGCTGCCTCTGGGCATGCGATGGCCCCACAGTGTCTTGACAGTCCTGCCCCATCTTGACTCCGAGCTCAGTGAATCCCTCTGCCTGGATGCGGGAGCAGTGCCCTTGCACCCACACCCCACAGTAGAGAGATGATTCTGGAGGCTGGACACCACTTCTGACTGGTGGGATTGGCTGGTGATGGAGCAGTGGGATGACCAGCAGTGGTTCCAAAACTTTCGCATGCAGAAGACCACCTTTATGGCTCTGTGTGCCTGGCTCGCCCCTGCCCACTGATGATGTGACACCCATCTGTGGCCCGACACCTCCCTGGAGAAGTCGGTTGCAATCGCCATCTGGAAGTTTGCCACCCCAGACAGCTACTGGTCAGTGGCCAACCAGTTTGGTATAGGGAATTCCACCATTGGGACCCTCCTCATGGATGTAAGGCACTCTCAGGGGCAGCTGGTGGAAAGGGGGACCCTAGGGAAAAGAGAGACTGGGGGGGGTGCGGGGATGGCCTGGGAGTGAGGGGGAAACCCTTTCCCTGGGGGGTTGTACCATCCCCCCCTCACATATCCCTGCTGGGGGGCGGCCTCATAGGGGGTGGCTCCTGGGGTGCTTGAGGGGTGAAGGGAAGGGGGGCGGGCACTTCCCAAGGGCTTAGGCACTCCCTCTCATTCTCTGTTTTGTGTGTTTGTCTCCATCTGCAAGTTATGAGGGCCATCAACTCCATCCTGCTGCACAGGGTAATCCGCCTCAGAGACCTCGACCCTATTGTTGAGGGATTTGCCACCCTGTGGTTCCCTAACTGTGGGGGAGCTATTGATGGAGCCCACATCCCTATCCACGTACCACATCATCGAGCAGCCCAATACATCAACAGGAAGGGCTATTTCTCCATGGTGCTGCAGGCCCTGGTCGACCTCTGTGGACAGTTTTTGGACTTTTTTGTCAGGTGGTCAATCAGAGCACATGATGCTCTCATATTCAGAAACTCCAGCCTCTACCACAAGCTGGAGGCTGGCACATTCTTCCCCCAGAGGGACTTTCACATGGGGGATGTGCAGATGCCACTCTGCATTGTCAGGGATGTGGCCTACCCACTCATGAAGCCCTACATTGGCCACCTGGACCTCAGCAGGGAACAATTCAATGCACACCTCAACCAGGCCCGCATGCAGGTGGAATGCACCTTTGGGTGCCTCAGAGTGTGGTTCAGGTTCTTCCTGACCTGCCTTGATGTGGGAGAGTACAACATCCCCGAGATGGTCGTGGCGTGTTATGTTCTCCACAAAATTGTGGAGAGCAAGGGGGAGGCCTTCTTCCCAGGGTGGGGGGCAGAGGCTGGCCGCGAAGGAAGGGCCTTTGAGCAGCCACAGACAGCTGCTATCCTCCATGCACATCTGGCCTGGGTGCACATCTGGGAGGCCCTGAGGGAGAGTTTCTCTGAAGGACTCCAGTAACTCTCCCCAGGCCTCTCCACTAGGGGCCTGGGACTTGTCCCCGTATACCTTTCCCACCACAACCCCTCCCTTAACACCATCCCTGTACTCCCAATAGACACCAATTTTGAGTGGAACAATAAAAACTTTGTATTTTTTTTCCAAATAAAAATAACTGGGGGGGGGGGAGGCTGAGAACCTGGAGGGGAGAGGAGAGTGTGGAGCTGAGAACATGTAGGGGGGAGGGAGGAATGGGGCTCAGGGCTGGGAATGGTGTGTGGGGCAGCTGGTGGAGCATTCTCGGGTCCAGGGACCTTGACGAAATTGGGGGTGGCTGGTACCTGGGACCACAGGGGGTTGGGCAGGATGGGGGACTGGAGCAGCATCAGGGATGGCAGGGGGGGCCAGGGGAGAGGGTACAGGCATGGCAGGGAGAGGACTAGAGTGGGGACAGGAGCCGGGTGTGCTGTCACTTCTTGGATGGTGGCACACAAGTTTCCGCCCTGCCGCACAAGCTGGTCCCACATACGGTTGCACTACTTGGTGTCATTCTGGACCTTTTGGGCCAAGCTGCTTTGAGGAATTCTAAATCCCTTTAAGATTTGTAGCAGGACTTGGGAATTTGACAGGGGAGTAGTCCTGGGATTAGAGATGTGCCTTTTCTTGTACCTGTGACAATACCTTTTTTTGGTGTTAGGCTAGAAGTTATAGAAAATCACCATTTGCATTTGCAGCAGAATGGCTCTTGCGCAAGAGGGGGGTTTTGCGCAAGAAGGAGCAGTATAAACTGCTCCTTCTTGAGCAAAAGCCTCTTGCACAAAATGGCAGCTCATTAAGTATGCAAATGAGGCACGACGATATTCATTGCCACACCTCATTTGCATATGTTCTTGCGCAAGACTGGGCAATGTCGACATAGCCTGAGTCTTTTCCTTTTAGTTGCATCACATCTCGGAAAAAATGGGACCAAACTTGTATGACTGTAAAATGGAACTACTCAGATGCATAAGCCAGAGTTTTAACATGTTATGCATTTTCCTATAATGGTGGGTTCATAGAAGACACTAGCCTTCTCTTTGTACTAGCTATTTAATTAGTCTTCCAGATCCAGTTGTAAAAGTCTGTGGCATTATTCACACTGAAGCCAGTGACATTAAACCAGTGAAGAATTTGGTCCAATAAAGTTTAATTTCATAACTGCTGCAAAGTTATTCACAAAGAATAAAAGGGTATGTCTGAAGGGATTATGAATTTCTGAAATAAAGAGACGAATTAGTTTTATTAACTGACCAGCAATGGGAAGGGGGGAGAAATAGTGTGATATTGTTTTAGCAATAGGTGTGGTGAGTTAGGGCTGACTAGTAAACAAAAATAGTTTCATTTCATGAAAAAATTCAAGTTTTTACCATTTGTTCCTTATTTTAGAACAAAACTGAAACTTCTGAAAAGTTTCACAAAAACAAAAGAAATCAACTCTCTCCAGAATAGTCAATAGCCCTAGAGTTAGGGAACTTGTGTGGGATGTGACCGATCAGCTTCAAGTCCTTAGCCTGAACCAGACAAAGCAGAAGCTGGTGTCTTGTACTAGGCTAGTGCCCTGGGCTATGGGTTAACCAGGACCTCTTTTCACCTTCAGAAGTTCCATCCTTGGACTTTAGAAACCCCCTGGAGGGAAGTTCAATCAAAATAGATATATTTTCACAAAAAGTTTCAGTTTCAACAAATCAACATTTTTCTGGAGAAAAAATGGTCTTTTCCATCCCACTACTACTTGCTGCTGACTGTTTCAACTTCCCTAGTGATGTCTACAAACAGTATACACTGAGCAGGCCCATTCATACGTGAAAACAGAAGCAATGGGCCAATTATAGCATGTGTGCAGTGAAACAAAGTGTTTGCAACATGATGGTATATAATCTCATGGTCCATAGAGTATCCACTGAAGATGATTCTGACCATGAACAGTCTTCGATATCTTAGCTTAGATGAGTAATGACATTTGCTACAGTGACATATATACATAAAATGTCAAAGGTACATAGTAACAATTAGTAAAGCTCTATATGGCTACATCTAGACTGCTGCTTTTTATCGGAAAAAGATACGAAAATAGTTTTGTTGGAAGAGGCTTTTCTGAAATTTGGCCTATGTACACTGGGCCAAATTTCAGAAAAACCTCCTCTTTCGAAAGAGTCCTTCTTCCTTCCAAGAAAGCACATCTGCTCTTCTGCAAAAAAGTCAGAAACTCCATAGTCTATATATAGCCTATGAGTACTAAAATTTACTAACAAGAACTAAGAATCTAGCAGTGGACCCTGGACTTCAATTTGCCTGAGCAACTATCCCTAGCAATTTTTACTAGAGTTGGCTGTTATGCAAGGACTCCAACACAAGTCAGACATCCTACTATTTTGTAGAACGGGAGTTAGTTAAGTTTGTGGTGTCCATACTAACAGTATCTGTTCTACATATTTTCCCCCTTCTTTGTGGTGGCTTTAAAACACACAGCAGATGCAAAATCATGACACCACTGAAGTTAATGGTAATAGCCCTACTCATTTCAGTGGGGTCAAGATTTTATTCCAGATGTGTAGGGGGTTCTGAGGTTTATAATATATTAATGCATGTAGTCTACATTTGACCCTGCTTAGCATTCTCAGTGGAAGCTTGTAGATGCTAAGCATTTTTGAACATCAGTCCACTTCTTCTGGGTGTCTAAATGAAAGTTGAGCTCTATTAAAAATCTGGCTGTTAAAGACCAGAAAATCTAATTTCAGTCACAAATGAGATGAGTTTAGCACTCTTCATTTAGTGGTGATAGAATATTGGACCTTATATAATAATCTGCTCAGTACTGGACCAGAAGAACAGTTGCTATTCATTCTGAAATCTATAAAGCCACACAAAATTGCTGTCCTCAAACACAAGGGTGACCCCTGTCAGATTCCTGTTCACCATCATCAAGTTTAGTACATTAGCACATGGGGGCAACTAAAACCGGGCCTTGTACTAGGCACTGTAGAAACACAGAAGATACCATCTTCTCTAAGTATTTACAGTCTAAATAGACAAGACAAAAAGAAAGAGAAGGGACATAATATACATATTATTATTACTTCATTGGGACTTTGTGGCTTGGGAAAGAATTTGGCTGGTGTACTCTTGTCCACTGCTATCCTATAAAAATAAAATATGCACATTAATTTTGGGGAATTACTATGTAGGTGTCTGAGGTCTCTCTTTTTGGAAAATTGTTATCATTTTCTTACTTTCTGGTCTTATTCTGGGGAGGGTTTTTTTTTTTTTTTTTTTTGCAAGAAAATTGGAATAGTAACTCCAGGAGAGAGGTGGGCCAAAATGGTATCTGAAATGACACCACTGCATTGCATTGGTAATGATTAAAAAGTAGTACTTGGTGTGAATGTGCTCAATGCTGGAACCCACTTGTAATTTCATTGCATTCACTACTGCCAAGTTGGTAATGTTGAAGTTAAATGAGGGGGGAAAATGAAAGTGGCATCACAGACTGCAGTTACGTAGGTGATAATGAGAAAATTCCTTAGACCTCAACAGATATTTAGTCAGCTACAGAATCAGACAAATTAAACAATTTCCTAATTATTCAAGCAATTCACTACTATTGTCTCTCTCCAGCTAAAGCTATCAGCTTAGGGAAGAAACATATAATTAACAACTCATGAACTCAAGGACACTGAGCAAGTCTAAATAAACAGGTTATAAGGAACATTGTTCTCACAATTCTTCTAGTGGCCACATTATAAATAATTTCTTTTGTAGGAGTAATGACTTAATCATTTGTAAATTACGGACCCAGAATTACCTCTCCCTATTCAGAGGAAGGCACAGACAAATCTCTTGTAATAAAAGCAAATATGTGAATTGGAGTAATCTTAGGAGTGCTTTTGTTTTCAGTAAGAGATGGTAATGAGGGTAAACATGGGAAATCAATTAAATCCAAGTGTTTACCAGGTTTAAGTAAGTAATAGAACAGGAAAAGGCACTACTATCTAGATTACTTGCTTTTTTTTTCTTTTAAGGTTTTCAGGGTTGTTGTTTTTGGAGGGTTGGGGCAGGGGTGGCAGGTGAAGGGTGGGAGTGGGGGTGCTGGCTAACTTTTCTTCCAGTAGAAAATACAAAAGTGTTTTGTATATTCATTGTGGTTTTTGATCCATGAGACCCTTGGCATGATCACATAACACAGGCTATTTAACCCTGCCTCAATATCTACTACAAATGTCTACCAATCGGAGACTGTTGTAAAATAGGTATGTAGCTCTGCCATTCAACACAGAGCCCTGAAGTCAGCCCTTTTAGCTACACTGAATGCAAGGTAAGACCAGAACCCTACAATTAGTCATCCGTCTTGTTAGGCACATATTGCCGCTAGTTGTCCTGCTTCCTTTAGGTTCTCCAAATTAGGGCAGTATCCTCTCCCCTAGTGGACCAAAGCTAAAGTGACCATTACTGGGCTTTCAGTGCTTATAGCTATGCTGTTGTCTACTAAATCAAGATCATGAAGTCAAAGATGCCATAAATCCCATAAATCAAATGCAGTCTACTGTGCTATGCCGCTCCCCCAACTTAGGGCTGGCCCCAAGGTCAATCCAGCAGGCAGGCTGAGAGGCCCCTACGACCCTGGGCTGGCCCTGGACAGAAGCCCACAAGTGGCTTGTGCAACCCCGCCCATGCCTGCTCTGGGGCCATCCCCAGAGAAGCCAGCGAGAGGCCTGCACTCATTCCTCTGCCCCAGACCAGCCCCAGGGAGAAGCTGGGGGGTGGGCAGCATGGCCCCCATTGCCTTGGGCTGGCCCTGTGTCTCCTGTGCAATTCCAGGTTACTCTTCAAAGAAATGCCAACTCTGGAGACTCCAGGTTTTAATGTATAAATGCTCTATCTCGCACCAAGAAAGAACATGGTGTATGGAGTTCTGTAGTTTCTGTGGCCCACAATAGCATGACGTTGTTGCAATTTATTTAATTGATCACTGTTTAACTGTTCATTTAATTGTTGAGTGTGACCTTCAGGATCCTAATGACAAGAAACCAACGATATGCTGAACTGGGCAAAGTTTAGGCAAACTGAGCTCAAAATAAATTTGATTATCTGATTCTGAAATGAAAACTTTGTTTACAGTAATATCTACCTTTTATACAGCACTTGGCTTCAGTTGAGCCTCTTACAGTCTTTAAGGCATTTAGCCTCACAACATCCTTGTGAAGTAGACAAGTGCTATTATCACTATTTTACAGATAGGAAATGAGGAGGTAAGTGACTTGTTGTCAAGGTCACATAGGAAGATGGAGGCAGAGCAAGGAATCGAACCCCTTTCATCAAGATCTTAGGTTAGTGCCCCGATCACTTGACCATCCTTCTTCTAGCATGACATTTAATTAGCAAAAAATTCTGCTGCAAGTGAAAATTACTGTTTCAGCTGTTGTGTAATACCAAGGAATGAAGATTGGAATGATCATGTCTTCCTCTAGATCAGCATTTAATAATGGGAATATGTGCACATTTTATCACATTCAAATGTAGTTTTGTAGTGTCAGCCACCGATATATATTCGTAAGCCTGGGATCTCATTGTTAAACCCAGAATGAACAGATCCAGAAGCCTGACTCTTCACTCAATGCCAGTGCCACTTCATTGAACACAATGGTTTACAGTTGTGCAAACCCACTGTAACAAAGTAGGGAATCATGCTCAAGGTTCTCATACCATTTACTCCAATAAGTTTATGTGTGGATTTAACAAGTCATTGAGGGGCTAGGCCATATTTTTACTCAGTGGATCCCACTGAGCCATGAGAGCCAATTGGCCATGAGAGCCAATTATCCTATCACTGATCCAGGTGCAGTTCCAGTCAAGTCAGCAATAATTAATATGCATTGCTGTATGGCGCCTGTTACCCTGGAATCACCATGGATTTTGGGAAAATGGCAAGTGGTGAAATAGAGGATCAGAGAATTTAAATGATCTTTTTGTTACTCCAACTCACTCCTCAAATCAAGGCGTTATATAAATGCCGAGTGTTTTCTGACAATTTATTCATGACTTGGTTCATGCAGAGAATAAGTCATTTAAGTAAGAATTATTATTTCACTACATCTTTTATGGGGATAGAGCTTTGTAACCCACAAACTTTTAAAGAGCAGTCATTGGAATAGTACACAAATACATTTTTAAGTGAAATAAATGAAAGCAGAGACATTTGCTTTGGATGGCCAAACGGGAATACCAGTTCATTTAGAATACCAGTTCATTTAAATGTTTATTTAAACATAACTAGTAACTAATTGCAATCCCCAATCTACTTCATTGCCAATTCACAAGCTATATGGGTTTTCAGTCACGAAAGTATGAGAACATTAATCTTATTTAATTTGTTCCTATGAGCTGTGTGTGCCAAGATTTTCAAGTGTAACAGATCATAGCATATAAATTAAACTCAGCGTCTGCAGAAGGCAACCCTCTTTGATTGCTATTTGACATTTCTCTTGAGAACTGATTCCCTGATGTTTTAAACTCCCTCTATTCTTTGGTGATGCAATGGAAAGTGCAAATATTTTTAACCAATGTATTTTATAAGCTTGTACACTTTAAATATTGAATGATGGAGATGGCCAGTTGCTCAAATGGCTAAATATTGAAAAATGGAGCTGTCAGATTCAATACAATTTTCAGTTTAGTTCATCATAACTTTAAATTGAACAGGAAGAGAAAAGCTTGCATACAGACTGCGAATGGTTGTTTGCTGTAATCTGTTAATTTATCTGTTTCAAATTAAGACCCTTTGTACTTTAAGAAAAAGTGTTGGTCAGTATAGCTTATTTAATTCAGGGGACAGATATAACCTAAAACAGCAAAGGTGCTCTTTTACCATTATAAGCTGTACAGGAAACCCCCGACATGCGACCACCCAAGTGCCAACCCCCCACACTTGCAACCATTTTTGTAAGTGCAGAGGGGGCCAAAAACCCCTAACTTACGTCCTCGGCCCGCATTTATGACTGTGCACAGTGCCTATCGTAAATGAGGGTTAGTATGTCGCCCCCGACTTGCAACGCTTCCCCGGGAACCAATCGCGTTGCAAGTCAGGGTCCCCCCTGTATCTACATACACTAGTGGAGGGGGTTGTCAGTATGCCTTTCTGATACTAAGATGGGAAATCAAGCTAAGATATGCAACTTCAGCTATATGAATAGTGTATCTGAAGTCGAGATACTTAGATCTATTTAGTGTGGTGTCTTCACTTGGTGCACTGACAGGAGATGCCCTCCTATTGATTCCCCTTGTGCTTATCATTCTGGTGGAGTACCCAGTTGGGAGAGCAATTTGCAGTTGATGTATCATGTCTATACTAGACATGATAAATCAGCCACCACAGAATCAATTGCTGCCCATTGATCCAGACAGTAGTGTAAACATACCCTGAGTGACAAACTTTATACCCACATAAGTGGTAGGGAAGACATAGCCTTAGTTTAGATATTAGGAAAAACTTTCTAACTATAAGGATAATTTCTGGGACAGGTTAGCTATGGAGGCTGTGGAATCCCTGTCTTTAGACATTTTTAAGAATAGGTTTGAAAAGTATCTGTTAGGAATAGTGCTTCACTGGGCTAGGATTCTTCCTTATTAGGACCTGCTGCTCCTGACAGCTGCCCCTACTGCTGCTAAGGCACTTGGTTCAGTTTGTATGTTGGAAACAAAAGTCTAGTATAATTCTCATTCTAAAATTTAATGCTCACAATAATATCACACACTGTAATAAATAGTATATATGGAGACTGCATTCTGGAAAGAATTGCTGCCAGGGGATTTTATTCCTTACATTTTGAACAGGAAGAAGTGCTAGAAACAAATGCCTTTTAGCCCCAAAACTTTGCCAGTTGTAATCATTTCTAGGAACTCAGTACATAACTACAAATATAATTAATTTTTCAGGGAATCACAGAACATAAATCAAAGGACTGATTAAACCATATTGTTTGTTACATGAAAAAAAAACTATTGAGAGAAAAAATCAGATGATGAAGACAAAAGGTAATTTTAGATCACATGTCTCATTTTTAGTTACTTTATCTATTCAGATGTTCGAATCTGCTCATTCAGCCAAGTTACCTAATAAGCTGCCATTATTGATTTTCAAGAAGAGCAATCATGATCTGAAAGAAAACTTTCTGAAAGTCACAAACAAGCACCAGAGGACCCAGAGGCAAAAGGTTTGTGTAATCTTTAAAAGCTTGCTTAGAGGCTAGAGTCAGAGCTTTGAAATCAGACAACCAAAACTCTACCCTGAAAAAAAAAGCCCAGATGTTCAATGCAGAGAAATGTATTTAACAAAAAACAAGGGCTTAGCAAAAAGTTGAAGCTAGTCCACACAAAGTACTAAAACAATATTATTTCAGTGTTACCATGCTTAGTTATTTATATTAGGATACAGGGGAAGTTACCTAAAAATAGGGGAGGTCACTGACTCATTAATCCTCAGCTACCTAAAAATAGGGGGGTCACTCACTCCGCCTTCTGCTTTATTTCATTTCCCTCCTATCTCAGACCCGTTTCTTCCTGAGGCCCTGCACCTACTCACTTCTCTGCCTCCTTACTCCCTTTAATAGCCCTTATGGTCACTAAAAAGTGAGAGGACAAAGCCATCCTACTATTAAAAGTTATGCCTCTCCCCCATTTCATCATTCATGTTAGTACGGCATCCAGAGGGATAAACTCTGACAGACATGTAAGAAGTCACAGTCTTTGTTCTAAAGAGCTTACTGTTTCATGTACAGGATAATAATATAAAATGATTCCATGTTTCTAAAACTAAATGGGCTGTTTATTATGAAAGCTATTTACAGAGCTGCTGTAACAGAAGTTACCGTTCCAACCATGTACACATGGATTGGCTCCTGGGCACTTCCTCCAAACTCTTCCTTCCTGAAACATGTGCTCCTACCTCCAAGTGCCATGCAGGCAGCTGCTCTTAAGGTAGAAAGAGCTAGGCAGAAAATATAGAAGTAAAACTGCTATTTTAGGCACATAATCCAACATTTAGTCAACACTAGCACTCACAAATACCTTGCTCAGCTGCTGCCTAACCCTGTAGGTGACTAGACTCTCTTTGCCCCTAAGTTTCACTGTTGAAGTCGTCAAGGTGCCTACATTTCACCTCAGTCCTGACACTGCTGAGAAGCTCAGTGCAAGCCATAGCAGGATTCACTAAGTAGATGTCCCCCATCTATTTTGCCTTTCAGATTTGATCTGATAGATATGTTTGGCAAAGGTCTACATTGGCACAAAATGGATGAAGGAGGAAGAAGAGATGGCGGTGGTGTCCTACATGTCTTATCCCAGTAGTTAATGCACTCAGGATATGGAAAGAGGGCACCTCAGGTTCCTAGCCATTTTGCTATACTGTATTCTAGGGCAGTCTTACCTGCTGATGCTGTTCTAGTGTATATAAATCACTAAAGAGTCATTAGAGCAGAGGGTTTAGCACATTACTCTCTTCCATCCCAGGGGAACACAATAACCACAGAGCTAGAGAGAGAGAGAGTCTTCTTGCCCCTTTCTCCCAACCTCCACTTGAACATTTTTTTTATAAACCTTAGAACAGTTTCAGTAGGAGAGCTAGAGTCCTGCCTGAGATTACTCTATGGCCCAGTGGTTAGGGCAGAGGTTATATTTTCCTTTCTGAGCCCCCGCCCCTCAACATGCTATAAAAACTCCATGGCTCAGCCATGCTACAGTTGTTCTTTTACATATTAAAGCCAGGGCTGGTGTTAGGGGGTAATAGGAAGGGCAATTGCTCAGGGCCCAACACCACAGAGGATACTGTAGAGCTAAATTGCTCAGGTGATGGGGCTCAGAAACACAGGCTACAGTCCACCATGTCAGCACTTTGGTTTTCTGTCCTGGGCAGAAATCTGCTTGTGGCCTTGTAGGAGGCCCTGAATTCCTCATTAAGAATCACTGGGTGAGGCTACTCTCAAGTCTGTTCTCTTTATCAGGTAGGCAGGGGGCACCCATGTTTCCCACATCTAGGTGTTCCAGCCCCTAGGCTAAAATTACAGGGGAACCATCTCTTAATTTTCCCTTGGAAGATGACAGACCTGGCTTATGTGCCTAATTGGAGGAGAGGATTCATGGCTGTGAAACACAAGTGGAGATAAATTCAGGCTGGAATGAGGAGTAACGGTAGTTTGAATTAGGATCTTAAATTCGAACTACCTAGTCCGTGCCGCGTGTAGCCGCGGGCACGGAGTTCGGACTAAGAGGGATTTAAAAATGGCGGCGCCCGGGAACATGCAAATGAAGCCCGGGATATTTAAATCCCGGGCTTCATTTGCAACTCTGGTTGCCCTCATTTGCCTACCTAGCTCGAACTAACGAGCTAGTGTAGACATACCCTCAGAGACATGCGGAGCGGTGCTCCAGCGACAATTTAAAGGACCCCGGGCTCCAGCCACTGCTGTTGCCCCTTTGAATTGCCAGGGCCTAGAGCAATTGCCCTCTTTGCACCCCCAGTTAGCAGGCCTGCTAGTACCTAATGTTAGACACAGAGCAGTGCAGCACTTAAGTCCCCCTTGTGATTACCACCTTAAGTAACTTCCCCTCACAGGAAGTCTACGATGGAGTAGGGAATTGAATATGGGCACCCTAAGCACCAGGCCACCCTGCTGCTTAGTGCTTTTTCATCTTCCAGCCTACCCATAGTTTCAGGCACAACACAGTGTAGAGAGGAGAATCCATTAATATGTCCATGTTATTGAAAGTTTCAGAGGGCAAAAAAATTTCCCTTTACTTGGCCCCTGTAATCACTGGCAGCTCCTACTGCCTCATTTATCCACCTCCCCCTGTGGACAATACACAGAATATGGATGATCCGATTTCTGCAGAGCTTCCTCAGGGTAGGGCCCTATGTGACATTATTTCAGTCAAATAATGAGGGCCAAATCTTACAAGCCTGTCCGTGTGTCCCCCTGGAAATAATATTTTATTATTTTATCCAGTTTGGACTTAAGCCTTCCAGGGTCTGATTCAAACCCCACAGAGGCCAGTGGGAATTTTGCCATTGGCTTTTGAATTAGGCCCAAGTGCAGCTGTATTCAGAGGGCTCTGTGCCTAATGTCTCCATGAGTCTGTATGAACAGTCTCAATTTACATGTACAAAAATATATTTTTATATTTATACTATTAGCCCTGAAACTCAAGCTCACATCATCACTGATACTAGAGATTGATTCTGCAGTGATGCTTACAAGCTGCTAACAGTTCTTTGGATAAGGCATAAGTTTGACTCCACAGTTCTAAACAGGAGTATGGAGTCATAAAATCTTATTATTGTTGTCACTAAAGTCAGCAGATATGACTGAATATACACCCATGGGTAAGAAGGTACCTTTTAAATAGTGTTATCGTATTTCAGGTGCCCCAAAAGAGGGCATAGTGGGTGGGGAGACCTGGGAGAGAGGGAGAGTAGGAAAAAGGAGCTGGATGAAGGTATGGGGGAGGGGAGGGGTATTAGGAGGAGGTAACTGCAGTGAAGTATGCACTGGATGTGGATGATACTCCCTGCCACAGTGGCAGGGTGGCTGGTGGAAGCTTAGGATGCAGTGACAGCCATCAGTCAGCACCCTTAATGGGACCTGTTCCTAGGGCTGAAACTGAGGGCCTGGGTTGGTGGGGTCCAGCAGCTGAGGCTTGCAGGGAAATGGAAGGAACCAATCAGCTGCAGATGAAGGGAAGGTACCAATTTGGCAGTGTCACAATCAGGACCAGTGTTTCCTGTAAGATGAGCACTTCAGCGGCCACACAGAAGAAATTTCAATGATGCCCAGCTGATTAGCAGCATGCCCACAGCCAGCAGCAGGTGTTTCTACTGGTGGTGCACATCCACACATGCTTCAGTGAACATTACAACATTTATTCCACACATGGGTGGGAAAAAAAATAGAAGGAACACTGATTAGGATTCTTTTTAAGCTACAGCCTGCAATAACCTGCAAAAACCTAGGGGACATTTCTCCTTATTTTTAAAATCTCCCTGGACAGAGAAAGGAGACAGAAAAGAGAGTTTTTTATATGGAAACCCTACTGAACATTACGCACTTGAAGAATGATGCCAGTTTCATTGTATTGCCTGGATGTTCATTAAAGAAAAAATAAATGCATATTTGGTTTTTTAGAATGGAAAATATCGGTGAATTGCTTTGCTGCGTAGGGACACATTTCCATTCCTGGGAACCACAGGTGGACGTACCCATCTCAGCTTACCATATTGACTTTGATCAAATCAAGGGAAGGGAGAAACATTACATTTGCAGTAACAATTATAATAGCAACCAGAATTCAACAGAACTGCCAACGGCTCCAACTTGCAGATAGCAGATCTGGAAGCTCTCTGTTACTACATTCCACTCCAGTCCCCTGGCAGAAACAGTGGTATGGCCTGCTCAGTTCTGCTATTGTCTCAGTAGAGGTCACAGTTAAATTCTGTAAAATGGGGGTCACTGAGATCCTGTTTTTCTTGGCAGACATTTGTTTACATAGGAAGGTGAATAAGATGCTTAACATTGCTTCTTCTTAATGTCTCTATTACTCCCTGTCCCTTTTTTCACTACAGCTTGTTATCAAAACAGATGTCTTGTCAAGGACAGTAATGGCTACCTGGTAGGTTGTAGGGGAAGAGACCATCTTTTACAGGTACCTTTCCTTCCTATGGAGCAACCATTCTTTACAACCGTCACTGGGATTTAGAAATGTTTTCTGCCCTTCTAGTACCATAACAAATGGGAAACTTGGAAATGTCTTTTTTCACCCAGTGTCAGAATTTGTCACCTCAAAACAAAGGGAGAACAATGTTTGGAAATGCCTAAGATGCCCCTTCACCTTATGGTTTCAGGGTTAGTGAACTTCTTGGCTAGATTAGTTCCTTCTCTCTCATGTCTCCCCTCTCAAAGTCCAATAAGCAGTGAATAGATGTTGAAAGACTAATGTCCATATCATTGTTAAAAAGGGCTCTAATTTCACTCAATATTGGATTATTTTTATAAGGTAAATACAAGGTGAGTGACATTTTGTGTCAGCCCAATATAAACAATAGCTGCCCTGCAATTACAAATCTATTTCCTTCATTATTGCTGATGTCCCTAAACCCCAGGAACACCAGAGATGACAGAAAAACAACCCATTTCCTGCAAACTTTCCTGCTGAGTAATTACTTCCTGTGTTTATCTGACGTGAGCTTCCTGTGGTTCATTTCCATATGTTTCTCTCTTGTAAGTGATTTTTTAAGGACACCACGAAGAGAAAAAGCTTTGCAGTAATCCTGTTTACTGCACACCTCCTCCAATTAATAAGGAAATTAAAGGGATCAAAGGAACACACAGTGAGCTTTCCATGTCTTTCTTACTTATTTTGTTACTAATAATCAGACTAAGGAAACTTAAACTGAATTTAGTTTTCAAATTGAATTTGTACATAATACAACTTTTGCTTATTTTCCTATATCGGTATAAAGGAAGTTTATAGTTTAATCTTCTTCTTTGTGTGCATGAGTCCTCTCCCCTCACCCATTTTTCCTTCTACTTAAGGACCAGATTGTGGTAGTAGCCCAGAAAAAAAGCAGTAAGGGACTCTGCATTTCCCCCCATTTTCCATATGCAAGCCGCACTGTCTCTTTAGACAATGCAACTTGCACTCCAACTAAGGCAACTATGGCAGCCAGTTCTTTAAGATGATATTGAACAGGGTTCCAGGCCATGGATTGTCTCCATCCACCCCACATCCAAATCTACAGAGCTACTCATCTTACTAGAGCACAAAGAACCATGGGATATGCCCCCCGAAGTCATTGCAACACTCATGTATGAATGCACATGAGTGATGGTCCAGTAACTCCGGTCTGGCTTTGCAGCATGGTTGCACGTGCCTTGGTTTGGCGAGCATGAGTTCTCAGACTCAGGTGTCAATCACCCAAGTTAACTCTGCAGGAAGACATATCACTATCCCATCCCATTCCCATAGTGGTTGACCACTACAGGTCAGCATATCTGGGGTTATGTCCACACACCAGGGCTAAAGTCAAAATAAGCTATGCAACTTCAGCTATGTCAACTGTGTAGCTTAAGTCGAAATACCTTATTTCGGCTTTTGGTGCTGTCTACATAGCAAGAAGTTGAAGGAAGAACACTCTTCCTTCAACTTCCCTTACTCTTCATGAAATGAGGGTTACAGGAGTTGAAGTAAGAAGTCCTCCAGCTTGACATTATTTCAAAATAAAGGCTTGTAGTGTAGATGCTCTCTTCGTTATTCCAAAATAAACCTGCTGTGTAGTCATACCTGGCTTATGGGATCCATTAAAAATAAAGCATTGCATTAAGAATTCTGTACTTCTTCACTGCCTAAAATTTGTTAGAGCCCCATTATCTTTGCCCATGCATATCCAAAGATTGCTCCTTGCTGATCTGCCAGGCTTTCCAGCATGCAGAACATGGAATCCTACTGAGTTGGCAGTTTTATGTTTCTTTCTAGACACATTGCTTTCTTTTTTTCCCTCTCCTCCCCTATTCCTGCTGACCAAAGATTTCTTTAGAGACTTTAAGAAGTTGATTCTCTTGAGAAGCAACTATGAGAGAATGTTTAGTACTGCTGTCCATCCAAAATCAACCAATCAATCAATCAATCAGTATTCAGCAACAGAGTCAGCCAGCACAACAAACTTGGCATATGTATGAATTGGTCATCACTCAGTATTTTTACCCAATTGCCTTCATTATCTGTGATAAGAAGACCCTGAGAAATAAGCCACATATTGATTTAATCCCGAAGCTTTTGAAAGTGTCTTGCTGTCTCCTGCGATCGCAAAAGACAAAAGGCACAAAGTGCAGTTTGTTTTTGAGAGTCACTGTCAGAGGTTCAGACACGCTTCCAGGAATAACACCCACTGAGACATGTTTTTTACATCTCCAAAATGTCATTTGTTCTGTGAATATGTTTCAAGTCACTCTGTCTCAAGACTTGTTTTTATTAAGCTTGGTACAGCATTGTATAGAGCAGAGATAGTATTATGTGGATTGCAAAACATATTTAAGCTGGTGTTTAAACTGTGGCAGCACAATGGCCATGAGTTGAGCACCAAAGAATGTGGCAGGTAACCACAAGCTATAATTCTGGCAATTACAGTGATGATATTTTGAGAGACTGGATGACTGCAGTGATATTTTTCTATTCCTCTCAAAAGTCTCCCTTCAAAGTTAACTGTTAAATTTTGCTTAGCTTAGCTGGTGTGGATATAAAATTCATACTGGAAAAGTTATCTGAATTTAGCAAGGCATTTAACTTGCATGTCTTCTCTTTTTATTTCTTACTAGCATGGCAATATATCAGTAGGTGCAGAAAACTTATGCATCCCCTCCAGGGCTTGAAGGGGGGTTCTAGTATTTAAATTATACATTTGTGTCTCAGGTATTGGTCTCCATATTTCTTTCACAAGATTTTAATGGGCTGAATTATTGTATCCTGAGAAAATGCAGTAAAACTAATGTGACATTTTTTCTTGTGTGTGTACATTATTTGTTGCTTACATGGGAAAAAATAAGCATTGAAAATGGAATAACTACTAAATGTACAAATAAAGGGTCTTCTGCAAATAAATATATAAACAAACAGAATTTCCACTTACTGGAAAAAAGTTGCTGCTGCCACAAAATTTATATATAATTTTGAAATATAGCTCAATGAATAGTAAGTTAGCTTTAATTAAAACTTTCACCTTTATTAATGTGGGCTTCAAATTGGACCAATGCAAGCTTACAATATCACTTGCTATACTAAAAATATTGAACTAAGATGGGTGAATGGGACAAATATGTGAAAGACACATTTAGGAGGGATGGTTATAGAGGCATCATAAAATGTATATGTCAAAGGATGATTACTCAAGGAATCATTTTGCTCATGAACAAATGTGCTTCTATTTGCTCTAGTGCAGGGGTGGCCAACCCGCAGTTCCTGCAGCTCTTTACTCAAAGAAATGCGGCTCTTAGGGTTACGGCTCGTTCTGAGCCACATGCCCGGACTGCTCACAGCCGCTCTGCGCATGCGCTCCAGCGCCTGGAGGGAGGAGTGTATGGCTGTGGCGGCGGCAGTGGCTCTGGTGAGACCCAGGTGTGTTGTTGGGGGGTGCCGGCATGGCATTGCTCGTGGGCCACCTGGAGCCTCTGCTGCCCGGCAGCAGATCCTTTCTACTGCTGTGCATTGCAGCCTCCCTCTTGCAGCAGAAGACAATTTCAATCCTCTCGGGTGCTTTGGGTGGTTTCCAAGCCCCAGCCCGCCCTTCAGACCTGCAGGCATCTTCCAAAGCAGCCCTGCACAACTATCACCATGAAGCCACCAGCAAATATGCACCAGGGCACATGAGAAGGAATATCAGCCAAAGAACCTGAAGCGCAAATGGACCCATGGTGGTGGAAGAGTATTAGTACTCCCAGTGGGATTGAGGTGATCTTCTGACGCATGCTGAAAGGCAGGAAATCCCTGAGCCACTGAGTCATGTAGATACATGATCTTTTGAGCATGAAATGTTTCAATCAAGCCTGAACCACCCTCTGCAGCTCGTCCCTTTAGAGTAAACCAGCCTGAGAGTTTGCAATGACATAGGCTTCTCTATGTAACACCCATGAGTCCTAAAATGTGAAGAATTATTGAGTGGCACTTTGATAAATGTGGGGTGCTGGTTTTCTTTTCCACTGGCTTCACCTGATGGCTAATTATTTTGAAGGGCAATGATTTCAAGTGGTAGAAATAGTTCTTAGGTAAAAATTATGCAACTAGGAGGCATAATTAAAAAATAATAAAAAATCATTGGGTTAGAGTGGGGGGCGGGGGAAGGTGCCTGGCTCTGGGGGAGGGGAGGGACATTGGGTTAAAACAGCTGGGGGTGCCTAGCTCTGGGGGAGGGGTGCGTGGCTCTTTGCACTACTAAGAGCTATTTTGGCTCTTAAGGTGTGTCTAAACTATACTCCTCTGCTGACAGGGATGTAGATTAGGTACAGCGCTATTGCAAATGAAGCGGGGATTTAAATATCCCGCACTTCATTTGAATAAAAATGTCCGCCGCTTTTTGCCGACGCGGCACTTTGCTGGCAAAAAGCGGCAGTCTAGATGGGGATTGGTCGAAAAGGAAAGCCTTTTCCGACCGATCCTGTAAACCTCGTTGCATGAGGCATAAGGGATCGGTCGGAAAAGGCTTTCCTTGTCAACCGATCCCCATCTAGACTGCTGCTTTTTGCCGGCAAAGTGCCGCGTCGGCAAAAAGCGGTGGCCATTTTTATTCAAATGAAGCGCAGGATTTTTAAATCCCCGCTTCACTTGCAATAGCGATGTGCCTAATCTATATCCCTCTGTTGGCAGAGGGGTGTAGTTTAGACACACCCTTAGTGTCTAACTTGTTGGCCACCCCTACTCTAGTGTGAGGCTTACTTCAAGATTGATTTTCATCTTGCCTTAAGTGACATCCTTCTTGGGTACCCAGAACTGTGAAGCAACATTTTACCCCAGTCAATCTCAGCAAGTGAGAGTTTTGCTGCTGCTAACCACACTAGATCATCTGCCTTGTCAAAATACTTTTCAGGATTTTTCCAGTCTAAATCTTGCCTTGCAAGCAATGTTCAGTGAAGAGCAATTTCTGAATTCCCCAGAGATGTCTCTCTGCAGTATCTCTCACTGAAAGAAGATTGCTTCTCTGAAGAGACAAAGCACACACCGGTCTGTAAGTTTTACTGAAGACTTACACATCACTGTAATACACAGCGCTGAGAAAATATACATTGATTAATAAAGAACCGAGATGTAAGTGATAATGTGTAAGAATAGAAGAAACAAGTATGGCAAAGCATTCTTTCTCATGACTAAAACTTAATTTCAACAAATTACTATCTTTGTCTAAGTAGGTTTCTTACCATAGTTGGTTTCAAACTACTCTTTTCTTCTAGACCAAGAGGATTCAGTTTTCATAGGCTCAAAGGGTTAAGAACAATATGGTCCCTCAGAGATGGACAATCAAAATGGCTGTTTGCTTGTCTATGTATTCCACAAAGTTCATTTTGTCTGTGTGAAGAGCCAGGAAGTCTTCCTGGGGTCCTGATTCTGTCATTCCCTCTTGTGACTGTTAAGCAGTTCTCCGTGGTTGTTGGCTTAATGGCTTTGTTTACCATATATATAAATGTATTTGCACTGTCTTCTGCCAATGATGAAGTTGGTCAGACAAGTAAATACAGATTCCTTTATCTAGAAGAATAAGTTTATACACTGCCTGCTAAACAAATCTTAAGAACATATTTCTAGTACATATCCTTAACTCTTTGTATGCAATCCACACCTATACCACACAAACACTTTTGGGGCAGTGCATTACCAGTTGTCAAAAATATATATCCAGGTTTGAACTGGTACATGAAGTGGATGACATTATACTTTATCATATTTAGTCTAGCCAACATTTTTTTCTTCACAAACCTATACAAGAATAACAGTGTGCAGCTAAAAGTAGTTCATGGAATGTCGAAGTGGCATGTCAAGCTTTGAAACAGATGCAGAGCAATCTGTGTCTTCCACAGCCTGACAAACCGACTACACAAGGAGAGCTATCATCTGAACATTTTTTCTACTAAAAAACCAAACAGAAATGCTTGTTTTGGATGCCATGAATATTAATATTATTATTCACACATCACCATGACCATTTGTTACCTTGGAATCACCAAGATGTAGGTCAAGTTAGGTCAAATCATCTGCTGGTCATTGGATAGGCATGAAAGCAAACACAGGAAGGAACATTAAATATGCTACAATGTGCCAGAAGTTTATCCATTTGTATCCATGTACTTTTGTCATTCATGTATCAGACTTTATATCATCTACATTCCTCTGGTCTACATCAAAGGACACATACTTTCTCTAATGCCTGGGTGCAAACTACTTTTCCTCTATTGAACCAGGCTCACTCTCTAGGGCCATGTCTACATTTGAAAAATATTTCAAAATGACTAAATTCAACTTAATAACTCCGAATTTAACAAATTTGAACTAGTGTGTCCACACTATAGGGAAGCCTTGAAATTAGTCCAAGGGAGGCTCTGTTAATGTGGATGCACTACTTCAGACTTAGAGCCCCAGGAAGCACCAGAGAGTAATTAGTTTGAATTACTCGGGGAAGTAATTATTTTGAAATAGAGGCACCGGAGTGTCCACACTACTGTTATTTTGAAATAACTATTTTGGAATTAGTGTTACTCCTGATGTAAAGCAGGAGCACAGATTTTGAATTCTGAGGCCTGTTATTTTGAAATAACGGGCTTGGTAGTGTGGACACTCCACTTATAAATTTGACCTTGGGAGGGTTATATTGATATAAAGTCCTAGGGTGCATCTAGACTGGCAAGATTTTGTGCAAAAGTGGTTGCTTTTGCGCAAAAACTTGCCACCTGTCTACACTGGCCGCGAGAATTTGCGCAAGAACACTGACTTTGTAATGTACAAAACAGTGCTTCTTGCACAAATACTTTGATGCTCCCGCTCAGGCATAAGCCCTCTTGTGCAAGAATACTTGCGCAAGAGGGCCAGTGTAGACAGGAACGTTAATTTCTTGCCCAAGAAAGCCCGATGGCTAAAATGGCCATCGGAGCTTTCTTGCGCAAGAGAGTGTCTATACTGGGCACGGATGCTTTTGCACAAAAGCAAATCTTTTGCGCAAAGGCACATGCCAATGTAGACGCTCTCTTGCGCAAATACTTTTAACGGAAAAACTTTTCCGTTAAAAGTATTTGCGCAAAATCATGCCAGTCTAGACGCAGCCCTAGTGTAGACCAGGCTTAGAGGTGACATGCTAAGATGTATTGTTGAAGGCTGAGAGCTAGGAATATCTTTGCCTCATCAGAGTTGAGTCTGAAATTGAAGAGTATAATTCACCGTTGTGACCCACATCAGAAAAGTATATCTGATTTACCAGCCGATGGAAATAAAGCTAACTTACAGGGATTTGCAATCAGAACTGTCATTGTACACTCCTTTCTTCTATGGGAAAAGAATCCACTGGATGACTATCCAATACTGCTATTAATAGCTTTGCCTTCCATCCATTATGCATCCATCATGTTACAGAGGTCTGGGGAACTTCCAGATGGACTAAACTAGTACCATACATGGAGAATGGAGCTGAAGACAGAGAAAAAAAAAATAACTTCATTTTCTATCCTGTACTCACAGCTTCTTTCTTAACCATAACAGACCTTAAGAGCTCTTTCTCTCTCTCTCTCTCTCTCTCTCTCTCTCTCCCTATCCCTGTGTGTGTGTGTGCGCAGCAGGAGGGAGGGGGGTGTTCCCAGTGAAAAACTCGAGTTATTATTACTAATAATTGTAGTAACTGAGACAGAACTTTCATGGTTATATGTATGTTATAATATTCAATGTTTTGCAGGTATGATATTTTCCCCAGTGCGATTATCAACTAATAAATATTTAGTTTCTTTATAATAAAAGTCATTTTATCACATAACCCTAAGTTGCCCATCCACATAAATGCATAACTGATATTTCAGATATTTCCTAAGAACTCTGAGAACAGATTATTTCAAACCTCTGGAAGAATGCAGGCCTCTAAGCTTTTAGTTAAGTGGTTCTCAAACTTTTTGGCCTATGGACCACCTTGCTCAGTGCATACCTTTCTGCAGACCACCAGTTTCCTAATGGAAACTCACTGTTAATGGCGTAATTATGCATGAGCCATTTTGCTAGTGCTGCAGCTAGGCAGAATGGTTTAATTTAAATTATTAAACAGATTGTTTTAACTTTCTCATGTTAGTTTATCAAACTTCATTTTAAATAAAGTCAAATATTAATTTATGTCCAACACAAAAGGTTTCAATGTTTTTTTTTAATGACAGGGGTTGGGGAACCTTTTTTGGGTCAGGGGCCACTGACCCACGGAAAAATCATTTGGGGACCACACAAGTGAGAAGCAAAAAAACTACTTCAAAACCCCGCAGTCCTCACTTATGTGGGCCCCAACTGAGACATCTCAGTGGTGCTCCAGCCCCATGGTGTCAGGGGTAGGGTCAGGGTGGACTGAGGTTCAGATTTACTTTTCTGGGGTTCCAGGATTTTGTGGACCCACTTAGGCGCTGGGGTAGGGACAAAAATGAGGGGTTCAGTGTGTGGGACAGGGTTGCCTGTGAGTGGGATAGAGATGGGGATGCAGGACCTGGGCAGGAGGTGGGTTGCAGGAAGGGGTGAGGGTGGGAGGCCTGGGTGGGAGGTAGGGTGCAGAAGCAGGCTGGGAGTAGGGTGTCTGGCTAGGGGGGAGGAAGCAAGAGCAAGGGAGGGTATAGGAGCAAGCTGGGGCTGCGGGGTCTTGGTGGGAAGACAGAGGTGAGGGGGTTTGGCATGTGGGAGTTTGGGCATGAAGGAGGGGTGCTTAACTGGCTTCATGCTCCTGTTGCTCCCAGCCAATGGGAGCAGTGGGGAAAGCCTCTGGACAGCACATCACTGCACTGCCGTTCCCTCAGCAGGATGGGGTGAGGGAGCTCAGTCCTTCTTCCCGCACACAGTGGGGAGCCTTCACTGCTGCTATAGCCTTGCGGTTGCCATGCAGCCACAAGGCTTGGAGCATCAGCTGTGGTTTCCCACTTGGAGGGCGTGCTGTGGGGAGAGGTAAAGCAAGACCTGAGCTTTCCTGCCAGGCTCGGGGGAAGGGAGGAGACAGGGTCACTTTGAGAACCACTGAGTTAGAAGTTCTTTAAATAAAGAACAGTGAATGAACATCAACTGATGACCCACATAACCTCACATAGGTTGTATCTAGACTGCAGGCTTTTTTCAAAAAAAGTGGCCTTTTTTCGAAAAAACTTTACCTGTGTCTAGACTGCTGCCGCATTCTTTCAAAAGTAAATCAAAAGAACGTGGAAGTTTTTTCAACTGCGGCAAACCTTGTTTTACGAGGAATAACGCCTTTTTTTGAAAGAGCTCTTTCGAAAAAAGGCGCTATGTAATGCAAACTGTGCTTTTTCGAAAGAGAGCATCCAGACTGCCTGGGTGCTCTCTTTTGAAAAAGCGGCTTGTTTTTTCAAAAGTACTGGTTGTAGTCTATATGCTCTTTTTCGAAAGAAGCTTTTTTGTAGCCATACTGTTCCTGGCATTATGAAAAGTTTTACACAATTTAACAGAGAATTACAATCTCTTAACAGACTGTTTCATCCAACCTGTAATTTCTAAAACATGGATACAATTCTTTATTAAATTCTATAGAGTTTTTAAGGTAAATTTCTACAGAAGACTATTTCACACTGCAGGATTCATCCCTATTTAATTTCTATAAGACTTTTTTTCCATGAGAATGAGCTACCAAAAGCAGCCTGTCCTCAGAGCACAGATGTTCAGGGAGTATCCAATACCACAAATATATTTTATTACATGCTAATACCCTCTGTCTCTTTAGGAAAACAGCATTGTGGCTGTGTTGCTTAAATTAATTCATGTTTTGTCTTGAAACTACATAATTTTCTATATCTAGATATTTTAATAAAGAATGTGTCCTTAATTGTGATAGGTGGAACAAATTTTAATAGTAATCCAGGAAATAAATGAAATCTTGTCTGCTTTTTTGCCTTTAAATATTTTAAAATAAGGAAATTTTCTAAGTAACTTTTAGAGTGAAAGTAAAATACTGAGATTTAAGCAGAAGCTATTGTATTGAGGGTGAGTACCCAGTTTACACACTTCTTTATTGAATACATACACAGAAGACCAAATTTTCAAGTGATGTAAATCAGCATAAGTGTGTTGAAATCAATAGAGCTATGCCAGCTTACATCCATCTAATGACCCGTCTTATAACACAATGGATTATACAGGATGATGTCCAGCATGTTCAAATTCATGTAATTACTGACTAGTCAGTGCAGTATATGAGTCTAAAACTATAATGTCTGCCTTGCAGTGAAATGTCAGAGTTAATCCATTGCCATCTGTCTTTATTTTACTCACCCACTGGATCAGATCCCACACGCAGCATATTATGTTTTAAGTAAGCAAACTCCCATTGACAAGACAGACCATAATCGCTCTGTAGGAGACAATGTGGTCTACTGTGTCAATAGTCCACAGCTTTAAAATGTGGACTATTTATATTTTAAAGCTCCTGAATTACGCAATGCAAGATTTCGTTATGTTGGTGATCTGTAGATTGCAGATGACAAGAACATCTGATGGACTTACTGGAAATCTTTATCTTTTAATCCACTTTTTTTTTTAAATAAGGCAAGTAATGAATAAAAAAACTACCTTAAAGTAACAATAAGAATCTGACTTTAATATTAAAGTTCAATTTCAATCTTATTAATTAAAGTGTATTCAGACTTGTGTCATCCATCAACTCTCATTCTGTTCTACATCCTTACCATACAGGCCCTGTCTTGTTTCCTGTATAGCCATGTGTATCTGTACAAAGTCGCACACAGCACTTTGCATCCAATTTGTCCAGGTGTGTTTGACTACAAAAGATGCAAAGCTGTAGAGAGTCAAACCCAACCGGTATGTCTATGTAACAAAACAAAACAATACAAAACTAAACTGTGGCAGTGAGTCTCAGAGCCCAAGTTTAGAGAACTGGACTCACAGAGCTCCCTCTGAAACACTAAAAATAGCTGTGTGGATCTTTGGGCCGGGATTGGAGTTTGGGATCTGAAATACAAATGTCTGCATGTCTAGGTTGGGTAGCCTAACATAAGCCCTGTAAACCTGGGAACTGAGACTTGCTGCTGGTGGATTTTGTTGTTATTGTTTGTTTTGTTTTTGTGCTGCATAAATGTACCCATAGATGTGATTTTATAGGCCAGCATAAGGTGCCTCTTCATTTTTCATGTGATGTTTCACCATGAATCAATGTGAAACTACATTTGCATGAGTGGTTATAATCAATAAATAAATAATTACAGCCAATTAATATTCTATCCAAACAATTCCTTTTCCCCAAGAACTTACTTTCCTTCAATCCACATTTCCCCTTCCTTATCCATAACCCACTGCTGAGAATCTTTTCATTCATCTATAAAGTTCTCACTGGTCTAACACTGTGCCCTTGACTACACTAAGGCTTTATTTCAAAATAACCCCCTTAAGTCAAAATTATAAGCAGAGCATCCACACTACCAAGCCCGTTATTTTGAAATAAGCTGCTTATTTCAAAATTTGTACTCCTACTTTTCTTGGGGAATAATGCTAATTTTGAAATAGTTATTTCAAAATAGCGTTAGTGTGGATGCTCCGGTGCTGATGTTTTGAAATAACTACTCCCCAGTGTCATTCAAACTAATTACTCCCCAATGTTTCCTGGGGCTCTAAGTTGAGGTAGCACGTCCACAATAACAGATTCTGCCTTGGACTAATTTTGAGGCTTCCCCATAGTGGGGACATGTTATTTTGATTTTGTAAAATCAGGAGTTATTAAGTTAAATTTAGTTATTTTGAAATAGTTTCTGGTGGACATGCACCTAGTATATGGCAAGGTCTAGACTACAGTCCTTTGTCAGAAAAAGCTACACAAACTGCACTCCACAATTTGAGTAGCTTTTCCCAATCACTTTTCCAGAAGAGGCTTTTCCGCCATTTGGCCCTGTATAGATGGGGCCAAATGGCAGAAAAGCCTCCTCTTTCAGAGGACCCCTTATTCCTCATAGAACGAGGTATACAGGTGTAGCCAGACAGGAACCCCCCCTGTAACATCCATTTTTGCTTGCCTGGAGCATACAGGGCACACAGAGCAGTAAAATAAGCATAGTCTTTGAAAGCCTTGACAGCAGGCCCGGATATGCTGGCTGCTGTGACCCTGGATGGCTGTAAACAGAGATACGCCAATTGCTGACCTTGAGGCTGCGAGAACTGCCTTGACTGAAACCCATATTGATACGAACACACACTCGTCCGGGGGGGGGGGGGGGGAGGAATCTCCCGCCCAGTAAAGAATGTCCAGTACTCACAATTTAGTTATCTCTCTTGCAAGTGTAAATTAAGTTGAAACTCCCTTGTAAGAACTGGCGTCACAAAGACAGGCCAACACTATTTGGCATCTTAGATAAGAAAGAGGATACGGGCCCCCATGGGTATAAAGATGGGTCCAGCAGCACACTTCCTCTGAGTGTCAATCTACCATCTGCCTGCTGGTCAGGTTAGGTAATTGCCTCCCGAGGTTCCATGGGGACGCCCACCTCGTATTCGTCTTTCCTAGGAATTGAGGGAACGGCCCTGGCTTGGCCCGCTGGAGTCGAGAGGCACAGAAGGGGGTAAATATTGTACCTGGATGTGTCCTTTGTCTTAAGTGTACACATAGACTTAGAGCTCTTTAAAGATTAAGCTGTCACTTGGTACCATTATTTCTATTTTCTATCTTTATTTTCTTTGTAACCATTTTTAAGATATATATTTGCTAGCAGTTAAGAAATAGAGCAATAGCCATTGTAACCATATGATTTATAAGCTTCTTTAATAAACTTGTAACTGGTTAAGCTTTAACCTGACTCCTTCAGTTGCTGTAACAGAACCAAGCACAATTTAAAAGAACTTCAGCCGGTCATAAGGGACAGATATAGGGAGAAGCTTGAGCGTTTGGATCGTGTCGCTTCCAGAGGACAGATCCGTGGGGCATCTCTCAGTCTTCCCTAGACTGACCACTGCGAAGGGATCCTGTATCCTAGCAGCTGAAAGCTGAGATGTAATAAGCTCTCCCTGTAAAACTCCTCGGGGCGCCCTTCAGCCTTTCCTAGGCTGCCCACTGCGACGGGACCTTGTGTACCAGCAGAAAAGACTTGGGTGTATCATACACACACACACTGCCCTGACCGTCAGCTGACAACAGGGCTCCCCGAAAGAGCGTGTTTGCTCTTCTGCAAAAAAAAGTGGAAGAGCAAATGCATTCTCTGGATGCAGTGGAGTTTTTCCGGGATACCTCTGGCATCCTGGAAGAACACTCCAGTCTAGATGTACCCTATAAGAAAAGTAATTCCTTGTGTAACAGGAGGTCCTGCACTAAAGAAGAAACTTGTGGACTTAGTTCTTCACCATCTAGGCCCGGTTTTGCACTTGGGAAATTCTAACAGAGTCTTGTTACATCAATATTGATTTTCACAGGTGCTGTGGGCTCCCTTTTAAATTTAACTGGAAATATGGGCATTCAGCCCCTCTGAAAACCAAGTCTGTGCTATCTGGGAAGATGCTTCAGTCCAGTGCCTGCTGCTGCTAGTCTATAGTATAGACATAGATATGGATTTTTTCCCTCTCTTTTCCACATGCTTTTAAAGCCCCAGTTTCTGGCTGGTTTCCCACATCCTTGCATCTCCTTTGTTTTTCCTCCACAAAGGGACCTCAGTTCTGTGTCCTGTATGCTGTTTCCTGTGAAGAGGTACAAAAATCTGTCTAGGGAACTTATACAGCCCCCATTATAATAATATCTGAGCTCCTCATAGTTTTGTAATACATTCCCTACCTTGCACGGATTTTGTGAAGCTAAAATAGTATAGGCACAGAAAGAGTAAGGCTAAGTCTACACTGGCACTTTACAGCACTGCAACTGTCTCAAGGATGTGAACACACACACCTACCACCAAGCGCAGGCAGTTACAGTGTGAACCAGGCTACAGATCTAGGAGCTGGGCTCCCAGAGCTGTTAGAGACTCCCCTCATGGAGGTGGTTTAGACAGAGCATTGTGAGAACTTTTTCCCAGTGCTCGTGCCATGGCTACACTTTCAATTTAAAGGGCTACCACAGATGTATGTTAAACTCTTAAGTATAGGCAAGGGGTAAGTGATTTGCCCAAGTTAATAAAAAATAAAAAAGCTGGTTCAAAATCTCTTTATGACTTTCTAACATTTGAGCTTCTCCAGTCTCTGCGGGCATATCTACACTAAAAGAGTGAATTGTTTTATGGATGCTGATTTTAAGAATTGTTGCTTGCACTCCTTGTCCTTGCAACATGTCCACAGAGCAACCCAGGGAATTTATTTTTTTTTAGTTATTTGCCAGTGAGATTTTTTTTTGGTCTGGTCATGCAGCTTACTTTATGACCATTGTGTGCTGGGGGCGCTAAGACATGGGAATCATCTTACAGCTCCCATCACAGCTATCCAGAGCAGAGTCCTCAGGCTCTGATTTTAATTACCATTGCATCCCTAGCAAAGAAATAGTAAGCAAATACAACACACCACAATTAAATATAGCTTTGTACTTCTTGCTATATTTCCAGTAACTCAGCTCCATCACTGCCATGCTCCTCTGACATATGGTTTGCAGATCTTGGGACAGACCCTTCTTGAGACTTGTTTTGCTCTTTCCATTAAATCCTTTTTGGGGTCTGAGCTATTATTCACACAAACATTCTTGTCCTAGGATGGCCTGTATGCATAAATTGAGTGTAACTTCAGAAATGGGCAGCTGAATCTGTTGGTTGTTGGACTTTGCTTATATGATCAGATCTTAAAGTGGCAATGCTAGTATTGTAACTGCTCTTGGTAGCCAATACCTTTTTCATTTGAAACCAGCCCTTCAAGTTCTCAGCTTTCACAATGGGCCAGAGTTTTAGATGAGTTTTAGTACTAGAAACTGCTTAAGAATAAAAAACTACTGTAGAAACCAGCTTCTTCTGTGATCCACCAGATTATTAACAGGTGGGTAATTTTGGGAGTGAGATCTCATGCTGCTGCTGGATGCTAGTGTTATAGCCAAGATTTGTTTTCCATCTGCACCTGGCCAACAATGGTCCCTCTATTTTTCCATCTGTGTGCAGAATAAATGTTATGTGCACAGAGGCATGTGTGGATGTGTACCACCAGTAGAAACACATGCTGCCAGCTCTGGGCACTGTGGGCACTCTGATAATCAGCTAGGCAGTATTTGAATCTCTCCTATGTGGCCACCCAAGTGTTCAGCTTACAGGGAACACTGCTGGTCAGATGAATGGAACTGTTTCTATTAGTTGAGGACTTTGCCATGCCTTTGTCTCTTTAAGATTAAATTGCTGTAATGGAGGTTACAAAAACCATCCTGTACCTAGGACAATATGTTGCAGCCTGCTTACTAAGTGGGGTTATATATTGGGAGCATATCAGACTAGTGCTCTGGGTCTGCACTGGCTTTCCCTTGCTTCTGGGTGTAATTCAAGGCTGTTGATTCACCTACAAACCCTAATCAGGGCTACTCAAATTTGGAAGACCTGGGGACCAAAGTGATACTCACAGCGCATGCCAAAGGCCACAATTTAAGTGTGGTTGCATAGACATGCAAATATATATGCAAATATATGCAAATAGGTTTTTTCACACTGACGGGCATGAATACAAAGATTAAGGCAAGACTACACAGCACACGGGCCCCATTTAAGTCGGTTCTGCCAATACTAATAAAATGCAATATTTACCCAATTTCCACCCATATGACAGCACTTTTAATGAGCAATGACAGTCCAGGAATTTAACCACTAAAACACATATCAACAGAAGACCATTATATTGACTCACTGTTGTGGAGCATGTTCCCAGTGGAGGCCATGTTCAAAAGATTCTACCCGCAGGCCGTATGTTGAGCCCTGCGTAAACCCAAACCGCACCACGGGCCGCAAACAAATGCCAGCAGTGGGCCGTGTGTTGAGTAGCTCTACCCTAAATGGTTTGGGACTTGATTACCTGTGAAACACTCCCTCTGCCCTCATGGTAGATGATTTCATTCTAGATACCGGAGCTTGAGCTCCCTCAGTATAGCTGACAGAATTCCTTAACTCTGGAAGTCCCTTTCCCAGTTGGTTTGTAAAAGTCTTGATCTGATAACCCTTTTTTCCCAATCTGTCTTTAAGCTGCTGAGGATGTGTGAACTGAAGTGGATATATTAATGGGCAGTCCTTTATTCATGTTTATGTTGTGCTTTTTAATTTGTGAGATGATACTTGGTGGCATTCCTAATTCCATTTTAAAAACTTTTGTCTTCATGCCAGCAGCTGCAATTTTGCTGTGGATATCTGACAGAAGGAGAAAGAGCTCCTCCTGTCAGATAGTTTAAGAAGTCAGAGACCAGGACTGAGGCATTGCATATGGGTTAGCAGACCTGCTTCAACTGCTTGCATAAACCACGCTTTGCAAAGAAATAATGAAAAATATTCCTGTGAAATCCTCTTTGTCTATCTTTTTGATAAACATCTATTAATGAGTTGATGAATTTCTCTAGCTGTTAATTCAGAGGGTATAAACTGATTTCCATCCACTATCAACTATAGAGCAGTTTGGAAGATTTTTTTTTCTATGGAAAAATGTAACTTAAATGAAAAACTTTTGGCTGAAAAATTGACATTTTCCTTGCAAAAATTAGGTCAAGTCAAAATTAATCTTAATGTCTTAAACTGCTGTCATCCCTCATGGGAATGCCTCATGACCTCATTTTCCCCTGTGAGCTACCTTCCTTGCAGGACAAATTTTCCATGCTACATACAAGTGTCCCCGCTTACTGACCTCTCAAAATGCATCCTGGGAATTCTATGTCTGTGTTGCATCATGGGATGTGTGGTCCAGATCTGGAGCCTGGTATATAGAAGGAAATGGTGCATGAGGAAGCTGAACAATGACTCCCGTAAGACACGCCAGCAGTTCAGGAGGGCATGGTTAAACATCAATCCATCCTAAAAAACCCTTTGATTTGCGAAAGAAGTTTTGTTTTGACTGAAAATAGTGAAATAAAACATTGTGATATTTCCAAATTGAAGGTTTTCGTTTTTGTCAGAATTTTCTTTTTAGCCCCAAACTCAGAATTTTCCGATATTGTGAGGAAAGCTGGCAGCTGAAGAAGAAGACGAGATGAAGCCCTGAAAACAAATAACATCAGATACGGTATGGGGTATGACATGTAGAGAAAGAAAAAATGACCTAAAAGCCTCCCAAAGAGAGACTTAGAAAACATGTTTTCTTCATTCTGATGAACTATTTTTGCAAACCTAATGTTTAAGTCCTACTGTGTCTTACTTTCTTCATACAGCAGAAGTACCCTATTGCTTATTGGATAATCTGTGCCCATTATAAAGTCGTGTCTAGGTGGTAATTAAGTGCTAGAATGCTGCCTAAGGAGACTGCATTTTTGACTTTGTGAACTAGTGTGGTGTGACAGAAGTTTTTGTTGTTATTGGTTTGGTATCATATGATGACAGAATAACCACGAGTTGGGGGTGAGTCCGCCCTATCTCTCAGCAGTTTGTCCTGAATTTGGCAAGGCATAGTGACAAGCCTCTTTCTTCTAAGGGGTCCTAAGTGGGCCATAGTCCACTCCAAAGTTTGCTGGGTCTCCAGCACAAGTCAGAGGATATAGTTTTATTTTCCTTTTTTTTAAATTTTAGCATGGAAGATTTGTTCCTTTTCTGTGGTAACAAATGCACTAGAGCTAGTAGGACTCTATCTGGGATGTGGGAAACCTTCCCAGGGCTTGCCCCTATTGAGGGGCACTTCCTCCTTTTACATTCTTCTGCCATTTTCTCCATGAGTTACAGGTGTTGTGGGGCAGGCCATCTTGAGCCCAAAGCAGATCCTTAATTCTTTCCATGCTGGTGGTGGGTTTATTCACTCTGTCTGGGTCTACACTAGACCTGGAAGGTCATCTTAAGGTATGCAACTCCAGCTATGTAGAATGGAGTCAGCTTACCTTAAGCCAAGCTTGGTGTCATCCACACAGCGTGATGCTTATCGGAGCAAACACTCCTGTCGGCTCCCCTTACTCCTCACGAATGCAAGGACTACAGGCGCTGGTTGGAGCTGCCCTCAGCGTTCAATTTACGGATCTAAATCAAACCCGTTAAATTGAATGCCAGATCCCAAGTGTAGATGTGCTCTCTGTCACAGACACATTACACAGACATCTAAGTTTTCAGAGACTAAAGTATGCCAGATCCCCTTACACCTTGCTAGGCACAGGTGTTTAAAAACATTCTTGCATTGTGTCATATCAGTTTGTCACTTCAGAACAGAAAGAGGAAATAATAGCAAGCTACTGTCACAATTAGCTACTGGAATATATTATTTTATTTTATTACTAAAAGGATTATATTCACAAATGCTACTGAGTGGGGTTTTTTTTGTGGGGGTGTAACTTAAAGGAAATAAAGGAAAGGTGTTGTGGGTGCTGAGCATCTGGTTTCTGTTTCCAACATTCCTATGTTTCTAAAAGTTATTATGTACTGGTTTATGGGGCCAAAAAGAACAAATGATACATCTGTGTAGCCAGAATGAATCATTATGTGAAAGCAGAGTTCCCCCTTCTAGCTTCAATTGTTTTTCGAACTACTGTCGGCTCCAATTACAATTTTCCTTTGAATGCTTCTGGCTCATCTTATTCTCAGTTCAGGAAGCAGATGAATAGAGACAGTGTTGTTCCTACTGTGGCAGGGAGGCAGCAGTTCCTCCTGGAGAGGGGTGTGCTGACTTTGCAAACACACAACAAAGAAAAACACCTTTAATAAATATTAATGGAAGTCACCTCCAGATTCTGTGAGAATGCAAGGATTTCAGCACAGGAAGAAATGGTATTTTTAAGATCCTTATATTTTGTCTGTAACTTTGTCACACAATTATTAATTTTTTGTGTTCTGCATTGGTGATCATAAAATTGAATTTTAATGCAGCCACCAGAAATACCAAGATGCATTTCAGTTCCTACACTCAAAGTCTAGTAAATTGACTTTATAACGCTTTATATAAAAATCGGAAATGACAGTCATTGCAATTTCATTTACATTGGTTCTAAACCAGAGTTGAATTCCATGGATTTAAATCAGAAGAGGGTGAGAGAACAATCAGGTCCACAGTATGTCCCTGAGGGTATGTCTACACTGCAATGCTATTTTGGGATACCAGAGTATCCCGAAATAGCTATCCCTTATCTTCACAGCAAGCCAATTATTTCGGGCTCAGTATTCTGATGTTCCTGTAAACCGCATTCTATGAGGAGTAAAGGACATTTTGGAATAGCACTTTATTTTGAAATTTGGTGCTGTGTAGATGTGCCAGATAACGAAATAAACTTTTTCAAAATAGCATAGAAATAAGATAAGCAATTTGCGTAGCTGAAATTGCATATCTTATTTCGAGTCACGGTGCAGTGTAGGCACACCCTGAGTTTTCTCAGTCCATTTTCACCAAAACCACATGGCTCTTTTACTATTTAAAGTAATATTGAGTCCTTAAAATATGACTGAAAACTCTCTGTTGCTTTTAATCATAAAACAACCCATGTGACCACTTGGTTTCAGTATCTTCTCTTTCTCCTTATTGTTCCATTAAGACTAAATTCCTGATTCTGAAAACATTTAACTTTCCACTAGTGAGTAGTAGTGAGTTCAATGATTCTATCCATGTAAATACAATTAAAGCATGTGAATACAAATTGCAGGATCAGAGTATTTAAATGATACATAATACTTGTCTACAGACATCCCTGTGTGTTATTTAAGGATGAGAATCCAACACCCTATGCTCTGTCATGGAGATTTGATATTTCTTTTTTCTTTATTTGCTGTTTCTATCAGTCTAAAGTAACCTAGACAAAAAAGGACACATTTTTGTACTTTGTATATAAAAACATAACAATGGCAACTTAATTCTGCCTGATTTGAAGTGCCAGTTACCCTGTGGAATAATCTTAAAAAAAGGGCAGAGAAGAGCATTGGAGGGAGCAGTATCTTCTCCTTCAAAGGTCAAGGACCCTGGATGCTCTGCTTTCATCCACATATGCCAGAGCTGATCCATGATCTTTATATAATCAAGCTCTAGACTTTTTTTGTTTTTATTGTAGTCTACATAGTTTGTGGTAGGTTTATTTATTTGTTGAATGCTAGGGATATTAAGGATTTACATTCCTTTTTTATTTATTTATATGGTTTGCCACTTACAATAGTTAAGAAATCTATTGAGTCATGTATGTAAAGAGGTTTTATTTTTTATTATTGTTGATGATGGTCCCAAACCTAAACCCTGATCTGAACACCGGATATGGATCTGGGCTTGGGTCCAAGTACAGTTCAAAATTTGTGGAGTTGAAACAAGCTTGTTCAAATTTTAATTTTTACATCCACCCATTGTAAATATACAGACACAGATTATTGGATATTGCCAAAAGGTACTTTTCAATGTGAAGAGCAAATGAGGCCTTTACAGTCTCCTACTTATGAGACCATTCTGAGTTGGTCTTAATCTGGTATGTTGCACATAACCTGCAGTTTATTTGGTACATCCTTGCCTCTCTTTCTATGTGCTTACATTTTTCAGCTACGCTGTTCATCATAGAAGTCCAACGATACCTACAGAGAGACTTTATCTTCATAAATGCCTGTGAAGTGCCAGTCATCTTTTTCTACTTGCTAATCCAAATCTGGAAAATGCTAGGAAATTAAATTTAAAACTGACATTTAATCTTTAATTAACACTGCTACATGCTTGATGTGACTTTTTAATGTTTTTATTACACACATTCTACCAGTAAATCACAGTGAAAATGTGTCTAATATATCACAATCTTATATCAATATGTCTTAAATAAAAGTATGAAACCCAGACTGAATATAATAACATGTGACATTCACATGCATTGTGATGGGGAGGGTTAGCATGCAGCAATGAGAGGGTTCAGTCTGTCAGTCACAGGAGGGTAAAGGTCTTGCTTTTCCTTCTATTCACTCTGATTTCTGGGGTTGAGTGTCCGGATTCAAAGCTTTCAGGTGCATTGGAAGGTTCAATTTTACCTATCTCCTATACAATGCTATTCTTGCTATTGTTTGTGGGCGTTGTGGGAGGAGAGTTAAGAATGCCATCTGAGAGCATGGTTGTGGGGCTAGAGTAGGGAATATTTACTGGGTTTTCCATTGAGCCATTATCCAAGGATTCCAGAATGCACTTGGGTCCTTATAGAGGCTGCTGCATTACCTTTTGTCCTAACAGCAGCATATGATGTACCAGGGCGTTCTGCCTCCAGGAACTGCCTCTGTATGTCCTAGTCTTTCTCCACAATGTCCTTGGTCATGGCAATGCTCTTCCAAGTGATGCCTGCTTTGGTCTGTGGCTATCACCTGTCTTTCTCTCTCTCAGACAATAAACACCTTGCCCCCAACTACCACCACTGCTCAATCATCTTTTGTTTTTTCTGTGAGTCTGTGAAGAGGATTCCAGATGTTTCTTTTTGGTCCTCCATTTCTTCCTCTTCAGGCTGGCAGCCATTCAGCTGTTGATATGTCCTTGACTACCTTGCCAACACTGCTACCGTAGCTGGGAGAGTGGAGAAAAACAAACACAAGAGTAGTTGCTGTTCATATTAGTGCTGTTACTATGGACACAATGATAAATAAATTCTATCCTTCTTTTTTGAATCCCATCTCCTGAAACTTGTCTTGGAAGAGCTCGGGCGGTTTGAGGGGGGTGGTCTACACTGCACCTGTAGCTCAAAACAATCTAAGCAATTTGAGCTATACAAATTGTGTAGCTTATTTCAAGTGCATTTTGAAAAAGAGCACTATTCTGAAATGTCCCTTAATCCTCGGTGAATGAGGTTTACAGGGACATCAGAATACTGAGCTTGTTATTTTGAAAGCTATTTCAAAATAACAGGCTTGCTTAAAAGACACAGAATAGCTATTTTGGAATACTGGAAGTATCCCAAAATAGCACCGCAGGGTAGACATAGTGTGTGTGTGTGTGTGTGTGTGTGTGTGAGAGAGAGAGAGAGAGAGAGAGAGAGAGAGAGAGAGAGAGAGAGAGAGAGAGAGAGTACTTACTTCCTTTGTGTGTGCACAAGGGTGAGTTGGGATATTGGAAGAAAGCCCTGGTTTGGGGCTTGCCAAGAGCAGAGGTCCTATGATGACAATACCACAGAAGCTGAAATGTGTTGGCATACATTATGCCAGAAGTACTCAAGAGTCATTAATGTATTTGAAGAAATCAGAATCAGTGTGTAAACAATTCACACTCTGAAAAACAACAAAACAAAACAAAAATCCCTACATTTGTTAATTAATTACAGCTGCTAGGTCATTTGTGGAAGGAACCTATGCCCAAAATGTACATCTACAGTTTGTGTTGAAAATCAACCCAATTTTGCTTAGATATCTAAATATCGATTCAAGGTAGGAACCACCAAGCATATTTGAACCTGGGCCCTTTAGAATATAGTGTAGGAGCCGCTACAGCTTGAGCTATAAAGCCAGACGATTATTAGCTCAAGATGTAGAGCTCCCTTGTTCTCTCTGTACGTGCACTATGTGCTATTATATGGGACAGTGAACCACACTAGGTGTGTGGGTTACACTTAACTTTAAGCAACCAAATTTGTGAACTTTGTTCTTCTTCTCCCTTATATTTATGCAAAAGCATTTTATGTCCTCTGGGACCATTTATTGCCCCATTTTGAGAACTTAGCTTTAATTTTTTTTTAAATAGATATGTCTAACTCATTGCAATTAATTTTATACTCACCAATCAGGCTAAAATTGTAAAGCAATTTTAATAATTCATGAATAGTGCCTTATAGAGCTGATACATACAATGGGCTATCACCCACATGCATTGGCTGAGCTTATTTCACCTACATTTTTACCTTGAATTTTCCCATTCTGTGATGGGAATATAGTCTAAGTTTCTGGGCAGTGTAACATAAATCTGATATTCGGGAAGGACTTTGTTGTTAAGGTGCTTGATAGACAAAACACCTGTTTTGGTAAAGTGGAATTGTATCAATGTATAAAAATTGTGTCATAATACTAGAAGATACCTTACTTTTGAAGAAGGAAAATAATTGCCATCACTATAGAGCGTGCAATGAAGTCAGCTGGAATTTCACATGTACAGGTTTTGCTGGATCAGGCCCTATGTTTAGAAAGGTCACTTCACTCAGCACCAAAATGCAGGTCACTTTTGGAGTATCTCTGAAATTGCACTACAGTTGAAAAGAGGGAGCTTAAATTGTTTCTGACAATTCCATTGGCATTTCCATTCTGACAGCAATTAGTAACTAGTAATATAGAAACTTTCTGAAAATGATGAGGGATCTGAATATAATCTATTTAGCAAAGCTGGAATTTAGCTAGGACACTGAGGGTACAGCAAGGCTAAAGTCGAATTAAGCTACACAACTTCAGCTACGTCAATTGCATAGCTGAAGTCAAAATAGCTTAATTCGGCTTTTCGTGCTGTCTACATAGCAGGAAGTCGAAGGAAGAACACTATTCATTTGACTTCCCTTACTCCTCATGAAATGAAGGTTACCAGGAGTTGGAGTAAGAAGTCCTCCAGTTCGACATTATTTCTCAAAAAAGGCTTGTAGCTTAGATGCACACTCTGTTCTTTCGGAATAATGTCAGTTATTCTGAAATAATGCTGCTGTGTAGACGTACCCTAGGAAGCCATCTGTACTAACGTAAAAATATCATGAAGTCTATAGTAACTACATTTGATCAAAACATCCCTTTTGTGTCTCATACAAAAAGCACAGCATGCTGTTATATCATATTGGGTCACTGGCTGAATACTGCCTCGGGGGAGACTGTCATAACCTGCACTTTCTAGAATGCTCTGACTTTTCTTTTAAGGCCTGCAAGCCAACTACTTCCCCTGAAGTAGGAGGAAGAATAGATGTTCCTAATTCACAATACCACAGTCTTTTTTCTGTGCAAGAACTCTATTCTTGCAATCTGGTTATTTTCCCGGCAGTAGAACTGTCTGATAAATCTTATAGAACCTGACTAAACTCAACTGACAAAATGAAAAGAGTACTCTTGATAGCAATAGGTTTGGATCAGGCCCTTAAGGATCTAGCAGGTCAACCACAAATCAGAGAGTCAGGCCAATAGGTTTTATTCTTAGTTGGGACATAAAGCTCCTACTGACCTTTGGACAAGTAACTTGCCTTCAATAAGCATTGGTTCCCTCAATGGAGATAATAGTTATCTACACTGTTCCCTGTGAACGGTGCACTTGAATGGACACCCAGGAAAGATTCAGATGTTGTAGGCCTATAGTTGGCAGCATGTGTTTCAACTGACAGTGCACATCCACACATTCCTTGGTGCGCGTAACACAATTTATTCTACATGTGGATGGAAAAAATAGAGGGAACATTGGTTACCTAACTCATAGCAATGTTTTAAGTCTTAATTAAATATTTGTAAGCAGCTTATGATCTTGGTCTGAAAGGTGCAAAACAAGGGCAAAATTATTTTATTATTGTTAGGTGGCTTATTTTTCATAAATCTCACTTGATTATAATATATTAATCCTGAGAGCATTCATCCAAGTCTTTTGAACACTTTCCCTTGCAATTCATAGTAATTAATGGTATTGCTCTGTTATACACTATTTACATCCCTCCTCCTTCCTCCCAAGTTTCAGAACAGTATAATTAAAGCATTCCTGGGAGAACTGGTTAATGAATTGACCAAAATGCCCTATTAAAGGGTCTATATGAAACTTACTTTTTAAATCCCCTGAAAAGTTTTGTGGTATTCAGCTGAAATTCCCTTTCCCTGGAACACAGAGGATAGGCAGGTACAAAACTGCTCAAGATAGTTAAGTCCACAGCAGACTGCCAAGAACTTCAAAAGGATTTCACAAAACTAGCTGACTGGACAACAAAATGGCAGATGAAATTCAAGACTGATAAATGAATGCAAAGTAATGTACATTGGAAAACATAATCCAAACTATTTGTATAAAATGATACAATCTAAATTAGCTGTTACCATTCAAAAGAGAGATCTTGGAGTCATTTTGGATAGTTCTCTGAAAATATCCATTCAATATGCAGTGACTGTTAAAAAAGCAAACAGAATGTTGTGAATCATTAAGGAAGGGATACATAATAAGACAGAAAATATCATATTGTATCTTTAAAAATCCATGGTATGCCTGAATCTTGGATACTGTATGCAGATGTGGTTGCCTCACCTCAAAAAGATATATTGGAATTGGAAAAAGTTCAGAACAGGGCAAGAAAAGGATTAGGGGTATGGAACAGCTGCCATATGAGGAGAGATTAATAAAATAGGAATTTTTCATCTTGGAAAAGAATGACTAAGGGGGAATATTATAAAGGTCTATTACTGGTGTGGAAAAAGTAAATAAGGACATGTTAGTTACTCCTTCCCATAACACAAGAATTAGGGGTCACCAAGTAAAATTAATAGGTAGCAGGTTTAAAACAAACAAAAGGAAGTATTTCTTCACACAATGCACAGTCAATCTGTGGAACTCCCTGCCAGAGGATGTTGAAAAGTCCAAGACTTTAACTGGGTTCAAAAAAGAACTAGATAAATTCTTGGAGGACTGGTCCATCAATGGCCATTAACCTGGATGGGCAAGGATGTTATCCCTAGTCTCTGTTTGTTAGGGCTGGCAATTGGCAACAGGGGACGGATCACTTGATGATAATCTGTTCTGTTCATCCCCTCTGGGACACCTGGCATTGGCCATTATCAGAAGACAAGATACTGGGCTAGATGGATCTTTTGTCTGTCCCAGTATGATCATTTTTATGTTCTGATGTAGAAGGGAATTCATAACTAGATCTTACACGTCACTCCACCAGCTGGTTGAATCCAACCCAATAGGTGCGACATTAACAAGTGTGACTAATATAAAGTGGTGGTAGATTAGACCCTCATCATACAATGAGATGCCCATAGATGGACCTCTGCATTCATATGAAGATGCACAGGCTTCCCTGGGGTTCTGAGCATATCTTGCAGAATCATGGTCCTAGTAATCATTTATTAGTTAGCATTTGTGATCTAATCTTCCACTCTCATGGGGTTCTCTTTGTCAACAGGATTTAAAGGTGTGTCTACACTGCAGGGCTTAATTCGAAATAAGCTACACAAATTGAGCTATGTTAATTGCGTATCTTATTTTGAAATAGCTTATTTCAAAATAGGGAGCATCTACACAGCACTTATTTTGAAACAGAGGACTCTTCCTCCAACTTCCCTTATTCCTCCTACAATGAGGGTTGCAGGAGTTGGAATTAGAAGTCCTCCAGCTTCTAGTATTTTGACACTATTTCGAAATAACTGCCTTCTGTGTAGACACGGACTAAGTTATTTTGGAATAGCACTAGTTATTTTGAAAGAGCGTTGCAGTGTAGATGTACCCTAAATGTCACAAACTAAAAGAGAAAGGATAAACTTAAAAAACCACAAATGGTCTGGTCGCACTTTATAGACTAACAAAACATGCAGAAGCGGCGAGGAGTCCTGTGGCACCTTATAGACTAACTGAAGTGTTGGAGCATAAGCTTTCGTGGGCAAAGACCCACTTCGTCAGATGCATCTGACGAAGTGGGTCTTTGCCCACGAAAGCTTATGCTCCAACACTTCAGTTAGTCTATAAGCTGCTATAGGACTCCTCGCCGCTTTTGCAGATTCAGACTAACATGGCTACCCCTCTGATACAAAACATGCAGATGGTATCATGAGCTTTCGTGGGCACAGCCCACTTCTTCAGATGAAATTTACTAGCAACTTTTCATTTCATGTGGCTAGTAACATTCTTTCTGTTTGAATCCTAGAACTAGAACTCCACATATTTTAGGAAAAAATAAAACCAAAAGATCTTACTAAAAATCTTCACCTCCAGTCTAGCATGAAATTTGTAACACAGATAGTTTGGTTTTGTGGATATATTTCTTCTCACACTTCCCTAATTAGAATGAATGAAAACCATTCTTTTTGGTATTTTTTTCATATTCTGGATTCTTGCTATGGGAAAAAGAGAGAAGCAAACAGATGTTTGTGGAATTGTAATGGTGAAAAAAGAAAGGGCCATTCATGGATGGATTTGCAGAGAGGAAAGAAGGCTGGTAATATAATAAGTTGAAGTACATTTTGTTATGCCTTAGGGAAAGACATGGGAGTAAAGCAAACTAAATGTAGAAGCAAACAAAGTTTGTCTGCTTATGTCATAAACTTAAATATTAAACCTCATGTCACTTTTGTATTAGTTCATCAATGTCAGTTGTATTCTAAATCATTCTAATTTTGTGCCTCGGCTCAGTAGTGGATCACTATTACTTTTTCAAAATTTAAACTAATAAATGCTATTATTATTAGGTGAAAGTCAAATACACATAAATTATGCATTGTTCTGTTGTTAATAAACAAATTTTGATCTTTAGTGAAAACAGGAATATATTTATAGGTGGCTGCAAATTGTAATAATCTTAAAGTACCTCATGCACATATGGCATTTGCAAGAAGTATCATTTTCAATAAGCAGATAAATTGATACTTACCACACTCCCCAGCTGTTGATGTTGTCCAGGACTGTCATTCTTCTCAAGTATTTATCAGTGATGAGAAAACCTCAGCATGTTTGAAGTTTCCATTCACTCTGAGTAAGTACTGAAAACTTTGGATTCTTATCTGAATTGTTCCAATGTAATGAATCTGCAAAACAGGCCAGAAATCTGATGTGGATGAGATTTCTAGTAGGATGTCCAGTGTGTTCTTGCTGAGAAATATAATTTTCTTCTATAATATCCATCCATCCATCCTTCCATCCTATATATGTATGTTCCTATCCTGAAAAATGTTGAAATGCAAACTAGTGGAGAATTTAAGCACATGCCTTACTTTCAGCATATGAATAGTCTGATCAGATGACACCCATGGCCCTCAATGAGGCCATGATATCACCCACTGCTTTGAATAGGACAATGCATGAGCTCATGGTGAGGCATGCACTTGAGGCCCCAGTTTGTAAAACAGTTATGAATGAGATAGATCTATATATTTTCAGGCCAAAAAAGACCCTGAAATCAGACCACAGAATTTCATCCAGCTACACCCATGCTTATTTATTTATTTTATGTATTTAAATATTTTTACCCTGCCTTTCTATTTAAAATATTCAAGGTGGCTTACAAGAACAAAAAATATATATATATAAAAATTTAAAATATGAGAATTTAAAATATGAGACCTCAAAGGGACATAACCAGCTAAAAACATATAGAGAGGAGGAACACACACATACAGACTCAAACATTAATAAAAGCACGAGTAAAAAGGGTGACGCCGAAACAACGCTAGCGTTGGCGCCATGCGAATATCCCGAGGAAGAGAATTCCACAGCCTGGGAGCAAAAGCTGAGAATGCCCTGTTCCACGTAGATGTTAATCTTATCTCCACAAGTGAGGGAACACGAAGCAATATATGGCTGACAAAAGCATAAATTCCAGGAAGAGATCCAGTCTTGGAGAACTATGAGACTAATAATATGCATAAAGTTAACATGATGTATAACTTTTTGTGGTACTGGGACCTAAAACCTTTACTGGACTCAATCCTTCTGCCAGGCTTACAGGTCAGCACCAAGAATCAAAGAGATATATGAAAATGATTTTAAAACAAGTGAAAAAGAAAAATGTGAACTGAGCCTTTGTTGAACCTCAGAAAATGTTTGGATGCAGTACTGGGTGAATATCAGGAAATGAGGGTGGCAAGGATGATTTCTGAATGTATCCAAACCAATTCACCTACTTCTCCTACAAACTAAAAAGTAGATTCAGGTTTTATCACCCTGACCATAATGATTTGCCCATGTAATTAACTTTAAGCACATGCATAAATCTGCAGGAAAGGGACATAAATCTGTATGCCAGATTTCAATTATCACATGAGATGAATTATTTACCCTGAAACTTTCCCAAACCTTTTTAATTTTCTGTCTTCCTTCCCTTTCAGTGTGAACAGCCATAGTTACATAGCCACTGGTGGTGGAGAGACTGCTGGTGCCATTCATCAAGCTAACATCAAGGCTGACAAATTCAGATATTTTTCAGATTTCTGTGCTTCAAAGTGTTTGCTTCTGCTAACTACCAATTTACAGTTTCCTCTAGTAAAACCACAGTAAGCTCTAGAAACGTGTTGAGCTAACATCTGCTATTGAGCCTTTCCTGAACTCCAAGACCAATATAAACACAATAATTTATTTTAGGTTCAGCACAGCAGCTACAAAAATACCTTAAGAATTTTAGTATGACAATAGTTAAATATAAGTGCAAAACTTTTGCTTTCTTTTTCTTTCTTCCCCTCCTCCCTCCCCCGCCTCATGGACATACTTAAAAAAACCCCAAATCATTAAAATACAGCTAGAGAAAAATTGAAATTTGGGATGCAGGAAGAACAATTTCAGATGCACACAGCAATACTCACTCTATGGCATTGTAAAGTATTTCTCATTTTATTAATTGGAATGACCCCAAGAAATAGAACCAGTGACTCCTGAATTTTCCAGAGAATGAATCTTTTCATTTGAACTAATGGTAAGTTACCCCCAGAAAATTGAGTTTGCGTTCATAATGAAGTTATGAAATCTACTGCTGAATTCATTAAATTGAAACAACTTTTATTTCATTATGGTAACAAACACTGCAAATTAATTTTCCCAACTAGGCATCAGTGTGGGTTTTTAATAGAGAAGACTATTATGTGTGAACAATTAAAATAATTTACATTAGGAGAACATTGATTATGAATGATGTTATTATCCCATTAATATAGCAAAACCAATCAAAACTGAATGTTAAGAAGTTGAAACTGTGTGTTTAAAAGAATAAGTAAATGATGTGCAGCTGTAGACAGGAGTCTGGAACTTTCATATTAGATATTGGCTGTGACTGGCACAAATGATTAGCAAAGTTGCACTGTACCCCTTAATGTGTAAGTAGGTGGGGTATACTGTGAGGGCACCATACATATTATTACACATTGTATACTAGGCTTATTTGTTTAAAATACTATTTTTGTTAAATTTAATTATGTGTGAAAAATAGCACATAACACAGCCACTTTAGCTGTGTCATCTTACCAAGTGATCACTGTGCATTCCAAGAAATGCCAACATTTTAATGCTGAATGGCAGAACAGCATTTGGGGATGTAAAATTATGGTTTGCAAAATTCAAACTTTTGGATCCTTTAGATTTTAAAGAATTATTTTTGTTTTTTAACTTACCAAGCTTTTCTTGAGTAGGGGAATTACAGTCTTCAGTTGGAGCCTTCATTTTTCTTAAACTGGGACATGAATATGGACCAACCCTATAAATCATTACAAAGATCTAGTAATAAGGAACTCGCCACTTCAAGGTTCCCCACAGGGATACTTTTCTGCAGGCCCAGTGTGACCGATATTGTAAAACAAATCTTGTCTGCCATTGACTGGCTGCAGATAAAGCCAGCAAAAAACCAATCAGCAACAAAATATAATACTCCAATCTTCAAAAGTTTTCAAATGTTGTCCTTGAGAATATCTCTTGCCTGAAGTTATTTCAGCATGTGCTCACAACATGCTATACTAGAAAAGATAATCATAGTCCATACCAATAATAATGTACCTAATAACAGGTGTTCTACATGACAGGCTATATCACAGCCCTATCCTGATTCCTAATCTGACAAGAAGATATGTGTCCTGGCTCTTGACACAGGTATAGAACATCTCATCATGATCTGCCCAGTGGAAGTGTCCCTTGGAAGCTCTGTCTATACTCAGGTATGTAGAAGGCCTCAAATATATTTATAGAACTTTACACTGAGCCAATGTCTCATCAAGGCACCGATCAAACCATATTTTAGGATTAGTCTACAATCCATCAAAATAATAGATTATCCTTCACCACTCTATTTCCTCTCCTTGACTGATATCTAACCGAGCAAACTCCTGCTTTCCTGCAATGAGTCCTAGCACTTACTTTTTTTCTCTATCCTGAACTCCAGTAGGAGTAAACAAGATGATCACACTCACTGTCAGCACCTAATTACTAATATGAGTGTGTGATTTCTTTTTTTGCTTTACTAAATCAAATTATAAGTTTGCCTCTTTGCAATGATGGCATTGTTCAAGCCTCCTTACTCCACCTCACTAACCAATAATCCAAAGTTTATTTAAAGATAGACACTGTTCTTTATTCCTGAGAGTTTGAGTATGATAGCTCTCAGCATACTGGCTACGTCTAGACTGGCATGATTTTCCGCAAATGCTTTTAACGGAAAAGTTTTTCTGTTAAAAGCATTTGCGGAAAAGAGCGTCTAGATTGGCACGGACGCTTTTGCGCAAAAGCACTTTTTGTGGAAAAGCGTCCGTGCCAATCTAGACGCGGTTTTGCGCAAGAAAGCCTCGATCGCCATTTTTGCCATCGGGGCTTTTTTGTGCAAAATGGTTCTCAGTTGTCTACACTGGCCCTCTTGTGCAAAAGCATTTGCGCAAGAGGGCTTTTTCCTAAATGGGAGAGTCATTGTATTTGCACAAGAACACTGACGATCATACATTAGATTGTCAGTGTTCTTGCGCAAATTCAAGTGGCCAGTGTAGACAGCTGGCAAGTTTTTCCACAAAAGCAGCTGCTTGCCAGTTTAGATGCAGCCACTGTGTTTCCAGGAGCATCTGTTTTATGCTCCCCTGAATTGCTTTAAAGGGTGTTTTCTTCATTTGTACAAGCCATTTCTTAGAAAGGTGAAAATTTTCATGGGATTGCTCAATCTTTCAGTGACACTTATATTTCCTTCACAAATCAGGTATGTTAGAAATAGGAAATGTATTTTGTTTAGTTCAAATATTGTAAGCCTTTTCATTCTACTGTGACCTCTTCAGAAGCTAAAATAGGAAAAGAGCAAGTTAAAATTACTTGGACAAGTTAGGCGTCTTCAAGTCACCAGGGCCTGATGAAATGCATTCTAGAACAATCAAGAAGCTCACTGAGTAGATATCTGAGTCATTAGGTCTTATATTTAAAATACAGGAGAGATTCCAGAAGACTGGAAAAGGGCACTGACAGTGCCCATCTATAAAAAGGGACATAAGGACAGCCCAGAGAATTATAGATTGATCAGCTTAACTTCTGTACCAGGAAAGGTAATGATAAGTAACAGTCAGCATTGATTTCTCAAGAACAAATCATGCCAAACCAACCTGATAGCTTTCTTTGATAGTGTAACAAGCCTTGTGGATAAGGAGTAAATGCTCTTTCCTGCCTGCTGTCTTTGGGGACTAGCTACCGTTTCCATGTGACCTTTGCCTTCAGTCCCATATATGGTCAGTTTCATTAATCAAACCTGAAGGTGATGAACCCATGGATCATGTTCACTAGGTCTTTGAGAGGAAAAGAAAATGTCTCATTTTCAGTCAAAAAATGGGAGAAATGTTATTATTAACCACTGAAAAGTGTGTGTCAAGGATAAGACCAGAAGGCCATTATGCTACTCATGAAGTCGACCATTGATGGGCACATGGCCTTAAATGGCAGAGAGATGATGGTAGTTCCCAACTTTGTAAGCTACTTTGGCATACTTAGTAGCTTCAGAAAAACAAACAAACAAAAAATAGTCTTGCAGCACCTTAGAGACTAACAAAAAATGTAGATGGTATCATGAGCTTTCATGGGCATAACCCACTTCTTTAGATGAATGGAGTTTAAGGGGTCCAGTTTTCAAATAAATAGCACAGAGAAGGGATAGGGGGAGGGAGGAGAACAGGAAAAAGAAGAAAAAAAGAGGAAAGAAATTGTCAGTTGGAGTGTCCATGTTAACTGAAGCTGATAAAAATACTTAGTATCCACTTTAAGTACCCTTTGTTTGGTTTTTTTCGTCATTAGGATGTGGAATGTAATAGGCCATTCAGTCAATGTCTTTGTTTAGACTTCTTTTGTAGGAATCAAACTTATAAATGAAATTAAGCTCTGTAGCTTCTCTGTCAAGCTGGCTTTTGAAATTGGTTTGAAATAATACGGTGACTTTGAGATCCATTAATGTGTGCCCAGGCAAGTTAAAATGTTTCCCAACAGGTTTCTGTGTGTTTCCTTTTCGGATATCTGATTTGTGTCCATTAATTCTTTCTCATAGAGACTGTCCAATTTGGCCACTATACATGGCAGAGGGGCATTGCTGGCACTTGATGGCATAGATCACATTAGTGGATGTGCTTTAGGTTTTTCCTGGATGAAGTTTGAACCAGCTATGTTATATAAACAGAAAGAGAACCTGGTAAATAGTACCATCTATTTGGGAGGAGAGGGATTGAACTTTCAGTACAAAAGTGAATTTTTTTCGGTAGGCAGTGAAGCAGCAACAGATGAAATTAATCTTTATGATAAATAATTTAGTCAATCCTATGAACACTCAGCAGGATTAGTGAGATGAATAAAGATTTACACTAAGTAAAAAATTCCTCTCTATAACACGCAGTCAGGAACAAACATGAAGGACAGATTTCTCCAGTGAGACTGGGAGAAAGAAATTTTATTTTTGGACTGGAGACTGCACTGAGATGAATTTAATAAAAAATGGTCAGATAGGTAACTGAAGTGAATGTCATAGAGTTTCAGAGAGTGGTTAAAAAAAGAGTTGAACTAAAAAACTCAAAATCCCTGTGCTGGCTCAGAGCTGTGTTGAATTCTTTGGGCATAATCTGAATGGTCTGAATTCAATTCAGATAGTTTCTTGTGATGTTCTATTATACCCTAAATTTTATCTTGTTTAAGCTCTCTATGACTAATACAAAAATATTGTTCTGTGAATGTTCATTTGAATTTTATATTACTTATTGATTTGTCTTAATTAACATTTGTACAGCCATATTTCACTGGCAGAAGTATTTGTGGCTAGTGAGTGTTAAAGTCATTACATTTGCATAGGTACGTATCTCTGTCAGGATTGCTTGCATTGCTTATTCAATAAGAAAACAAACTAGCTGTGACTGGTGGTAAGGTACTTGGCATAAACAGCACATCTTAAATGCATACAGTTCAACTCAGAAAGGATAATCACTGCATATATTTGAATAATGAATGCATGTGACTAAATTGTGGTTAACTTAAAGTAGATAATCCCTAACCCCTCCCCCCCCCAAAGTAAATGTGATGAATGCACTATTTGTTGTGCATTATTCTTTCAGCCTTAGTATCTTTAACTACACATGCGGGACTTAAGTTGCCATCACAGCAGATTTACCTTACTGTGAAAATGTGTATCTTATTTCTTGTCTCCTTTCCAGCCATTGGATATGGGTATACCTTAGTCTGCTAAGTCTCAGAGAGGTAGCCATGTTAGTCTGATCTTGGTAAAACAAAAAAGCAGTCATGTAGCACTTTAAAGACTAACAAATTAGTGTACTAGGTGATGAGCTTTCATGGGGCAGACCCACTTCTTCAGATCATATTCTGAAAGTGAATAGGCATGATCATTTTATAACAGACAGATACAATGAAAGAAGGTAAAAAAAAATACAAACTAACAAATCAGCCACATAGAACAGAAGGTTTTTGTTTTAGTCTGCTAAGGCTGATGAGCCTTTTATTGTCATAAAATGTTCATTCCACATGGAGGTATAAGAGTCTGTGGTCAAGTCATCTCTGAAACTTGTCTTTTTAAAGATAAATAGATTGAGCTCCTTGAGTCTTTCACTATAGGAAAGCTTTCTACTCCTTTAATCAGTCTTGTGGTTGTTAGCGGAACCAACATCCTTCTTGAAGTATGGACAATGGACTAGAATGCTACATTTCAGCAATGTTAACCCCAATGCCTAATACAGAGTTATTGTAAGTCTGAGAGCCAAACTTTTAGTTTTTGTTTCTCCCCTTGCTTCATGTGGGTAGGAGGCTATATCAGCCCTGATACAGCTTACTTTTTCCTATATGCCAGCGGTGCTGTTGATCTGACATATTAGGATGAGAAGAGGAGTAGCAACCTAGTTGTGGGTTTTGAAAAATGGGGTTTAACAATGCAAACAGGCCATTGAAGAAACTACACTCAGAATTAAAGATACTGAAATTTGGAAGCATGAGGTAAATCAAGTTTTGTTTTGTTTTTCTGGGTTTTTTTGTTTTTGTTTTTGTTTTTTTGCCAAATTAATGATAGAGTAGAAAATTTCCAGCATGTATAAATTATCTATCAGCAAACAATACACAAAATCAATGGTCCATTTTGGCTTCCAAAGCTATTTTAATTTCATCTACACATCCTCTAACATTTAATTTTAAACCTTTTCCATCTGTGTAGTGTGATTTAAACATCCATTACACCAGTAGTTGCATTATATTTGCTAACAAATTTTCGCACTACTGCTGACATATTGATACCTAGAAACTTCAGTCCTGTTGTAATTTCTCTGGTAATACCTTATCTTCACTGGGTATTGAACGTATTTCCCAACAGAAACCATAATGTTATAAAGGTGAAAGAAAAGAGCTAACATGCCATGGAGTTACACCAATTTATCTCAGCTGAAGATCTGGCCTGGAACATTCGCATGCCAACAGGGATATGTTACTATTGGGAGAAAGTGTTGTAGTTTTAATGAATAGTTTGCCAGTCACCATCAGCTCCCTGAAGCTGCAACAGATAACTTTGTGAACAAAACATAATTTTATTATTTGTAATGTTAAAATCAGCCCAATGAAAATGTCACAGTAAATGATGTAAAATGACCAATTGAATAAGATCAGACAGAAGAGCTCATTAGACATTCTTTCACATGATTGAAACTTCTTTTTAAATATTATCATCATTACAATAGATTCTGAGGGTGAGTTTGTTTAGTAAGCAAGTACCTAATCAACTTTGCTGATTCACTTTCTATCTTGACAGGTTTGCAAGTTGGAGTTTTTATGTGGAATGCTGAAAGTGAGGCAAAAAGGGACTCTCTTGTTTTTCATGTGATCCTATGCAACCCAATGCACATGTCCTTACGTTATTAATGTGCCTTGCATACAAATTAGACTCACTCTTGGGAGCAATGATATTCTGATTTGAAGAAGCAGCAAAATAATATGTTGAATTCAGGACCTCTTGGAAACTGGCACCAGTTTTTCCAATTTACAAAAGATTTTAGGAAGTGAACTAGAAATCTTTAATAGGCCTTTCAGGGACTGTTTGGTATTTTTAGTGGAGGTCTGGGAATCATTATCCTTCATTTCTATTCCTGGCTCTATCACTGACCAGCTGATCTTGAGCAAGTTGCTTAGATCATAGCCATCTACGATGTGTTCATATCTCCCTCCAGCTCCTGAGTCTGAGACCTGGATCTTTTTGTCTGAACCTGCCTCTGCAGTGCCCCTCACTTACAAAGTCCTCTCCCTCAGATGGTGCTGAGGGTGTTTTTTTCTCTGCTCCCCATTCCCACTTTTTCAGCCTTTTTTAAGCAACACTGCATCTGACTTTTCTCTGTTGTGCCTCTCCATGATGTCCTCTCTGATTCCTACTCCTGTGTTTCTCCTTCTTCTGCATGTTTCAGTCTGCCATACTCATCCTTAGTGAGTTCAGCTTCCATCTGCACAACCCATCTCATGTTCCCTCTAATCTTTTCCATCCATGTCCAGTTTTTTATGTGCAGAATATATTTTTATGTGCACCAAGGCATGTGTGCACAATGAGTAGAAACAAAAACCTAGCTGTGGGTGCTCTGCTAATCAGCTGGGCAACATTTGGATCACTCCTGAGTGGCTGCACAGGGAACACTGGACCCATCTGATACCTTAGCTGCACGTTTCCTCCTCACACCAGTACATTCGACCAGATCCTACATCCGAGGAACAAAAGGGCTGTTCACTTGACCACGCTGTCACTCAGCATTGTTCTCTCTCCAGTCTCTCCCCCTTCTCTCACCATGATCTGGCCTCTCCCAGCACCACACATCAGTCAGTCTCTCCACTGCCTATTCTCTATCCTTGGACTTTCCCATCCATTAGTACTGAAGGCTATGCCCTTTTCCCCTGCTCTCTCTTTTCTTTCTTCCATCAGTTGTTGAGTCTTCCCAAGCTTCACTTTCCTCCACCCTGGATTCTTTTTTTACCCCTGTCTCTCATTGTAAGGACCATGCTGACACACTCCATCCCTGGATCACCCCAACATCCACTTCTTTTGCTCCTGCTTTTCGGCTGCAAAGTGTCTCTGCCAAAAATCTTGTGACAAGGGTAACTTCTTCTACCACAAACTGGTTCTCTGCTCCTTCCCTTCTGCCATCTTCCTAGACATCAACACTGCCCCTGCAAGCTATCTGAATTCCCTGCAAGTGGGCTTCAGATTATTTGGTCTGTTTTGTTTTAGGTACAGAAGTTTGTATGAAATGGAAATGAGCTTTCTTGCTACACAGTGTTACTGGCCGATAAGTTCAGTACACAAATAGCAGAGGCTTATAAAAACACAGTGATTATAATGGCTTGCATTTATCTTAGGTAGCATTCTGTCAGCATTCCCACACTGCCTGTTTCCACCCAGTATTCTAATCATAGAATCCTAGAATCCTAGAACTGGAAGGGACCTTGAGAGGTCATCAAGTCCATTCCCTGCCCTCACGGCAGGACCAAGCACCATCTAGATCATCCCTGATGGATGTCTATTCAACCTGCTCTTAAATATCTCCAGTGATGGAGATTCTACAACCTTCTTTGGCAATTTATTCCAGTGTTTAACCACCCTGGCAGTTAGGAAGCTTTTCCTAATGTCCAACCTAAACCTCGTTCACTGCAATTTAAACCCATTGGTTCTTGTCCTATCATCAGAGACCAAGGAGAACAATTTGTCTCCCTCCTCCTTGTGACACCCTTTTAGATACTTGAAAACTGCTATCGTGCCCCCTCTCAGTCTTCTATTTTCCAAACTAAACAAGCCCAGTTCTGTCAGTCTTCCCTCATAGTTCATGTTTTCTAGACCGTTAATCATTTTTGTTGCTCTTCTCTGGCCCTTCTTCAATTTCTCCACATCTTTTTTTGAAATGTGGTGCCCAGAACTGGACACAATACTCCAACTGAATCGTAGTCATTGCAGAGTAGTGCAGAATTACATCACGTGTCTTGCTCACCACACTCCTGTTAATGCATCCCAGAATCATGTTTGCTTTTTTTGCAACAGTGTCACAGTGTTGACTCATATTTAGCTTGTGGTCCACAATGACCTCTAGATCCCTTTTTGCAATACTCCTTCCTAGAAGGTTGTTTCCCATTCTATATGTGTGAAATGGATTGTTCCTTCCTAAATGGAGTACTTTGCATTTGTCCCTATTAAACTTCATCCTATTTACCTCAGACCATTTCTCCAGTTTGTCCAGATCATTTTGAATTAAGACCCTATCCTCCAAAACGCTTGCAATGCCTCCCAGCTTGGTATCATCTGCAAACTTAATAAGTGTACTCTCTATGCCATAATCTAAATCATTGATGAAGATATTGAACAGAATTGGTCCCCGAGGCCTTTATCTCTTCGTTTTAATTCATTAAGTTCTGAGGTAACTCATTAATAATGATCCAAGTTTGCATTAATAATGTGCAGGATTGTTAATCATGATTAACTGCAACTTGTCTCAGTAATGGTAAAAATCATGTGTAATGAGTCATCCAGAGTCATCAAGTTTGAGGTCAGAGGGACCACCTGATCATCTAATCTGACTGCCTGTATCTCATAGATCCCAAATACCACCCAGCATTTGCCAACTAAACCCATGGCCTGGCTGTGCACTGGAGGTTCAACTAACATGCTTTGACCTCACATTATTACAGGGTAGGTATAACCCATATTTACTACTTGCAAACAACCATCCTTTTTGTGAACCAGGTGCCTTACAGATTACGTCATTGTAGTTTAGCCATAATTTGGGCCAGAGTCACCAAGGCAATTTGCATTTTATGGTACTTCTTATACCATATCCATACCTACCTTATTTGAGTACTTTCCAGTGCTGCATTACCTTTGATTTGCCCTGTCCCTATGTTGTCTTTTTTATTATAATTTTTATTAATAATGACAATAGAATCTTTTTTAATTTGGGGAAATACTGTTAGCAAAGTTTCCCAGTTTATTAATAATACATTTACAGGTTAACCATTTATTTCAAGGTCCACAGAGTAAGAAGACATTGTTAAGGATGTGTTAGCACTCACATGAATAATCAGCAATGGCAATAATTGGCTCGGTGAAATCTAACTGATGTGATAGACGAAGGACCTTGTTTTTAGCAGAGAAGATACTTTCTGAAGGAGGCTGTATTGTACATTATTTTCCTTTCAAGCTGAAATCTTAACTATGGAAACAGACCTGAAAGCAGGTGAAAAAGCACCTTTAATAAAGGTTCTTTATTACTCTGAAAATGGACTGAGTTTACTGAATAATTTTAATTAAGTTTTCAAATCCAGACTTACTTCTAAGTGAATTGAGTTGAGCTACAGGTGTGGAGAGAAATAACGTGAAACTTGGCTGTTTTGCATCATTTCAACCCTAAACTAGGGAAAGCTTAGTAGGTTAGGCTTAATTCTCCATAATGCTTTTGAATTCATTCAACAACAAATTCAGAGGAAAACCACAGGTGATTAACCAATGTGAACTGAAATAAAGAAAAGTGAATGTGAAACTCCTGAGAACTGAAATTAACTGCACACTTTTCTCCCTCCAGTGGGGATAGAATGACAGACAATATTGTTTGGAGTGGCCTCAATGAACAACATTAATGTCTTTATATTAAAGTACTTAACAGCGATCTCTACATTTAACGAATCACAGTATGGGTCAGTTCACAGTTATTTCACTATATGTAGATAGTAGGCAAAGAAGGAAGAAACTACTCTGTTCTGGGGTAGTGTTGATCAGGACATGGGGCGCTTGAGCTGCCCAAGATTTCAAGGTCACTATACTAATGGCTGGGTCAAACCAGTGTTTCATCTAGGCCACTATGCTGCATTGAAACATTACTTTCAAGAGTGGCCAGTGCCAGAAAATTCAGAGGTAACAGCTTGGGGCAGTTATTGAGTGATCCATCACCTGTCATCCAGGGCATGCTTCTGGCAGTCAAATGCTTAGGGACACCCTGAGCATGAGGTTGTGTGTGTCCTTGACTATTTTGGCTACAGCTATCATATCCTCCATGAATTCACCTAATTCTTTTTGGAACTAAGTTATACTTTTGGCCTTCACCACATTCCTTGGCAATGAGTTCCACAGATCGTCTGTGCATTGTGAGACAAACTACTTCCGTGGATTTGTTTTATACCTGCTTTCAATTTCATTGGGTGATGTTCTTGTGTTATGGGAGGATGTCAGAGGTGTTATGTGAAAGGGTACATAATACTGCTTATTTTATTAAGGTCACAAATGATCCATAGTAATGCTGCACTGTTCTGCATTTACTTGCTTCCCAATTGTTGGTCAACAAGAGCAACATCCCTGTAGCAGTTGGGATAGAAATACCAGAAAAATCTTTCTTAGAGTAGCTGGGACGCAGAGAAATGAAATTTTAAAAAAATAATCAAACAAACAATTCAACAAATGTTATTGACAACAGACAAGGTCTGAGGGTCTGTTTAACTTAAATTGCAAATAAAAAATGTGAATTTCCAAGAGAAAATAGTAATTTGTCTTCATATAAAGAAATGTATAAATAAGGCCTGAGGTTTTACATTTAACAATGAAGAGAAAACAAAATATTGAATCATTAATTGAGTATTACATATTCCATTCTCAGCAGTAAATGAGTCAGGAGTCATGTAGAAAAAATAGCATGCAAACATATATTTAAAGATTATATCATAATACACGATTAAGGTCAAACAGTCAACCTTAATAATTCTGGCATGTTGATGTTAAATTTGCTTCTTTAAAATACCAAGAAATTACAAACAAAAAGCTGCACTAAAATAACATTGTGAAGGTTGCAAACTGAAATGATAGAAGTGCATCATCTAGTATCATATTGACTCCCACATGGATCAGCAGCAGCGTTGAAACCTTTATATCCATTGCCAACAGAGCTCTGCCAATAGAGCTAATGAAGTAGGAGGAGTAGGAGGATGACATCCAAATGTGAGCCAGCTATGGAGGGCATAGGACTCTTCTGTAAGTTTTACAGGTATTTCTTCATAGAAGAGGAAAGATGTCGAGACTCAGAATCCTTGGGTCTCATTCTTAGGGCTGAGGGTGAACGTGTTATCTTGTGCACAGACTCTTCTGCTCATTCCCTGCAGCATGACCTCTGCTGGCTCAACCCCTTCAACCTGTCCCTGTTCTAATCTAAACCCTGGTCTCTTCATCTTCATCCCAATCTCCTCACTATGTAGTCCCAGGCTGCAGTCCTTACATCTCGGCCCCATCTCCTTGACCAGTCATACCTACTCTCCCAGTTCCCAGTCACCCAAGTCTGACCCAGTCCCCTCTTGCCCACTCTCAGTCCTAACCTCTTCAACTATCTTTTCTAATTTTCCCCCTCAAGTCTCCTGGCCTGATCTGTTTATCTTCTCCTCCTCCTCAGATTCCTGCCATTCCCTCTTTTGCCACTGTCCATGTTCTCTGTTCCCATAGCTCTCAGTCCCCGACTTCCTCCCTGGCATCCTCATACAACCTCCATGTCATCCCATGCCTCCATACCTGGCTCATTGTCCCAGTCTCTTTACATAGCCAGTCCGAGTCACCACCCTCCAGCTTCTCATCTGATCTCAGTCTTTCCACATCCACTGGCTCCCAGTCCTAGTCTTCTTATTCAGCCAATCCCAAACTAACACCATCTAAACTCCCAGTCCTAGTTTCCCTCCACCCAGCCTTCAGGCCTACTCACTGCCTCTGCTCCCCTACTCAAATCTACTTCCCACAAGGTCTGGTTCTTGTCCTCTGTATTCAAAATACAGCATATTTATCCTTCATGCTGCCTGGGATTACAGATGGAGTTTTGAGAGCACAGGAGAGAGAGGCTCCCTCCTCCCAGTTCCATTGCCAGGTCCCAGAACGACCCACAGCATGACCAGAGCTGCAGTTACATAAAAAACCCCATAGAACTCCACTGTTCCCTGTCTAGCAGCCACAGTGCTAATAGAATCTCTTCTCTGAAGCCTCAGTCTCTAAGAAGCTGTAAATTGCATTTTTTTCAAGGGCTTATAATGAATCAAATGCAGGTGAATTTTCTTAGGGAGAGCAAAAGGCACAACTTTGAAAGAATGACCAGCCCCTGCCAAATTCCAAGTCTCTACACTAAAACATTGGCTGGAAAAAAGGAGGGAAGCAGCTACTCCAAGAAAAGGTCTCCAGAATTTTTTAACGTAGTCAAGGGTTTTCTAACCCTTTTAGCCGACATTTGCCAAAGGAAATCAGCTAGTAGATGGTCAAGTTAAGTTTGTCTCTCAACCATTCACCCATTTAATAGCTGAGGGAAGGATACTGAGCCAGTCCACTCGGGAAATAAGGTAGCCCTTGCTGATGTATGCAGACTGAAAATATGGACTATATCTTTGAACTGGCCACGGTAGTAAAAAGAGGGGGGGTATAACAAAAGGCTCTTTTATGGTCATTAACAGAACATCCCATCATTCCACAGGACAGTGCTGGTCAGGGCTGAGCTGAGAGTTCAGTAGAGGTAGTGTGATTTATTGGTAAGAGCAGAGAACTGGGAATTTTGCTATTTCAATGGCACCATGGATTTCTCCCCTGGTTTCTACTTCTGCCATTGACAATCAGTATGTTCTATATTTTGGAATCACCAGAACCAGCCCAGAGCAGCAGATAGGCCATTTAAGCACCATATAGTCAGTAAACACGACTCTAGCTGTGGTTTTTTCATATTATTTTTGCTGTATAAAGAAAAAAACCACAACAAATATAAATATTTTTGAGCTGCTTGTGTAGTGACAATATACCCATCACCTAGAGAGGGCAAACAGTTTCCTTTATCTCTGTTATTCTTAATAATTAGCTAAGTATTCTAGCTCCGAATTTGGATACAATAACAGCTAGAGATTGTTTTCACACCAGACTTTATTTTTGAAAACTGCACAGTCACTGCTATGTTTTTAAAAAAAGAAAATGAACTCTGTCCAGGTATGGTCAGGAAAGGATATCTGTTGCTTCAGTTTTAGAGATTTTAAGCATTGTCTGCTATATGATCTTAAATCTACAGAGGATAGTGTTGGCAACCATTCATAAATGACCCTTGGCAACCTAGTATGGATCAGATTAATCTGAAATATCTCCCAGGATGAACTAAATTACAAGAGAATGCTTTGTATAAAATATAGGGATAAACTTAAATATAGGCCCTTGCAAACTGGACAACTTAGCAAGGTTCTGTGCTGTTTTTTCAAATGTGTACATGTATTATAGTGCTTGTGAAAGATGACAGACCCCAGGCACTGAAATCTTCTTTTTATTTACAGCACTGGTAGCATCAGTGCAATTTCCCCCAATTGTCCCATAAATTTGTCTAAAATTTAAGCGTATAAGAATCATCTATGGGGGAAAAATAATTTTTCTCTACATGTCTATTCTGTTTTTGGCCTGTGTGCAGATGCTAAGGCAGAAGAGGGAATGGTTTTCCCATCCCAGGAAAAGTTTTGACATTTTGAAATATTTCCTGTCTGAAATAGAAAAAGTTAAAGGCTATGTCTACACAATGAGGTTTTTCCAGAGGTATCCTGGAAAAACTCCGCCACATCCAGGGAACGCGTCTGCTCTTCTGCTTTTTTTTGCAGAAGAGCAGACACTCTCTTTTGGAAGCCCTGTCTTCCTCCTTCCACGAGGAAGAAGGGCTCTTCTGAAAAAGGAGGCTTTTCCGAAATTTGGCCCAGTGTAGACGGGCCAAATTTTGGAAAAGCCTCTTCCGAAAAAACTATCGGAAAAAGGTACACAAATTGCAGAGCCAAAATCTTAGAAATTGTCATGAAACAATTATCTGGAAAAAAATTAGGGCCAGTCAAAATGCTTTATTTCAATAGTTGCAAAAGGTTTTGTTTCAGTTTGTAACATTTATTTTTAAAAATCCAGTATAATTAGATTAAATTTAATTCTGGCCACTTTGACCCAGCAAATGGAAAAAAGGAAGAAAATATATATTCTGAAAGTGTCAGATGAGACTTTTATTACAATTTTGATTTTTTTCAAACATTTTTTGACGAAATTTGTCAAACTCAGTTCTTTTCTAATGAAAAATGGTTTGTCATAAAGTTCCAGATCAGCACTTCTACCAGGAATATATTATTTAGGATCAACTGTGCTATTTCCTGTGATGCACTCATCTATCCACTGGGAATCTGTATCTGGAAAGGAACCATTTTCACATAACCAAATTTAACATCACAGAATATTTGGTCACTATTGATTTTGTGCTGCATTTGAATCAGTTTCCTGAAGAAGAAAAACTCTGTAGCTCATTACGAATCTTCTGAGTCATTACTTCTGACTAGGTGGGCATGCAACTATATGCTGTACCTAACTGGGAATTTTCTTTAGTCTATTTCCTCTCAGAGTTCTTGAGCATTTTAGCATAGGAGGGATCTCTCTATATTTTCTGTTTTGTCAAAGTTACACATAATAATTTAGCAAATGTAGCAAAATAATTATAGCAAAACTGCAGTCTGTATTGTGCTAATACTATTTGACAGAAAAACTGTAAAACCCATCATGAATATTCTTTTAGGTTGGCATTGGTTGGTGGTGCAGTCATTTCAGAAAATTGAGATATGTTATCAAAACCGATAAATAATACACACTTCAGTTAGTGCATGCAAACTGCTTACTTATCTCTCATGGCTGTTATGGAGTTAAATTAATGTTTGCAATATTCAGCATCCGAGAATAAAAATTACTGTGTAATTGTTTTTCAGGAAAGTATCATAACGTTTTGTTTTAATTCCCACCCCCCAAAAAAAACCTTTTTGTGAAAAACAGTATCAACATGGTTATGCACATTTTTCATTTACCAAACCCATAGGCTAAACAAGTTCATATCAATTTTGATAGCATTTTCATTGATATTTACAAGAGAAATTTTATTTGTGAAAATAGCCATCATTATTAACAAAAGTGGAAAAAAAAGTCTATTTCTAACTCAAAAAAACAATTTCAGAATGTTTCTTTTTCATGAAATAGGCTCTTCTTTTTTAACCAGCTCTGATAAAGTCAAAAGTTTCCATTAAAACTTTTTTCCAATGGAAAATTAAGCTTTCAGCAAAATGAGAATTTTTGCAGAAAGTATCTTTTTTTCTTCATAAATGATCTGTTTCAGTTCAGAAAACTGAAAACCCTAAGCCAGAATGTTTTTGGACAAAATATTGAACAGCTTGGGCTCACAGAAACAAGAATACGCCTCTAACTATAGCACTCCATTACAATGTCCGTTTATTTGTACCTTCCACAGCAAAATAAATAGCTGTTTCAGAAAACTCACAAAATTTTGTACTGAAAAAAAAGAGTATCTGAGTTTCATTATACAGCTATAAAAATACATTTGATACATATCTAATATATACTTTAGTTTTGAGGAAACATATATTACTGAAAAAATAATGACAGATTGTAGAGCATCAGTCAATACAAGATAAAAATTGCCAGAAAAATAGGGCAAAGAAATGTTGACAAATTTAGGCAACTTTTAATGGCCTCTTTAAGTCAAATTCATTCTAAATTACTACAATACCTTCCTGTTCACTTATACTTACAGATATTACCAGTGCCCTCTAGTGTCTATCGAAATAAGCCAGTCAGCAGGGTTTTTATAGTAGAAAAAAACACTCCCCTCTCTATAATCTATCTATCTATCTATCTATCTATCTATAATATATCTAAATATAATTTCAGACTATTTTATTTTTCATATGGTACAGATGCAATATTGTCATTTCCCTCCATTTATGAACTCCGTTGTGTCAGTTAACTCTTTTTGCACCAGCACTTCTCTTTCTCCTTCATTGTATCTCCATAGTTTTTAACTTCAGCCACAAAGAGTTGTGTAACTGCTACATGCATTATTACACTCAACCATTCATTAACTGTCATGATCAGAGACTATGATCAATGGTAATAGCCTTAATACTTGGTTATACTATGGACTTGACTGTACCTGGGCTTGGTCTACATGCAACGTTTCATTGGTACAACTAAACCAGTACATTGATGCTCAGTTTGTGTGTCCTTATAAACCAGGTTCAGACCAATCTCTGAGTGTCCACAGCATCACACAAATGTGCACCAGTGTAACTAAATGTGTTTAAAAAATCACATGGTTAATTAGTGCAATATTATGTGTAGAGACTAAGTCAGATTTTACACCAATTTAGGTTAAACATTTGCAACTTTGAATAGATGAACCCTACACTTACAGTAAATGCTTAACCAAGGTAAGTCAGTTTTAAGTCTATGCAAATATCTTCACTAGGGCTGTCAATTAATGCGCGTTAACGTCTGCGATTAACACAGGACAGAATTAATGCGTTAAAAAAATTAATGTGTCTTAATCGCAGGTGTTTCCACATAGTGCTGCCCCTTTGAAAGCGTTTCAAAGGGGCAGCGCAACTCGGAGGCCAGGGTCAACTGGAGTCTCAGCTGATCCCAGGCTCTGTGCAGTGCTGCCCCTTTGAAACACTGCCATGGCATTTCAGAGAAGCAGCTCTGAGTGGAGCCCAGAAACGGCTGTGTGGCATTTCAAAGGGGCAGCACCATGGAGCCCAGGATCAGCTGTGTGGCATTTCAAAGGGGCAGTGACGGGAGAGCCAGGATCAGCTATGCGGCACTGCTCTGGGGTGTTTCAAAGAACTCAGAGCCCAGGGTCAGCTGGATTCCCCAGCTGATCCTGGGCTCCATATAGTGCTTCCCTTTTGAAATGCTGCTTTGGCATTTCAAAGGGGCAGCACCTCGAGAGCCCGGGATCAGCTGTGTGGTACTGCCCCTTTCAAATGTCACTGAGGCATTTCAAAGGGGCAGTGCAACATGGAGCCTGGGATCAGCTGGAGTCATATTATTGTTTAACAGCACAATTAATCACGTGATTAATAGTGATGAATTTTTTTAATCACTTGACAGCCCTAATCTTCACACAAAACTACACAGGTTTATAGCAGGGGCGGGGAACCTTTTTTGGATCAGGGGCCACTGACACACAGAAAAATCAGTTGGGTGGGGTGCAGTGGGGGATGATGTGCCAGCACAGGCTCCCCAATGCTGGTGGAAGCGGAGCCCTGAGCTCCTGGAACCATATCCAGTCAAGTCAGGGGCTCATCTGGCCTCTGGGCCTTAGGTTCCCCACCCATTGTTCATATCCTCCAAGGTGCTAAGAAGCTCCTTGGGGCATGTGCCCTTAGATAGTCCAGAACGCTGTAGTCAGTAAAAGGCAATTTAAACTAAATCAAAGACACTGTTATTTCAATGTGTCAACTCAGAGCCTGGCAGTGCTGTAACAAACAAGTGAATTATAAGTAATTTAATTATTTTGGTGCATGTTTCAGTTTACTGCCCCTAATTTGCCAGAATTACAGTTATTAGTACAGAGTCCTAGGAGTGATTTTCCTGAAGAATATAAACTGGAGCAGGAGTGCAAGGGGCTTGACTGTTTCCTGAAGAAAAAAATAAATAAATAAATAAAGCAGCACATTTTTAAAGCGCAGTGCATTCCAGAAAGCACCCAGCAAAAGTACAGCAAAATCATCCTCAGGATGATTGGGAAGTACTTTCTCTGATACCATGCAGATGTCAGTCCTCAGAGAAATAGCTATGCAGAGAGGTCTGGCATTTGCAAGTGTCCATCCTCATTTTTAAAAGGCTGTGTTTGGTTGTCTAAATGCCATTGGGACACAGACTTCAAAATAAATGTAACCAATGTATAAAATCTTTATTTAGTTTCCCCGATGTCTATGCTTCAGTGGCCCTGCAGTCAAATTCCTTTGTCAGGCTGTTGGAAAGTTTGCTCCTCTGGCATGATAGAAATGTGCAAAATATGCTGATTTTTTTCTGACGGTGGTTTTCAGATGAATCCCTTCACACTCAGTCTAAACTGCCATTTTTCTAGACTGTCACGTATGGACTGGTTAAAACAAAAGAAAGAGGAGACAAAGGTAGCTAGCAGGGCTTGCTGCCTTGCAGCCAGGAAGCTGGTTATGTGTCCTGCCCCTTTTCCCAACTTCCTTCAGCCCTAGCCCTTTGTAGGTGGTTTTTTTTGTTTGTTTGTTTGGGTTCTGGAACAAAGCACACCTTCCATCCGAGCTTAAGCCGGGCACAGAAGCACTGTCCCTTTCTCGGGGACCCTGAAGGTCACCCTGCTTCCCTCTATAGTTCCCTCAATGCAGGAGCCTGCTTATGGCAGCTTCTTGCTGCCCTTTATCCTGAGAGCCACACCTGATTTAACCCAGGTGAAGCTGACCTTGTAATCAGGACTGGCTTAGACTAAGGGTCTCCAGCCAAAGGCAAGCCATCTTGGTACAGTTCCAGAAGATGCCTTTGTGATTAAGGCATTTTACCAGGATATGAGACACCTGCGTTCTATGCATGGCTATCTCCTGAATGACCTTGGGTCAAGTCACTTAACTCAAGCAGGCTGATAGTTTTCAATTTTTGTATTTTTTTGAAAAGGAGAAGATGTTCATAAAAAAGTTTATGGATGGTTCCTTCTTTTTCTGACACTTCGTAACCTGCTCCGTGCCTCAGTTTCCAACTGGCTATCAGGGGATAATCATGTATTCCAACTACGTGAGGTTGATTTAGTAGGTGTTTGTAACACATTTTGAAAGGTGCTGTGGATGTGCAAAGTCACATAAACCAGTGTTTTTGAAAGTGCTCCGCGAAACCACTTTGAGAAACACATTAACTGGCCTCCCTGGTTTGTTTATTTACTGGTGCCACCATATCCTGCAGCTCCCCTTGGCTGCAAAAGATGAAACAGAGCCATTTAGGAGCTATGAGGCTCCGTGGCAATGGAACCAATAAAGAAATAAACCGGGGCAGCCAGTTAATGTGTTTCTCAAAATGGTTTCGTGGAGCACTTTAAGAAACACTGACATAAACCGTAAAACAAAAGCATTGTCGTGTTGTGTTGGACTTGGTACAAAGCAGCAGAACTTAACACAAAGTTGGTAACAAAATCTCAGCAATGTGAACTCAAAGATCAGGGAACTCACTCTCAAAACTGAAATACTTGGTCTCTGACCTTGATCCTCTTCCCCTCTACTCAGACCCTCTTGCAAAGACCAAATGACTATTTCCCTCCCCCAGTATGAGTGTCAGGGAATGTGAACTGACAGCTAATGGCCCTGCCTTTGGTAAGTGCCCCCCCACAGGTAGCTGGAAGTGGTAAAGTCTCTTCTGTGTTGCATCCATGTGGGGAGCCCACAAATACACAAAGGCTTCTGGACTAAGCAGGACAGTTCTCTGTTCATGCTCATACTTGTTGGGGACAGGGAACCTGCCATCACCCCCAGAGGATGGAATTGGCTGGACAGAAAGAAGCACTGACCGTGATGATGTTGGGGCCATGTGGCATTCTTCCTAACACTTCTTCGGGGGGAGGAGGGGACATGAAACAGTATGTCCAGTCTTATGCCTTAGTTCACTTTATACATGTAAGCAGCTCTAGAGCAAAACTAATGCAAAGTCTAGTTTATTTTTGTGACCCGAGTCAGTAAATATAATCCAAGCCAAAAGAGGAAACCTCCCCCACAATAGGTGGTTGGAGAGAAGGGGATATTGGTAAACCAGTCTCCGAATCTTCATCTGCCAAGTCTGAGTCCTCCAAATCTTCAGCAGTCACTGTCACTTCCTATTGGTTCTCACTCCGAATCAAATCCCCTGCTAGCAATCATTGAGCGTGGTGAGGTGGAGGATGTGGAAGTGGAAAATATTCAACAAAAGCAACCTAAGCAACCAAGGAATGGGCAAAAGAGTATGAGGCTAGAAAGATAAATGCTTTGTAACAAAGTAAGAGCTATAGGCAACAGCAGTTAGAGTGGTGGGCCTCTTTCTTAACACATGTTGCTAAATACTTCCATAAAACTTTCTGTTCTGCTACTGGAAATAAACTGCTCTCCCTCAACAAATGGATAGTGATATGGATGCAGACAATGCTGAGGAGGCAGTATATGAAGATAGTATAAAAGCTTCCTGCTCCTGAGAAGACACAGAACAACAAGGACAGTGGAAGTGAAGAATTCTAGTCCAATGACAGTGTCTTATCTTTTTTCAAGCCGGCAAAGCATATACAAAATGATGACATTATGTAAGGCCAAAGAAACAAATCTAAACTTTGATTTCCAGTGAAACTGGAAGCATCCTTTGTTTTGAACTGCTTCTGCCTCTGTTTCTTCACATGAACTACAAGAACTTTGTCATCTTCAAGTACCTTTGTGATCTTTGAAACGCTCTCTGAAGGAGGTACCAACCCGCACATGATTTCTCACATCCTACAGTGAGTTTGAAATATTGGCAACAAGGAAAAAGAGGGTATGTCTACACTACAGAGATTTTTGGGAAAAATGGCTGTTTTTCCGAAAAAAACCTCACTTACATCCTCACTTCAATTGAGTTCTTTCGAAAAAAAATCAAAAGAACAGAGGGGCTTTTCCCAACATTGCTAAACCTCTTTCTATGAGGAAGAACACCTTTTCTGAAAGAGCTCTTTCAGAAAAAGGCATGTGTGGATGGAGAAGAGGGAGTTCCTTCAATAGAAGAGGAAAAAGCCCAGGTGCCGTGGTGGCCACTCCGCCCACAGTAATCACAGCTTATATGCGAGACAGTGTCCATTCAGTGTGCACGTTATCTGTCAAAAAAGCAGATCACTTTTTCGATGTGCTTTGGCAGTGTGGACACTCTCTTTCAGAAGCAGTTTTTTCAGAGTGCTCATTTGCATATCTCACGCTGTAAAATGAGATTTACAGGCTCTTGCGCAAAAGGGTTTCTTTCCAAAAAATGGTCCCATCTACACAGGGCTTTTTATAGCAAAAACATCTTCCGCAAAAAGGATCAGAAAAGGATATGCAAATGAGAGTGTGAGATATGCAAATGAGCGCTCCATTAGCATATCTTCTGCCGAAAAAAAACACGCAGTGTAGATGTAGTCTGAGAGTTCAGCTCTCTTGGGTAGTTTCAGCTGCCATCACTGTGCCTGTAGATAGAAGCCGCACCTCCTCCTTCTCAGCCAGCCCCAGCAGCTGGGCTGTAGTCAGTAAGTGCGCCGGCAAATAGAAGCAGCACCCTCCTGCACTGCCCGTCCCAGGCAACCCCATGAGCTGGGCTGCTTTGAATAAAAGCAGCAGCAGCTCCTTGTACCTCTCTGGTCTTTGAGCTGCTTTGAATAAAAGTGAGGGAAGCTCCCTGTGTCCTCCACAGTCCTCCTCAGGTTGCCCTCCCAGGTGCTGGGCTGCTTTGAGTAAAAGCGGCACCTCTCTGTCCTCTATGCCCCTTCCCCTTTTCCCCAGGTAACTCCAGCTGCTTGCTGCTGTTCAGAGTACAAGGCAGAAGGCATCTATAAAACAGAGAGAGCAATTCACATCTGAGAATGAGACTGTGCTAACTTGGTGCTAACATGCTGAAGCTTGCTGTCCACCCATGTTATTCAGCCATTGCTTAGATGCAGAAATAAATATAAATGAATAAACTTTGCAGAAGGATTTCATTCCTCAATCTTTCCTCGGGGCTGAATCCCACCAACTGTGATGAATGGCAGAGCAAATTGTCTGAAAGATTTGAGCTATGTAAACAGAATTGAAAGATTTTAAAATCTTGTTTCATGGAGAATAGGGAGCAATATGTGCACAAAAAGTGTTCAAAAGTGAGTCCATTAAATAACATTAAGACAGTAGTTGAAAACAATTTAAAACATCTGGCCCAACAGCCCAACCCAATCCCTGCCAGCTCAGGCCCCAGTGCCTTCAATTCTACTTTCCTGGAAAAAGATGACAAGAGCAGATATCTTTTTAATGAGATACCAAATGGCTACTGAAAATTTTGCAGTATTAATTTTCTTTTTATTTGATTTCATATTAAATAAACATTTAAAGACATGCACCTTGTTAATTATCTCCTGTTTTAGTATCCTTTCTTCCTCCATAACATTTAAAAAATTTACATATTATATCTAGAATTTTTTTGGTGGCTGGTGGATACCACAGTGGCACACATCTGCACAAGTGCACATGATCTCGATATTGGTGCACATGACAAAACTCACTCCGCTCACAGATGGAAAAATGTAGAAAATGCACTGTTCGAAACACACGGATTTGTTGATAGATATGGAGGATGTGCTAAAGGTTGATGTAGAGCTGTCTTTATTTCCAACATTCAATCTAGTTTTAAACAATCATTCTGGAGCCCCATAATACTTATTTAAGATTTTATTCTGAAAGAATCACTAGGATAAAGAACTTTAAATATCTTTCACGGTAAGTCAGATGTCCTCCATGGTTTCTGTTGTGATAGTGAGGCTAAGTTCTTTTCCCCATTTTTCCTTGAGCCAAAGATTGAGGGACAACACAAAGCATTAAGCCACCTAGAAATAATTCCAACAAGTGACTTTTCCCCATATTTCTCTATATTTTCTTCTAGAATTTGAAGCAATCCAATTGCCTTCTCTCTTTGCCTGAACCCTTGAGCAGAGCCACTGAAAGAAGAAACAGTGGGACAGTGGTAGCTGATATTTGTTACACATGTAATCGAAGGAGGCAAGTCTATCATCCAGTATTGTATCTCTAATTTTGCAAAACCCTTTTCTATCCAAATTGTTTTAAGCATGATGTTGGCCTTGAATCTGAGGCAGGAGAATCTGAATGTGATTTGGATTTAAGCACAGAAAGCCACTACAATTACTTCCAGATGACCATATTATTCTTTCTATAATTACTGATATTGTGTCACACTTGGGCTAATATGTTTCATACTGTTTTTTCTGTCTGTTTGTTTTGAAGATGTAGTATAGTTTGTTTACAGGAGACAGCCATAAAATGTGTAATGTGTAACAGACAGCTTCTCTTCAGATGGCAACATTTATTTGTGCTGAAATCTTCTAGGATCTTTTTGCCTTATTTTAATCTCTTGTTTGTATTGGACCAAACTATCTTGATTTGTCCCCACAGTGAAAATATACCACACATCCAAACTTATTTGCATAAGATCTGTATTTTGGAGAAAAAACTGCTGACAGAAAACTGTATAAAATCATTTCCAAGAAGACACTTTTGGACCTAAACTTTATTTTTACATTTAAATGATGTCTAGAATTCTACTGATTGAAATTTTTCAATCCCTCACCCATTCGATTAGTAAAAAACTTGCACTATAAACAAGCACATGTAATTAGTGTTGCTACATAGGTAGCTAGCGATGCATGAGGCATGTTTTCTGCCATGCAGAAATGTTGCTGCACCTTCACTGAGCAACCCTTGTAATGAGGGTTAATTGCAAGGTTAATATGATGATGCACTCCCTTGTACCAAATAGCTGAGGATGATGTTGCAGCAAAAACATTCACACATGCAACTAATTTGGAGTGTACCCAGACAAAGGAAACCTTTAATAAAGAGAAGCAGAGAGCATGTAATTGCATGTGTGGTAAGAATCCTTTTAATTACGCCACACTGAAGTACTTCCTCCTAGGGCATGATGCACTGTGCTCACACAGCTACCAGGTATGTGATGTCCTGTGAATTAAAACCAGATTAGGGAAAGAATGTTGCAGGCTACTGTACTGTGCCTCTCATGTTCTGATAAGGTGCAATGAGGGTTAATTGGATCTGCCTGTTCTTCAACTGCTTCTGATTTCCATGTGTAAGACAGAAAAAAATAGATTGAACAAATTACCCCCATTCAACCAAGTGGTTAAAGACATGCCCAAATTTAAGCATATGAAGAGTTCCAACCAACATATTGGTTAACAGGAATAATGCACTTCTACGTGAAATGAACTTCTGTGCAGAAAAATTTATTTTCAGTTTGCAAAGATCATCCCAAATAAGCCAGTGGTTTTCTTAATGCTCAAGGAGAGTGAATGTGGCACTATTATTTGAGAACAGAGTAATCAGTCACAGTTTTTTTTTTTACTGATCAAACAGGTTTACCTATCACTGTTGTCCTTTACATTTAATGATCGCACATCCCTTGCCTGTGTGTAGAAAGCAGAATATACAACAGATGTTTTGTGGCTGTGAGATAGGGAAGAGACCGTTGAGAGGTAATGGAGGAGGACCTCACATACTCCCTGTATCCCAGCAGTGCTCTGTGGCAATTCTGAGTGTGATAATTTGGGTTGCCAACTGTCTAATCCCACAAACTCAAAGACCTTTGGCCCTTCCCTGCTCACTCCATCCCCTCTCCCTCCTTTGATCATTCTTTCCCACCCTCACTTACTCTCACCAGGCTGGGACAGGACGTTGGGACACAGAACAGTGTTTCCTGGAAGCAGAGTTCTTGGGTAGCTGCCCAGGAGAAATTCAGATGCCACCAAGCTGATTATCAGAGCACCCACAGCTGGCAGCATGTATGCTGTTGGTGGTGCACATATGCACAAGTCTTGGTGCACATAACAAAATGTATTTTGCACATGGAAAAAATTAGAGGGAACATTGGTGCAGGAGGGGGTGTGGGCTGTGAGAGGGTGTTTGGGCATGGCCTCTGTCTGGGGCAAGAGGCTGGAGTGTGGAAGAGAGGGAGGGGCAGCAGAGTCAGGACTCAGGGCTGAGGCAGCACACAGAGGTCCCCTGACCACTCCCGGCGCCATGCCAGCTGCTTCTGGGACTAGCAAGCATCCTTAGTCCATTGTACTGTCAGAAATCAGTGCCCCACATCTCCCAGTTTGGCTAAAGCAGCCTTGGGGAGACAGGGTGTGATTTCAGGAGACTCCCAGTGAAACCAGGAGTGTTGGCAAACTTAGTGATAACAGAGATAGCTGGAGGTAGAATAAGATTAGGGGTGGGGGAGGAACACTAGTTAAAACACCTATGCAGGAGGAGCACAGCTCCAGTCTATGGACTGTATTAGCAATCTGCAAGAGTTAGGTGCCTAAATACCTTTGAGGATCCTAAGTGTCTGTGTTGATGATGCTTGGAAGTTGGGGAGAAAATTCTATCCATATCTCCCCAACCTCATGGTAGATTGCCTGCACAAGATCCATTTACATGAGCTCTGGATAGATGACAAGGAATTTGATCTAACACATAAAGGGTATGTCTAGACTACATGGCTCCATCGACGGAGCCATGTAGATGAGTTTACTAGACATAGGAAAATGAAGCGGCAATTTAAATAATCGCCTCTTCATTTACATCAAAATGGCCGCTGCACTGTGCTGATCAGCTGTTTGGTGGCACAGCGCGGTAGTCTGGACGCTCCGCGGTCGACAATGGAAGCCTTTGTCGACTGCTCCGTTAAATCTCATTCCACGAGGCATAATGGAGCAGTCGACAAAGGCTTCCGTTGTCGACCGCGGAGCGTCCAGACAACCGCGCTGTGCCGCCAAACAGCTGATCGGCACAGCACGGTGACCATTTTGATGTAAATGAAGTGGCGATTATTTAAATCGCCGCTTCATTTTCCTATGTCTAGTAAACTCATCTACATGGCTCCGTCAACGGAGCCATGTAGTCTAGACTTACCCTAAGAGTCAAATCCTGCCCTGTCCCATATGTCTGTGAAGAGCCTTAGCAGACCCCAAGAACATGGTGGGGGGGGGGGGAGTATTCACACTGCCCTCCTCAACTTGAGAGCCCAGCTCCACAAGGGCTCATTCCGCAGCAGTGGCACTGAAATGAGAGCAGTGGAGTCTGTAGCCAGTGAATACCCATTACTGGTCCTGCTATCTATGCATGGAGCTTGATACTAAAGGCCTGAGATTGAAGAAAAGGCTATGGAATGGCTTTGCTTTGTAGCACCGTGCAGTGTGTCTGTCTCCTCCCCCAAGCTCTCCTGTGTAAAGCTTTGCCTCCAAAAGAGAGTGAGATTAAATAGTATATGCTCAACAGTGTCTTAGGTTATTCATGGGAATCTTCATGGCATGTGATTTCTTGGAATTTACTCCACCATATTAACCCCCCAATGATGTGTTTTGTAGTAGAAAGCAAATGTCTGTCATCATACACGATGGCAGGGTATTGTTTCAGATTCTGATTAGAAACTTCAGACTTGTATTTCACATAATCTTCTTTTAAATAGCAGCTTAGTAAATCTAAACCTTTTATTGTCAATTATAGTTTTCTTGTGACCTTACTTATCACTGGAAAATGCTGAGAAGAGAAGCCGGATTGGACAAAGAAAAGAACAACGCTCATTGCCGATTATATCACACCCCCCCCAATTTACTTATAAGTGTACAGAAGAAAGCTCTGCACAGTTCAATACTGACATTGTGAAGATGGCTTCCACCCCCCAGAACTGGGGAATTAAGATGCTTGCCATACGCAGAGCCAGTTTTATTGTTGTGAACAAATGTTGCTTAATATTGCAGTAATCAGTGTTGTTAACTCTGGTGATTTCATCATGAGCCTTGCAATATTTTATAGCTTTTGTACAGATCAAGCTGCTGGAGGCACTTAATTTTATGAGACTCTTGGCTGTCATTTTAAAAATGTCTAGTCAGCCTGGTTGCAGTGAAAAATTTGGAAAGTTCTAGTGGTGAGAGTAATTAACCACTGGAACAACATACCAAAGGTCATAGTGGATTACCGATCACTGACATTTTTTAAATTAAAGATTGGATTTCAGATCTGTTCTAGAAAGCATGTGTGGTCTAAACTATATAGGTCAGACTAGATAATCAAAATGGTCCTTTCTAGTGCTAAGAAAATGCACCCTGAGTACATCGGTAAGACTCCAAACCTAGTAGGCAAAAAAAGAGTACCCACCTTTTTCTTAATAAGTACTTATTTTAAAGCCAATCTCATGTTTTTGGGGACCTGACTTACAATGCTTGAATGCTGGGGGATTAGCAATACTGATAAGTCATATTCATAGAGCATCTTGTATCACAAAGCTATCCAGAGAAATTACTATATTAATTTATTTAGATTTTTTTTCAGTTGACCTACCACATAAAAGCAGAGAGTGCTGGAGATTAACACAGGAACATATAACAACAGTGCATGACAGTGTCAGAGCCTGCTTCAAAGCCAACCAAAATCAACAGAGATTCCCATAAGCGTCATTGGACTTTAGATTTGGGTAGGAAGCGAAACACAATGCAATAATAGTATGAAACTGTAGAAAGTGTGTATCAAGGACATACTTAACTATAGTAAAATGAGCAGATTTTCCTCAAGCATTTACTTTCTTACAAAACTGAGATACGCAAAATTCAGTGGTTTTGTTAGCAATAATCTTTAACAGTGTCTAAACTTTCTTTAGTGCCAATGATATCATGCAAGTGTCTCCTTCAGTATCTTATGCTATCAAGCACAGTGAGGGGACAATCCTGATAGGTTTTTTTCTCCCCCCTCTCTTCTTTTTCTGTTATAAATTGGGAGGTTTTTCCTTTTTTCTCCACACTCATCCGAGGAAGTGGGTTTTGCCCATGAAAGTTCATGATACTGTATATATAAAGGACTTACAGGACTACTCATTTTTTTAAAGTTATAGACTAAAATGGAGACTTTGAAATATCCTTTGAAAGTCAGCAGGCAAGAGACACAAAGCCTTCTGTACTATCGCATGCACCACATAGATATTGTAGGATAGTAATAACGGGTTAAAGTCTAAATTTTCAGTCAGCCCTGGCTACATGGTGGACAGACCAGAGAATAAATTGTGACATAGGTGACTCATGGTAGCACTTGGGAGGTAGACTACCCCACTGTGCCCCTGCCAAATTTCATTTTGCTAAATGGGGTGTCCACTCCCTGTTCCTCTGGCTGATCCTTCCCGCACTTCCTGCTGCTTCAGGCACCAGTCGCCTGTGAATTGTGACACAGTCACACTTCCTACCCTTGCTTTGGGTAGGGAGTGAGGCTAGGTCATTGGCTATGAGGCACCGAAACCCTTTGAGGGCCTAAGACATTTCACCCCATTTCATGAAGGAACTTACCCTTTGCTATAGTACCTGAGAGGTTTCTCTGGCTTTCAAGAAGAGGGTGCAGAGGTTGGCTTTCTTCATTCTCTAACCCTTTCTCTCTGTCCTCATTTGCTGACAGAAGTCCAAAGCAAGCAATCCCTGGTACTTGCTCTGCACAGCAATGGACAATCAAAGTAAAGGAGTCCAAAGTATTTACACTACTTTAAATATCAATCAACATTTAAATACTTTAAATACTGACCAACATTGCCCTGTTGTTTCTTTTGACTTTCCTGTCTGTCTGTTCATGTTTAGGGTGACCAGATTTCCCTGTGCTGGTAAAATTACTCGTATTCAGGCGAGTTCAATGGCAATGAATCAGAATTGTGAAGTACAAATGTTTAAATTAACTTCAAGTTAACTGAGCCCCAGTTAAAAGGAAATATTTCATGGCTGGAGTCTATGTGCCTTCTTATCTTTAATGTTTGCATGGGACAGATGACACACACACATTCCTGTACACCTTGCTCCCAAGGGAATGGGGGTGATTAACCAGCCTGACCCAACCCTCTGTACCCAGTGCTCTCCAACCTCCATGCCTGGCTAGTCCCCTGGGATGGACCTGTCTCTCCTGCTACCTGGTGCTGTGTTTTCTGAAGGCAATATGTGTAGGGCATGCAGGGTCATAGTCCCCACTGCCTCAGATTTCTGTTGGGGTTAACCCCAGAATGTGGCAATCAGCAGCCTTTCAGCACTGTGTGGGAGGGAAGGAACAGGAGCTGCTTCCTGTTGGGGGTGGAGGTAGAGATAATCTGTGTTTTTCCAGAGATCATCTCTTCCTTCCTACCCCCACCCTCCTACTAGAAGCAGCTTGTCTCTTCCTGCCCATACAGTGTAGAAAGGCAGCTAACACCTCCAAGCTGCTGCTGGCCACCAACATAACCAAACTGCCTCCTGTCCCATGGCAACAACATGGGCAGGAAGGGGTTAAAACTTAAGGATGCCTTGAGCACTGAGGCCCAGAGAACCTGACTGCAGGGGCTTCACTCAGCCTGCTCAGCAGGGGAGGTTGCCTAGGGGACAGAGCAGCCCCACACTCCCTGGGGGCAGGACTAAGACTAGGGTTGCTAGGTGTCTGGTTTTTGCTTGGAGAGTCTGGTATTTGTGGCCTCTGTCCAGTAAAAAATAACAACCAGAAAATACCGGACATGTAAAATGTCCGGTATTTTCTGTTGTTCTTGGATGGAAGGCCGGTGGGGACATTCTTCCCCTGCCGCATCTGGTGGGGGCAGGGAGAGCAGGGAACAAATTTAGTCCCCCGTTATTTATTTATTTATTTATTTCCCAACCAATTTTTTCCCCGTCATGTTCGGTATTTTTTGTGAAAGTCTCTGGCAACCCTAACTAAGACAGGGGAAAGCATGTGAAAAGGGCACCGAGTGCCCCTGCCTGGGCACAAACAGACTAGAAGTAGCTTTCTCCCAGGTGGGAGGGTTGTGAGGTTTCCCTGCCAGGGGGAGGGGGAGGAGCCAGAGGCAGTGAGGGCCCTGCCTGCACTCACCAGCCGCCAAAGCAATCAGCCATTGCTGGCATTAAATGGGGCATTGGGCGGTGGGAAGCCTGCTGGCCACAAATGGTATGTCTACATTGCATTCCTCCTTCGAGAGAGGAATGCAAATGCAGACAAATGAAATTGCAAATGAAGCACGGATTTGAATTTCTGGCGCCTCATTTGCATAATTGCGACTGGCCGCTTTTCCAAAATACCGTATTTAGAGAAAAAAACTGGGGTTATTTCTAAAAGAAACCCTTCCTTCAAAATAACCTTTACTCCTTAAAAAATGAGGTTTAAGGGTTATTTCGAAGGAAGGGTTTATTTTCGAAATAAACCCATGTGGACTGCGTTTTTTTTCTCGAAATACAGTATTTCTGTATTTGCGATTATGCAAATGAAGCACGGGAAATTCCAGTCTGCGCTTCATTTGCAATTTCATTTGCTGCATTTGCATTCCTCTCTTGAAAGAGGAATGCAAATGTAGACATACCCACACTGGCATGCAGCAGGGACTGCACTGACAGACCAGCAGGGGGATTGGCTGGCTCCACACACTGTAGCTTTGGCTGACCACCAGCCTTGCACACTCACCCCATTGTCAGTCACAGGTCCTCCCCCACTCACTGCTTGTGAGGAAGCAGCTGGAGAGCAAGGATCTGGCCAGAAGTAGGGCCCACCAGTTCTGATGGGAGGGAAGAGACAGAAAATATGGGATAATATGTCCATTTTTTAAAAACTAAAAAGTAGGGACACTTGCAGGAGTGCTTAAATACAGGACTGTCCCTTGAAAACCAGGATATCTCGTCTCCCTCTTCGTATGCATTTGTGCTCTGTTGTCTTGCATTTAGTTTATAAGTTCTCTGGGGCATCTTTGTGTTCTGTGTTTGTGTAACACCTTGTACACATTGGATCCCAGGTCCATGTCTGGGGCTCCTAGGCACTTCCACTGCACAAATAACAAAGAAGGAGAAAAGGAAAGAAAATAAATGCTTTCTTTAAAAAAAATATCGCAAATACTATTAGATTAGGCTGCATGCACCTAATACCTGCTTGTTCTTTTTAACAGTATATCTATGTCCATGAGAGAGTAGCACTAAACCTATGGAACAATATCACATAGGTACAAACATGAGGTCAGGATGAATCCAAGTTATTTATTCTGAAACTGTTGTTGTTTCCAGTTTCCTTTTAGACCAGTTCCAATTCTGTGTTGTTCCTGCTGGTTCATTATTATCTCTTTTAAGTTGGAGCCAAAGCATCCTTTCTGGTCCTGCTAGATTCACCCAACATGCCATCAGAATTGCCTCCCCCCCTCCCACCAGCATTATTCACAGTTTACCTTTTATGGAGTTTTAACATTTCATACAAACTGTGGTGTTTTAGAAATAATAATCTCCAGCATGCTCTTTATTGTGCAAGTCACTTCAGTGTGGGTTAGTTAACATGCCCATTTCTGGTAGATGTTTTTGTCCCTTGTTATTTGGAGCTATTTGAGTTCAATAGGAACAGGAAGCTGGAAGTACCCTGAGTAGGCATGTATTTGTCAGTAACACTAGTTAGTGTGTGTGTGTGTGTGTGTGTGTGTACACATACATACCTTCTTTTGCTTGATAACTGCACAGTTAAAGAGGGAATATACATTGTATTACTTATTTTCCTGCCCCACAGAAGAATTTCTGTATTTTGGTGTTTCCAGGGTGTGCATGTATTTTACATGTTCTACCCAGGCCTGGGATTTCTACTGAACATCAAAGTAATCTGCAGTTAAGTCACTTGCATCCAGCTGTATTTAATGGTAGGTTCATCATAGTGCCGAGGCCCTTTACCATATCCATCTTTCATGGCTGATGTCAAACAATTTACAGAGAGACAATATAAATTAAAACAGAGGACTAGGAATGCTATCAATGAGTTTGGATGTTCACCTTTTGTTTGTCTGAGGTCATTGAATGCTGTCTTCAATGATCAATGGCCTAATGAACGTCTTTATACCTGGAGGCTGTGCACAGTTCCTGTAGTTACTCCATGTTAGGTTATGTTTTATTCCACAAACTTCTTCTCTTGCATTTTTATGAAACAGATTTTGTCACTACATCAAAGTGTTTTGTCATTTTTACCCCAGTGGGAAGAATCCAAATGACTGATGAGATGGATGTATTTGACTTAGCTGTGATGGATATAGCAAAGGTGAAAGGGTTATATCTATTAATAAACAGAATTTGAAAACCTTTTAACACCATATTTCAGATCACATTGTTTTAACCTCTTACACTATGAGTTCCAGCCTGCTCCTCTTATAACAGGGGAGAAAAAAAAATATGGTTTCAGAATTATTAAGGTATTTACTTTGTCCTGATAAATGAATGGAATTCTGGTGGCACTGCAGTTAGCATTTCACTCGAATACAGAAAGGTGGTGGATATATTTCAGTCCCAGTGGGTGACATTTTAACTCACTTATCTCTCCTTTATTCAATTCTTGATGGTGCCAAAAGAATAATTCAATTTGATTATAGAGCTTGTAGGTGAGGCAACTTGACATAAGCTTTTTCTTTCTACTAAGAGAGTGATCTCCAGAGCTTAACTGCCAGCTGGCAGCAATGGCAGTGGGCAGAAAGATGCTTTCAGAGACACTAGCATAATGCTTGTTACTAAGAGCAAAAAAATGGAAAAAGGCAAATATTCATGATTTTGGAGGAGGTTTTTTTTTTTTTCAAATTTTATTCATGTTGTTTAAGTAATCTTGGAATTAAAAAAAACATGGGACATCAACCTCTAAAGGTAAATGTTTGCAACATGAGCCATGGCAAGCAGTGGAATTGAAAAACAGTACTTTACCGTGACAACATGGACACAAATATTTAGGCTGATTCCAGGGTTTACAACCTAGCAGGTTATTTCTGTACCTCCACCTTACTTGAATATCTGTCCATATACAGTTTAAGTATAGTTGCCATGGGTCTGGGCACTTCCAAGCATTAATATATCCCTCACCTGTGGGTCCATGGAGGATTAGAATGTTTTGTATTTCTAGAATGGCTTCCATTCTGAAAAATCCCAAGGCTCTTTGAAAATTATAGACTAGATCCTAGGTTGGGTGTGTCCGTTCTTTGCTGTACATTGATGGATCCCTGATCAAACCAGGGGAATGACCCTGGAAGAATCACCTCAGCATAAGAAGGATCCTTTAGTGGTGTAGAGTGGGACTTCTAAACCACTCTCCTGTAAAGTGGGTGGTATAGAGGGTGTATCTAGGGAAAAAGGTTGTGTGTGCTGGATGCCCCTACCTAGTGCTCGTCCCCAACTACCATGTCAGCCCTTAAGGCAACTCCAGTTTGTGCCTGGGGATTAGTCCTCGATGCCACAACTACAAAATTGGAGAAGTACAAAGATGAACTCAGAGTTGGGATATGTAAAAATTAATAGGGGTCTGGGATAGTTCAGCCATAGTAGTCATTACCCCTGAACTCGCTTTTCCCTTTGTTTTTGCAGACGAGACAAATAGATAATTATGCAGCTGCTCTTCTTTGTTGTGTCTTTTACCTACCCTAACTGGCTCTGTATCAATATTTCAGGGTTACTTTTCTTGTAATCTCTGTAACCTGCTCATCTGGAAAGTTTGTAGCATAGAAAAATGTTGATTTAATTAGAAATTCTGTAAATAGTGATTGGGGCAGGTATAATAATATTAATTACCTGCTTATTAATATTCATTTTATGGGAGTTAACATTACTAAATAAGGTTTTAGGAAAAGTAGTGATAGACGTGTAAATTAACATACTAAAATAGATAAAAGGGTGTAATTGGTGCCAGGTTGTTGCCACTCAGTCGTTGTGTTGAATGTCCGAGGTAAACATGCGTGGGCAATAAAGCAGTTTCGTTTATTCCATCCACTTCTGGGTTGCCTGTTTCTTCTCTAACATTCAGCTGTAGTTAATGAGATCTATTCCTACTCCAGTTTAATTCAATGGGAATTTTGCAGTTGACTTCAGTGGCAAACAGAAGCAGGTTCCTATAAATGTAACACTTCTGAAACATAAGCATCTCTAGGTGGAGGGCAGCAGACTGGGCCAGCCCAAGTACTTGGGAACATGTAAATAAGTTGTTGGTGGAGAAGCTCTCTACTCAGATAATTCTGCTGGAAGGTCTATAATTCCATCAGGTGGGCCCAGGGAATTCAGAGTATCACTCACTTGCTGCTTTTCCACATGGGAGCAATATGGACTCCCAGCTAGCCCATGTTGCTCACTGTATTCCTGCTAGATAGGGCTGGATTCAGGAGTAAACACACAAGTATATGGTTAAATATATTCTTGTTCAGGAGAACACTTTAGTACATACTTATGTTAAGAACAGGGATGCTTTTCTCAATTTGCACCTAACTGGGGCAGGGGTGGGATCAGACAGCTCCCTGTAGGCAATGCAGCATGAGCCATCCTGGTCACCAGTCTCCCACTGGAACTCCTGCATGCTAGGAAGACATTCTTTCAGGCTATGTCTACACTATAGAGTTTTTTCGGAAAAATGGCTGTTTTTCTGGAAAAAACTTCACTTACATCCACACTGCAATCGCATTCTTTGAAAAAAAATCAAAAGAACAGAGGTGTGTTTCCAGCATTGGTAAACCTCTTTCTATGAGGAAGAACACCTTTCCTGAAAGAGCTCTTTCAGAAAAAGGCGTGTGTGGATGGGAAAGAGGGAGTTATTTCGAAAAAAGAGGAAAGAAGGAAAAGCACAGGTGCCCTGGTGGCCACTCCGTCCATACTAATCACAGCTTAAATGTGAGATAGTGTCCATTCACTGTGGTCTCTATCTTTCAAAAAAGCAAATTGCTTTTTGGATGCGCTTTTGCTGTGTGGACGCGCTCTTTCAGAAGAAGTTTTTTCAGAAGATCTCTTCTGGAAAAACTTCTTCTGAAAGAACCTGCAGTCTAGACGTAGCCTCAGAAAGTCAACATACAACATCAGGAATTCACAGTCTGAAATAGAATTTCTTTAATAGACAGCTGTTGTGCACTATTAGGGATAGCTCTCCTTTCCTTCCCAGATATCCAATCTCTCATATGCTGCTGCAAATCAAGGTGGACTTTTTTTGAGGGGGAGGGGGCTTATAATCAAATCCTCATTGTTTCCTTCCCTCTCACTTAAAACAGAACTATTGTATAAGGTGCACAGAGGCTTCTGAAAACGTGAAGCATGGTTTTATTTTTCTGTCTCACTCTAGCTATATTTAGAATAAACATGTGCAGCACAGCAAAGATAATTTAAGGACAAGTTCATACACAAGAAGGAAACAAAATCAATGCTTTTTCCTCTGCAGAAGCTCCTTAAGGAATGACATGTTTCATAATCATGCAGAGCTAAATATGAGTTTAACTGGACAAACCTGTCCTCAATTGACAAACTGATAGGAAAAATCAATTCCGGGGGGTGGGAGGGAGGACAGCGAGGAGAATGCAGAGATCCTGATTAGATTTCTACTTGGTACATTGCATGTCTATACCTCTGTTTCTTCTGTGGATATCAGAACATGTCACAGGCACTAATGCCTGATTTTCAAAAACAAAAATGATTAGGGGTTTGGAGCAGGTCCCATAAGAAGAGACATTAAAAAGACTGAGACTTTTTAGCTCAGAAAAGAGGAGACTAAGGGGGGATATGATAGCGGTCTATAAAATCATGACTGGTGTGGAAAAAGTGAATAAGGAAAAGTTATTTATGTGTTCCCATAACATAAGAACAAGTAGTCTGTGCCCACGAAAGCTCATGATACCATCTACATGTTTTGTTAGTCTTTAAAGTGCTACCAGACCAGTTTTTGTTTGTTAAGTTTATAAGAACTAGGGTTCACCAAATGAAATTAGTAGGTAGCAGGTTTAAAACAAACAAAAGGAAGTTTTTCTTCATGCAGTGCACAGTCATCCTGTGGAACTCCTTGCCAGAGGATGTTGTGAAGACCAGGATTTTAACAGGGTTCAAAAAAGAGCTAGATACGTGCATGGAGGTTAGGTTCATCAGTGGCTGTTAGGTAGGAATTGTGTCCCTAGCTTCTGTTTGTCAGAGGCTGGAAAAGGATAACAGGAGAGGAATCACATGATGACCTGTTCTGTTCACTCCTTCTGGACCATCTGGCATTGACCACTGTCAGAGGACAGGATACTGAGCTAGATGGACCTTTAGTCTGACCCAGTATGTCTCTTCATATGTTCATCAGGGTCATTACCCAGCTTCCAGTATAATTGGTACAAAATAGCTGGTTGATTAAGTGCACCCATGATGATGTCAACAGTTTGCTCCAGTTCCCATTGAAGTCACAAGAAGGACTCTTGTGAAGCTTTGTGTTCAATGGAAGTTGGTCCTTAAATATGGAGGACTTGTAGGGAGAATCAGGAAGTTAGATATCTAAATTTGACCAGTTGAAAACAAATTTGCAATTTAAGGATGGATTAGCATCTGGATGGCTTAGAAATTAATTCCTGTAAGGTACGTACTATTCCCATTTTACAGATGAGCAAAGTAAGGCACAGATATGGTGAGGATCATTTAACAAGCTAGTGTCTGAGTAGGGAACACAACATAAAATAAGTTTAGTAAGTACAAAAGGATAGATTTTAAATGATTACAAGTTATAGTAAACAAACTAAAGCAGACTACCTGGTAAATATAAAAAAACACAACTTGAGTTTAATGCACTAGATAGGTAGGATATTAATTAGCAAATTCTCACCCTGACTGATAAGCAGACTGGAAGATTCTTGGCTTTGCAGCTTGGGTTTCCTAGGTTTTCATATACAGGCTAGTCTGGAGCCATCACATCTCATAGTTCAGTCTTTGTTCCTCAGGTGTTTGTTTCTAGGTGTGTTGTTGTAGGGAGAGAGAGCCCATCATGATGTAATTTCCCACCTTTTATATCTTCTCCCCACTTGTTAGAAAGCTCTTATGCTGTGACCTGGGTCAAACAGTTTCCACTGTGTGGTGCTATGTTTGAGAGGTTTCTATTACACACAGTTCCTGGGGCAATCTTTGTTCTTGTGTGCATTTTCTCAACAAGCCATTCACATTGTTTGACCTTTTTACTGTTGTACCTGAAAAGCTGCTTGTGAGTGTTTTCCATTTCACAACATGTTTCAGTAACACATACCTAAACAAACTTCATAACATTACATATGTTGATAACAAATACAGTCGAATGAGATACGAATGTCTAGCAGATCAAGATTTTTAGAATGATGCCTCACAAGGCATACTTTGTGCAAAACATATGCTAATTAGATAGCAGAGGCTCTGTCTACACTACCAGGCTATGTCTACACTACAGAGCTTTTTTAGAAAAAACAGCCGTTTTTCTGAAAAAAACCTTGAATTACATCCACACTGCAATTGTGTTCTTTTGAAAGAAAATTGGAAGATCAGCGGGGTTTTTCCGACATTGGTAAACCTCTTTCTATGAGGAAAAAGACTTTTTTCCAAAAGAGCTCTTTCGGAAAAAGGCATGTGTGGAGGGCAAAGAGGGAGTTCTTTCGAAAGAAAAGGAAAGAGGAAAAAGCACACATGCCCTGGTGGCCATTTCATCCATAGTAATCACAGCTTAAATGCTAGATAGCATCCATTCAGTGAGGACAATCTGCTTTTTCGATGCGCTTTTGCTTCTTTCAGAAGACGTTTTTTCTGGAGATTTCTTCTGGAAAAGATTTTTCCAAAAGAAGCCTGCAGTCTAGACATAGCCTCAGGTTATTTCAAAATAAGTTATTTCAAAATAATAACTCCTGAAATAACTATTTCGAAATAAGCTTATTCCTCTTCATAATCAGGAGTTATTATTTCTGACTAACAAGCCCATTATTTCGAAATAAAAGGCTTGGTAGTGTGTCCGCTTGCCTTGTTATTTCAAAATAAGGGGAGTTATTTCAAAGTAACTCCCCAGGGTAGACATGCCCCTCATGTCAAAGTATGCTTCTCTACAAGTTAAGTTAGAGAGACTTCCCCTGAGTTACAAAAAAAAAAAAAAAAACCCAAAACAAACAGACACCACTCACATTTTTTTAGGAAGCTAAGGAGTTTTGGGGACTCAGCCTAATCTCTGTCATTCTTTCAGAATATGTCTGTATCCCAGACTCCTCCCCCAACCCTCTTTTTTCTCAAAGCCCCACCCTCCCCGTTTGCCTGAGCCCAATTGCTTTTCATTGCTCAATGACCTTTATGATGCGGCCTGGGTGTGAAGTCCTCATTTTGCCTCAGTCTGGTTTTCCCCAGTTGGCCAGCCTGGCCATTTTGAAAATGCCTGTGTGACATTTGCTCCTTCAACATCAATAGTTTTCAGTCTTACTTGATATGATGGGAGGAATGTTTTGAAACTATTAACCCCCCCACCTCAGAAATCTTATATATGAAACACAATTGCGTACAGCTCCATATTCATTACTAAGCACATGCCCTCTCTGCCCCATATAACCATCACTGATTTTTAAAAAGAAATTATCTCAGAGCTGCTGATACCCCTGACAATGCAATCAGACAGGCTGTTTTGCTAGCTACACTTTTACAAAATCTCCAGTTATGTCCCTTCATGGACATGATATGAATTAGCTGCCAGTGTAACAATATCAATGACAATCTGGATTCCATAGGTTCCTGGTGACTTTAGCACCTGGAATAGGATCCCACTGCTAAGAACATGTAACGATTTTGGGATGTAGGGATGTGACAACCATGCCAGTTATGCCCTTGCGAATGCATGATATAGGTTATGAGTGGATGAGAAACTAACTCCTGTTTCTGACCCTTGCCCTGTTGGATCATGGTGGCTTAACCTCATTATTAGTGTTATTGCCCTCAGAGCTAGCTTTAACTAGAACATATGTGCAGGGATTCTATTCAGTTCAATACAGGACTCACCAGCATTTTATAACTTTTCAGTCAAAAGCTTTTGTTTTACACTCTGCATTAGTTTTTCTTAATGGCTGTGTCTAGACTACACCTCTCTGTCGACAGAGAGATGTAGATTAGGCACATCAAAATTGCTAATGAAGCAGGATTTAAATATCCCCTGCTTCATTAGCATAAACATGGCCATTGCTTTTTTACAAAATGGAGCTTTTTTGCAAAAAAACCAGCAGCCTAGACGTGGCTCTGTTGAAAATAAACCCTTTTTCGACAGATCCTGTAAACCTCATTTTTTTAGGAATACAGAATCTGTCGAAAAAGGGTTTATTTTTGACAGATCCGCGTCTAGACTGCAGTTTCTTTTTAAAAAGCTCCGTTTCAGAAAAAAGTGGCGGACATGTTTATGCTAATGAAGCGCGGGATATTTAAATCCCTGCTTCATTAGCAATTTCGATGTGCCTAATCTACATCTCTCTGTCGACAGAGAGGTGTAGTCCAGACGTAGTCAAAATAAATTACTCAATATTCCAGAGAGATTCAGCTGTCTTCACTCTTTAGTTTTCTCTGTGCAGAAATTATATAAAATAACACATCTAAATCCATAAAGCAAAGTGGTAGTGTCTGTTCTGGTCTCCATTTTCACTTGTTCAGCAGTTTTGTGAGAAAAAACCTCTTCGTGCTTTTTCAGGAATTCTCTGAAGATTTAGATTCTCTAACAAGGGAGTCTGGTGGAAATTCCATAATTTACCATTTTCCACTTTTCCCCCCACAGATGTATTTTCTACCTATGGCAATTATATGAATCAGTGTGGCTCACAGTACTGTGCTCTCTAAATTCAATTTCCATTCTTTCATATATGCCAAAGTTAACATTTGATTTTGATGGAAAAAGACATAGCTCTAAACTCATTAAGTTCTTTTAAAAGACCCAGAATAACTTTTCTTTTAATCCAACTAATTTTCTAAGGTAGAAATGTAAATGGAACCTTTGTAAAGTCAGAAATGTCAGATTTTCTGCAGTACTGTCAGATAGGACATGCTTTAAAACTAGTGCATTGTCTGCAAACAAAAATACAGAAGTGTGTTCTTAACTCCAGTTTGCTAATCCATGCTAGCTAGCTGATTGGGATTAAAATCGCAGGGCGAACACAGCAACTCAACTTTTAACTCAGGTTAGCAGCTTGACTTAAAGCCTATAGTGCTATGCCTACACTGCAATTAGGAGCAAGCCTCCCTACTGGGCAGAATGACTTGTGCTAGTTCGGCCCAAGCTAGCAGCTTTCAAGCAACTCAACTCCTTGCATATGAACTCAGGTGCCTATCCTGAGTCTCCGCTGGATCTGCAGCATCTACACTGCTATATTTAAAACCTTCAGAGGAGGAGCCAAGTTTGTCTATAACAGGAAAAACTTAAAAAACAACAAATAGACTAGTGGCACCTTAAAGACTAACAAAACATTTAGATGGTATCATGAGCTTTCATGGCACAACCCACTTCTTCAGATGACTGGAGTATTAGAAGTCCAGATCCAAGAATAAATAAGGGAAGGGGAGGGAGGAGAGGAAAAAAAAGAGAAAAAAGGAGGGGGAAGGAAAGGAAAAAAAGAGAGAGAAAGACAGTGAGTAGATGGTTCAAATAGTTACAAGAAATGACCCCGCACTCTCAGAGGCCTTGGGGAAAAGGCCAATCCTCGCCTACAGACAACCCCCTAACCTCAAACAAATTCTTTCCAGTAACCTTGCAACACATCTCCGTCATAATCATCCAGGAACCCACCCCTGCAATCAGCCCTGGTGCCAACTCTGCCCACACATCTACACCAGCGGTTTCATCACTGGACCCAACCACATCAGCCACCAAATCAGAGGCTCATTTAACTACACATCCACTAATGTGATCTATGCCATCAAATACCAACAATGCCCCACTGCCATGTATATTGGCCAAACTGGACAGTCTCTACGGGAAAGAATTAATGGACACAAATCAGATATCTGAAAAGGCAATACATAAAAACCTGTTGGAGAACACTTTAATCTGCCTGAACACTCAATGGATCTCCAAGTCGCCGTGGAATTCAGGCCAATTCCACAAGCAAATCCCAATGACTTAACCAGCCAACCAAACAATAGAGGTGATAATTGTTCTTATCAGCCTCTTGTAACTATTTAAACCATCTACTCAGTCTCTCTCTCTTTTTTCTCTCCCTCCCCCCGCCCTTATTTATTCTTGGATCTGGATTTCTAATACTCCAGTCATCTGAAGAAGTGGGTTGTGCCCATGAAAGCTCATTATACCATCTACATGTTTTGTTAGTCTTTACGGTGCTACTAAACTATTTGTTGTTTTTTAAGTTTTTATTGCTATTTTAGTGTACTAGCTTGTGACCTGTTAGTGTGAGTGCACCTTCCCTGAAAAGGAGGCTTGCTCTCAGCTGCAGTGGAGAAATACCCTAGGGAAATCTGGGGTTGAACTCAAACTGCTAAACCATGTTAAAACTGACTTTTTTCAAAAAACAAACAAACCCTGGACACACCCTAAAAGCTATATAGTATAGACATACTCTGGTGTAAGAACACTTTGTTTTTGTAGTGCAGTACTTATACTCCATGCCCTGGTCTACCCTAGGGAGTTATTTTGGAATACTCTCCCCCACTTATTTCAAAATAACAAGTGTACTGTCCACACTAACAAAGCCCATTATTTCAAAATAACAAGCTGGTTATTTCAAAATCTGTACTCCTGCTTTCCTCAGGGAATAAGCTTATTTTGAAATAGTTATTTCAGGATCTCTTTTCTGTTATTTGAATCTCTCCTGAGTAATCTTACACATGCACAGCTCACTGGGAACTGGTCAGGACTCATTCTAGATTTGTATATGATAATGTATTCATATATGTCAACCATATTGACCAGAGACATTCAGATGGAAAGGCTATAGATCAAAAATGATGTGCTTTAAAATTAAGGCAATTTCTTAGGCTCCATGTGTTTGGAGGAACCCTGAATGAGATTTTTTTCTTAAAGCACTTTAATCTGATAGTGCCAGATATATCATCTGAAAATCGAAGGCTGGCTTTGGTTCTGCTCTCCAAAATGGATTCCTGTTCTGCCTATAGAATATGCGAAGTGTCAGGCAGACGTTGTCCTCAGTACCAGTATTATGAGATCCTTTCTAGTTTACCCCAAAGCAGAAATAGTTTGCAGTCTCCTTGCAAGGAGGCCAGGTAAAGTAGCCAGAGGCAAACTTCACAGGGAACCCAGATTAAGCAAAACCAACCAATTAAAAACTACAAAACAGTTAGTGACCTTTTCAGTAATGGAAACAGAATCTGCTCTTTGTGCCCATTTCTGATGATGTCAGTACAACCAGAATGAAAACGCTTTCCTTACTGAATCCATAATGGAGCTGGGAAGCTTAATTTTTCATATTCAGATGGGACAAAAACTATGGGATCACTTATACATCTGGCCAAATCCATTGAATGCTGGATTTGGTGGGGAGCACAGCATGTCCAATCTGATGCCATTTGTTTGGAAGGGACCCCTTGTTATGAACAGCTTCAGTGATTGCCCACGTGACATAGTGGAGTATGGAGACCTGCACTGGTGATCTGCATAGAGTGCATAGTGATGCTACTCTGCCTCTTTTGCGCCAGTCAGGTTGTTTTTAAGTTAACCTTGTCCCTAACATAAAACATTTTATGGCATTAGGAAATGATGAATGTTCTTCCTAGAGATAAGAAACTAACCAAATCCCACAATGGCCCTTGTCAAGAGGGCACAGCATGAACAAGAGATTACAGACTGATAGCACTACAATCTGAAGGCATGTCTACACTGCAGTTAGACACCCATGGCTGGCCCATGCCAGCTGATTCAGACTTGTGGGGGTTGGGCCATAGGGCTGTTTGGATTTCTGGGCTTGAAATAGAACCCAGGCTCTAAAACACTGGAGGGGAGAGAGCCCTAGAATATAGGCTGCAGCCCAAGCCACAACATCTACACTGCAACTAAACAGTCGCACTGCCCTGAGCCCCACCAGCCCAAGTCAGCTGGTGCAGGCAAGCTATGATAGTCTAGCTGCAGTATAGACATGCCCTCAAATGACCAGCCCTATTTATTTATAGATTGAATACGGCATGGGAAATAGCTGTACACCTTTTCTCAAACCACTCTGTCAGCATTATTCATGTAACCTGTGATCAGGGCTTTTAATTCACAGTAAAATAATGGGGATAAGAGGGCTTTTTAAAAACCTTACAATTCTTATTCCCTCCTCCCCCCCGCCAAAAAAAAGTATTAAACTTTTTATTTTATGTTATTTCTTTTTATTCATTGGTAGAGAATTTTTGGTTACTGAACCATTTTTCCAGTTTTTTTATAACGGAAGCTGAATAACTGATCTCTCTATCTTGAGTTCATACGTGGAAATGTACGAGAAGTTCCCAATAAAAATAAGAATTTCTATTAATAAGTAATGTAGAATTTTTATTAAACAGATTAAAGTAGTTTTGACCTGTATCATCAAACTACTGTAGATTATTTGCTCAGGTGGAATTTTGTGAACCAATCAAATTGTTTTCCATGTGTGTAATTAATTGAAGTGGTGTGATTTATATTTCTCTTTTTTTTTCTGTTTGTTTTAAAGGGAATCTCCTGAACTTTGTCCTGTCATTTTATATTTAAATTTATATTTAGTTGTTACTTTAGGATTTTTTTGAAAATAAGATAATAGCTAAAATAATCCTAATAATAGTGCAAAAATGTGGATTATATGTGCCAACTAAGATATTTCTTTCTTGTATTTTGCAACTGATTTTCTTAATAATACAGGCTGAAGAAAATGCCTCACCATCTGATATCTATTATTTTGGCTTTGATTTTCTAGTGGAAATATAATTTTAAGTTCTTGGAATGTAGTAACATGTTCTGGAAAATTCAGTGACCTCATTTTTTTAATACTGGCCACTTACAATTTATTCTAATAAAATCTTCCCATTAAATCGTAGATCTGGGGTTCTCATACTCTTTTGTAGTGCGTGTTTCATGTTGGCAGAAAGATTTTACCACCACTTATCTTATTCCTTATTTATAGATTCCCAAGCAAGAAAGGAAGCTCTCTAGTCTGACCTTCTGTATAACACTGGCCATAAAACTTCGGCCAAATCTTTCCCAGGGTTTACACTGTAAGGGCATCCCTTCCTTTGGAATTTCCATTGCAAAATATCTTTAGTGTAGCTTAACAAAAATTATTGACACGCAAAAATAATGTTAGGAAAGCATTTTTAACAATCTTCACGGGCGGTTGGTGAAGGTCAGGCTGGGGGAGGCAAGCCCCCTACCCCACCTTCAGCCCCACTCTTTCTGTTGAGGCCTGCCCCTTTCCTACCCACCCCCTCATGTGGAGGCAGGGTGGCGTGCCGTGCGCATGCTCCCCCCTTCCAACCGTGGAGTGGGAAAGGGAGCGGGTGGGCACATGCTTGCCCCAGCCTCCCCAGCCCCACAGGAGGGTGCATTGTATGGCCCAGCCTGGCCTCTCTAGCCCCGGAGCAATGGGGAAGGGAAGAGTGCGCACCGTGCAGTATTTCCCAGCCTCTCCAGCACTGTTCTGGGGGCAGAGTGTGAGTGTGGCGAGGCTGGTGGTTTGGGAAGGCAGAAGCTTCTCCCGCCTTACACAGCGGACGCCCATGACAATGTATGAGAGACAGCAGCGTGGGGCTGCAGGAAGGAACCAGTCTGCATGGGAAGCCAGTTTTTAAACTGGCTCCCCTCATGGACCACCTCCTGCCTGCTACCCTACACTGATGCCTCTGATAGACAGATAGCAGCACAGGGTGGCAGGGGGTTCCCTGGGAGTGGGGCTGGAGTGCATTGGTTGCCAGCCCCACCCCTGGGCACTATTGAATAGTTGTGTAACCACTAAAATGTCATGCAGTTACATGAGTATTCAACTACACGCTATCTAACATCCCACTTTGAAAATCCCATTGGACACCTATCTTCAACTTTAGACACATATATTTATAAGCTTGGCGATGAGCTTTTAAATGGTAACTAAATATTATTTACTATATTGTCTATCCCATGCTAGGAAAAAGAAGAAAAGGAAAGTTGATGTTTAATAGCTTATGACATACAACAGATGTTGTCAGTTTGACACGGAACGGGATTTAGTTCTTGGAAAGAAACAATGTATCAGCATTTGGAATATCCACATTTGGGTTAGATCCTCACTTGATTTACATCTGAGTAGTTTCATCACCTTTAATGGAGCTATACCAGCTGACAAGAGCTAAGTTGCTAGTCCTTGTAGCTTCACCTCACTGTGGTAGCAGACACACAAGATGTTCTCTATGTGCATAAATTATTGACAAATGATTAAGAAGTTTGAGATTGTGCAACAGCTAATTAGCACACTTGGTCATTTCTTAACAGTCCTGAGAAATCCATTGGTTTCTGGTGAAATCCATTTAGATTAAAGCTTTTTGCTAAGCTGAAGGCTGAAATATTCCCAGAGTCTGAACAAGTTTGGGTTCTCTATGTACTTTTCATTTTGAGGCCAAGCCTTGGCAAGGAGTTATGAGGTCAGGATATTTGCTTGGTAAGGAAAAATGTGACAGCTGGATTTGGCATTGATGTTTTGCATGGAATTCATCTTGAAATGCTGTACTTTAAAAGCAAAAATAGAACATCAAGTTTGCAGACCTAGATCAAGAACATAAACTATTAATCGTAATCAGTGTACATCTTTTGAATGTACAGCTAGTTTATTTAACAGACAGATTCTGAAGCAGGCTCTTAAAAATCTCTCTTTTATTTGATTATGGGGTGGCTGGTGCCACACTTGCATTGCTTAGTTTTCTTTATAAGCCTAAAATGACCAATGAACTTATAATACCATTTAAACTGTCAAGTTAAATCTGCAACTGAAGTGGAACATTTCTACAAAATTTTAAGTACATTGACTAATGAATTCCCGGTATATTGCAATCTTAAAACTGATGTGCCCAGAAGAATTAAAAGACTTTTAACTTTGCTTTAAAAATTGGCAATAAAATTAAAAATTTAAAATACCCCAATACTGAGAAACCAAGCAATGCAAAAGAAAAAAAATCTATGAGAGAGCTAAAACTTTGTTTTCTGGGTTCTTCTTGTAGAGACTTAGTACACAAGACCAACATACACATGGTTTAATATATTGTAAGCAAAATGGCTCCAAACGCATTGCACTTGTGTTTATAGTAAATGTAATTCTGGCTCAACTATATGTTATCGGATTCAGTGGAAGTACTAGGTGCAGTTATATAGCTGACATTGAACAGGATGTCAGATGAGGTTATTAGACTTGTAACTATACTTTCTGGTCTCAAAAGGTATGACCTGATAAATATTGGGCAAGTTTGTGACTTGGATTCCATGTTCCCACAGTGGAGTAAGGCGGACTAGGAATCCCCAATACATCTCTGTGCCAGGCTTTGGATCCAGGTTTGCAGGAATAAGGTCATGCAGTGGGCAGGGAATGGATAGAACCTGGGTGCCACTCTCCATACACTGGTTATCTGAGCTGTACCTGCATGGTAGTGTGTCATAATCTGCTACTAACCTAATTAGTCGTTGGGGGTCAATAAAGTTGCATGTTTGATGAATCTACTTAGAACAAATATTGACCTATTGCTTTTCACGGCCTATTTTGAAACACACTAAAAAGGCAAAGGGGAACAGCAGAACATCCTAACCTCTATCTCTTCAATTGCCAACAAATCTTAAATTTCCTGAAATGCCGCTTTTGCCAGCAGATTTATAAATCCATAGGCTGGTGTTCAAGGCAAAATTTCCTTCAATACCTGTGCCTGGAGTACTCTCATGGGAATTACTCAGAATTCTTCCAGTCAAAGAAAATTTCACAGCTTCAGAAACTCTAGTTTCCAGAAATGTTGGTGACCAATCAATCAGAAGAGCAATTGGTATTCACCTGGGCTGATACTTTGGTCTGATTGTGGATTATGTACCTAAAACACTACATTGATCTTTGCAAATGAATTTTGCCATGTAAAGCAATAAGATCAGGAAACATGCAACATGAAGAACTCACTAATCAAAGAACACAGTGGAGCAATTTATCGTGTGTCTTTCTCCATTATTCCCTTACACTGTATAATAGATTCCACAATCACATAAATAATATTAATTGTACTTTGCATCAGGCTGTTCATCATTTCATCATCTCATATCACAACAGGAATAATAAAGCTGCACCTGCAGCTACTGTGATCAAATACTGAATATTAATATAGTGGCACTTCCCAAACACAGGTGGTGGAACATATTTTAATGTAGCAAGAGAAATGAATGCATCTTAGAAAAATGTAACATCACCAGCAGGCAGATTCAAACCAGGGACCTCTCTAGAGCTAAGTGTAAGACTTTCTACAGCTTGTGCTATGAAACTAGCTGGTTCTCAACTTAGCCTGTAGAGTTTACTCATTCTTATCACTTACTATGTGTGGTCTTAGTGCCACTATATGGGACAGTGAACCACACTCCGTAGGTGTGTGGGTTACACGTCCATCAGTTTTGAATTTTCCAAGAACCATTTGTCATTCAGTCTCAGAAGATCCTTGCTCAACCTTCTTCTGATTTGTCAATAGATATTCTCCTTGACTTGAATGGGACTTAGCCTGATATGACTCTAAGCCCACCCCAATGCCAGCTAAACAATGTTGTCATAATATGAATCCAAAAATTAACATATAATATATCACTGGAAAACTAATAGCTCACTGACCATTAATAGTTTTGCATGATGCATATATGGTACACCCAAAAATGACTTTATAGATATATATTGGAAATTTATTCTTAAAATGTATTTGGCAATCAGTCCTAAGTGACAACCTTTCCCGAGACAGGAACATGGTTTTGACTGCTTGAATGTATCTCTGATATAAATTTAAAAAGGTATGACCAAAGAGAAAGAAAATGCACATTTATGGGCAAGCTAAACATGGCTTGGGGGAGAATCTGGATTGGTAATAGACTTGGGGTCACTCTGAAATAAATAATGGGGTGGTGGAAGCCAGGCTTTGACAGCAGTTTTATAGGCCTGCTGTTGGGTGTCAAAGTTGTGGTACATACCAGCATAGTATTAAGGCACCCTGAGTTGTAGGGCAGGTAGTGACACTACCTCAGGGTATGTCTACACTAGCCCCCTAGTTCGAACTAGGGAGGCTAATGTAGGCATTCGAACTTGCAAATGAAGCCCGGGATTTAAATATCCCGGGCTTCATTTGCATGTTCCTGGGCGGGCGCCATTTTTAAATCCCCCTAGTCCGAACTAACTGCCCACGGCTACACACGGCAGTTAAAAGTTAATTCGAACTAAGTCCTTAACTTACGTGTAGCCGTGGGCAGTTAGTTCGGACTAGGGGCATTTAAAAATGGCGCCCGCCCGGGAACATGCAAATGAAGCCCGGGATATTTAAATCCCGGGCTTCATTTGCAAGTTCGAATGCCTACATTAGCCTCCCTAGTTCGAACTAGGGGGCTAGTGCTCTCAGTATAACTCACGGTGTCACACCTGGGTATAATCGTAAGAGTCCATGCTAATGGATGCACTTATATAAAAGGAATTTAAAATGAGTGATGATTAAAAGCACTACTTGGAGGGAGGATGGAGGACAGAGGAAATAATAATAAAAGCATGACCTGATTACTAAATTAAAGTCAATATTAGTAGAAAGGCATTTTATTTCTATTTGACATTTTGATAATATTTGGGGGCTGCGCCACATGCTCACTGCACTTGGAAAGAGAGAGAGAGTGAGAGAGAGAGAGATCTTTTCACTTTCTCAGGGCCAGACTGTGCCCTTGTAATACCTAGGAATTCCTCAATTGCTTTCTGAGCCTGCCTGATTCTGGGGTCTAGCTCTGATAAAGGCAGCAGCCGCTTTTTTACAGATATTGTCCTCATGAATACATGGGTGAGGAAGTGGTGCAGTATGAATAAAACCAAACATTTCCCCTCCCCAAATTTTTTGTCCAGAGTAGATTGGTAGGCCTGAGGGTGTCAAAGAAATTTCAGCCTTTTAAGGATGAGAGAAAGCAGCAGGGGAGGAATTGTGATTCTTCAAGCATGTGGTGGGAAGGTGGGAAGAAATTAGCTAAGAAGAATTAGCAATGATCTCATGAGGGAAGTTGTGGAAATTACATCATTGGAGAAAATAAAGGCACTCAGGCACTACCATGACAAGAAATGCAGAAACACGTTCATAAAGATGCACATCAGAGTGTTGGCACACACAATCAAAATAGAATTTGAAGGTCAGGGACTGTTCCAAGAGAAACCTCAGCGGTGGTGTTTTAATAGGTGACACTGATTCACAGAACTAGTGAACAGACATGATCCTAGGATTTGTTGTTATTCATTACTGTTGATATCTTCCACTTTTCACAAACATTTTTACTTTGTGATGCCCTAGTCATCTTCCAATTTATGGCAAACCCATTCTGCCTACAGAGATTCCTTTGGTATTTTCACTTGCTTAATTTATTCCCTTCCCCATACAGGGCCAAATTCTGTGCATGTTTCCATTGATTCAGATCCCAGGGAAGATTTTGATTGCTGGAAACAATTGTGTACCATAGTGCTACCAGCTCAGCATGACTGATTTGTTCCATCCAAGGGGTAGCTACATTCTACCACAATTGTGATCCCTCTCTATATACAGGTATTAGGGATAGGGGGTTATCATGACAGAAATAGTTAAGAATTGAATTATGAAGCTTTAAAATTGCTTCCTTACTTTAACAGGGGTCCTATTGATCTCTTTAAAATTAAGAAGCATTGGTACGCTACCAAATGCTGACATTTGCAATCCTTAAAATGTGGACAACTGTAACCCACAATTAGAGGGATTACTGAGGACCTCTCTATGAAGACAAATTCTTTATGCAGCACACATGCTTTTCAGGGCCATATTCTTTTGCAAAAGTCCAAACATGCAAGAGTGGAATTATTTTATTTTAATAGCTGCATTTGAATTCTTTTGAGGAGTTTATGGGCTATGACATTTCCTTTTTAAGAGCTGACAAAGATCAGAGGGTGCATAGATGGTATGGTTGAAAGTACAGTTCTTTAAACACATTGCTTCTTACATCCCTCTAATTAAAGACTAAAGTTTCTCTTTCTAAAAGGCCAAAGAATCACAACAATTAGGTTTCTAAAAGTAGAAGCTTGATTCTCAACTAATTTACATCATTCTAAATTAGTAATAATTCAGCTGAAGCCAATGAAATTTCTTTCTATAAAACTAGTCTGAAACCATGGGAAGCCAAATATGATTAATATTGAAACAAACAATAGGTGAGAATATAATGGTGTTTCCTTGGACTCTCTGGGTATGTCTGGACTACATTGTTTTTTCATAAAAACTGCCCTTTTTCGAAAAAACTTCACCTGCATCCCCACTGCAATTGCGTTCTTTTGAAATTAAATCGAAAGAATGCAAGGGTTTTTTCGACATTCCTCAAAGTACAAAGAAGAACATCTATTTCGAAAGAGCTCTTTCAAAAAAAGGCATGTGTGGCCGCAGAACAGGGACATTTTTCAAAAGAAAAGGCAATCTGAAAAAAGCACAGGTGCCCTGGTGGCCATTCTGTGAATAGCTTTCTTTCGAGAGAGCGTCCATGCGGTCTGGATGCTTTTGAAATAGCAGATGGCTTTTTCGATCTGGTTTTGAGGTGTGGCTGCTTTCAAAAGAAGCTTTTCTGAAAGAGCTCTTTCGAAAAAGCTTCTTTTGAAAGAAGCTTGCAGTCTAGACGTACCCTCTGAAAGCAAATCAAGTAGCAGGTGATGGTAGGTGGGAGGAAAGGGAGCATATGCAATCACTACACTATCTGAGCTTCCTGCTATTGCAGCATTGGCTCTCTGTGTCTTTTTGCAGGCTTAGTAGCATCTGAACCTGCTTAAATTTGCCAGTTTTCTAATTGTACAAAACTGAACACCCTTGGCCCGTCCCTGCCTCTCCCCTTCATGAGGCCCTGCCCCTGCTTTGCTCCTTCTCTGAATCCCCATCTCTGTTCACTTTAGTTCCTCTCTCTTTATCACTCACTCTCTCCTACCCTCCCCCACTTTCACTGAGCTGAGGCACAGGTAGGAATTCAGTAGGGGGTAATGGCTCAAGCTGGGAGTGCAGGCTCTGGGGTGTAAGAGGGGGCCCCAGGCTGGGGCCAAGGCATTTGCAGTGTGGGAATGAGCTCAGGGCTGGGGCAGAGTGTTGGGATATAGACAGGCTGGGGGTATGGACTGTGGGGTGAACTTATGGATGAGGGATTTGGGTGACAGGAGGGGGTGTGAGAGGGTTTTCTGACATGGGACAGAAGGGTGGTATGTATGGTCTGGGAGGGACTTAGAGTGTGTGGAGGGGTCTGATCAGGTACGGGGTTAAGTATGAACTGCAGTCGGGTGGCACTTACCTCAGGCTGTTGCCTCCTGGTCAGCAGTGCATTGAGGCTCAGGCTGGCTCCCTGCCAGCACTGGCACTGCACTACTCCTGGAACAGCCATCATGTCATCGGGGAGGGACATAAAAATTTGGGTTCTGCAGGGATCTGTTCTGTTTAACAGCGTCATCAGTTATTTCGATGATGGTATAGAGAGTGCACTGATAAAGTTTGCAGATGTTACCAAGTTGGGAGATGTTGCAAGTGTTTTGGAGTACAAGTTTGTAATTCAGAATGATATAGACAAATGAAAGAAATGTTCTGAGGTAAATAGGATGAAATTCAACAAGGACAAATGCAAAGTATTCCACTTAAGAACAATCAGTTGCACACCTGAAAAACGTGAAATAACTCCTTGGATGGAGTACTGCAGAAAGGGATCTAGGCGTCACAGTGGATCACAAGCTAAATATGAGTCAATGGTGTGACACTGTTGCAAAAAAAGCAGACATGATACTGGGATGCATTAACAGGAGTGCCCTGAGCAAGACATGAGAAGTCATTCTTCTGCTCTACTCTGGACTAATTAGGCCTCAACTGGAGCATTGTGTCCAGTTCTGGGCACCCCATTTCAGGAAAGATGAAGACAACTGAAGATGGTCCAGAGAAGAGCATAAAAATGCTTAAAGATCTAGAAAACACAATCTATGAAAGAAAGATTGAAAGAATTGGATTTGTTTAGTCTGGAGAAAATGACTGACAGGAGACAGGAAAATAGCTTTCAAGTATCTAAAAGGTTGTTACAAGGAGAAGGGAGAAAAATTATTCTTGTTGATCGCTGCTGATAGACAAGAAGCAATGGGCTCAGCTTGCAGCAAGGGAGGTTTAGGTTAAACATTAAGAAAACTTTCTGTCGGGGTGGTTATGCAATTGAATACATTTCTTCAGGAGGTTGTGGAATTTTCATAATTGGAGATTTTTAAGAGCAGGTTAGATAAACATGTCAGGACAGTCTAGATAGTGCTTGGTCCTGCCATGAGTGGAGGGGACTGGATTTGATGACCTCTCGAGGGTCCTTCTAGTTCTGTGATTCTATGATTCTATATGTCTGGCCTCTAGTCAGACACATGGCCAGGCTGTTCTGGCCAGTTGGAGATGAGGATGTGGTGGTGAAAACAGTGCAGCCTGGCTGCCCCTCTGCCTAGGAGCTGAAGGAAAATGCCAACCATTTCAGGGAGAGATGTGAAGCTAAGGGAGGCAGGGAGCCTGCCTTAGCCCTGTTGCACCACTGACCAGACTTTTAATGACCTGGTCAGCAGTGCTGATCGAAACCACGAAGGTCCCTTTTCGACCAAGCATTCCGTTGGAAATTGAACTTCTGGCAACTCTACCCTTGTCTCAACTGCTTATGTGGCAAAATATATAATTGGCTCTACTGTGGGAGTAGAGGTTTTGCAGCAGAAGCCACTTGTCCTGGTTTCTGAGTTCCTTTCCAGACTATCATAGTTCCAATCTCGGACCCACTTTGTCACAACTACCTGCTAAACTAAAAACAGACAATTCATGCTGTCTGCAAATTTCCTAAGCAGAGGAGACTAAATACAGAGCACACAAATAAGTCTAGCCTATTTTGTGCTTTTATGAAATACATGTGGGCATGGGTGGTTTTTGAAGGCACAGCTGGGGGAGGCAAGCCCCCTGCCCCATTTCCAGCCTCACCCCTTCTTCTGAAGTCCCACCCCTTCCACGCCCCCACAGGGAGGCAGGGCAGTGCGCCATGCACACACTCTCCCTCCCAACCATGGGGAGAGGACGGGAGCAGGTGGGTGCTTGCTCGTCCCAGCCTCCCCAGCCCTGGGGAGGGCAGAGGGCACATGGTGTGGCCCCAGTCTTCCCAACCCTGGAGGAAGGCATGCTGCGTGACCTGGTGCAGCCCAGCCTCTCCAGTCCCAGAGCACTGGGGGAGAAAGGAGGGCACTCCATGTGGCATGGCTTCTCCAGCCCCTGGGTGGGAGGCGTGCAGAGGGTGTGCAGCATGGTCCCAGCCTCCACAGCCCCAGAGGAGGTTGGAGGGCACATAACATGGCCCTAGCCTCCCGAGCCCCAGAGGAAGTCAGAGGGCATGGGCCTAGCTCGGGCCTGGCTCAGCCCTTCCCATCCAGCTCCAGAGCACAGGGAGGGCAGGCGCTGGGGGCAGCAACACTCCGCCCCAGAACACTTACTGCAGGCATTCTGGGGGCAGAGTGTGGGTGGGGCTATACCTGGCAGATTGGCAGAGCCTTCCCCCACCTTACATACCAGACACCCATGCATGTGGGAAATAATTCCCTTCACTTGTCTGTGACCAGATCTAGTGAATACTATTATCATTATGTGTATTACGTAGTGCCTTGGAAATCCATTTTTGGAACAAGACGGCATTGTGCGAGGTGCTGTACAAACCCAGAATAAAGAGAGGCTTCCTGCCCCAGAGAGCTTGCTCGGATATTCATACTCAGCTGTCTCCCCCAAACTAATTAATTTCCTTAGCCTCCATCTGTTCCTTTTTATAATATGAAATTGAGAAATGTTACTAGGATCGCTGACAGCAGATTTACAACATCTATACGTCAGGACAGTGAATGGGGACACCACACTTTTGTCTAGTACTTTCTAAAAAGCTCTTGTGATAGTGGTGCAGTTTCTCAGTACTCATAATATTTCAGAATGATGCAGCTTTATGTGACAAGTAGATATGCTCTGTGAAGATGGATGTATTTTGCAGTCTCTTTTAAATATCTCTTTATCCACCAGAATTCCCTAGGTGTGGCATTTAACTAGTGTCTTGGCTCTTGGTCCCTGCACAGGGCCTATAGAATACATATTTTCTCAAAATTTGGAAATAACCTCCTATTTCCCAGGATATTTCAGACCTGGATCCAAAGTAAAGCCCTACAAAGGAGCTAAAAATGCTTCAGTGGCAGAACATTATTATGGTAGTTGGGATAAGCTAATCTTTCCCACATTTATGTATCTTAAAATACCTGCCTGTTACTGATTTGGCCTACCTATAAACGCCATCGCCTTTTAGTGACATCTGCTGGGACAGATAGGATTGAAGCATTTTCAGGTTCCCTCCGCAGTTGCTACCAGCCAACATTTGGCTCCTGAGAGAGGAATCAGCTCATTCCTTTTTTCATAGCAATCCTTGTCCAAGTCAGATTCGAATTTTTCCCCATCCCTTTGGTTCAGTTTCATTCCAGCCACCTACTCATCATTACTGCATGAGTATGACCCACGTGCCAACATGACAAAGATCCAGGAAATTAATAGAAGCGTCATTGTGAGCCCAAATTCCTAACAGGAACGCAGACTGCCAGCACTAAAGAGAGGGGGCGTGCATTAAACAGCAAGTCATTAAAATAATAAATTACTTGGCAGGACTTTGAGTTTTTCTAATAGTTTACACATTTTTGCAAAATATTTACATTTTTGAATTAGTCCCTATTTGTACATTGTATTCTCCTTGCATAGATTTCATTACAAATTATGGATAACTCTGTAAGAGCTGAATTTTTATTAACTAATTAACTAATGTTAACTTTTGTTTCTAGCAAAAAACCAACCAACCAAACAAACAAACAAAAAACCCCAGTTGGAGTGGCTTCATAATAAAAGAATTTGGGAAAGAATCATATATCTCTCTTGCCTGCACCTACAACTGTCACTATTACTTGCTATTGAACTCTGATTTCAACTGTATTGTAACTCTGTAATGCTTTTAGGATCATAGTTTTCATTAAAGACACCATAGAACATAAAATAGAATATAAAATTAGGAAATGTATTATTTCCTTAAAATATAGAGGCACTTTATGACAATGACGGTACACTGAAAAATGGTAATTTTTAAATTTTTGCCAAGATAATTTCTTGTGATTGTTTATACTAGTTTCCTGCTGTGTTCTATAAGAAATAGGAAAGAAGGAATGGACAGCTGCTAGTGCCTTGTCTTTTTTTGTGCCAGCCACTGAGGCAACAAAAATCTTTCCTAGTGCTGGTTGGGAAAAAATCCCCCCCCCCCCCTTTTTTTACTAAAATTGATCAAATGAATTTGTGTGCATCAAAATTTGTCTGCAGTACATTTGTTCAGCTTTCATCAAAAAGAGAAAATAGCCTAAAACTTTAAAGATGCTCTCTTTTTCCAGGGGTTTTATTATTAATATTAATGATAATTATTAATAATTATTATTATTTACGGCTTTCATGGACATTTTCCATTTTGGCAAAGAAGCCATGTGCAATCAAATAAAAATTTGCTGAACATTTTTTCGACCAGATAAATGTAAGATGAATGAAAAAAAATTCCAGAAAAAATGGCAAAAGAGGGAATTTATTTTCATTACCAAAAAAGGATTAAGTGACAGAAATATGTTCTAGCTGTCTCTGAAAAAAAAATGGTATGCCTGTACTAATATGTAAGATACAGTATTTTACAGTATTTTAATCTGCATAAAAATGCCACTCTGATGATAGCTTAATGCTTCTAGGATAAATGCTGCTTAGCTGCTCACATTGCAAACTCATGTTGCTCAAAGGAATCCATCCATGATGTTATAGACTATTCTGCACCTTTTTTATATTTATGACAGTAAAAGTGCCACTTCTTTCACCCACGTATTTTGCTCCTTTCGGATTTAAAATATTGCTTTCAGATGGTGAGATGAAAAAGTGGCCTGCTTTATATGCCAGTTTTACCAACCTCCTTTTTAAAGTGTACTGAATGATTTACTAATGCAATGTTTATAAAAAATGAGCTTTTATAGACCATAACTAATTCATGAAAGGCACTTCATCTGAGGTTTAGATCATGAATCAGATTTGTCTCTGGGGTAACTCCAACAATTTCAATGAAGTTGCACCAAATTATATGTCCCATAAACTTTAAACAAGAAGGTAGTAAGGCAAAAACCTATCAACAGCTCCCTTAAATATTGGGTACTGGGATTATGGAATGGTTAACCTCCAGAAGAGGAGACAATCAGTGTGTAAAAAAGGAACAAGATATTAATAATATCAACATCATAACAACTGAAAATGATAACTAATGTAAATAGATAACACATGAAACTCCAGTCTTAGAGCCTCCGGCTATCTTTCAGACAGATTCCTAGCCCTTGGAAAGATGAAAATTTTGGCAGCCATCCCTGAGAGTTATCTGCTGTCTGGTTGCCTTGTTAGTATTGAACTGTCCTCTTTAATTTTATCTTTTTACATACACACATTTTCCAGCATGCTCCTGGTAGCTGGTCCTTTAAATCTGAGAGAGACATCCAAGGTGAAATGGTCATTTTACCTTAAGTTGTATCCCTCTGCTTTCCAGATGATGAGCATGTAGCTATTTAATTTATTTTTCCTTGCAGACAGTAATACGTATCATTGAATGCTTCCTGGAGGCATGAGAAGCAAGTTTGCTATAAACTATTCAACAGTGTTTTCACTGAATAGTTTTTGCAGCTACTATAAACTGACAAGTTGAGAAAACTCAGAAGCAAATGCCAATGGAAAACTATTTCAGCTGACTGTACTATTATTCTTCTCTATTATAAATATTTTCTTGTCAATCCTAGGCGGCCAGATTCCTTTCTTAAGGCTCAGTGTGCTATGATTAGTGCCCACTGAACAATGTCATGTACATTTGTGATACTGAATGTTTCTATATAACAAATGTTGCACATGTTATGCCCTTTAAACCTTGCATAAAAGGGTATTATTATTGAATTATTAAGAGCTGGTTAGGAAGGTTCTTTTTTAAAGTGAAATTTCCCTTGTTCTTTTACAATGAGTGATCTTGTTATTGGTCATTCTTTAGCTTTTAAAACTTGTATTAGGGAGTTCTGGCCAGTTTTCATGGTGGGCTGACTAATGCCATTTAGTATAATGAAAGAAGGCATGTAATATGTTGAAATGTGCAGTGTAGGAGTTGTCAGATGGATCAGAGTTGTTGTCCATATGAGGGGCAGGATGGGAGGTAGAAAGGGAGGGGAACGACAGGGTTGCTGGGCCCCTGGGCAAGGTGGAGTTATGCTCCCAGAAGGGGCGAGTCCTTGGGAAGAAGGGGTGGAGCTAGAGGCACCAGCCCTCAGTGCTGCCTGGAGCGTACTGCACTGTGGCCTCTCTCAGAGCCACCAGGAGCACACAGTGTGGCGCTATAGCAGTGCTTTAAAGGGCCACTGCCACTGCCGCAGTAGCAGTGGCAGTGACTGCCAATCCTGGGCCCTTTGAATCACTGCCACAACCCCCTCCCCCCCACCAGTGTCCATCTAGACCAGTATCCTCAAGTTATAATATAAAGAACAAGTATAAAGAGTATACAAGTATAAAGCACAAGTTATAATAATAATAATATGCAGCTCTTATCTGGTGATTTCCATCAGCAGCTCCTAAAGTGTTTCACAGAGAAGACAAGTATCATTCTCCCCATTTTACACATAGGGAAACTAAGGTGAAGTGATTTGTCTGAGGTCACCCAGCAGATCAATGCAGAGCTGAAATCCCAGGACACTGCCATCTCCCCTATAGTAGTAGCCTGTTAGAGATCATGACCTCTCAATAGTTACAGATTGGTTTATACTTTTAATCGTGAAGGATTTTATTCCTTCCAAAACTGTTGCTGTGTTTCACTTTGTTTTGTTCATATTTCTTATCACCTCTCTGGATTGTTTTCTTATGTATAAAAGCATTTAGTCCTATTTATAATCTTGTTGAGTGACAACACAAAATTCAGGTCAGTTGTGAAACAGACCTTACAAAAAACTACATCCCCCATGGAACTAGAAATACCCGGGTGAATCACAGCAATTGTTAACTCTTAATAGCACTGCAGTGTTACAAAGTGGTTTAATCCATAAAGTGAAAAAATATTCCATTGAAAGCCCTAAACAGAATATGTGAATACTCAGGCTGGAATATGGCCAGAATACAGGTCATTAGAAATAATTAACACGCCTATGTTTGCAATGAGTGCTGATATCATTAATGAAGAATCATGGTCAAGACCTGGGTTATATGACATAACCCAATGTTGTCACCTCCACATTACAGTACAGTGCTCTCTAACAAAAAGAGAGACATTGGTTCAGTGCTTTCTAAGGACAAATACCCCTCTTTTACCACTTATGCTGCTTTGTGCATGCAGCATGGGCATGCTTATAATGTGGAGAGTAAACTAGCTGTTCCATAGAGCTGTGTCATCTATGCAGTGAACAGACTGTACTCTGCTTAGCTTGTAAGAACAGTGTAAAGTGGTACTACTGCAGGAGAAAACAGTAGTGGAACTAAATGATTAATTAGGTTATAACGTTTAACTCAGATTTACCTGGAATAGTTGTAAGCAAATGTATCATTTATGAATTACTCATAATTCAATGTCATTGTAGCATGTTGGACCCATAATTATCTTTTATTAGATGCACCCTTACTATGAAAACTACTGGGCACAGTAGCTGTGTGGTTAAGGCCTCTGCTAAGGTTTCTGAAGTAGGTTGGTTTGAATCTTGCTTAGCCTTACATTGATAGGACACTGCTGTTTCACCAAGTTACAAAATGAAATTGTGTAGCCTGGTGAGTTATTGGCTTGGGGGAACACTTTCACTCTAGGCCCCCATAAGCATGGTATCTGAGCACGTATTACATAATTTAATCATATATCCCATTTCTGTAAAGGAGGCCACACTATCTCCTTTTCCCCCTCTATCAGAGCCACATTACTTTAATGGACAACATGAGCCAGCTGTTGCCCACTGAGAAGTGTTATCAATGGAGTGCTCTGAAATTCATCTAGGTAAAATTAAAATTTGAAAAAAAGATGTCAATTCAGAATGCGCTGATGCTTTGAACAGGTCTTTGGGCTAGTATATATCTCAGGATAGTTTAGGGGGAGAGTGTGACCTGTTTTTTCTTAATCTAATTATTAAGGGAAATCTGATTCTCTCAAATTTAAATTCCACCAAATGTCATTACTTTAATAATGAGTCTTCTTAAGGGATGATTTGAAATTGTAATTATGGGCTAGGTCTTGCTCCCATTGAAGTCAAAGAAAGCTTTGTCACTGATTTAATGGGAAGAGAATTGGACCTTAAATCTTGGTTAACTTTCTTCTATCAGAAGGACATTGCACACTTATTTTTACCCTCTGCCCAAAAGCAATTTTAAAGCGCAACACCTGCACAAAGTGAACATGTTCCAGATCTCAATGGGAAAGGTATCTGGGAAGAATTAAGTTTATCATTTGGACAGACTGCTTGTGAATACCTTCTCTGACCTAGATGTGGTTCACCACTTCTAAGTAGGAAAGAATACAAAGTCAGCACCTCTGATCATGATGTTTTTAGAAGAGAAGTAAAACTCAGACATTAAAAGAAATTTCAGCTTACCTGTTTGGCATTTTATTAAACATTTTCCATACTCTCTTTCAACTTCTAAAACAGAACAAGGTTTTATGTTGGGTTTTTTTTGTCCTTATTAACAACTTTTTTCTTAAAGGGGAAAATATCAAAGACAGGAAAGCTAATTTCCTGCAGGATTAAATAACCTCTTTTGGTTTTTCCCTTTTTCTTTTTTATATAAGCAAGGTTTGCTTAAGAACCCACCCACTTAGTCTAGTAAACCTGTTTCTCCACCTGTCTCTTCACTTGGTTTTGAAACAGGTGTGTGGTTTTCTCAAGCTGACCATGAACTGTCTTTGCCGCCTGTTGCACCACATAATCATTTTCTAATCTAAACAAGTCACTTAAGACACCTTTATGCAACTGGATTCAATAAAGCACACAAGGGAAGTGCCAGTAATTACATGGCGTTTAGTAGCATTCAGCCAAAAGGTGCAGTGTTTATTCTGCTTTCAAGAAGATACCCCTGTAAATCTACAAAGAAGGTTTTCTATAATTATAGATTAACCAGATTTTGATCATGTACAGACTGCACATTCACACTAAGATGATAGAGTCTCAGACTGCGTGAGCACTTATTTATGTATGTAGTTCAGCTGTAACCTAGAAGGGTGACTTGAGTTAGGGCTAATGTAATCAAGGTGAGTAAGGGCTCCTAGTCAGGACTATAGCACATAGATTGTATAAGGCTTTTTTTTTTTCTTAAGATATTGTCCTATTCTACCTCACTTGTGTCCGAATTTCTTTTTTCCGGATATAATATCTCCAAAATGTAAATGGGTGACAGAAGAGGGATCACGTGAGGTTTAGCTGTTGTGTCCTCCCTCTGGGGCATTTGGTATTGGCCACTGTTGGCTGACAGGATACCGGGCTGGATGGACCATTGATCTGACCCAGTATGGCCATTCTTATGTTCTTATGATTACTAGATGTACACCATTTCTGTATTATTTTTAAAATATCATTCCTTTCTCAGATTCCCAATTATACTGAGAAATCAAGAAGAGATCCCTGGCTTAATTCAGTCTCAGGCTATGTCTACACTACAATGAACTATTGGAAAAAGGTACACAAAATGCGCTCCGCAATTTGCGTACCTTTTTCCGATAGTTTTTTCAGAAGAAGCTTTTCTGAAATTTGGCCCATCTACACTGGGCCAAATTTCGGAAAAGCCTCCTCTTTCAGAAGAGCCTTTCTTCCTTGTGGGAGGAGGAAGACAGGGCTTCCAAAAGAGCACATCTGCTCTTCCACAAAAAAAAGCGGAAGAGCAGATGCGTTCTCTGGATGTGGTGGAGTTTTTCTAGGATACCAGAGGTATCCTGGAAAACCCCCGTAGTGTAGACATAGCCTCAGAGTTAATTTTCATGTTAAAGAAACAAACTTTTACTAAATCTTTAGCATGCATGCTTATTGTTCACATTGGTCAGTTCTATGATGAAAAAATGTGGTATGTGTAGTTTGCTGGTTAATGCAGCTGAACAATGTTTCCAGAACTTCAACTGAGTCTCTTTGATTCTTTCTTTTATACATTATGTTTAAGAACTTCAGGTAGTTTTTTTGAATTTCATGTTCATTAAATCTGCCAGACTGAAAGCTCAGGAGAATAAAATAGCTTCAACCTCAATTCAGAAAAACTCTTAAGCATGTACTTACATCCATTCTTTCTAGGTAAACATTTAAGCAGCTTCTTAGCTTTATGTCCACATTTACATGCATTCCTTAATTTAAAGCCTATGGGCACATCTACACTGCATGCTTATTTTGAATAAGCTATTTTGAAATTTATATTTCATAATAGCTAATTTTGAAATACACATCTACACAGAAAAGGCCCATCGAAATCATGCTGAGCTGTTTTGAAATAGAATGTCCACACTCATTGGAAGTTGAATCATATTTAAGGCCACCCAGAAGCACTTCAGTCAGGGCATCAGGACAGCACTCTCTCCTTGGAGCTGCAGCCTGAGGCAAGCTGAGGCTCGAGCTTAAAGGGCCCCCTGTACAGTCATGTTTCAGGGTTTCCTCCTTTGTCTACCTCTTTGAGGGACACCAAAGCCTTTCCCTTGCCTGCTGTGGTTGCCCATGTGGACACCTCAGCACTCTAGCCATGAAGCCAGACCTGCCTCCCTGCAGTCAATGGCTCTTATATGTCATAGTCCTCCTCCTGCTGCCCTGTCTTAGTGTACCACCTTCCAGGCCCTGCAGAAACAGGACCCCCAGCTCCTTGAGGGGCAATTCCTCACTTTTCTCCAGGCGCTGGTCATGCAGCTCGATCCCACCCACCCTCCCCTGCACACCGAGCACCACCACTTCTGGCAACTGGACACAAGTTCTGACTGGTGGGACCAGATCGTCCTGGGGTGGTGCTATGACCAGCAGTGGCTCCAGAATTTCCGTATTTTGAAGGACACCTTCCTGGAGCTGTGCGAGTATCTCGCCTTTGCCCTCAGGCAATGGAACACTCATGAGAGACTTGCCACCCCCCTCCTGAAGTGGGTTGCCATCGCTCTCTGGAAGCTCGCCAATCTGGACAGCTACTGATTCATTGGGAACCAGTTCAGAATGGGGAGATTGACCATTGGGGCCATACTCATGGAGGGTGGTGAACTGAACAGCTGGAGTGGGGTTCCCTAGTCAAGGGGAGGGAGTAGTGGTGGAGGGCAGCACTGCTTCACAGGTGATTAATCAACACCGCCCAGTCAGAGGCTCAGACCTCTGTGCATGAAGCTGACTGACTGGGCGGGGTTGATTAATCGCCTGTGAAGCAGTGCTGCCCTGCAGTTTAGAGGGAACACTGGTGGAAGCCCCTCCTTGGGAGTTTTTTCAGTCCTGCCTTCACAGAGCCCTGATGGGCTAAATAGGGGGTTGCTCCTGGTATGTGGGAGGGAGAGGTGGAGCTCAGGGACCTCCCGAGGTCCCCGGCAACGCTGTGATTCTCTGTTTATTTGTTTCCTTCTACAGGTGGTGAGTGCCATCGACACTGTCTTGCTGTGCAGAGTCATCAACCTGAGCAACGTGGATCCCACAATTGCAGGCTTTGCTGCCATGGGCTTCCCCAGCTATGGAGAGGGGAGGCTATTGATGGCATCCACATCCCCAACCAGGCCCCCGACCACCGGGCATCTAAATACATTAATGGGAAGGGGTATTTTTTAATGGTCCTGCAGCCCTCATGGACATCTATGTCGGGTGGTCAGGGAAGGTGCACAACATATGTGTCTTAGACAACTCCAGCCTGTTCCAGAAGCTGCACACTGGCACCTTTTTCCCTGACCATCAGGATTGGGAATGTGGACATGCCAATCTGTATTGTGGGGTATGCAGTGTACCTTTTGCTCCCCTGGCTCATGAAGCCCTACACTTGACCCCACCAAGGAACGTTATAATGCCAGGCTCAGCAGAGCCCATATTGTTGTTGAGGGTGCCTTTGGGCATCTCAAGGGGAGGTTCTGTTGCCTCTTCACCCAGCTGGACCTTGGTGAGCGGAACAGCCCCCAGGTGGTGGCGGCATGTGTCCTTCACAATATTTGTAAAAACAGGGGGGAGACGTTCCTGCCATGGTGAGGGGAAGAGACTGACCAAATTAGCAGGGCCTTTGAGCAGCTGCACACGGCTGCTATCCAGCAGATCCCTCAGGGGGCTGTATGTATCTGGGAGGCCCTGAGGGAGAGTTTCAAACAAGGACGCCAGTGACACTCTTCCATGGGCCTCCCCACAAGGGGCCTGTGCATTGTCCCTCTGTGCCTTTCCTCCTACATCCCTCCCTTCCCTTTCCCCCTTCCTCTCCCCCGTTTCTCCCCTGCACAGACAATAAACTACACTTTTTGTTTGGAAACAATAGACTCAGTTTTTATTACTGAGGAAAATGTAACTGGGGAGGGATTGGGGTAAGAACCTGGGAGGGGGAGTTGGAAGGGAGAGACGAGGCTCAGGGACAGAGCTGGGAGTGGCTCTGGTGTCAGGTGGTGCCACTGTCTCATGTGCATGGCACTTGCTGGCCATGGCAGGGGGGACTATGGGGAAAAGCCAGAGGGGTGGGAGCCGGTGCAGGAGCAGCCACCAGGTGGTCAATGGCCACGTAGAAGGTCATGAAGATGGATTGGCCCTTCTGCAGCTGCTCCTGCCAGGTACTGCAGAGCAGCTGGAGGTTCTCCTCCAGTCTCCAATCCTGCAGGTCCATGGAGTGCTGCAGGGCTCACAGGGCAGTGATATGCTCCCTCTGGAGGTCCTCGTGGTGCTGGCAGATCACATGGGGTTGGGAGAATGCCAAGGGAGGTGGTGACCGCACCTCTCTTGCAGCTGGTCCAGCTGTGGAGAACAAAGAGAAGGGCAGTCATCCCAGGAGAGACTGTGCATGAAGCCTAGCCTCATCTCTGAGCTGAGACTGAAAGCCTCAGGTTAGATGAAGGTGATATGCTTCGAGCAAGGCCACCTGAGGTCTAGACAATTGGCCCTTTCCGGCAGGGGCAGAGATTTCCAAGGGGGGAGCCTCACTACCCAGGGACAAGCAGGCATGTGAAGGTGCCAGCCAGACTGGGATCCTGTGTGTGGGAGGGGGGCCATGGGTCAGCTGGGCTTCCCTCTGTGCCATGCACACGCCGGGTCCAGCAGTGGCAGTGTCCTACAGAGAGAGGATGTGTATACCTGGCCACTGGTGGAGAACCGGGGAGGATATTGAGGGGAGGTGTGTGTGAGCAGCAGATGCTCCTCTGCCTCGTTGCACTGTCCCTGGGAGCAGATGCTGCCCTGAGAGAGTGGGCATGCTCATGTGCCATGTGGAGCAGCCCTGAGTGTGTGTGTGTCTGCATGTCCCCAGCCTCCTTCAGTGGTGGCTTGTGGTGGAAGGATGTCTCACCCCTTCCAGTAAGGCAGGCCTCTCCAGCCCCTCTGTGTGCCACAGAGCACAAGGGTCTTCTGTTGCAGCCTCCTAGGGCTGTGTGCCCCTGACTGGCACCCCACATGCACAGGCTGCTGCACAATCCCCATAATGAGAAGGCTGAGAGAGGAGCATGCAGCTTCCCCTCGCCACCCAGTGTCTCCACCCATGTGTGTCTAGGGACAGTAATGGCACTCACCTTTCCGGGCTTTGGATGATGCCCAGGAGATATCCTGGGAGGGGAGGTGGTACCGGCTCCAGGGTGAACATGACCTCCTGGCTGGCAGGCAACAAGCTGGTGCTGGCTTCATCTGACTCCTCCTCTTCCTCCTCCTCCTGCTTCTCCTTCTTCTCTTTACTGGCTCTGCCCCCTGGGAGGGTGACAATGGGTGTCTCGAGCTGCAAGTCCACAACAAGAGAGGGGAGGGATTAACCTGCCCCCCAGGATGTGGTAGAGCTGGGAGTAATAAAGGCAGGCGTGTGGTGCTGCCCTGGAGCAGGAGCTTTGCTCCCTGACCTTGGCATAGGCCTGCCTTAATTCTTTTACTTTCATGTGCACCTGCTCCTGGTTGCGCATGTGGCCCTTGATGGCTAGGCTATCAGCCATCGGGCCATAGACATCCTCAGTCCTGCGTCTGCTGTGGAGGTCCTGGAGGTTCACCTCCTCTCCCCAGACTTCAATGAGGGCCAGGATGTCCGCCCCAGACCAGGATGGCGCGCGCCTCTTGTGGAGCCTCGCAGGCTCCTGGGAGCCATCAGAGTGCTCCCTGGGAGTGGTGGAGGACTTTTGGGGAGCTCATGAGTTACTCATGATGGCCCAATGAGTTGTTGTGGCAGCTGCAGTGTGGCGGTAGGCTGTCAGAGCCAGCTTCCTGCCACAAGCCCTTTCCCCTGAGGCTGCAGATTTAAGGGCTGCAAAGGAAGAGGAACTATAGAGTCCTGAGGAGTGGCCACCTGTGGGATTTTCTAGAGGCCTCTTATTTCAAAATAACTCCAGCTACCCTGTTTACACATGCCCTATTCTGAAATAGCTATTTCGGAATAGGCTTTATTCCTTGTAGAATACAGAATCTGGAATAAGATGCCCATTATTTCAATATTATTTCAAAATAACGGGCTTGCTATGTAGACGCTCACAAAGTTATTTTGGAATAACATCAGTTATTCCGGAATAATGCTGCTGTGTAGACGTGTCCATAGAGAACAGTAATATTAGGTAGGAGTAAAACTGGCAGTGTTTCTCCTGCATTCATACCATATTACAAGGGAAGAAGAAAAGAGTTAAATGAACACACCTGATAGCTTTTATCTGCTGTGAAATAAACTCTTAATATCTTGCAAATGTATTTATCTTCCTGTATTTGGAGAATAATGATATATTTTCTTTCTGTTTTCAACAAAATGGAATATACTAACACGGATTATGTGCTTATTTGTACACCTGCTTCATAGATTTCAGCCAGTGCAAAAGCCATGTAGCACATTTGCCTGGCTTCACGAAGTCTGACATTGCTCCATTGCCAGGTAAGGCAAGTGAAGAATAAAGTATGAATAAATTCAGTGACATCTGTGTTTGTTTCTAGAGAAGGGTGGTGGAAAATAAATGTTGTATGCTGCAGATCATTTTATGTAGATTCCAGATGTGAATTTTGTACGTGAAGGATTCTGGTCTATAGATTCTCTACCTCTTCCATATTCTGGAGGTTCATGTTAATAGGAATATATAATATCATATGCTTTATATCATAAAGATCCATCATACTGATATTACACTAGGATCTTCCAGAATTTGTTCCATTTATTTGCACCCCAATCCTGAGTATTGACCAGCTAACGTATATGGTAGCACTATGTCGTGAGAATGTATGCACTTTTGGGTATGTCTAGACTACATGGCTCCGTCGATGGAGCCATGTAGATGAGTTTACTAGATATAGCAAAATGAAGCAGCGATTTAAATAATCGCCGCTTCATTTACATCAAAATGGCCACTGTGCTGTGCCAACGATCAGCTGATTGGCACAGCGGGGCAGTCTAGACACGCCGCGGTCAACAAGGGAAGCCTTTGTCGACTGCTCCGGTAAACCTCGTTTCAAGAGGCATACTGGAGCAGCCGACAAAGGCTTCCCTTGTCGACCGCGGCGCGTCTAGACTGCCCCGCTGTGCCGATCAGCTGATCGTCGGCACAGCACAGCGGCCATGTTGATGTAAATGAAGTGGCCATTATTTAAATCGCCGCTTCATTTTGCTATGTCTAGTAAACTCATCTACATGGCTCCGTCGACAGAGCCATGTAGTCTAGACATATCCATAGTGACAGCCTGAAAGGGCAGAAATACAAGAAATGATGGAGGGGGAGGGGAAATATCAGGCCTTAGAATAGAGTGAGCTTTACTACATGCAAATCTATGGTTCTACACATCATCATCAACAGCATCAAAAACAAGACAAATTACACAGAGAAAGAAAAGAAACTGGACAGAAATTAATAACAGTATCTACACTTATTCATCAGAACAAGCACATGGCTTGCACCAGCATATAGTACATTCTTTGCTCGCTAAAGTTAAAAAAAAGAAATTGTTTTGGAAGACCCCATAATGGAAGTAAGAAATGCAAAAACTATAACAAAAAACCACAAATGTCCTGTATAGTTATCTGGTTTCGGTTAAAAGGAAATATCCCAAGTAAGAAAAAATTGCCTTAAGTTATCTCAATTCGCCACATAAAAGGGCTTAAATTTATAGAGTGCAATCAGCTACCAGCTGTGTTTGTCTTTTGTATCCGTGTTGTTCAACTATTATTCATTTGACTGGCTATCTGCCCAACTTGTGCATATATTGCTTATTCCGTAGTGAGATTCTAGCTTGTGGGTGATCATATGCAGTTAACTTAGTTGTAGTTGCTCATAATATATAGGTTCTACTTTTTTTAGAAAAAGAATGTGTAGAAGTCTCTAGCTATGTCCATTTCTAAGGCTATGTCTTTAACTTCAGATTGATCTTCGTTCTTCATTTTCACATGCACTATCAAAGCAAAATATGTGACACTCTTACTCCAGGTGTTTGGTTTTGATTTTAGCTGACTTAACTATCAAAGGCAATTAAGTAATTTTTGTTATTGCTTACTGAATTCCTCCAATTTATACTTTTTTGGTACTAATCTTTTTAGAAAGTAGATTTCAGGCAGTAAGGCTAGAAGGGACTATTATGATCATATAGTGTATTCACCTTTCTGAACCATGAAAGATTAATAAATAGCTCCAAATTTAAACAAACAAAAAAGACTAATAGAACTTTTGATATTTTGTGCCATCATACAACCTGACTACCAAATCATGAGTCACTACAACTATGATCAAGCCAAACCTAACAAAGGAACATAGAACCATGTAGAATTTCTGTGGTTTGGTTTTAGAATGGGCAGCCACTGCATAGATTCCTGATTATCTTAAATGGAACATTTAGTTTCTGTCTTTGAAAAATATTTGAAGAAAATCTTGAGGTCAGCTGGTCTTCTTAGCAATAGTTCTAGTCAACAGATTATCCATGAACAAAACTTTAGCTACAAGCAATCTGGTGACAGTTATTTTTAAGAACATAATAACATAAAAACGGCCATATTGGGTCAGACCGAAGGTCCATCTAGCCCAGTATCCTGTCCTCTGACAGTGGCCAATACCAGATGCACCAGAGGGAGGGATCACAACAGGTAATCCTCACGTGATCCACCTCCAGAGAAACAGAGGCTAGGGACACCATTCCTACCTATCCTGGCTAATAGCCATTGATGGACCTTACCTCCATGAATCTATTTAGCTCTTTTTTGAACCCTGTTAAAGTTCCATCCTTCACGGCATCCTCTGGCAAGGAGTTCTGCAGGTAGACTGTGCGCTGAGTGAAGAAAAACTTCCTTTTGTTTGTTTTAAACCTGCTGCCTATTAATTTAATTTGGTGACCCTTAGTTCTTATATTGTGGGAATAAGTAAATAACTTTTCCTTATTCACTTTTTTCATACCAGTCATGATTTTATAGACTTCTATCAAAACCCCCCTTAGTCTCCTCTTTTCTAAGCTGAAAAGTCCAAGTCTTTTTAATCTCTCTTCATATGGGACCCATTTCAAACCCCTAATCATTTTTGTTACCCTTTTCTGAACTTTTTCCAATGCCAATATATCTTTTTTGAGATGAGGCGACCACATCTGCATGCAGTATTCAGGATGTGTGTGTACTATGGTTTTATATAGAAGCAATAAGATATTTTCTGTCTTATTCTATATTCCTTTTTTAATGATTCCTAACATTCTATTTGCTTTTTTGACTGCCACTGCACACTGAGTGGATGTTTTCAGCACCTTCTAATTGTTTTTCTATAAACTGATAAATGAAAAAAAATGACAGATCTGTCCCCAGTAATTACTACTAGGCAATTTACCTGTGTTTTTCCATATAGAGTAAATTAAAGGTTACTTAAAAGATTAGGGAATATTTTCCAAGCTCTGTGTAATGACACTGACACCGAGATCTTGTATATAGAGTGCACAATGCCTGTGGTTTTGTACCCCACTAGGATGAAGGTGGTGTATGGCAGTCATACAAAGATTTTAAAATGCCAAATTAAATTAATGCTTTTATTACTGCTAAGAAGCCTGATGTGGTGATCAAGGAGTATAATTACCTTATTGAACTTGAGAGAGAGTGGACATTGAGAGGCAAGTGAAGAGGGTGTTATTTTTGTTTTCCATTGTTACCATTGTGATTGGCTGCTTATAAGCTTATTTTTCTGTTTCTAAGAGACTGATAAAGTTACAGCCATATGCTGAATGGTCTTGGGCAGATTTGAATGTTTTCTTCTACTTTGTATCACCTGCTCAAGCTAACCACTGTGTAAATGTATGATAAGGATTAGGGTAACAAATACTAGCAAAAGGATCCTTTAAGAATTATTATTTGGTTTAATCAGTATCAGGGGCAGATGACCATTTTGTGGGGCCCAGGGCAGCACAATTTTGCGGGGCCCCCCTTTGCCACGGCACATGCACGGGGCTTTTTGAAGCGTGGGGCCCGGGGCGGCCGCCCCGCTCGCCCTGCCCTATATCCACCGCTGATCAGTATTGGCTGGAGCAGCATTTGTGTTCATGTGGTTAGGCAACTCACATATTATGGCAACTCATTGAGCTCTGAGGGCACCATAAGCCCAGGGCCTGCTCAATCATTCTCTGAAGTCTATGCTAGTATATTTATTGATTTTTGCCATGTTTTGGATCAACAGGCAGGATGGGTTTTTTTTTGTGTGAGAATCAATGAGCTACATCTTCTTAGAAGCACATCTCCTAATTTGATACATAATATAGGGTGGGTTTTTTTGGTGTGTCTGCTTTCCCCCCCTCCCCCCGATCTGGAATCATTGGTATCTATCTTGTATCTATCATAATGCTGAATAAAGGCAGCATTATGAAACTTTGATTTTATTTCTCCACACACTCCTTTCACACTGTCAGAAGGCCAATATTAGCATTCTTTTCAAATATGATTGAGAGGAAAACAAAACAATGAAGACCCTTGGCCAGTTTCTCTGCTAGACAAAACACTCCACTGAAATCAAGATCACAGTGCAGGGGGATGCAATGCTTCTTGTTGCTGGTGCAGGACAAAGCACTGGCGGTGTCTCTTCCGGATACTCGGGCCTTCCAAAGTTTAACAAGGAAGCTCCCCAAATGCTATCCTCCCTCTAATCCCTGTAGAGAGGAGTGCTGAAGGACAGGGGAATCTATTGATTTTTCACTTGAAGAGAAAGGCTTTCTGATAACCATACCTGAGGAGGACGGTAACAAAAGTAGGCAAACGTGTTATTTGCTGCAATAGTTTATAGATTTTTTTTTCTTGGGAAGTAGCACAGCATAGTGTTAAGCTATTATAATCTGAAATGGTGGTTGGGGATGCTCATCCAGAGGTATCCTCTGCCTTTTGGTGAAGTCTTGTTCATTCCTAAATTGTTGTCCCCCTGTAGAGTGCTTTTGAGGAGTCAGCAGCAGTGTTCCCTGTAACACTTGAGCAACCACCCAGGGGTGATTCAAGTGCTGTCCAGAACATTAGCAGAGCACCAACAGTCATTCACAGCCCTCAGTATGTGTTTTTGCTGGTGGTGCACATCTGCACATGCCTTGGTTCATATAACAAAATTATTCTGCACACGGATGGAAACAATTAGAAGGAAAACTGGTAAGCAGCGTGGATACGTAAAACATAAAGGGCACTGGGCATACTTAGTGTAAGAGAGAGTTATGTATCTAATTGGGTTTGGAAGGTTAGTGGGCATCACAGACACCTGTAAAGCATCTGGTCAACTAATGAGGCAATTGCCTAACCAGCTGGATAACTTTAGAGAAGAAAGCAAGCATTTGAAAAGGCTGAGCCAGGGAGCTGGATGGGTGCTCTTTCTACCTGCTTCTCCACTGTGTTCTAACTAGAATATAAACAAGAGGTAATAATGAAGGTACGTTGTAGAAGTAGCCTGGAGGAATGTGTGTGCTTTTTATCACCAGAAAAGCTTCTATGGCTGGAGATGGGAACCAAGTTACAGTCCCTAAAACAGGGGTTTATGTACTGAGTTCCTTCTGTGCATCCAGCCCCTCGCTTTTAAGCAGCTCTGTCAGCATGCCCATAGCACAGCAGAGGGCCTTAGTTATGAAATATTATACCCTATTTATGCTTGATTTTCAAGTTATTTATGGAGAAAGTTGTGTAATGTCCTCTCTAGGTAAATAACATGCAATCAGTACTTATCACGACGGGTTACTTGTGTAATGGAAGACTCTTCCAGTATGTGGTCAGAGGCTCCACAAGGGAACAGAGTAAATGAAAAAGGAGGCAACAAAAGTATGATTATGGAAACAATGCCAATTTGTAAATGAAAAGCTTGACATTATTTTTTCCCCATGTCTGGTGCCCATGGGCATTTCTAAGTAGATTTGGACAAGCCAGCCGATAAAGCAACAACACAGCCAAGCCAAAGGACTGGCTATCCTCCATGAGCCAAAAATAGAAGCCAAGCCATTGGAGCTGACTACACAAATATGAAAAAAAATGCATATAGAGAGATATAAAGCTGATGTGACCACAAGGAAGTCGTGCCAAGGGATCATCTTTATGTACAGACACAAAGACAAACCAAAGCTAGGTATCCAACTGGAAGAATAATGTGGGTCTTTTTTCAGGCGAAGTTTGGTCTTAACTTCTGTAAAGTTACACAATTAAAATAAGGTAACAAGAATGGAAGAATCAGCTTAATCAAGTCCTTTGACTGGATGCACAACAAATCAGCTCTTTATGGGAGTAAAAACAAAGATCTCACAGATCATTGTATTAACCCGCACACTATCTGGAATGATGAGGAAGTTATACAGCACAGGATGAAAGATGAGCCTTTTAAAGGCCTGGTAATTAAATGAGACTATCCCAAACACAAACAGAAGATTATGACTCCAGCTGAAGAAACAGCACTTCTACATGGACTCAGATACCAAAAAAGGTTCTTGTACTGAAGTCACAAAAAATACAGAAAGAAAAAAAAAAGATTAGTTACAAGTAGAACTATTTTCTAAGCAGAATGTTGTCCATAGATTTCCATAACCTTTGCATGACCTTCTTATCAATAAACTAGTCAAATACAAGCTAGATGGGGCTACTATAAGGTGGGTGCATAACTGTGTGGATAACCATTCTCAGAGAGTAGTTATTAATGGTTCACAGTCACGCTGGAAGGGCATAACAAGTAGGGTTCCGCAAGGGTCTGTTTTGGGACCAGTTCTGTTCAATATCTTCATCAACTATTTAGATATTGGCATAGAGAGTACGCTTACTGGCTGCGTCTAGACTGGCTGCTTGAATTTGCCCAAGAACACTGACGATCTAATGTAAGATTGTCAGTGTTCTTGTGCAAATACTATGATGCTCCCGCTCAGGGATAAGCCCTCTTGCGCAAATGTATTTGCGCAAGAGGGCCAGTGTAGACAGGGGAATACTGTTTTGTGCAAAAAAACCCCGATGGCGAAAATGGTGATCGGGGCTTTCTTGCGCAAAACCGCGTCTAGATTGGCACGGATGCTTTTCCGCAAAAAGTGCTTTTGAGCAAAAGCATCCGTGCCAATCTAGATGCTCTTGTCCGCAAATGCTTTTCACGGAAAAACTTTTCCGTGAAAAGCATTTGCGGAAAATCATGCCAGTCTAGACATAGCCATTAAGTTTGCAGATGATACCAAGCTGGGTGGGGTTGCAAGTGCTTTGGAGGATAGGGTCATAATTCAAAATGATCTGGACAAACTGGAGAAATGGTCTGAGGTAAATAGGATGAAGTTTAATACAGACAAATGCAAAGTACTCCACTTAGGAAGGAACAATCTGTTTCACACATACAGAATGGGAAGTGACTGTTTAGGAAGGAGTACTGCAGAAAGAGTTCTACGGGTCATAGTGGACCACAAGCAAAATAGGAATCAACACTGGGTATGTCTAGACTACATGCCTCTGTCGACAGAGGAATGTAAAATAGGCTACCCGACATAGTCAATGAAGCGGGGATTTAAATATCCCCAGCTTCATTAAAATAAAAATGGCTGCCGCGCTGTGCCGGCTCAGCTGATTGTTGGCACAGCGCGGCAGTCAAGATGCAGATTGGTCAACAGGGGAAGCTTTTGTTGACCGCTCCTGTAAACCTCATTTCATGAGGGGAGACTGAAATAATAGGGTTTGTTTAGTTTGGAAAAGAGAAGCCTAGGAGGAGACATTATAGTAGTTTTCAAGTACTTAAAAGGGTGTTACAAGGAGGAGGGAGAAACATTGTTTTCCTTGACCTTTTATGAGAGGACAAGAAGCTTAAATTGAACAAGGGGGGTTTAGATTAGATATTAGGAAAAAATTCCTAATTGTCAGGGTGGTTAAACACTGGAATAAATTGCCAAGGGATCTTTTGGAATCTCCATCACTGGCAAAATTTAAGAGGAAGTTAGATAACCATCTACCAGGGATGATCTAGATGGTGTTTGGTCCTGCCTTGATGGCAGGGGACTGGACTTGATGACCTCTCAAGGTCTCTTCCAGTTCTAGTATTCTATGATTCTATAATGTAGTAGTGACTGTTGAGCCATGTCCTTTTAAAATAATTATGGGGTAAATCAGAAACTAGAACTAAAATGTGGCCACTCTCTGAGTGAAGCACACTTTGCAGTTTGGAAGTGGGCTGCTGTTTTAAAGAGTTCTGTTTACATTTACTCTGCAAAATATACAGTGCAGTTTAATTAGCATGGGATTGAAAAGTGTTGATGTCTTATGTTCTGTACAGCTAAATGAATTTTCTTATGCTGGGGAATATGTAAATTCCTTGAAGAATTGTTTATTCTACCAGTGAGACTTTTAAGTAATTTTGATTACAAGAATTAAACGAGGCAACTAAGACAGTTATTTTGAGGATTTAACATAGTTGTAAGACCAAGAGTGTAAATAACTTTTTCAAGGACCAGAAGCAGCCTGCAAAAACAGCTGTACATATTTATTTATTTTTTCACTTTATGGAACAGTTGAGCTTAATTGCAGCTTTTGTCCCTTCTCATCCCTGGCAACAGAAAATAAGATCAATAAATATAGAAAACTTCTATTCCCCAGCATTGAATATCAGCTTTAAAAAATAACCCAAAACTTCGAGCCTGATTGTCCTGTGTTTTACAAAAGTGTAAAACTACATTTAGATTACAAGAATTAAAGGATAATTCTGTTCATTTAGTCTGACCTCCAGTATAACATGGGCTATTGGGCATCATTTGCAGTGTTGTTGTAGTTATATTGGTCCCAGGATATGAGAGACACAAAGTAGTTGAGGTACAATCTACTGAGCTACACAGAGCTGTGTGTTATGAAAGCTTGCATCGTCTACCAACAGAAGGTACTCCAATAAAATGTATTACCTCACCTACTTTGTCTCTGCCTCGTTGGAAATGGTTGCTTCTTTTATTGGTTTGTTTTGGGGGAGAGGAAAAGTCAGTGTTTTAAACAAGTGTTTCTCAACCTTTTTTTATAAAGTACCTCTTTAAAAAAAAAATTATAAGTACCCACCAGTACCTACAGTTTTCAGACACACAAATGTTTTTTCTACCATTGCAACACAGTTGTTTAAACATCTTAATTGTAGATGGGCTGGCGATGAAATTTTTTATCATAAAAAGTACAAAAATAATAAAGCGCTATAAAACTTAAAACAAAAATTCAGTTTTCTCCAAATTTCAGTGTTGACGTACCCCCCAGACTTCTCTCAAATACCCCTAAAGGTACTCATACCACTGGTTGAGAAACACTGCTTTAAACTACTTTCCTATTGGGAGTGATTCACATTGGTTAAAAGCTCATTCATTTTTTATATTCAAGCCCTAGTACCCCTTCCAAATCAACTTATATTTTATTTCAACTGGAGATGGGATCCTGGTAAAAGAGTCAGATTCGGATCCTGATTTTGAATTTGCAGAAGTTTTGGATTTTGGTTCAGAGTACGAAGAAAAAGTCTGGGGTAGGATTAAAACCATCATCCAATTAGTTGCATGTAGATTAGAGCTGCTAACTCTCTAATTGCACAAAACTGAACACCCCTGCTCCCCCTTCTCTGAGGCACCAGCCCTCAGTTGGTCCATCCCACCCCCCCCCCCATTTCTCACTGTCCTACACGTTCACTCACTGGTTTTTCACCAGGTTGGGGTAGGGGACTGTGTTAGGGAGTGAGGGTGACGGTGTCAACTGAGTGTGTGGACTCTTGTGGGCTCTCAGGTGGGGGTGGAGTGAAAGGTTTAGAGTTCAGGAAGGGTCTTTGGGCTAGGGAATGGGGTTGAGGGGTTCACAGTGTGGGAGGGAGCTCTGGGCTGAGGAAGGGGATTTGGGTGGAGGAGGAAGTACAGGCTCTGGACTAGGCATGCAGGCTCCAGAGTGTGGCAAGAAATGACAGGTTCAGGGTGTGTGAGGGATCCAGTCTGGGGCAGGGGTTTGGGGTTTGGGAGGGGTGAAGGCCCAGCTGAGGGTGGAAGCTTTGGGATGGGGCTGGGAAGGGGCTTGGATTAGTGGAGGGGGCTCCAGGCTGGAGCTCAGGAGTTCAGAGTCTGAGAATGAATTCTCACGTAGGGTAGAGGGTTTGGGCTGTGAGCACTGGAAGGGAGTTTGGGTGCAGGAGAGGGCTCAGGATTGGGGTAGAGAGCTGGGGTATGAGAGGAGTTTTGGGGTGTGACTATGGGTGGTACTCATCTAGGGTGGCTCCCCACAAGCAGTGACATGTCCCTCAGCCCTTGGGCAAAAGCGTGATCAGGAGACTCTGTGTGGTGTGCACTGCCTCTGCCTGCAGGTGTTGTTCCCACAGCTCCCATTGGCCATGATTCCCAGCCAATGCGATCTGTGGAGTTGGCCTTTGGGGCAGGGTAATAGAGTAATAGGGCCAGGTTAATACCCTGTGCAACTCCAATTTCATTAAGGATGACACTGACCCCATGGTATCGGAGCAGACCATAACGAAACTTTCCAGTTAGTTAACAGAGGGGAGGGCAGCAGAAAAAGAGAGAGAGAGAGAGAGAGAGAGAGAGAGAGAGAGAGAGAACAGATGTTGCCTCATTATTCACTGGGAACTTGTTTATTTTTCCTAACATCAAACAATTATGGAGACTTCAGCTGTTGTTAAGGTGGCTTTATTTTAATTGACTATATAATTACATAGAAATGTTACTTTGGAGTAGGATTACTCTTCGAAAAATTAAGCAAATCTACATGATGACGGATGCATGTTTCACTTTCTCTTACAGTAGCACATCTATATAAATGAGTAACATTGCTTTGGAAACAGTTGTAATAAGTCTGGATATGTTTTCATGGATGTCGCTGTGAGAGCAAAACTGACTATTTCTGCCCACTGGGTATTTTGCATGTGCTATTGGATTTAATCATAAGCAGTCATAAGATCCCACCACAATCAGCTCATGCTCCTGTACTCCCTCCATGTGTACACTGCAGCCCGGGGTTGTGTGCTAAAATAGCTCTGTGGATATTGTGTGCCTACCTAGCACACCAGGTTAAGCAGCCTCACCCACAATGCTGCATATCTTATAATACACTGTGCTGCAAATCTGTTTGTTTTGCTCTCTCTTGGTTAGTTTGAGTTCTTTGATGTGGGGTAACAGAGGATGATTCTGTAAAAATGGCAGAAGACTGAATGTTGAGCTTAATTTTCATCTGAGGTTTGCAACATTTTTTTACACTATATGAAACACATTGAACACCATGTTTTGGAATGGATTAATCATGTAGGCCTATAGCTGGTTACAACTATATAATGAATTTGCAGAGAACTGAGTGTTTAACTCAATGAGTAACTTTTCTATCTATACTTGCCCAGTTGCAATGACTACATTTTAGTGGCATGTTCTCCATGAGTTTATTTGTCCAGCTTAGCTATAGCTAATCATAATAGATTAAAACAATGAAAAACGTTGAAAAATAGTTTAGATGGCCACACATTTATTTTAAAAAAAGACAAATATTTAAGCTGAAAACTACTTGGCACACATCATTTCTGGTATGAACATCTCTCAGTAAATTCTGATCCTTAACTACTTGTTGAATCCAGACCATGCAAGGTGTACATTCATTTTTAAAATTTGGGCATTTGGTTGATTGCTGCCTCATACTAAACAATAAACACATTCTATACAATTTCTTTTATGCATAAGCAAAGAAGAGATGGGCTGGAGGGGAGAGAAATCAGTGGTGTGCTGAGTATCCTGGGGTCTAAATAAATGCACAAATTTGGGTGGCAAAAGCCAACCTTTTTTAATTACTGTTTTGGCACAAAAATACAATAACTAAAAGTGATAAATTTATACATGAGGATTGAGGATACATATTTCCAGACTGGACACGTCAATCAGACAATAGCTGGCAAAACAAATGTTGGAAAGAGGTCAAGCATATCACTCTCAGCTATCCTACCTCTGTCTATGTTTCTGTCAAACCTCACAAACTGATGATGCCTAGGACTAGATAAAGCCATCCAAGGCAAACACAAGATATAGGAAGTGATACTGATGATTCAGTTTGTGCCTCTTTTTCTTCCCAGTTAGGATGTCTTAGTGGCCCTTTTCTGGGAATTATGTTAGTTCTGGCCCTTTGTCTTAATTAAAGATCCCATAGAACTTTTCACAAATGTTGGGAACAGTTGTCTTGATATCCTGAGTGAAATCTGTCTGAGGAGTATGACCTTATGATTGTCCTGCAGAGAGAATTATTCATATTGAATAACTTATTGTATTGTTTTCATCATTTTTTTCTATTCAGAAATTGTCCATGAACAAAGCATGATATTATCAAATCTTTCCAATATTCCAAACTTTTGGCTGAATAATACCAGCCCAAAAAAAGCCCTTTTGCTCTGTAGTTTATTAGTGCACATATTTCTATTTCAGGAATCTCCAACTGAGGCTGGGATTCTGTGTAAAAGCCCAGTGTCTACTCCAAGGAGCCCACAATAGATCTGAAAAAACCAAAGGGTGGGAGAAAAGGAGGAATTATCATTCCTGTGTCACATATGGGGAACACAGGAAAAGAGAAATTAAGGGACTTACACTTTTGATAATTTTTGTGTCTCTGAAAAAGCAGTTCTCCATGCGTACAATGGGGTAATAGAATGCCCCTAGCTCAGAGGGAGTTGTGAGGATAAACACATCAAAGACTGTGAAGCACAAGATACTGCAGTAAGAAAGGACATATAAGAAACTAAGAAAGGTAGCTCAGATTGTCACTGAGGCCATGTCTATACTATGAAATTATTTCAAAATTACTAAATTCAACTTAATAATTCCTGATTTAACACATTCGAACTAGCAAGCCCATAGTACAGGAAGCCTCAAATTAGTCTGAGGCAGGTTCCATTAATGTGGACATGATACCTCGGACTTAGAGCTCCAGGAAGCAATGGGAGTAATTAGTTCAAATTACTCTGGAGAGTAATTATTTCAAAATAGCGGCACCGGAGTGTCCACACTACCATTATTTTGAAATAACTATTTCAGAATTAGCATTACTCCTGATGAAAAGCAGAGTACAGATTTTGAATTCCGTGGCCTGTTATTTTGAAATAATGGGCTTGATAGTGTGGACGCTCTGCTTATAAATTCAACCTCGGGGGAGGGAGTGTTATTTCAAAATAAAGTCCTAGTGTAGACCAGGGCTGAGTATCTTATTTGAAGGCGTTAACATTGCTCATCCCAAGAGGCATTCATAACCTTAAAGGATTGCTCCTTTCTGAAGCACAAATGAGAGTGCTGGGTAGAGTCCCATTCTCACAGACGACAAAAATAATTCTCACACAGGAAGGGTGCTCTTTTATCCACACAGAGCAGATAGTGGTTGCCAGATGTTACATCTGTCCATTGCTGATAGACTGTGTTTTCCAATGGTTATCAAATACAATTCAAATGATCTGTGACTGGCATAGCCCATGTACTGGCAAGTGAAAACTATTATTAATTATGTATGTCTCTTCCAAAATGCACTTGAGGTGAAATCGTGGCCCCAGTAAAACAATGGGAGTTTTTCCAGTGAATTCAGTAGGGTCAAAAATTTGCCCTTGATGTTCTGTAGTTACTCAGCCAATCAGAGGAATCAATCCTGCTTTCAAATTCCTGAATGTTTCATAGAATTTGCTTGCTGTTACTTATTGTTTATTAACAGTGGTATGAGATTTTTCTATTAATCTTGCACTTATATGTTGTCCACTTGGTTGAAATAGCACAAGGCTGACCTTCTGTCTTCAAGACTGAGCAGCTAAAAGCCTCTTGAAACCGGATATGTCACTAACCTAGGCTTTTCATTAAGGATGGACAATTAAGTTTGGATATCAGAACTCTTTCTAAAGGCCAAGCTAAACACAAGCCAAACCTTTTTGGAGTGTTAGAAAATTTATGTTGACTTTTGTATTTAACAAAATTAACAATAATAACATTCCCATATTGTACTTCTGCTTCTGGTTTCTAGCTAGGATTGAATGTTGAAATGCCTAAATGTCTTAAGACTGTCTGTCTGCAAACAAGAATTTCAGAAATCTCATAAGAAAATAAGGGAATGCTCTAGCCCAATACTGCAGATTCAAAAATTTTGAATAAACATGCAAATGTCAAGATACTTATCCAAACCTCTAAGGACTGTTTAATGTCTTAGATTAATCAAAGTTAGCCTGCATGATTCCTTGCATAAATTTACATGTGCTTAATTTAGGCCCTTAGATACAGTGATATGTTCACTCAGTTCAGAGTTTTGCATGGAAGCTTGTTGAGGAATTTCCTATGTAGCTATACATGTGCAAATACTTGACCTTTATTAATGTGCCATATACTGAAATGCACAAGCTAGGCATGCACTAAAGAATGTGAGCGCCCAGCTTTGGAAATCTGGCTCTAAAGAATTTCACCCATTGCTACTTTTTACCATTAATTATTTCCTTATTGGAGAACAAATGGTTTAATTGATTAATGTTCAACCACATCTTACAACAAATTCATCACATTTTCCTTTTGCTTATTTTCCCCCCACCATTTGGCTTTACAAGCTTTATAGCCTGGCTGACCTTTAATGAAGATGCTTCAACCTTCACTTCAATCTTAAGTATGTTAAACCCCAGGAAAACTAAATAACAAAGAAGAGTGTGGGATTCCAAGAGCATTAACACTAATTCTAAGGACTAAGTAAATTAAGAAACAAGCTGAGCTCAATGAAAGCAGCAATTACTTTAACAAATAATAAAAGTAAAACAGTTTGTGGGAATGAATGGAAGCATTGTTGAAATTATAATGACTGTGCAGGGAAATGGAAAAACAACAACAACGTAGGATGGTTTACCTCGAAGTAAATAGAATGCTTTTCCTTGGATATTTGGGTCTCTGCTGACATCTATGGTATAATCTAAAATAGCCAAATAAGCAAGATCAACAACAAAAAAGACCATTTGCTTGAGTCAAACATATTTCAGGAAGGGATATTTGACAATGGAGTTAATAAAAGACTCTGTGAACAGATGGGATCTTATAAAACATCACTGGGTTACTCCAGTAGGGATAAGTTGTTTGGGGAAATGGTTTTGCTGGTTATGAAATATATGATATAAAAATCTTCATAACATCAGCAGTGCTGTCTGGTGTATTCCAAATTCTACTTTCAGTTGCATACAAGGAGCCCTACTTGAAGTTATTAGGCCAGATTTTGACCACAATTACACTGGTATACACCAAAGTAATGCCAGTGGATCAACTGTCTTATTATTGATTCACAGTCTTGCCAAATGCAGGTCTGAGAGCAACTGATGTTATGGCTGTTTCCATCTTCATTTTTGCTAGATGATTTCCCTCTTCTCTTCCACTCTCACCCATACATTCCAGTGGAGTCAACTCTTACTCCTTGTGTGTTGGTACTGCACATTTGCCTCAGAATTGCCCTATGTGCATTCTTTACTACAACCACCTTTTTCGTGGGAATACCTGGCATCTACAGAGAGCTGATGCATTTTAATGGAAGATAGCAGGCTACCAGGATTACAATTTTTTATTCAAGTAAGCTCACCCAACTGCCTTCATTCTTGTTTTTTCTCCTCCCTTATTCTGTCCCCCTTCTTTATGCTCCCTATACTGTTTTCAAGATGTAGTACTATTCTGGTGTCTTTTTATTCACGAGGACTGGTGCTAATAATTCTCCCTGGATTACTAGTTGGATTTCAACATCAGGATACCAAATAGGGAGCATAAGAAAACAATAAACAATGTATGAACCACCTTTTAGTAGGAAATATTTCCACTGTAATCTGTTTCAAGAGTCAGCATTTCTGGATAAAATCATCTATACTGACAAAAGGGAGATGCAATAAAACCCAGAGGCATGTTGGAATCTGAAAAAGAGGAATGTGCAAAAGGTATAATATGGGACTGGACAGCAAAGCAAATAAAGCTTTTCCCTTGCAACTACTTGGAGATTATATGGACAACTTCCATCGCAACCACACTACTATAAAAGGGTATGTCTACACTACAAAGTTAATTCGAACTAACAGCTGTTAGTTCGAATTAACTTTCATGGGCGCTACACACGCAAACCACTAGTTCGAACTTAATTCGAACTAGCGGAGCACTTAATTAGAACTAGGTAAACCTCATTCTACGAGGACTAACGCCTAGTTCGAATTAAGTAGTTCGAATTAAGGGCTGTGTAGCCACTTAATTCGAACTAGTTGGAGGCTAGCCCTTCCCAGCTTGCCCTGGTGGCCACTCTGGGCCAAGCCAGGGAAACTCGTCTGCCCCCCTCCCGGCCCCGGAGCCCTTAAAGGGCCACTATCTGGCTACGGTGCCCGTGCCAGGTGCAAGCCTGCCAGCACCCAGACAGCAGACCCTGCACCTGGCACAGCACGAGCCAGCCACCCGCTGCCACCCAGCCCTCCTCCTCTTCCCAGGACCAGGCTGGCGGCTCCCAGGAGCCTGCCCGGGGCCGCAAGAGGCGGACGCCCGCCTGGTCTAGTGCGGAGATCGTGGACCTCATCCAGGTTTGGGGGGAGGCCTCCAACGTCCACAATCTCCGCACTAGGCACAGGAAAGTGGCCGTCTAGGGCAGGATAGCTGCCAGCCTGGCCACCAAAGGCCACATGCGAACCCAGGAGCAGGGTTGCATGAAAATCAAGTTGGTCCAGTGAGACCCCCGACCCTGAGCTTAGAACATAAGAACATAAGAATGGCCATACTGTGTCAGACCAAAGGTCCATCTCGCCCAGTAGCCTGTCTGCCAACAGCGGCCAACACCAGGTACCCCGGAGGAGATGGACCAAAGACAATGGCCAAGCCATTTGTCTCGTGCCATCCATATCCAGCCTTCCACAAACAGAGGCCAGGGACACCATTCCTACCCCCTGGCTAATAGCACTCCATGGACCCAACCTCCATGACTTTATCTAACTTCTCTTTAAACTCTGTTCTAGTTCTCACCTTCACAGCCTCCTGTGGCAAGGAGTTCCACAGGTTGACTATTTGCTTTGTGAAGAAGAACTTTCTTTTATTAGTTTGAAGCCTGCTACCCATTCATTTCATTTGGTGTCCTCTAGTCCTTCTATTATGGGAACTAATGAAGAACTTTTCTTTATGCACCCTCTCCACACCACTCATGATTTTATAGACCTCTATCATATCCCCCCTCAGTCTCCTTTTTTCTAAGCTGAAAAGTCCCAGTCTCTTTAGCCTCTCTTCATATGGGACCAGTTCCAAACCCCTAATCATTTTAGTTGCCCTTTTCTGAACCCTTTCCAAGGCCAAAATATCTTTTTTGAGGTGAGGAGACCCCATCTCTACACAATACTGAAGATATGGCGTACCATAGTTTTAGACTTCCCCTCCTCCTTCTTCCCCTGGCTTCCCCCTTCCAGCTCCCTCCTCCCAGGTTTCCACCTCCCCTCTCCCACTCTCTCTCTTCCCCTCTCCCACCTCCTTTTCCCAGTCTCCCCAGAGGTTAATCCCCCCCCCCTCAGTTTTGTTAAATAAAGAGAGTTTCCATTTTCGAACACACGTGTCCTTTATTTTTTACATCAGGAAGTGGGGCTAGGGAAGGGTAAGTGGAAGGAGGTGAGGGAGGAATGGGACACGAGCCCCCGATGGGGAGGACTGGGGTGGCTCTGCGGGCTCCTCGGGGTGGAAGCTCTCCTGCAGGGCCTCCTGGATCCTGACAGCCCCCCGACTAACCCCCCCGGATGGCAGCCTGCGGCAAGTGCAGCCGGGCTGATGGCCGAGTGCTGTAATGTGCCGAGGGTGGGCATGCAGGGCACTCCAAGACAGGACTGCTTTGCTGTCCCTCATCGAGGTAGACAAGCAAGCGGGGAACCCTGAGAACTGTCTGTCCGGGGTGGGGGTCGGGTCCCTTTAAGCACAGCCCTCGGCTAGCCTGAGGCAACAGCTCCACGCTCTAAGTCCTAAGTTGATGCCCTGCTGGCACTGGTTCCAGCCAGCCTTAAATTCGGTTCAGGGTCCACTCAATGTGGACATGCTAGTTCGAATTAGCAAAACGCTAATTCGAACTAGTTTTTAAGTCTAGATGCGCTAATTCGAATTAGCTTAGTTCGAATTAACTAATTCGAACTAAGTTAGTTCGAATTAGTGCTGTAGTGTAGACATACCCAAATATACTACATTCTTATTATTAGTTATATTTTACTAGCCTTTAGAGATGCCAGCCAGGATCAGATCTGCAATGTGCCAAGTACTGTGCAAGCAGATAGTAAGAAACAGTTCCTACTCTAATATTGGTTCAAAAAATTACAGCATATAATTTTGTTACTACAGTATTTTTGACAGCTATTGAAGAATTCTGATTTCCTTTTCTACATATTGTCAGTAGTGAAACTTGATCTGTAACATGCCAGATTGTAATGTCACACAGGTGGAGAAGCCATGGCAGAGGGCAGAATGAAGTTGGTTTCTTTTTCCCATTGTCCTTGTTTGCACCTATAGGATGAATCACTTAATCACAATAAACTTGATTCTCACGTACACCTGCATAAATCAGGAGTAACCTTCCTGTGGTCAATGGAATTCCTGAGTTTATGTGAACCAGGCCCAAATGTTTGAACTTTCTGGAAATTCTGACACACCATCTCAGTATAGAATGTACACCTGTTACAATGTATACAATTTCCAGACACATCTTTTATTTACAAATAACCCTTTTTAAAGGGAAAGTCATGTTTCAAAATTTGCATTTGCTTTCCTTACTTTGTGTATTTAAGACATCATACATCAACTCAGTTACCCTCCCTTGCATCTAAACTTCTGCATGCAAGGCATTGGAATCTCCATCAGACATACAAATCTGCCTTTCACAGCAGTCCATGACACTTTCTTCTTAGTGATTTCATTTTAAACTAAGGCAGAAAAATCTAGAGAGAGCCCCCTTTTGGTTTAAATTCTCAAGCCTATATTGTGTTTCTGTCATCAGAATGATTCTAAGAGGGACTAATTAAAAGTCCAATGAATGTGTGAGGGTTAAACTCAGGCTCTGCTCATTAACAGTCATTCATCTAAGAATATTTTGAGATAATTCTTTTCTGTGAGGGGCAAGAAAGGAATAAGACAAGACATTGATTTAAGAACATATTTTATTAGACAAACACACATTTCTGTTCTATTACTGGCTCTACACTGATGACAATATCTAATTTAATGAGAAGATTCCGCCCCTTTTCCTGTGTTTCTTCTTACAAAATAACAAAACAAAACAAAAAATCACTAATGAACACCCCTCCCCCAAGAAATAAGGAAAATCAGAACCATTTTGTTAATTGTCTTTTTCCTGCTGTTTCCATGGTAATACTGGCTACTAGACTTCTCTGCAGAGTGACAGTCCAACAATTCACACACTACACCCTTTCAGGCACAATGAATGGCAGTGAAAGAGGCAGAACAGGCACTATTCAGGAAACATGTGATATCTACTCAATGCACTACCTTTCATCCACATTTTCCAAATTGCAGTTAATTTAATTCTAAACAAATGGCTAAGGGGTACAAATGAGGATTAGAAGGAAAAGAACATCTTGAGCTCTAATGGGGACGGTTTGTGTGAAGAACAATATAGCACTTTCTTCTGATGCCAAGACTGCGGGATTGAAAGATGCACTTTCCCTCTTCTTCTGAGGCCTTCATTTAGACTCTATATCAACAGAGAAAAAAAAATGTGGCAGAAAATTCTTTGGATGCACACAGTTTATATAGATTTTGTCTTTCCATTTGGAAACATATTTGTTACATTAAGGACTAATTTTAATTTTCTTCAAACTAAGAATAAATCATTTTTGAACCAGAAGTTGCATACAAGATAGCTTGCCTGGCCAGATCTCTTTTTTGGTTAGTTAGTAGTTTGTTGTCTGTCTCACAAGTTATTGTTAGCTGCCATAGAAATAGCAATGGGAAATACTATCTGGTCTCCTTGAGAAATAACAACAGACCTCTTGAGAACAGCTAAGGAGAAAGGAAATTATTATTCTCATTAGATTTAATGATAGTGAGTCTTTTTACTTATGTGACTGTTTTTGTGTTGTTATATAAAAACAGTGACTTTAACCAAAAGTGATGAAGCAATTTCTTGAATATTGTCATGTACAGTAAAAAATCAGCCAACACATATGAATAGATTCCATATTTGGTAATTTTATGAATGAAATCACAAGGGATAATAGTGCATAAAATCTACTATGAATCACTTCATTTTCTGTATACAATGCAATGTGTTCTAGGAAGCCTGAGCAAGTTTTAGAAAAGGAAAAAAGAAATTAAAAAGTAAGTAGCAAATTTGCTTTATGATTGTTTATGCACCTTTAATTTCTTTTTATGTGGATTTTTAGAATGTGCAAAAAATTAATCATCACCAAGTGCAACTAGGATTTCTTTGAAAGAACAATTTTCATCTGTGACAACCTCATTGTACCTCCAGAATTTCCTGTTCAATATAGTCAAATTAGTACTCCAGATATGAAAAGACAGCATACTATCATTTAGTGCTCTGCTTGTAAAGTTCTTATTAATTCTATCTATGTGACTAGTTGAGCTGTAATGGCTGCTGGCCACTTGTCAGCCATTTCTCCACAAGAAACCACAGGTATTCTTTCAATGTAAATAAAGAACAGTACACAGAGAGATGAACAAAGGGAAGTAAAAATTATCAATGAAAAGGTGATTGAATTGAGAAGTGATTTTTGATCTGGCCAGATTTTCAAATATTCATACAAGGGCTCAAATTTTAGGAAACTGAACATATTAGACTCAACTGACTAAAATAAGAATGATTTGATTGTCAGATGTGCGGATAACTTTACATTCCCCAGCACCCTGCCTGCTTCACTCAGTCAGAAATCCCTTGACTTCACCTGTGCTTCATTGGCTAAATGATCTTGCCTGTGGGCTATACTCTGAAGGACTGGGGCTTGTTGCCCACCATTTTGTGTGTGACTAATTACAGATCTAGAATAAGTGCCTAATGTAGATACTCCATGACTATTTTTGTCATAGTCCTTTTTGTTTCTAAACTCACATAGGTGTGCAATCTTACCAGGATGCTATGCACAAATAGAACTGATTCATAAACCAATTACCAAAATAAAGTAATAAATGACATGTGGGCCTTCCAGTATGTCATATCATTGCTGACCCTGAATGCCAACACAATGCTAAAGTGTACTCTGAGGACTGCCTTCCCACAGTGATCCAAACCCTCACCCTCACAACTCTATCTGAGGCTACCTTTGAGGACCATTCAGAAACTTCACATGGAGCATAATGGGTCAGCCTGCTTGCTTAGAAGTATATTAACTACTCTCCTGTTTTGTGGCCTGTTCTGGCTTCAGTTAATATACGGGTAAGGAACCAGCAAGCCCTGCCAGTCCTCCGCTTCCCCAGAATCACTGGGGATCCCAGGCCACTACTGTTGTCCAGCAAGCTCCCTATTCCATGTAGCACCTCTTGCCCACTAACAGTCCCACTGACCAACTCATCCTCCTCCTTTCCAGCACTTCCTGCTCAGGGGGAAGAGGCAGGTGGGGAGCTTATAGGAAGGGATAGAATGGGAGTGGGGCAGGGTCAAAGCAGGAGTGGGAAGAGCTGGGGTGGAGTGGGGTTTTAGGAGAAAGGATCGAGTGTGGCAAGTTCTGGGGCAGAGGTGGGATCAAACACCCCCCAGCATGGCTCCTACTAGAGGCCTGGGCACCTGGTGCTTCCTTCCTCCAACCCTACCCACACAACATTTGCTGAGGACATGGTGCTTTCCTCCCTCCGACTTGCATGGCTCCTACTGGGAGCTGGGGCTTCCTGCCTATCTCCCTTCCCTGCACTGCTTCCCTGGCCTCCCCCCCTTGCAGCTAACAAGGACTCTAGGACTTCCTGGGGGCCGGAGCAGAGCTGGAGAAGCTGTGGGATCCTTTCTACACCGAAAGTCTGGCAGTAGGAAGCCCTCTGCTGGCCAAGAGGAGCACGTGGGAGAGGGGGCAGGAAGCAGCCCTGCAACAGCCATGGGCATACAAGTACACATGGCTACGTATGAGCACTGGAAAATTTGGTGCTACACGTTTTTGGATGCTCTATGCAGCCATGTATTTTCCGTATGCCTAGGGATAGCCATGCCCTGGACCACCTCCCCTTATAGCACCTGCAGTCCCCTAGCCCCTATGCTTTAATTAGGGGTTTATAGTACAAGTCAAGGGCCATGAATTTTTATTTACTGCCCATGGCCTGTCCATGGCTTTTATTAAAAATGCCCTTGACTAAAATGTAGCTTTAGTGAGTGCCCTTCATCCTTAAGAAAATAAATGTTTACAGAGTTCACTTACATATCTTTAAAACTATAAGATCAATTAGGTTATGTCTACACTGCAACTGCTACAGCTATATAGCTGCCGTATGGACACTTGTTTTAGCAACTAAAGGATTTTTTCCACCACTGTTGTAAATGTACTTGCTGAGAGAAGTCATTAGGTTTGCAGCAGAATTCTTCCGTTAGCCTAGTAATGTCTATATTGAGGTTTAAGTTGGGCTTAACTACGACTCTCAGGGTATGTCTAGACTACAGGCTTTTGTCGACAAAGAGCGTCTAGACTACACCCAGTTCTGTCGACAAAGCAAGTCGCTTTGTTGACATGACAGTGTAGACGCAAAGGCCAGTGTAGATGCAATAACACCTTCTGTCGACAGAACTCTGTCAACATAAGGTGTTATTCCTCGTAGAATGAGGTTTACAGCCATCATCGGCAGTGTAGACGCAGGTATAGTTTTGTCGACAAAACCCTGTAGTCTAGACCCACCCTCAGGGATGTGCATTTTTGGAGGTGGAAGAATTGAGGAAGTGGAAATATCCTGGTGTTTTTCCAGGAATATATTATAGAAAGTTTTTTCTTCAAAATAATCTATGACTTTAGTGTGAAAGAAACAGAAAAGTAAGGATAACAAGAGCAAGTAAAGCCAGCAGTGATAAGAGAAGTACAGTTATCTGGAATTCTATTTGCAAACTTCTTATGCATTTTCTCCCTTAATGTGAAATTACCTATATTTATTCACACATCAAATCAGCAAAAAAACCAAATAAGTTCTCTACACCTCCTATGAGGCACTAATTGTTTTAGCTCTAATTGTTTCTGGATCATACCATTTGCATTGCCATTTGCATTGTGGCTCCTTTTACTCTTCATGGAATGACAGATGAAACTTTTCTAATCGTTTCAATATTATCATACAGATCTGTAGGTAAGGATATTGGTACTGCAACCACCATGTTCTCTAGAGATTGAACATGCTATTCATTGAGAGATATTGAGCTATTTCCATAGCTGGTGTAAACTGACATCGCTACATTTAACTTCAATGATTTACACTATCTGCGGATCTGATCCCTAGTATTCACTAGCTAAATAGTATTGAATTTGATGACTCTTTCCAAACTCCTATTCTTCATTTTGTAGAGAAGATATTGCCCCTAGCCCATCCTGATGCAGAATTACTTGTATATTTAAGTTCCCATTGTTAAACTGCCCAGTCTCTTATTATAAACCAGTATTCTGAATCTTGCCATTGGTAGATAGCTCTGATTTATTTCTAAGTACAGAAGCATTTTGTGGAGTGACAATGATTCACATTGCTTATGCGTCATTTTATTATTGGCATTCAGATCATAAAGAGAGGGCAGTATTAATAAATTATGCTCCATTTCTCTATCCCTTTTGGGCACAGATCTACAGATTTGGGGTTTGCTTAATTCCACATCTTCCATCATTCTCAGAAGGTTTTTTTCCCCTTGATTGACCTAAATCTCATCCTTATTCTAATATAAAACAGCTGAAAAACTTCAGCTCTGAATATGTATGTATATATATAAATGAGGCAAAAGACACTGTCACCATGTACATATTTTCTGCATGTAAAATAGATATATGGTTCCCCTGGCCCACTTGAAAATAAAGGCCAAGATCTGACCTCAGTGCTTTCCTCTAGGAACAGATGCATAGCTATGAGTTCACTTGTCATTTAAGAGACAGGCCTTAATTTTTTCCTCTTCCTTCTCTTCCTCTTAAAAACAACATGTGTCCATGATGTTTCCTCTTATTTCATTTTATAATACTACTGCATGTGTGGAGTTGAATCCACAACAGGAATCTATCACATTGTAAGATTTTGGATTAATTGCAGAGGACTGCAGTTCACAGCTGGGACATTACCTATGGACCTCTTCTAAAAGTATTTGTCATATAGAAGCTCCCTGCCTGAGAGTGTGGGTTCAAGGCCCTCTGCATCACATCACATCTAGTCTGTGGAAGGGACATTTCTTTTTGTAGGGGGAAGGTGGAGAGATCACAGCTGACTGAATATTTGTGAAGGGGGATATGCACATTTCCTTTGCAACACAGGGAAGTAGGAAAATGTCTGTATGAACCTCTACAAAGTGAATCTGCTGAGTCTATCATAGTTCTTGTATGGACGGAGAAAGGGAAATTGGAGCAGTGATAATAAATTCAGCTTTGGATATGGATTTACAAGTGGTTAAAAACAAAAACAAAACAAAACTTTTCATCCTTGAAGGCAATGAGCTGATATGGTGAGTAGAAGAGAGTGTATTGAAAAGTAAAAAGCCAGTGTCCTGAAGATAGGCAAAAAAAGCTGGAGAAAAAAATTATTAAATCAACACAGTTTATTGAACCCATGCATCCAATGGCAAGGCAGTAAAGCAGATGCAAAGCTGAGCCAAAAGTGATAGGTTGGTAATTTTGTTTTTTTATATCACAGACATCTGAATCAAACTTTCCATGAAAGTATTAACCACATGTATGCCAGGGACCAAAGTTACCCCCTGTTTAACTTGGGAGAAATCAAAGAAGCTACATCAGGCATGAAACTGGTCTTAAATATCACTGCAGAAAGAAGGAAACTCTCGTGGTTAAAGTGCAGGACTATTACTTAGACCTTGGGTAAATTTATCCTGCCACACATGGGTGAATGGCTACATGGCCACATAAAATAACTGAGTAGTAGATTCTGGGTTAGCACAGAAGTGACTAATCTTGACTATAGAAAGGATCAATGATAATATCTAACTCATTCCTCTGCCAATGCAGCATATACAGTAATCTGCAGAACGAGAAGGATATTCCTATGGAAGGGGGAGTCTTATTTTGTTGAATTTAGAACTTATTTTGAAATTAAAAAACTAAATATTGCAATAATGGTTGAATTAAAGAACTAGGGTGAGCAGTGTCTATTGACAGATTCACTTAGAATCTCTTTGTGGCCCATCTGGGATCCTTTTGGCTGAGAGAAGACTTGCACAACAGTCTCATATCATGTTCTGAATGCCATCAGGCTGGGGCTCACTGGCACATGAGTAGTGAGGAGAGTACACCACCATATCTGGGCAGTTTTTTTTTAAATTTCAACAAACAAGACCAACAAATAGAGTGAATTTTTGGGCGGCCCCTCCCCCTCCACCCCCCATATATCTCAGCCAATTACATCCTCAGTTTCTTAATATTTTTATCTGTTTATTTTGTAAAATTATCCAATAATAGCTGGTTGATGGAATTACATCACTTGGTGATATCACAGCAGGCTAGAGTGACTATCTAACATTCCAATCTGGCAAACGACTCTGTATGAACAGAGACCCTTTGGTTTCAATGGGTCTCACTGAGGGCACAGCAGTCCACCTGTGTGGCATCCATTACAGGTTTGAGGCCCAATACATACACTGCATTATCCTTTAGTCACATTAATGCACTTTCTAGGAATTCCCTGCCAATAAGCTTAGTCCTTGCATCAAGAAGTGCATAAAGAAGAGCCTATGTCAAAATATCTCCCATCATCCAAAGGTGCTACAGACAAGCATACAGGATTTTGATATTTGGAGGGAAGGCTTTGAGGATACTTAGAACTTCTGACAAAAGATTACCTGGGTCTGGTAAACTGGTTTTGTCTCTTTAACAAACTGCTTACCAGAAGATTTCTATTAAGTGATGGACCTTAGCCATCAAGGTGGGGATTTTAGATAAGAGGCTTTCAATCAACCTTTTGCAAAAGACTGTGGGGCCATCTTCAGCATTGATTTCAACCTTTACTTTTAGGGCACTTACAGCTAAGATTTTGACTCAAACCACTGTCTAATTTGCTGTAATATATAGACTCATAGACTCATAGACTTTAAGGTCAGAAGGGACCATTATGATCATCTAGTCTGACCCCCCGCACAATGCAGGCCGCAGAATTTCACCCACCCACTCCTAGAATATGATAGTCTCTACTTAATTTAACAGTCATCCAAAGGATTATTAGATCTAATCTTTGGGTACATACCGACTGGGCTTTCTTACAGTGCTCTGCTAGGCCAGTGCCACCATTCTTATTCTTGATTGTCTGATTTTGTGAGAAGAAGTAGGGGCCAGAATGACACCTCTTCTCTTTCTATCTATATAGTTTAAAGTTATATCGTCTGAGGCAAAAATTTCTCCACCTTGATGTACTGTGCCTCCAAGCTCCCACTTCCTGGCAAGCAGCTTTTGTACAACATTCAATGAATCATTATTTATTCCAAGAATAATATTTTTTATGGTAACAGACTCTGGCCAAACTGTGCTGTCACTCCCCAGCAGATTCACTGAACTTCGTAGGATGGCGGGGTTGTAACCAAGAATAGAATCTGGCCTGGTGTGTTTTATCACATTTATTTTCTTACTGGAGATTATTCAAATTGTAAGTTACCTTTTTTTTTCTCAGCATGAGCTGTAAGAGATTTCAGGCAGAGTGATATGCTTGGACTTGGAGAAATTCTCCTCAAGCGGACAGTGACACCCTGTGGATCTAATGAGAACTACTCCAGTTTAACAAAAAGCAGGAAGTAACCAAAATGCTATCACATAATTGCATGCCCAGAAAAGTTTTGAGTGTGTTCTCAAGTTGTTCTACCTCTGTTCTCTAAATAGCAACACAGAGCAGATCTCAAACAAGTCATTCTGTGAGTTAGTGTGGTTAGCAAACCTTGCACGTAACTCATCAAGTGTGAAAGGAAATTTGGTGTAACAAAGTGACGTTTCATGAACAAGTCATAGGTAGAGGGGAAATAGTCCTGTGTGTGTTTAAACCAAGATTAAATTAAATATCAATAGTTTTTCCTAGATCCTCTATTGGTGAGGGCAGGGGTGCGGGGTTAGGAGGAGGAAGTGTTTGGTTTTGTTATTTGTTTTATGGATTGTTGTAACATTTTGCTGCTACATTGCTAGCACAAACTTGAACCTAGAAAGAGAAAATATAACCTCTATCTTTTCTTTAAATTTTAAGGGAGTCATTTCTCTCCACATTTCAAAAGAAGCAAATGAAAAAGGGCAATTAGTGAGCTCAGTTTTCAGCTTTATATTCAGCACCGCTAAGACAGAAGGGTTCAGGGGGAAAGGGGAGAGAGAAGGTGGTGCTATATCACTTTTCCAGCTCTCTGATTCAGGACAGCTGGTGGGCCATAGAGGCCCTTGTGTAATTTACCTCAGCTACAGTATTGTTTTCTTCTATACAACATGCAGCCAGCAGCTTCAGTAACTGAGGATGGAGTGGTACAGTGTATCTTCTGCTCTGCTCCTTCCCACCCCATCTGCATTGTGTCATGAGGTGGGTGGTGTAGAGCTGGCTTTGGGCTCCTCTGAGGAGTTTCCTGTGAGAGCAGTGCTAAGCATCTTGGACTCAGGCTTGAGCCCAGTTTGTTTAAAACTTTTTTGGAGCCACTTATGTTAAACTAGTAGTTTAAAATTTACAAAAGATACTGTTGTATATTGGTGCTAATTTATTTTTCTGGAGGATATGGCTGCTCCCATTATTACTAAATAATATAAGAATACTAACAGAGTACAATTCTTGCATAGAGTGTCACTGTTTTTCTTCTGCTAGAAGGAAGAATGGCTGCTTGCATGATTCTTTACAGGTTAACACAGTAGCCCAGGCACAGGTTGGTCCCTCAGCAGGATATAGTTGCTGTAAATTTATTTTTGCAGATTTAAAGGGGGAAAGGTCAGTGAAAATAAATGTACATTGCTGGACAAAAATGTCATCAGCTTTTTTACATTTCATTCACAAATGACTTTAAACATTTCTCTCCAGTTGCTTTATATTTCCACAACAAACATGCTACTTTTGTGGATGCTGTCACAGTAATTCAGATGCCTTTTAAAATATCCTTCTCCTGCAGTGTGGACTGCAGTCTGTTTTGATCGCATGGGACTCAGTGAAGCATCAAAGCCATCTTTTGTACTTTCTTTGCTTAATAAGACTCCCCCCTCCCCTGTCCAGAAGTAAGGCTGGTAGGGAAAAAGGGCCCATCATACCTATTTTTCAGTGAAAAAAATGGATTTTTTGATTAAACAATGTTTGAAAAAAACTGTGTTTGTAATGCACACATCTACTGGGGTGGTTCACTATCCCATGTACTGATACTTATACCACTTATGTAGAGAAAGAACGAGTTTGCTCTGTCTACAGCCTTAGCTGGGAGCCAGCTCTCAGCTCCAGAGGTCCCAGGTTTGGTTTTGCCAGTCGGTGTTACATGTTTTGTAGAAAATGTTGACTTTTCACTGAAAATAATAATAAAAAAAAGTAAACAAAGATCAGTTTCCAGGTGCAAAAATTTTTAGAAAAAAAACAAAAGCTTTTTTGGGGAGAAAAACTCAACTTTTCCCATGGTATCTCTTCTTACCCATTCTCTACCTTCCCATAGTCTATAAGCTTTAGTACAGACATGTGTGCATTTAAGTGATGAACAATGTTATCCATATAGAGAAGGCACTTCTGAGACTGTAAGCCTACTTCTTGGATATACTGAAAATACTGTCATCTTTTAAGTTATGGGAGACCCTCAAACGCCAATTCATCTGAAGAAGTGGGTTTTATCCACAAAGCCTCATGATTTTATATATTTTGATTAGTCTTTAAGGTGCCATAGGACTACTTGTTGTTAACTGTCATGATTTTATCTGGAGTCCTGTGATATTTAGTGTCTCTTTTAAAGACTTGGCTCATGTTATTTTGTGTTAATCTCAGCCAGGGTAGTTAATAGGTGAACTCCAGGCATCTAGACTGCCAGGTGCTTTAGAATGGACCTTAACATCTTTTTATTTACATAATATTTTTATTGTTTTCTCTAGAGTCTGGACTTTGACTATATCTTGACCAAATAATTTAGACCTTGACAAAAAATAATTGACTCTCTCTTCATTTTTTTAAAAAACACAAGTTTCTAGCTTGGTTATGAGAAAAGCTTGAAAATATAACTGAAATTCACTCTAATGGCTTGTAAAACAAAAGTCAAATAAAAAAATCCCCAAACTGATTTTAAAATATAATCTTGTTTTTTAAGTGCATGTCTGGATTTTATTGGCCTGCATTGGGATGGCAATGCTGAATATAAGTAGCTAGATATTGACAGAGAGTTCAATTTATTAAGCTAATAAAGAGCCATGGGATCATTTTGAATTTAATACACTATAAATGTATATTATCAATATTACTTGAAAGATAGTTATAACAAGATATATTGACTCAAGATGGCACATGGAAATAAGGTTTCATTCCTGATAATATTGCTAACTTTTTCTTACAATAGAGATAATCATACAAAAAAATTCCTTACTAAAATAACTAAACAGTACATTTATTTCTCTTAACTTTATTCCTTTTAATGAGAAATATTTGTACAAGACAACAAAATTAGGGTAAATCCAGCAGAAATATTTTATGATATATGATATTTTTCCTCTGTCAGGAAGGCAAAGATGAATTTCAAGACTCTAACCAATATGTTTCAGAGGCTAGGTCTACACTGCAATGGTAAGTCAGAAAAAGCCTCTTTACTGTCGAAAGAGGCTTTTCCAAAATTTGGCGTGTCTACATGGTGCCATATTTTGGAAAAAAAGTGCTCTTTAGACACATCCTTTATTCGTTATAAAACAAGGTTTACAGGGATAGCGAAAGAGCACGTCCGCTTTTTTGAAAATTTTTCTGAAAAAGCAGACGCATTCCTTGAATGAGGCATTGCTTTTCCAGGATACCTGTGGTATCCCGGAAAAGTGGTGCAGTCTAGACGTAGCCTGAGAGAGCTCTTTCTAGTTAAATAGACTGGGGGTATGTCTACACTACAAAGTTAATTTGAAATAACAGCCATTATTTCGAATTAACTTTAATAGTGTTTACACAGCCAAACCGCTATTTCGAAATAAATTTGAAATAGTGGAGCACTTATTTCAAATTTGGTAAACCTCATTCTACGAGGAATAACACCAAATTCAAAATAGCACTAATTCGAAATAAGTGCTGTGTAGACACTTATTTCGAATTAGGGGGCCTCCAGCCCTTCCTACTTTCCCCTGGTGGCCACTCTGGGCACAACCAGGAAAACTCTTCTCCTCTCCCTCAGCCCCAGGGCCCTTAAAGGGGTAGCGTCTGGCCACTGGGCACGTGCCAGAGCCAGGCCTGCCAGCAGCCACAGACCCTCACCCAGTGGCCGCACAATGGCAGACAGTGGCAGCCAGCCATCCCCCGGCCAGTCCCCCAGCACCCAGGGGCCAGCCAGGGGCCGTAGACGGCGTGCGCCTGCCTGGACTAGTGCAGAAATCATGGACCTCCTTGAGGTTTGGGGGGAGGCCCCCAATGTCCATGATCTCCGCACTAGGCGGAGGAGCGCAGCCATGGCCCGCAAGGGACACAGGCACACCCAGGAGCAGGTGCGCCTCAAAATTAAAGAGTTGCCACAGGCGTACGCCAGGGCCACCAGGGGCGGTGCCGCGGCAGGGGCTGCCACCTGCCTCTACTTCCCCACCATCGACCGAATCCTGGGGGGCGGGGCAGTCCGCCCTAGCCCGGGGGGCAGCGAGCTGGGAGCTGAGGGCCCTGACCCGGGCGCAGCAGAGGGGCCACCACCAGCTGTCCCAGCACCGGAGTCAGCAGGTCGTCCGGGGAGGCCATACCAGGTAAGTGCCAGCACTGTCTGCCTCCCACGGATCACGCAGCCACCTGTGCACATGTGGGCACATGCCTTGCCACCCTTGGGCAGGTGGCTCCAGCTGCATGCCACACAGGGGCCATGGCCCGATAGACATACGTGTGTGTGAAGAGACCCGACACACTCCCGATCTCGGGGGCGGGACACAGCAGGATGCCCTCCCTTCACACGCCCCCTCTACACAGGGGCAGGGGACACCTCTCCCCCTCCCCCCCGCCCGCCCCAGCTGCACTATACACAGCAGAGGGTCTCAGGGCAGCTCCCACTCCCGGGCAGAGCTGGACATGCCGACCATGGCCTCTGTGCAAGCACATCGGCTCTGACGGTGCAGGGCATGGTCGCCCTCAACTCGCAGTGGAGGCTGGGCATCATCCACTGTGTCCCCAGGGAGAACTGACCACTTCTCTTCTTTCTCTGTGGCTGCACCAGCTGCTCATGCAGGGTGCACCACCCCGCCCGAGACATGCTCCTGCACCCGCGGCCTCAGCAGGACCACCACCACGTGGCAGGGGTACAGAGAGCAGCACCTGCAGGCCCTGCAAGCCCAGACCCGGATCATGGAGCAGTGGGCGCAGGACAACCGGGAGTTCCAGTGGGAGCTGCTTGCCCAGGGTCGTGCCATCTGTCACCATCTGCAGGCCCTGGTGCAGAGCATGCTGCCCTGTGTCGGTCCTGCGCCTGCTGCTCCCCCAGCTACTGTTCCTCCTCCCACTCCTGTCCCCCCTCCCTCCTCTTCCTCCTCAACCTCCACACCCTCCTCCTCAATCTCCACACCCCCCACCTCAACCTCCGCACCCTCCTCCCCATCCCCCCGGGGACACTGAGCCCCCCCCCCCGCGGTGCAGGGAGGCAGTTGGCTCGGCGAGACCCCCACCCCTGAGCGCTGAGCTTCTACTCCCCCTTCTTCCCCTTGTTTCCCCCTTCCAGCTCCCTCCTCTCAGTTTTCCCCCTCCCCTCTCCCACCCTCTTTCCTGCCCTCTCCCACCTCCTTTCCCCCATCTCCCCAGAGGTTCATCCCTCCCCCCAGTTGTGTTAAATAAAGACAGTTTCTATTTTTGAAAATACATGTATTTTATTTGACATCAGGAAGGGGGGGCTAGGGAGGGGTAAGTGGAAGGACGAGAGGGAGGAATGGGGCACAAGCCCCCAGTGGGGTAGACCGGGGAGACTGTTAGCGCTCCTCAGGGTGGAAGCTCTCCTGCAGGGCCCCCTGGATCCTGACAGCCCCTCGATGGTCCTCCCGGATGGCAGCCTGCAGACAGTGTAGCCAGGCTGCTGCCAACATGTCCACAAGACACAGCAGAGTCCCCGGGGGCAGGTCTGGTTCCATGTTGCAGAGTGCTGTGGTGGCCCTGAGTGAGAGCAAGCAGAGCACTCCGAGACACAAATGCTTTGCTGTCCCTCCGTAAGCTAGACCCGCAAGCAGAGAAACCTGACAACTGTCTGTCCGGGATGGGGGGTCGGGTCCCTTTAAACACAGACCTCGGATAGCCTGAGGCAGCAGCCCCACACACTAAGTCCGACCCTGATGCCCTGCTGGCACTGGTTCTGGCCAGCCTTACCTTCAATTCAGGGTCCACTCAATGTGGACATGCTATTTCAAATTAGAAAAATGCTATTTCGCATTAGTTTTTGTGTCTAGATGCGTTATTTCGAATTAGCTTATTTCAAATTAACTAATTCGAAAATAAGTTAATTTGAAATAGTGCTGTAGTGTAGACATACCTAGGTGACTTATTCTAGATTTTTTACGTCCCCTTAGACATTCAGTGGGACTAAGGCCCATCACAATTCCATAATGTGTTGAAGTACATTGTTGTCCAGCTCCATAGTAACATGCCAAGGATGTTAAACAATTTGACAAATCATTTCGAGCATGAGCAGCACAGAAAAAAATGCCACTGTTTATTATTGCCTGCTCTGTGTTCATAGCATTAAAACAAGAGAATCTTCAGACTGTGCAAAGGCAAAATGTAGTTGCTCTGGAAGTCAGACATTTTAGCATGTTTCTCAGAGCTCTCAAAGAAACCCGTACATCTCACAGAAGTATATGGGGAGCTCTAAGATAGAACATACTTCTTATTTGTGGCTTCTGTTACTTGAGACAATGTTTGTTATGATCAGCCAAACTTACTATGCCTACCTTACTCTCAGACTGAATCTCACTGAGTGATCCCAAAGACATAAATATAAATTCTGCCTTTGTCACTCAGCTCAGATATTTAGGCAACAACACTATACTATGCGCAATGTCACATAAATGCTGCCATATCAAAATACTTGGTACAGCAGCTGATGCATTGCACTATACAACCCTATCCTGGGCTGGCCATAACTCACCCTCCACGCAGTGAACATTGTTTAAAAAGAAGCATCCAGAGAAGGTGACCGCATTCCTGTCAAAGGGGTGCAAGTTGGTCAAACAAAATATTTTCAAAGAAAAATGTTTCCTGGTCCCTGGACCCAGAACTATGCAGGGAAACATAATGCATGCTGTGCATCACCCTGATCACTTTGCTTGTAAATTATACCTCTCTCTTTCTCCCACTCTTTGTCATGTCTATTTTGACCCAAGGATCAGGTCTTCTATATTTGTACAACTCTTAGTCCTCCTAGGTATTACTGCAAGACAAATAATAAATGGTGATAGTCATAGCAATTGACCTCTCAGCTCTCTGAAACACAGAACTTGAAAGATTTTACTTTCCCCATTGAAGTGCAGAGGAATCTTTTACTGTTCTTGTGTTTAAAGGTGAAATGTTGTACACTTTGCAATCAAAACCAAAGCTCATGAAATACACCATTATACTAGGCTCCTCAATAGAAAAGAAGTTGAACTATACTCACTATTCTGTCCAGAGCAATGAATGCTAAATCTCTAAAGGAAGGTCCACTAGTAGTACTTCCTCAATAACAAGGAGTGAAATTGTGTCAGCAAAAGTCCTTTTTACCATTGAAATCTTTGCAGGTCCTTCCTTGCAAGGGTGAACTTCACTCTGTAGCTGATCCCCTGAACAATTTGACTGTTGCCAGGAAAATTTTTCTTGTGTTCACTTTGAGAGTGTAATGGCCTGTTTTGAGCTGTAAGCACAATTAATTACCAGAAAAATAGTGTGTGTAAGGATAGCTTTAGAGATTTATAATGTTTGGAACACACATTTCCTTTAATAGTATGAGTCCTGCTTCACCGTTCATGGCCATATGAGGCAGATAATCATAAAAATCATAAGGAAATATTTACTGGAAAAGCTGGGTGCCTAGTGAAAAAACACTGAGGTTAACAATCCTGCAACTTTAGTAACTCCTTAATCATACAAAGCATGTGCAAAGTGTGCTACTTCCAGCCAGAAAACATAAAAATGTTCCCTTAAATTGCTCTGTGCAATTTTAACTAATAGGACGTATATTCCAGATGGGCAAACCTCAATCCATTCAAAGTCTGGATTCAGTTCCAGTAAGCACACATGAACATTTGAGTGATTATCTCCTTTCGTGTCTGCAAAATTGTGCTGGAATTATGACAAAAATAAGCTCTTTTCTCTTGTGATCCTTCAGCATTTCTTGACTAGCGTAAAACCTGCACATTTAAAGGCACATTTTAGAAACAAAGAAAAGCAAACAAACAAAAAATGCGTGGTAAAAGGGGATAATTAGTTTTTTAAGCTTCAAATAAAAAAAATGTTGATATATGTCTTTATGTCCAGGCAAATTGAATTACAAGCTAAGCTTTTAAAAATGGCAGAAAAAACCCTATGCCACATGCTCAATTTTAATTTTTGAGGGAACCCCCATTAACTTGATGATAGAAATATTTTGGATTGTCCACATTTTTTACATTACCTTGTTAATCTTTGGATTTACTAAGTGTTGAAGTTAAATGAGTTATCAAGGATGTCAGGACCTTCAAAACTAACCTCCTTTGATTGTTCTCTAACTGTAAAAGACTATGCTTCAATATTACAAGTGTCTAGTTGATTCTTCCTTTTTTCTTCCCATCTACCCATCCCTGATGGTATTGTCTGAAATAATAAAATTAGATAGACTGATAGCTGTATGCTTAAGGTTGCAATGTGAATTTTAATTTTCCAAATAATTACTGCTTTGAGGAAAAAATTACCATTCTTTACATTGTTTATTATTATATACATATACATATACATATACATATACATATACATATACATATAGCAATGGGAGCAAATGGAGGCTCCCGTCGGCTTCCCTTACTCCTCACAGAAGGAGCAGTACCTGACACCAGTGGGGGTTGCCCTCAGCATTCAGCTAAATCGAATGCTAGAAGATCGATATCTGGAATGTCGATCTTGGAGTAAGTATAGACATGCCCTATGAGAACAGCAGACTAGTATTTGTTTAAACATTTAATTTGATTCTTAGAAGTTTCATTTGGTTCTTGGAAGTTTAGTAGTGACCCTACTGAAAAAGGGCTGGCAGTAATCTATAAGAAGCCAGTAGCGTTGGGTATAATATTACTGAGCATCACACTTTTACTGATCACAAACCACTATCCAGAAAACTTAGTTGCATTGTGATTTGTTCAATGTGCAGTAACAGCCAAACATTTGTTAGGAGACAACTGAATTTTATGTAACCCATAAAATAATATTTATAATGGAAGGTGCTACTGTTAAAGATAATAGTGATTTGTCACCAGGTCTCTATCTTTAAGGGTTAAGATTTGGAGGCATAAAACTGTTCTGAGTTGAAACTCGGTATGCAAACTTACATGCTAAGTGCAGGGCTATTTCTTCTATAGTTTCCTCCCTTTTTAAAAATAAAATAGGATTTGTAAGGTAGACAGATGATAGATGTAAACAAGCAGACTTACTGTGCTGCTTAGAGATTACTATCCTTATTTTATGTGTGATTTAATGACTCCAGAGGGAATGATTATCAGGAATACACCACCACTGAGGATAAATAACTATGTGTCAGATTCTGATGCTGGCTATGGCTGTTCTACTTAAATTGATGTGAGTTTCAAGCTGTTAGCCAAGAGAAGAACTGGGCTTTATGAAATTTGATGTGAGTTCAGATCCCAAAAGCTGTAAAATCAACATAACTGTAATCAATGCATGTACCATTACATAATTATTTTTTTCAGATTCTTGTTGGGAGAGAAGAAATTTGTTTGACTTCATCAGATTCAAGACTCCAAGAGTTTGATTTCCTTGCACTGGGCCCTGACTGGAAATGAAGTGGTTTGTCACCTTATTATAGTTTCCTTTGGAAACAATTTAATGTATATAAAAAGAAATTGAAAATAAAGGAAAAAGGGCTGTCAGTAATCAGAAACATTTAAGAAACATTAACCATGGATCAACTGATAATTGGGGTTATGAGGCATGACTAAAAGATTTCCTCAACTAGATATCAGACGAGCGGCTTTTATAATTTCCCATATAAGGAATGGAGGAGGGCTGCCAATTACAGTTAAAGACAGCAATAGAAAGTAAATTCAAGAATAAAGTCTGTGGAAAAAAAGCTTTCTGTGAAAACATCAATATGTATTGCTGTCACCACAATGTGCTATTATAATATATTATCATTTGTTATTGTAATACCAGAGAGCCTAGAAACCTTAATCACGGACCAAGACCCTGTTGTGCAAGGCACTCTACTAAGAGAAGAAAAAGATAGCTTTTGCCCCAAAGAGCTTACAACCTGAGAACAAGACAAAAAACAATAGGTGGATACAGGCAGATGTGGGAGTGCAAGGTAACAGCAAGTTTATGTTGTTCAGTGTGGTAGGCAGTGGTCTCAGAGAGGGGTGATGTGGTCAAAGTAATCAGGTGGGGAAATGTTCTTGGTAGCAGCATTCTGCATGGGAACAAACAGGGCAAGACTTATTGTCAATGCCAGAGAGAAGGATAATTCCATAAGATGAGAAAGCCTGAATGAGAGTATCAGAGGATGACTAGGAAAGGCTAGATATTCAAACAAATGCTGCCAGATTTAGACATATCCTGGATGAGAAGAACAAGAGAGAAGTCTGAGTCAAAGATGACACTCAGGTTACGGGTCAGAGTGACAGGCAGGGTGGTGGCATTATCCACAGAGGTTAAGATAGTACATGTGGGAGGAAAGACTAGGGCTCTGTTTTAACCATGGTGAGTTTGAGCTGATGATTAGATATCGATTAAGAGATGTCAGTGAGACAAGTGGACACATGGGGACAGGTTGTTTGGAGCACAGAAGTGAGTTGTTAGCACAGAGATTGTTGAATATGTATCTGTGGATGCGATTACCTAGAGATAAGGTCTGGAGGGAGAAGAGAAGGGGACCAGGGACAGGGTGCTGTGGAACCCCCACAGGAAGTTGGAGCAGGAAGAGGAGAATCCTGTGAAAGACCTACTGAAAGAGCAATTAGAAAGATGGACAGAAAACAAGAGGAGGAGAGATTCACAGAAGCCAAAAGAGGATAAGATTTTCAAGGAGATGGTGTCTATGACAGCTGACAGGTGACAAGGATGGACCCTAGTTCTGAACTTTGGCTAGACAGATGCCAAAGTGGTTTCATTGTAATGCAAGGGGTGGAAATTGCACCAGAGAGGATCTAGGATGGAATTGGAGAAGAACTCCAGACAATTGTAAACAGTATTCTAGCACATTTGAAATAAAAGGGAAACTGTGGTGACAAATGGCACTATAGGATGGTTGTGGTGAGAGCCTTTGGATGAGTGGATGGATATGACAGCAACAACAAAAAGAGAATAGAGCTTTAAAAGTGCTCTGAAAATATGGGATGTGGAGATACCAGGACAGATCCCTAGTATTTGCAGCAGCTTCCCTTGCCACACAAATTAAAATAGCTACTCTGCTTTTAAATAATGACATATGGAGAAAATTGGAAGGAGAGCAGCAACGTATATTTAAACCAGCAACATGTATTTAAACATATGGGGCCAGAGTAAAAATATAACAGATATCTGGAACTGATGAGATGGCCCATATATAGTTTGTTCACTTAGAATGTTTCAGGCATTTTATTCCATGGAATTTTTTGAAATTGTCTCACAGAACCATTGGTGAACCTTACAAAATTGTATTCAGGTTAGATTTGTAGTTTGGAGTCCAGACAATTCAGTACTTTGAATCTGCAGAACTGTTGAGGAAAATAGTCTCATGAGGTTACTGGAAGATCAAATCTGCCAAATTGGAGATAGTGAAATACTGAAAATGAAAAATAAACCAACAAACTTTTCAAGATGGTATAAAACACTTGTGACAAAGAGTTATGCAGCAGTGAGGAACTGGCTGGACCCTTTTGCAGTTTATTTCCAAGCTAGCTTTTGAAACATTCATAAAGAATCACTTCATAGTTCAATAATTACAGCACTTACACAAAAGATAGTAGGTTGTTCAGATTACTTCTTCTTCTTGTGCAGGATGTGTGTCTTGAACCAAGTCTTCCACATCCCAGGTGAGTATGCTACCAAGGGGCCTTCTCCTCCTCCCCCACTCAGCTGCTTTGTATTGTGAGAGGCCCTCTCAGAGGCTACATACTGGATTGGGTCCTACACAGGAATTATATGGAGGAATGTCTGTCTTCCACCAGTTTATGGATCAGAATCAAGATAGCCACTTCACTGTGACCTGGACTTAAGGTTGCTCCATGAGATGGGTAGTGTTTAGGACACATCCCTTTTGACAGATCACCCATTGGCTAGGTTAGGCAGCTCCATGCTTTGCATGCTGGCTTTTATGAATCACATTCTGAAAACATTTGTATTTCCCCATCCACTGTGGTGGGATGGGATCTATATTCCTAACTCGAGCTTTCTGGGTTTCAGTGTTGTTCCTGTGATATTCTAGGCACCTATGTTCATTTGTGGATCAAGGCCATCTCGAAAAAGATAGATTGGCATTGGAAAAGGTTCAGAAAAGGGCCACAAAAATTATTAGAGGTTGGAACGGGTCCTATATGAAAAGAGATTAAAAAGACTTGGACTTTTCAGCTTAAAAAAGAGAAGAGTAAGGGGGGATATGATAGAGATCTATAAAATCATGACTGGTGTGGAAAAAGTGAATAAGGAAAAGTTATTTATGTGTTCCCATAGCATAAGAACTAGGGGTCACCAAATGAAATTAATAGGTAGCAGATTTAAAACAAATAAAAGGAAGTTTTTCTTCACTCAGTGCACAGTCAACCTGTGGAACTCCTTGCCAGAGGATTTGGTGAAAACTAGGACTTTACAGGGTTCAAAAAAGAGCTAGATAGATTCATGGAGATAAGGTCGATCAATGGCTATTAGCCAGGATGGGTGGGAACGGTATCCCTAGCCTCTGTTTCTCTGGAAGTGGGTGACAGGGGAGGGATCACATGAGAATTAGCTGCTGTGTTCCCTCTCTCTGTGGCATCTGGTATTGGTCACTGTTGGCAGACAGAATACTGGGCTGGATGGACAGTTGGTCTGACCCAGTATGGCATTAAAAAAAGGGGGGGGGCCTTCATCCTTAACTATGGATTCATTTTTGATGTGTTATCATTCATAGCAGATATGCAAATACAGAATGGAGCACTAAGATGGACCTTGTATTGTTGCTGGAAGTTTTAACTTCTTGAATTAAAATAAATCAAACCAAACAGCCCACAATTTTCCTCCTCCTCAATTAAATTTAACCTAAAAGGGATGTTGAAATACCCTGTATTTCATCACAAAAATAAATAAATTAATTAATTGCCTGAGTGTGCAGAAAAATTGTGAGAATGCTCACATTTCCATTTTTGCAGAAAAATTCTCATTGATATTATCTCGTTCTGCTATAAGTTTTCATTTCTAATTCAATGTTATATCTGAGAAATCTAAATAATGGTCTGAAAATCAAGACCCCAAACACTGCCAGAGCTCAGAAGAACCACTCCTTCTCAAGACCTTTTTGTACCCTCTGTGAATTTCTCAAATAATAAAACCAAATAGATCAATTAACACATAATTTGACAAGCTAAACACCTGCACCTAATGGATGAAACCAAATCACATAAGGAAAAAAATGTGGTTTTCCAATTCAATTGTTGTTCCAAATAAAAATACACAAATTGGATTCAGATTTTACTTTTTAAACTATCTATTTTCCCTCTGACTTTCCTTTCAGGACCAGAATTTTTTAAAATTTTCTTCATTAGTCACAATTTAGGTGACAGCAGTAACAAGTTCAAAGCATTCTGAACAAACTTTATTAAAAAAAATGGGGATATCCTGTTTTTCTCACATACGTACATATAAAGAAATCAAATACTAAACAAACCAGCAGCTATGCACACCAAGTCCTGCACTCCCCTATATTTTGGTTGCTTCCAGTTTTTAATCACAACAAAATAAAGACAATGGAGTCAAGCCAAAATCAAATTCATTTGGATAGGCTTACTGTAAGCCGTCTATTACATAGGCAAAACAATGAGGTTAGAGACAGAGACTTCAGTACAAATTTCCATTGTCATCTTGGGCAAATCACCTGGTTGCTTCTTGTTTTGGTTTACATTTGCAATGTTGGGGATGCATGATAATACTTGCCTATATTATGTGTTAGGAAAATATAGCTTTATTATTATTATTATTATTATTATCTTAATCACTATGATAACTACTACATTCACTGCTAGTCCTACTCTTATTCTGAGATGTGCTAGTAGAGACCAACTAGTATTCAGATTAGACAGATTCAAAAATAGTAGTGTTTAATGCATACATCCTTTCACACATTCTCAGGCAATCATTTGTTAGGAAATTGAATTTATGGTTTTCTTCCACCATTTTCTCTCTGGAAAAATAAAAACATAGGACAAGATCATCAGCTGGAATTAATTTTTATAGCTCCACTGTCTGCAATTTATATCATTTTACACCAGTTGAAGATATGGCACATAAATGTTTAATTTATGCAAAATCTTATTTTATTTCTGTCTGTTTCAGGAGCATACTGGCAATCAAAATAGGCCCAGGAAATGGGTTGAGAATGGCCCTCCCCATGACGTCACCCCTGCGTGCCCCTCAAGGCCCGCCCCCTGCATCATATCCAGCACGCGGCGCAGGCGGCAGGTTGGGCTCTGCATGCTGCATACAGCATGGACACGGAGCCACTCTGAGTGAGGGGCAATGGCGTGTGGACACGACGGCCCACCGGGAAATTCCCGGTATCCCACCGGGCCAGTCGGCCCCCGGTCTGTTTCATAAAACTTTCATGAGATTTGACTTAGATTAGCAATTCAATGCCATTCAATATTCATGACCTCCAGTTTCACCTTCCAGTTCTACAAGTATGGGCTTTGAATCTTAAGATTGTTAGCTGGGTACAAAGCTTTAAAGTTTTTTGGCTTTATTGGTAAAGAAATGGTACCTCTGAACAAATGAATTATTTCTTGATATTAACATTTTTAGCAGATTCAATTGCTCCAACACATTTGCCAGTTCCAAATTTCCATTGCACAAACATTGCTAAGCTTTAAAATATACTCAGATGGAGTATAATTCTTGAAATCTATATACGGTGTAAATTGAAAGAAAGTCATGTTTATTGCAAGAATAGATCAGTAGGAGCAACTTGCTTCACATGCCTTAGTGATATGAAATTTCATCTCAGGTGACATGAAACTGTGGTGCTAACTAAAGGTGATAAACAGATGTCTGCAACTTTTATAAGGATTGGAAAAAATGTAGCAATTGCACTTTTTTCCTCTGTCTATCGAATATATTATTTCAAGAGGCTTCAAGCTGTCTAGATGAAGATAGGCTCAGTAAACATAATTAAAGGAAAAATGTGGCAAAGGTCCCCCATAAGCTGCACAGCAGCACCGCCCCCACAGTTGCTTAATCAGCCCTGCCTAGTCAGGAGCCTGACCAGGCAGGGCTGTTTAAGTAACTGAGGAACTGTGCTGCAGTTTAGTTTAGAGAGAACCTTGCATGTGGTCTATTGAGGAAGCCATGAGTCACGATCTCATTAGCATATTTTCTGCCAAAAAACTCACAGTGAAGATGAAGCCTAGAGGATCTCCGCTTCCCAAACCTAGAAAATGGGTAGTGCTGGCCAGGGATTGTGGCTAGGGCAGTTGGGGAATGTGCTGATTCAATCTAGCCTGCTTCTCCCATCTGACATGTGTTATAGCCCACAGTACAACACTCCTGTCCCTTAGTGGGACCCCAGAGACAAAATGCTGATTCAAATACAATCTGCTCCCCAGTGGGATGACTGCCCCATGGAACATGATTACTGTTTCAGGCAGTTCACTAGTAGCCAACAGTGACACAAGATTAATTAACTAATCCTTATACAGCACCTTGGGATGCTCACTGAAAAGGTGCAACTCTCAGTAAGTGCAGTGTGGTGTTATTGTTATAAAGTTGAGTCTGCCATCCTCTTTCTGGTCCAGTGTATATGCTATAAAGAGGTATCAGTACCAAACCACATGCTAACAAGGCAAACTGTGATCTGACCAAAGCAACTTCTTTTCCCCTCCGCTGGCCATGATGCTACAACGGACAATGAGAACCCAGCCAGACTGCTTACTGCAGATCTAGGTTCTCTAGGCAAGTGTTTGTTTCTGCCCCCTTCTCTTTCATTGTGGCTATGCTGCAATCTGAGACAAATAGTTGCACTGTGTCGGCTCACTGCATGAGACGAGGCAAGCTGGGGAATGGTGGCTGCCAGGATCCAGATTGATGGTGTGTTGAAACCCCAGAGCAAGATACATTGGCAGCAAAGTGCTCCTCTATGGGGAATCCTACATAATATGCTTTCCAGATTTCTGGGCCCCCATCCAGCTTTTCACTCCAATGTAAGCAACATCACTCCCTCCTGAGGAGGGAGAGGCCTTTGCACTTGCTGCTGATGACCACTCTAATAAATGTGTTTAACATATGTATGTTTAGGAGGCAACCATAGGGAAGCAATTTGACTACCATCTTTTCACGTACATCTTCTTCCTGCATTGCCCAAGGGCTGGAATGAAGACAACACAATATATAATTTTCAGCATGACAGTGACCGCACCTCTCCGGGCGTATGGTCATACGGCATACTGTACCACCAAGAGTGCTCCTCCTAAGTTAGCCATGCAATTAGGGGGGATTTTCATTAGGTTTCCATTTCCATGCTAGAGTCATTGCTGCCGATCTCCGGCTACCTTGACTGTACTTATTCTGGATATCTCTGGACATTGGGATTTTGTGAGACTTGTGAGTTACTCAGCTATTGGAACCATGGTGACTACTGGTGATGCTGATTTTGGTCCCCATGATATCAATGACAAAACATCCATTTATATCAGTGGACTTCCATACAAAGTCTCAGAAAACCATGATTATACTCATGCCTCTCTGGAGGACTGTGCATAAAAGAATATACTGTGCTGACCGCTGCAGTGACATGATGAAAGTACAATGACTCTGAAGAAAGGAGAATGATTGTTACTCTGAGAAAGATATTCAAATGTCTTGTGAGTTTTGAAATCACTGGGGCCGGGATTTCAACCTGAGCTCTGGAGTGCCTTTCCCAGGAAGATAGCCATTTCCTTCCTCCAAAGTCATGGCAGTTTCAGGAATTTCGTCTTACCATTGCAGTGGTCAGTATTATATGTTCTTTTATGCACAACCTTCCTGAGATGCAAGTATGTAATGATTTTTTTCAGTATCTGAAACAATGTGTGGCCTTGATCTTTAGACAGTACAAATAAAGCTGCAACCTTTGTCATTGAAAAGATCATTTTCCCCTATACAGTGCATAAAGTTTTAGTTTGATCAATCATGATACAGCTACCGTAATTTTTGGAGAGGCAATTTCCTAGCATTTTATTGAATTAACAAGACTGTACTAAAGTGTCAGCCATCATTCATTCTAAAATGTAACTTTATTTACACTGAATATTTCAGTACATCAGATAAGCTTCCCCACAATGGACAACTTATCTTGGACTGTTGGTCACAACTATACTATCCTAATCCATTACCAGTACTTATTGCATTTTGTGAGAAAACTGCCCTTAAGAAAAAGGTCACTGGAATGTGTCTGTGGAAAATAAAGACTTAAAATCAACTGTAATAATGGAAAGTTGACTTCCACTCATTTCATGTGTCCATCAAAAATCTTTGAAGTAGCTTAGCCAGGACATGGTGACAAGAGTAAAATAGTCGTCTTGTTCTTAGCAAAGTTGGAGAAATATTAGCCACTTGGGGGAAATAAAGAATTAAATGGGGAAGCACAGCATTATAAAATATTGTGCTAACATTTTATAAGATGCTCATAAAGCTTGCTACATGATGCAGTAATAACACTGTATGATCACAATATCAGTTAAAGGTTGTAAAATGCATTGAGCTGGTTTATAGATCTGGGGATAACATTTTTCTCTTGGTTATAGTGATATAAATCTTGAACAAATTCAAATGAATTACTCCAGGTTTACACCAGTGTAGCAGAGCAGAATCCAGGCCAACATTGTATATTAATCTTGTGGGGCTACTACTGCAGAAAGTGTAGGGACAGGTGAATCCAAAAATAATTTTTCTTCAGGGCCCAAATATTGTTTGTATTGGGCCAGACAAATATAGAAGAATGTTTCTTGCCAATATGTTAGTATTTGTCCCTACACTCTGTTCACCAGAAGCTGGGAATGGGAGACACAGAATGGATCATTTGATGATTACAGTTCTGTTCATTCCCTCTGAGGCACCTCACGTTGGCTGCTGCTGGAAGACAGGATACTGAGCCAAATGGATCACTGGTCTGACAAATCAGATATCCGAAAAGGCAATACACAAAAACCTGTTGGAGGACACTTTAATGTACCTGGATACTCATTACTGGACCTCCAAGTCACGTTTTTTTTCAGGCAAATTCCACAAGCCAAATACACAGAGAAGGATTGGACCTCAACTTCATTTACAAGTTTAATTCTTATGCACGTGACATGAACAAAGACATTGGCTGGCTCGCACACTACCTTTCACATCCTATGACATAATCTACCAGCCAAACAATGGAGGTTCTAATGGTTCTTATCAGCCTCTTGTAACTATTTAGTCTTTAAGGTGCTACTAGACTATTTGGTGCTTTTTAAGTTTTTCCTGTTATAGACTCAGTTGGCAACCCCCTGAAGGTTATCTACTCACTGTCTCTCTTTTTTTCTTCCTCCCCTCCTTTTCTCTCTCTTTTTTCCTTCTCCTCCCCTCCCTCCTTCCCTTATTTATTCTTGGTTCTGGACTTCTAACACTTCTGTAATCTGAAGAAGTGGGCTGTGCCCATGAAAGCTCATGATACCATCACATGTTTTGTTAGCCTTTAAGGTGCTACTAGTCTATTGTTATTCTTTAAGTTTTTCCTGTTACAGACTAACTCTGCTATCCTGCTGAAGCTTTTGACCCTATATAGTTATTCTTATAGAATCATAGAATACTAGAACTGGAAGGAAGCTCGAGAGATCATCAAGTCCAGTCCCCTGCCCTCAGGCAGGACCAAACACCATCTAGGTCATCTCTGATAGATGTCTGTCTAACCTGCTCTTAAATATTTCCAGTGATGGAGATTCCACAATGTCCCTAGACAATTTATTATTTATTCTAATGTTTAACCACCCTGATAATTAGGAAGTTTTTCCTAATGTCCAACCTAACCCTTCCTTGCTGCAGTTTAAGCCTGTTATCCCAAAAATATTCTCACTGGAGACAACCCAGGGTTACACTAGTATGGGTTTATTTCCACTAGGTAAAACTAAGGAGGAGAAAGCAGCCACCAAAGGTTTAAACTAAAGAAAATAGAACTCTGTCTCTCTCTCACACACACACACAGACAAGCAAGCAAGCACACACCCCTCCATTCATTCACTCATTCATTCACACCCATTCATTCCTGCCCTCAGGCACTCACACACTTACACAGACATATTGGTTGCAGAAGGAGCCAAGGCATGTGGATCCTGGAGGGTCTGTCTACTCATCATGGCTGGGGAAGCTGGTCAGGAGAGACACTGGAGAGGAGCTTCTCAGGATCAGGGGAAGGAAAAAAGAGAGAGTCTCACATGTGCTCCTTCTCTTTTCCTCCTCCTCCTTGTGACACCCTTTTAGATACCTGAAAACTGCTATCATGTCTCTTATTAGCCTGCTCTTTTCCAAACTAAACAAGCCCAATTCCTTCAGCCTTCCTCATAGCTCATGTTTTTTAGACCTTTAAACATTTTTGCTGCTCTTCTCTGGACCTTCTCCAATTTCTCCACCTCTTTCTTGAAATGTAGTGCCCAGAACTGGATACAATACTCCAGTTGAGGCCTAATCAGTGCAGAGTAGAGCCAAAGAATGACTTCTCGTGTCTTCCTCACAACACTCCTGTTAATGCATCCCAGAATCATGTTTGCTTTTTTTGCAAAAATGATCACATTCTTGACTCATATTTAGCTTGTGACTATGACCCTTAGATTCCTTTCTGCAGTACTCCTTCCTAGACAGTGACTTCCCATTCTGTATGTGTGAAACTAATTGTTCCTTCCTAAGTGGGGTACTTTGCATTTGTCCTTATTAAACTTCATGCTATTTACCTCAGACCATTTCTCCAGTTTGTCCAGATCTTTTAAAAGATCTCTATCCTCCAAAAGCAGTTTCAACCCCTCCCAGCTTTGTGTCATCTGCAAACTTAATAAATGTACTTTCTATGCCATCATCTAAATCATTGATGAAGAAATTGAACAGAACCAGTCCCAAAACAGACCCCTGTGGAATTCCACTTGTTACGCCCTTCTAGCATGAATGTGAACCATTAGTACCTACTCTCCGTGAACGGTTATCAAGCCAATTAGGCACCCACTTTATAGTAGCCCCATCTAATTTGTATTTGTCTAGTTTATCGATAAGAAGGACATGCGAGACCATATCAAATGCTTTACTAAAGTCTCGGTATACCACATCCATCGCTTCTCCCTTGCCCATAAGATTTCTTATCCTATCAAAGAAAGCTATTATATTGGTTTGACATGATTTGTTCTTTACAAATCCATGCTGGGTGTTATCTATTACCTTATTATCTTCCGGATGTTTGTGGATGCATTCCTTAATTACCTGATCCATTATCTTTCCTGGCCCAGAAGTTAAACTGACGAATCTGTAGTTTCCTGGGATATTCTTATTTCCCTTTTTATAGATGGGCACTATATTTGCCCTTTTCCAGTCTTCTGGAATCTCTCCTGACTTCCATGATTTTTCAAAGATTATAGCTAACGGATCAGATCCTTCTTCTATCAGCTCCTTGAGTATTTTAGGATTTATTTCATCAGGCCCTGGTGATTTAAAGACATCTAACTTTTCTAAGTAATTTTTAACTTGTTCTTTTTTTATTTTATCTTTTAAACGTACCACATTACAATTAGCATTCACTATGTTAGTCATTCCTTCATCATCAAACTTCTTGGTGAAGACTGAAACAAAGAAGTCATTAAGTACCTCTGTCATTTCCAAGTTTCCTGTTATTGTTTCTCCCTCTTCACAGAGCAATGGTCCTACCCTGTCCTTTGTCTTCCTCTTGCTTCTTGTATACTTGTAGAATGTCTTCTTGTTACCCTTTATGTCTCTAGCTAGAATTAGCTCATTTTGTGCCTTAGCCTTTCTGATCTTGTCCCTGCATACTTGTGTTGTTTGCTTATATTCATACTTTGTTATTTGACCTGGTTTCCACTTTTTATGACTCCTTTTCAATTTTTAGATCATGCAAGATCTCTTGGTTAAGCCAAGGCAGTCTTTTGCCATACTTTCTATCTTTCCTATGCAGTGGAATAGTTTGCTTTTGGGCCCTTAATAATGTTCCTTTGAAAAACTGCCAACTCTCTTTAGTTGTTTTTCCTCTTAGTCTTGCTTCCCATGGGACCTTACCTACCAGCTCTCTGAGGGTATGTCTAGACTGCATCCCTCTGTCGGCAGGAGGCATAAGGGATCTGTCAAAAAAGGCTTTCTTTCTCGACAGATCCCCCTCTAGACTGCCACTTTTTGCCCACAAAGTGCTGAGTCGGCAAAACGCGGCAGCCATTTTTATGCAAATTAGGCATGGGATATTTAAATCCCTGCCTCATTTGCAATGTCGACCTGCCTAATCTGCATCCCTCTGCTGACAGAGGGATGCAGTCTAGACATACCCAGAGTTTACTAATATCTGCCTTCCTGAAATCCATTCCTTCTGTTTTGCTGTTCTCCCTTTTACCATTCCTTAGAATCATGAACTCTTTGACTTCATGATCACTTTCACCCAAACTGCCTTCCACTTTCAAATTCTGAACCAGTTTCTCCCTACTTGCTAAAATCAAATCTAGAACAGCTTCCCCCCCTCCCCAGTAGCTTTCTCAACCTTCTGAAATAAAAACTTTTCTCCAATGCAATCCAAGAATTTACTGGATAATCTGTGCCCCACTGTGTTAGTTTTCCAACATATGCCTGGAAGTCCCCCCAGCCACCAAATCCTGCACTTTGGATGACTTTGTGGGTTGTTTAAAAAAAGCCTAATCCATCTCTTCTGCCTGGGTAGGTGGTCTGTAGTAGACCCTTAGCATGACTTCACCCTTGTTTTTTACCACTTTTAACCTAACCCAGAGTCTCTCAACAATTCTGTCTCCTATGTCCATCTCCACCTCAGTCCAAGTGTAAACATTTTTAATATACAAGGCAACACCTCCTCCCTTTTCCCCCTCCCTATGCTTCCTGAGCAAGCTGTGCTGTTCTATATCAATGTTCCAATCATGTATATTATCCCATCAGGTCTCTGTGATACCAACAATGTCATAGCTGTGTTTATTTATTATCACTTCAAGTTCTTCCTGCTTTTTAGCCATACTTCTTGCATTTGTATACAGACATCTAAATTACTGATTTGATTTTTGCCTCCCAATTCTGCCTTGTCCCTTATGTACTTGCTTCTGTCATTAGCTGCAGGTCAGACAGATCTAGAAGAAAGCTAATAATATGCTCCTAACTTTGCCTGGCAACAAGCCATGTTTTCTCTTTCCTCCTGACCACATGTGATAAGGGGTAGATAACCCATCTCCCCCTAGTATATTCCTGCTTAGACCTTAGCAGCACAGGGGAGAGAAGAAACCCCTTGACAAACTCTTCCTCCTTCCTTTGATTTGCCAACCCATGGTCTCGTTTGGGTCAGGAAATAAAAACTTTTCTTTCTCTCCTTTCTAAAGATATCCACTGCGAGATGAATAGTAATCCCTTTCTTCTCAAGTCTCCATGAGATAAGAGAGAAGAAGATTCTACTCAGTGACTGACTGACCTCTGCAAAAGCCAGGCAAGGAAGATCTAGTTGCATTGCATTGACTATTTGATTAGTTGATAAGGGCGCCTCTGCCTTTGAAGTGTAGCAACAGCCCTAAGGTTGTCGCTACACTTCAAAGGTGAAAGTGCTGTGAGGAGTATGGGGCCAGCCGGGTAATCCCTCACTGGCCCCATGCTCGCTGCAGTGATTCCCCCACTAACCCCAGGCTCCATGCGGTGCTACCACTTTGAAACGCTGTGTGCAGCCTGGGGACTCCCAAGCTGGGCACTAAAAATCCTAAACTCTGTATGGGCGCTTATTTTCTAAGTGCCAAGACCTATTTTTGTAAATACAACTCCTAAGAGAACGAGAAGTCCTATGGCACCTTAGAGACTAACAAATGTATTATATCATGAGCTTTCATGGGTAAAACCTATGTGCGGGAGCCTGCACAGCCCTGTCTTGACCAAAGTACAGTCATGTAACCAGGCAAGCTCAGGCCTTGATAAAGTCTGGTGCAACACATGCATGCTGGCAAAGCCTGAAGCAAGCATGCAAGAATATGGCTTCCTGTACTTATGGCTAATCCTCACCTACAGACAACTCCTTAATCTCAAACAAATTCTTTCCAGTAACCACGCAGCAGACCTCCATCATACTCATCCAGGAACCCACCCTGCAATCAACCCCAGTGCCAATTCTGTCCACACATCTATAGAAGCGATATCATCACAGAACCTAACCATACAAATCGCCATATCAGAGGCTCATTTAATTACACATCCACTAATGTGATCTATGCCAGCAATGCCCCTCTGCCATGTATATTGGCGAAACTGGACAGTCTCTATGAGAGAGAATTCATGGATACAAATCAGATATCAGATAACACAGAAACCTGTTGGGGAACTTTTTAACTTGCCCAGGCACCCATTAATGGATTTCAAAGTCACTGTATTGTTTCAGGCCAATTTCACATGCCAACTCCACAGGGAAGCCTTAGAACTCAACTTTATTTACAAGTTTGATCCCTATCACAGAGATATGAATAAAGACATTGGATGGATGGCCCACTACATTCCATATCCTAATGAGGTAAAAAGCCAAACAACGGGTTCTTAAGAACAATGAGCACCTTCTCTATCAGCTTCATGTAGCATGGACACTCTAATTGACTATTTTTTTCCTATTTTTTCCCCTTTAATCCCGCCCACCCCTATTTCTTTAGAAACTGGACCTTTAATAACTACATTTATTGGAAGTGGGTTGTGCCTAACTCAGCTACCCCTCTGAAGCTTTTGTACTTAAGGCAGTTGGGCAAAGCTTGACCACAGTGAGCACACACAATGAACTAGGTGGGAATGTCCCAGGTAGATAAGCAGAAGTACAAGACATGACCTGGAAGTTATAAAACTATTAGCCTTAAAAAAGTAAATAACTTACAAAAGTAGCATATTATAAGTAAAAATAGCAACAGATAAGATGATAACTAGTGTAGTTTAGTTTAAAGAATAAGAAATTAATATAGTTCTAAACAATGTGTGGTTAATCATAGTCATAGGCGACCAAGTCAAGCTTAGTATAAATATAGGTTTAAGCAAGGCAATCACTGGGAGGGACTGAGCAGGTACACCCATATACCTTGCTTGCAGCAACCAGAAGCTGAACTGTTCATACCAGCAGATACACTGCAGGTGCCTGAACACATAGGGAAAAGAGAGGTCATGACCTCCTGTCCGGCATTGTAAGACTGCTCAACTGGTGAACTATATCTGATTTATAGCTATTGATAGCTGTACTTATAGATATTGCTAGCATTGATTATAAGGTTTGCAATAAAGATAAAAGTTGAGTGAATATCTCTAGTGTTTTCTGACTCCTTTCAGGTCCAATAACTTGAATACATGAAAACCCATTTCATCAGATCATCTGGAGTGAAAATTACAGAATCCAGAGTATATATAACAGCAAAAGCAGTTACCTGTCAATTGCAGGGCCAGTTTTAATTATTCTAATTGAGTTAGGCTGGATGTGTCCCATTCATAGCTTTTGATGTGTAAATGTGAATATCAAAAGTGGAGGAAATTATCTTTGTAGTGTGTTAACCAGTTAATATCTTTATTCAAGCCCAAGTTGATAGTTTCGAATATCTATTCCTTTTATTTAAATGTGATGAAATGTTTATGGCCTTATTGAATATAATTATTGCACTACACCATCAGTGAGTGCATGCTTATCTCTCATTGCTCTATAATGGACCGGAGGAGTGCTGACCAGCACTGGTGACTAAAGGGTTAAACTCAAATAGCTAGCAAAGGTGTTGGCCAGGGGGCTGGGAGAACCAATCAAGATAGAGGGATGAAATTTGAATTGTATAAAATTCCTTGCCTGCTTTTCTTTGTGTGGGAGAGATAAACCAGTTGAGAGAGACAGAGGGTATGTCTACACTAGCCCCCTAGTTCAAACTAGGGAGGCTAATGTAGGCATTCAAACTTGCAAATGAAGCCCGGGATTTAAATATCCCGGGCTTCATTTGCATGCTCCCGGGCGGGTGCCATTTTTAAAACCCCCTAGTCCGAACTAACTGCCCGCAGCTACAAGCGGCAGTTAAAAGTTAATTTGAACTAAGTCCTTAGTTCGTGGAATGAGGTGTAACAGTTAATTCGAACTAAGGACTTAGTTCGATTTAACTTTTAACTGCCGCGTGTAGCTGCGGGCAGTTAGTTCGGACTAGGGGGATTTAAAAATGGTGCCCGCCCGGGAACATGCAAATGAAGCCTGGGATATTTAAATCCCGGGCTTCATTTGCAAGTTCGAATGCCTACATTAGCCTCCCTAGTTCGAACTAGGGGGCTAGTGTAGACATACCCAGAATGACTTAAACCCAGGCAGGACAACCTTGTATCCAAGGAATTTGGGGCATGGGAGTGGGCTGAACAAAGAGAAAACTGTAAGTAAGTAAAGGGGAAAGTGAATCCAGTTGCATTCAGGGTAATTTTTCTTTATTTTGTGGTTTGGTTTGAACCGCTCTGTGTGAATCTATGCCTCCCCTCTCCATTTACTACCTTGCATTGTGCCCGGAGACTATTCTCTGTTTTAATTTGTTTTCCTTAGTTGCCCTGTAACATCTAGCAACCAAGTATGCTTTATCAAGTTTATCTTTTGTTTTACAATAAAAATCACTTTTTTAAGGTGATGATTTGATTCTTGTGTCCTGGAAGGTTTGTCTATGTGTAGCCGCATGTCTCTGACTGAGGGGTCAGCTACTAGAGACTGCAGCTTGTTTTTCTCTTTTCAATCTCTTTTGGGGCAAAAGAGCATGGGGTACGCCTGGGGGTGATTTCAAGTGTTCACCCCTGGTTTTTAGGGATAAAAAAGCACTTGATGGTGGCAGCAATTCCCCAAAATCTGTGTATTATGATTCGGGGTTGGGGGGGGGGCGAGTTTTTGTAACCAGTGTCTGTAGAGGCAAGGTTTTGATGCTCTCTTGTGGGTCTTCATCTTCTGCACTCGGAGTGCCAGAGTGTGGATCAGCCCTGACAGGTCCCGTTGACTTAAATATTATACTGCAGTATAATAAATGTGCTTGTGTCTGTGCTGGTAGAGTCAACAAAGCAAGTTGCAGAAGTATGGGCTTTTCCCTGATGTTTCCTAGATCACAATATTTTTTCTGGCAATACTTGAACATATTCACCAGGCACTCAGATGTTGTTAAGAAATGTGAATGAAATATCAGGATATTTTATTTTGTGACAATCCCAGTTGGATCTTTAAAGTGTGCCAAAGTTCACCCAGAGTCCCAGACAATCTGTTTGCATTTGCTCTTTGACAACTTGGCTACATTACATTAACTTGATACCACTGTGTTGATTCACAGAGTAGGTGTTATAGATGGAATGTGGACTCCTGCAATATCAAACCACTTTTGGTTGCCATAGAGAAATCCATCTTTCAGTTTTCAACTTAATAGTAGTGTACAGTATTCTTACTTAATCATATCTGTGCTCCTATTAAAATATTTTTCTGAAGGTAGATTTGATTTAATATACCTCTATTATAATCCAACCGGAGGAGAATGAAGAGAAATAATCACTCTTAAAAATCAATATGCAGTTATTGGAACATAAATCTACTTCTTCTACAGCTGAGCCAGTGAAGTCATTCATAACACATTTTAGTTTGAGCTGTAGGCCACTTCCTCTGGGAAACATTCTGTCTTAATCTATGAAGTATTCACGAGGTTTCCAACCGAATTTTGGTCCATTTTGCTTGTGTGATGTTTTGAAAACCATGTTAAAATTGTAAGATGTCACTTTAAATTTCAGCTTTATATCCTGGTTCTACTTGCACAGATTGTGGGGCTCTGTAGGAAGTGTGTGAACTGGGGCTAACAGCATTCAGTCAGCAGCCTACAGTAAGGTGGGGTGAGCTGTGCATCTCTCTGTTTTAGAGTGTGTCTGGCTTTGTCACTCGCTGTCTTTTGAGTTCTGGTGTTGTAATGTTCTGGATTCTAGTAAAGTAATGTTATGTCGGAACCTTCCAGCAAGAGTATAGTATGCGATTATCTAACGGTGAAACTTACCAGTTTGCAGGCCCTCCCTACACTGGTTGTCTCCATTGCAGCATCAAGACTTCAAGAGGAATGAAGAGGCTGGTTCCCCAATCACTACTGTTTAAACAGCGGTGGTGAGTACTTCAATCTCAGTTATCCGAATGACAACCAATGGCCCTGGACATCATGAAGTGGTGAAGCTGGTCCAATAGCCCCAGACTCTGATGAACAACATTTTTGGTGGATGAGTCATCCTGTAGCCTCCTATCAGGGGGCAGATTATTTTGTTGTACATTCTCTACCACATGTGGGTTCCAGGTTGTGAATGATAACATCACATTTCTAAGTTGTCATGGGATAAGAGGGAAGGTCCTTTCATGAATAAGTTGTCATGGAATAAGAGGGAAGGTCCTTTTGTGGATTGATAACTGGTTAAAAGACAGGAAACAAACGGTAAGAATAAATGGTAAGTTTTCAGAGTGGAGAGAGGCAACGAGTGGGGTCCCCAATGATCAGTCCTTGGACCCATCCTATTCAATTTATTTATAAATGATCTAGAGAAAAGGGTAAACAGTAAGGTGGCAAAATATGCAGATGATACCAAACAGCTCCAGATAGTTAAGACCAAAGCAGACTGTGATGAGCTTCAAAAAGATGTCACCAAACTAAATGACTGGGCAACAAAATGGCAAGTGAAATGTAATGTTGATAAATGTAAAGTAATGTGCATTGGAAAACATAATCCCAACTATACATACAATATGATGGGGACTAATTTGGCTACAACTACACAAGAGAGAGATCTTGGAGTCATTGTGGATGTGAAAACATTCACTCAGTGTGCAGCAGCATTGAAAAAAGCAAATAGAATGTTAGGAGTCATTTAAAAAGGGATAGAGAATAAGAAAATATCTTATTGCCTCTATATAAAACCATGGCATGCCCACATCTTGAATACTGCGTACAGATGTGGTCGCCTCATCTCAAAAAAGATATATTGGAATTGGAAAGGTTCAGAAAAGCGCAACAAAACTGATTAGGGGTTTGAAACGGGTCCCATATGAAGAGAGATTAAAAAGACTTGGACTTTTCATCTTAGAAAAGAAGAGAGTAAGGGGGGATATGATAGGGGTCTATAAAATCATGACTGATATGGAAAAAGTGAATAAGGAAAAGTTATTTACTTATTCCCACAACATAAGAACTAAGGGTTACCAAATGTAATTAATAGGCAACAGGTTTAAAACAAACAAAAGGAAGTTTTTCTTCACTCAGCGCACAGCCAACCTATGGAACTCCTTGCCAGAGGATGCAGAGAAGGCTAGAACTTTAACAGGGTTCAAAAAAGAGCTAGATAGATTCATAAAGGTTAGGTCCATCAATGGCTATTAGCCAGGATGGATAGGAATAGTGTCCCTAGCCTCTATTTCTCTGGGAGCAGGTGACAGGGGAGAGGTCACATGAGGATTACCTGTTGTGATCCCTCCCTCTGGGGCATCTGATATTGGTCACTGTTGGCAGACAGGATACTGAGCTGGATGGACCTTTGGTCTGACCCAGTATGGCTGTTCTTATGTTCTTATCATTACACGACTCCAGATCCATGGGACTTAGACAAGGGACAGTTGTGCACAGTGGTTAGTCTGGTCCTGCCTAACAGTAATGCCCTAGGCATTTTCTACCACATTATTGGAAATTGATTCCCAGTCAAATAGTTAGCCATGACAATGAATATTTTGTGTTCCCTTTGACTTCTTTGGGAGACAAGAGATTCAATATATCACAGAAGATGTTAAGCACCTTTCAGGATTAGACACAATATTAGTTTACATATAATCCTCTGGATCCCATTTAATGAATGGAAGTCACAGGGCTAAATTGATGTTCAGACATTTCTATGTTTACCTAATGGCTATTCTTCTAATGGTTAAAAGCACTATTTGAAGCCCCCAATGTAACAAATAATAAGAATGAAAATGAAATAAAATCAAGAAAATATGACTTTACTAACATTATTTTAACCGGAGTTAAATTCATAGTATTTTCACAATAATACAATAAAGTTATTTCATATTCAGAATTAATCCTCATTTGGGAAAATGTCCAGCAATGGGCAGTTCTTTAAGAATGTAAGAAAGATTTTCCATATTCACCCAATTGTCTATTTTCATTCTGCTTGTTAACTTGGGATCTTGATCTTAACACTCCAAGGTCCAATATAATAACACCCTCTGAATGATTTGCAAAGTAACAGTGGAAAATTTATGCAGCCTGAAGCTCTTGTTCATTTGAAGTTTCAGTGGTCTTGCATCAAACTTTTATTTAGTATTTTCTTTGTAAATGCAAAGATACTCTATTGAAATTTTTCAATTCCACTTAATTCAAAAAATCTTTAATAACTAGAAATACCTATACTACCATCCTGCTATTCTCTCTAAATATAATATTCTTATATTGATATATGGCACTGTTCAAAGTGCCATGGTAACTACAAAAATTATACCAAAGATAAATGCTACACAGAGTGGTAAGTTATAATTTATCACAAAAACATAAGCACTAAAATATGCTACTTGATCATCAAGTTCACTTTTAAGCTAACGTATGTACCTTAGCTAAGGTATGAGACACCTATGAATTTATAAACTCACTGGAAAACATCCAGCATTCCTTCATGCAAATATGGATCAGCAACTTCTCAAATATCAGTCCAAATGTAGGCATACTGTAAATGGAGTAAAGTAAGATACCCTGAAATTCTTACTCCTCTCCCTGTATTTGTGGGAAACACTTTGAAGATTTACAATTCTGCCGGATGTGATGCACTAGGCTGGGAGGATGGCTGATTTCTATGATACTATTCCCGCAAGATCAGAAGCCAAGGATATTAATTGTGTACCATACTGCTGATGAGATAAAGAACAATTGAATTTCTGAGGGTACTGGAGGCCTTACTCTCTCAGTGGTCTTGAAAATCCCAGTTTAGTTTACAGGACTGTAAATATAACACTTTCCACTAAAAGCTAAGACCACAACCTTGCTGAATACTCAGTTCTTACCTTCTAAAAATCAAACTCTAGTACTCTGCTGGGTTTGCAGCTTTAGTTCCCTCTCTTACAAAAATGTGTATGGAAAATACAAGGGAACTTTGATGATTTCTTTAAGATTTATCAATGTATTTACTTAGTTAGGTAGTAATGGTTGATCTGATTTTCCCAAAAGATACATTGACCTGAGGAGAAGTACTGAGTTCAACTGGCCTAGTATAAGGCTTAATGGAAAGTCCAGTTCTATTTATAATAGCAAGGGCCATGAATTTTCTGTGATGTCACCTTGTTTCTCCAAAATAATAACTGGTTTGCCAACAGCTGAAGGAAATTATTTATGTATGAGCATGCTCATTTAGTCTGTTACTTTGAGGCCTTGGAAAAGTTAATGCAGGCTAACAGTCGGAAAGTTCATGCACCGATTGAACAAAACAGGCTGTGGGAGTTATAGTGTATACAGCCGAGTTTAAATAGGCACCTTTTAAAAAATCTGACATAAAATTGGGAAAGAACAGGGATTCTGGTGGGATTACTAGATGAGGTTAAGCCTTGTGTACTAAAGACAACTGCATACTGAGCAGAGGAAGTGAACACAAACTGATACCTCACTCTCAGTAGGACCACTGCTTTAAGAAACAGAACAGCCCAGCTGCAACTCCCTCTGATGGGAGCAGGACACAACTTAATGAGCTTTTAAATGCACATCCTCATTTTTATCAGCTTAGAAAAAGAAAGAAAGACACAGATGTTGAGGGAGGAGAGTACGTAATAATGAATTATATTAAGAAATGGAAAAAATTCTCTCCTCTAGGAATTTGCACCTTGAGTGCACCCATAAGACTCACTAGACTAAGTTAGCTAAGCTGAGTCTGAAAGTGAATCATGAGTACTATTTTAACTGTGGCCTGAAATTCAATAACTGGAGGCACCGCATTATTGCCAGTGGGATAAAATAATATACAAAAAGCAGCTGCAGGAAAGGAATTCCCAACCCCAAACTAAATCTAGAGCACAAAAGGGGAGAGTCTAATCTTAACTCGCTGGAATCTTAAATAACAGTCAGAAGTTGGTTCACAAACTATAGTTGAACCACTAAGTAATAGTGACCACAATATAATTAAGTTTGATGTGCTTGGACAGAAGAATTGTACCAAAAACTAGCATGATACTAAACTACAGAGACGAGAACAGGGAGCTAGTGAAAAACAATAGAATCTAAATGAAGAATTAATATTCTTAGACTTCGTATGAAGACAATTTAGGGATATTTTAATAGAGCCACAGAAAACATGCGTACCCCTGAGCAAAAATACCAGAAGAAAGGCCATGGGACAGTATGGTTCAGTAACATTGTTCAGGAGGTTAGACAAGCCAAACTGCAGATACACTTCATAATTTGGAAAACTAGCCTACTAAAGTAATAAAAAAGTTCTTAAAAGATTGGCAGATAAAATATGTGATGAAAAATTAAGAGGCCAAAAATGGGTTATGAAGAGCAAATCGTTGTAGTTGTGAAAAAAATTCCAAGTAATTCTTTAAGAATAGCAGAAGAAAGAAGCCAGTAGCAGAGCTCAAGGGGATGTTGGAGCACCAGAAAGGGAAGGTAACAATTCAGGGTATAATAATATTGCAAGGAAATCTAATTATTTCAAGTCTTTGTGAGAGAGGATGTCAGGGAGATACTGGCTCTGTATTTAGCTGATAAAGATGATCTAGGAGGGAGGCTTTGGAAAAGATATGGGTTTTATTTTATTTTATTTTTGTTTTATTTTGTGAATTTTGTTGTAAGAGAACAATTTATATCCTAAATGCATTTTGGAGCTCACATATTCCAATGCCATTAGTAGTATGAGGAAACATCTCTCTGGGTACATCTACGGTGTTATTTTGGGATACTTCCAGTATCCTGAAATAGCATTTTCCGCGTCTTGACAGTGCGCCCATTATTTCGAAATGTAATCAAAATAACGGGTGCGATAGTCCAACGTCCCGGTAAACCTCGTTCCACGAGGATTAAGGGACTTGTCAGAAGAGCGGTTTATTTCAAAATTTGGCACTGTGTAGACAGTGCCAAATTTCAAAATAGACTATCTCAAAAAAAGCTCAAAATAAGTTATGCAATTTGCATAGCTCACTGCACTTTTTAATACAATATTTACTGAAGACTTCAGAACATCTATTCTCCACAGAAATGTAGGGAGCATTGGACTTTCTGCCTGACTACTGTTGGGCAACTAAATGCAGATTAAAGTCCCCTTTTGCCCTGAGTGAAGTGCCCTTAGAATTTGCAGTGCCTGTGTCAAACATGTGTCCACCTGCCACCCTATCAAAGGAAATCCAATTCCCTCTCCCAACTGCTACCAATGACATCAATTCTACCAATGGCTTACCTGTGCCCATGTTCTCTTAAAAGCCCAGCAACCTGGGCAACGCAGTTCCCACCACTGATGTGGAGCTTGCTAAGATTAAGAAATTCATTCCCCAAAACTGAATAGAAAAATAAGTAACAGTGGGCCAGCTCTTCATCACATGCACACGGGCATAAATGCTAATAGAGCTATGCAGAGTCACACTACTTGAGGATCTTTCCCTACATCCAATTGGTTTATTTTATTTGCACTTATTATTTGTATTGCAGTAATGGCTAGAGCCCTAGATAAGATCAAGACTCTACTATGAACTGTACAAATACATAGATAGTCCCTACTCCAAAAAACCTACAAACTAACTAAAAAAAGGCAGACAGAAGATGGAAGAATAAACAGAGACATAGAGAGGGGAAACAAAGAGGGAATAGCCAAGGTCACACAATTGGCCAGTGGCAGAACTGTGAACAGAATCCAAGTTTCCTCCTGTTCTTAGACTTCAGGGCCAGAAGGGACCATCTAATCTGACCTTCTATACATTGCAGGCCTCTCTCTACTAGACCACATTGCCTCTCAAGCTTGTACTGCTTATATAATCATTTTGGTACAAGGGTGATAGTATTTGCCTGTGTTTCGCTTTTAGCATTGTCCTGTATGGAAGTAATGATGTCTCAGTGTCACTTGCAGACTTGTTGCCCTTTCACTCCTATTTAAAAAAAGAAGTTGAATACCCATCTAATGCTGAGCACACATCACACACTCAACTGTACACCGTGGTCTTCCTGAAAGTGTTCTGACTGACAGTTTCTTACAGTTATTAGAGGCAGCCAAAGAAAGAGAAAGAGAAGCATTCAGAAAGATTTTTATTCATTGTGTCAAAACAGCCCCCAAACTATCAACCTCCTTCCCCTGAAAATGCTGATATTTCAGGTAGGTTTCTTCTTTTCCTTGCATCATCCTCTGACATTTGATTTTCCAATTGCCTTTGGTGAGATTTTATTTGCATATTCTAATGTGCAATAATGAGGGAGAGGAGACATTATGCAAAGCAATTGCCTCCCCTTCTCCTCTCTTGAGTGCAACAGTCCAGCACATTTCCTGCCATCTGTTTAACTCCATCTCCTGATGCTTGTAATGAATCTGGCAGCATCAGGCAGATGGAGAAAACTGGCAGGCATAGCTGTTGACTTGTAACAGCAGACCATATTTGTTAGACTTGCCAGGTGAGTCCCAAGTGGTCATATATTTCACAGTGACAGAGGATTATTAAAAGAGTTCAGGTGAAGCAAGTTCTTTCCAGCATATGTGTCTGAGTTGAAGGCTTGGTTATGCTGGTCTGCTAATACTCCCACAAAGTTTGACAGGGTTGTTAGCAGAATGTAGGGCCATGTTTGTTGACCTAGTTTAGGTGGGAATTCTAAATCTGCCCCATAGTGAGCTGAAGTTCATTTTCTCTGAATGCCATCTGCTATAGGTTGTCTTTATCACCACTTAAGACATAACTAATAAAAAGAAATAAACTTGACTGTACTTTTGCCCATTGACTAAAAGGCTGCTTGGCTGGTAAGAGAGGATCAATTAGATATCCCACTGAAAGTGTCTTTGTTAAACTGGAAACTTACTGAACAGAGTTTGGACCAAAAGTGAAAAAAGAGAAAAGCGAGTTTGTTCTGAATTTGTGTCTTTTTCCAGATATGGCCTAAAGATGAGAAAAGATAAACAATTTTATTTGGGCCTTACACACACAGACCACACATCACACACACACAGAGGATAAAGATAACTTTAACCTTAGGATTATCTGAGCAAATGGCCCAAAAGTAGTAATTTTTCTTTTTCTATTACAGGATTATTTTTCATCTTTAAATGTACTAGTATATAATAAATTGACAGTCAATCCTATATGATCTACTTAAGTTAGAATTAGAAAATGGTCCAACCAAAAGAGAGAGCAGAAAAAATCTGCAAAATTAATTCTGTCTTCCTAGAAATGTGAAACCAACCCCAGATATAGCATCATAGTCAAATCTTATTCTTAAAGTACTTTGTACATGACATAAATATTGTCAAGAAGTATAGGACAAATTTCCAAGAGGTCTCTAAAATTGTGTCTGCAGATTTTGATGTCTCAAAATATGTTTCACCATGGTAAATAGGTAGACACAGAGTCTGCCAAAATATATGCCTCTTGTGCACATATTTGTGGTTTCTACACGGTGAAATGCTGCTCATGCAAAGCCTATAGGTTCAGTTATGGAAGCTTGCTGGAAGCAGTGAATTTTAAGCAAAAGTTGCAGCATACATAGTTACAGAACAAAAATCTTCCAAGAAAAAACAGATTTTGAATTTGTAAATATGAATAGTTATTCCAGAAATCTGATTTTAGCAATTTTGCTCCTCCACTCAGGCTATGTCTACACTACAGAGTATTTCTGGGATACTGGAGGTCTCCTGGAAAACTTCCAAAAAAGTGGGTGTGTTCTTTCGGAAGCTCTGTATTCCTCATTTTATGAGGAATAAGGGCTCTTCCGAAAGAGGAGATTTTTCCCACATTTGGCCCATCTACATGGGACCAAATGTAGGAAAAGCCTCTTCAAAAAAAAAAAAAAGGGGGAAAAGGTACACAAATTGCAGTTCACAATTTGCGTATCTTTTTCTGGAAATGATTGCATAGCCTCAGAGAACACAAAGATGTCATGTGACCTATGTGTGCCATTAAAACAGCACCAATTTTACCTGTCCAGTACTTTTAGTAAACTACATGTTAATAAGCTACATATCAAGAGTTATTTTCAGAAATTATTTAGCAAGTGACTCTGAATCCACCTGAGAAAATTGTGATTTCTATGAAGACAATTTGTCAGTGGAAGAAGAAGCAAATTTCCTCACATGTTATTTACTATGAATTTTTGGTCATTTGGTCAATCAAATAGCAAATTCTTTGTTCCCACATAAGGCTTCCCTATGATATATCCTGTGTACACAGTAGTGTGTTATTTATTATTTGTATTACTGTAATGCCTCAGACTGTTAAGGACCAAGACTCCATAGTGCTGGGTGTTGTACAAATATGCAAGAAAAAGATGTTACCTGCCCAATGAGCTTATAATCTAAATACATAATGGCATTAAAGGGTTCCAGTTTCTCACTCATGACTCAAGGGCTGAGAATGCCTTATAGTGAAAGAGAAACAAGGTGGCTGAGGTAATATGTGGTATTGGATGAACTTCTGTTAGTGAGATAGAGAAACTTTCAAGCTCACTCGGAGTTCTTCTCCAGGTCAAAAACATACAGTGAAAGACTTAAAGACTGCATGCAGCCTGTTTATGTTATCAGAGAGAAGACTGAAAAGTGACTTAATTATAATGCATAAAGTATCTTAATGAGGATACTTCTTGGTATCATGGCTTTTAAAAACATGCTGAGACATTGTATGGTGAGAGGGTGAAGGAAGGGGAGAAAGAAGATGTATTTTAATGGCTTAAGCCAAGGAACTTGTGGAAATTTTAAAGTAGATAGGAAAACGAGTGCATTATTTTTGTGAATAGGTAGCGGGTTTAAAACAAACAAAAGGAAGTTTTTCATCATGCAGTGCACAGTCAACCTGTAGAACTCCTTGTCAGAGGATGTTGTGAAGACCAGGACTTTAACAGGATTCAAAAAAGAACTAGATAAATTCATGAAGGTTAGGTCCATCAATGGCTATTAGCCAGGATGGGTAGGAATGGTGTCTCTAGCTTCTGTTTGTCAGAAGCTGGAAATGGATGACAAGAGAGGGATCATTTGATGATTCCCTGTTCTGTTCACTCCCTCTGGGGCATCTGGCATTGGCCAATGTTGTAAGATAGGATACTGGGCTAGAGGGACCTTTGGTCTGAACCAGTATGAACATTCTTATGTTCTTCTTATGTCCTTATGAATCAGCCCAGATTATCAAAGGATTCTGTGACAATTTCTTCAAATTCTAGAACCCTTTTCCTGTCTAACACCACTATCCCTGATCTTTCTGCACTTGTATTTAACCTGAAGACAAGAGCAAGAACAATTTGACGTGGCCCAACTCAAAGTGTCATTAGGCTATGTCTACACTGCAGAGTTTTTCGTTTATGAGGAATAAGGGGTCTTCCGAAAGACGAGGTTTTTCCCACATTTGGCCCCATGTAGACGGGCTAAATGTCGGAAAAGCCTCTTCTGAAAAAAGAATTGGAAAAAGATACACAAATTGCAGTTCACAATCTGTGTACCTTTTTCCGAAAAAGAACTGTGCTGTAGACATAGCCTTAGACATAATAATATACATTATATGCAATCCGGCATAAGGCTACAAACATTAAAACAAAGTTCACAATGATGTTTACATTGAAAGAAGACACTATTTATTAGTTTAAGTGTCTTAATGAAAGACTAATAAAGTTCCAGGTACATTTATTCATAGCATTACCAGATCAAAGATTCATCTGTGATCTTTTCCAAGTGCTGTGGTTTGAAACTCCCGTCAGCATGCTATACATTATCCCTCTTGACTTGTCATTAGGAGGCTGAAATGTCTTCTATTTCCTGATGTGATTAACTACTCCAGCAGCAGAGTGAGCATTTTGCCATTTTTCTCTCTCTGTCTACTGAGACAGCAATAATAGCTAAGTGCACCTATAGCACAATAACCACCAGGAGCTAGCTAGTATTGTTTCCTGCTAATGAGCCATATAATTCTGCAGTTAATCCAGCTTCATGTGGACTAGGTAGAAGGAAGAGGACGACAGTGAAACTGGATAGGGTAACACAGCAAGCTGAGTGTCTCCAACAAGCATTTAATTTAGATTTAACAAGGCAGTCACTGTTAAATCCCAATTGATTTTTAAAGAGCACCTACTGATGTTAATAAGCATTATAAATAGCTATAACTGGCATAAATTAATTCAAGCATTACAATACAGAAGCAATAAAATGGGTAATCATTGTGCTCTTTAGTTTATATTAACGGGCACACACAAGCATGTCAAATGGTTTAACTGTTCACCGATATAGCAATAGTAAATTAATTTGAAAGAATTGCAACACTGAAAATACATCCTAATTGCCATTTAATAAGTATGGTAATTTATATTTCATTTGGTTACAATGCCTTGTTGCAAGAGAGGATAACGGGAGCATATCAAGAGGGTTAGGAGAAAAAATATGCTTACATAGTGCAGATGGCTGTAATTGAAGGAAAACTCCACCGTTCTGCAGACTAGTGTCTCAAAATTTGGTTCTCTCTGTGGTTTAAGTAGATTTTCCCATTCCCACGATATCACCCACCAAGAAAGTGTGCCACAAAACACCATGGAATCAGCTATCATGGTGGCAACGGTCAACCTGGGTGTTACATACACTAACTCTATGTCTAGACTACATTCCTCTTTCGAAAAAGGAATGTAAATGAGGCAAATTGAAAGTGCAAATGAAGCGCGGATTTAAATATCCTGCACTTCATTTGCATATTTGCAAAGGCATATGGGTTTGCATTTGCATTTTTTCAGGAGTACGGGTTCTTTCTTTTTTTTGAAAGAACCCCATCTAGACTGCGCTTTCACTTCTGAAAAACCCTTTTTCGAAAAAGCACTCGGATGCAAATATGCAAATGAAGCACAGGATATTTAAATCCGTGCTTCATTTGCACTTTTGATTTGCCTCATTTACATTCCTCTTTCGAAAGAGGAATGTAGTTTAGACGTGCCCTAATATTTTAAAGGGACCGGAGTGAAGGGAATAAAAGCACTATTCTTTCCAAAGTAGAAGTAAAGATTCCATGGCATATCAAGATCTGTAAAATCACCCACATCCATTAGAATAAGAAAGATATTAGAAGGTGATGTTCAGATTTTTTTCTTCTACCATTTGTACAGGTATCCCGAAATAGCTACCCCGTGTCTTAACAAGCTTCTCGTTACTCTGAAATAGTTTTTGAAATAACAGGTGCGCTATTTTGGCGTCCCTGTAACTCTCATGGAATGAGGGTTAAGGGATGTCTCAAAATAGGGTGTTATTTCAAAATTTGGTGCTGTGTAAATGTGTCAGATTTCAAAATAAACTATTTTGAAATAGAATCAAAATAAGATACACAATTTGCATAGCACAAAATGTGTATCTTATCTTGAGTTTAGGGTGCTATGTAGATGCATCCTTAGAGTGGGTGAACAGGATCTGGTAAAACAGGGGCTGATCAGAATTCACTTAATACTTCGAGTGTTAGAAGAATTTGTTAATGGAGTTAAAACCCAGCTCCATTGAAATCAATGGGAATTTTACCATTTCATAGTCCCCATTGGTACATGGATTTCATCTTTGGTGTTTACATTCAATACCTCTGCAAGATTTGGACTTCAGTTAGCATCTGAGCCCCCATATGTTGGGGGTATTTAACTGCAGGCTCAACCTATATAGAGGCTCATTCTGACAGGAATTTCCCTTCAAACTGCACTCAGATTTTAAGGATCTCACCATCACACCTTGGACAGGCAGGCAATCATATAGTAAGAGATGAAGGATTGAACACACTCCCGAATGTTCATTTCCATTCAACTTTCTTCACTTTCACTCATCATCTCAAATAGTGTACTATTTAAAAGTGATTTTTACTAGAATACTTCTGATCTTTGATTGCTGCCCGTGTCTCTACCTATCCTACCTAGAGCACACAGATAGCATACAAACTCATCCTTTTCTTGGTATTTGCAGACTTACTTTTTAATGGAAGAGGTGCCTGCATTTCAGCATTTAGGTGCATGGGCTCAAGCAAATTTTTTACTTTAATATCTGATGTGGTAAATCCAGAGGTCCTGGCTATGCACTGCCAAGCCTAGACGTGCCAATGCTCAGACCTGACAAGACCTGGGACAAATTAAGCACTGGGTATTTGGCCATATTAGTAAGCAAGAAACCGACGCTCCCCCCCAGCACATTCTATCTTCCCTGCTTATCTATATCTAGCATACCTATATCTTCCGTACTATCAGCACAATTCCCTTCAAACTATCCCTCTCTCTTAGTTCTCCACCTCCAAAGGCACACTTGATATCCCTTGTATTCCAGGTGGCGTTCATGAGCCACACATGCCACAGTGAATCAGCAGAACATTAGCTGTTTAACGAAAGATTGTAACAACTACTTACAAGAAGCTCTGCCACCTTATTATAATCTAATATTTATTATTCTGTCTTTTTCTCACTCACAGATTATTTTTATATCTAGAAATCAGTGGTAAATATGTAAATATTCACACCAAAAAAATTATAGATTTGAAACCCAAAGATCTTGGACTGAGTTTGTTTCCTCTTTGGATAAGAACCCATGTTTTTAGATGGTAGCCAAACCTCTTGAAGGTTTAAAACAAATAAAAGGAAGTTCTTCACACAGCACATAGTCAATCTGTGGAACTCCTTGCCTGAGGAGGTTGTAGGTTGTGAAGGCTAGGACTATAACAGGGTTTAAAAGAGAACTAGATAATTTCATGGAGGTTAAGTCCATAAATGGCTATTAGCCAATATGGGTAAGGAATGGTGTCCCTAGCCTCTGTTTGTCAGAGGGTGGAGATGGATGGCAGGAAAGAGATCGCTTGATCATTACCTGTTCCATTCATTCCCTCTGGGACATCTGGCATTGGCCACTGTTGGCAGACAGGCTACTGGGCTGGATGGACCTTTGGCCTGACCCAGTATGGCCATTCTTATGTTCTTGGTTGCCTTCTCTATTTCAACAGGAGGCATTTAATTATATTTTTCCTTGTTTCAATGAAACTAGCATGTAAATATTGATACACACACAAAAATTATAGATTTGAAACCCAAAGATCTTGGACTGACCTTGTTTCCTCTTTGGATAAGAACCTATGTTTTCAGATAGTAGCCAAATCTCTTGAAGTTTGCTTACCATTACACTAATCCAGAGCTTGCACTGCTAGAAACAATGAGCCAAATTTAGGTTCACAACATTGGGGAAGAGGTACAACACCCTCCAAAGTGTCTGTAAACATATTGGCTACGTCTAGACTGGCATGATTTTCCGCAAATGCTTTTAACGGAAAAGTTTTTCCGTTAAAAGCATTTGCGGAAAAGAGCATCTAGATTGGCACGGACGCTTTTGCGCAAAAGCGCTTTTTGCGGAAAAGCGTCCGTGCCACTCTAGACGCGGTTTTGCGCAAGAAAGCCCCGATCGCCATTTTAGCCATCGGGGCTTTTTTGTGCAAAACAATACCTTGTTGTCTACACTGGCCCTCTTGCGCAAAAGCATTTGCGCAGGAGGGCTTTTGCCCGAACAGGAGCAGCATAGTATTTCTGCAAGAACACTGACAATCTTACATGAGATCGTCAGTGTTCTTGCGGAAATTCAAGCGGCCAGTGTAGACAGCTGGCAAGTTTTTCCGCAAAAGCAGTTGCTTTTGTGGAAAAACTTGCCAGTCTAGACACAGCCACTGTGCATAAGAGGTGAAATGTCTCCCCGTGCAGAACACATGTCAAGTCTCACTCAGTTGCTCTTTTGAAATGTGGGAGAATTTTTTAAGGAAAATAGTTTGATGAAAAATGTACTGTTAGTGAACCCAAAATACATTGTTTTCAGGACTTAGATGCCAACTTTCAAACAGACAGAAGAGGAGGTTTCCTGGTAACTTTTAACTCCTGTGATAAAGTTCCTACTTAAACTCGGTGGGTCCTGCACTTCCAGGTGGATTTGCTTGCTTCAGCTTGTTTGCTGTTTACTGAGCTCTTTTCATCATTGGCCAGCATGAGATATAAGGGGAGAACAATCTTGACAGTCTTTTTCTGAATGAAAAAGGGAAGTTGGGTGTTGGGGAGAACCTGCCCACCCCCCCTGTTCTGTGTTCCAGCCTGGGGCCCTGGAATAGAAGCTGCCTATGTGAGCCCCTGACACCTGCTATAAGACAGTACCAAGACCCCTGGGCTACTTCCCCACTCCTTCCCCAACACCTTCCTTCTCTCCAGTTCATCCTCCTAGTGTCCACTTGTTGTTTCTTTTCTTCCTACACCCAGTGGCACTTTCCTCCATTCTCTCAGCAACACATGCCCACCAGCAAATGCAGGCAAGTTCCTTTTATAGCCAGTGTCAATTGGTTTTCCTTAATTAATTCCAGGTGCCCTAATCCACCCAGGCTGGCCTGTTTCTGCAGACCTGGTCAATTAGCCCCAGGTATTCAATTGCCTCTGATTGCTTCTAGATCAGCACCTCCCTGTTACCCTGGGAACAAAGATCTCCTCAGTCTGAGGCTTACATATCTCCCCTCCACTACTTTTTTATAGCCTTCTGATCTGACCCTGTCATGCTCCATAGTGAGGGTACTCACTTAGGAAGTGCCCAAGGATTATGAATGTGAATCTCTCTCATTGCGGAAGAGCAACTTAGCCAATCATCTGTACCAATGGTGCTGGAATTATTTTTAGGGGAGGGGGGAGTGCTGAGCTGTGCCTAACCCAAACCTTTCTGCACCCCTCACCACCTCAGGCTGGGGTCTCATCTAGAACTGCCAACTCTCATGGACTGGATGCCTTTGTCGCTAATGGTGTCCAGTCCATATGGTCCAGGAGAGTTGGTAACTCAGCCACACCTGGAAGCGGCTGCAGAGCCCCAGCCAGTGGCAAGACCCAGACCATCAGCACAGCCTCCAGGACTGGTGGCCTGAACCCCACAGATGGCGCTGCAGAGCCCGTGAGGACAGAGGGTGGCAGGACCCCAAGGAGTGCTGACATCGATGGGGCCAGCTATTGGGACCCTGGAGAGGATGCCTGGGGGCCAAGACATGGGACTGGTAGAGCTGGTGGTGGAGCTGGTCCCTGGGCATGGGGAAGCTGGGTGGAAAACCTGGGGGTGTTGCAGAGCCCCTCATACTCCTACTTCCCATGCCTATGAGCTCTAGAATATGAGGTGCAGTCTCAATCTCTCCTTTTAAAGTTGTTCCGCTTTGCAGAAACAAATAGTCATTAGAGCAGGGTCTTGTGCTTGGGTCTCTAGCCCTCTCCTCAGTGGGTGCCCTAACGACTCTCCTAATCAGAAATTATTCTGTATCACTTCTCCTGAGCCAATGACTATGAATTGTCATTGTGAATGACTATGAATTGCCATTTTGACTTCAGTGACAGAGGGATCAGTACCTAAATGCAGACCAATGTCTAAATCCAGACCTGACTTTCCAAAACATTCAGGGATGTTTGAATGTATTGATTCAGTTTGGACAAATCACTATATATTATAACAGCTTTAAGAGTCAGTGAGCTAGAGATGCAGAATCCATGGGAGAAACATGCAGCATATTAGCCAGAAAGAGGGAGGATCAAAGCATATTGTATATAAGAGTTCAAGAAGTTATCCACTGTATGTAAGGATTTAGTGAAACAAAGAGGAAAAATAAAAGGAAATGTGATACTGTGATAAAAGAAGCCGGCAGTAGGATGGTAAAATAGGGGTGTACAATACCTAGCAAATCATTACAGTGATAGTTGCTGAACATGATACTAATTGCTCTTCCCAAATGCTTTGTTCAATCTGACTCACCATTTGTGGGGCCACATTTTGAAACAGGACAGGATAAAATTTTTCCGATGTAACTTTTTTTGGCAAAAAATACATGTATGGGTTTAGTAAAACATTTAGCAGATTTTTATTGGTTGCCATTTTTTTCAGTTGAAAAAAACAAAAAAAGCAACAAACATTTAAAAAAACCCTCTGAAAAATCGAAACATTTTTATTTTGGCCTTTTCAAACTGAAATGTTTCAATTTTTTATTAAAATGGCTTTTTTCATTTTTATTTTCATGTTATTTTACAAAGCAAATTAAGTGAAATATTTTGCTTCACTCTGGCATAAATGTTTTCTTCGGCCCAGAACAATCTTTTTTTTATTTTATCTTTTCACTCCCCCCTAAAAATAAAAGAATAAAAGCAAAATAAATCATTAAAAAGCCACTCATCATTCAGCCACCCAGTGCCATGTTAGAGGGATGATTCCAGCCTAGTAAGATATGATATAAAGGCAACCAAGACAGGCTAATCTCATTGGTGAAGGAAGCGGATAGGGGTTAGGTAATGTGGAACAAATTAACAGAGCTCTGCAAATCCATGAGTATTCACTTTACATCCGGCTAAGGACAGGTGGAGGGTCCATGACTCAGTGCAGGCTCCACATAGCTGCCCACCCAGCTCTCCCCGACCATGCTCTGAAAGGGAAACAGTGCCTTAAAGCCTCAGTCCAACCGCCAGTATAGATCTGCAGATGATTTTTGTGGCTCGGAAATTAGATGTATTTGTGTATCTGTGCAGAGCTCTAGAAATTAAAGCCTTGCAATTCACTGAAATCAATGGAACACTGTGTAAGCAAAATAAGTGGCAGGATCAGGTCCTAAGTATTATCAAGTGAAAAAAGATGTAAAAAGGCATTGCAATGCAGAAATGTAAACTAAATTAGAATTTCAGAAATGCCAAAGCCTCAAAATTTAACAAGTAATGTTGGTAAGATCCTCAGTGCAAATAACAGAAAAATAGGAAAATATAATTGAGGGACCTAAGGAAGGGACTCCCTAGCTACAGCACTGAAATGTGTATCCTTCTGTACATACAAGCAAATACTTTGCCCAGTTTTCAAACATGGGTGCTTTACAGTTCGGTCTCTGCTTTCTTATTTAGTTTCTTTGATATAGATGTCTAACTGTGGGTACCCAAGTTTTAAAATTGAGAGTATGAACAATAAACATTTTTGCGTTCAGAACACAAAAGTTGGTTCCAAAAGGGTTTTATTTTCAAAGCATTTTCCTGAGAATTTTATCCCCAAATTCCCATACAAAGACCTCTCCGCTGCTCTGTAATTAAAGGGCTTGAACGTTATTGAGAAGAAAGCTAAGTATTATAGTGAGGAAAAAAGGAATATGACTGTATAATGATTAAGCAGGTGAGGAGATGTGTATTGACTAGAAGGAGCAGATCAGGGGGCAAATCCATGACCTCATCTCTATAGTTCACTTCCACTAGTCTTGGAAATGCTTGGAGACCTGGGTGAGTCACAAACTGGCCACAGGAGTAAATTATATCTTTCTCATGTATTTTTCATCAGCTCATTAAAAAGGATGAATGAAACAATAGGTTCACTGAGAATAAATCTTCAAAACATGCAGGTTAAAGCACTTCTTATTTTTACATACTACAGGTTGGACCTCTTTTATCCAGCACCCTTGGGACCAGACCAGTTCTGAACAAGAGAGTTTTCTGGACCATGGGAGGTCAGTGTTTTCTAGCAGCATTACCAACACTTCCATGGCTTACTGTGCTTTTACAGAACATTTAGGGGTAAATTAGAGCTAACTAACACCACAGAACATTGAGGGTATGTCTACACTGCAGAGTTTTTCCAGAAAAAATGGCTGTTTTTCTGGAAAAACTACACTTACCTTCACACTGCAATTGCGTTCTTTTGACAGAAAGTTGAAAGAACGCAGGGGTTTTTCCAACAGTAGTAAACCTCTTTCTATGAGGAAGAAGCCTTTTTCCAAAAGAACTCTTTTGGAAAAAGGCGTGTTTGGATGGGGAAGTGGGGGGGGTTTCAAAAGAAGAGGCCTCCAGGAAAAAGCACAAGTGCCCTGGCGGCCACTCTGTCCATAGTAATCACAACAACTTAAATGCGAGATATTGTCGAATCAATGTGGACGCTATCTTTCAAAAAAGCAGATTGCTTTTCTGATGTACTTTTGCTGTGTGTTCTCTTTTGAATGAAGTTTTTTTGGAAGATCTCTTCCAGAAAAGCTTCTTCCGAAAGAAGCCTGCAGTCTAGACATGTCCTGAGAGATAAGACCGGTGGCTGTAAATAAACTTTATGGGGCTACAGGAAAGTTGGCCACACCCATGAAAAGTGGACACCTGACTAATTAAAATCATTCTGGACAATGGATGTTTCCGGATAAGTAAGTTCTTGACAAGAGTGGTTCAACCTGTACTTTGAAGAAAATGGATAAATGTGTTTTGAAAAATTATTTCCTGCCTAGACTTCCCGATATTCACACCTGATTGCTGTTTCATTGCTGGAAGTAGGTAATTTCTAAGGTGCTCAAGAGACTGGAACTTGCTGAGTGAAGCTTTTTTAGGGGTCTGAAAAAAAAAGAGCCAGTTGATAATGGTGTTAAACACTCAGACAGTTGTAAGTGCTCTGAGCTTTCTCCCAACATTCATATTTCCTTTAAATAAAACTCATTGGGTATTCTCTCTTAGGCAGCAGGGTGCGATAGAAAATTGACTCTGTAGACTGAGGTGATGTGTTCATAAGATCACGCAATATTGGAGCCAACTAATCTGCTTGTTTTGTGCAGGGGAGTTAGGAAGCTGGAACTGTCAGTATGTTGTCAATTTTTACCTTAAGTAAAATATATCTTGAGTCTCAGTGCGAGAGCCAGCACATGGCGCTATTTCTACAGCAAAGCCCATCCTCTGTGAGCTGAGTTGGGACTGATAGTTAAACATGCAGAAAGATATAGCTTTTAATATGAGCATTAAAGTTAACAAGTGATCTTAGAGTAAGGATGGGTAACATCATTTGAGTTGGTAGCCTAGTTAATAAAAAATAAAAACCGTGCACACAAATATACGATATATATGAGAGAGTTTGAGAGTCTATTTGTCCATCTGTGAGTCCTTTTGTTAAAGAACTCCTCTTACACAACATGGACAGTGGGTGAACTTAGGGCATGGAGAAGCGAGATCGTAGCCCTGCCCTTGCCTCAAAAGACCCCACCCCTGCTGGCCCCTGTAAGGGTGGCCCCCACTCCAAGCACATGTGGCCCCAACCCTGCCTTTCTGGAGCACCAGTGGTTCATGGCCTTAGCCTCCCCTTGGCCTGGAGCATGGGCAGTCTTGGCCCTGCCCCTCCATAGCACAGGCGGCCTGTGGCTCTGGCCTTCTCTGTACCCCCTCCAAGCAGAGGGAGGGCAGGCGTCACATGGCTCAGGCCCTCCTGGAGGGCAGACCACTGGGCAGGAAGGTGCCCACTCTCTGCTGTCAGCCCCAATACACAGGGAGTGCTGTCAGCACAGAGTGGAAGCCTAGGCCCCCACCACACTAGGCCTGACCTGGGGAACAGCAGGACAGGTCCCACCCCCTGCCCTGACTCCTGCACTCCCACCCCTGCCCTGGGCCCTCCCCCACCTCTCAACTCCTGCCCCTGACTCCTGCAACCCCCACACCCACAGCCTCCTGCCCTGAAGCACACAAGAAATGCCGGGTAAATCTTCTAGTTTATATATATATTCTTTGTATTGAAATTGAAACCAAACCTGCAGCACAGTAGAGGGTCACGTGTAGTTTTTTTTCTTTTCCTTCTGAATCCATCCATAAACATCAGACATCATGACATTCCTCTATGTTTGGATATAGTTAGTATATTAAATTGAATGTACACTATACAGACTTTTTCTTATATTCATACAGAGGTCCTTCCCCATTAAAGATATTATGCAGAGGCCAAAAGGGTGTAATATTACCAATCACACTAGTGTGAATAATTAGAGTGTTAGTCACATAAATAAACATTTGCAGGCTACAGCTTTTCTGTGGCTAGTTCTATACTACTGAAAACTTTTTTTTTTCTTCTCATGCTTTCAAAATGATCTTTAAAGTCATTGTTACAAGTAGTTGTTGTAAGAGCCAGTATTTATATGGAGAGAGCTCTTTAATGGGTTGACCACCTCATCTTAGGTGACAAAGAAGTGGAAGAAAAACAAAAAATGAGATTGGGGTGAAATCTTGGCCCTACTGAAGCCAGATATATTTAATCTACTATGCAACAAACATATATAAAATCAGTTAAATATTAAAACTTATTTCTAGTGTAATGAATCCACAGATGGATGTGTGTACATCTGGTTTTAAAAAATGTTTTATTTTTTACTATACCAGAGATCCTCATATAATTGATTTACTATTGAAAAACATCCTGCTATATAATGACTTTCTTGTATTTTATTCATTTGAAGTTCTAGATCTGAACTTGATTAATTTGATCCATTTCTCATAAACTGAAAGCAGAATAAGTGGTTTAACCAACAGCAGCATCAGCTATTCATTTTTTAGTAACAGAAAGATGTATTTATTTTTATGCTGAAATTATATAATATATTTTCTTGGTTTTTTTTCCTGTAGAGCAGTGTGGGGAACCTCAGGCCCAGGGGCTGGATGAGGCCCACCGCTTGCCTGGATCTGGCCCCGAAGGCTCAGCCCCCCCTCCGCCCAACATTGGGGAGCCTGTGCTGGCTTTCCAGCCCTCCCACTGCCCCACCGCGGGGCTGGAGCACACAAAATCTTTTAGTCTGGGCCTCCCTAGGCTCTGGTGTGGGAGGGGAAAGTGGGGAGTGTCTTTCTTCTTCTCAGTCGGGAGCCACTTCTCACTTGTGTGTGGCCTCCAACTAATTTTTCTGTGGGTCAGCGGCCCCTAACCCAAAAAACGTTCTCCAAGCTCTGCTGTAGGGAAAATACACCATTCCATGGTGAACTACTTCGGTCTGTTGCTAGGCTTTTACTGCCATCTACAGGTTATATCAATACAATGCTTGCAACATTAGTTGCTCTTAAGCTTATTAAAACATCACTGAGTCTAGATGAGACAAAATACAAGACTGATATGAAATAATTAATACCTTGAATTATTTTACTTTTAAATTTATTTCCATCCTTTTAAAATTTTGAAATGTATTGAATTATTGAAGTGTATTACAATGCTCTGCTCTATAAATATATTTAAATGATATTACAAAAATGATATTTTGTTCTTGGAATGTAAATTTGAACAATCTCTGTAACAACTAAAAGGTTCTATACAAGTTTCTGAAGTGAAAAAAAGAATGCAGGAAAGATTTGGCTGGGTCTGAAATCAGAATTTTCACTGTATTGGTTCTCTTTTTGCTATATGAGTGATTTTTCTGAAGAATTATTATTATAGTGCTAAGAGGCTATGGTTAGGAATAAGGACTTATTGTACTAGATACTGAAAAAAACCTCTTATGTTTGTGTTTCAAAAATACACTTGATTATCTCCTACTAGCAGGTGAGGCCTGTTGTTGATTGGGCAAATTATTTGGTGTAGATTATACTTATAGAAAAGTTCAAGAAATTAAATATATATAATAGAATTTTTTATTCATGTGCTTATAAAAGGTAAGTAAAAGAGCAGTTTTAAATTTGTAGGATCTCAACTTCAAACATTATTAATTTTATTGAATAATTACCATATATAGCAAATTTGAATCAGAAACTCATAAAGCTTCCATTACTCTTTTCTGTAACTAATTTGATTTATTCTGTGATTTGTAAGAGTAAAAATTTTCTTTGCACTAAATGACAGTTGAATAGGTGGCTCAATTTTAATTTTTCTAGCAAATATTTTTTATGAACTCTAATCATAGTCATGAGTTTTTTCTGATGAAAAACAAAAATAATTATTTCAACCTTTCACCCAGAGTATTCTAGTGTAAAAAGTAGTGCATTCAGATCATTTAAGTGGCAGGATTGTTTATGCAAAATTTGGTATCTGTAGGTAATCCCAAAATAAGAATTTATTTTGCACAAACAAACAAACAAACAAACAAACTCTTCAACATATATAGTAGATTAAAGTTACACATGGGCTTTAGTATTTTCCCGAATTGGAGCCTTATAGCCTTATTTATGTCTGCACTGTAGTTAGAAGGTATAATTGCTATTTGTGTAGGGCAATAAATTCTAATGCAAGAGTTTCAGACTCCTGGCCCGTGGGACATCTCCATCTGGAGCAGTTGCGTAACCCATTGCAGGAGTCCCGGCGACCTGGGGTGGGTGGATTATTCATTCTTGTCCCTCAAACCCTGTTCCTGCCCGCCATTGCCCTGTCCTTGAGGGACCGGCTTCGGAGATTACAGAGTGGGGCTGATGCAAGGCGGCAGCAGCAGCCAACCTCCCTGGTAATCCTCAAGGCCAGGGAGAAGGCAGGGTGATGGCAGGAAGGGGGTGGGACGTGGGGGATGGTAAAGGACAAAACATATGTAATAATTCGGGAGTCAGGGTGTCACTCCCACATTCACTAAAATCCTCCCTTGCTGATTCATTAATACCCCTGATTGTGGCCACTCATCCAACAGAATAACTAAAAACCCCTACTAGGTTTTGGTAACACAGAATCCTCATGAAAAATGTGCTACTGCTCAACAAATGACCCAAAATAGGATGGAATGCCAGCTCATGATGTAAAAAGCACTCCATCATATTGTAGTATCACACATGGAAATTGTTCAGATTCTAGGAGGCTTGTCCCTGCCCTCAGTGGGAGTTGAGTAAATTCCTCAGCACCTCCACATACACCTACATATTTAGATGCTAGTTGTTTTGTAGTAAATCAAAAATGGTCAAGAGATAAGATCCCCACAGCCTTCTGAGTGATCTCTTCATGGGCTCCAGGACCAGCTCTCAAATTCAGCCCCCTTATACTCTGACTTGTAGAACTAGAGGTTACAAATATGAACTGGTGCCTGATATTTACTTCATTTCTTTTCCTCCTGGCCTAGTTTGTGCAGATAGTCATCGCACTAAGGGATCCCAGGGAGTTATCTTTTACTGCCTTCCCCAGAGCCAATCCATAATGCTTGTCCTGGTGGAAACCACAAAGACACAGCCTCCCCCCAATCTATCCAAACTAGCTTTCAGGTCCAACTTGGGCATCCAATTCTTCCTTGAAAAGAAACCCCACTGCATTGATTCAAAAACTGTCTAACACTCAATGAACTCCCAATTTCTTGGTTTGTGCTTACTAGTAAATTTGGTCTGGCCATAGCTGAGGAGGAGGGCTGACTGACAGATGTAAAAACTTAAAAAACAACAAATAGACTAGCAGCACCTTAAAGACTAACAAAACATGTAGATGGCATCTTGAGCTTTCGTTGGTGCAACCCACTTCTTCAGATGACAAAAGTATTAGAAGTCCAGATAAAACAGCCATCTCCAGGCACCACCTAGGATGTGAAATTGAAGATGGCCACATTTGTAGTTCATGCAATGTCATCTTCTTGGATGTACCAGTCCTGCTCACCAGCTCCAACAAGCCTGACAATGTGTTAGCAGATAGTAGAAATACCTGCTTTTGTTTGTTACTCATTCTCCAGAAAGCCAGCCTGGGACGGGAGCTCTGTTTTTATTTTGCAGGCAGTATTCTTAACCTACCAGTCAAGTGTAATGAGGTCAACAGGTTGGTAAACTCTCTTGAATCCGCACTTCCTATGACTTAAAATGTGCTCAGATCCACCTCCTATAACTCACCAACCTGTGTCCTGTTCTAATACAGTATCTCATCCCTGGAACACCAAGGCACATGTGCTCAATGGATGGCAATTTTTCTTTAACTTCTGCATTTGTATTAGTTCTGAATGGGCCAATGCCATAGTCCTAAATATATTGTGGGCCTGATAGATTATTTTTACAAGACTAAGCCTCTCTCATAATATTTGTCCAACATCATACCTGAATATAGCTGGTGGGTGACACACTGGCTTCCTAGATCCAAGTATTCTCTTAGGCTTCATGCCCTTTCTGTGTCTCTCAGTCCTGCCTTCCATCCTGACTTCCTTATGCTGTTATCCTCCTTGCAGCAGCCTTCCCCCCTCCCGCCCTTCCTCTCAGCATGGCATCACCAAGCAATAGGAAGAGCTTGTTGCTACAAATTTTTTTATGTTGAGATGGAAACCATAGAAACCATTTATTACTACTTCAAGCCAGGGGCTGCAGCAGCAATCCCAGCACCCCTGGTTACAGCACCACTGCTTATAGACCATCCCACTCAGTGAAAGATAGCCAACGGGGTTGTTCTGCACCATTAAATCCAAGCAATCATCACACAGCTCTCTGCCTCAAGCCCAAAAATTCTTAAAGGGGCCAAGGATTTCCTTTCCTCTCCTGGCCTAGCACCTCTGGGGTCATTTTCATTATTTGTCAGGCTCTCTGAAAGATACATTGAACAAGCCTTTTGGGGTCAGCAAATCTCCAGGGAAATGATGAGAGCTGAGATATTGAATATGGAGCTGTTTAGCCCATCTTATGTCAGCAGTAAAATGTCTCTATGTGTGCTTAGCCTGGTGTTGTTTGCAACATGTTAGCATCCTCAGATGAATCTCTCAGGGAAGCCATCTGGTATGTTATAACCCAGTACTGTCTTCCTCTGTTGCCAAATACTTGCATTCAATTAATGATAAACATCTGCTACTTCTATGCACTCATGTATTATTTTCTTTTTCTGTACAGTCTTAGACAGTCTTTGCCTAATCATCTTAGGAAATGGTGTTGAAAATTTGATTGCCTTCCCAGACAACAAATACCAATGGGGTCTGACACAACCCTTGCTTGTTGTGAAGAGGAAGTGGAAATACAATAGCATTGCTTTCTCTCACATACACAGCTGGGCTCTCAGACACAGTCAGCAAAAAATGCATATAGCTAGCAGAAATGTCAGCAGGACTTGAGAGGTGCTAGTCTTTTAGTAACAATAGCTCTAAGAACAGCTGTTATCATCCATGGAGACTTCACAATTCCGTTGGAGAAACACTATAGCCTATTTTCCCCACAACAGGAAAAATCAAATTTCAGATGTGGTTGCAAGAGAAGGGAGAAATGGCAATTTTAAATGCTGCGCCATTTTTACAGAAATGCTCACTAAGGTAGAATTTGCATTAGACGCTATTTATTCAGCATTTGTATCAAAACATGTCCCTAGTCACAATTACACTGTGTACAGAATACACATACATTAAAACAGGCATGGGAGAAGAAAAGATCACAATGAAATATTGTAATACCAGATATGTAAGAATAATATCTAACTGTCTCCAACCAATGCCTTCTCTTTCCCTGCTGTTTAATAAAAAAATCTGTGTTATAAGTTGGGGGAAACTGCATAGTACCTATTGTGCTTAAAAAGGAAATTTTGCTCTGAGATGAACTTAAACTGGAAAACTAGATTTGAACCACCCCAACTATGTGCATCCTGATTGTAATAATGCCCTTTTAATTGACATTGGTATCCAGACAACTACTCTATGCAGTTCCAGTATCTAGTAGTTGTAGTTAATATCCATCTAGTTTAAAAAAAGATGTTGAAAATTTAGAGAGGGTTCAGAGAAGAGCCACAAAACTATTTGAGATTTGGAAAATATGTCTTAAAGTTAGAAATTTAGAGAACTTGACCTATGTAGCATGTCAAAGAGAATGTTGATTTGACTGATCACAATCCATAGTATCTACCAGAGAGTAGACATCAGATACCATAGAGCAATTTAAGTTAACAAACACGTAATAAAATCCAAAGGCTGGAAGTAGAAGTGAGACAAATCAAATTGGAAATATAGCACAACTTCTTAACAGTGTTGGTAATTAACTACTGGAAAATTGCCAAGTGAAGAATTACCAGATTCATCATTGCTTTAAATGGGAGTGTATGTCTCTGAAAGATCTTGTCTTGTTCAACCACCTGTTCTCTTACATAACAGGGAATAATAATTCCATATATAGCTTCATGCAATTATTTATGTACAGTAGATCACTGTATGATCCAGGTGGTCCCTTTAGGTCTCGAAATTCTATGCATCATTTCCCCACTAATTGTCATTTCCCATTGTTGTTCCATGCTTAATTTCAAACTGTGAACTCTTTGAGACAAGGATGTTTTTCTTTGTCTTCTATCAAGCCCTTCACACAGTTATAAATAAATAATAAGCTACATACAAATCCACTTCCAAATGTCATTGCATTCAGATGCTTATTCTATAAGGCATCTGAAATACAATACTAAAGGCCTGAATATTTAATCACTTTTGCCTTTATAAATCCAAAATAATGTTAGTGGATGTCACAAATCAGCTGGCTTGCAGTATGCTGCTGGATTGGCTGTGCTGCCTGATTGGTTTGTGAGAGTCAGCAGAGCCTTCTGAAGCCCAGAGCAACATTTTGGCAGCTGTTCAAAGTATTTACCTGCAGGTATGATAGCTCCTGCCCTTGCCTTGTTCCTAGCCTTGCCCCTGCGCTTCCCCTCTCACTATCCTAACCCTCAGCTCTGATTTCTGACTTCAGCTCTGGCACTTGCACCTGGCCTCTAACTCCAGATCTGATCCTGGGCTCTGAATCCTGACTACCAACTTCTGCTCAGATCACTGGACCTGAGTCCTTCTCTGAGCACTAGGCTTTGACTACCCATTCCTCCTCATTGACAGTGGAACCACAGCAGTGCATAGGTGGCAAATTATATGGGCCTGTGGTGCCCATGCTCCACCAATATTCAGGCACTCGGGCCCAGCTCCACCAGTATTTGGGCCTATATTTTCACCAATCCATAGAAGTGACCAGGGCAATAGGCTCAAATGCTGCATTTTGGGAAGTCCCACGCTTCAGGGGAATGCAGGTCTGGGGTGCCTGGTGCTCTGCTCCACCCTGCCAGTAGGGTGACCATTAAAGTACTTCAAGAATAGAGGACAGTTGCATTTAGCACACAGGGGGGAAGGGAAAGGGGGATGTAGAGAGTTCAGGAGACAGGGCTGGGGGTGGTTGTGTGAGTGCGGGGAAGTAAGGGTGCCAATTTGGGGGGCGAGGGGGTAGAGCCATAGTCGCGCATACCAAATCTCTGCTGCTCTTCTTCATCTTCCTCTGACTCTCAGGGAGCCAGGGGAAAGTTCACAACCTGCTGCAGCCTCCTGTGCCCTCCGCTTAGCAGCTGGGAGCAAGAGGAAGGCATGAGCTGAGCACCTTCCCCTCACTCCCTTATAATCAGAGGAACAAGAGGAAGACAGGGTTCGTGCAGCTGAACCTCCCTCCTGACCTCCATATAAGCCTGTGACTCAGCGACCAGGGAGCTTGCGAACAGGAGCAGCTAACAGGGAGTTTTGAGAGGGAGTTCTCCAGGTAAAAGAGGAGTAAAAGCGGGACCCTTGTGGTAAGTGGCTGTCTGGAGTGTGTTTGTGTGTGGGGGAGTTTTTTGCTGTGTGCTGAGCTTGTGTTTGTGTGGTTGGTTGGTTGGTTGGTTTGTTTGTTTGAAGGAACTTCTAAAAGGTTTGAAATCTAGAAGCCTCTGTTAATTGGCTGAGCCTCAGTCAGGGGGAGGGGCTACTAGAGCTATATAAGCCTGTGACTCAGCGACCAGGGAGCTTGTGAACAGGAGCAGCTAACAGGGAGTTTTGAGAGGGAGTTTAGAGGGGGAGGTTAGAGGGCACGAGGGACTTCTGACCTTGTTTAAAACATAACTCTTATAATAATCTATATTCCAGAGGTTTAAAAAGAATCCCAGTTTCTGCTTAAACTTATTCATTAGAAAAATGGAGACAGAAGCCCAGCAGCAGAGTGGGGGCTATCCTGTTTATTGCGTCAAGTGTAACATGTATGATTACCTGCCCTGTGGGCGGGTGGCGTATGTGTGCACCCGTTGCAAGGAGCTCCTGACCCTCAGAGACCGGGTTCGGGCTTTGGAGGCCAGGGTGGCTGAACTGGAGGAGCTAAGGGAGGTAGAGAGATATGTTGATGAGACTTTCCGGGACATTGTAGTACTGTCCCACCTGAGAGCCCCTGTGCTCTTAAGGAGGATGAAAGTCTCAAGGAAACAGAGCATTCAATGGGAGCAGAGGGAAACCATCCCGTAGTTGGGACCCTCCTCCCAGAGGATGTTGCGGTATCCTCTCGCACTGAGGATAACTCTGAGGGGGAGGAAATGCCAGTTAGGAAGAGGCAGGTGTTAGTAGTGGGTGATTCGATTGTTAGAAACATAGATAGTTGGGTTTGTGATGACCGGGAGAACCGTATGGTCACTTGCCTGCCTGGTGCGAAGGTTGCAGATCTCTCGAGGCATCTAGATAGACTTATGCGTAGTGCTGGGGAGGAGCCAGTGGTCGTGGTACATGTAGGTACCAATGACGTAGGGAAGGGTAGGAGAGATGTCCTGGAGGCCAAATTTAGGCTGCTAGGAAAGAGACTGAAATCCAGGACCTCTATGGTGGCATTCTCGGAAATGCTTCCGGTTCCACGTGCAGGGCCGGGTAGGCAGGCAGAGCTTCAGAGTCTCAATGCGTGGATGAGACGATGGTGTAGGGAAGAGGGGTTTGGATTTATTAGGAACTGGGGACACTTTTGGGAGAGGGGGAGACTATACAGGAAGAATGGGCTCCACCTAAACCAGGGTGGAACCAGACTGCTGGCACTAAACATTAAAAAGACTGTAGAGCAGTTTTTAAACTAAGAGATGGGGGAAAGCCGATTGGTGCGGAGATGCACGTAAATCGGAGGGAGACTTCTCTTAGAGGAGAATCCATTGATAGAGAGTCTCTAAGCTGTAGTCAGAAAGAGAGGAGGGGAGAGGGCAAACCATGGGCCAGAGCAGACAAACAACCGCATACAAAGGAATCCAATGCACCAGGGAAGGGCAGACAAATAAGCAGTGGCAAATTTTTAAAGTGCTTCTACACAAATGCTCGGAGTCTGACTAATAAGATGGGTGAACTAGAGTACCTAGTATTAAATGAGGAGATTGACATAATAGGCATCACTGAAACCTGGTGGAATGAGGAAAATCTGTGGGACACAATCATACCGGGATATAAAATATATCGAAAGGATAGAGCAGGCCGGGTGGGTGGTGGAGTGGCACTGTATGTGAAAGATAATGTAGAATCAAATGAAATAAAAATATTAATTGAATCAACATGCTCAATAGAATCGCTATGGATAGTAATTCCATGCTCCAATAATAAGAAATTAGCAGTAGGGATATATTACCGACCACCTGACCAGGACAGTGATACTGACATTGAAATGCTGAGGGAGATTAGAGAGGCTACCAAAATAAAGAACTCTATAATAATGGGGGATTTTAATTATCCCTGTATTGACTGGGAACATGTCACCTCAGGAAGAGAAGCAGAGATAAAATTTCTCAATGGCCTAAATGACTGCTTCTTGGAGCAGCTGGTACAGGAACCCACAAGGGGAGAGGCAATTCTCGATTTAGTCCTGAGTGGAGTGCAGGATCAGGTCCAGGAAATAACCGTTACAGGACCGCTTGGGAATAGTGACCATAATATAATAACATTCAACATTCCTGTGGTGGGTGGAACACCTCAGCAGTCCAGCAGCCTGGCATTTAATTTCAAAAAGGGGAATTACACAAAAATGAGGAGGCTAGTTAAACAGAAATTAAAAGGCACAGTGACTAGAGCCAAATCCCTGCAAGCTGCATGGAAACTTTTTAAAGACACCATAATAGAGGCCCAACTTAAATGTATACCCCAAATTAAAAAACATAGCAAGAGACCTAAAAAAGTGTCACCGTGGCTTAACCACCATGTAAAAGAAGCAGTGAGGGACAAAAAGGCATCTTTTAAGAAGTGGAAGTTCAGTCCTAGTGAGATAAATAGAAAGGAACATAAACACTATCAAATCAAGTGTAAAAATGTAATAAGAAAAGCAAAAAAAGATTTTGAGGAACAGCTAGCCAAAAACTCAAAAAGAAATAACAAAATGTTTTTTAAGTACATTAGAAGCAGGAAGCCTGCTAAAAAACCTGTGGGTCCCCTAGACGATCGAACTATAAAAGGCGCAATCAAAGACGATAAAGCCATTGCGGAGAAACTAAATGATTTCTTTGCTTCAGTCTTCACGGCTGAGGACGTTGGTGAGATTCCCAAATCTGCACCGTCCTTTGTGGGTGATGAATCTGAGGAACTGTCCTGGATTGAAGTGTCATTAGAGGAGGTTTTAGAACAAATAGAAAAACTTAATGTTAACAAATCTCCAGGACCGGATGGCATTCATCCAAGGGTTCTAAAAGAACTCAAATGGGAAATTGCTGAGCTATTATCTGTGGTTTGTAACCTATCCCTTAAATCGGCTTCTGTACCTAATGACTGGAAGGTAGCTAACGTGACACCAATATTTAAAAAGGGCTCCAGAGGCGATCCGGGCAATTACAGACCGGTAAGTCTAACTTCAGTACCGGGCAAATTAGTTGAAACAATAGTAAAGAATAAAATTGTGAAGCATGTAGAAGAACATAATTTGTTGGACAAAAGTCAACATGGTTTCTGTAAAGGGAAATCCTGTCTTATTAATCTATTAGAGTTCTCTGAAGGGGTTAACAAACATGCGGACAAGGGAGATCCAGTAGATATAGTATACTTAGATTTTCAGAAAGCCTTTGACAAGGTCCCTCACCAAAGGCTCTTGTGTAAATTACATTGCCATGGGATAAGAGGGAAGGTCCTTTCTTGGATTGAGAACTGGTTAAAAGACAGGAAACAAAGGGTAGGAATAAATGGTAAATTTTCAGAATGGAGAGGGGTAACTAGTGGTGTCCCCCAAGGGTCAGTCCTAGGACCAATCCTGTTCAACTTATTCATAAATGATCTGGAGAAAGGGGTAAGCAGTGAGGTGGTAAAGTTTGCAGATGATACCAAACTGTTTAGGATAGTCAAGACAGAAGCAGACCGTGAGGGACTCCAAGAAGATCTCACCAAACTGAGTGATTGGGCAACAAAATGGCAAATGAAATTTAATGTGGATAAATGTAAAGTAATGCACATCGGGAAAAATAACCCCAACTATACGTACAGTATGATGGGGGCTAATTTGGCTACGACAAATCAGGAAAGAGATCTTGGAGTTATCGTGGACAGTTCTCTGAAAACTCCCACGCAGTGTGCAGCGGCGGTCAAAAAGGCAAATAGGATGCTAGGAATTATTAAGAAAGGGATAGAAAATAAGACCCAGAATATCTTCCTGCCCCTGTATAAAACTATGGTACGCCCACATCTCGAATACTGTGTACAGGTGTGGTCTCCTCACCTCAAAAAAGATATTTTGGCCTTGGAAAGGGTTCAGAAAAGGGCTACTAAAATGATTCGGGGTTTGGAACGGGTCCCGTATGAGGAGAGGTTAAAGCGACTGGGACTTTTCAGTTTAGAAAAGAGGAGACTGAGGGGGGATATGATAGAGGTATATAAAATCATGAGTGGTGTGGAGAGGGCGAATAAAGAGAAGTTATTTATTAGTTCCCTAAATAGAAGAACTAGAGGACACCAAATGAAATTAATGGGTAGCAGGTTTAAAACTAATAAAAGAAAGTTCTTCTTCACACAGCGTGTAGTCAGCCTGTGGAACTCCTTGCCAGAGGAGGCTGTGAAGGCTAGGACTATAATAGAGTTTAAAGAGAAGCTAGATAATTTCATGGAGGTTAGGTCCATAAAAGGCTATTAGCCAGGGGATAAAATGGTGTCCTTGGCCTCTGTTTGTCAGAGGCTGGAGAGGGATGGCAGGAGACAAATCGCTTGATCGTTGTCTTCGGTCCACCCTCTCTGGGGCACCTGGTGTTCGCCACTGTCGGCAGACAGGATATTGGGCTAGATGGACCTTTGGTCTGACCCAGTACGGCCATTCTTATGTTCTTTTGTTCTTATGAGCTGAGCACCTTCCCCTCACTCCCTTATAATTAGAGGAACAAGAGGAAGACAGGGTTCATGCAGCTGAACCTCCCTCCTGACCTCCAGAAAGGGTGAGGGGTTGGGAGGCAAGGGGCTGAGGGGGCATGCACACCCCCAACCAGCTCCTTTCACCTACCTGGCTGCTTGCTGCTCAGCAAGGCAGCCTGCAGGAAAGGCTCAGAAGCTCAGCCCAGCTGGCAGCAGCTGCAGCCAAGAGCCCCACAGCTGGCTGGCTTCTTGCCAGAGCAATGCACCAGGCGCACCAGCTTACCTCTGGTCATAAGAGAAAAAGAGAGGACTGAAAGGCATCCTGTTTCATAATAATAGAGGACAAATGACAGAGTAGCAAAACCCAGGACTGTTCTCTATAAAAGAGGACGAATGGCTACCCTAACCATCTGCTCCTGGTGTAGCTCAAAGGAAAGGATGGAAGCTAGAAAGAGGCATGGTGGACACTTGGGGTAAAGGGTCAAGTGTGGGGAGGTCCTGAGGCATGGGAGGGTTGTCCTGGGTCCCTCGTTCTCCTAGGGACAGCTCTGGCAGGGCAGAGGAGCAGAGGGGACTGAGGTCAATGGGGGGTGCTGGCAGGCACAGCCATCCCTAAGGGAGTTTGGGGCCCAGAACAACCCCCAACCCCAGGCCCTGCCTCCATTCCACCCCTTCACTCAAGCCCTTGTCCCTGTTCTGCCTCTTTTCAAATTCCATCTTCTCCCCTGAGCAATGCTGGGAGCCAGCAGGGCAAGCGGGGACTGGGTAACTTACTACTACTGTCTCCAGCCCACCCCCCCCCAACTCCCCAGGCTGTGCTGGTCTGTCACGTCACCTGGAAGCGCAAGACCAGGGGTGATTGTGTGGGTCCATCCTGTGGATGAGATGGCTCTGCTTGGACCAGTTCTGGGCACCACCAAAAATTATACAAACCTTGGGCCCAGGCATCAGGGTCAAACTGATATAAAGCGTCCATGAATCTAAATAACTCTGAGCTGTTGGTAAGCCTGGAGTACAAAGCAAAGGACCATGTACTATATTCTTTGTGATAACATAGTCACAAAGTGGCAAGCCAGTATGCTAAAGTTAAGGTTGTAAAAACTGAGAAAGAGTCTGAAATGGCATAAGGGTTACAATGCTGCTAAGTGCTATGGAAGAAATTCATCACTTATTTCAAAATGGAGCCTCTATAGTTAATTATAATTAAGGTCTATTATGACAAAGAGGTACAAAGTAAACAGCCACCTTTGTAGGATTGACAATACATGGCCAATTTTGGTATAAACATGGATGCTTATCAACCCTACAGTGATGCTCTTGTGTGGCAGAAGACAGGCTAAAGTAATACTGAGAAAATGGGCAGATGTAAGGAATGCCAAAGGAAGTTTTCATGCTTAAGGTTTGCAGGATGAGAATCAATGGTTTGAATTAGCTTTTTTCATTCTGCCTTTCCAGTCTCATATTTTTCTCTTATTCTTTCATTAACCTTATGTAAGTTTCATAAAATGAAGGTGTTAAAATGTAACATAATATGCTGTGTCCTTATTTTTTTCTAATCCCATTTCTTATTAGTTATATAGTACATAACTGGGTTTTAATCTATAAATAAAACCTTGTTGTTTTTCCATGCCCATTCACTCCTGGCTAGAGATATTGAAACCAGAAGCTTTGAAACAAGTTTCAGTCCATGCTCTACCATTAAGCCCTTTGGCAATTTTTTGCCTGGCACGTCATTCATGTGAGCAACCAGAGAGACACTAGAACAACTGTGGTTTCAAGTTGTGACTAGCTGACCCTAAACTCTTTAGCAAAAAAGTTTGTCTGGGCAAATCTGACCTGAGACTCTCAGTCTGAAAAACAGACTAGAAGAGATGGAAAAAGACAAAATTATTAATATATCCAAATATCTTGCATCCCATGTGTCTTACAGACAAAGAATAAATTGAATAAATGGGAATAAATTTCCAATTTCTTTGGAATAAATTCCTGCAAACTCTTAAATGTCAATAACAGCTCCTCACATGAGTAAGCATTAAGAACATAAGAACATAAGAAAGGCCTTACTAGGTCAGACCAAAGGTCCAGCTAGCCTGTATCCTGTCTTCTAACAGTGGCCAATGCCAGATGCCCCAGAGGGAATGAACATAATAGGGAATTATCAAATGATCCCTCTCCTGTCATCCATTTCCAGCCTCTGACAAACAGAGGCCAGGGACATCAGATTGGTGGACCTAACCTCCATGAATTTATCATTTTTTGAACCCTTTTAGGCTATGTCTACATAGCAACGTTATTTTTGAATAACTGACATTACTCCAAAATAACATAGTCCGTGTCTACACACAAGCAGTTATTTCGACATAATGTTGAAATAATATAGAGGTGGAGGACTGCTTACTCTGACTCCAATAACCCTCATTATACAAGGAGTAAAGGAAGTCAGGGGAAGAGTGCTCTATCTCAAAACAGCTGCTGTGTAGACAGCACCAAAAGTCGAAATAAGCTATTTCAGTTTAAGCTACAAAATTAGCGTAGCTGAAGTTGCATAGCTTATTTCAAGTTTAGACCTGCTGTGTAGATGTGCCCTTAAAATCCTAGTCTTTACAATATCCTCTGGTAAAGAGTTCCACAGGTTGACTCTGTGTTGCGTGAAGAAAAATGTACTTTTGTTTGGTTTAAACCTGCTACCTATTAATTTCATTTGGTGACCCCTAGTTCTTATGTTTTGGGGACAAGTAAATAACTTTTCCTCATTCATTTTTTCCACACCAGTCATGATTTTATAAACCTCTATCATATATCCCTTTAATAGTCTCTTTTCTAAGCTGAGAAGTCCAAGTCTTTTTAATCTCTCTTCATATGGGACCCGTTTCAAACCCTAATAATTTTTCTGAATCTTTTCCACTGACAATATGTCTTTTTTTGAGAGGAGGTGACCCCATCTGTACACAGTATTCAAGATGTGGGTGTAACATAGTTTTATATAGAGGCAATAAAATATTCTCTGTCTTGTTCTCTTATCCCCTTTTTAATGATTCCTAACATTCTGTTTGCTTAGGATTATTCACATAACATTTGTCCCTTATAAACTACAGAATTCCTAGCTTAACTCTTAACTCCCCCTTGTGGTCTTTTGACAAAATACATTGGCATAGATTCCAGGAGGGTTTTATTTTTCATGGCATATATTTGGCAATGTCAAAGTACCCTTGCCAAAGTCCTATAAATATACTAAAAATAATGGATGGTCATGGATGCAGGACCATGAATCTGTCTTTTCTTAGGAACACATGCATCTGTTATACATTGAAATAAAGTTTATTGGTCACTTTAAAAATAACTAAAGAAGAGAAGATTTACAACAAAAGTTACTGAGATTCTCTGTACTCATGATGGAAAAGAGCTGATGATTTTAGAATCAACACCCTCCAAACAGCATAAAATCAAATTGTGGGAAGTGTGTGAAGATGAACCTCTACAATTGTGCCTTGAATTTTCCTGTTTTTGCAAGAAGCAAGCTCACTCCACTCAACACCTGTTCTGAGAATTGCGTGCTGCATTAGAAAACAGAAACCAGGTTATTTTTTGATAGATTGGGTGGGAGTAAATGCTTTGAGAATGATAAGAAGGAATAAGAATATGTTGTGGCACTTATGCTATCAGGGCAGTGATACAATTAATTATTTTTATGACTGTTAGTCAACAGACTCCCTCACTGAAGGTTTTCCTAGAGCACAGTCTTCTCTGTAGTTTTGAAAACTTACAGAAAAAAAACCCCTTCTGGTTATCTTTAACCTTTTCCTAATAAGAAAATGCACTCCCAATGGGCTGAAAGCTAGTCACCTCTCCCCAGCAGACAGCCTAAATAGTATCCTCATCCTCCCATTTGTATAATTCAGCCCAGGCCAGTTTAGCTTCCCTTTCCAATTATTTAAAAACACATCCGTTTTTTTCTTTTGTTAGGTTTCGAGTGAATTCTCTGGCTATGTCTACACTGCATGTTTTTTTGGCAGAAGATATGCGTGCAAATGGGTGCTCATTTGCATATTGCACGCTCTTATTTGCATATCCTCTTCCAAACCTTTTTTGTGAAAGAGGTTTTTGCGATAAAAAGCCCTGTATAGATGGGGCCGGTTGTCAGAAAAAAACCCTTGTGCACAAGAACCTGTAAACCTCAGTTTTTGAGGAATAAGGGCTCTTGCACAAAAGGTTTTTTTTCCCAACAAATGGCCCCATCTACACAGGGCTTTTTATCACAAAAACCTCTTCCACAAAAAGGATTGGAAGGTGATATGCAAATGAGGGTACGAGATATGCAAATGAGTGCACCATTTGCATATCTTCTGCTGCAAAATCACTCAGCGTCGATGTAGCCTCTGATCTCAGATCTTGTCAGCAGATTTGTGGTCATCCTGAAATTGTAATATATACCTTATGCCAGGATGGACACAGAGATGATGGTAATATGGGGGAAATGCCCATTCCGCAGCCTCAAATTATAGGTTTGCAATGGCTTTGATTTTAGATTAGGGTTTGTTTGAAGAGAAGATAGGACAAATTAATTTGCAGCTGTGCTTTTGTTCATTCAGTTCCAAATGACACATTTAATGTGAAATAAAGGGCTGGGAGAAAGGAAAGTATTTCTAGTATAAGCTATGCAATGAATCACCCCGGAAGTCTAAACTATTTCCTCTGCTGCTGTGGGTGTGAAGATGTTTCCTTGAACCCTGCATTGAAAATCAGGCCAAATTACACAGCCTTCGTGTACCACCAGAGCAATGTATGAAGTCTGGCCACTGTTGAAATAGGCAGCCTGTGAGCTTCCAAGACCTGACAGTGTTCATTTTGAGATAAAACAAGCCTGATGCTGATTTCCAGCTCTGAACAAGGCACTAAGGAGAAGGAATCAAAAGTCCTTGTCTTGGTGTTACCAGACATGCATTACAGAAAGTGGAAGGATGAGATAAACTTATAATGAGAAATCACTTGGATCCTTTAAAAAAAAAGAGGAGGAAAACTATCATGTCTTAAAATGTTTAAAACTTTGAAGAGGAAACAAAATTGGCATAGACTGGATTATACATACAAATATGCGGATGAGGGTAGATTTTTTCATCTTTGCAAGCAAGACTTGACTTTTAATTTCCAATCTGCAGTGTAGTGGAGTTTCACAGTCAGTTTATTTTAGAAGTTCATGGCAGCTAACTGTCATTAATGTAGTAAAACACTTGGCATGAAGCTAACCCTTCATATCTTTCACTGACACATCTGAAAAAAATATTTTTTAACCCAGCATAGAGAACTTCAGAGTAGTCATGCTAAGTAACATGGAAACCTAGAGGAGCCCCAGGGTTACTCAAGTGAGGAACAGCTCTAATGAGGGACAGATAAAGGTACTTGAATATCAAGGCTGAAATATTCAGCAATGATTTTTGTACAGGGAATTCATACTTTTTCTGACAGGGCAGGTACACATTCACTAAGGGTATGTCTACACTGCACGCTTATTTCGAAATAAGCTATTCTGGAATAGTTATTCCAAAATAGTTTATTTTGAAATAGGACGTCTACACTGCAGGTAAACTTCAAAATTTGTCTGAGGCGGGTTTCCCTAATGTAGACGTGCAATCTCAGTTTAGAGCCCCAGGAGGCACTGGAGAGTAATAACTTAGATGGCCCTGGTGAGGGGCTATTTCGAAATAGTAGCAGTGGAGCATCTACACATGCCTTGTTTCAAAATAGCTATTTTGAAATAGGCATTATTCCTCATAGAATGAGATTTCAGATTTCAGAATAAGTCGTCTGTTATTTCCAAATTATTCTGAAATAACAGAATGTCAGTGCAGACGCTCGCATTGTTATTTTGAAATAATGCTAGTTATCTTGAAATAACGGTACAGTGTAGACACACCCTAAGTTATATATTAGCTTGTACATATGTGGGAAGCAGGAATCAAAATCTATCTTTAATTTGAAAACCTATTTAGCAGCAGCAGTTTTTCAGAGGGAGAGATGCAGGAAACTTCTTACCAGTTTTGAAAACAATGAAATGAAGTTGAGGGGTACTGAAGACAACCCCTTGAAGTTCAACTAGGATTAATGCAAAAGGCAATGAAGTGGGCCTGATCCCTTTATTAATTAGCATATTTTGCACAAGGCTTTGGTACTGGCAGAATAATGCTTCTGGGAGGTTGGTTAATAAATAACACTGACATATGCATCCTGGGTTTTGCATACATATGTATAACTTTCAAAAGACCAGTTTATATATTCTATTTAAAATGTACATTTTAAAAATACAAATATTTATTCTTCTAGCTAACCTTAGCTAAAAAAGAGGAAAATTTAAAGAGACTATATAAGTAAAGATAATGTGTCCAATGTTGACCACCGTGATGGATAGGAGGAGTGCTGGCCAGCACCCAGTGACTCAAGGGTTAAACTCAGGTAGCTAGCAAAAGTCTTGGCAGGGGGCCAGAAGAACCAATGGCATATAGTGCTGAAATTTGAATTGAATATAAATACCTTGCCTGCTCTTTTTGTGTGGGAATTCTAAGTTAAGAGCTGGAGGGAGCAGATGCAGTAATCAAAATTACTACGTCTATACAAATATTGGACATGGGAGTGAACTGGGACTTGAAGGATGGATCAGCATGGATTGTGTATATTTACTCACAATCTGGTTATTTTTCTTTATTTTGCTGTTTGGTAGAACTTCTCTGCGTAAAATCCATGTGCTCCCCAACATTCACTATTTTAGCTGTGCCCAGAGATATCATTTTTTCTTTGTGTTTTAATCTGCTCTTTCCTTAGTTGCTCTGTAACACCTAGCAACCAAGTATGCTTTAGCAAGTATATCTTTTTGGTTTTGTTAATAAAATCACCCTTTTTAAGGCAATGATTTGACTCTTGTGTCCTGAAAGGAAACAGGAGGTCTGTGTGTGTGTATGCATGCCTAAGACTGAGGAGTCAGCTAACAGAGACTGCAGTTTGTTTTCTCTTTTTTCCCAAGGTCTCTTGTGGTAAAAAAGCTTAGGGATACCCCCTGGAAGAAGTCCAAGTACTTCCTTCCTGGGTTCAAAAAGAAAGAGTCTCTTTTTTTTTCACTTGGTGGTCGCAGTTACCTCCCAAGGCCAGGGAATCTGTGGCCTTGGGGAGCTTTTAAACAGAAGCCAACAGAGGAAAGGTATTTGTTAAGGTCTCTTTTGGGCCCCCACCTTCTGCACTCGGAGTGCTAGAGTAGGGAACAGCCCTGACAACTGCAAATAGCATTGTTGAACCATGGTGTTTTATTGTAATATGCCTGCCTATGGCATTCAGATGCTGAAATGGGATTCCAAGTACCATGGTACGTGAGCACAACTAGTTACCATCCTATTTTATTGGATAGCTGATTGCTGGGGATGTGAACTTTGAAGGAATGGGAAAAGAAAGTGTAAAAAGCAGCATGATACAGTCTGTAATACATGGAGAGAGGAATAGGAGCTGTAGACCATCAAGTGAAGGAGATATGGGTATATTCTTTTTTGTGTCCTATAGAGAATGCAAGGAATTAGAGAGATTTACAGGCAAACAACCTGCATTAGAAGAACCAAGGACCTGCTCCCTCACATAACGCTGGAGTACTACAGATTCAGTGTTCTGGGTAAATGCAATCTCTACCATTTTAGACATAACCAGAGACACTGTGACATCTAAGCTCATCTCCTAGATAGAAATCATGGGATACACAGATACTATCTCTGGATCTCACACTCATTTGGACACACAACAGATCTGATATTCAGCTTAAAGTGAATACTAGAGAACTAAATATTCCACTCTGCTAGTCTGATTGCAACCTCATCCAAGCAACATAACTCATGACTGTCAGAAGGGGAGTGCGTTGACAAAGCTGACTGGCCCACAAAGGATTTGGAATCTATTCAGCTTTTGGCTTGCCCTAGAAAAGACAGCCAATTGCAAAGCCAAAGCATTAATGATGTAGTGGATGGAAGAATTGCCTGCTATCCACCACATTGGCATTACATCACCTATGTTGTTCTCCTTGATTCAATGATAAAACACAGAAGAAGAAAAAACAGAATGCAAGTGGTGTATCATTCACTCCGCAGCAACTAACCATCTAAAAAATCCCTACATCACTTTTCATTCAGTAACTTTCCCTGCTTCTGTTCTTCCTTTCACATAACCATGGACATATACAGCTGGAAGGAACCTCAAGAGATCCTTCAGTCTACCCCTCTGTACGGAGACTGCATTTGGTATGCCTAGACCGTACTTTCAGTTCCATGTTTCATGATCACCAATGGACTTCTGTTTTTATATGTGTCCTTACTAAGACTGGCCTCACATCATACAATTAGGGGATAATGTGTGTTTACATCAATCATGTAATATAATATTATCCCCGGCTATTTGCTCAGACACAAATGCAGAAAAAGCAACTCTGGTAATGGCAAGTTTCTAACATAAACCACAGATATTTAGTTCCAATAACTATAAAATGTACATGGCATACTTACAACTTTTAGAAACTTATGTACTTTCACTTTGGAAGCCTTTGGCCCTTTCCCAAGACAAGTCGGTGAGGTGTTTGATTCCCTGCACATAAGTCAAATAGAATGGAAAATATTCAGCATACTCCAGGAAGTGATTGACACACCACAGGATCATATTCAAAATGTGGAGATGGATAAGGGAAATAATAATACTAATAACTTGAGAACTTAATCATCTGAACATAGATGTTTAGAACTAAATGCCTAGTATCAGCATAAACGTTGTCACTACTTAACCCCTAGCTATATCCATTTTCAGCTTTTTCCTTGAGGTGCCACAATTGAGCAGTCTTTGGGAAATGAACACCTCCAACAGCTTCCATTTAGAATACAATGGCTTAATCCTGTGACTGACTCAATATGAGAAAATATGCTGTGAAAGCTTCCTCTTCAAGTTCATCTGATTCTGATGGACGTATCAAGCTTTATCAGTTGTGTCAACACCTATGAATACTTAAATTTACTTTCATCATTCATTCTTACACAAACTTATGGCTGAAATCTAACCAAAATCCCGTGTGTTCCATGCTCATTAGTGTTATATGTGTCTATTGGTCTTTATGTAATTAGTTATTTGTATGCAGTTTTTGAACTACTGTATATATGGTAAAGACCAGCATGTTTGCAGAGCTGATCCTTCATTATTAGGTATCTGGCTACGGAGTTCAATAGAATCAGGAATGGGCTTGTTTTTGCAATGCAGCCATCAGCTGACAGAGATTCAGCAGGAACAAAATGCTGGGATCAGGCATTTTTCTTTACATTACATATAATGTGTATATTCTCTATAAGCAAATTCATTGCATTTTAAAGTCCAAGAATATTTTTGTTTGATGTAACAAAGTAGTTCCTTAACTACACACAGACGGGTGTACTGATGTCATTCTTAAGTCCTAGTGCCCTTGGCTACTGCTACATTTTACTGAAAACTATCTTCTGTTCAAACTGTAAAAATATGTTTTTGTCCAAAAAGTACAGGCTGTTCAGGTCAAATACATTACCTTATTGTGTAAACTTAACTCTCTACCCACTAACATAGGTCAGTCATCGGAGTTCTTTATCTCCCAACTATTATGTCTTAACTGGGGTTTTTGTGTTCATCTTCTTCTCTTTTGTGAATGCAGAGAGAGTCTATGTCTAGGCTACAAAGAAAAGTCGGAAAAAGGTATGCAAATTGCAAACCGCAATTTGTGTATCTTTTTCTGCTTTTTTTCCAAAAGAGGCTTTTCTGACATTTGGCCCATCTATACAGGGCCAAAGGTCAGAAAAAAACCCTCTTTCAGAACATCCCTTCTTTCTCATAGAACAAGGTTTACAGGTATGCCAAAAAAACGTGTCTGCTTTTCTGAAATATTTTTTCAGAAAAGCAGACGCATTCCTTGGATGCGGCAGAGCTTTTCCGGGATACCTCCAGTATACCGGAACAGCTCTGCAGTGCAGACATAGCCTGAGATACACTTTTGATGGAAATACATGAGTGAAGGAATTAAAGCTCTTTTACTAAGAATGCACTTTTCAAAATGAAGTAATTTTGACATGTTTTGGACAATTCCCTCTCAGACTGACTTAAACCTGCAAACCTTGCTTGTGGTGAAGTAGCAATTCCACAAGAGAGAGGTATATTTTAGTACTCTGCGCTCAAGTGCAAGTGTCAAAATATTGAACTAACTGGAAACAGAATAGTCCTACCCATAAGTCTGACTTACTTGCCTTGACAAGCACATTCCAGCAACTGGATTACTGCACTCATATTTCATATTGATAAATTATACTTAAAGGCTACTTTTAAAAGCTTATTCCCATGTAGTTAAATTTGCTTTAATATGACAATCACGTGCATCTTATCTTCATGTCTAATTGGCATCAAACTTTTTGGTCGCACTAAATTTGCTTTTCTTCTGCAACAAAGCATCCCCCAAATTTGTCAATTGCTTCTTTAAATTAATATTAAACTGCAGAGCATGTGAATGAATGTTTGGCTCTCTTCACAAGAACAGAGAGATTAATAAATTCACCACACAGAAAAATAATTGCCATCCTGGATAACAAGTGAGGGTGGAGGATGTTTTCTTTGGATTGGCATAGATTCCATTACTATTTAAAAGTTTGAAAAAAAATTAAATGACAGGATAACCAATGGCTGTAAGTATTATTTTGATATTATGGCCAAATTCTTTTGCATAGCTTTTCCAAATACAGCTGTTTGCTGCAAGCCTGTGATTAAGTTCCCTGCGGAGGGCCTTGAGTTGTTTGTCCTCAAATACCGTTGGATTCATAAACCAGTTTCTAGCCACAGTTTGAGATTTTTCCATCCTCTTTTCCCTTGGTTATAAATTCCCACTACCACAGCCATCTCTGGCATATAATCTCCTTATGTCCAATATCGCAGTATGCCTAATGGGTGTGGCCAAAGATCATTTCTATATCAGCATGTTTCTAAGTCTCCAACTACAGTAGGAAAATAGCCTTCTTCAGCATAGACGGTGCAAACCTTATGTGCCTAATCTGCCCTGAATACCTAGGTTTCACTGATCTCTTTATCCAGGCTGGATCAAATAAAGCTAGCATGGGTATTGTAATCCTCATAGAATGACAGAAATTTGTCAGAACCATGCAAATACCAATTCTAGCACAGACAGGCAGGACTGAACATCTTGTTAACCTCCCAGATCAGATCAAACAACCTAACACATAAGACAACTTAACACAAAGCTAAACATAAAGCTCTGTATACTGGTAGAAGTGCCGTCTATGCTAATCACAACTTTGCCCTCTCTAGTTAAATAAAAATTTACACATTAACTCCTAGTACTCCAGGAATTCTGCCTTCCACACAAGATTCCATGTTCATCAGTTAATTATGCCTTATAATCAGTCATGGACTCATTGGTTGTAGTTGGATCTTGATTATCAACAAGTGCACAATTCATATCTGCTGGGGCAGGTCTATCCTGCTGGAGACAGAAATGTACTGAGGTCCTGAGAACACTCCAGCAATTCTTCCTCCACAACTGGTCTCCCATTACAAACAACAGGAATCTGTTGGATGCTTTCAAGGCCTCTTCTGCATCCCTCTGGGATATCTTTCAGTGAATCTGTGCACCAGTGCTCAACACATTTCAGAAGAAATGAGCTGAGGATTTTTGCATCTGCAAAAATAAGTTGCTTAGTTTCTTAACCACTGTGTAAGGTCCCCTCCAGTAAGAAATAAATTTGGGACTTTTTCCAGTTGTGTAGGCAGAACTTCTCTCCTTCCTGGTTGGGCACATAATTTTCTTTTTCAAGGCAAGCTAGCTTTTGGCTCACCTTTCCTCCATCTTCTGGAATGCTGTCCTGAGGTCACTGATCTAAGATTCCACTCTGTCACCCACCTATGTAGGTGCAAGGCTCCTTGCCATTTCTTGCTGCCTGAACATCAGATCTTAGGGAAGCATGGATTTGTGGAGTCAAGAAATAACCTTAGCAGGAGACTCAGAGGTGTAGCCATGTTACTCTGTAACTGAAAAAACTTAAAAAAATAACAAATAGTCTTGCAATACCTTAGAGTATGTCTAGACTGCATCCCTCTGTCGGCAGAGGAATGCAGATTAGGCAGGTCGACATTGCAAATGAGGCAGGGATTTAAATATCCCGTGCCTAATTTTCATAAAAATGGCCGCCGCGTTTTGCCGACTCAGCACTTTGTCAGCAAAAAGCGGCAGTCTAGAGGGGGATCTATCGAGAAAGAAAGACTTTTTCGACAGATCCCTTATGCTTCTCCAAGGAGGTTTACAGGATCTGTTGAAAAAGGCTTTCTTTCTTGACTGATCCCCCTCTAGACTGGCGTTTTTTGCCGACAAAGTGCTGAGTCGGCAAAACATGGTGGCCATTTTTATGCAAATTAGGTGCAGAATATTTAAATCCCTGCCTCATTTGCAACGTCAACCTGCCTAATCTGCATCCCTCTGCCGACAGAGGGATGCTGTCTAGACATACCCTTAGAGACTAACAACAAAATATAGATGGTATCATGAGCTTTCATGGACACAACCCACTTCATCAGATGAATGGAGTTTAAGGGATCCAAGTAACAAATATTTCCTTCTTCACTCACAGCAGGTGATGAAGTTCTCCTGTTAAACCATTTATAAACTGACTTAGCACATAGGATTCTCTCATGGCTTGCCACTGGGTATATGCTCATCTCTGCATTGTCATTTCCAGATTTGTTGAAGCAGGTTCTACCTCACTGAAAGAGTAATACAAAGAAAGCCCTATTGCACACATAAAACTATACAGTGATCCCCCTTCTGGCCTGGCTTGCCATTTCTTCTGGTATTTCCAAAAAGCCAATTCCATCTCACAGTGGTCATATAAATCTTTGCATAATTGTCTCAAGAAATATGATCTGCATTGGGAAGCTACTTGTAACATGCTTTGGAATTACTATCCAAAAACACTACTCTGCTGTTTTCTCGTCAGCCTACTCATTTACAGAGCGACAGCTCTAAATCTGTCAAGTACTCCCAGACTCGAAACTCATCTGCATGCCCAGTCATTTTCTTTCTGAGGCAAATGTGCTTTTACCATTTTGAGAGCACTGCTCACTCACTTACAGAATTATAGAATCGCAGACATTTATTGGACCCTGCAAGTACCAGCATTGAGCAGCGGCACCCTCAGCATACGATTTAGTGGGTCCTTACTAGACCTGCTAAATTTATCACCAGAAGATGGATCTCCAGTGTGATTAAGAATAGATGTGGCCCAAGGCCCAGTACCTGCTATTATTGATGTCAGTAGAAAGTTGTCATTGACTTCAATGGGGATAAAATTGCTCTATTAGAATGCCTCAGTTGATAACACACAAATATCTGGACCACATTTATATCACCAATGTTCCTGGGGGGAAGAACAATTTTATTGGCAGCTGATGTGCTAAGAAAAGGAAGAACATGAATCTCTCATAGCCATGATCTTTTACAAGAATTTAAACCACCTTGGTGCATAGTTCTTTACTGTGATTCTCTTTCATGCTACTGGTAATGACATTTCTGCTTCAGGGAATGGTTAGAAATTGGTTACTTGTCAGCCAGAATGCTGCTGTGAAAAGACACTAGGGTTACTAAGAAATAAATCCTTTTATAAAACTTAAGCTCAGCATTTTGTTAATTTAACAACAGGATATTTAAAAATACATAATTGGCATTTGGTAAACCTAGGCTTTTGTAAATTGGTAAATGCTACAACAGCTGTTCCGTTGCCAAAGAGCTGGTTCACTCATTCTTATGATTCTTGGGTTTCTTGTTCAAATTACATGTGGTTGGTATTTTTCCTCTCCGAATATAGAACATGCTCTAAATCTTAAGCAGCTTCCGAAGATACAGTCTTGCAACTTCCAAAGATACAGTCTTGGGCTACGTCTAGACTGCAAGCCTCTTTTGAAAGAGGCTTTTTCAAAAGATACTTTTGTCTAGACTACAACCAGTATTTTCGAAAAAGCAAGCCGCTTTTTCAAAAGAGAGCACCCAGGCAGTCTGGATGCTCTCTTTCGAAAAAGCACAGTTTGCATTACATAGCACCTTTTTTCGAAAGAGCACTTTCGAAAAAAGGCATTATTCCTCGTAAAACGAGGTTTTCCACAGTCAAAAAAACAGCCGTGTTCTTTCGATTTATTTTGAAAGAACGCGGCTGCAGTCTAGACGCAGGTGAAGTTTTTTCGAAAAAAGGCCACTTTTTTCGAAAAAACCCTGTAGTCTAGACACACCTTTGGAGTGATGACAAGGGAAGGGATGGGGGTGAAAAGGGAGGAAGCAACTGAACTACAGCAAGGAGGTTAGTTCATCTTTATGTCACCTCACATGTTTTTTTAATGAAAAAAAAAACACACACACACAGAAAAAGGAAAATCTGGGACCATTAAATGTGCTGGACTGATCCAGAAACGTTTTGGTTAGCCCTCAAACAAATACAAGGTGGGCACTACATTTTAAGTTTCCCTACTAATGTTACTGGAGGAATAAGCTGTAATATTGAGAAGGTAGCCAATTCTTTATGCTGATTTGAACCAAGGCCCTTTCTAGTGAGACTACTAACAAGGGTGTCAATTATTGATTTTTCTGATGTTAATGCCAGTCCACTAGGAAAGAGACTGACACCAACTCTCACATAGGCTTCTGCAGCAACATTTGGTCACAACTTGATTGGATTTACCATTATCTAGAGCATCTATGTCTCATTCCAATGCCTCTGAGGTCACTTATTTTAAAGTATTACCTCAGTATAAGCATCAATGCCTTAGTTCAGCAAAGGACTAAAGAAAATGTTTAAGTTTAATTGACTGCACCATTTTGAGAAGTCTTAACAGCAAGATTGGCAGTCAATTGATTTCAATTGGACTTAAAAACCTGGGTAAAGTAAAGCCTGTGCTTCAATATTTCGCTGAATAAGGTTGTTGTCCTAAATGGAGGCCTAAGTGTTTTGGTGAATGGGAACCCACACATGCTTTGCTGAGGCTACGTCTAGACTGCAGGCTTTTTGTGCAGGAACCTTTTTTCGGAAGAGATCTTCCAAAAAAACTTCTTGCGTAAGAGTGCATCCACACACAAAAGCTCGTTGAAAAAGCAATATGCTTTTGCGAAAGAGATCGTCCAGACTGATTGGATGCTCTCTCGCGTAAAAGGCCACCCGGAACCAGTTCAGGCAGGGCTTTAGGTCACCAGTTGCTTCTGAGTGCTGGCGGCAGAGCCTTGCAGAGACACACACTTAAAGGATCCCCCTGGACAGCCGTTTCTCTGCTTCTCCTGTGTACTTGCCTAACTCTTCGAGGGACAGCAAAGCTCTCACACTGCCTGCTGTGGTTGCCCTCTTCTTTTTTGGAGGCCACAGCTTTGTTCTTCAGTGCCATGGAGATGCAGCTGCCCCTGGGCATGCAATGGCCCCACACGGCCATGCTGCAGTTTTTGCAGGACTTTGTGTCTGCTGCCTTCCTGGTTCTGCAGGACGTGGACCCCAAGATCATTCTGGGGACCCTCTCCATGGCTGCGGCTGCTCCGTTCTGGCAATGGCACCCCACAGTTGAGAGGCGTTTTTGAACGCTCGAAACTAGTTCGGACTGGTGGGACCAGCTGGTCATGGAGAGGTGAGACAACTAGCAGTGACTCCAAAACTTCCGCATGCAGACCACCTTTTTGGAGCTATGTGCCTGGCTCGCCCCTGCCTTCTGAAGATGCGACACCCACCTGTGGCCCGCCATCCCCCTGAAGAAGCTGGTCACCATCGCCTTCCTCCCGGGGTAGGGGGTAGACGCCGGCCACGAGGGCCGTGCGTTTGAGCAGCCCCAGACAGCTGCCATCAGTCAGGCTCATCAGGCCAGGGTGCACATCCGGGAGGCCCTGAGGGATAGGTTTTCTCAAGGACCTCAGTAACTCTCTCCAGGGCCTTCACAACAGGGCCTCTGGCTTGCTGCCCTATCCCTTCCCCACCATAACCCCTCCCTTCGCCCTTTCCCATACCTCCCAATAATCACACCTGTTTGGTTTTACAAAACATGAACTCTGTTTTAATGAAACATTGAGAAAAGGCGGGTAGGGGGAGGAGGACTATGAACTGGGAGGGGGATGGGGGCGGCTCAAGGTGCCTCCTCGGGTGCAGGGACCTTGTCGGGGTTGTGAGGATCTGGGGAACACAGGGGGTGGACAGGAGGGGCAGCTGGAGTGGGGTCAGGGTTGGCAGGGGGGCAGGGCCAGGGCCATAGGCATCACTTGGGGAGGGAGCATGGGCATTGCTAGGGGAGGGGACATGGGCATCACCTGGGGAGGGAGCAGAGTCAAAGCAGGGAGGGCAGGCGGAGGGGGAATGGGCATAGCAGGGAGGGTAGGAGGGTGGAAGCCAGGAGCAGCGGCCTCAGGTGGGTGCACCACCATGCGTGACATAATACCACACATTAGTTGGTCCCATGCACACTCCTGCCACACTAGGTTGGCGCGTACCTTGTGTGCCAGGGTCTAATGGATGTCCCTGAGGACACTGATGTGCTGGCGCATCAGGTCTTTGTGCACCCTGGTGCGTCTTCAGGTCCCCCAGGCTCTGGCAGGCATCTGCACTGGTGTGGCTCGGCCCTCAGTCCTGGCTCGTCCGGAGAACACAGAAGAGGGAGAGGCTGTCAGTCCTCCCTGCAGACACTGTCCCTGAGGCCATGCCCTCCATGTGACCAACAGTCCCGGGTGCAAGGCCATGTGCGGCCTGCACAGCAGGCCCTGTCTCACAGGGGCCCCGAGGTGCCCAAAGAACTGTGCTGCCCGCTTTCCTCCACCCCCAGCCCACAGACAAGCAGCCAAGGGAAATGTCCAACCACAGTGGCATCCCCTCATGGGCAGCAGAGGAGCCAGGAGCAGCCTGGGCCTCCCTGGGGTTCACACACACAGGTGTCTGCGGGAGCAGCTGCTGCCTCGCATGTGCAGGCATGCCCGTGTGCTGTGTGCAGCACTCCTCGGTCTGTGTGGGTCATGTCTGTGCCCTTGTGGTAGCCTGCTTCCAGCCGGAGCGGCCCCCACTCCCCATGGCAGGATGTGTGTGGCCTCCCCTCTAGGGTTGCCAGGTGTCCGGTATTCTACCGGACAGTCCATATTTTGGGGCCTCTGTCCAGTAAAAAAACTCAGAAAATACCGGACATGTGCAATGCCCGGTATTTTCTGGTTTTCCGGCTGGGCGCCCGAGGGAAGCCTGGCGGGGAGGGGGGGGGGAATGGCTGGGAGGCGGGGTGCAATCGACACTGGGAGCCTCTGGTTGCGTGTGGTGCCTTGGGGAGGAGGGGAAGCCCTGTACGTGCTCCTGAGCGCTGTTCCTGAGCCCTGTACATGCTCCTGGAGCCGCACCCGGACTAACTAGTGCTTCACTGGGACCGTGCATGGAACAGTCAGTGCCCTGGGATCTGCATGTGCCCGGGTCAGTCCTGCTCCCCACCAGCCAATTTGCTCCCCCCCTGCTCCGCCTGACCCCTTCCTGGCTGGCCAGTTCTCCCCCACTTTTTCCCGATCTTCCCCGGCCAGCCCTGCTGCCCCTGCCAGCCCCGCTTCTGGCGGCCAGTTCTCCCCTCCTCCTCCCGATCTCTCCCGGCCAGCCCCACTGCACCCAACCTCCCTGCCCCCCACCAGCCCTGCTTCCCACCAGCTGGTTCCCCTGCCCGATCTCCCCCGGCCAGCCCCGCTGCCCCCAATGACTCCCCAACTTTCCCGGCCAGCCCCTTCTTCCTTGCGGCCGATTCCCCCGCCCAATCTCCCCCAGCCAGACCCGCTGCCCCTTGGCCAGCCCCCCCCACCAGCCCTGCCCTCCTCCCGGCCAGCCCTGCCTGCCTCCTGGCTGGTCCCTGGCTAGTATTTTTTTTTAATTCACCCCGTAACCCTGCTCCCTTCAGCCTGGGAGCAGGATCCCACCCATGCTCAGGGGCTGCCTGCTGCATCCATGTGCTGCACAGTAACACAGCACATGGTTCCACGTGCACGGACCGCAGCACTACGTCCAGCCCAAGCATCCCATGCGACACTTCCCCCCCGCCCCCTGTGTGCCTGCCTCCCCCACCTGTGTGTGTGACAAAGTGAGACCACTCAGCTGAAGAGCCCTCTGAGGCATCCGAGGAGGCCTGGGAGGTGTCCTGGCTCCCTTGCACTGGCTCAAGGGAGAGGGTCACAGTGCCCATCTCCACCTCCTGCTCCTCCTCCTCTGGCGCAGCCAGCTGGCCCTGGCCCTCCTGCTCCTCCCCCGAGGCGACCGCCGGCTGGACGATGATGGGGGTCTCAACCCCGGAGTCCACCAGGATGGGTGGCAAACATGTTTCCCCACCCCCCCAGGATGTGAAGCAGCTCCCTGTAGTAGGGGCAGGTGTGGGGTCCTGCCCCTGAGTACGTGCTGCGCTCTTTGGCCCAGACATATCCCTGATGGAGTTCTTTAACTTTACTCCAGACCTGTTCCATGATCCGGGGTGGGTGTCTGCTCTCCGCCAGGGAAGTGGCCATCCAGCCATAAATGTCGGCATTACACCAGTTGGCCCGGGGATCCTGGAGCATCTCCTCCTAACCCTACTGCTTGAGGAGGGACTGTATCTCTGGGCCAGTCCAGGATGGGGTGTGTCTCTTGGTGCCCCTGGATGGGTCTTCAGACACCTGGGGCTGCTCCCGACAAGGGCCAGGATGGTCACGGGGAACTTCAGGGGCGGTCATGGCTGTGGCAAGTTGCTGCTCTCTGTCCAATTTCCTGCCACAAGGCTTGTCCAAGGTGCCTGCAGCTTTCAGAGGGGCCAAGAGACAGGGACAATAGAGTTGTCATTAGCTGGTATGGAGTGGCCACCAGGGCACCTGTGCTTTTTCCTGGAGGCCTCTTCTTGTGCAAAGAACCCCTCCTCCCTGTGCACACATGCCTTTTTGTGAAAGAGCTCTTTCACAAAAAGGCTTCTTCCTCACAGAAAGAGGAGTACCAATTGCACAAAAACTCCTCTGTTCTTTTGTTTTACTCTCAAAAGAACGCACTTGCAGTGTGGATGTTCTACGAGTTTTGTCAGAAAAATGTCTGTTTTTCCAACAAAACTCTGTACTCTAGACATACCCTGAGTCAGGACCAAATTATGGTTTTATTCCAGTGCAGAACATGAGGGTTTAGCAAAGGAATATGAACGGTAGACATGTATGTCGAAGGCAGGGGTGGGGAACCTCAGGCTGGGGCCCAGATGCAGCCCTGGCTTGTCTAGATACAGCCCCCGAGGCTCAGGGCTCCACCCTGGTATTGGGGAGCTTGTGCTGGCACTCCATTCCCCTGCTGTCCCACCATAGGGCTGAAGCACACAAAAAATACTAGTTTGGCTCCCCTTGGCTCTGGTATGCACGGGGAATGTGGGGAGTGTCTTTCTTCTTCCCAGTCAGGGGCCACATCAATGAGTGGTTGGGGTTGGTTTTTTTTTTTTTTGGCTTCTCATTTGTGTGCAGCCCCCAACCGATTTTTCTGTGGGTCATTGACCCTGACCCAAAAAAGGTTTCCCACCCATGGTCTATGGCATTCTAAAGGTTAATATGGACACCTCTAGAATTGGACGCAAAGTGAATGTAAAATAGCATGTAATAAAAAAAAATACTAGAATAATATTATACTAATATAATTAACACAGAAAGATAAATATCATAAAATAGAAAAATTAGACATAATTCATAGTCATAACAATGTTTGTTCAGTGATCCTTAAGAGAATATTTATGTCAAACATATAACTGTAGTGTGATAGAAATATCAGAATGGGAGGAACACACACTTAAGCAGGACTTATTATCTTGAGGCCATCCATGAAAGTCATCTGTTCTTAAAAATCTCCAGTAATGGAGATTTCACAGCTTCCCTAGGTAATTTCTTCCCCGGTGCTTAATTAGCCTGAACATTTGGAAGATTTTTCTAATATCTAACCTAAATCTCCCTTGTTGAAATTCAAAACCATTACTTCTTGTCTTGTCTTCAGTCGTTAAAGAGAGCAATTTATCTCTCTCATTCTAACAGTCTTTTATGTACTTGAAGACTGTATAATGTCCCCACTCAATCTTCTTTTTTTTCATACTACAAAAATCCATTTTCCCTTTTTTTCAAAGGCCATGTTTTCCAGACCTTTAATAATTTTGATTGCTCTCCTCTGGACTTTCTCTAATTTTTCCATATCTTTCCCAAAGTGCAGTACCCAGAACTGGACACAATATCCCTTAAAGCCTCATCAGTTCTAGAAAAGTGGAAAGATTACTGTCTTGTTTACAACGCTCCTGCTTATATATACAAGAACACAAGAATGATATTTGCTTTTTTTTTTGCGACAGTAGTACACTGTTGACTTATTTATCAAAGGGGTAGCCATGTTAATCTGAATCTGCAAAAGCGACGAGGAGTCCCGTGGCACCTTAGGGTGTGTCTAGACTACAGGGTTTTGTTGACAAAAGTGGACTTTTGTCGACAAAACTATACCCGTGTCAACACTACCGCCGAGTTCTGTCGACATAACGTCGACAGAACTCAGCAGTTTTGTCGACGGTGGTAAACCTCATTCTATGAGGAATAACGCCTTTTGTCGACAGAGTTCTGTCGACAGAAGGCGTTATTGCATGTGCACTGTCCGTTGCGTCTACATTCTCATGTCGACAAAGCGGCTTGCTTTGTCGACAGAACTGGATGTAGTCTAGATGCTCTTTGTCGACAGAAGCTTTGTCGACAGTATCTGTCAACAAAGCCTCTGTCGACAAAACCCTGTAGCCTAGATATACCCTTATAGACTAACATATTTATTGTAGCATAAGTTTTTTGTGGGCAAAGACCCACTTCATCAGATGCATGTTATGGAAATTCCAGAGGCAGGTATCAATATACAGGCATAAGAAAAGAGTACCAATCAAGAGTAAGGCTAGAGATAATGAGGTCAGTTCAGTCAGGGAGGATGAGTTCCACTTCTAGCAGCTGATGTGAACACCAAGAGAGGAGAAACTGCTTTTGTAGTTGGCTAACCATTCACAGTCTTTGTTTAATCCTAAGGTGATGGTGTCAAAATTGCAGATAAACTGTAGCTCAACAGTTTCTCTTTGAAGTCTGGTCTTGAAGTTTTTTTGTTGCAGGATGACTACCTTTAAATCTGCTACTGCGTGTCCAGGGAGATTGAAGTATTCTACAGGTTTTTGTATATTACCATTCCCGATATCTGATTTGTGTCCGTTTATTCTTTTACATAGAGATTGTCCAGTTTGGCCGATGTATATAGCAGAGGGGCATGGCTGGCACATGATGGTATATATTACGTTGGTAGATGTGCAGGTGAATGAGCCCGTGATGGTGTGGCTGATGTGGTTAGGTCCTTTGATGGTGTCGCTGGTGTAGATATGTGGGCAGAGTTGGCACCGAGGTTTGTTGCAGGGAGTGGTTCCTGAGTTAGAGTTACTGTGGTGCAGTGTAGAGTTGCTGGTGAGAATCATCAGTTACTGGTTAGAATCATATTTATACCTGCCTCTGGAATTTCCACTATATGCATCTGATGAAGTGGGTCTTTTCCCAAGAAAGCTTATGCTCCAATAAATATGTTAGGGTATGTCTACACTACAGTGTTATTTCAAAATATCTTATTTCAAAATAGTTAATTCAAAATAAGTTATTTCGAAATAACGCGTCTACACACAAAAAGCATTTTGAAATAGCGTTTTGCTATTTCAAAATAGCGCGTCTACACTGATTGGACGCTGAATCGCATTTAAGGCCAGCTGAAACCAGATCCGACAGGGCATCAGGTCAGTAGTTGCTTTGTGTGGCTGCTGCCTGAGGCTATCTGAGGCTTGTGCTTAAAGGGACCCCCCTGGACAGCCGGTTCTCAGCTTTCCCTGCTTGCTTGCCTACCTCTCCGAGGGACAGCAAAGCATTTTTCTCTCTGCCTGCTTTGGTTGCCCTGACTCGGGACACCACAGCACTTGGCACCATGGAGCCAGAACTGCCCCTGGGCACTCTGCTGCTCATTTTGGATGCGTTGCTGCAAGCCTGGCTCCAATTGCTGGAGACTGCCTGGCAGCATCTGCTGCAGCCCGACCCCCTGGCCCTCTTCCCGTCCCCCCTGGGGGCCAGGGAGGAGCAGCAGCAGCGCCCGGATGCCAGCGTGCCCCGCCACATCTGGCGTCTGGATACCAGCAGCGACTGGTGGGACCACATCGTCCTGGAGTGCTGGGGAGACCAACAATGGACCCAGAACTTCAGGATGAAGAAGGACACCTTCCTCGAGCTCTGTGAGTTGCTCGCCCCTGCTGTGCGGCGATGGGACATGCACATGAGGCCCGCCATTCCCCTCCACAAGCATGTGGCCATTGCCCTCTGGAAGCTCTCCACACCGGATAGCTACCGATCCATGGCGAACTAGTTTGGCGTGGGGAGATCCACCGTTGGAGCAATGCTCATGCAGGTATGGCAATCTCTGGCCACTGTGCCAGGATGGGGGGTGCGAGGAGGGGATGGGCTGCCCTAGGGAAATGGGGGGGAGATGGTGAAAGTCCCCTCCCCCAGAGTGTTTCGTCTGTCCCAGCGGCACTATGGACTGCTGGCGGTGGCCAGGATTGCAGGGGGGGTTGCTCCTGGGAGTGGGGGCATGGGGCAGTGGCAGGGAAGGAGCACCTGCAACCACCCTGGCACCCCAGTGACTCTCGGCTTTGTGTGTCCCTCTGCAGGTGGTCAAGGCCATCAATAGAGTGCTGCTCCGCAGAGTCATCCACCTCACCCATTTGGACGCGGTGATCGAGGGGTTCAGTGCCCTGGGCTTCCCCAATTGCGGGGGGGGCAATTGACAGGACGCACATCCCCATCCGTGCCCCGGACCACCAGGCCTCCCTCTACATCAACTGGAAGGGATACTTCTCGGTCATCCTGCAGGCCGTGTCTGACCACTGGGGCCAGTTCGTGGACATAAACATGGGCTGGTCCAGCAAAGCACACGACGCGCGGTTGTACCGCCAACTGCTCCGTGTGCCAGAGGCTGCACGCCGGGACTTTCTTCCCTGACCGCCACATCAGGGTCGGGGACGTGGATGTGCCTGTGTGCCTGGTGGGGGATGCAGCCTACCCACTGCAACCCTGGCTCATGAAGCCCTACACAGAACACCTCAACCCCTCCTGACAGGCCTTTAATGCCAAGCTCAGCAGGGTCCGCATTGTGGTGGAGGGTGCCTTCGGCCAGCTGAAGGCCCAATTTAGATGCCTCCTCACCCTCCTGGACCTCTCCGAGTGGAATATTCCACACATGGTGGCAGCATGTTGTGTGCTGCATAATTTGTGTGCATGGAAGGGGAAGGCTTTCCTGCCAGCCTTGATGGCAGAGGCTGACCACTTGGCTGGCCTCTACACGCAGCCCCGCACGGCTGCCACCTGGGAGGCCCATCAGGTGGCTGTATGAATCCAGGAGGCCCTGCAGGAAAGCTTCCACCTGGAGGAGGACTAAAGTCTCCCTGGTGTGCCCCACTGGGGGCTTGTGCCTCATTTCACCCTCACATCCTTCCACTTTCCCCTCTCTAACCCCCCTTCCTGATGTACAATAAAAACACGTGTGTTGCCAAAAACAAACTCTCTTTATTGACCATAACTGGGGTGAGGGGGAAATGAGGGTAGGAAAGGGGAGGGGGATACCTGGGAGGAGGGAGCTGGTAGGGGGAGGCAAGGGGAAGAAAGGGGAGGAGAAGCTCAGAGTTGGGGGTCTTGCTGGTCCACCAGTCTCCCAGCACTGTGAGGGCAGGGGCCTCGGCGTCCCCCGGGGGGAGCGGGTATGGAGGGTGAGGTAGGTGCGGGGAAGGAAGAAGTGGGAGGGGAAGCAGGAGTGGGAGGAGGAGCGATAGCTGGGGCGGCCACAGGGGCTGGAGCAGCAGGAGGCAGCAATCTCTGCATTAGGGTCTGCAGGTGGTTGCAGATGGCACGCCCCTGGTCAAGCAGCTCCTGCAAGCTCTCCTGCCACAGCTGCAGGTCTTCCTGCACCCAATGCTCCTGGCTGCGGACCTGCCTTCGCAGGAGCTTCAGGTGCTGCCGCTGATACTCCTCCTGGTTCTGGGTCAGCCTGCTTAGAGCCCAGGTGCGGGAGGATGTCCTGGGCGGAGTGGTGCGCCCTGCAGTTGCAGCTGCTGCAGCTGTGGAGAAACACGAGAAGTGGTCAGTTCTCCCTGGGGACACAGTGGGTGAAGCCCAGACCTCTCTGCAAGGCGAGGATGGCAGGTGTCCGCACCATCATGTCCTGCTATCCGTGGAGTGTGAGCTGGCTCCTGTGCTGTGTATAGTGGGGCGGGGAGGGGAGGGAAGGGGAGATGTGCCCTGCCTCTACGTAGAGGAGGCTAGTGGAGGAAGGGCATCATGCAGTGTCCCACCCCGGGGTCAGGGGCATGACATGTGCCTTCATACATACATGCGTGTGGGTAACAGGCCAGGGCCACATGCCCAGGGTGGCACGGCACATGCAAAGGTTGTTGCGTGCTCCGTGGTCAGCAAGGCCCATAGGCGCAGTCCCTGGTCTCCCTCTCCCCCCTCCCCTGCCCTGCATAAGTGGACAGTGATGGCACTCACATGTTGAGGCCTCCCCGGCCTTGGATGACACCGGTGACAGGCTTGCTGGGATGGCTCAGGGGTCCTGAGTGCGGGGCATGCTCCCTCCAGGCTCCTGTGGCTCCTGGCCGTCCTCGTCCTCCTCCTTCTCCTGGGTGTCATGGGCAGGGCCCTCTGGCCCAGGGTCGATGACCACCTGCGGGGCACGGACCATCTGACCCCCCAGGATGTAGTCCAGGGCATCGTAATAGGGGCAGGGGTCCGGGTCAGTCCCTGGTTGGGAGCTGCCCCCTGAGGCCCTGGCATAGGCCTGCCGCAGCTCTTTTATTTTCATACGCACCTGCTCCTGGGTGTGCATGTGGCCTTTGGTGGCCAGGCTGTCAGCCATCCACCTGTAGATGGCCGCGTTCCTGTGTCTAGAACAGAGATCGTGGACATTGGAGGCCTCCCCACAAACCTCAATGAGGTCCACGATCTCCGCACTAGACCAGGAAGGCACCCGCCTTTTGCGGCCCCTGGCAGGCTCCTGGGAGCTGCCAGCCTGCTCCTGGGGAGCAATGGAGGGCTGGATGCCACTGGGTTGCTGGCTTATGCTGGGCCAGGTGCACGGACTGCTGGCTTTATGCTTGCAGCTGGCACAGGCACTGTGGCCAGAGTCTACCCCTTTAAGGGCTCCGGGGCTTGGGGGGGGAGCAGAAGAGTTTTCCTGGTTGTGCCCAGAGTGGCCACCTGGAGGCCCCCTATTTCGAAATAAGCATCTACACAGCGCTTATTTCGATTTTGCTATTTCGAATTTGGCGTTATTCCTCGTGGAATGAGGTTCACCAAATTCAAAATAAGTGCTCTGCTATTTTGAATTTATTTCATTAATTGATGGCTGTTATTTCAAATTAACTTTGATGTGTAGACATACCCTTAGTCTATAAGGTGCCACAGGACTCCTCGTTTCTTTGACTTATTTAGTTTGTGATTCACTATAACCCCTCGTAGTACTCCTTCCTAGGCTGGCATTTTCTATTCTGTGTTTGTGCAATTTATTTGATTATTCTTCTTAAGTGCAGTACTTCGCATATGTCCTTATTGAATTTTTTGCTTCTTAATTCAGACCATTTCTCCAGTATATTAAGATCATTTTAAATTTGAATTTTATCCTCCAAAGCACTTGAAGTGCCTTTCAGATTGGTATATTCCACTAACTTTATGGCTGCGTCTAGACTGGCAAGATTTTGCGCAAAAGCAACCGCTTTTGTGCAAAAACTTGCCAGCTGTCTACACTGGCCGCTTGAATTTGCGCAAGAACACTGACGATCTAAGGTAAGATTGTCAGTGTTCTTGTGCAAATACTATGATGCTCCCGCTCAGGGATAAGCCCTCTTGCGCAAGAATACTTGCGCAAGAGGGCCAGTGTAGACAGGGAAGAACTGTTTTGCGCAAAAAAGCCCCGATGGCGAAAATGGCGATCGGGGCTTTCTTGCGCAAAATCGCGTCTAGACTGGCCACGGATGCTTTTGCGCAAAAGCACTTTTTGCGCAAAGGCACCCGTGCCAATCTAGACTCTCTTTTGCGGAAATGCTTTTAACGGAAAAACTTTTCCGTTAAAAGCATTTCCACAAAATCATGCCAGTCTAGACGCAGCCTAGATGTGGACTCACTGTGCCAGTATCCAAATAATTTATGATAATATTGAACAGAACTGGACTCAGGACAAATTCCTGTGAAATCCTCTTGGTATTCCCTTTCAGCTCAATTGAGAACCATCGATAACTACTCTTTGAGTACAATTTTCCAGTCGGTTGGTTACCCACCTTATAATAGGTTCATCTAGACTGTATTTCTCTGGTTTGTTTATGAGAAGGTCATGAGAGATAGTATCAAAAGTCTTACTGAAGCTTACATATTACAGTGTATTAAGGAACAAATCCTGAGTCCCAGGCAAAACTCCCACTGACATGAGTAAGGACTAGGTAAAACTTAATATTTGTAATACTACTTGCCTTGTTCTTTCTACATGAATAAGAGCTCTACATCTACAAATATTTATTACAGTATAAACTACCCTTTCTATAAACCAGGCAGCTTTGAAAGAGTATTTATATAACTTACTCAATTTCCTAATATAGCCAATTCAGTTATCCCATTTATCTCACATTGCCTTATTATACCCATGTACTTGCAATGTACTTGCAATGCTCTGTCATATGCTCCTTGCAGTTTATATGGAAAAAGCTGACACTTCACTCCAGGTTTGTTTCAACCTACTTTTGCACCCTTTTTATTTTCTAACTTTCTAACTTTTATCTCCAGTCTAATTTTTCATTACAGAGTGTTTTGTATCTCTGCCCAGCTCAATCACTAGATTAAAATAACATTTCTGTGAGATTTATGGTTAGCCACCACATTGCCTGCTCTTTTCCTGCTGAACGCAATTCATCTCCACCAGTATATTACTGCTTTCTCCCAGGGTCCTACGTAAGTGGCATGTGGATATCAATTCTGCTGCTATAAAACCTTCTTACTCTGAATATCTTGCCAAAATAAGAGATTCCGACTATAAAAAAACCCTATGATTATGTAAAAAATAGCATTTTTGAACTGAAGTACAGTATTCCATATGCATTCTTTTCACCTGTCCCAAATGTTCTCCCACTGAGTTCAATGTCAAAATCTCTATTAACTTCAGTGTTTGGATACAAACAACAGACACATTCATGGGAATGACTAAAATCTCCTTTACTTGAAATGGTTCAGGATTTCACCCAAGTTGTGCAATATTCCAGAATGTCCATTATAACTAATGCTCTGTCAGGGTATGTCTACACTACCACCCTAGTTCGAACTAGGGTGGTAGTGTAGACATACCCTCATACTTTATGCCTAATCATGGAAGATTTTCTCTATGACTGACTCAGGAAAAAACAGTTATTTGAATTCTTTTAATGGGCTCTGTTATTAAAATATAAAAGGTTTCATCTCTTCTGTCCATTTTTAGAAAAAACATTACAACTATCAAAAATGTGGATGCAAAATATTTGGCTGAAAAAACAGTCGCTGAAAATTGAAAAAAAATTAGTTGGAAATGTGGCTGTGGTGTCTCATAGGAGCAATAGTCCATGTACCTCAAGTTCCCATTCTGCTTTAGGAGTTGGGCTGCCTGGCCAGAATACATAAATAATAGAGATGGTAGAAAAGTTTGCAGTGGAACTGTTTGCCATCAGAAAATGCAGTTTTGTCTAAACTGAAATGTATCTCAGGAACACAACAATTTTTTATAAATATTTTGAAAAAAATTAGGGCTGTCAAGCAATTAAAAAAATGAATCGGATTAATTGCGCGATTAATCGCACTGTAAAACAATAATAAGAATACTATCTATTTAAATGTTTTTGGATGTTTTCTACATTTTCTAATATATTGATTCAATTACAACACAGAATACAAAGCGTATAATGCTCACTTTATATTTATTTTTTTTATTACAAAACAGTTATACTGTAAAAAAACCCACTTCAGTTAACCTCACTAAAGTATTGTAGTGCAAATTCTATCGTGAAAGTTGAACTTAAATTCTTCTATATAATCAATATATTTGTGTCCTATTCAGAAGAGTCCTTTCTTAGCTCAGCCCCAGCTGTGGGTGGCACAGGGCTGGAGAGGGATAAACCCCACCATGAGCAGTGCAGAGTTCGGAGACAGCCCCAGAATCAGATATGGGGGGAGGGTCAGTTCCAGCCCCAGGAGGCAAAGAGAGGGTGGCTTTGGTGCGCCCTGCCGGGGGAAGGAGTGGGACAACAGCTTGGGCAAGACCCCCCCCCCCTCGCCCAGGCTGTTTTATTTTTAAATATATGGTCACCTGGGAGGGGAGAGGGATGGGTGTCAGGGTATTCACTTTTCTTGTTTACTTCTCCATTGGAGCTGGAACCAATTCTTCAGGTTTTTTCCTCCTTTCTGGCCGCTTTGTTTTTCCCTGCGCCCTCTGGTGCCGGTTTGCATTACTGCGCCTTACCAGAGACAGGCTCTGGAGCAGCTCATGCTGGTTTGCTGACCGCAGCAATTAATGCTAGTTAATTTTTTTAACGCCTTAATTCTGCCCTGTGTTAATCGCAGGCGTTAACACCCACTAATTGACAGCCCTAAAAATGTTTTGGAATGATTTCAAATCACTTCATTTTGACTTCATGTGTACTGTGCCATGCTTGTCCCGTGTTGGTGTGTGTATTTTTTTACTGCATGAGGGTGTATTGTTTGAGTTTGATTGATGGTCGAGACTATGTGCCATTTATTAAGATTCTGTGACTAGTTTGAGGCTGCATCTTTGTTGACAGCAAGCAGGGATTCCAAGCTGCAGATACTGTGCCTATCTCTGACCTCTCACAACTGCTGAGTTCCATGAACCAAAGCATGTTCCTTGATTTCACCTGCACAAGCCTGACATCCTGTTCTGAAAAGAGGGAATGGGAGGAGCTCAGGTCACATTCAGAACTATCTGTGTCCCAGATAAACAAAAGGCTTATTCCTGATGATGCTTCTGGCACAGTACCTCACACATTCCCCATCTTAAAACTCTGTTGTTGGAACCTGCAGATTCCAGTATAAGGCTACTCAGAAGCAGGTCTGCTACAGTAAAATTTAAAAACACTGAGTAATCCTGTAGCACCTTAGAGACTAACAAAAAATACATAGAATCATGAGCTTTCAATAAAATAGAACTGAATTAAAAAGAGCCAAAATGAAAAGTTGTTTCAAAACAAAAAATCAAATTGTTTTGTTCTGAAAGCATCAGAACAGGACATTTTGAGAGCGTTATAACTTTCTGCCCCATTTTTTTCAAGGAATATTCTGGCAAAACCTGATTTTGCAAAGTGTTTCAACTGCAGTAGAAATATATATTCCAATTAAATATAGTACCACACAAGTTCTTGTGTCAGCTTCTTTATGGGGGAAAGACCACTAACTCCCTCTTCATTAGATTCTGTTTTGGTGGGAACACTGAGGGGAGAAAGGTCATGTTCCCACACTGCATTTCTCTCAGCATCAACTAGCCACCAGCTTGAATCTCACATCTCCTTCCTGAAAAGCAATTAAACAGCCAGTCTTCTGGGTTCAGCATCACTTTGCAATTGATCTGAGGGATCATAACAGCACCTTTTGCCAGTTATGCAGATGTGGGGTTAGACTGGGCAATGACCCCAAAAATCTGGAGACACTAGGCACGCTGAAACACATAAAACTCAATCACAAAGTGCATGTGCTATGGCAAAGTAGCTCAGGAGAAAACCAAACAGGTACTACTGAAGATCAAAGGTTGACACTACCACTGCTTTCTGTGATATCAGCTAAGTACATCATCATCACTCAACAGAGCATAAAAAAATATATTCATAGGGGACAAGTATATGATAATAATCACCTTAAGGGCATGACTGTAGCATTTGCAAGGAAGGTGGCCATGGACATGCTTCCTTTCTCCCTGTTGGAAATGTGAGTGTGTCACATCCCTTACAGCTACAACTGCTTGCCAGTGGCAGATCCTTAGGAGCATCCGTTTTGCTAAAAAGACAGTGTCAACAAAATTGCAATGCAGAATGACCTAAAGAGTTGAAGAGGTGGGAGGGTGCACCTGACAATTTACATCTGGAGCAATGGTCAGACAACATGTCTGTTATGGTGTACAGGGTGAGCAGCAGCACTGACAATGTGTGTACGTTCAGTTGACTGCATATGCCACTATCCATTTGTGGGTTTGAAAAAAATAGACCTCCAGAAATTTCTTAGAGATAGTGTATGTGTATGTGATGTCACAGTGGAGTGGCTACTGTCCCTTACCCTCTCTGCTGGGTTTGTGGCAATGGACAATGGCTTAAAAATCACAAAGGCAGAGCACAATGGTTTCTTTCATTGGTCTCTTGCCTTACTCACAGCCTCAGGCTGGTTGTGAGGGGATTTCTGGAGGGAACGCCCAGATGCAGGTATTGCCATCAACAGCCAGGAAGATCTGTGCCTACTTCAACCAGTACTGCACAGCGCACTGCAAACAGACAGCTGCAAGTTATACTCTTTGCTATGCCACCAGAGTCAAGATCCCCAATTCAAAAGCACCATGGTTTCCTTCCTCTCAGGGAACAGGGAAGCTGAGGCAGGCAATTTATGTTTATAATAAAGTGTGAGTGACATGGTGGCTGAAGTCATTGCTGGTGGCCCTCTAAGACATAGGCAGCAGCCTCTTCACCACCAGGAGGCAACCCTACAGCATATGCTACAGCAGGAGGGGCATATCGCCATAGTGCAGAGAGACAGAGCAATATCTCCTTTTGGGACAACCTTGAAGATTTTGGACTAATCCATTTTGGATCAAACCATTTTGTCTCTTCCACCTTGAAAATAAGTGTGCTGCAGTAGTGCTGGAGATGATGGTGGAGGGAAATGTAGAAAATGTGATGGTGCCCACTAACTCATTCCCTCTGCATTATTGGCAAATCAATAGGGATGTCTGGCCATCATTGCAGCCGCTGGCTATCATCCATCTCCCTGCCCACTATCCCATGCTCCCCTGCTCAGAACATGCCTTTAGCACCTCAGGTGCCAGAGTCTGACAACAGGCACTCATACCTCTTATCAGGTAATGATGAGAAGCATTTATACATCCAAATGAATACACACTGGCTTCCCCAATGCAGTAACGTGCCTTGAATGTGGATGGAGGAGCACAACCGATAATTACTAGAAACATCGAATACTGTCATGCTGTTAACTGAAAATATGGTACTTATGTGGTAAGTGTGAGCTGAAGGAGTTGGGGGAGTAGAAAATATGAAAAGGAGAGATTACTGAAACAGAGCAATCTGGATGGCTTGGGAAGCTGGACAAGCAAACAATGTGTAAAGTTGTATATATAAGGACAAAGAATGCAGACCATATTTATAGGATGCGGGACTCCATCCTGGGAAGCAGTGACTGAAAAATACCTGGGAGTCATGGTGGATAATCATATGAACATGAGCTCCCAGCAGGATGCTGTTGCCAAAAGGACTAACTCACTTTCTGAATATACAAATAGGGAAATATTGAATAAAGGTAGGAAGGAAATATATTACCTTTGAATTTGGTACTGGTCTGACCATTATTGGAAAACTGAGTGAAGTTATTTTGTTCATAATTCAAAAAGGATATTGATAATTTGGAGAGGGTTCAGAGAAGAGCCATGAGAATTATGAAAGAATTGGAAAACATGCCTCACACTGTAAAACTCAAAGAGCTCAATCTATTTAATTAACAAAGAAGGTTAAGGCATGACTTGAGCACAGTCTATAAATACCCACATGGGAAACAGAAATTTAATAAGAGGGCTCTTTAGTCTAGCAGACAAACGTACAACAAGATGCAATAGCTGACAAGGAAACTAGACATAGTCAAGGAAGGCGCTATTTTTTTTTAACAAGCAAAGGTACTTAACAATTAAAACAATTTACAAAGGCTGTGGTTAATTCTCCATTGCTGGCAATTTTAAAATCACAGTTTTCTGAAAGCTTTGCTCTCATTCAATTAGGCATAAATTCAGGAAAGTCTGACGGCTGAGGTGCAAGTCTGAGTAAATGATCACAGAGGTCCCTTCTGACTTTGTAATTTATACATGTCATTCAAAATGGAGCAACACAATAAGTAAACCAGGTCCATATATTTTAAAGACAGCTTTTTCACCTTATTTCTTGAATTCTCTTGTTTCTTTTTTACCTAGGGTGCATCCACACTTCACTGTTATTTTGAAATAACGCTAGTTATTTCAAAATAATAATGCAAACATCTACACAGCCATTTCATTATTTTGAAATAATTTCAAAATAATGGATGGATTATTCCAAAATCTGTTGGAGCACCCCGAACATCTCAAAATAATGGTGCAGTGTACACACATCTTTTAGATGCTATACTGAAGCACCATTAATGGATCTATTATATTAGAGGTTGGGATGGAAAAAGAGACCTTACCCCCTTAATCTGAACCCAACAAATTACAAAGGAAATATTTTCCATAGCATCATAGGACTAACAACTGTAATTTAGCTATAACTAGGCACACTATGTTTAACTGTGAAATATTGTTTTTATGGGATTTATTTGCTCATTCACAGCTGTATAGCTTTCATTTCATATTTTTACTTGATGTACAAATAGAACAATTATCTTTTTACTTTAATACTCACTGACAATTAATTTAATTTCTTTTAAATGAGTTTAGTTTACTTTTCAGCCTTGAATCTCCTTCACTGTCTCCTTCACTATCTTTTGGCTCCATGCTATCATTATTGTCATATGGAGATGTCTGTGAATGTTAAAGGATGGGTATTTTACTTAATCAGATAATTTACATGATTGGCAACCCTCATTTTGGGTCATCTCCACAAGCTCTGCTTCCAAAGCAATCTGCTATTTTGTATGCCAGAGCCCTAAAATATACATGCCGCTACTGAGTATAGTCTCGATTCAAACTCAACATTAATATTAGGGTGGAAAAATAACCTTAGATGAAATAGTCTCAAGTTCACCTCATCCGAAGAAATGGGTTTTGCCCACAAATTCTCATGATACTATATATACATAGTCTACTACGCAAGCAGTTATTTCAACATAATGTTGAAATAATGTCGAGCTGGGAGACTGCTTACTCTGACTCCTGTAACCCCTCATTTTCCAAGGAGTAAGGGAAGTCGGAGGAAGAGTGCTCCTTCTCTGACTTCCTGCTGTGTAGACAGTGTCAAAAGCCAAAATAAGCTATTTCGACTTAAGCTATGCAATTAACATAGCTCAAGTTGCGTAGCTTATTTCGGCTTTAGCCCTGCTGTGTAGATGTGCCCTAAGGTGCTACAGGACTATACAGGACTATTCGTTGTTCTTAGATGAAATAAGAAGTAATGAAGATATTGTATCTCTGAATATATTTTTTGTCCATGTCTTAGGTTCTGCCTTTGCATTATTTCTCTTTCTGTAATGCAGTTTGTAATATGTCCCAATTGGTTGTCATCTGACAGAGAAGTTAACATGCTCACTACTCTTCGCTTAAGGTGATAACAAAGAATAATTCACCACCAATCTTTAGGGAATCCTCCATGTCATCCATTCTGTCTTACTTGATGCATTGCCATTTAACATTACCCACTTTCTCTTCTTTCAGAAAGTTTGCAATCCACATATTTAGATCTAGTTATTTTCATATAATTTTTCAAGCCACATTTTAGGAAACACTCTCAACTGCTAGAATGAAGTCAGATATATTTTATTTTCTACACACTTCTCATCCATCCAGGATGTAATTGTACCAAAAAAAAAAAAAATCAAATATGAGGAGATTATGACTTTCCACTTTAGTTTTCTTCCAAATAACAAGAGTTACATGTGTCTGGTTTCATGCCCCATTTAGTGTATGTTATTTCTTCTCCCTGCATATTCAGTAGGATGTTGCATTTTACTGGTTCTGCATATTCCACTCTTGCTTCTCCCTCTATTTTTCTAGCCTCTTCAGGAGTTCAATACAGAGACCATTGAAATCAATTGAAAGATTCTTACTGATTTGGAACCTTGGAATCACTTTAGATTTTTGTTTTGCCCTTGAGTGTTCCACCTGCCAAGGACTTGTCCTGAAGTTTGATCACAGTTTAATTTACATCAACGTCATACATGGAACACCTATGAGGGGAACGGAACTAAAATTGTGCTTTTTAGTTTAGTTAATCAAAAGGACATCTAGAAAATGTGAGTCTTCCACTGGGCTTTAGCTAACAGAAATACCGTCAGATACCATTTCACTGTTATTCTCAGAGAAGGAGATTTGCTGACCCAATGATACTATGTAGTTTGAAAAGCTGAGATTGGAGCATCATTTTTAGCAGAATGGATCAACATGTTCAATTATACTTTTGTTGTCAACAATCAGATTTTTGTTTCACAGTGATACTCATTCTCCAAATTCAGGTGGTTTGACCAGGTACATAGATGGTCAAAATATTTTGATGAGTGATAAATTCCATTATAATTATTACTTTTATGTCTAAATTTTGAGAAAATGGGACTCTTTCCCCTCCCACTTATCCTAGTATAAATCAGATATCAACAGAGTTTCACCAGTATACAACTCATGTAACAGGAATTTTTGTCTCTATTTGATCTGATCCAGTATACTCAATTAATTTTAACACCATCTACTCAATTTTACTTCTATAGTGATGCTGACTTGCTCTCAAGTATCCACTCTTAAATTATGTATGTTACACAGCACATAACTCAATAGCTGGCTCTTTCAAAATGCTACAATTACAATATGCTATGAAAAATAAAATCATGCTGACCCTGGGTTTCACCCAATAGAAGACACTTCAAAAATGCTGGTTAATAATTTCCCATCCTTTATTGAATCTATACTACCTGCAGCCAACAATCAAGGTAGAGAAAGCCAACATTTCAGGCACAAATTACAAATGCCAGTGACTGCTTGTGGTACACAAATGTTTAAGTGTAAATGTAATTCATGTACTTATTTCTGACAATATATTATTCAAGTCTATCTCTAAGGAGCAGCAACAATATTTGAAAGTGCTATTATTTCTGTTCAGTATTTTTGTTTTAACATACAGACTACAAATTCAGAGTGATCTTCAGAACACAGAAGACATGAAAATATTTCCTTCAGAAACAAGACTGAGTGTTTCTATTTGTGCTTCCAATTCTTTATGAATACTAATGCCCACAACCACAGATTAAATTAATCTCAGCTGCCTCAGTCACATTTGGTAAATTAATCATGAAATAGTTTCATCTAGATATGTTAAATTGTCCTTGACAACAAATTAAAATCTTAATAAGTGTTCAGTTCACATACACATATTATTCATTCTTGGATCTCATCGATAGAATGCAGATCTGCTGGTGGTTTTTTGTTTGTTTGTTTCCAAAAAAACCCAAATAGTTATATTAGGCCTTCAAGGCAATGCTATACTGGAGTTTGCAACCTTAAAGACAAGTATTTCTGGCTCCATCTTAAGAGCCCTGGGTGTGCTGGGTCTTTGCGGAACCGTTGCTTTCGCTTCGTGGAACCCCAGGGTTCCGCGGAGCACCAATTGGGAAACACTGCTATATAATATTAACACATATAGATTGACATATATGGAGTCTTTACTTATACAGTGCATACAAAATAGTTCATATGAATTTCTAGTTAAAGCCTATGAAGATTAAATATGAAGATTCGATTATTTTTCTAATTTAAATAGCTTGGACATAACTGATTTTTTTTTCAAATTTGACTTTGAGTATAAAATAACTCTCTGGATGAAACCTTTTAAACCCTTTGGGGTATGTCTACACTACAAAGTTAATTTGAAATAACAGCAGTTATTTCGAATTAACTTCATTAGAGTCTACACAGCCAAACCACTATTTCGAAATAAATTCGAAATAGTGGAGCACTTATTTCGAATTTGGTAAACCTCATTCTATGAGGAATAACACCAAATTCGAAATAAGTGCTGTGTAGACACTTATTTCGAATTAGGGGGCCTCCAGCCCTTCCCATTTTCCCCTGGTAGCCACTCTGGGCACAACCAGGAAAACTCCTCTCCTCTCCCCCAGCCCAAGGGCCCTTAAAGGGGTAGAGTCTGGCCACTGGGCACGTGCGAGAGCCAGGCCTGCCAGCAGCCGCAGCCCCTCACCCAGTGGCTGCACAATGCCATCCAGTGGCAGCCAGCCGTCCCCCACCCAGTCCCCCAGCACCCAGGGGACAGCCAGGGGCCGTAGATGGCGCACGCCCTCATGGACTAGTATGGAGATCATGGACCTCAATGAGGTTTGGGGGGAGGCCCCCAACGTCCATGATCTCCGCATGAGGTGGAGGAACACGGCCATCTACAGCTGCATAGTGGCCACCATGGCCAAGAAAGGCCACAGGCACACCCAGGAGCAGGTGCACCTCAAAATTAAAGAGTTGCGGCAGGCGTACACCAGGGCCACCAGGGGCGGTGCCGCAGCAGAAGCTGACACCTGCCCCTACTTCCCCGCCCTCGACCGAACCCTGGGGGGTGAGGCGGTCTGCGCTAGCCTGGGGGGCAGCGAGCCGGGAGCTGAGGACCCTGACCCGGGTGCAGCAGAGGGGCTACCACCAGCTGTCCCAGCACCGGAGTCAGCAGGGTCGTCCGGGGAGGCCATACCAGGTAAGTGCCAGCACTGTCCCCTACCCAGGGTGTAGGAGGGGAGGGAGACCAGGGACCATGCGCGTGGGCTATGCCTCCCACGGATCACGCAGCCACCTGTGCACGTGCGGGCATGTGCCGTGCCACCCTTGGGCAGGTGGCTCCAGGTGCATGCCACACAGGGGCCGTGGCCCGATAGCCACACATGTGTGTGAAGAGACCTGACATGCTTCTGATCTCGGGCCAGGACACAGCAGGACGCCCTCCCTTCACACGCCCCCTCTACACAGAGGCAGGGGACATCTCCTCCCTGCCCCAGCTGCACTATACACAGCACAGGGGCACAGGTGCGGTCTCAGGGCAGCTCCCACTCCCGGGCAGAGCTGGACATGCCGACCATGGCCTCTGTGCAAGCACATCGGCTCTGACAGTGCAGGGCACGGTTGCCCTCACCTCCAGGGGGGGCCGGGCATCATCCACTGTGTCCCCAGGGAGAACTGACCACTTCTCTTCTTTCTCTACGGCTGCACCAGCTGCTCATGCAGGGCTCACCACCCCGCCCAGGACATGCTTCCACTCCCGTGGCCTCAGTAGGACCACCACCACGTGGCAGGGGTACAGAGAGCAGCACCTGCAGGCCCTGCGAGCCCAGACCCGGATCATGGAGCAGCGGGTGCAGGACGACCAGGAGTTCCAGCAGGAGCTGCTTGCCCAGGGTCGTGCCATCTGTCACCATCTGCAGGCTCTGGTGCAGAGCATGCTGCCCTGTGTCGGTCCTGCGCCTGCTGCTCCCCCAGTTCCCGCTCCTCCTCCCACTCCTGTCCCCCCTCCCTCCTCTTCCTCCTCAACCTCCACACCCTCCTCCTCAATCTCCACACCCCCCACCTCAACCTCCACACCCTCCTCCCCATCCCCCCAGGGACGCCAAGGCCCCCGGACCCGCCGTGCTGGGAGACATGTGGCCCGGTGAGACCCCCGACCTTGAGCCCTGAGCTTCCCCTCGCCCTTCTTCCCCTTGCTTCCCCCTTCCAGCTCCCTCCTCTCAGTTTTCCCCCTCCCCTCTCCCACCTTCTCTCCTGCCCTCTCCCACCTCCTTTCCCTCATCTCCCCAGAGGTTCATTCCCCCCCTGCAGTTGTGTTAAATAAAGACAGTTTCTATTTTTGAAAATACATGTATTTTATTTGACATCAGGAAGGGGGGGCTAGGGAAGGGTAAGTGGAAGGATGAGAGGGAGGAATGGGGCACAAGCCCCCAGTGGGGCAGACCGGGGAGACTGTTAGTGCTCCTCAGGGTGGAAGCTCTCCTAAAGGGCCCCCTGGATCCTGACAGCCCCTTGATGGTCCTCCCAGATGGCAGCCTTCAGACAGTGAAGCCAGGCTGCTGGCAAAGTGTCCACGAGATGCAGCAGGGTCCCCAGGGGCAGGTCTGGTTCCATGTTGCAGAGTGCTCTGGTGTCCCAAGTGAGGGCAAGCAGAGCACTCCGAGACACAAATGCTTTGCTGTCCCTCAGCGAGGTAGACCAGAAAGCAGAGAAACCTGAGAACTGTCTGTCCGGGATGGGAGGTCGGGTCTCTTTAAGCACAGACCTCGGATAGCCTAAGGCAGCAGCCCCACACACTAAGTCCTACCCTGATGCCCTGCCAGCACTGGTTCTGGCCAGCCTTACCTTCGATTCAGGGTCCACTCAATGTGGACATGCTATTTCGTATTAGAAAAATGATATTTCGAATTAGTTTTTGTGTCTAGATGCGTTATTTCGAATTAGCTTATTTTGAATTAACTAATTCGAAATAAGTTAATTCGAAATAGCGCTGTAGTGTAGACATACCCTTGCAGAAGAGTTAAAGATTTCTAATATGGCATCTAAGCTTTTTAATGGAGGCAGCGGCAGTCCTTTTCACTGACAGTAGCAGGAATAGATCTGCTAGAGAGACAAGGGTAACCAAAGGAAAATAAGAAGCTTCCTTTGGTAGCCAAGTTAGTCTGTGCAGAAAAAAACAACAAATGGTCTGGTAGCACTTTATAGACTAACAAAACATGTAGATGGTATCGTGAGCTTTTGTGGGCACTGACCACTTATTCAGATGACTGGAGTTTAGGAAGTGCAGACCCAAAATAAATAGGAGAGAAGTGGGGGCAGGGGAGGGGAGCAGAGGGTATAGAAAATTCAGGAAGGTAGAGGGAATCAGTAAGTATCTGAAGATTGGATAGTTAAAACAAAGCATAAAAATCAAAGTCAATTGATAGTATCCTTCCTGGCATAGGAATCTACACAAAGAGCTGTTTGCATCTTCATTGACTGTTAGGTAGATAGTGTCCTAACCAACTTTCATCACAACTGAGTCCATTAGCATGAGAATTGAATTTGCAGATGAACTCTAATTCCAATGCTTCTCTGTGTATCCAGCTAGTAGAATTAGTTTGTGACAAGACAGACACTTGAAGATCTTTTAAGCAGTGATTAGGAAAAAAAAAATAAAGGAAAATAAAATGCCATGGAATATGCCAGTGCTGCATCTATGTTCACATGCAGCACTGAGTTCTCTCCTACTGTAATAGGCCTTAACATGATCTATAACACAGAATGGTAATCTTTTGATAAAATAAATGATAATTACAACAGTTTAATGTCCCTATATGAAATGGTGGGAAATAGTTAGCTCTTCGCAGTGCTCCAAGGATATTTCTAGCCAGCTCCAATAAAATGATTAGTTTTATGAACTCTTCCTGCATTAGACATGACACCTATGATGATATATTTAACACACAAGAAATCTGTGATGTTTTGTTGCTGGCATAAGTCATCTGGCAATGCTAAAATAATTAGATATGAGGTAATAATGGTATATTCACACTGACATATCTAAATCTATATTCATATTGGAGAAAATAACTCCTTGCCCTTTAGAGCTTCAGGCCACTGGCATCATATCTATATATGTATATATCTATATCTTTATCTAAATCTATATCTAGATATATAATCTAGATTATTTATATATCTAGATCTAGATCTAGATCTAACTAGAAATGAGGCCAGCGGGATGAAGCTCTAAAGGGCAGTGAGTTATCTTCTCCTATCTGCTGTCTTTTTCATTTTTTGGCCATTACCTGGACTAATTCACAGGCAGAGCTTGCTAAAAGTCCTGACAAATGTCTGAACTCCGTGACATTTTAATGGACCTTAAAAACAACAATAACAACAACAACCGGCACTAGAAAGTAGAAAGCTGAGTAAAAGAAGACCTAGAAAAAAAAGAAAAATGAACAAAATAATTTGATTGTACCTGTAGATGGTCTATTGAAGACATAACTCATAGCTTGCTTCTCCTTAGGAGCCAGCAACAGTTATGGAGGGGCTTTTCAGTGGGAAGCATTACAGTGGTCCCCAACCTTTTGGGGCTGCTGGGCGCCTGGGGGCGGGGCCGCACATGCGCAAGAATGGCTCGGGCCGGCCCTGGCAGGTATACATAAATGCCCCAGCGGGTGTCATGGCGCCCGCGGGCACCGTATTGGAGACTACTGCTTAGACATTCAAGCACATATGACCCTCAATCCTATAGTTTCGGGAACTGAAGAACCCATCACATGTGAATTTATGGATCCAGCCCCTGAATGTGGAACACACTGTAGTCTTCTGTGAAGTTTGGTTTATGTGATTTTTTTTGCCCAATATCACATAGGCACTCAGTGCAGTTGATGGATTTCCACTCCATACGGCTGAATTCAGTGCCTTGCATGTTTATGCACTCGGTGTCAGAGAATCCAGTTCTCCAGGGTTTCATTTCGAAGCTTTGTTCACAAATCCTTTTCTTTTCTTCCTGAATTTCCCTGACTCATTCACCACATACTATCTATGATCTGCAGCAAATGCTATGGGGATCTTAAAGACAACTGCTTTATTCACTCATTTCTAGAGCACATTTGATCTTGTGAGCTGAGTGAGGCAGAGGCTCTGTGGGAAGAAAAGTATTTGATCACATAGACTTGCAGGGGGGGAGGGGAGAGAGGAAGGAAGGAATAAGGTTGCATGGACAATAATCATTAAACAATATCTTGGAAATCTTTACCTAAAGATTGGATTGGAAGGATGGGAATTAATCAGATTTTGATGTGCATTGTTGCAAGTTTTAAGGTTGCTTCAGGAAAAAAACAGAGCTGAGAACGCAGTACCAATTTGTGAAATTTGCTGTGTAGAGCCAGTACATTAGAACTTCAGATTATGAACACCAGGGTTGCAAGCTGAACAATCAGTCAAAGACCTCATTTAGAACTGGAAGGACATAATCAGCAGTAGAGATCCCCCCCGCAAAAAAACCCCTCCACACTACAGTACTAATCTGAGCATAAACTACTAAAAATGGGGCATGATTAAAAATATATATTGTATCAAGGTAAGGACATTGTTTCTGTGCTTGTTTCATTTAAATTAGGATGGTTAAGAGCAGCATTTCTTTCTGCACAGTAGAGGCTCAAATCTACATTAAGTCATGGTTGAGCTGTAAATTTTCAAAAGAGCAATCGTAACATTTTGCTCAGAGGTATGGACATTTTAGAGTTAAGAACAACCTCCATTTCTGAAACTTGAGCGGTTCATATTGAATGAGGAGATAATAGGCGTCCCTAATACTAGGGTACACAATATATCGGAAGGACAGAACAGGTCATGCTGGTAAGGGAGTGGCACTGTATGTGAAAGAAAGCATAGAATCAAAAGGAGTAAAAATCTTCAATGAACCAAACTGTTCCATAGAGTCTCTATGAATAGTAATTCTATGCTCTAATAAGAAGAATATCATAGTAGGAATATGTTAATGGCTGCCTGATGAGGGTGCTGATAGTGATTGTGAAATGCTAAGGGAGACTGAGGAGGCTATAAAAATAAACAACTCAATAAAAATGGGAGATTTCAACTATCCCCATATTCATTGGGTAAATGTCATCTCTGAACCTTATGGGATGCAGAGAGAAAGGTTCTTGAAGTCTTAAATGATTGCTTCTTGGAGCAGCTGGTTCTGGAACCCATAAGAGGGTTGTAAGTAGAACACAGGATTTGGTCCAGAGGTGAACATAGCTGGACCGCTTGGAATTTGTGACCATAATATAATGAAATAACACTGCTGTGGAGGGAAAAAGACCACAGTAGCCTAACACTGGCATTTAATTTCAGAAAGGGGAACTATATGAAAATGAGGTTAGTTAAACAGAAATTAAAAGATACAGTGTCAAAAGTGAAATCCCAGCAAGCTGCATGAAAACTTTTCAAAGACACCATTATAGAGGCTCAACTTAAATGTAAATAAAAAAAAAGTAAGAGAACAAAAGTGTTCTCGTTGCTTAACAACCAAGTAAAAGAAGCAGAGAGATAAAAAGGCATAGCTTAAAAAGTGGAAATTAAATCCTAGTGAGGAAAATAGAAAGGACCATAAACTCTGGCAAATGAAGTGTAAAAATAAATTAGCATAAAAAAGAATTTGAAGAACAGCTAGCCAAAACTCAAAAAGTAATAGCATTTTTTAAAAAATACATCAGAAATAGGAAGCCTGCCAAACAGCCAGTGGGGCCAATGGACAACTGAGATGCTAAAGAAGCACTCAGGGACAATAAGATCATTGCAGAGAAACTAAATGAATTATTTTCATTGGTCTTCACAGATTCCCAACCCTGAGCCATTCTATTTAGGTGACAAATCTGAGGAACTGTCCCAGATTGAGATATCATTAGAGGAGGTTTTAGAACAAATTGATAAAGTAACCAGTAATAAGTCAGCAGAATCAGTTCTGAAAGAACTCAAAAGTGAAATTGCAGAACTATTAGCTGGGGTTTGTAATCAATTCTTTAAATCAGTTTCTGGAGGATAGTTAATGTGATTCCATTTTTAAAAAGGGCTCGAGAGGTGAATCTGGCAATTATGGGCTGGTTATTCTGACTTTAGTACTGGCCAAATGGTTGAAACTATACAAGCCAGATGTCCCTAGTTTAGCACCCCTGGGACCTGACCCATTCTGGATGAGGGATTTTGCTAGACCAGGGGAAGTCATTTCTGGATCCCTGCCTCCTGCCCCTCCTGGCCCAGCCAGCTCCTCACCTTCTTACTGGCCCCTCTGCACTGCTGACCCCACCTGACAACTGCTCTGAGACTCCAAGACCCACTGGGCAGCCATGCACCACAGCTCCTAACCCCGCCAAGCCACCACCACTGACACCATAGCTCCCTGCTCCACCAGGCCACCACTATAGCTCCCAGCTCTGTCAGGCAACCACCCGCCAGGTCTCCCAACCCTGCTGGGCAGCCCTGCAGCCATGTGCTGGGCAACCCCACTGTCAGCTTGCTGCAGGCTGCCAACTGCCCAGCTGGCCTCTGCAGGAGGACCTGCTGCTGGCCCTCCACCAAGACTCTCTGGTCCTGCAGCATCCATGTCAGACCACGGATGTTGCCGGACCAGAGAGTCCTGGTTTAGAGAGTTTCAACCTATAGTAAAGTACAGAATTGTCAGATACATAGATGAATATAGTTTGTTGGGGAAGAGTCAACATGGTTTCTGTAAAGGGAAATCATGCTTCACCAATCTACCAGAATTCTTTGAGAGAACTCAATCAACATGTGGACAAGGGAATCCAGTGGATATAGTGTACTTAGATTTCCAAATATATGTACTTTGATTCGGTATCTCACCAAAGGTTCTTAAGCAAAGTAAGCTGTCATGGGATAGAGGGAAAGTCCTCTCATGGACTGATAGAAGATAGAAAACAAAGAGTGGGAAGAAATTGTTAGTTTTGAGAATGGAAAGAGGTAGCTAGTGGTTTCCCCTAGCAGTCCACAGTGGGATTAATCCTATTCAAGATATTCATAAACGATCTGGAGAAAGGGGTAAACAGTGAGGTTGCAAAATTTGTATATGATATAAAACTGCTCAAGATAGGTAAATCCAAAGCAGACTTTGAAGAGCTTCAAAAGGATCACACAAAACTAGGTGACTGGGCAACAAAATGGCAGAGGAAATTCAATGCAGATAAATGGAAAGAAATGCAAATTAGAAACATATCCCAACTATATTTATAAATGATAGGGATGAAATCAGCTGTTGCCCATCAAGAGAGAAATCTTGGAGTCATTGCGGATAGTTCTCTGAAAACATCCACTTAGTGTGCAGCAACATTCAAAAAACAAAATAAAAAACCCAGAATGTTGGCAATTATTAAGAAAGAGATAGACAATAAGACAGAGGATATGGTATTGCCTCTATATAAAGCCATGGTACACCCACATCTTGAATACTTCATGTAGATGTGGTTGCCTCTTCTCAAAAAAGTTTTTTTGGCATGGAAAAAGTTCAGCAAAGGGCAATAAAAATTATTAGGGATATAGGACAGCTGCCATATGAGGAGAGATGAATAAGACTGGGACTTTTTAGTTTGAAAATGTGATGATTAAATGGAGATATGATAGAGGTCTATAAAATCATGATTGAAGAAAGTGAATAAAAAAGAGTTATTTGCATCTTCCTAAAAAAAAGAACCAGGGGTCACCAAATGAAATTAATAGTCATGTTAGACATGTAGAAATAGAATTAGCAGAATCTTATTTGGGGGATAAGGCAATATGCCACATTTATTGTGAAGATAAAAATCATTTACTATCCCTAGCAACTAAAATTAGCCTCCACACATGCACATTTACACAGATGGGATATAATTACCAGCTTCAGCTACTCATGCTATTCCATTGGCGAGATGATCTAGGCATGAGGGGGGAGCAGCCTCATGTCAGTGCATGCTGATGCTCCTAGAGGAAGACTGTAGAACCAAAAGACCCAATTCTATAGTTTTGCAGCCATCTTTTTATGTTTTCTAGTCCTGTCCCACTGCCACAGGCACTGTATGGCCTTGAGTCATCAGTTAATGGTAGATGAGACTTTGATCTTCTTTTCTTGATGTGGCTTTTGTCTCTGTCCTGGTGGGTTTTTCTGCAGGGCTCACTGACATTGTTCTTTGGCCATCAAGGTGGTGGTGCTAGCAGCTGGTCACCCAGACAGGCTGGCTTCAGGAACTAATCCCTTTGTGCGCGCATACACACACACACACACACACACACTTCTAAATGAGATTGCAGACAGACAGCTAACTTTAAATAGAGTCAAGGCAGTATAAAGTTTAAAATGGGGTTTTAGTTACAATATAAAAAGTAACAATAACAGGTTCTTACAAGTTATTTCTTAACAGGCTACTCACAAATTCACCTAAACTTGGTTACAATTCATGAAATTACATAATGCCATAGTGGAAGATATAATTCATAAGAATTAAAGGGTGCTTTAATTCTTCAGCCCTAGAGGTAGCAGATTTAAAGCAAACAAAAGGAAGTATTTCTTCACACAATGCACAGTCAACCTCTGGAACCCCTTGCCAGAGGATGTTGTAACAGGGTTAAAAAAAACAGAGTTGTAACCATAACAGGGTTCAAAAAAGCTAGATAAATTCCTGGAGGATAGGCATATCAATGGCTATTAGATAGAATGGGTAGTGATGGTGTCCCTAGCATGTTTGTCAGAAACTGGGAATGAGAGACAGGGGATGATTACTTGTTCTGTTCATTTCCTCTGGGTCACCTGGGATTGGCTACTGTCAGAAGACAGGATACTGGGCTATATGGACCTTTGGTCTGACCCACTAAGGCTGCTCTTATGTTCTACAGTAGTCACAGATATTTTCAAGTCTCCATCCAAGTTTAAGCAGTGTGGTGTAATTCACTTTAATTTCCATAAATAGAAGGGTTTATAAAATTCTGGGTAATTCTCATTGTTATATGAGATTCTTCATAATATAATACAAAAATGCTACAATTTGTTTTTAAAAAGTGAGAATCAAGTGCTGCTAGTGTGACTTGTATGTTGGACCACTCTGTAGTTTTTCCTTTAACATTTTTTCTTCAGCCACATTAATTGGACCATGTTCTGCCCTGCTTCCTTTTTAAACCTTGTGTCTACCCACTAGGGAGACAAACCTGCTTGTCCAATGCCTAGTTCATTCTCAGACTTTATGCAGAAAAAATAAATCTTTTCTTTGTTCTGTACTCAGAAGATGAAAGATATTGAAACACATAGGCTGTGTCTAGACTGGCCAGTTTTTCCAGAAAATCAGCCGCTTTTCTGGAAAAACTTGCCAGCCGTCTACACTGGCCGCTTGAATTTCCGCAAGAACACTGACAATCTCATGTATGATCGTCAGTGTTCTTGCGGAAATACTATGCTGCTCCCGTTCGGGCAAAAGTCCTTTTTGCGCAAAGCTTTTGCGCAAAAGGGCCAGTGTAGACAACGTGGTATTGTTTTGCGCAAAAAATCCCCGATGGCTAAAATGGAGATTGGGGCTTTCTTGCGCAAAAGCACGTCTAGATTGGCCAGGGACGCTTTTCTGCAAAAAGTGCTTTTGCAGAAAAGCGTCCGTGCCAATCTAGACGCTCTTTTCCGCAAATGCTTTTAACGGAAAACTTTTCCGTTAAAAGCATTTGCGGAAAATCATGCCAGTCTAGACACAGCCATAATGTTTCAATTGTGAAATGTTTCAAGGCATGTGAACTTGCATCTCCCACAATAAACAGGTCACTTCCTCCATGATTTAATCCCACTATACCCAGAAAATGTTAACATTTTTTGTCTTCACTGGCGTGTAATGGAGTAGTGCAAAGGGAAAACAACTGGATATTTCTAAAGAATTTTTTTTTTTTACTATTTCCTTCTTCCTTGGGATAGATATAAACTCCTAAGGTGCTGTATTTATTTATGCATCACAAAATCGGTGGAAAAGCTAATTATGAAAACACATTGCCCAGTCCTGTAATTTTTATCCTTTTTTGCATGAGCCAAAGTGTAATACACAGCATAAGAAAAAACATAATCTAATTCTTTTTATTAAGGCCACAATTATCACATTATTTAGATACATTTCTACAGAGGAAATCTGATTATAATGGAAACTGCTGGTGGATTTACTCTCCTTGATGACTAACCTGCTGTCTCCCTTCTCTTGGAAAAAAAAACCAAAAAACCCCTTGAAATCTGTAACTGACAGTTCCATTGCCCATGCTGACTAATATGTTCTGTGCTCTGCTTCCACAGCTTGCTCTCTCTGATTAAGTGACCACATATAACCATATTTGTTAATGAGTTCATAGTATTTTCCTTAGTCAGTTAACTAAACAAATACTCCATATCTTTGGAAGCAGGGACACACTTTATTACTTCCACATATGGCTCTGGAAAGGGATGTGATACAGAGGAACACAATGTGCTTAAGCTAACAGGAAGCTTAAAAAAAGAAACAGAAAAAGTCTCTAACAAATTTGTTTGCATTCCCACTGTGTCTCCTGTATTATTCACTTCAAAATCAGGACAGTGAGTAAATGTTGGATAAAGGACAAAAATATTACAGAGGCTCGTCAAAGGAAAATGATGTGGCTTTAAATTGACATGTTGTCTTTGGATAACGAGGTGGTGAAGACCAAATCCTGTTCTGGTCTGCGCTCCCATTTAGGTCAAAGGGAACTACTCCTGTGTCCACTAGAGGTGAATTTAGCCTTTTAAAAAGCCAGGGAAGTGCAGTATTATGTGGTTTTGATTAGCAAGGCAAGCAAGTGGGATATTTTAAAGCACTGTCAATCTCCTGATGAAACACAGGGCCAACTCTGGGGCTCAGCCAGATATACTCAGTCCTTGCTCAGTAAAACTAGTGTGACCAGACGTCCCAATTTTCTAGAAGCAGTCCAGATATTTAGGGCTTTGTCTTATATAGGCACTAATTATCACCCACCATATCCTGATTTTTCACTGTTGTTGTCTGGTTACCTTAGGTAAAATTCCCATGAGGTCCACATCCTTTATTGGGGTCAGCTTGTCTCCTTAAGATTTGCATGTGAAAGGAGCTATCTATGCACAGCTCTCATCTCGCTGGACCCCAAAGCAGAGAGGAACCAGGTGCTTCCATAACATTTTACACCCCACCCTTCTTCCTCAAAAAATGAGGTTTATAGAGTTCTTTCGAAAAAGGTTTTTTTTTTAAAGAACCGCATCTAGACTGCTTGCTTTTTCAAAAAAACCTCTTTAGAAAAAGCGATCAGAAGAAGATATGCAAATTTGCACCAAATTTGCATATCTTCTTTCGAAAGAAAAACGTAGTCTAGACGTGCTAAGTGGCCAGGCTTGGAGTCATATAAAAAGATTCTTCTGTCTTTGGTGCTATGCATCCCTGGAGGGGAGGGCAAAAAGCCACTTCTCCAGCCTTTCCACTGAAGTAATCGTTACAGAATTAGACCCATTTAATTTTTTTGCAGCCTCATGGGATCAATTTCAACTTTGTCCTTCCCCCATGTCCTTGGATTTTCCTAGCTGCCAGCTGAGTCACTTGGCCAGAGTGTTGTGATAAGGATATGGTCTATGGTTAGTTACCTCTTTAAGTCCTGAATTGCAGGACCATGCCTGCTCTGACTCACTTGACTCGATCTTTCCTGGGTCCACTTATGCATTTGCTGTTTTATTTAATAATAGAATTTCATTTATAAATATGGGGGGGGGGTGAAAGGATGAAGCATTAATAAGTTCTGCTGATGCCGGACACTTGTTCTGAAAAAGAACATGTTCATTGGTCTCTGGAACCACTGCAGACTGAGTAATACAAGAAGGATTACCATGCTATATTATACTTAATAAAATATACAACGAATTAATATAATTATAAAAGGTACTATACTGGGTCTCAAGCATTTATTCTATTCATTTTGGGCCTCAAAGATTTATTATATTTTACTCATATAATTTAATTGCAATATTAGCAGTACACAACTTAAAATGTACTTTATATTTTTGTATTTAGCAACCTAATGTTGATTCGCATGCCCCATTTATCATTCTTAGGTCAAAATTGCTGGGGAGCAGTTTCTTCTTCCTGGGAGACAGCGTGGTCATATGTTAAGGCACTGGAATGGGCTTCAGGATCCCAGCATTCTGTTCCTGGCTCTGCCATTAACTTGCTCTGTGACTTCTGGGATATCAGTTGAATCCTCTGTGCTTCAGTTTCCTCTTCTGTAACATGGGGGGAAAGATTGTGTGTTATCTTCCTTGGAATATAGATAGACTAGCCTCAATCTAAAGTTGCCTCTCTGACCAAGCTGGGAATGACAGTGTCGATTTCTACAGGAAATTCCATCCAACCTTACTCACACAAGAAAAGTGACTAGAATATAAAGGAGAAAGGACTTTCACTGATGGCCAAAGAGTTACTTTTTCTCAGTTCCACTAGTATAGGTCTGCAGCAATGTCCTTGAAATTAAAAGAATTAATCTCAGGGTATGTCTACACAGCTCCTTTAGCTTATTTTGGGTATATTTAAAAATAGCTTATTTCATAATTTGGTACTGTCTAAATAACTTGCTATTCCAAAATTCTCCTTAGCCCTTGGAATAAGCTGCCTGTTATTTTGAAATCTATTTCAAAATAATGGGCTGCTTCAATAGATGCAATAGAATAGCTATTTCGGGATACTTCCAGTATCCCAAAATAGCTGTGCAGTGTAGACATACCCTCAGTGTATCTGGACACATCAAATGACCTCTCTTATTTATATATGAATAATATTCCATTTAGGGATCTGAGTGAGAAGTTGAAACTAGAAAGCTTCTTAAGAATGTTCTGAAGACTCAATAATAGATAAAAAACCAAACTGAGCCAATGGACATAAATCCATGTGAAATCACTGAATACGAAACCACAACCAGGCCATTCTACCAGTTCAGAGGTATTTTTATTTCAAATTTCAGCATTGTCCAGTATTTTTATCTATTTGTTTTCCACCTATAGAGCTAGAAAGAGAATGGAAATTCTTTTTAGGGATATTTTGATGTTTTGATGTTACAAGAATATTTTTCCATTTTTTCTCTGGCTCAAAACTCTGATGAAATAAACATAATTGTACAAAATGTCTTGGTTTTCACAGAGCTCATTGTATTTTGAAAAAATAGTTCACTTGAAGTTTCCGGCCCACCTCTAGGTAGTGCCTGTGCCTGTAATGAGGTCAGAAAATCTTCTGTGATACTGAGTCAAAATAGTGCTCAGCTGATACATAGGATTTAAACTGATGTTCTACACAGGCATGAATTTCTCACTACAATGGCTCTGTATATATTGAAACACTGGTGATATGGAATATTGCACACTTTGGTTAGCTGGCATCAGATCCACCAGCAGATGGCATAAAAGTGCTTTATTTAAGACAAAACACTAAGGAGAATACAGTAGTGGTGTGTGGTTTTTTTTGTTTTTGTTTTTTTTTAAAGAAACACAGTGAAACCAAGCTCCAAAATACAGTTACTAATATCTGCTCATTAACATCCAAGGGCTTATGAATCAAAGAAAGAGAAATGAATGTGAGGTGAGCTTTGGAGGCTAATGGAACAATGAGCAATAAATAGTATCAGCTCATGAAGAACTACCAGTCGGACCTCCCTGGGGACCTAACCAGTCCTGAACAGGGGAATTTGTGGGACCAGGGGCAGTCTCCTGACAATGGCCCCCCAGCCCACTGCCCCTCCCTGCTGCTGGCTTCCTCTGCCTCTGTCCTGGCTGGGCTGCCAGCCTTAGCCATGTTTGCTCATCACCGGCCCCCCTACTGACAGCCCTGGCCAGCCTCCAGCCTGCTTACCACTGGGCAGCAGGTCACCGGCTCCATTGTCACTGGTGACAGCCCTGGCCCTGCGGCCAGCCACCATATCCAGCCCTGGTGGCACTGCTGGTTGCCAGCCCTGGCCCCACTCCCTCCAGCCCTGGCAGGGCAGCTGGATGCTAAACCTCTGCTATGGGGGTCCTGGTGCTCCCGGCCTCAGAGCTCTCTGGTCCAGGGACATCCATGGTTCTACTAGACCATAGCTGGTCCAGTCCAGAGAGTTCCAGTTTGGGGTGTAATGCCTGACAACCCTGACCTCTTTATATGACACTGTGACAGAAATTAAGGGATGCAGAGAATGCAGCAGATGTGAATGGGATTTAATCAATTTTCTCCATCTGTAAATTGGGGATAATGATACTAACTTCCTTTGGAAAGCATTCTGAGAGCTACTTTTGAAAAGCACTGTATAAGAAGTAGGTGTTATTATTAAAGCATTTCATACAGTGATACACAAACTCTTACTTGAAAATGTAATTCAGATTGACTGGATGTGAACATGAGCACATGGATTGTAATCTCTTGTATTGCAGCAATGTTTTCAAATATGGTTAATGATAAATGGCAATGAATCTGTTATAGATAAATGGCTTTGTGTATGTGATGTCTAATTAGATGCTACTGAGATAGTGCATGGGCCAAGTATTTTATATATTTTCTTTAGGAATCACTGGGGCTCTCTGTTGATTCAGAGGGTGGTCTGCATGTATCTGATGTCAGGGTAATATTCTGTAAGTATTTCATTTTTGATCTGAGGCAGATACAATTATTCTTAGGAAGGTTGAACCCTGCAAACTGCTGATTAAGATAATACATTTGGGAGTGTGTTATATTTTGTGCACAGCTTCATTTACTGCATTCAGGCAGATTGTGTGATAGAGCTGTAAGTGATTTTTTAAATTATGGAAGAGATTTTAACATTTCAAACTAACCAGGAAAAATGTCAATGCTATTTTTGTGAAAACGTTCCCTCGTTTTACAACAAACTCCATTGGAGTCCAAATACTGCCCTCTCAGCTGCTCTGGGCTAAATAAAGCATTACTGCTTTTATGGAGTATGAAGAATTGAGGTTTCCTACAACTCAGAGAATGGCTTTGGAACCAGATGTGTGTGTTAGGAAGAAAATTTGTAATTGCTGTCTTCTATGCTGGAAAGTTGATTATACCTGTACTGTACCTTTTAAAATGTTAAAGGATTAGACAAATCTGCAAATGCAAATGGTTAATTTTTGCAACACAGTTAGAAGAAAGAAAAGTTCAAGTTGTTCATTTCTTGTGCTGACTTTTGTTTTTAATTAATAATGGATGTGTGTGCATTACCCATATTATTGAACACAGGAGAAATTTATTACAAATATATTTCATTTTGTAGCATGCTGCAAAACAAATACTGTCTACTATCGTATATAGTTGCATTTCAGCTGTGGGCCAAATGATCCCTATATCTAACCCAATTAAAAAGAATATTATGATGTTTAATTGCACAGTGCCTTGAAATTCTAGAGAAAGAGTGTTATAATAAATGGAGCATAAATATTCGTTTTTGTTCTTATCAACCTATGCTATTTGGAAGCACTCTGTTTGCCTAATCCATCCAGATTGTGCAACAGATTTTAAAGAGCCTTGGTAAATGCCAGTAACACCCATATTTTTATGATAAACATGTAACAGGGATGCTTTATAGAAAAATATCATGTTCTGTGGTACAGAAATGCTACTTCATTTTAATATACAACACATATTTTCTGGCAATAGCTTAAAAAGCTGCTTAGTCCAGACATCATTTTGATGCAGTAGCTTTTAGACCTTATGCTAGCAGGACAAAATATGGGTAGCTTTAAAGATAAGTATGTTATTTATGAACTGGAAGCAACAGTTCAATAATTCACATCCATTAGTCATCTACTTATATGAACTAAAAGTCAGTCTAAGGGAGATTTACACATTCAGTTCATAACAAACAGTAGTGACTTTCCCCTTTCTAACTCTGCTTAATGTGTGTAGAAGAGGTTTAAAACCTATGCAGATGTGCATACTGGTTTCTGTGAGGTTTGAAATCTTTGTATCCTTCAAGTAAATGTCAGAATTGTTAACATACATTTTAAGAGAAAAGACCAGTAAGAAAGAACAGATGCTTCCTTTGGACAAACTTCAGAAGATTTTTAACTATGAGACAGATGCACCTAAAAATTATATTGAGAAAATAACTTTTCTTAACTTGAATTTCTAAGATCTTCTAAAACCAAGTAATTTTGTGTTCTATTCTAAAAATATAGTGGGAAACACTTCAGCTCTCTGTATTCAATAGGTTTGAATCTCCTCTTACACCGTGGATCAATCATGCAAGTAAACAAGGACAGAACAGGGATTGCTTTTAAATGGCATGTCACAACTTTATTAAAAGTGTACATTGGAAAGGGGCAATATTTGGTCATATCAGGTATTTTAGAGGAATCCATTGGAGGTGGACACAGACACACATACGCTTCATGATATTTCATGCCTACTTCAAGGCAAAGTTTAAATAGGTTACTGGGGGAAGCAAGAGTCATTCTAGCTTACATTTCCCCTCATGGCCAAAAGGTAGCAAATGACCCAGGGAGAGGAGGGGCCTAACTCTGTATAGATTCTTCTTTTTCTTCTGATAACTGGTGGATCCAATCAATTTTTCCATCCATTTAATCACTGGGTGGTGTTGTCAGACTGGACTTCAATGGAGTTCTTTCTGATTGACATAGGTGAAAGAATCAGGAGGATTTAAAAGAGATTTGTACTGTATCTTTTACTTTTACACTGTTCAGAGTTTCTGGGCAGATTGAACAGCACCAACACATAGTATGAGAATGAAGAGTGGAGGTAATGAGGGTTTCTGGACAGTCAAGTAATATAAATGACCATTGTACTTACAGATGGGACATTTGGTAGCATATGCATAATTCCTAAATTCTTTGGAAGCTAAGTGTAACAAGAAGATAATGTGTTTGGAAGGTATTGCTAATGCTGACATGTCTCTTAGAAAAGCATATATTTCATATTCAGCAAAAGCCTCTACATGAATCCTAGAAAAGTATTAAAATGTCCTTTAGGGGACAAAAAAAATCTAATGATTGTGGATATCTTGCATGGGAACCAGTGGAAGCCACACAACTGGGGATAATTAATATTAGACTTCTCTAGTCCATGCCAATGCTGGTAGAGATTCATCCATGGAAACCAGAAGCCACAACCAGTTCCCTGAAAATTCCCTTCATGCTCTCCTATATTTTGCACATCCCAGTCACTGAAGAGAATCCAACCCACAAACTTTATCAGAGTACAGAATGTATCTAAACATTGTATATTTAAAGACGAAGAGGAAAAACTCCAGCTGATTAGAATACCTACCATCATACAAAGGCTCTCATCTTCAATACATTCCTCTCCCTTGTTTCAGAAAGGGTTGGTTCCCAAACTCAGCATTTAAACATTTGTTTTAACTTTGAGCATCTTCATATTTTTACTAATGTCAGTAGAACTTCTCATGTATTAAAGTCAAACATGTGCTTTAGTGCTTTTCTGGACCATGGCTCAGGGGAACCACCTTGAAGGTCATAAAATATGAGCTCTGGTACCAAGGCAATGGTCAAATTAATCTAATGAGGAACAAAAAGAAAAGATGGCTAGATTCATAGATGAGCTAAATCCAACTGACTCCATAATGGAGATAGGCTGTTTCACACAAATAAAGGATCTATCTCAGAAAGAACATATATAGTCCACATTTAGGACTTAAAGAGTTACTCTTTGGTTATGCCAGTGTAAAATCAGGCCCAGAAGATGTTAGTTGAAATAATCATCAAAACCTTCTCAAATTCACTAATTAGAAACTTATCCTGGTATTTGAATTTGAAAAACTAATATGTAGGTGTCCAAATGGGTAATATTGTGCCAACATTGACAGATAACATTTTTTCCTGAAAATTCTGGGCAAAAGTGAAGAAAATCAAATACTGCCTTCAAAGAATATGTATGAAACAGGAAGCAAAACAGCAATTCTTTCTGTCTTTTGAAATAAATCTCATATTCTAAACAAATGACTTATGAATAAACTTTGACCACTGGCATCTAAAGAACCACATTAGTTTAACTACTCCCATTTGTGTAAGACAGAACATCAATCTTCTGCCAGCAAAAGACTGCAAGCTAAACTTCTGAGGGCCGTTAGGTTTCATAACTGTCTTGGCACATGGATTGCTTATGCAGAAGAAAGATTTGAGAACAAGAGGTGGCAGTTGTCTTGTACATTTTTGATTGAGACTCAATTGAAACTAAAACTACCACCACCAAACGAGCCCATGCTGTTTATGAGAAATGTGTTAATATAAAAAATGGCATTATGGCATAGGCCAATAAACAGCTAAAAAGCTAACAATAATAACAGTAATAATTAATTAAATATTATTTGTAATGTGATGGTATTTACAAGGTTCAGTCAGGTTTCAGCCCCCCTTTGTGTTGGGTACTGTACAAACACAAGGGAAGATGCCACAAAGTTACAATTTCTAATTTGAAGACTTACAGAAATGAGTGTAATACAGAATAGGATAGAAGTAGGGAGGAAAGGCAAATTTAATGACAATACAATCAAGACGTTACATGGGTTAGGTGTATGTCACTGGGTGGTTGGCCTTATTAAGGGGAGATGGGCCCAGCCTGTATCTGGGACCTAGCCAGCTTTCCTTTCTTGATGGGAGGAATGAAAGTCATGTGACCAGGACGGTAGGTCATGTGACCAGTAGGGTAAGGTGACCCAGTCAGTCCTTTGGTAAGTGTCCTGTAGACAGAAGGTGTAGAAGTGAGTGTTGACATATGTCTGCAAGACATTCCAGGAAGCAAGGGCCCTGAGTCATAGAATCATAGCACTCTAGAACTGGAAGGGACCTTTGAGAGGCCATCGTGTCCAGTCCCCTGCCCTCATGGCAGCACCCAGTACCGTCTGCGCCATCCCTGATAGATATCTGTCGAGCCTGCTTTTAAATATCTCCAGAGATGGAGATTCCACAACCTCCCGAGGCATTTTATTCCAGTGTTTAACCAACCTAACAGTTAGGAAGTTTTTCTTAATGTCCAGCCTCAACCTCTCTTGCTGCAGTTTAAGCCCATTGCTTCTTGTCCTATCCTCAGAGGCCAAGAAGAACAATTATTCTCCCTCCTCCTTGTGACACCCTTTTAGATACCTGAAAACCACTATTATGCCCCCTCTCATTCTTCTCCTTTCCAAACTAAACAAGCCCAATTCTTTCAGTCTTCCTCATAGGTCATGTTCTCTAGACCTTTAATCATTCTCGTTGTTCTTCTCTTGACCTTCTCCAATTCCTCCACATCTTTCTTGAAATGTGGTGCCCAGAACTGGACACAATACTCCAATTGAGACCTGACTGGAGTATTGTGTCCAATACTTCAACTGAGTCTGCAGAGGGGAAGATACCAATGGGAAAGGAGGCCTGTGAAAAAAGCAGAGCAGGTCAAACTCCAAGCAAGAAGAACATGGACTGTGCCCAGTTTGGGACTAGCATAAAAGAAGGGACTTCAAAGACAGGACAGACTCTCAGAGAGGAACTGGGCGCAGCTAAAACTGGAATGATGACTTTATAGATTTGAATTAAATTTTGTAAGCTGTATGGTCATGCGCCGATTGTGTAACTAGTGAACACCATATGGCTGGGGATGAGCTGGCACCTGGACTGAGTGGAAGACTTCAACCTGCCCCATAACATGCCAGGATTGGGCAAGGAATGGTTTGGAGGTGAGACAGGGGCTCCTGGAAGGCAAAAATAGGGGGGCTCCCGTGAGGATTGAGGTAGGGGATTGGTCATTTTTTACTATGTCTTTTAGATGGAAACCTAGCAAATCCTTTGCCATGAAGGGGCACTTGGAGGATGGGTAGCCTTTTTACAGTATGTAATCAATTTAATGGTCCCTCTTATGTTCTAGAGGAATAATATTGTTCTCCTCTTTGTTTTATTGGCTTCAATCTGCAGGTAAAAGAAAGTCTTTCTTTTTGGCTAGGTCAGTCAGTGTCACTCAGTGCCTTTGGCTCCTTTTCCAGCCACTGATTATTTCCTCATATATCTTCTCTGCTATAAGCTGATCCCCCTATAAATCTGCCACTGATCGTCTTATGCTCCCTTTTGCAGTGACGGGATTATTTCTCTAAACCCCTAGCACTAGACTTAAGTCTAAAATTAGCTTTTAGGTTTCAGTTAGCTGTGTTAGTCTGATTTAGCAAAAATAACAAGGAGTCCAATAGCACCTTAAAGAATAACAGTTTTATTATGGTATAAGCTTTTGTGACTTTCAACTCACTTCATCAGATGCATGAAGTAAAAGAAAAAAAGATAGTCGAGATGGGAGTGTTATATCAGAACTAATTCAATACAGGTGGATGTGGATAAGAAGGTGAGGACACCTAAAGTGAAAAATTACTTATTTTAATGAGAAAGCTCTTCTCAGTCCATATTCAGACCCATTCTGGTGGTGTCAAATTTGCATGTATCTGCACATAGAAAAGAAACTTTTAATAAAAGGAGAGAAGTCACCTAATATTAATTAAGGAAAATGCCACAAGCAAGATTCATTAACATAAAACTTTGAGCAGGACACCCACCCCAGAGTTCATGGTGCAGAGACTTGTGCCTCATTTTTGTGAATTCTACAACCAAAAGTTCCTTTACTCTGCCCTGTTAATGGCTGATCCTTGTCCCCTGGATGTCCTGCCAACTGCTCTCACTGCTTTTGCTGGCCACTCCTGCCAACCAACTGCTGCCACCTGCCTATTTTCTGTCCCTTTTGTTGATAGATCTCTTAGTAGTTTTTAGCTCACAACAGGCTGGGCAGAAACACTGCCCCACAACAAGTGATTTCAGCTCTCATTTAATAGTTAAAATAACAAAAGACTCATAAAGAAGCCTCTTTAGCTCTGTCTTTGAAGAGATGGGAGGAACAGGTTAAATTTGACCGGGGACCCTGTCTTGGACACCTGTCCCTACCTCTCTTACTTTCACAGGGCCTTAGCATCTGAGCCTTCTGGGTTAACGAGGTCCTTTCAGCTGAGGGCGACCCTCATGTGGAACAGGTTAAGTACAGTTCTGCTTCCCATTAGTCATACAATAAAGACAACAACATTGATAACAACATTTTGCATTCAATACTGTCGTAATCTGTAATCCAGCAGAAGCCAAGGTTGATCACTTTAATGAATATATGCTGGTTATCTTGGTAGAGTAGGTGTGCTCACATAAATGCAGTTTGCTCTTGAAGTCTCTCCCCCTTCCAGCTAGCTGTCGGGAAAATTCATTCACACTGTGCTTACACATGGATGAAGATATTGAACAGGACTAGACCTAGAACTGATTCCTGCAGGACACCCCTTGATACACTCAGCCATTTTGACAGTGAATATCTGATAACTACTCTCTGGGAATGATTTTCCAACTAGTTATGCATCGACCATATAGTAGCTCCGTCTAGGCTGTCTGTCCCTAGTATGTTTATGAGAAGCTGTCATATACAGAAAAGTCAAGTGATGCTAAATCAGCAGTAGGTTGATAATATTGAAGATGAAGGCAAGCAAGAGAAAGGGACATGTTTTTCAAGAAGCCTTTTTTTTTAAAGAGATGTGACTGTATAGTTTACAAAATCACTTAAATATAAAAGTATTTTGAATATCAGTTCTTCCTCTCTTGTAATTGCCAGCTGGCTCACAGCTGCGGAAGGCCTTCTGTGTAAAAGGTTTTAAGTGACGTTGTTTAATGTTGCATGTATTCCAGACCCATTTTAAAGGGCCTTTTTATAAAGAACCATCTTTCTGCACTTCTCAACAGCAGTGAGCATTCTGTGCCACCCGTCTGAATGCTGATAAGTAGCTCATGATTGCCAGGCATCTGTCACTGGCATGAATGGACAGTGAAAATGTACTATCCAGCTTGGGGGTTTGAAAAGGCTGGCTCTGTATTTATGGAGAACAGCTTTACCTTGCTTAGAAATGTCTCTGATGGATTTACTACCCCCAAACCTCTCCATGCGGTTTAGAAAGGGAAATGTCTCAAAGAATGATATGAACATCAGAGTGGCTGTAAAGGCTAAAAGGTAAGATTTATCTTTAAATAATTTGGGCCACAAATTGAGGCCTGACTCACAGTGCAGAAAATGTATGGCAGGAATAATTTTTTCCCTCTGACAAACCAGCAAGGAAGAAATGCTGAAACTAGAATCATAGATAGTGGGGGAAAAGAGGCAGAGCAGGTATTTCCGCACCTAGATATGGGGGGCCATAATGTGCTACTTGTACCACAGTGACTAGTTTCACCGGTTTCCCATTTGTAAGAAAGATACTAGTCAACAGCAATGTGGGTGGCAGAATCTGGAACTTAGTGCTTGATTTTCACTGGCATAAGATTTCAGCCTCTAATGACATGCACAACTTTTATGTACCCACACAGCTGCATGTATGCCAAGTTAGACCTAGTTGTGTCCAACTGCAGAATGGCCATGTGATGGAAGGAGACAAGAGGAAGAGTCACTCCCCTAATATTCTTCTTGCGTGTAGCATGACAAAGGGACAGACAATGGGGCTCTTTGCATTGAGGGACTGTAAAGACTGTACTAGCCTCTAGAATAATCCAGCCTCCCACCCCAACATACCAGGGTTCTGATTCAGTATCTATGGAAATGAATGGAAAATCTCTCACTGACTTAATGGGGTGTTGGATTGATGTTAGGCTCTCTCTTGGCCCTAAGAGCTTTAACCATGATAAGCAGAGTTGTGGCCCCTAGCCTCTGTTTTCCAGAAGCTGGGAATGGACAACAAAGGACGAATCACTTGATGATGATCTGTTCTGTTCACTCAGTCTGAGTACCTGGCATTGGCCACTGTCAGAAGACAGGATACTGGATTAGGCTCATCTTTGGTCTGACCTTACGTACTGCTACTCCCTGCCACAATTTATTCTACATTATGTACATCATCTGATAGACTCCATTACTTGTGTTCAGAGGTGTTAGAATTCACTTAGGCAACATTGGGTCAGTAGTTATCAAGAACTCTAGAGGCATCAGTGCTGTGAATTTGGTTTTTTTCCTGCTAAAACAGGAAAAGCAGTTATTTATACAAAAAAAATTATCATCGCAATAGCTTGTTAAAGACAGAGGGCTAGATCCTCAGTTGGTTGAAACCAAAATAGCACTATTGGCTTCAGTGGACACAAGCCAGTTTAGAATCTGGCCTGAATATCTATTTGTTTCTCTTAAAGTACAAGCAGGCAATATACGGTTGGATTTTATTTTGTAAGACTTAAGACATACCTTGGTTTCCATATCTACACCAGAAGTGCAGTGAGCACTCTGGAATGAAAGAACAATTTGAGCCCCCTGCTATCTGTTTTCAGTTCAGATATATAGATAGTAACAGAAAAAATTAGTGTCAAGAATGTGTGTTGCAACAGTGGAATTAGCACAATACTTCTAAAGTTCTGGCCTGGAGTAGAATTATTGATCAAAACACATTCTGAATGTTAAAACGTGCTTATAGTAACATAGGCCTTGCAAACAAAAACGGATTGCTTTGTAACTCCAAAAACAAACAACTGAAAAATAAAAACCAACGCACTAGCAAGCCAAATGGGTTATTACCAGAAGATGGCAGTGATGCCTTGTTAAAACTGTATTTGCTATACCATTTACAAGAATAACCTAATTGTTCTATAATCATATCATAGTAAAATGAGGACACGGATGTAGTCAAACTAATTACCATCTCTGTATCTTAAGTATCTTACCTAACCTGGTACAACTTTTCAGGAATTCTCAACTCAACTATCTGTCTTGTACTCTTCAACTATTTGCCTGGAAACCTGCCAGGAATATGCATAATATTCTTGTTGTAGCACTAACATATAACTTGATTCCCCTTGGATTTAAATAGTGCCAAATTAGAAAAATGTTTTTGGGAACCATTTTTTGTCACAATCTGGGTCCAAATTCTAAGACCTGAATCCAGAAAGGGATGTAAGCATTGCGAAGTCTACCTTTAGATGCTAAGAAATCAGGGGAACAACTCTATAATCCATATGACTAACTAGGTGCTGTAGAAGAGTGTGGCAAGATCATCCCTCTTGCTTCTGCCTTTGCTAGGTCCAAAAAGTCACTGGGACCCTAGGTTTAGTAACCATTGGTGCAGCACCATTTCACCATATACAAGTAAAGCTTCACCATATGCAGGCATGGCTTCCACTCCCTGACTTTTCCTTTTGTACTATCTTTCCCAACTTCCTTCTAGGCTTTTATGCAGCCCCAAGCTAATTAGTAGGGCTGTTAAGCTATTAAAAAATTTAATCTTAATTAATCATGCAATTAATCACATGCACTGCCCCTTTGAAACACTGCAGTGACATTTCAAAGGGACAGGGCTGCAGAAGCCCGGGATCAGCTGGAGTTCTCAACTGACCCTAGGCTCAGTGCAGCTGTCCCTTTGAAACACAGAAACACAGCAGGGGCATTTCAAAGGGGCAGCACCGCAGGAGCCCGGGATCAGCTGTGTCCCCAGCTGACCGCGGCTCCATGCCTCGCTGTCCTTTGGAAACACCACCCTGGCGTTTCCAACGGGTAGCATGGCGGGAGCCCAGGGTTAGCTGGAATCCCCAGCTGACCCCGGGCTCTGTGCAGCGCTACCCCTTTGAAGCACCACGGTGGCACTCCAGCTGATCCCTGACTCCTAATTCGCTGCCCCTTTGAAGCGCCAGACCGGCGCTTGAAAGGGACAGCATAACGCAGAGCCAGGGATCAGCTGTGTACTCCAGCTGATTCCCGGTTCCTAATGTGCTGCCCCTTTCAAGCACCTTTAAGGGGGCAGAGTAACGCGGACCTGGGGATCAGCGGGAGTGCCCAGCTGATCCCGGCACCCTGTGCACTACCCCTTTGAAGCACCAGAGTGGCACTTCAAAGGGTCTGCGCAGCATTAACACCTGCAATTAACGCATTTCAAAAATTAACATGTTAATCCTTCCCTTTACAAGTGTTAATGCACATCAATTGACAGCCCTACTAATTATGTAACAGCAGATTGGGCTTACCCAATTAGGGCCAGGCTATCTCCAGCCCACTATAGTTTGTTCATCCCAACGAGTAGTGGGCATGACAGAGGACCAAATCTGCAACCCTTTACTCAGAATCCTGTCACAGATACCTAGGTTCCCTACATAGTGAATGGAGAGAGAAAGTAACCCAAGAATACAATACACAAAAGACAGAACTCTGGACAGGGAATGACCTGTGCTAGCCAATGGAAGATGTTGACGACAGAGGTGTGCCCTAAGTCCCTCTCCTCTCTTGAAGATAGGTGCCTGAGTATGGGATGTGTAGAGGTAGCTACCTACCTCTGTTTGTGATTCACGACTGTGAACCTCTCTCTAGGTATCAGATGGCTTAGGCTTCAAAGTCCTTTCTTATTAGAATGAGTTAGGTGCCTGTATCACATTACAAAATGGTTGGAGGAGGAGCTGCTCACCTTATGTTTTACCTCAGTGTTCAGAGCACTTGGGAGAAGCAGGTTCAATTTCCTCCTTTATTTAAAGGGGAGAAAATATTTGAATGGGTATGTGAGGGGTTTCCTCCTCTCAGAAGAATGCTCTAATCAATAAGGTATAGGGTATTCAAATGAAGGGCTCCCTCAATTTCCCTTGTTGGGGCTGTTTCACCATGGATAAACAATGAAAGAGTCACTGGAGCAGGAGGAGTGTGCCATGGGTCTCCCAATTTGTATGTGGGTGCTCTGATAATTGGACAACAGAGTCTTTCTAATTCTCACATTCTCTATGGTGCAATCATTCTAAGGGTTGTTAGATGGTGGAACAGCTTCAACGGGAGAAACTGAGGGGAGACCCAGTAAATCACAGTGGAAATTAAAATTGGGACTTAGTCACTTAAGTACCTTTGTGGGTCTATAGCTAATGTCTTTCACCAAAAGTATCTGTTTTTCCCATATAAAATAATACCAGAAAATATAATGAGAAGAATGTAACATGAACGATAGTTTTATGCTATTGTCTTAGCCAGACATTTTTATACAAATCCTGTAGAATTTCATATAACAGACCACAAAGTGAAAGGAAATCCCCCAAACTTCAGCAGAATGGTGATATGTAGACAAATTCATTACACTTGATGTAACTATGAAAAAATGACAGTGATTCTCTGGCACAACTGATGAAAGGAATGTTAAGGTTTCCACTTTTAATTTTCATGGGCTATCGATCTATACCACCCACAAAGAGGCAAATGGGTCCTTTGTTCAGGGTATCATCTCATGATGCCATTTGCCATACACTCTATCACCCTTAAACACTGTCTCATTAGGAGTGAGTGTTTATACTATTGCTAGTGCTGGCTTGAACAGAGAATCTTTTAGTTCAAAGATGATATTTTCATCAGCTGTGTAGAAATAAATAATATAGTCTCCCTAGCTATTTTTATTGGAGATTTTAATGTGAATTATATAAATGGAATTAATTTTGACATTGATAATAATAATAATGACTTCAGCTTTATTCTTTTAAAGTTGCTGTTTCCCTCAGCTTCTTATTGCTATGTAAATAAAAAAACATAAGCCCTTAATAATGGATTGCAAGCACTGATTTTCATAAATTCCCCTAAGCAAGTAGAACGCTGAACAACCATGTCAAGCCTGTTAAGTCATTTGAAGGAATTTAGGAAGTCAGCACAATTGGGATAATTTCCTAGCAATTCTTCCATAATTTCTACTGCCTGGTCCAATTTCTGACACACAGATATATTATAACCAACTGAGGTCAGCATGGATAAACACTAAACTATCTTTAAAATGTACAATGTGGGAAAATAGGCCTCACTAATACTTTCAGAAAGGTAAATATATCATAGTGAACATGAAATACCAGATGATCAAGATATGGATGGCTGATTAACTGTTCTTTCTCTCCCCCTCCCATTCATTTAAAAGAATTGACTGTAAAACATGTCAATATTGCACCAGTATTATTTCTTTAAATTCTTTTAGATTGCTTGCCAGCTACCTAAATAGTTCAAGCTATTTTATTGAGCTTGGTTAATTTTCATGTTTGTCTATCACAGGTTTCTTCCATTTATTTACAGAAAATGACTCAAATTCTTTCCCGTGTAGGTTTGAATTTTCTTTCACTTACCAGACTCCTGGGGCATATTTGAAGTTATGTAGGTTTGAAAGGAACATGGTGACATGTCATCTAAAATTGTAAAAAGAGTATTTGAAAAATCTAAAAGGATCAAGGACATTGTAATATAATGCAAATATAGAAGTCAAATATAAAATTAATGGTGAACTTTGAAGATCTTTGAATACACCTTAGAAGAAGGACTGATGTTCCCCGCCATTTGAAAATGCCTCTTTCTTATGAACTGATTGTTCTGAGCTCCCGTCTACATAACTGGCACAAAATCATTTCCACTTTGTGAACATCTGAAGATGCAAGCTCTGTTAGGCTGCCTGTCAATAAAATTTCATAAATTACACATGACTGAGGACTTTGTATCATGATTTTACATACTTCATCCAGTAAATTCTCTAATTAAAAAATCACATTTCTCAGCCTTTCTTATTCTTTCTTTGATAGGATAACAAGTCTTGTGGATAAGGGAGAAGCAGTGGACGTGGTATACCTAGACTTTAGTAAAGCATTTGATATGGTCTTTCATGACCTTCTTATCAATAAACTAGTCAAATACAAACTAGATGGCGCTACTATAAGGTGGGTGCATAACTGTCTGGATAACCATTCTCAGAGAGTAGTTATTAATGGTTCAGAGTCATGCTGGAAGGGCATAACAAGTGGGGTTCTGCAGGGGTCTGTTTTGGGACCAGATCTGTTCAATATCTTCATCAATGAATTAGATATTGGAATAGAGAGTATGCTTATTAAGTTTGCAGATGAAACTAAGCTGGGAAGTGTTGCAACTGTTTTGGAGGATGGAGTCATAATTCAAAATGATCTGGACAAACTGAGAAATGGTCTGAGGTAAATAGGATGAAGTTTAATAAGGATAAATGCAAAGTACTCCACTTAGAAAGGAACAATCCGTTTCACACATACAGAATGGGAAGCAGTTGTCTAGGGGCATGTCTAGACTTGCTTTCACTTTCAAAAGAAGATATGCAAATTCGCATAGTCTATACGTGCCCTATAGGAAGGAAGGAGTACTGCTGTGGTCATAGTGGACCACAAGCTAAATATGAGTCAACAGAGTGACGCTATTGCAAAAAAAGCAAACATGATTCTGGGATGCATCAACAGGAGTGTTGTGAGCAAGACACGAGAAGTCATTTGTCTATTCTACTCTGTGCTGATTAGGCCTTAATTGGAGTATTGTGTCCATTTCTGGGCACCACATTTCAAGAAAGATGTGGAGAAATTGGAGAAGGTCCAAAGAAGGGCAACAAGAATGACTAAAGGTCTAGAAAATACGAGCTATGAGGGAGGACTGAAAGAAATGGGCTTGTTTAGTTTGGAAAGGAGAAGACTGAGAGGGGGCATGATAGCAGTTTTCAAGTATCTAAAAGGGAGTCACAGGGAGTAGGGAGAAAAATTGTTCTCCTTGGCTTCTGATGATAGGACAAGAACCAATGAGCTTAAACCGCAGCAAGGGAGGTTTACGTTGGACATTAGGGCTATGTCTAGAGATCTTCCGCAAAAACTTCTTGCGCAAGAGCACATCCACACTGCAAAATTGCATCAAAAAAGTGATGTGCTTTTGCGAAAGAGAGCATCCAGACTGCATGGATGCTCTCTTGAAAATAGGCTCTGATTGCTATGCACAGAATGGCCACCAGGGCACCTTTGCTTTTTCCTCTTTCCTCTTTTTGCTCAAAAAACCCTTCTTCCCCATCCACATACACCTTTTTGCGAAAGAGCTCTTTCACAAAAAGGCGTTCTTTCTTGTAGAATGAGGAATACCTACACCAGAAAAGCCCCTCTGTTCTTTCGATTTTTTCTTTGCACAAAAACGCACTTGAGTGTGGATGCTCCGCGAGTTTTTTCGGAAAAATGGCTGTTTTTTCTGAAAAAAACTCTGTAGTGTAGACATAGACTAGGAAGAACTTCTTAACTGTCAGGGTGGTTAAGCACTGAAATAAATTGCCTAGGGAGGTTGTGGAACCTCCATCATTGGAGATATTTAAGAGCAGGTTAGATAGACATCTATCAGGGATGGTCTAGACGGTGCTTGGTCCTGCCATGAGGTCAGGGGACTGGACTCGACGAACTCTCAAGGTCCCTTCCAATTCTATTCTATTCTATTCTATTCTATTCTATTCTAAGCTTGCAGATTCTCAAGGCATAATAAACCAGAATTTTCCACTTCAGAAACAGTTGAAACCCCACTATCATAATAATCTTTCATCTTAACTACTGTATCCTTCTCTCTCACCTTCACATTTTTTTTTCTTCTGCTTCAGTCTCAGAAAGCTGTCCGATCATACTCTCAGGTGACGGAGGCCATATAAGTATCTGCATAGTCTGGCCTAAATGTTCTGGCAAAGTCACCTTCCTTTCATGCTACTCCATCCACCTCTTTAAAACCCTCCATTAGCCTTTCTTCTGTGACCACTCTGAGTTCTCGTTCCTCATCTGCAACTTTAAGGCTCTAAATAATCTCACCACTAACACTTATTCTTTGCTTCCAGTTTTTCTTACTCCAGTTTCTGCTATGACAGCGGTGAGAAAAATCCAATATTATTCAATGCAAATTTCCACATGGGACAAATTTAATTCAGTTTTTTCAGGCAAAAATCTGATTTTGTAGCAGAACATTTTGAAACAAAGCAAAATAAATATTTCCTTACTATTAGCTATTGAATTTTTCTTTATATTTTGGTTATCAAAATAATAATAAAAATATTGGATGCATTTTTTTCCATTTTTTAAGTGGAAAAAGGAGGAAAAATGGAAAACAGAAGAAAATTGAGGGAAACAGTTTGTTTTTCCTTTTTTCTTTCTCTTTTTTCTTCTTCTGCAAAATTTCACATTCTTTCCATTTTGCAGGATTCAGACTGACCCAAATTTGCATTTTTTTCCTATTCTGGTAGACACATTTTTATCAACATATTTACCAATTGTATTACTGTAATAATTTATGAACCATTTTATTTCACCAAAACCACATTTCCAAGAAACATCTGACAATGTTTTCAATAAAATAGTACAGTAAATAAGACACCAAATTAAAAAAAAGTATTACCAACATTTTTGTGACACTTTCCATTTTTTGAAAAAAACACTTTTAAAAAAATTCCAATCACAATCTATTTTCATTCACTGGTACAGTAAATTTGAAGGAAAAGGGCTTAAAAGAAGCATTTTGGTGTCTCTTCATGGAACACGGGAGCAGAAAAACGTATAGCATTTTCATCTCTTTGACTTTCTCCAATAAAACAATCAAATTCAAAGTGTAGTCTCTGATGACTGAGGAATTGGATTGTGCAGAAAAAAACTGGCAGAGCAAAACATCTCAGCTGTAGGCTGTAAAAGGAAAAAGGGACATAGAAAGGTCTCTGTTTAAAAGAAAAACAGTTACTGGAGAATCATTTCTCCATTCCATAGAACTCTTTTGAAGAAGAATGACCCTGGTAACTAGGCAGACAAAGAACACACTATTAGTGAGCATTAACTGAAGGACTGCAGCCAAGGGACAGATATTAGAAAATGAACGCAGACTAAAATCTCTCTCTCTCTCTCTCTCCTCTACATACACACACACACACTCTAAAGGTCTTGGAACACAGTGGGAAAATCATTAAGAGTAACCATACAGCCATGTGTTGCAATCCTGTCAATTCACAAGCGAACTTAGGTTATTCCAGGTCAGCAGTGGGATATAAACGCTCTAAGCAGCATCTATATCAGTAGTTTCCAAACTTTTCAGCCAGAAGGCCAAATATTTAAATTCAAAAAAGTCAAGGGGAAACAATATTTGGAGGCAGGTTTTCTACCCTGTTCTTTCCCTTTACTCAGCTCAAACAAAGAAAAGGGAGCAAAAGCTGTATGTAAAATCCCCTGCTGGGAATTCCTGTGGTGTAGGGAAAAACAACTTCTTATCATAGTAAAAGGGGAGGGGGGTCGAAACAAAGAATAATGGAATAAATGAATGAAATTGGCTGAATAGCAGGAAACATTTCCTGACAATGACAGATGCTGGATAATAGAACAGTCTCTCAAGGGAAGGGATGGGATCCCTAAATTCAAATTCAAAGTGTGCAAATCACTATTAAATAAATTAGTATATGTCCAAAAGGAAGAGAAAGGAAAGATGGTCCAGTATACTGGGTAAAAAAATTGAATGGCTGAAGTTTCAGATGCAATTTCCTGCTTTGCCATTGAGTAGGTAAATCTCTCTAGGGGTAGACCTACACTGCAGAGTTTTTTTGGAAAAATGTCGGTTTTTCTGAGAAAACTTCACTTATGTCCACACTGCAATCGCGTTCCTTCGAAAAAAAAATCGAAAGAACAGAGGGTTTTTTCCGACATTGGTAAACCTCTTTCTACGAGGAAGCAGCCTTTTTCCGAAGGAGCTCTTTCAGAAAAGGCGTGTGTGGATGAGGAAGAGGGAGTTCTTTCGGAAGAAGAGGAAAGAGGAAAAAAGCACGGGTGCCCTGGTGACCATTCTGTCCATAGTAATCACAACTTAAATGTGAGATAGAATCCATTCAGTGTGGACTCTATCTTTTGAAAAAGCAGATTGCTTTTTTGATACACTTTTGCTGTGTAGATGCTCTCTTTTGGAAGAAGTTTTTTCAGAAGATTTCTTCCAGAAAAGCTTCTTCCAAAAGAAGCCAGCAGTCTAGACATAGCTTGGGTCTCAGATGTCAGTTTGTAAAATGGGGGCCATATCAGGTCCATAGTGCCAACAATCCTGAACTTGCAGGGAGATGCAAATCTCACTGGGATCAACAGGAATCTATCCATTGGCTTCAGTGGAGTTTGGATCATTTCCCAAATAACTTAATAGATTTCATCAGCTCTAGCTTCTATGGTGTATGTAATGGGCCAGCCCATGAGACCAGGAGAACATGCACATAAGGTTGCTATTTTAAGCACAGCTCTGCTATTGGGTATGTATGCCTTTCTCTGGCAGCCTTAGCAGAACACATGTGACTTAAGAAACACTGGCTAGTGATGTGAACAATAAAGATTACGGTAAAAGCAATTGGATTTAACTGAATTCACAGTTTGATTTAGTGGGGAGAATGCTGGCATTACCTGAATTGTAGCAAATGACAATGTTAACAGAAAAATTGAGGACTCGTTCACTTGGTGTTTCTTCACTTAAGGCTCTGATGTTTTCTGGTATAGGGATAACAGCATGCAATTTCCCTGACTTGTATAAGGAAAGTAGGCTCAATGTTACTTTTTGGTTGGAAAAAGTCAGGGATTCCAGCTGCTAACAGCAGCTTTTCTACCCTTTGAAGCAGAGATAACAGATAATACTGCATTCACAAAAGCCCAGTTACATTTATTAAACTTTAGAAGCCTTCCTTCTAAATACACAATATCCTTTAAAAACTTGATCTAAGGGGGATTATGAAAGATAGGACAGAGAAAGAGAAGAGATGCTGCTGGTTGGTGGAGTTCAGAAGCAGTAGAAAATACTATAAGAGCACAGTATTGTTTTTCTTCAATAGATGATTCATTTGCTGCTTTATGTCATTATTCATTTTTTAGATATAAAGTTGGAGAGTGAGCAAGCTGCTAATCTGACAAGATTTAAGCATGGTATAGAACTATTCTGTCATCTTGTGCTGTGCCAAACTATCCCACCACCTACCATCCTATAAAACGAGATGTTTCTTTTATATATGACATGATAAAGAACATTCAAAGAGTGATCTGGAGGGAAAAAGAGAACCATCTATTCAGAACAGAGAAACACTGATCCTACAAGAGGAAATGCAGTGGGGACTATTCTGCTGATGTAATTGTGTGAGAGATCGAGCTCAGACATTTTGGGTATATATGTGGAAACTACCCCATTATACATTTCATGACAGTCACTTATATGAGTAATGTGATTCCAACAAGACGATTGTTTAACAAAACACACTACAATGCTTCCACAAAAGGAGCACAAGGAAACAACGCTGCCTCAAAGAGCCAATATTCTTTTGTATAGCTGGTATACAGCAGCAATTAGAATTTTACTCGAAGTTGATCAAGCCAAATGGCTACAACAGAAACAGCAGAATTTATTGCAATAATGCCACCTTCATATTTATAAATTGGGCAGTAGGTAGTGATATATTCAATGCTCTGTTGTGAGACCACATTCACACATTGGGGAGTCCTTAATTTTCCATTTGGCAGTAGATATCTACATCTACCTTGGTTGGTTTCAATTCCATTCAAGATGCCCAAGGAAGGTCAAACCCAGGAACCTTTTGTGTGGGATCTGGCACAAGTTGATTATATTTTGTCATGTTTAGCCCAGTCTGCTTTCCAAGCCTCTTTCTGATCAAACCCTGATTGCACGAGCCCAAACTAATGTTCCCAGAAAGGCCTTCAGGACTTAAGATATTGTGTGGGAAGGAGAGGACATTGTCAAGGTCTCAATGAATAGGAAGATCTCTGTTTTCCTGGATACACTGAGCTTTGTGGAATATTGCAGCAGTATGGTGGATTGGTGGGGTAGTGATAAACAGTACAGGTACCAGTGATGTTGGTTTTAACTTACGGGTGCCCGTGAGACATTACATTGCTGTATTCTGCTGAGTATCCACCAGCTGTGTATAGCTGCATCCAGTGGGGCTGATAGCCACCCTGGGCCTGGGGCCAAGGTGGGGAGGGCTGGCTGTGCACCCTGACCTGCAGTCAGCCGTTAGCATTACCCAGAACGCAGCACTGCTCCCTCCCAGTCCTCAAAGCTGTGCAAAATGCCCAGTATGTCATGGCACTCCAGCAGCAATTGAAAGTAGTCTGGGGCCCCTTTGAGACACTGGGCCCCAGGGCAATTGCCGCTTTCCCCCTCTGTCAGTGGGCCTTGTTGCATCTGCTCCATAGCAGTACACAATATTCAGCTACTGCAGATGGTGCTATTGCAGATGGTCTCAACACTCATGCATCAGTGGTAAGAACATTAGCATCAGGGAGCCATAATTCCTGTTCTCCTCTAACGTCTTAGAACAAGTCACTAGCCATTATCCCTGACTAGGTCCTGTTGTCCTGGCTACCACTTTGAGGGGCTGGAGCCAAAGCTCTTCCTTTATCCTGCCTCACTCTACTTATCTGTGGAAGGGAAATGTACTGGGCATGTGGACCCTGCTCTCTCCACTGAAAGTGCAGTGGAGATGTGGGAAGGTCACACAGAGGAATGTTTGTGTATGGAGGATCTTAATCCTTTTAAGCTGCTATACAGCCAGGTCCTATCATGCCATATCCTTTGGGGACAATGTTGTACTTGATGCTGGACAAAACAACAAAAATGCGAGTCCGGATCTTCCACTATTCATGACTCTGTTACAAAGTAGCCCAATAGCTGTCTCAACAAAATTCTTGTGGATCCCTCCTGCCTAATAGAGATTCCTTCCCTTCTATGCATCCCAGCAATCCCTGTCTGCCGGAAGGTGCTCCAAATTACATTCAGAATTGGCCTGGTCTCTCACCTCTCCCAGAATCAGGAGAGCTAGCTTTGTTGCCATAGCTCTGGCCTGGAGTGGAGGGTCTGGGTCATCTTCTCAGCCTTTCCGACGTTATCGTTTGAATGGAACAAAGAGGGCTTGGCTGAGTGAACTGATTTTCAGGATAGTGTAATCCCAAATGTTCACATTCAGGAAAATACAAAAAATAGCACATAATTCAAGTCTAATCACAGTATGTTAAGGTTTGATGTAACGGAGAGCAATTATTTAATTCCTAATTCAAATAAAGTGCCTTCATTTTGCTCTGTTGCTCCAGACACAAGCACCTGCGTGAACGTGCACATACATATTCCTTGGAATTACATTAGTGTTTATCTTATGGTTTTCAGCATATTCACAGGAAGTTGCCTGGACAGAAGACTGCAAACTTACCCAATCCTAATGAGTAAGCACTGTTTTCAAAGCTCTTTTTATTGTTCTGTTTATATCAGCCTTGCCTCACCTACTGATCGCAAATCAACACGGGCAATTGTGCATGAAACTATGTAACCTTTTGATTTATTATCCTACATCTGCCAGTTCTACTCTGCAGACCTTGACCCCATTCTGAAATTAAATATCTTTAATCTAGTTTACAAGCGACTTGACATCATTGGCATGCTTTCCTCAACTTTCAGTTAGATTCAAAGGTCTGTATCATTCCTGGATGTTTACAGCAGCTAGTTTAACTACACTAAATGGCAGCTTTAATTAGAACTAAAGTTATGTGGTCTTTAAAATACCTGAAGTTGAATTTCAGTAAATGAATCAAGTGTGAAGTAAAGAGTTATGTGCAATTTTCTTGCATGTTCTACTTTTTTTCAAAACAGTCAACACAGCTGTTTCATTCCTCCTCTCTAGAATTACACAAGGCCTTTTTCTGAACAGGTGCCACTTTGCTTTCAAACTAAACTAGATTTAAAAATAAAATACAAAGCAGAAAACAAAGTTTAGTATTTTTCTTTAAATCTTGTTTACTGTAGAAGGCTTTGCTTCACATTTAATGGTCAGACTTAACACAGTGCACCTGATTCTAACAGTCACATCACATGGAACTGAAATAATGATATGCAGTATGAAAGTTAATCTGTATGGGCAGTATTACTGTATGGGCATGTGAACTCCATCGTGTTTTATATTCCTGAGATTTGCCCATTTACCACTGAACATGTATCACTTTGGAAATGCACAGTGATATAACTAGGAGCCGAGCTGGGCAAATTACAATGTATTCAATGAATGTCATCCTTTTGTCCATTCATGAACTATCCACTAATTCATCATGATTTTCCTAATATACCTGTCATTTGTGTTTGTTCATAAGCTCATTTGAGCAATAAAATTGCAGCTCATGACTCACCTGTGCCAAAGTGTTCTGATTACTCTTTCTATTTGAATGGTCATCTGAGTCACATGATATTCCCTCTTCCTGCCTCTCTGCCCCCTCACCCACCCAATCTCTGATTATTCCAGTGAATGCCAATGAAAATGAGGTAGGATCAGAGTCTAAAATTGGAAAAGAACAATCTAAAAATTACTTAGGCAAATTAGATGTCTTCAGGTCACCAGGACCTGATGAAGTACATCATAGAGTGCTCAAAGAGGAGATATCTATCAGAGCCATTAGCGATCATCTTTGAAAAGCCATGGAAGATGGGAAAGATTCCAGCAGACTGGAAAAGGGTAAATATAGTGCCCATCTATAAAGAGGAAAATAAGGATAACCCAGGGAATTACAGACCAGTCAGTTTAATTTCACTATCTGGAAATATAATGGAGCAAATAATTAAGGAATCAATTTGCAAACATCTGGAAGATAATAAGGTGATAAGTAGTAGCATGGCTTTGTCAAGAACAAATCACGTCATACCAGCCTGATAAATTTCTTTGACAGGCTAACAAGACTTGTAGATAGAGGGGATGTGGTACATGTGATATATTTTGACTTCATCAAAGCTTTTAATGCTGTCTCAAATGGCTTTCTCATAAACAAACTAGTGAAGATGAAGCTACTATATGATGGGTGCAAAACTGGCTGGAAACTGTTCCCAGAGAGTAGTTATCAATGGTTCGCAATCATGCTGGAAGGACATAACAAGTGGGGTTCTACAGGGATCAGTTTTAGGACTGGTTCTGTTTAATGGCACCATCAACAATTTTAGATAAAGGCATAGAGATTACACTTGTAAAGTTTGCAGATGATATCAAGCTGGGAGAGGTTGCAAGTGCTTTGGAGGATAGGATTAAAATTAAAAAATGGACAAACTGGAGAAATGGCCTGAAATAAATAGGATGAAATTCAATAAGGACAAATGCAAAGTACTCCATTTAGGAAGGAACAATCAGTTGCACACAAACAAAATGAGAAAGTACTGCCTAGGAGGAGAACTATGGAAAGCTAAATATGAGTCAATAATGTAACACTCTTGCAAATAAAATAATTCTGGGAGGTATTAACAGGAATGGCATCAGCAAGGCACGAGAAGTAATTCTTCTGCTTTACTTGGCACTGATTAGGCCTCAACTGGAATACTGAACAGTTCAGGGCAAAGTTACCATTTTGGTAGGGCAGTGTGGGCTACAGAGGTGTGTACCAGGATGCCGCTTGCCCTTCTTCCCCTTCCCTGCACAGTGAGGAAGTGAGGGGAAAGTACACAGCATACGTGCATTCCTCTCACTCCTGGCTGGTGAGGAGGGGTAGAGGAATATGTGATGCAAGCTGTGCACCACCATGTGCTACCAGCTGTGGGTGCTGTGGGCACTCTGGGCAGCATTTGAATCTCTCCTGGGTGGCTGCCCTAGTGCTCAGCTTACAGGGAATGCTGTCTATGAGGGAAGTTTGAAAGAATTGTGCTTGTTTAGTCTGGAAAAGAAAAGACTGAGAAGGGACAGGATAACAGCGTTCAAGTACATAAATGGATGTTACAAGGAGAAGAGAGAAACATTGTTCTCCATCACTACTGATGATAGAACAAGAAGCAATGGGGTTAATTTGCAGCAAGAGAGATTTAGGTTGGACAATAAGAAAATCTTCTTAACTATCAGGATGGTTAAGCACTGGAATAAATTGCCTACGGAGACTTTAGAATCTCATCACTGGAGATTTTTAAGAGCAAGTTAGATAAATACTTGTCCAGGATGGTCTAGAGATGATGCTTAATTGTGCCATGAGTACAGGGAGTGGAGTAGATGGCCTCTCAAAGTCACTTCCAGTAAGTCATAATTAGCATGGATTCTATGATTAAAACATTCTAGGGGGCTGCACATCCTGCTTGCTGCACTCGCCAACACCCCTCTCATGGGGGGTAGGCAATCCTGGCTCTCCTCCCGGTCACTGGGGAGGGTTGGGATGTGGCCACGACAGCCAGGGTCCCTTCTACCTCCCTCCTTGCCCCCTCCACCAGCCAGGACCCCTCCACCAGCCCAGGCCCCTTCTCCCTCCCCACCTCTGCCAGCCTGCCATGCAACAGAGCAGCTGTTTTTAAAACACTGGCAGCCGCCTGCCACTCTGGTGACTGCCAGAGCTTCAGCCAGCCGCTGTGCTGCTGCACCAGCCAGGATCCCTTCTTCCTTCCCCTCCACCAGCCAGGGCCCCTTCTCCCTTCCCATTCCCGGCATCCTGCCACTTCCCCTCTCATGCCTGCATGGATCCTGCCACCAGTGCCCCAATCGGCTGGTTTTAAACAGCTGTGCAGTGGCTCAGAGGGCTGGAATGTACCCCAGTCCCACTCCCCCCATGGGCCTCACCACCACCCACCCACTGGCCACATCCTGCCGTCCCTCAACATACCCCACAAGTCCAGCAGCAGCTTACCTTCAAGGTGCAAAGAAGGTGTGTGCTTACTGAGGAGTCAAAGAGCCATATTTAGCCCTCTCATGGGCCACACGTCGCCAACCCCATTATGGGGTTAGCAGCGGGGAGGAAAAAGGGAGGAGACTGAGTGGCTGAGGAGGGAGGGGCTGTGGGATGCAGAGTGATGTGATGACATCACTGTCATCCTGCAAGAAAATCTTTTTTGTAGGTATTTTAAGATAAGATTTCTAAACAGGAATGATTTATTTACTTTCCATGAGAAATGTTCTCATTTTTGCTCTAATTTAATTTCTTTTTTCCTGGTCATACTGCAGAAGAAAGGATAACATTTGACTACATACATGGACCTCCTCCTTTTAGTTCATTCCCCTCTTCTATTTCACTACCTTTCCTCTATGTCACTATCTAGGCAGCTTGGATCACTGATCTGCAAACTCTACTAGCAGCTCCCTGTGTTCTATCAGCTTACACTCTTTTGTGCTTCTAAGCACAAAACATCATTCAAATAATCATGGCAACCCAAACACAAAGAGACATGAATATGTTCAACTCTAGTCACAAATCAGAGTCTGCAAACATGCTTATGAAGTCATTTTTTCCAAAATTCAACTTATTTTATCCAAAAGTAATGGGAAAAAATTAAGAAAGGAAAGTGGAACTTGCTTATCCAAATCCACCCTCTATGTCTCATTGTACTTAATATAAATTTAGGCTGAACATCAGGGGAATTTCCTAAGGAGACTGACAGTGAAATAATTTCCTAAAATTGAGGATGTAGTCTGAAGAGATTTAACCTGGAAAGAATAGAAGAAAATATACTATAGAAAATAATATTGCATTGGCAAAAAGAAGGAATATATTTTAATAGTCCTTTCCTGATCTCAACTCTGTGTTTTTATAATTAATTTTCCTATCTCTGAAATGTTAAACTAGATATAGATATAGTTATATAGGTGTTTATATATAAAGTTTTATATATAAATCTTGAATCATTCTGTTTTCCTGCAGTATATCATTTTAGATTATAAATAGCTAAAGAACACTCAGGCTACGTCTACACTGCAACGCTATTTCAGGATACTTGAAATTGCTATCCCACATCTTCACAGCAAGCCCATTATTTCAGGATTGCTATTCTGACATCCCTGTAAACCTCATTCTAAGAGGAGTAAGGGACATTTTGGAATAGCACTTTATTTCAAAATTTGGTGCTGTGCAGACAGCGCCAAATGATGAAATAAGCTACTTCAAAATAGCAACGAAATAAGATACACAATTTGTGTAGTTCAAATTGCATATCTTATTTTGAGTTATGGTGCACTGTAGATGCACCCTCAGTTAGTGCTTATATTTACATTAACTACAGGTATTATTTAAATGATGAACACAATAAAATAGAAATTGCAGAAATTTAAAAGATAGTAATTATAATAAAATTGCAAAGAAAGCAAATTTAAGAGCAGTGATTTTAATCTGAAACACATTAACATCACCCTACCAAAGCCATATTATTTCTGAAGAACATTATAAGTATTCCGCCAAACCCATCTATTAGCAACAACAGAAGAGCAGGCAAAAGACATTCAGTACCTTCCAGTGACCAAGAACAAAGTATGTGAGAGACAAGAAATAAAGGATGCAGGAGATCCAGATGGCTGATGGCATAGTGAGAAATATGGCTCAAAACAACTGGGTTCTAGAAAAGGAAAACAGATTAAATTGCTGGTACAGGGAGAAATTAAATGTGGCAAGCTAGCCTTAAGAATGAGGCAGATTTTTCACTAAGGGTATGTCTAGACTGCATCCCTCTGTCAGCAGAGGGATGCAAATTAGGCAGGTCGACATTGCAAATGAGGTAGGGATTTAAATATCCCGTGCCTAATATGCATAAAAATGGCCGCTGCGTTTTGCCGACTCAGCACTTTGTCTAGAGAGGTATCTGTCGAGAAAGAAAGCCTTTTTCGACAGATCCCTTATGCCTCCTACCAATATATAGCGCAGGGACATTGCCTACATTGGTTTAACCTTTTCTATTGCTAAGTTATAAAATTAACCTAAATGGATTTAAGCAAAGTTTAAACTGGTTTATGTGCATCTATTAGGCATTTGCACCAATTTAACTAGATTGATTTAGTTAACTATTGCAACCTTTATAGTATACACAAGACCTGAGATGAAAACTGGTGGTTAAATTAGAGGGAAGGGGGGGGTGTCTCTTTTTAGGTAGGTATAGTAACAACTTCCTGGTTTCAAAAGATTCACAACTTGTTAGACTTTGTTAAATTAAGTAAGAAAAGGGAAAGGGATGTTTTCACTTAATCTGGGATGTACTTCCAACATACAGAAGATGGAGTTATTCTGCAACAGATGATGAAGAACCAAAAAGAAAAAAGAAAGGGGGAGGAAATCAAACAAAAAGATTCAGTTTGAAGGGAAAAGATAAGCACAGCAAAGAATCATAATGTGTTAATGCTAGCCAAAGGTGCTAAAGGGAATAGGAAGGGCTTTCGAAACATATCTAGGGGAAAGAAATATTAGAGAGAAAGCAGGTCCAGTAATACATGAGAAGAATACAATTAAAAATAACTCAAAAATGGCAGAAGATAATGAAATCTTTTCCCCCACCAATCCCCAATCGATCTTTAACAAGGAAAAATGAAGAAATGTGATTTGGACAGTAAAGCAGAAGGCCGTTAAAACAGTTCTGGAAATAAACTTAACTGGGCTAAATTTTCCTCTGGTGTAAATTAGCATAATTTCATTTACTTTAATAAAGACATATTGATGTGTACCAGCTGACTGTAATTTTTTCTTAAAATTAGATCCCTTTTTCTTTCCTTTTCCGATCTGTTCTGGGACCACTTCACTTGTCTTCCATCAATTGCTGTAAAATTCCAGTTGTTCTGTTTGGTTCTGCCAATTCCTATATCAAGATAGGGAAGATTTAACTGAGCTGAGATAAAATGATTCTAGTCAGATCCTCTTGGTATTTTATAACCTGTGTCTGCTTGATTTTTGCCTTGTGAATAAAGATGTTGGAACAGTTAGCATTCTGAAAGTTATTTTTGGAGAAATATCCTAAAACTGCCCTTTTTTGTTCTTAAAAGATGTTGGAAATGTCACGAGAACTGTTCTTGGGGTGTGTCTACACTGAACCCTTAGCTCGAAATAAGCTACGCGATTTGAGCTACGCAAATTGCATAGGTTGAGTTCATTTTGAAATAGCTTATTTTGTAATTTCATGCTGTCTACATAGCACCAAATTTTGAAATAAACTGCTATTCCAAAATGTCCCTTAATCCTCGTGGAATGAGATTTACAGGGATGTCAGACTATTGACCTCATTGTATTTCAAAATAACGGACTTGTTTCAAAGACATAGAATAGCTATTTTGGGGTACCAGAATAAGTGTAGATGTACCCTTTAGCCCTTAAAATTGTGCCAATTGCCAATTTTACCTAGCAGGAAAATGATAGTCCATTGTCTTTTAAGCAGAACTCTCCACTGAAACCAGAGAGGACTTCTGCATTAAAAATGAAGCTACAGCAAATAAATAAATATGACTAGTTATGTGCAGGATTCAAGGTAATTCCTATAGTAAGTACAGGGAACTGCAAACTTATTAGTTTCATTAGAGGTCACCCAGTACATTTTCAGGGGTGTATTTCCATACATTTGCTGGGTGTGGGCTGTTGGTCATGCTGCAGCAGGAAATATAGGCCACAAAGTTCCCTCAATTGATGTTAATGGGCATAATCTCCGCCAACTACAGTCTATCATCAACTGAGGAATTGACCCAGCATTTTTCAAGTCCCAGGACAGATACATTCACCAAAATGAGACAGAATGAGCTCAACAGCCCAGTAAGGCACTGCTATGGTTCAGTGCCACTGGTCTGCTTTTGTAAAGTGTACCACTGTCTAACCTTCTCCCCCTCCCTCCCCAATTGTAATTCTGATTGAACAATATGTTCAATATACTGATTGAACAATATGTTCCTCTATTAAGGACATTCTGAATAAGGATGATTTAAAAAAATCTTTAAATAGCATATTTTTCTGATAATCTCCCATAATAGTTTTGTTTCACCATCTGTCTATCTAACTCCTGACTCTTTGTTTAAGGCAAGGAATATAAGCAGATGCAGATGGCATCAGAACCCAGGATGTCTGCAAAGATTTGCATGAGCAGGAAAGGCAGAGCATGGATAAGGTTATCATAAAATGGTTTTGCATACCAAATACCAAAAACAAAAAAGAAAAGCACATTGAAAAGAGCATGCAGTATTAACCAAGATCACACTAGACTGTATCATCTCGTGTGCTATTAGGGAATGTATTTCACATTATCTATTCAATGTCTGTAAAAGCAATAGCAAGTATTTAAAGATCTTGCTTCCAGAAGTTCTGTAGCTCCACACACAGGGTACAGAACAACAAAAATCTTGTTACATTGATCAGACCATTCGACCATCTTTGTTTGACAGAAGGTAAAATGGGCAATAGGGGATGTATCACCTGTTCTGGTCATTCCTTCCGAAACACATGGCATTGTCCATTTGGAATACAGAATTCTGGACAAGATAGATCTTTGGTCTGATCCGGCTAAAGGCTTTCTCATGGTCTTAATACATACATAATATGCTATTTATTATGTTCATGGGATTTAATCTGGTAGAATGTCAGGGATTCCCTGTTTTATGAAAAATAATTTGGTTAGATGCATAGAAAATGTCATCTAATAAAATAATAATTAACTAATTAAAACAATCACCTATTTGATAAGTAAGTTTTTAGATATAATTACAAATAAACTGATTTCTATATTACATCATGATAGAACAAAGAATCTGATTTAAAGATACAGGTAATTTTCCCACTATCTCATACTGGAAGGAAAAAAAATCCTGATCATGCCCGCGAACCACAACTCAACTACCATTCATCTTCTGGAAAGATGCACAAAAGGATTGGTTTCTCTCACTTTTGGAGGCCATCTTCCAAGCTGAAAGAGAATGGAACTGTTATTGCCACTCTTTGTTCCACAATCTCAGGCTGAAGACAATTAATTTACATAAACTGATGTCTCCAAAGATGTGCTTTGAAATGTCGGTGGAAATGCCGCGATACATATACAAATATATATGTAGTCCTTCCTCCAGGCTCTTTGCTTGAGTCATGATATATAGTTAGTATCAGTCTTTCTTAAACAAGGAACATCCATCGTTCACAACAGCTATATACTGCAGACAAATACAATGTTTTCTACACAGCCCAAATTTCAGGTTCATTTTGCTAGTTTACCCTAAACTATACTCTGTCTGGTACACTTTATAGCACATAGTGAGATACAGTGAATGAACAGAATACTGTAAGGAAACATTTCAGACTTCCAAGATCCTCTGGAAGGCTCAAGAATAACATTCACCTGTTTAATTCTCCTTTCTTGCTTATCTTAGTAAATATCCTCTTCACCAGGAAGAGTTTCCAGTAGCTCTTTCTGAAGGAGAGCTACTCACTAAAATGAAACAAATTATTTAGCTGACAAATTTGGCCTCTTTTTCTGTCCACGTCTACATGGATTATTGGAACTTTTCATGGGGAGGAATGGATACTAAGGTCTACAGCTATTCCACATACTTGGCCTCGTGAAATAACCCCAGACTTAGGTAGTTACTTGGGCTGGATGCCGGGGAATGGATTTGCCTTTGCTTCTATTGGTTTTTTACATCTTAATCACTAATTGCTTAGGGACAAATCCTGGTCCTAGTGTAGCTAGGTGTAGAGGTATTTAACCATTTTGATTTTAGGCCTTTTCGCTTTTTGTTGCAAATGTCACAGCCACTATATAAAGTCTGTTCTTTCCTTTCTTCTGTAGAATTCTTCTCTTCTAGTCCACAGCCATGAAACAGTTAAATGGTCTGTTCTGTAACTGAATTACTAATGGAATTACCATCCCATCACTGTGTTCAAGTCAAATGTGCCAAATGTATTAAGGCAATTCAATCACATTGATGTGAACTTTCAATGTTTACCAGTTCAGGAGCACTTGACCTATCTGTGACACTCCTGTTCTGTTTTTTGTCCCTGTTTGGCTCTATCCTGAGACATAGCAGCATTTGAATCAATAGCAGCTTTTCAGCTGAACAGGAATGTACAGTTCTATTTGCTGCATTTTCATCACAGAACTATAGTGTCTTCATCAAAGCTGTTGTGGAACAGCATGCAAAGCTTCTATTTTCATCGCAGTTCATAAGATACATGCAAATCAAACATTCAGTGCCCAGCCCCATTTTTTTCCATCTTAGAAAGATTCAAAGCTGCATTGCATGCATATCTACAAACTCCTACTACCTCCCTTTGTCAAAGTCAACATTTTAAACAGATTTCCTGGAGTTTATTCACACTAAATGATATTTGCATGTACAATTATTCCCTTGCCAGAAATGCCAATCAAATACAAATACATACACATTCCTGTACATGTTGGGCTAAATTCTACTCTCATTTATATGCATGCTCCCCCCAATGAAATCAAATCTTAATATATTTAAGTTTAAGGCCAAATCCTCAGGTATAAATGTTGGTCCATTGACTTTAGTGGACTTACTTCAATCCACAGTGATGGTGTGTCTAAACTACATGGCTCCGTTGACAGAGCCATGTAGATTAGTCAGGACAGCAAAGGGAAATGAAGCCGCGATTTAAATAATCGTGGCTTCATTTAAATCAAAATGGCCGCTACACTGTGCCGATCAGCTGATTGTCGGCTCAGCGTGGCAGTCTAGATAGGGATCTGCCGACCCCAGAACCCTTCGTCAGCAGATCCTGTAAGCCTTGTTTCACGGAGGGTTCTGGGGTCAGCAGATCCCCGTCTAGACTGCCGCGCTGAGCCGACAATCAGCTGATAGGCACAGCGCGCCGGCCATTTTGATTTAAATGAAGCCACGATTATTTAAATTGCGGCTTCATTTCCCTTTGCCAAGTAAACTAATCTACATGGCTCCGTCGATGGAGCCATGTAGTTTAGACGCACCCCTATTGAGGATCTGGCCTGTGAATATTAATAAAATCATGAGAAACAGATAACCCTGGGCTTACAAAGAGCAAATCGTGCCAGACAATGCTAATTGCTTATTTCAAAAGAACTGACAAATGAATGACTAATGGCAATGCAATATATGTATCTCAGTGTTTCTGGATTTTAATAAAGCATTTGATCAAGAGCCTCACTGTCCAAAATAACAAGAAAAATAGAAATATATCATGACTTGTTTCCTGAGAAAAGACAGATCCACATAGACTACTGTTTGGATGCTATTCTGGTTTGAGAGCCAAGAGCAATTTTAGAGTAGTTTGTAGCACATCGAGGTAGAATTGGCTTGCAAGGGGCAGATGCAGATGTCATGACTGTTGCAAACAACACATCCAGAACTGACATCTACCCTTCTTTTTAAGTGGAGTAGCTTACACCACATTCAGTACTTCCCCCAAAGTTCTGGCTAATGAGTGGAAGAACAATACCATTGCCCAACTACACAAATCAACTGTGTGACTACAGCCCTGTACCCAAGAGCATAAGCATGGGCATTCTGGCTGTCCATGCAAGTTTGGGGAAAATTGCTTCCTTTGCATTCTTCCTTTTATTGCATAGTCAATCATAGGCTGCCAAGAACCTAACTTTGTGTAAATGCTTCCATTGCCTAAGGTTAAGACCAGATGGCTGGGCTATATGTAAATTACGCTCGAACTGAGACAAAACAAGGGAAATTTCAGCCAAAGAAGGAATTTGTTTGATAAAGTTACAAGGATATAAAAAAGGGCAGACTTAAAATGCATGTTGTAATTCAGGTCTGAGCCAGATACTGACCTCAGCTAAGGCTGCTTTGGCGTTAAAAGCTGGCAGAACTGACTACCAGGAAATTCTACTAGCATAAAGGGATTCTCACTGCACCACAGCCCCAAGCATAAAAAGTGTCCCAGCATCTCACTGCACTTCATCGATACGCAGGTGACAGCCCACTAGGGGCCATTACAGCTAGGCCAAGGTTTCTAGAAGATGTGTTGTGTTCTAACTTCAGTATTGTGGATGGGGACAAAAATGTAGCCTAAAGCTACCTCCAGTTGTTCTTGACATAAGTGAGCATGTGGCCTGCTATATTTACCAAGGATAATATCTATTATTAGCTTAGTTCTTCGTTATGAGGAGTCATTCGGGATACATCTCGATTTTTCTGTACCCTCCTTAAACACAAGTTATATCAAAAGATTCAGATCTATGACACAAAGGAAAACACACATTAGGGGTGTGTATAATGTTTCTCTCAGATTTCCCATTAGTAACCAGAAATATTATGTGTTGATCCCATATCTGGGTATGAAGAGCAGATGCAATTTATGCCTGGACAGTTGTAGCAGCATTGCTAAATGTCTGTTGGTTTTGTGGGTTTTAGTCATTTAAGTTATGTGGCTCCCTTTAGATATATTCAAAGAAGTCTGAAATGGGAATCAAGTTTTTTCACTGGGGTGACAACCTGTGAGGATGTGCGTGTGTTGGTGGGGGGAGGGAGGCGTTGTGTGTCTTCAATCAAACAAATTTTGCAAAACTATGCAAACAAACTATGCAAAACCTTATCATAGCGCAAGTTCATTAAACACCAGAAATTGAAAATGTCGACATCGATGTACTGTAATCTCATTCCTCATCACAGATGTTTTTGGTGAAAGAATACTGAATGACTTAATTGAGAATTTAGCTAACCCTATGGCTCCTCTCCAAACTCTATAGCAGATGACTTTCTAGTCCTACTGTGGCTTAAATTTCCTTCCACTTAATCTATTTCTCTTGTAGACCGCAGCTGTGGATATGTGACAGGAGAGTTATATTTGAGTGTGATATCAGCCCATATCAGCCCAGATGTCTTGGGTAACATAAATAAGCAAGTTGCCAGGACACTCAACTCTGTGCTAGTTTGTCCCTTCACTGATTCCTTATTGTAATACTCCATAACAAAAGATGGGTTTAAAAATAAATATTACAATGACTTTCTTTGCAAGCCCCTACAGTGAGTTCCACAATAATCATATTTTAGTTGAAAGATTCAACATTAACAATTTCAAAGAGAGTGATTGTTTTTCACGTATGACTTCTGAAACTCTGTGCACTTTCACATTTAGCAATAAAGCAGAGCAGGAGCTTCCCAAATACTGAAATCTAACTAGCTGCCAATCAATAAGTACTTCAAAGACAGGTATCCTTTCAGGCCCGTAGGCAGGAATTTCCACGGGGGTGTGTGTGTGTGTGTTTTTGTAAATGTGGGCTGCAATTTTTTTAAATATAAAGGAGTTCAAAATAGTCAGGCAATGAGTGTGCATAAGAGAGGCTAATGAAAATTTTGAATGGAAACAGTGATTGGTAAAATTATTTTGTTATAACATACTAAAAATTTATACAGTAATAAAAATTTTATAGAAATTACCTGCTGGGGTTATGGTAGGCTGTGCGGCCGCCATAGCCCGCTATTCCCTTAGCCAACTCTGCCTGCTGCTGCTCTAAGGGTATGTCTACACTACAAAGTTAATTCGAAATAACAGCTGTTATTTCGAATTAACTTCAATAGCATCTATACACGCAAACTGCTATTTCGAATTTAATTTGAAATAGCGGAGCGCTTATTTCGAATTTGGTAAACCTCATTCTATGAGGAGTAATGCCAAATTTGAAATAGTTATTTCGAATTAAGTGCTGTGTAGACACTTAATTCGAAATAGGGGGCCTCCAGCCCTTCCCAGGGAGCCTTGGTGGCCACTCTGGGCACAACCAGGAAAACTCGTCTGCTCCCCACCCCCAGCCCCGGAGCTCTTAAAGGGGCAGACTCTGGCCACAGTGCCTGTGCTAGCTGCAAGCCTGCCAGCACACAGCCAGCAGACCATGCACCTGGCACAGGATGAGCCAGAAACCCGCTGCCACCCAGCCCTCCACCACTCCCCAGGACCAGGCTGGCAGCTCTCAGGAGCCTGCCAGGGGCCGCAAAAGGTGGGCGCCTGCCTGGTCTAGTGTGGAGATCGTGGACCTCGTTGAGATTTGGGGAGAGGCCTCCAATGCCCACGATCTTCGCACAAGGCACAGGAATGCGGCCGTCTACAGCCACATGACTGCCAGCCTGGCCACCAGAGGCCACATGCACAGCCAGGAGCTGGTGTGGACTAAAATAAAAGAGCTGCAGCAGGCCTATGCCAGGGGCTCCCAACCAGGGGCTGACCCGGAGGCCTGCCCACACTACAAGGCCCTGGACCGCATCCTGGGGGGTCAGATGGTCCGTGCCCTCCGGTGGTCATTGACCCTGGGACAGAGGGCCCTGCACCTGACACAGGGGAAGAGGAGGAAGAAGAGGAGGACGACAGCCAGGAGCCTCAGGAGCCTGCAGGGAGCGTGCCCTGCACCCAGGACCCTCGAGCCGTACCAGAGAGCCCGTCAGCAGCCTCATCCAAGGCCGGGCCGGCCTCCACATCTGAGTGCCATCACGGTCCCCTTATGTGGGGTGGGGGGGGGAAGAGGGAGCCCAGGGACCGTGCGCGTGGGCCTTGCCAACCACGGAGCAGGCGACAACCTGTGCATCTGCCGTGCCAGCTGGGACATGTGGCCCCAGCTGGGTGCCATGCAGGGGCCCTGGCCTGTTCCCCACATGCATCTATGCGTGAAGGCACATGATAGGCTCCTGACCCCGGGGAGGGACACTGCACACTGCCCTCCCTCCAGACACCCCCTCTACACAGAGGCAGGGCACATCTCCCCTCCCCCGCCACACACCACACTATAGGCAGCACAGGGGCTGGGGTGCAGTCCTGGGCCAGCTCACACTCCCGGGGATAGCAGGATGTGATGGTGCGGAGACCTGCTGTCCTCGCCTTGCAGAGAGGGGCTGGGTTTCACACACTGTGTCCCCAGGGAGAACTGACCACTTCTCTTGTTTCACCACAGCCGCAGCACCTGTGAGTGCAGGGTGCCCCACCCCGCCTGGAACATCCACCCGCACCTGGGCCAGCAGGCGCACCCACAGATAGGAGGAGTACCAGCGGCAGCACCTGTGGGTACAGGGAAGTCAGGTCCATAGCCAGGAGCAGTGGGTGCAAGAAGACCTGCAGCTGCCGTGGGAGAGCTTGTGGGAGCTGCGGGAGCAGGGCCATGCCCTCCACAAGCACCTCCAGACCCTGGTGGAACAATTGCTGCCTCCTGCTGCTCCAGCCCCTGCGGCCGCCCCAGCTATCGCTCCTCCTTCCACCCCTGCTCCCCCTCCTGCTTCTTCCACCCCCCTTGTCCCTTCTGCCCCACCCCCCGTACCCACTTCCCCTCCGGGGATGCCGAGGCCCCCGCACCTGCAGTGCTGCGAGACGGGAGGGCCGGCAAGACCCCCAACCCTGAGCTTCCCTTCCCCCTTCCTCTCCTTGCCTCCCCCTTCCAGCTCCCTCCTCCCAGGTTTCCCCCCTCCCCTCTCCCGCTCTCATTCCCCCCTCACCCCAGCCCAGTTATGTTAAATACAGAGTTTTTTGTGGCAACACGGGTGTTTTTATTGTATATCAGGAAGGGGGTTTAGGGAGGAGAAAGAGGAAGGAGGTGAGGGTGGAATGTAAGGCACAAGGCCCCAGTGGGGCACGCCAGGGGGACTTCAGTCCTCGTCTGCCTGGAAGTTCTCCCACAGGGCTTCCCGGATGCGGACAGCCCCCCGGCCCTGATGCCTCCAGCAATTGCTGCCAGGCTTGCAGCAACACATTCAACATGAGCACCAGAGTGCCCAGGGGCAGCTCTGGCTCCATGGTGCCGAGTGCTGTGGTGTCCCAAATGAGAGCGACCAAAGCAGGCAGAGAGGAAAACACCTTGCTGTCCCTCAGCGAGGTAGGCAAGCAAGCAGGAAAGCTGAAAACCAGCTGTCCAGGGGGATCCCTTTAAGCACGAGCCTCAGATAGCCTCAGACAGCAGCCACACAAAGCAACTACTGACCTGATGCCCTGCTGGAGCCGTTTTCAACTGCCCTTAAATGTGATCCAGCATCCAATCAGTGTGGACGTACTATTTTGAAATGGCAAAATTCTATTTCAAAATAGATTTTGAGTTTAGATGTGTTATTTCAAATTAGCTTAATTCGAATTAACTATTTCAAATTAAGTTACTTTGAAATAGCTCTGTAGTGTAGACATACCCTAACTGCTCAGCGAGGCCAGCAGGTGGGGCTCAGTGAGGCCAGCAGGTGAGTGCAGGTGGGGCTTCTGGGCCAGCAGGGCCGGGCCCAGGTTTCTCCTTGTGGGTGAGGGACACCATTCCCTTGGCCCTGCTATGCTGTTAACAGTCCCATCCCCCCATCAACACAGCACTCTCCCATTCCCCTAACACAGTGGTTCTCAAACGTTTTGGCCCGTGACCCATCTGGCTCAATGCAAACCATTCTGTGGACCACCAGTTGCTAATGGAAACTCACCATTAATTACATAATTACACCTGAGCCATTTTGTTAGTGCTGCAGCTAGGAAGAACTATGTTTTCTTTATTCATGGCAAGGACTGGGAACTTTTTGGGGGTTGGGCCCACAGAAAAATCAGTTAGGGATCACCTCCAAAAACCTCCAACCCTCACTAATGTGGCCCCCAACTGAGACACTTCAGTCCTCTGGTGCTCCAGCCCCACAAGGGGAGGGGGAGAGACAGGAAGGACTGAGGTTCAGGGCTTCCCACAGGCCAAAATTACTCTTCTGGGGTTTCAGGGTCAGTGGATTTTGTGGACTCCCCAGGCTCTGGTGTTGGGACAAAAATGGGGGGTTCAGTGTGGGGGACAGGGCTGCCAGTGAGAGGAATGGAGGTGCAAGATCTGGGTGGGAGGTGGGGTGCAAAAGGGGAAAAGGGGTGACATCTGGATGGGAGGAAGGGTGCAGGAGCAGGCTAGGAGTAGGGAGTCTGGCCAGGAGGGAGAGTGCAGGAATAGGGTGGAGTAGGGTGTCTGGCCGGGGTGGGGGTGGTGTGGTCGGTGCAGGAACAAGGGAGGATGCAGGAGCAGCCTGGGAGTAGGGTGTTTGGCCAGGGGGCAAGGTGCAGGAGCAGGGTGGGGGTAGGGTGTCTGGCCAGGAGGGAAGGTGCAGGAGCAGGCTGGCGATGTGGGGTCTTGGCGGGTTGGTAGTGTCTGAGGGTACTGGGTGTGCAGAGCTGTGGGCATGAGGGAGTAGAGGCACTTACTAGCCTTCGTACCCCAAGGCGGTCCCAGGCACTGCCTCCCACTGCTCCCATGGGCCGGATTCCATTGGAATGCCAATGCTGGCTTGCCACTGATGGGGAGAGAGAAAGCCCCAAGCCTCGCTGCGCAATCTGGCTCACAAGGAAGAAGTGCTCCTTCTCGTTCTCCCATGGGGGGTAAGGAGGAGCTGGGAGGGAGAAGCTGCAGCACCAGAGCAGGCTCCCTGCTGTGCAGGGAAAGAGGGGAACTGAGCTCATGCCACGGACCACCAGGAAGGCAGCTGCGGAGTCCCCTTATGCTGACTTGGGGGACCATGACACGGGTGCATTTGCACCCTTCGCACACACACCCTGAATACGGGCCTGCCATTAAATTAAATTGCCCTGCCCCCTGTGGAGGAGTTAATGGAAAGGAATGTTAGGGAAATGTAGGGTTGGGAGGGAGGAAAAAGGGTTTGGAGATTGTTCTAGGTATTACCGGTCAGATTTAAACTTGGACATTGTTCACAGGGCAATACATGTATGATAAGAATTGTTATCGTCAACCTCAAAGAGTGGCCAATATGACCAATGGTGAGATTCAGTGCTGCAGCTCTGAGAGGCACAGTGCAGGCCTCTCTGGATAGGTCTACACTATAGCCTTTTTGCAATTTGCATAGCTTTTTCTGATTGCTTTTCTGGAAGAGGCTTTTCTACCATTTAGCCCCATCTAGATGAGGCCAAATGGCAGAAAAGCCTCCGCTTTCGGAGGAGCCCTTATTCTTCATAAAACGAGGTATACAGGGCTCCCCGAAAGAGTGTGTTTGCTCTACCGCAAAAAAAAAAGCGGAAGAGCAAATGCATTCTTTGGATGCGGCGGAGTTTTTCCGGGACACCAGAGGTATCCTGGAAAACCCCCACAGTCTAGACGTACCCACAGTGGGGGGAAGTGGGGAGAGGGAGGGTGGGATTAAAGTGACTTTAGTCTGCTTTTGTGTCCTCCTCATTCTGTGCTTTCCTGGAGGCTAACTAGATTAAAACTGCCTACCTGGGCTGCTGACAGAGGTGCAGGGATTAGAGGTGCTAGCGGCAGGGTTGCTAGAAAAAGGGTGGGAGGTCCAGGAGGCCATTTCCCCATCACTTCTACAATTTGAAGGGCTATGCCCTCTCCATTTTTTACCAGCCTTAATAGAGAGTGAAAGGGGGAGAGGAGGAGAGGAGCAAGCGGTCTTGGGTGGGGGAGGGAAGAGATGGCATAGGAGCAGGATCTTGGGGGAAGAGGTGATGGAGGGTGGAGGCTCAGGGAAGGGGTGGGGGACTTAGGAAGAAGGCTTGGTGTGAGGGCAGAGCCTTCAGAAGAAGAGACAGTATGAGGACAGGACCTTGGGGGAAGGGGCAGTCGGAGGGTAGGGATTTGGGGAAGGGGTGGTGCAGGGGCAGGGCCTTATGGAAAGGGGCAGAGGTTCAGGCACCGGTGGCCACACACTTTTAGGGATCTTCCACCATTCCACACTGCCTGGCTTGAAGTAGTTTCTATCATATACAGGGTTTGCAGTTTGGTTCAGTGTTTCTCAGTGCCCCAGCTATACACTTTGTTCCAGCACCCCTGGCTCTACCTGCTGTAGCTCTATCCCAGATACTTCTTTCATGACCCAACCCCACTCTCAGGCTGCCCTCCCCCACCTCCAATCCTCTGAGGGCAAGCTTCAGCTGACTGCGGGTACGTCTACACAGCAACATTATTTCAAAATAACTACCGTTATTCTAAAATTACTTAGGGTACGTCTACACTTGCTCCCTAGTTCGAGCTAGGGATGCAAATGTAGGTGACCGAAATTGCTAATGAAGCGGGGATTTAAATATCCCGCGCTTCGTTAGCATGATCTCGCCGGTGTGTTACTCCGCTCAACAGCTGATTCGAACCAGGAAGTGCGCACCGGGACGCGTTAGTTCGAACCAAAACCCTTGGTTCAAACTAACGTTATGAAGAGTAACATTAGTTTGAACCAAGGGGTTTGGTTCGAACTAACACATCCCAGCGCACACTTCCTGGTTCGAATCAGCTGTTGATTCGAGGAGTAACACACCGGCAAGATCATGCTAATGAAGCGTGGGATATTTAAATCCCCGCTTCATTAGCAATTTCAGTCACCTACATTTGCATCCCTAGCTCGAACTAGGGAGCAAGTGTAGATGTACCCTTTCTCCGCATTGACAAACCAGACCATTATTTTGAAATAATGTCTAAATACTGTCAAGCTGGAAGGCTTCTTACTATGGCTCCTGTAACCCTCATTGTACGAGAAGTAAGGGAAGTCGGAGGAAGAGGGCTCTATTTTAAAATAAGTGCTGTGCAGACTCTCCCCATTTCGAAATAAGCTATTTTGAAATAAGCTACGCAATTGATGTAGCTCAATTTGTGTAGCTTATTTTGAGTTATGCCCTGCTATGCAGACGCACTGGAGAATTTTTGCATGGGGAGAATTCCCATCCTGAATTCCCAGCTGATCCGGGACTTTTAGGGTCTCTTTTCACTGTCTTGTCTCCTTCATTAGGTTTACAGAGAATTGAATGTGGGAGTGGGGGTGGGGAGAGTCTCACGCATGGAATAGTCACATTTTAGGAAATTATACAAGCAGCATTCTGACATTTTTAGCTCATTCTTTTCTTTCTTTATTTCTAGGAAAAGTGAGAACAACAGTGAGATTGAAATCACAGATTAGCTCTCCACTCTGCCGCTGGAACTCTGATCTGTGATTCTAAAGAGAAGGGATTAAAGTAATAGTTTCCTGTGCCTTGTGCCTAATTATAACAGTCTGCTGAAATGGGAGGAAATAAACTGTATGCTGGCTTTGTCTACACTGGCACAGCATGAGGCAATGTGAAAGAGTGGGAGCTCAGACATTTGTGAGAACCAATGACATAACAGAATACCTTAGCAACACAAGTACATTACAGTAGTTTTCCAATGGCCTCATTGTGAATGTCAGAATTCAAACCAAGTTATCAAAACAGATGTTCAGCTAACTGGACTAATATGGCTGGGCACAGCAGCTCATTGGCTGATTGTAATTTATGCCACTTTCTCTTAGCACAAAAGTTGTGGCAAATTCTAAGGCCAAAGTTTAAATAGGTTCCATTGGTGTGTTATGGAGTGCAATGAGAAATGGACATTAAACATATTATAACCTGTCTCTGGAAAGGCATTGAGAAGGATATTAAATTCAAAAAGCCTCAAAGGCAATCAGTGATGAGGATTAAAACTTATGTAACAATTACCTTTCCAAATCTGTGGTTTCTCTCTTTTGGGAGGTGTCTGAAGAGCCACTGCCCTGAAATGTGAACTGCCCACTGCAGTATGTACCTGCTCCTGCTCCCATTGAGGTCAATGACTAAATTCTTGTTGACTTCAGAGGCACGGCATTATGTCCTGTACTGGAAGATATTCCCTGCAAAGCAAAATGTTTCTAAAAATCTTTTTGGATGGCTAAACTATACAGGCAAAATCAAATAGGTTCATACCAACAGTCTGTTTGCATGTGATTTGTCACTGTACATTTGAGGATGCGTATGCCTGTGCTACTTCCATGGAGAGAGGGGAGGATTTGAAAGGGCTGGAGCTCTCAGATGGAGTAGTGGCAGCTGGAAGCCCCAGGATCTCTTAAATTACTATGTTCTGGGGTGGCTACCCTTTTTGCTCCTCTGTATAGGTGGCTCTACTAGTAAGGTCTATCAGGGCTGTTTACAGGCCAGTATGGCTAGCTACTTCTCACCAATCTTTTGTAATGGCCTGTACTGATCTACTTTAATCTCTGATCACTGATTAATGTTTGTGTGATTTGTTAACTCTGTTGCTGGATGATTTCTGGGGAGCACTTAGGCATTGTTAAAGTAAGTGTAAAATTGTTCTGTAAGGGTTTGGGAGAGGCTTCACACAGTCCTTCTTCCCAGTGTTTTCTAGCAGCATTTTACAGGAATATACATGAGTACTCCTATGTTTGCAAGTGGTAACTATCGAGTGGAGATAGGAGAAGAGGAGTTGGTATTGCCACATTAATGTCCTTTGTTTCGTTTGTCTGTACTGTCAATTTAAGTTGTTACCAGTGCTATAAAAACGTTACAGTTAACTTCTCTGATTTTCAGTCTGGTGTTTTGGATAGCAACACTTGTATCAAAGCCTACTTTACTGTAATGAACCTTGTTTGTTTTTTTGTTTTTTTTTACAGTAGGAAATTCATTTACATTGTCACATGCTGTTCATCTTGCTGGCCCATTCCAAACACATGGGAAATTTCATGTTGATCATATTGGAGTGCAAAGTGCACAAAGTGACATGAACAGTAACTTTTTGTTACAGGACACGCTGAATATAAAGCAAAAATGTTTGTAATAGGAATAACTGAACAAAAAAAATCCAGCCAAATTCCCTGAGAAGGGGGCAAAAATTAATGCCTCCGGACATATCTCCTTGCCATTCTCCTCATCTTCACAAACGGGCAAATGGCTGCGAGATAGTGTGCAGGGTTATAAGTGGGGATGTCTGATGAGTGGGGTTTGGGTTCCAAACACAGACTGAGTTACAAGGACTAGATCAGGCTCATCATTCCTCTTCTATATGCTTTGCCCAATGCTCTTTCTTCTCCCCTCCTTCCCACCTTTGTCACTTACTGCTCTCCTCCCTACTGCTCCTTCATTGCTTGATCTTCTCTCCTTCTTCCCTACTCCCCCATCTGGACTCCCTCTGCTCCAGGGCTGGGAAAGGAGCCGCAGCACTTGATTTGAAGCCTGCCTGTCCACAAGACACATGTAAGAGATGGTCCAGGCTGAGCAGGGGCTGGTGTGGGTTGATGAGCCAGTGCTTCCTTCCACCATAGTAAGCAGTGTCCAGTTGGTACATCTGACTGGATACCATACAGGTCTCCTCTTTGACTGGACTTTCTGGGGAAACACCGGATACCTGGCAACCCTAGATGTTGTGTCAGACATTCTGCATATTCCACCTCAGTGGGGGTATGTCTAGACTGCATCCCTCTTTTGGCAGAGGGATGCAGATTAGGCGGGTCAACATTGCAAATGAGGCAGGGATTTAAGTATCCCATGCCTAATTTGCATAAAAATGGCCACTGCGTTTTGCCAACTCAGCACTTTGTCAGCAAAAAGCGGCAGTCTAGAGGGGGATCTGTCGAGAAAGAAAGCCTTTTTCAGCAGATCCTGTAAACCTCCTTGGAGAAGCATAAGGGATCTGTCGAAAAAGGCTTTCTTTCTCGACAGATCCCCCGCTAGACTACCGCTTTTTGCCAACAAAGTGCTGAGTCTGCAAAACGCGGCAGCCATTTTTATGCAAATTAGACACGGGATATTTAAATCCCTGCCTCATTTGCAATGTCGACCTGCCTAATCTGCATCCCTCTGCCGACAGAGGAATGCAGTCTAGACATACCCTGGGAGTGGAGGTGGGATGACATTCACCATCTGGGCATCCATCTGGGTGGCTGCTGCAGTAGAAGTAGTGGGAGGAGCATGAGAAGGAGGTGCTGCCTGGTCCCAGAGAGGAGCCATGGCCATGGCAGCAGGTAGGCCCCAAAGCTGTTCTGCCCTGCGCTAGTGACTGCATGGTCCTGTTCTCTCTGGGCATACTCTTGCTCCATGAAACAGTTCACCAGGGCCTCCTCCTGCCTAAGAGCCTGATCTTTCCTTGTCCTAAGGAATTGGAACTGCTCCTGGCTTCTTCTGTGTAGGTCCTCCAGAATTATTCTCCAATCTCCTCTGCCTTTGCTACTGCTGCTGTGCTGCTCCTGCCCTACCAGTGGAATAATTTCCCTGTCAAAATCAGCATGTCCTGGCAAGACAAAGACAAGGCTAGCATTACATTTCATTTCTCCAATGCAAACGCATAACAAACCTCCCAAGCTAATGTACTTGTGGTGCCAAAGAGCAAGTATTTATACTGTTTAGCATTCCTGGAATGCTACTGTTACAGCCTTCAGACTACATTTGCAGCCGATGAGGAAGGAGCTGAGATACCTGCAGTGATGTTATTAAACTGTTGCACTGCTTATAGAACAAAAAGGGACAGTTGAGATGAGATTCAGTTCCTTTCACAGATTAGATTATTAGTTACCTATTTTCTGGCCATCATTTGTAGAAAATAACAGTGTTTCATATGCAGAGGGGGAAAATGGAACACCCCGCTCTCTGTACCAGAGAGATGTTTCTGCTAACGATGAGCCCTCTACCATTTGCTGATTGGAGGGCTATGGTGAACTGTGAACAAGGATCAAGCACATTTCCCCTGCTTTTAAACCTGAAGAACAGCCTCAATTTCTGTAACACTAAAAATTGTCTGAATTATGTTTACAGGACTGGGGGCAATCCAAGAGGAATTCACCGGTATTCTAGCTAGCATATGGCGTTCCAATCAAAGAAGAATGGAGAACCATAGAAAAGCTCCAATCCCTAAAACCCTTCCTCTCACTTACAGAAAATCCCATTTTCTAATGCTGTGTCCAGTGAATAGCATTGAAAGGGAAGAGAAAAAGAGAGACACACTGCAAGTGTATTTTCTTCCCTGAACTTTTAGATGAACCCCACAAGCCAATCACTTCTCCTTTGCTAGGGGAGACAGCAGTGTGTTTGTGCAATGACTGAAGTAGATGCTTCAACCATTCCACACTTTTCCTGGATTCTGCAGACTGGTGCAGGGAAGGGAAAGGACAGACACCTGGCACTGGCTAGGGAAATAAACATCTGAAATGGTCACAGGGAGAATTGACTGCTATGACAGTCCCCAGATAATCAAGTTCCTGCAGCTTCTTCACTCTGCCCCCATCAGCATCATGTTGTATGAAGAGGCAGCAGGGTAGAAGACAGGGTCGTGAGTCAGTTCCAGTGCCATACTTGCAGCCCTAGAGAACACTCACTGAAGCTCATTGTACAACGGGCATGTGCTAGGTGCCCTCCTTGGACCAATTGTTGAAGTCCTTCATCCTGGTTCTTGCTCTGGTGCTTCATGAACTCCCAGGACTGGGACAGAGGCCGGCAAATAGTCGCGTCCTCCAGCTTTCATGAAATCTCCCAGTGCAAATGTCTGCTCCAGTTGCTTTGAGAGATGTCATGGAGGAGGATATACTCCAGCCACACACTGATCTTCACTCAGATGTGCTCCAGAAATCCAGGAGAGCTCTTGGCACATACATGATCCATGATTGCCTGTGCTGGTCAACAGAGGTCATGGGAGAACTGATCTGACATGCTCAGAGCAGATCACTACTGCCATTGGCAATGAGGGGTCGGGGCGTAAGTATTAAGCAACAAAAGCATCATAGTGAGAATGACCCAAGAGGACTATCAATACCCTGACCCTCATCTCTGTCCACACTGTATTATAGTACAGGTCCAGGGCCATGCCACAGCACAGGCATGCATATACCTATGCCCCTCACATGTGGTTTCCTCCAGGAAAATGCCTCAGGGCTTCAGATGTAGACAAGAGAAGGGTATGGTACAAAATGCATATATAACCATGTACAAGTGTAGACAGAGCCTCTGTGTTTTATGATGACGCCTAGAGAGCTCCACCAGAATCTAGGCCTCATTGCGCTAGACAGTGTACAAACACATAATCAAAGGCAGTTCCTTCCCCAAAAGCTTACAATCTAAGACAACAAGGGTTGGCGAAGAGAAAGCAGAGACACAGGGGGGTGATTCACACAGCAGGTGAATTATGAGCACAAGCAAACACTCAATGTTTGCCCAGCATTTCCCCACTGCTATATTACTGACTTCAAGGAAACAGGGTCAGTGACAGAATAAGGGATCTGGAAACAAACAGGAATGGAAGGAAAGGGAGAGAAAAGGAGGGGAAAGGGAAGAATGGAGAGGAAAGGCATTAAAGATTGCATTGAATGGAGACGTAGGATCTCCCCAGGGTAGGTTTTTCTGCCTTGCTTTGAATCAAATACATTAAGTTTTTTTTTACCTGCTTCTTTAATACTGACAGGGCTTTGCAATTCTATACCTCTTTCCATTTCAGGATTTCAAATCACTTTGCAAGCATTAATGAATTAAGGCTCAGAATTCTCTTCCCAAGGTACATGTACTGTCTTTGAGTGCTTCCCTTTGTAAGTCAATTTTGGCTACCCACTTTCAAATGTCATCAGCCTTTACTTGAATGAAAGAACAGGAATAACAGGGCAGACTATATTTTGAATTTACTACATGAAAGCATAGATTTTCAGTAAGTCTCTTTCCCATTCTGACATTTAATGGAAACACAGTGACCCATATACATTCAAAATGGGGCTGCTATACTAAAAAATACATGAAGGCCTTTATTTAAAATCAACAGATGACTTCAAAAGAACAAAAAAAACCCCCTGACAAATATTTTGTAATGTGAGTATTGCCACAGTCTCTTATTAATATGGCAAATAATCATATTGCACACACATTTTAACACATGATTACTTTGAAGTCATGCTTCAAAGTAGACAACCGGGGCTGAAGGGTTTGCTGTAAATGCCATTGTGGGAAGCATTCAGTATTTCTGCCTGTACATCTGCCATTCTCCTTACTTATTTATAAGGTATAAGAAATCAAATATCCCACCCCATCCCGTTACTTCACAAAACACTGACATATTTATTTTTTTATAGATAATGTACTCAGAGATGAATGCACTGTGATGAATAAATATGGCTAGATGGATTAAATACCAGTAATAAATCTCTTTATCATGGACCATTTTAAGTCAAGACCACTCTCTGAGACTATAACATTAAGTGTCACCTATATCATTTATAGTGGAAATACTGCCTTGCAGAAATTCATGTCAGCCTGCTTTTCTTTTCAAAGCTGACTACTACTAATTTTCATTACCACTGTTTCATCCATTTATGCCATGTATGCAACTGGTACCTCTTCGGTGTCTTTGATTCAAAGTGAGTGAAATCATTCTTTCTTTCTTTCTTTCTATGTTGAGTAGTGCTGATCCATAGATTCTAATTAGACAGCTTGACAACACTAATGGGAATGTGCTGAGCTGTAGCACGTAGCTTTACCAGAAAGCTCCACCCTATGAATCAGTAACATGTCCCGCTAAAGTTTACCCCTGGGAACTGACAAGCATCTGTGTGTGCTATGTGAATCATCCCTCTGCTATCCAGTGTCAGTTGCTGGCTCATAAAGCACTATTCAGTTATTTATCAGGCTCACTATGCTCCCTTTCTTGTTGCTTATTTTTAAATGAGTGGCATTCAGATAGCCAATCCAGAACAAGGGAGTAACATTAGCTATGTTCCAAGATTATGACCAGCTTCCATTAATTAGCAGCTTTTACAGCTATGGAAAAAGCACTATGAGGTGTCTACCACTGGGAAAAAAAAGGAGCGTTAGCTAAACTCCTGCTCACTTTACCAAAGTAGTCTTTGGGTACGTCTACACTGCATACTTATTTTGGAATAAGCTATTCCAAAATTTATTTTCCGGAATAGCTTATTTCAAAATAGAATGTCTACACACAAAAAGCGCATCAAAATAGCACTTAGCTATTTTGAAATAGAGCATCCACACTGATTGGATGCTAACTTGCATTTAAGGCCACCCGGAACAAGTTCAGGCAGGGCATCAGATCAGCAGTTACTTCCTGGAGCTGCTGCCTGAGGCTATCTGAGACGCGAGCTTAAAGGCACCCTCCTGTACAGTCATTTCTCAGGTTTTTCTCCTGCTTGCCTACCTCTCTGAAGGAAAGCATATTCACTCCATGCTTTGGTTGCCCTGTTTTTAGACACCACAGCACTCCCAGCTATGGAGCTGGAGCTGCCTCTGGGCACACGATGGCCCCTGATTGTCATGCTGAAGTTTCTGCAGCATTTTCTGCAGGCTGCCCTCCAAGTCCTGCAGGAACATGACCCCCAGCTGTTTGAGGATATCCACATCCTCTGTCTGGGGCTGTGTCTAGACTACAGGGTTTTGTTGACAAAAGTGGACTTTTGTCGACAAAACTATACCTACGTCTACACTGCCGCTGAGTTCTGTCGACATAACGTCGACAGAACTCAGCAGTTTTGTTGACGGCTGTAAACCTCATTCTACAAGGAATAACGCCTTTTGTCGACAGAGTTCTGTCAACAGAAGGCGTTATTGCATCTACACTGTCCTTTGCGTCTACACTGTCATGTCGACAAAGCGGCTTGCTTTGTCGACAGAATTGGATGTAGTCTAGATGCTCTTTGTTGACAGAAGCTTTGTCGACAGATTCTGTCAACAAAACTTCTGTCGACAAAAGCCTGTAGTCTAGATGTAGTCTGGGAGTGCAGCTCTTTCAACTGCACCCTACTGTGCACTGTCTAGTTCCGACTAGTGGGAGCGGCTCATGATGGAGTGGTGGGATGACCATTAGTGGCTCCAGAATTTGCACATGAGGAAGGAGACCTTTCTGAAGCTGTGTGCATGGCTCACTCCTGCCCTCATGCAACGGGACACCCAGATGAGATCTGCCAGTCCCTTGGAGAAGCATGTCGCCATTGCTATTTGGAAGCTTGCCACACTGAACACTTACTGTCAGGAACCAGTTCAGCATGGGGAAGTCAACCGTCGGGGCCCTCATCATGCAATTATGGTGCTCTCGGGCTGCAGTCCCAGGAGGGGGGTAAAGTGCTGGAAAGGGGAATCCTAGGGAAAGGGAGGGTGGGGGGATAGCCCCCTTCCCTGTGTGGATCTCCAGTCCCACCCTCAGACAGCCCTGCTGGGTGGGGGGCTACATAGAGAGTGGCTCCTGGTGTGGTTGGGGGGAGAGAAGGAGGGAGTCAGTGACCTCCCAAGGGCTCTGGTACGCCTGTGATTCTCTGTTTTGTTTGTTTGTCTCCTTCTGAAGGTGGTGAGGGCCATCAATCACCTCAGTGACATGGACCCCATTGTCACTGACTTTTCCACCATGAGCTTCCCCAACTGCGGAGGGGGGCTATTGACGACACCCACATCCCCATCTGGGCTGCTGACGACCAAGCATCTTTGTACATTAACTGCAAGGGATACTTTTCAATGGTCCTGCAGGCCCTGGTCAACCACCATGGATAGGCAGTTTACAGATATCTACATTGAGAGATTTGGGAAGGTAGATGATGCCCATGTCTTCAGAAACTCCAGCCTGTTCCATAAGATGGAGGCCAGTACTTTCTTCCCAAAGCACACCATCAGGGTCAGGGAAATGGACATGCCACTGTGCATCCTGGGGGATGTGGCTACCCTCTCATACCGTGGCTTATGAAGCCCTACACCGGACATCTTGACCCCAGCAAGGACTGCTTTAATGCCCAGCTAGGCAGGGTCTGCGTGCAGGCGGAGTGTGCTTTCGGGTATCTCAAGGCAAGGTTCAGATGCTTCCTGACCCTCCTGGATGTAGGGGAGTGGAATATCCCCCAGGAATTATCCACATGTTGTGTGCTCCACAATCTCTGTAAGAGGAAGGGGGAGGCATTCCTTCCTGGGTGGGTGGCAGAGGCCGGCTGGAAAGTCAGGGCCTTTGAACAGCCATGCACAACTGCCATCCACCAGGCCCATTAGGCAGTGGTGCACATCTTGGAGGCCCAGAGGGAGAGTTTCTCACAAGGACCCCAGTGACACTCTACCCAGGGCCTCCCCACCAGGGGCCTGTGCCTTGCCCCTCTCTGCCTTTCCTCCAACAATCCCTCCCTTCTCCCCTCCACCCCTCTGCCCTGCAGAGACAATAAGACAAACTTTTTGGTTTTGAAAAAAAAAAACCTCTTTGTTTATTTATTTGGGGTGGAAGTAATTGGAGAGGGACCGGGGAAAGAACCTGGAAATGGGGAGGGGGAGAGGTAGGAGGGGGAATGAGAACTTTGGAGGGGGGATGAAGGAGCTCAAAAACAGAGGAGGGGGAGGAGAGGCTCAGGGCTGGGACTGGGAGTGGCACTGGCTCTGGTGGGTCCTCCGCCTTGTGCGTGGGGATCTTGGTGACCATGGTGGGGGGGCAGGATGCGATGGTTAGGGGGAAGAGGAAGAGAGGGGGCTGGAGCAGGGTTAGGGGCATGGGAGGAGGGGCAGAGGCTGGCATGGGAGGAGGGACAGAGGCTGGCATGGGAGAAGTGGCAGGACCAGGAACTGGGACTGGGGCAGGAGCGGCAGCAGGAGCAGGAGCTGGCTCTGGGTGGGTGAGGAGAGCCTGCATGGTCATGCACATGTTGCATCCCTGCTGCAGCAACTGCATCCAGGTCTCTCTCTGCCATTGTGTGTCCTTCTGGACCTTCTGGACCAACATCTCATGCAGGGCCTGGAGTACGGAGATGTACTCCTGCATAAGTTCCTCCAACGTTTTCTGGCATCTGCAGCCCCCCCACTGTCAGGCAGCTTCCTCGGGTGGTGTTGCCTGTGCCCCTTGTGCAGCTGGTCTAGTTGGGGAGAATAAAAAGAGATAGTCAGTCATCCCTAGAGACACTGTCCCTGCAGCCTTGCCCTCATCTGTGAGCAGAGACTAACAGTTCTCGGGTCAGGTGAAGGTGATGTCCTGGGAGCAAGGCCATGTGTGGCCTGGACAGCAGGCCCTTTCTTACAGAGGCCAAGACATCCCCAGGGGAGCACGCTTCCCCCCCACCCCTCACATCCCTGGGACAAGCAGGCATGGGAGGTGGCTGGCCACACGGGGATCTAGTGGGTAGGAGGGGCCCTTGGGCTGGCTGGGCTTGCCTCGGTGCTGCATACACACCGCGTCTGGCAGTGGTGACATCCCAAGGAGAGAGAACTGGTGTCCCTGGCTGCTGGGGGTGATGGGGTGGGGGTGTAGTGAGGGAGTGGGATCTGAGCAGCAGACACATCTACACCTGGAAGTGCTGTCCCCAGGAGCAGGTGCTACTTTAAGCGTTCAAGCATGCCTGTGCACCATGTGTGGCACTGCAGAGTCTGTGTGTATGTGTGTGTGTGCCCTTGGCCCCAATTGCCTTCTAGTGGAGACTTGTGGTGGGAGGGAGTCCCAAGACTTGTGGTGGGAGGGTGTCCCACCCGGGTGTCTGAAGCGTAGCTGGCCTCCCCAGATCCTGGGAGCAGGAGCTCAGGGGTGCTCAGATGCAGCCAACTGGGGCTGCGTGGTACAGACTGCTGCTGCATGTGCATCCACATGCACAGACTGCAGCACAACTCCCCAGGCCAAGAAGGCCAAGTGAGGAGCGCCCCCTACCCCCTTGCCACCTGCCACATCCACCCTGTCTGTAAGAAAACTAAGGTCACTCACCTGATGTTCCCTCCCCAGATTCGGAGGATGCCGGGGACGTATCCAGGCTGTGGAGTACCAGCTCCAGTGTCACCGAGGTGATGGTGCTGGCTGCGTTGGGGGTCCTCCTCCTTCTCCTCCTCCTTTAACTCTTCCTCCTCCGCATCACTGCCTCCAGTTCCTGGGCAGGCAACCTTGGTTGTCTCCAGCTCTGAGTCAACCACCAGGGGTGGGGAAGGGGCTGCACTGCCCCCCAGGATGCGGTGCAGATCTTGCTAATGGGGCAGGAGTGTGGTTCTGCCCCAGAGTGGGAGCTATGTTGCCTCACCCTGACGGAGCTCTTTAACTTTCATCCGGACCTGCTCCTGGGTCCAGATATGGCCCTTGGTGGCCAGGCTATCATCCATGCAGCCATAGATGTCAGCTTTGCGTCATCTGGAGTGGAGATCCTGGAGGTTTTCCTCTTCACCCCACACCTCAGTGAGGTCCAGGATCTCTGCCCCAGACCAGGACAGCGCACACCTCTTGCAGTGCCTGGCAGGCTCCTGGGAACCATCAGAGTGTTCCATGGGAGCAGGGAAGGGCTCTTGGGGAGCTCAAGGGTCCCGCTGAGTCACAATGGCAGCTGCTGTGTGGCTGGAGGCTGTCAGGGCCAGTTTCCTGCTACAAGCCCTTTCCCTAAAGCTGCAGGGGAAAAGGAGCTATAGAATCCTGAGGAGTGTGGATGGAGTGGCCAGCAGGGCACCTGTGGGATTTCCTGGAGGTCCCTTATTTTGAAATAACTCCCTGTACTGTATCCACACACTCCCTATTCCAAAATAGCAATTTTGGAAGAGATGTTAGTCCTCGTGGAATGAGGTATTCAGAAGTCAGAATAAGCCATCCGTTATTTCAAAATGACGGAATTGCTGTGTAGACGGCTCACATTGTTTTTTCAGAATAATGGCAGTTATTTCAAAGTAACGGTGCAGTGTAGAAGCACCCTTTACGATACGTGTAATTCCAATGAATTCAGTGACATATACCAGTAAAAATTACTCATGTAAACATCGGTCTTCTCTCTCTCTTTTTTTCACAAGGATGCAATTAGCATTGCATCATTAGTATGTTATTGTTAGCCTTGCAGGGATTCCATTTTTATTGGTAAAAGTTGGGAAAAATTTAGATTTGCCATATATATGCAAACTGATAAAAAAGTGTTTTCATCAATGATAATAAAAATTTACAGGTAGACAAAGTAAGAAAAATGCTGTTTGAGAAATTATTAATTTAAGGATATTTGCTTATTTTGACATGGGCTAGTGACATATCTGTTATAAAGTTATAAAGCTATAACTTTAACATTATGTATCTCAACGTCTACTGTCATTAAATAATCATTTTCTGAACTTCCATCTGACACCCCCAAAAATATTCCACAAATGTGAATATTTAAATTCATGAAAATAAAAAATGCTTAAAATAAACATTGACATTAATTTTTTAAAAATAATTTTGGTGGATAAATTAAAACTTCAGTCCTACAGTTCAGCTACTTGAAAAGTTGGCTTTGTGGAAGGGCGCTAAGAGCTATGTGATGAGATCTATGTTTTAAACCTCTCATCACATTTACTTTCTTTCTGAATTCTATTTAATGCAACATTTGTTTGTGAGAAAATGACAACTAAAGTGATTGAGCTCATTTATGCTTTGAGAGGCAGATTTGCTTAAGATTTATGCATCAGAATGCTGGAATTAAAATGGTCTCTAATGTTTTATAGAACAAGTAAGTGCCATTGTATGAATACATAAACAGAACTTTAGGGCTTACATTACCCAAGGACAGTGCATAGAGTACTATATATGCCCTCTTTTGCTTTGAAGCCATCTTTGGAGCAATGTCAACAGTTAGAAAATTGAGTGGCTAGCCACACCCACTGCCCCCAGATTAAATTATACTCTAACATCCAGTTTGTTAAAATATGGTATATGCTGATAGTGCAAAGACAGTTGCATCCTTGTGGGTGCATTATAACTGAATTCCTCCATCTAAGCTGAAATGCTTTAATGTGCATTGCAAACAAAGTGGACAAGGCAGATAAAATATGTGACAGCAAGAAACAGATAAGAAAAATGGGATTTGTCTAACTGAAAATGGGACAGTTGGCATATATGAGGGTAGAGATGGAGAGCATTGTTATAAAAGTGCATTCCAGTAATGAAAACACCGGTAAGTGTAGAAAAAATTCAATGGTTTTGATCATGCAGTGTCTGTGAACCACACAATTTCAGTCTAAAGGCTATAAGCTATTTCTTTGGGGTTTGACCCAGTCAGTTTAATTTGCTCCTGCTGCCTCTGCAAGAATAGTGCTGAGGAAGTGGTATATCTAAAGAAAAGAAGGAAATCAACATGTCCTATAAAAATACTTCCAGAGTGGTGTGTTCTGTTAAGTAAGCAACTAATTCTTTTTCTGTTTGCAAACTTGCTTATTCATAGAGGCTTTGAGTAGAAGGTTTTCTATTGTCATCAGTTCTTTCTTCAAAATTTGGAAAGCAGAAAAAAAACTGGAACACATCAGTAGCATAAATAATCATGCCTTAGTTACAACAGCTGTTTGCACAAAAGGAATTAGGCAAACCTTTGTAATAGATATGCTACTGATTAGCAAAGTGTGCTGAAAACATATTCCCTGTAAGCATAAATGCCAGGAACACATAATGCTGTAACGACCAAATTCAGAGGAAATATGTAACATTAAATCAGCCTCCGTCATAGCTATTCACAGAACAAAGTGATCATAAAGTTCCCTTAAAAGTCCAGTTGAGAATTTCTTTGTTGTAGGGGAATCCTCAGCTGGCAAAATGCCAGGATAGGTGGCCCTATTCCAGACTCTCACAGCTCCCATTATGGGATGTGGCTAACAAACAGGTGTTGTGCATGGTGCTATGGTAATGCAGCAAGTGCTTGCTGGCATAATGGTACCCTACAGGCCATTATTAGATGGTGAAAGTTAGGCTGCCCTAAATCCTATTGAGGCTGAACCCAGCTCCTGATTGGCTTCAGGATCAAAGGAGTACAAATTTGGAATAATGCTACATTAGCCCCCATAGTCCAAGTCCTACAATGAACACAACTGGACTAGGCCAGAGAAGCATCTTAAGAAGTTTATACATTTTGCAAGAACCAACTATAGTGCTTACAAGTTCCACAGACTCTGCCACTGTCCATAAGTTAGGATCTGATTCTATCAAAGACTTCATGGAATCTTTGAATTTGTAGAAAGTCAGTAAAATGCTCCAGAACTGAGTAAAATGTCTCCAAACTGAGTAGTGTTGTGACTTAGTGCCTGGGTCACACCGCCATTCAGCTTCAGTACATTCACCTTTCTAGAATCGGAGATGGAGGGCAGAAGAGGAAATTGTTGGCCTTGCAACCTAGTATATGGAATCACTCAGGTTTGCTGTGTCATCAACTACATAAATGGAGACAGAGGAGGAGACATGCTAAATATGATATCCCTGGAATTCTGTGAAATTAAAACAGAAATAAATATTTTAATAAAATAAAATATTTATAAAATAGTAAAGGTAGGGTCTTACATTTTAATTCTTAAAAGTCAAGAGATGAGACAGCTAAGACTTTCATTGTCACTCAGCCATGTTGCATAGAGTTTATAATTTTCACTACTGTTTTCTTCTGTACTGTGGTATGTTAATGGCGATTTTCTTAATAGAACTGTTTTGAAAATATTGGGTTGAATATTTTTGAAAAAAATCATGATTTTTTTTCCAACTAAAATTGTTTCTATGGGAAAAAATCCAGATTTCTGGTATACTTTAATTGTTAAATGTATGCCTCTGAAAAAGATAACATGCAGAATGTGCAACGTTGTGAATTTAAACATTACTATGAGACCCTTATCCTTCTTGCTTCCTTACTTTTGAACTTTTATTTCCCTAAAAGTTGAATGTACATTTCATGAATTTTAACACGAGCACCTTGCAGCTAAAGCAAGACTTAAGAAATTAACCCAATGGCATTTGCATGAGTGCAGCATGAAAAAAGACAGCATGTGGAAAGAAAGAATAAGAGAGACCCAGGAAAGAGTATTGCCAAGAAATACTGTACATTTATATTTAGAGTCCTGAGCCAATACAAATGTCTACCTGCAGCTGTGGTTATCTGAGAATACACATTGGTATCCACAGATTCACAGGGCTCTACTTCCAAGAGACACTGTGGCCAATGGAGAGAAGCATGGGTCTGTTGCACTTGGCAGCCAGTGCTCCATGCTGTCAGCTCCACCCAGCCATGCAGCTGCACCACCTCTAGCCCCAGTAGTTACAACCCCAAACAGGAGATGCCCTGGCTGGGGGAGAGGCTGAGGCAGTATATTCACATAGATGGGAGGAGCTGCCAGCTCAGACCTTTGGGTCCCAGGTGCAACAGGACCATGCTCCACTCCATTGGCTTCTGGGATACCAATATCGATCTGTAGATATCCACATCCACAGGTAGAAATGTGTATCTGTGCAGGGTTCTATTGATACTGTGATATATAATAAAAACCTGTGGCCTGTCACTTCCTGCAGCTCCCATTGGCCAGGAGTGGTGAACCACAGATACTGGGAACTGTAGAGGGCTGTGCTTGCAGATATTCAATGCCAGCAAAATGTCTCCTGCCCTGCCAGTGGGCTACCCTGATAGGCTACAGACCCCAGGTTACCCACCATTGGTTTATATTGATTTGGAACTCCAGGTTAGGAATTGTTGAACCCTGTATCCAGTCTCTATACTGCATTATCCAGGCTAATATCCCAGACTTCTTAGCACCCTCTACAAACATGGCCACTCTTGCTCTTTGTTCATAGTGCAATATGGGAAAAATTGACAGTCCACCAAATTTGACTGTCCAGAGGACTAAGAAAGTCACTGTGCTGGATGATGGGATACTGTTGGCAGATTCCCGGAGAGTGTCTATTCTACAGCACAGTAGGGGTTCAACCCTGAGTGCTGCCTTGCTCAGTCTAGCACTCTCACTCCACCATGGGGTCTGAGACCTTGGGTCCAAGCCATGAGTTACTATGATTTATGTGTGGATAGAAGAGGGTTTAGGATTCAGCTCGAGTCTGAACCCTGAGCTAACATTGCAGTGTAGACATATCCTTACAAGTCTTTAGCCTCTGGGCTAGTAATATATATATATATATCTAAATGAAGAGAATTTACCCAATTCTCCTTACTGGACTTAATTAGCAACAATGAAGGCATAGCCTTCACTCCTGGGAAATGCAACACCTCCAAGGAAATGTACTTGTAATTTGTAGCCTGAGGGGTCTGATCCATTACCCATAGAAGTCTTGTTATTGACATTAAATCAGCATTGGATCAGGTCCTGAGGAAAATTTCTCCCTCTCATGTGTAAAAAGAGCCCCCTCCTGTAGTTGGGATGTTACATGTATTCTATTCTTGCTGTGAAGAACATTGAACAAAACTAAACTTTGTATGAAAAGCTCATAGTTTCTGTACTTGTGACCTAATCCTGCGAGATGCTGAGCTTTCTTAACTGTCATTTTATGTAAAGGCAGAAGGGGTGCTGCTACCTTCATTGGATTGGGATCCTAAGGACATTGGACTGCTATTTTATAATATTATTTTTCCTTTTCATTCTTCTCCAAGTTTCAGTAGCAGGACATATGTGGCTCATTACATCTTGGAACAGGCTCCTGGAAAGTCAGCTTGCTGGATAAAATGAACGAGTTGGTTATTTGAGAATAATTCTTCATGGAGCAAGAAGAGAGAATTCTCTCCATTTTATTCAGCACAATTTTAGGTCACAGCAGCTCTGGCTTGAGTTCATTACAAACTCATATTTTTCCATAACACATTACCTTAAGGATTCCACATGGAGCAAGGCCTACACACATTGTAAATGTCATTGCACAAGCTTAAAACCCTGAAATGCAAAACCTTACTCATCACGCAAACACTTCCAGGCTGGTACAGTTAATCTCTCTCTCCCTCCCTCCCTCTGCCCATATTAAAAGATGGATTTAAAGAAACCTGGATCTTTTAAAACAGTTTCACATCTGTGCAAGCTTCAAAATCCTTGCAATGTGATGGAAGCTGGAAAAGGGGAAAAGAGAATGGCAACAGCTAGCTGATTCAAAGCATATTGTTTTAACAGAGAAAGTCCATGGAGCCAGAGATATTAGCAGATGATGATGATGGAAATTAAGAACATGGTGTTGATGAGTGGAGTGGTTCAAAAATTAAACAGAGCTTTTGAGCACATATTTTTCTTTTAGTCTATTTAATATGAATTTGGCTTGTTGCTTATAGAGTGGGCAAAATGTCCTCAAGACAAATGCACATGTAACAATGTTCCCTTGGAACACTAAGAGCAAATGGTAAGGGATATAAGGAATTCAGAGCTTTCTGATTTCATCCTGTACCTATTTTCTGTTCCACTTGTTGACCTGTGTCACATTTTTCAGCCAGCCAAGCTATGCTTGAGATGGAAACAGATGCCATGTCATGGAGCTATATTATTTGCATGACGGAGACCTTACACGTCAAGAGCTTTTCACATATCCTGCTTCTCTTTTACTGTCTAACAGAAAATGGACACAGTTCGATCTTCTAACATCAATTTGAAGCCTCACACTAAAATATTTCATTTATTTTTTAAAGCTGCACTTTCTCATTTTCTGTTAGCTTAAATAAGAGGAGCCGTTCATTTGAAATTGCACAGCTATAGACATCATTATTGATAAGAATCAGTAAAACAGACTGCTTAGCTGTATATTAGTTTGTTTACTATGCAGTCAAAACTGCTTTTTTCCACAATGACTAATATACTAAAGATATTATCTTACTTCAGATTATTTTCACATTATGTCTTTGATTTAAGTATACCAGATATTTTGATAAATATGAACAATGTAGAGTTGCATAATTTATAATACAAGGAGAGGACTATATAGCTGTTTGGAGTTCTGCTGTGTGTGAAATGACTTTCATTTCCGAAAAGAAAGACATCCTCACTGTAAATCTGCTACCATGGACTGCACCTTTACTGGCATTCTCACGCTCAAAACCACAATACTCTTACACTTCTAGTGGTGGTCTCCCTCATTTATCACTATTGCTCAAGGTTTACCAGGACATAGGAAATTCTTTCCATTTTAAAGTTTGTTCTACTGATTCCAGAAACTTATCTATAAAATTAATTCCATACTATGAGTTATCTGTAATCATTTTCTTCATAGCCCTGACATGTGAGAAATCTGGAAATAAAATAAATAAAAAATCTATAACCGAGTGTTACTTTATAGAGATGTTTTATAGATTTCCTGTTGTTACAACAACCCTAATTCTACCCTCCTCATGCATTCTGTTAAAGGATTCCTCTAATATGAGCTATAGTAGAAGAAAAAGAGCAAAACAAAAATATTGTAAAATCTATTTTGGTAATTTGAGATAGGAACAAATTGTTCCCTCCTCTGAGAATAATAATAAATTAAACAAGTTATTAACTTTTTAAATTTATACATTAGACCAAAATCACAGCAAAAAACTTAAAATTCAAAATAGTTGTGTTGACTTAAATTTTTGTTTGCAAAATGGCTCATGAAGAAAAAAACATATGAATACTCAAACCAGGATTGGTATTAATACTATTTATGTGTTCGGTTTGAAAATTCTTCCTGGGTTTGAAAAACAATTAAAAAATGGACTCATTACACACCATATGACCTATATCTCTAATCAGAAACTGTGAGTAATGAATTACCAAGTGTGAACATTCAAAGAATTTAACGTGCTGAATTGTTTGCAACCTCAAAGTTATGAATGGACTAGACCCACACTACTCATTTGGACCCCAAAGTGCACAATCAAGGAGTTGCAGAGGTGCCAACAGGGCCGGATTAAGTGGGGGGGGCTAGCCAGGCAGCTGCCCGGGGCGCCAACCTATGGGGGCGCCTGATTGAAGTGGTAAGGGGCGCTGCATCAGGCGCCCCCCATAGGTTGCTGCTCGGGCCGGCCCTGGGTGCCAAAATAAGCAAATGCAGAACAGTAATATGTTAAATGTAAACTACTAAAAAAATAATGGGAAAGCAGCCTATCTACATAGCAAATCTTCACTTATAAACTTTTGAAAGAACAACCATAATATTTTGTTCAGATTTATGAACATTTCAGAGTTACAAACAACCTTCATTGATGAAGTGTTTATAACTCGGAGGCTCTACTGTAGCCTATATGCTGAAACACGTTTGCACTCATTGCACAAATTACCACAAATTTAAATCCATTTGCTGATAATTTAGAAACATACAGGGATCATGTTTGTTTAATGAAATAGTCATTCTAAAGCAGTCACTCAGCTCCACCTTCAATGAGACTATTTGTATGTGTAAAAATTACTAACTTGTGTAAAATTTGCAAAATCAGGTATGTTGAGGCTCATTTGGGGTTTTCTAAACATTTTACATGGTTCAGAAACTTTCATGTATTCCTAGGTTGGGTTTTCATTGAATATGGGCCTTGTCATGAAGTAGTAACCCATAAGAAACAAAAGCCAATGACAATTGAATTACTGAGTGTAAAATGAGGTTCTGATTCAGTAGTGTAACTCATGATACCATCTATATGTTTCGTTAGTCTATAAAGTGCTACCAGACCATTTGTTGTTTTTTTTCTGTAAGGGTATATATACACAGCAAAGCTATTTCAAAATGCATTTTGTATATAGATGCGTTATTTCGAAATAAGCTATTTCAAAATAACTATTTCAAAATAAGATATTTCGAAATAACACTGTAGTGTAGACATACCCCAACAGATTAACTCAGCTACCCCCTGAAGCTTTGAGTGTATGAGTACTCCTCTTCACCTCAGTGGGACTATTCATGTGCCTAATGATATACACTTGTTTAAATAACTTGCTGAATTAGGCCTAAAATCAGGTCCCCTCAGTCCCCTTTGAATATGAAACAGCAAATGAAATTGTCCAAGTTCCACATTTTAAGTAAGCAGAGGCCAAATTCCATCACTTTCTAGTCTTGCATGTTACTTTATGTCATGTGCACATGCATGAGTGCTTCCAAACAAAAGCAGGAGTGTTCTATTAATTTACTTTGAAGTAAAATCCTTTTGCTTTAATGGTATCTGAGAAGATCCTTTTTAATTCTCTTTCTAGCTCTGATCCCTTATAGGGGAATGAAACCCAGTATTACACTAGCATGAAATACCGATACTTTTGAAATGACTTTCTATAAAGCACTGTTTTATGGACAGAGCTCTGCAGACTAGATTTTCTGAGGCCTGGTGTATACTAGGATATTAGGTCAATATAACTGCATCACCCCTGAGAGATGCAGTTAAACTGACCTAATCCCAATGTAGCCAGAACTAGTCTGACAGAAGAATTCTCCCATTAATCTAACTACTGCCTATTACCTATGTGGACAGGAAAACTACTCCCGTCAGCATAGGTTGTATCTGCACTGAAGAACTAATGTGCAGCTGTATCATATAAAGCATAAACAAGAACTGAGACATAAAGATAGAAGTTTCTCATTTCAGAGTTTCTGTGATAGTGAGATAAACCTCATGTTAGGCTTATTTTCCGTTTCTAAATACTTACAGTCTGGAAAGTCCATAATAAAATTCTACCTCCAGTTCCATTTCCAGGAATAGAATATGTTAACATTTAATATGCACTAAAATATTGATTGTCTGCCTGAAGAAATTACTCAAAGTCCATCGTGTTTCAAATTATTTTTGTGTTGCTCCTCCAAAGGAAGAAAGAGGCAGATTCAAACTGTTTCTGGGAAAGAATGAAAAGTTCATTGCATCTCATACTGTCCTATGCACCAGTATGTTAATAATTCACCTACAAAAGCTTTCAAAATTACAGTTTAAAAAGAAAAAATAAAATTCCATTCTAAGATTATATCCACATGTTGGAGGAAACAAAATATGATTTAGAAACCAACTTTAATTTTGCATTGAAACTCTTTACAACCAATGGAAGTGATATTAAAAGGATACTAGGTTTTTTAAAGGAAAATACTGGAACTGATTATTGTCAGAATTCTTGCTGCTATAAGAGAAAAAGTGTCTACATAGTCACTTTGTCAAATTGGACTACATGTGCTGCACAAGGGGCGGTTATTGTTTTGTCTTTACACCTCACAATATACGACACATCAAAAGAGGTAAATATATAGGTAGCAGTTGCCCAGGGTAGGACATCAGGGCTACTCTCATGTTTTCACCTTTATGAGATCCAGATGTAAAATTAATTCAGGTATTCTTTATGGGAAGCAAGTTGAAAACCTATCTTCTATGTAACAAACGCTTTTCTTCTAGTTACAATTCTACCAGATCTTTATTTGCAAATCCTACAGGCTGAAGGCTCTGATTAATATCACCATAGTCAAGTATTACCCAACCTTCTGAATGAATCCAAAATTATTAGCAATAATCCCTTAACTAAGGGCTCAGTATATCCACATACAGATAATCCCCTGACAGTGACAATGTGTGGGTTCAGAATTTTTCAATAAAGATCAGTGATCATTAAAAGTTACATGACAACATTTGTGATGGCACCAATCTACCAGAAGAGTGGAAATCAATTTCTTTCTTATTATATAACCTTTAAGAGATTTAGGAAGATAGAATAAGGAAGAATTCGTAAACCCCAGGACATGTGCAGCCTACCTAGTGAATTGAGCAGGACCTTATCTGAAGGCTGATGTGGCAGTTTGGATTAGTGACAAGTTTAGAAGTCAAAGGATCAGAACTGGGATCCAGACTGGGATAGCAAGCCAAAGGTTAAGCAACAATAAGGGCTGAGGAGCCCAGCCAAAGGTTGGAAAGAGATTCAGAATTGGCAGAAGAAGGAGGCAAAATTAGACTGGAACAGACAAGGTGCAGTGCTGGAATGGGGCTAGATTAAGGCTGGTGCAGAGGCCTAGACAAAGCATCAGAAAAAGGGTGTTGCAGGGGAAAGGCAATTGTGGGTGTGGCACATGCTGAACAATCACTATACTGTTGCCACTGCAAGGTTCAACTAGTGGGCCACAGGCCTTCCTGCTCAATCAGGAAGCATACCCATTTGGAGAAGCCAGACTGAGCCCAAATATACTTACTGGGTTGCCTAGTGATTAGACTATGAGCCAGCTGAGTTCCTGATAGTACTTTTCTCCCCTAGGGAACTTTGGTCCTGATTTGGCAAGGAATTGTATATGAAATTCCAATAGCGGAGTCGGATGTGTGGATGTTTTACAGACTCCTAGGATCACTCTTCTGGCCTGTACCCTTCCAATCCACCAGTCACTGATCCATCGGAAACAGGATTTGATAGAGCTCATTCTCTTTCTGCCCCAGACCATTACAGATGGCTGTGGTGGATCTGTGAGATCAGGAAAGGGTTGTTCGTGGAACTGTGTGAGCTGGAACTTGAAGGTCACGGGATTTGTTTTCTGGGTGGTCTGAAAGGGGTCGAAGTATCTATGGTAAGCTTGGCAGAGGTACAGCCTGAATACAAGTTATTGTTGGAGGGCAACACCTTATCACCTATGTTTAAGTCCAGGGCAATTAACTCATGCCAGGGCAATTAACTCATGCCAATCAACATAGCTCTTAAAATATTTGTTGGCAGAGGCGAAAGGTTCTGTGAGTTCCTGATAAATTTGTTGGAGATGGAGGACCAAGTTTTTGGCTGCCTGAACAGAGTGAGGAGGAAGGGGCAGGTAGGCAGGGTCTACTGATAGTTTAGGATGAAACTGGAGGTGAAAATTTAAATTAATAAAGAATCGAGTATGTTGCTGGAGGAGTGGGTTGCATTGCTATTAGCAATTTCAACGAGACATAAAATAACCCAATCATCTGGGTGAAAATTCAAAAACTCACAGGTGTATTAGTAGGTGTTTCAGTGTGTGGTTGACTCTTTCAGTCTGGCAGTCAGTCAGAGGGTGGCAAGATGTTGAACTGAGGGCCTTGGTGTTGAGAAGGAAGAAGAATTCATGTCAGTACTAGGAGACAAAGTGGGCACCCTGATCAGAAATGATCATGGTGTGGTTCCAGAAAACCTGGCATGGTGTGGTTCCAGAAAACATGTTCCAAGAAGACCGGTGCTATTTCATCGAGTGATGGAAGAATAAACCAGAGGGATGAAATGAGCCATTTTCATCAAGAGCTGTACAGCTATCAGGACCACCAAGTGTCCTCGGGAGCAGGGCAGCTCCACAATAAATTAAATTAAGAGAGTGAATCAAGGACATGGAGGCATGGGAAGGAGCTGGAGACAGTTCACTGTCGTTTGTATGGGTTGTTTTTTTAAATGAATGCACAGAGATCCTGTAATCTGACATAGTCCTGGATGACTTTATGTGCAGTTGGATTCAAGAAATATCTGGAAATTAGATTCTAAAGAACTCTGAAAAGCTGTAGATCCAGGCCAGAGTAAAGATCAATTCTGACTTGAAGCAGATAACGAAAATTGTTTAGACCAGGGCTACTCAACTTTGGAAGCCCCAGGGGCCACAATGATACTTACAGCACATGCTAAGGGCCGCAACTTAAGTGTGGTTGCATGTACATGCAAATATATACGCAAATATATGCAAATAGCTTCTTTTACACTGACAGACATGAATACAAAGATGAAGGCAAGACTACACCACACATAGGCCCTATTTAAGTCAGTTCTGCTGATATTAATAAAATGCAATATTTACTCGATTTCCATCTATATGAAAGCACTTTTAATGAGCAATGACAGTCCAGGAATTTAACTATTAAATTCATATCAACAGAAGACCATTATATTGACTCATCGTTATGGAACGTGTTCCCAGTGGAGGCCATGTTCAAAGGATTCCACCTGTGGTCCACACGTTGAGCCCTGCATAAACCCAAGCCGCACCATGGGTCGCAAACAAACAGGCCGTAGGCTGTATGTGGCCTATGGTCCGCGTGTTGAGTAGCCCTGGTTTAGAGTAAGAATTTGCATGTAACAAGTTTCTTAGGCTAGGTCTACTCTAGGGGATAAATTTGAATTAGGATTCACAACTCCAGTTATGTAAATTGTGTAGCTTGACACAAAAGTATCTTAAATCGAATTTTGGCACCATCCACAGTATGGGAAGTTGAAGCAAGAACACTTTCCCTTTGACTTCCCTTATTCCTTGTAGGAGCAGAACTACCATCATCGGTGGAAGTGCCCTCTCAATTCGAATTAGCGTGTCTTCACTAGACCCACTAATTCAAACCCTGGAAGATCAACTGCGGCTTCTTTGATCTTCTCTGTAGTGTAGACATGGTCTTCATATATTAGAAGTAGCTAATAGAACAGAAATATCTTTTGTTTATTTTAAGTTAGTAACTTACTTTGATCTTTCTGTTTTCACTTGCAGTCACTTAAATCCTCCTTTATCTACTTAATAAAAACATTTTTGTTTATTATCAAGCCCAGTGTGAATAATTGTTTACTGGAGGTGGGGAGCAACCACTGTGCATAGCTCTTTTTCATTGTTAAAGGGGGCAAACATCTTTATGAGCTTTCTCTGCTTAAAACATTGGTGGGTAAGAGAGATTTATTTGGGGCTTTGGTCCCTTTTGGGGATTGGTTTCCTGGATGATATGAGGAGCCATATAACTGAGTCCTCCTAGAGCTGAGCTGGTTCAGTGTCTATATTGCTCTGCAGAGGGATGGTAACTGCAACTCTGTGCATGGCTGGGTGACACCAGAGCTTCTGGCTCAGCATGACAGAGTGATGGGGAGCCCCAGAGGGTTCCAAAGGGCTCAGTGGCTTGATCAGCACACTGGATGACAATCCCAAGGGGACTTCTGTGATCCAACCCATCAAAGTCTGGTGTTTGTGAGCTACTTAAACTGTAAGCTGCTGGGGCAGAGACAACCTACATACGGGTGGAGCTGGATCTTGTCTCCAGTTGCAGTGGCAGTTGGAGTAGTGGTGAGGGTAGGTCCAGGAGTCAGTCAGTGGGCTCAGGTTGAAGCTGGAATCAGTGTTGAGGAGCCAAGTCAAAGTCTGAACCAGAGTCAAGACGGTGCACAGAGCAGGGAGGCAAAGAGTATACTGGAGTGGATAGCAGGCAAGGCTGGAATGAGGCCTGGAGGAAAGACTGGAGCCAGGACTAGAGGCAAGGTGGAGCGGGACTGGAAGCAAATGCAGTGTAATCACACTGTGAGCATGATATGCACTGGTCAGTCATTGTGCTACTGCCACTGCAAGGCTTAAGTAGCAGACTGCAGGCTTTCCTGCCCCTTCAGGAAGCATGCCTGTTTGGAGAAGTCTCACTGGGCCCAGCTGCACTTGGTGGGTTGCCTAGTGACTGGCAGTGCTTCTGACAGAATTATGTGATGCAGAATAAGAGCACATGTCTCCTATTCAGTAATTTCATGCCAAGATTTACTATTATCTCAACTACAAACAAAATAAATCAAATATTAAGTACATAAATCAAAGTAGACCGTATTTATCATTATTGATAAATTTTCATTCAGCACTCTTTGTGTTCTTTAATAAGCCTTATTTCACATCTCTGCAGAGAGAAAGTGGGTTCTGGTTAGCTGAATTATCTACTGAGGACTAGTCACCTAACTTTAATTGATACACTAGGGCCTGTTTCAAAGCTCCCTGAAATCAATGGGAATGTTTCCAATGAATTCAGTAGCCTTTTGGTCAGGCACATAGCTCCAGCTGGAGCTAAGTGGCTAAATACCATAGAGAATATGGGCTGTGCTGCTGAGAGTTTTGAAGCTGACTGCATTAAATTCTATATCTTGGAGCTTTTGATGGTCTTGATTCTTCAAATTGATTCACATGGAGGGATATTTACATATATTAAGATATCCCCAAAACTTCACTGAATCATCACTTTTGTGGTCCCCTTTGAGGAATCTGACCTATAGCTTATAGTTTTTAAAATTTACAAATGTCACTTTTCCCTTGACAAACTGTTAACGGGGATATGGCAGGCTTCTCTTTTGTCTTTTTTCAACATTTTTTTAAAGCTAACTTTTAGTCTAAACCAGTCTTGCTTTTGGAAAGCGTATCCATGCTCCAAGCACAAATATGTTTTGTGAATCATGCCTAATGAATCTTTTACAGTTTAGATGTGAAACTGAAATAATAAAGTGACAGATTTAAGGAGAAGATTTTTTTTTTTTCAAATTCCACTTATGGTACAAAAATAAATGAGAACACAGTGGGTAAAATATTTAATTTATCACTTGAAAGACATGTTTCTGCCAGCTCTGACAGTCTTTTATCAATTAGCATTCCTTCCTTGTGTTCTGTCACACCTAACAGACCTCTGACCAGCTGTAAAGATTTTAGTGCAGACAAGTTTGATCTCCCTATCTACAATAGCTCACTCCTTGTCTACAGGAACTGAACCTTGACTTTGTTAGCTCTTGCACAAAGAGAAACCAAAATTAAACTAAGCACATGACTCACTAAAAATATACCCTGAACAGCTGATTTCTAGTACAAGGACAGAAATACTGGAAAACATGAAGAAATCCCCAGCTGAGGGATTTAGCAGCAAGTTTGTTTTCTTTACCTGGCTTTCACACTAGAAAACTTTCAAAATACACTTCCTTTCCTTTTAGTTTCATTTGAGTATTTGGTAAACGTATGTGAACCGAGGCTTGGAAAAACAAAAATAAAACTTCATACTAAACAAATATACACTTATCCAATTGTATGAAAGGGTCGGTGTACAATACCTTTAAAAACTAACATAATGGACAGCTCTTATGTCCTTATTAATGTATGTTACACATGCAATATATACTATGCCATTTGGTTTGAAAGTGGTCTTTGATTAAATCTGTCCTCATTAGCTGGTGCAAATAACATTAAAATGCTATTTGCATTTGTTTATATTTTGAAAGGTTGTTCATTTTGATCACCTCTGTGTTTCTTTTTAGTTACAAAAAACACAAAGAAGGCATTTTGTTTACATAACAAATAGGGGAAATGCTCTTCTTCATATAATGCTTACTTTCACAAGCAGAGCAGGATGTTGAAATGTGAACAAAAGTGTAGACCTGGCATTATTTCTCCTTGTTATTTGGTTTTTATTGTTCTTGTCACAGATTATGTCTTGAGGTTGCCCCCTTGGCTTGAGAGTGGATGCCTCTCTTGCCTCATATGTCAATCTCTGGGCAAAACAAACCTGTGGTCCAGTTTTGGCTATGTGTAGCCTTCCTGCTGTACAGCTAAGCAAAACTGCCTCCTGTTCAGAGATGTAAAGCAGCTCAAAGGAAAGAAAAATACTTCCACTGGAGCCCCTTTCCTTATGAGAAGGACATGGATCTGTCTTTCAAGCTCTGCAGGCACTTTTGGCCCCCATTCTTGTGCATGGATGAAGGCCAGGGCTTAGACCTAGAGACTTCAGCAGCCATAATAAAAAACAACATACTTGCTTCAGAGGGCTTGGGCAGATGGTGTTATCAAGACATATCACAGATAATACAACAAGGCCTGAGTCTGGGAGCCCTGGTCCCTAGCTCTGCTTGCTTCTGAGTGCTTCCCTATCTGAGTTCTTCCCTCTTAAGAGTTTATCCTCAGACCTTCCAAGGCTTACAATGTTCCTGGGACACTGAAGAACATAAATATGCTAAAAAGCTAATTGTAAATGAGCCATCAAAATACAAATTTACACATCTAATAAAAATGATTTAATGAAATTGTGAGCGCAGGAGACAAACTTCTACTTCACATAAGAAGGAAGAAAAAAGTTGGAAATATGTGGCCTATAGCTGGCTCACAAAAATAAATAGTGACATGGGTGGGACATGTGAGGTGGCAGTCTGAGAATAGCCTTTCCAGGTAATGTTTAAAAGTAGAGAGGGATAGAAAGATGGTATTGCTTACGGAGGTCAGTCCTCAGGAATTTCTGTGTGGATAGGACCTTCATTACAAACAGTGACATGATCCTGAAGTTGGATGATGGAAATGGATACTTGCCTTCATGCAAAGCTCCTGGGATGAACGTAGGGTTCCACATGGATCAGAGCCATGACATTCTACACTACTTAGATGTATCTTTTTTATCATGGCATTTTGCCCTATATCTCTACCTGCAATAGAATAGTGGCAAGGAATGGGCATTTGCAACAAACCCAGATCTATTATTCATGAGGAATTGGCTTTGCACTTCATTTTTATGCAGCTGATTGATGTCTAGTGTGCAGTGAGTCCAGGAATCAAGTTCTGTCTGTTCAATAAAGAAATGCTCAGTAAGCCCTGCTTGTTATTTTCGTGGGAAATAAATAGTTCAATTTCCAAACTGCTTCAGAGGCAAATTCATGTACTAACAGTGAGGGAGGCTTGTGATTTTACTCCTCTGCACGTTAGCAACAGCCTAATCTTCCCAATGGCTGCATCTGCATTAAAGGTCACAAATGGTTTCAGTAATGAGGAGGGGGAATGGCAAAAAAAGCGGAGTATGTAAACTTCAATGAAGAATAAAAGCAAACAAAAAATGCTGAGTATTATGAGTGCCCCAAAAAATATTCTTGCAATGGGTTTTTCATTTCCTGTTATTCTGCTGGCCACCGGGTGGACAGGAGTTTAAAAAGAGAAAGAGAGAGAGAGAGATTCACTGTACAAATGCCAACTCACACAATAAATTCAAGCACTTTACAAGCCATATTATTCAACTGTTGGCAAAGAATTCAGCTGTGGTTAGTTGTATGTGAGATAAATTAGGCCTAGATGTTTTTGGAAAAATGAAACTTACAAGCTAGGTTGTGACTTGGAGAACATGCCCATCCCAGGTAATAAATGATAGTAACAAGCCCTTTTATTCCTTATCCGACCTGCATAGTCCTATGAATAAATAGGCACTGAATATCTTATTACTTTCCTGAAGAAGTAGATATGCAGCAGGTGGAGAATTGGATCCACAACTTTTTCACTTCCTAACCAGTGCAGCGGAGGCAACACCTTGGTGGGGGAAAAAAGCCGGGGGAGGGGAGAAGAACTGAAATAATTTGTGGCTGATACAGTCTGAAAGTTAATTACTACCCTTGAATAGATCTGGTCAAAGTTTTTTCGACTGGAACTTTTTTCAGCTAAAAATGCAGGGTTGACTGAGACACTCTGAACTCATATCAGTTTTACCATTGTTCCAGCCAAGCCTCACGCCCAACATTACATAAATCCAGAAATGTGTAAAACATTTTGACTTTTCTATTGAAAAAAAAATGTGGTTCAGTATTTCTTTTACTTATTAAAATCAAAATGTTTCATTCTGTTTTTTTTTCTAGATCAACCTAAAACTGAAATTCAGTTTTCAGAATTGCTGGCAATTAAAAAAAGAAAAAGAAAAGAAAATCTATTATTTGCACAGCTCCCCCCTTGAGTCATTTAGAACAAGGTGACTCTGGGATATGTCGGACACACAATGCCTCCCTATGCTACTTCTGGGGTTGGGGATGGAGCTGCTCAGGCTCATGCCAATACTCACAAACTAGCTTTAAATCTGGAAAAGGCAGTCAGAGCTGCTTCAGATGGGAGCCTTGTGTTCCACTGATGACATTGCGGCATACAGTGTTACCCCAGAGCACCATCATTGGCCAGGATGGGATGAGTTAATATACAACAGGTGTTATAACTGACACATTTGTAATAGTTTTTGAATGTGAAACATTTAGAGTCTGCCACATTTAGAGTCCTTTCACCTAAGTCTCTTTAAAGCCAGAAAGAGTTCTCTAAATCGTGGTTACTCAGCACAGTTCTAATAATCCAAATGATTTTGCTTTATTTCAGTGAATTCAAACAGGTTATTATTAGAGGTCAAACAAAATATTTCATTTTTCTCCAAACTGCACACACGTTATTTAAGATTCTAATAAAAACCAAAAAATCGCCAATGGAGTGAAATTAGAAATCCAAAAGCCATCTAAAATAAGCTGTTCTTCTGGGGACTGCTTTCTTTCTTTCTTTCTTTCTTTCTTTAAAAAGACATTGCAAGGGAAAAAAGACTTCCTCTATAACTACTGAAACCAGTGAAATGATACCAAGGAAAATTAAACATTGACTCATCTCAGCTAAAAGTAAGAAGGAGCCGAAGTATTTATTCCTGACTTCTAATATCAGAATGAAGATAAAAATTTAGGTCTGGAGTTAGACTTTATACTCAGTCTACCCACATTTTGGTTCAGTCTACCCACACTAGGCTGTACCTATTCAGAACTAGAGAACTTGTGCATGTCCAGGATACATGCATTGGTGTCAGGCCTATGGCATGTGTGGACAGGCCTAGAGGATAGCATCAACATCAGGGAATTGCAGGATCCAATTACTAGGAATCAGGCTGGGTTGGAAGGCCAGAAAATTGAGAATAGATAGATCCTGGAGAACAGGAATCAATCAAGAGTCAGGACAAATCAGGATTAAAAGGCTGGACTGGCAGCCCATTGCAGGGCGAGGCCCAACTGTACAAATAGCTTCCTTTTCTGTCCCTTGGCTTAAATAAGGGCTGCAGCCCAACCATAACCCTGGGAGCTCTGCCAATCGGAGTGTAGGTGTGGATTTTGTGTTCCATTTGGGCTTCATGGAATCCAGTCCTGCCTGCTATCTGTGAGCTGCTAGGTGGATGACTGTGGTGTGATGATTCCCATGCGCACAGGTTTGTGACTTTCAGGGCCTGACATTTAGCTCTCATTGAGTTAGCACTAGTGGAAATAGCAGTGTCTCCGTGGTAGCATGGCTTAACTGTGCCAAGTGTATACCACTGGCTTCAGCCAAGTTTTTTACTTGGCATAGCTAAGCTGTGTCTCTATTGTGATGGCAAAACTGCCCTTTATACTGACACCAGCTTGATTAGAACTAGTTTGAGTAGGTGTACACAATCAAGGGTATTATACCTCAAGCTCATAGTATAGACATAGTTTAGAAACTTGTCTGGCCCCTTCACCACAGTGGTTGAACACCTCAAAATGTTTAACATATTTGTGAAGTACCTTAGGGTATGTCTACACTACAGTGTTATTTTGAAATATCTTATTTCGAAATATCTTATTTTGAAATAGTTATTTCGAAATAGCGCATCTACACACAAAATGCATTTCGAAATAGCATTTTGCTATTTCGAAATAGCACGTCCACACTGAGTGGACTCTGAATCACATTTAAGGCTGGCCAGAACTAATTCTGGCAGGGCACCAGGTCAGGACTTACTGTGTGGGGCTGCTGCATGAGGCTATCTGAGGTCTGTGCTTAAAGGGACAGACCCCCAGACAGCCAGTTCTCAGGTTTCCCTGCTTGCTTGTCTACCTTGATGAGGGACAGCAAAGCATTTTGTCTCTGCGTGCTCTGATTGCCCTCACTCGGGACACCACAGCACTCTGCAACATGGAGCCAGAGGAGCCAGAGCTGCCCCTTGGCACTCTGGTGCTTCTTGTGGATGCATTTCTGCGAGCCTGGCTGCACTTTCTGCAGGCTGCCATCTGGGAGGTCCATCGGAGGGGCTGTCAGTATCCAGGAGGCCCTGAGGGAGAGCGTACACCCTGAAGAGCACTAAGAGCCTCCCTGGCCTGCCCCACTGGGGGCTTGTGTCTCATTCCTCCCTCACGTCCTTCCACTTACCCCTCCCTAACTCCCCTTCCTGATGTCAAATAAAATACACGTATTTTCATGAACACAAACTCTCTTTATTTAACAAAACTGCAGGGGGTGAGGGGAATGAAACTCTGGTGAGACTGGGGAAAGGAGGCGGGAGAGGGGAGAAGAGAAGGTGGGAGAGGGGATGAGGAAACCTGGGAGGAGGGAGCTGGAAGGGGGAAGCAAGGGGAACAAGGGGGAGGAGAAATTCAGGGCTCAGGGTTGGGGGGTCTCGCCGGACCAACTTGATTGTCATGCAAACCTGCTCCTGGGTTCCCATGTGGCCTTTGGTGGCCAGGCTGGCAGCTATCCTGCCATAGACAGCCACATTCCTCCTCTAGTGTGGAGATCATGGACGTTGGGGTCATCCCCCCCAAACCTGAATAAGGTCCATGATCTCCACCCTGGACCAGGAAGGTGCCCGCCTTCTCTGGACCCTTGCAGGCTCCTGGGAGCTGGCAGACTGCTCCTGGGGAGCAGTGGAGGGCTGGCTGCCAGTGGCTTTCTGGCTCATGTTTTGGGGCCACTGGGTCAGGGGCAGTGATTGCTGGCTCTGGGCTGGCAGGCTTGGAGCTGGCACAGGCCCTATGGCCAGAGTCTACTCCTTTAAGGGCTCCAGGGATGGGGGGAGGGAGAGAAGTGTTCTTGGTTGAGGCTGGAGTGGCCACCAGGGCACCCTGGGAAGGCTGGAGGCCCCCTATTTCGAAATAAGTGTCTACACAGCACTTATTTTGAAATAGCTATTTCGAATTTGGCATTATTCCTCATAGAATGAGGTTTACCAAATTTGAAATAAGTGCTCCGCTATTTCAAATTAATTTCGAAATAGTGGTTTGGCTGTGTAGACGCTAGGAAAGTTATTTCAAAATAAGGGCTGTTATTTTGAAATAACTTTGCTGTGTAGACATATCCTCGGTGTTGTTATTCCTATTTTATAGATAGAGAATGATTTGCAAAGGTTAAGGGTATGTCTACACATCAAAGTTAATTCGAAATAACAGCCATTATTTTGAATTAACTTTAATAGCGTCTACACAGGCAAACTGCTATTTTGAAATAAATTCGAAATAGCGGAGTGCTTATTTCGAATTTGGTAAACCTCATTCTATGAGGAAAAATGCCAAATTCAAAATAGCTAATTCGAAATAAGCGCTGTGTAGATGCTTATTTCGAAATAGGGGGCCTCCAGCCCTTCCCAGTTTCCCCTGGTGACCACTCTGGCCAAACCAGGAAAACTCCTCTCCTCTCCCCCAGCCCCGGAGCTCTTAAAGGGGTAGACTCTGGCCACAGTGCATGTGCTAGAGCCAGGCCTGCCAGCAGTCACTGCCCCTGACCCAGTGGCCGCACAATGAGCTGGGCATCCAGTGCCAGCTAGCTATCCCCCGACCAGTCCCCCAGCTCCCAGGAGCCAGCCAGGGGCCGGAGACGGCAGACGCCCTCCCGGACTAGTGCGGAGATCATGGACCTCATTGAGGTTTGGAGGGAGGCCTCCAATGTCCATGATCTCTGCACTAGACGGAGGAATGCCCCGTGTATGGCCACATAGCTGCCACCATGGCCACCAAAGGCCACATGTGCACCCAGGAGCAGGTGCCCATGAAAATTAAAGAGCTGTGGCAGGCATACGCCAGGGCCACACGGGGCAGCTCCTGAACAGGGGCAGACACCTGTCCCTATTTTGATGCCCTGGACAGCATAATGGGGGTGGGACAGTCCATGCCTCCCCGGGGGGCAACAATCCGGGACCAGAAGGCCCTGACCAGAGCGTGGAGGAGGAGCTGCAGGAGTCTCCATGGAGGGTGCCACACCAGCCGGACCCCCGAGCTGTCCCAGCAGCGGAGTCACGAGGGTCGTCGCGGGAGGCCGCACCATGTAAGTGCCATCACTGTCCCTTTCCTGGTGGGGTGGGGAGCAAGACCAGGGACCGCGTGCGTGGGCCTTGCTTACCATGGATCACGCAGCAACCTGTGCATGTGTGAGCGCTTGCCATGCCACCCCTGGGCAGGTGGCTCCAGCTGCGTCCCACACAGGGACCGTGGCCTGATAGCCACACACGTGTGTGAAGAGACCTGACATGCTCCTGACCCCGGGGCAGGACACAGCAGGACTCCTTCCCTTCACAATCCCCCTCTACACAGAGGCAGGGGACATCTCCCACCCACCTTGGCCGCACTGTACACAGCACAGGGGCATGGGTGCGGTCTCGGGGCAGCTCCCATTCCCGGGGATAGCCGAACATTCTGACCATGGCCTCTGTGCAAGCACAGCAGCTCTGACGGTGCTGGGCACGGTCATCCTCACCTTGCAGAGGGAGGCTGGGCTTCACCCACTGTGTCCCCAGGGAGAACTGACCACTTCTCTTCTTTCTCCACAGCCATACCAGCTGCGCATGCAGGGCACACCACCCCACCTCGGACATCCTCCTGCACCCAAGGACTCATTAGGTCCACCTCAACACTGCAGGGGTACCGAGACCAGCAGGTGGGGGCCCTGTGAGCCCTGCACCTCACCATGGAGCAGTGGGTACTGGATGTACGGGAGTTCCAGCAGGAGATGCTTGCCCAGGGTTGTGCCATCTGTGCCCATCTGCAGACCCTGGTGCAGAGCGTGCTGCTTCGTGCTGCTTCAGCGCCTGCTGTCTCCCCAGCTCCCACTCCTCCTCTTACTCCTTCTCCCCCTCCTGCCTTTCCCTCCTCAACCTCCACACCTCCCATCTCAACCTCCACACCCTCCTCCCCATCCCTCCGGGGACACCGAGGCCCCAGCACCCGCCGTGCTGGGAGACAGTTGGACTGGCAAGACCCCCACCCCTGAGCTTTACCTCCCCCTTGTTCCCCTTGCTTCCCCCTTCCAGCTCCCTCCTCCCAGGTTTCCCCCTCCCCTCTCCCACCCTCTCTTCTCCCCTCCCGCCTCCTTTCCCCAGTCTCCCCATAGTTTCATTCCCCCCCCCAGTTTTGTTAAATAAAGAGAGTTGATATTTTTGAAAATACATGTATTTTATTTGACATCAGGAA